>CAKXYN010000027.1:10000000-11250000 GCA_935064755.1 Tragelaphus eurycerus | reverse complement strand
ATGCTTAAAGAGCAGGACGTGCAAAACAGACCATCACTCTGCTAGGAATAAAGAGCACACAGGAGGCACTGACAGCAGGAACCAGCCTCTGACCACTGGGGCCAGTACTTAAGAAATCTCTGCACTGAAGGTGGGGTATGCAGAGGAATGGCAATGACGCCTGGGGGTGGGGCGGGGTGAGGGAGGAAGAGAGGGACGTACACACACGCATGCTCACACATGCACACACGGTGCCTCTGAAGGCGCCCTGGCTACTCCGGCTTCACACGTGGCCGCCCGACAACCTGACTACTTGCCTGGCTCAGAACTTCATCTGCTGCACTCTCTGAACCACACTCTGTCCTCTCCTTTTAAGGCACAAACATATTTAATGGTTTCAGGTATACCTGTTGAATTCCGAGAACCACACTAAGCAAGTTAGTCATGACCTAGTGCACAGAAGCCAGCTGGTCCTTTTTGGCTGACACAGAATGAGGGACAGCGCCCCATGTGAAGCAGCCAGGAGGTGTGAGCCGCCGTGGGATGTGGCCAAAGCTGACCCTCAGCATCAAGGCGGGGCCACAGGAGAGGCCAAGATGGCAAAAGCATGACCAGGGTCTGGGATATTTAATATTTTTTTACTTTGCTTTTAACAAACCATACAAGGTAGCAGCTCTTGCCTGCCTCGTGGCCTCTCACAAACAAGAGCAAGCAGAGGCCGCCACGGAGCTTCTGTCACTCCATGTAGAGTCACTGTGATAGTTTGCTCATCATGTTTTACCCTCCCACAAAGTCAGACACACACACACATGCACGCGCACACACAGACATACACACCCCTTCCACCATGGAGGAAATCTTTGCAACAAGAGGCACTTGATATTTTGAGAGTTCTCATGAAAAGGCCTTCCCCTCACAGTGAAGTGGGATCAACAGAATAGAAACCAGACACTCAAGACTCCATCTCTTCTTGGTCAAGGGGAGGTGGCACAAAGCTGATGACTTCATCATAGGTCAGGCCTAAAAATCAGGAAGGAAAAGTAGGATGTGAGAGTTTAGACATTCACTTTGCTGGGAAGCCATCCTAACTTCTAAGCTCAAGACCCTTCCCTCCCCATCCAGGCTACTGGTTCAACGGGCCTCACTGCCTGTGTGTGAAGGTGTGATGACCCAAAAGTTCAAGGATGTATATAAAAGAACAATTTTGGGGGTCATCCAGTGCCTCCTCTTTAAAGCTCTCTGGAGAAGATGCTTAAGAGTAGCAAACCAATTATTTGGGAAATGTAAAAGTCATTCAGTCGTGTCTGACTCTTTGTGACTCCAGGGGATCTTCCCAACCCAGGGATTGAACCCACATCTCCTGCACTGCAGGCGGATCCTTTATCAGCTGAGCCACAAGGGAAGTCCCCTATATGCTACAGCAACAGATAATCCTGGCTTTGGGATTTAACTCAAGTTCTGGATTTGTGTTTTATGAAAAGAATATGAGACTCGGTCTAGGAGACCTGGGTTCCATTTCTGGCTGTATCCTTAACTAGGACTAAGCTAAGAGATAAGATATAAATGCTCTTCATTCTTTGTAAAGTTCTATTGTTTGTAAAGCTGTAAAAAGTCCCTATTCCCTACTTAGCTCAAAGAGATAGTATAAATGGAGAAATTCTGAGAACCTCAAAGCTCTATGCAGACGTGAGGGGCTGTGCACAAAATCAGACCAGACAGAAGCATCTCAAAGGTCCAGAGGGGCGTCATCTACAACAGAGGAACATACTCATTCCACGGAAGAGACCCTCACTGCAAGTTTTAACGAGTTGGATACAACCAGAAAAAACTCCCCCCACCCTCACAGCTTTTGGTTAGTGGCTTACCTAGGAAAGATTCTTAAATCTAGGTTCTCAAAAAGGCAGATGTTTACCCTGCTATGACTTACTTTTCCATTCGTCTATAAGGAGGTCCCTGCTTTCAAAAGACTGATCGTAAGGATCAGCCACTGGTTCATCATCAGGATCGTGGTACTGGGCGAAGTAGGCATGTGCAAGGGCTTGTGCTGCTGTAATTCTCTTATCTGAGTCCAATACAAGCATCTTCTCCAGCAGGTCAACAGCTGTCAGTACCACGGATGGGAAGGAAAAAAGAGTTTTTAACACATTACCAAAAATTTATGCCTTATTAAGCAAACACAGAGTTTCGATCCTTCATACCCAAACATTCTCCAAAGTATCTGCTCTGAGATATATTATTTATATTTTACTTACTTTATATCTTTTATCTATATATACATACATTTTTTGCTGAATCATTTTAAAATAAAATTACAGACATGCAATTTTACCTATAAATATTTCACCATAAAGATGGCTTCCTATACAGTCATAAAACTATTATATCTGACAAATATATAATCCCAAAACATCATCTAAAATCCAGGTCATGTTAAGCTTTCTTCAATTATCTTAAAGGTGTTTTTTATATCTAGTAACTTGTTCAAACCAGGATCCAATTAAAGACCATGTATTGAATTTTTTGAGTTTCCTTAGTCTCTTCTATTTCTAGAATAATCGCCCCCACCTCTAACCCCCATTTTTCCTAACTTTGATCTGAAAAGACTCCCAAACAAAACTGTCTTGTGCTATCATGTATCTGTACCCTTGTTTTCCTCTATCCCCTGTATTTCCTGAAAACCCTGGTAAATCTAAAATTTGCTAAGAACTGGGTTAAACATTTTTGGCAAGAATATTTCATAGGTGACGTTGTGTACTTAATGGTACATTAAGGCCATCTGTCCCATTAATAATGATGCTAAATTTGATCACTGGGTTAAGCTGTTTTTTTGCCTTAAGCAAGTAGCCTGTCAGCACTAGGTGAGTATCAGTTTCTTTCACTTATAGCTTTCAGCATCCATTGATTTTCCTTCCCAGCAACTATTTGCTGGGGGTCACAGAATCGTGGGTTTTTTTTTCCCCCATCTAATTCCTATAAATGATGATGTTTTGAGTTTCAGAATGGTAGCACCTGGGAGGACAAATAATGAATGACCACAGTCATCACTTTTGTGAGGCAAAGGCATTTGTGGCTTTGCAAATTCTTGTTTGTTCTTTAAATGTGGGAGGGGGCAGGGGTGGGTAATGAAAGGCGGGGCTGGGGTGGGGGGTCCTTTTCCTGAAGAGATCCATGCTGTGTACACTGGAGGCTGTAAAAGACCCGCATTCTTCAGGCTCAATTCCAGGGTTGAATTTCTTCTAAAAGGGAAATGTGGGTTTCTAAGGAATACAGTAACAAAGCGAATATTTGTGTGTCAAGTTCATAAGTTTACACCTTAAAGCACTCGGAAAATTGCCTAGACATATATTCTCTTCTTAGAAACAATAACCTCATCAGGTGCTGTCTTGATCATATGAAGAGTCTTTGCCACCCCAGGGTAAAATGAACCATGTCCTTATAGCCAACACCTTGATAAATAAGATCAAGGTTAAGAAAAAGATTCGTCTAAGACCTTGACAGATACAAATACATACGCATCAAACAGCAACTTAAGTTTTACTTCATGTTTTGAGAATAATGGTGAAACATGAAGTCAGTGACGGACAAAAGAGGGCTGTCAGTATTTACACTGTTGGTGTTTTCTTGCTGGGTTAACATGCTGGGCACGAGTTCGTGGTCAGGTTACACCATGTTCTGCTGTAAGAAGAGACTCTTTGTATGATGCCAGCATTTGGCAGTGGACTGATAGGTCTGTGTGAACACTGAGAACTGCGGTGCTGGGCAGCAGGTGGCCCAAGGCCTCCCTCAGCTCACTTGCAGTCTACAGTGCTAAGTGGTATCCAGCTTTTTTGAAGGATTAAATGTCACAATTCCAGAGAAGGGGGATGCTTATCAGGATGGAAGTGACCCTAATAAACTGCTGGGACACACATATCCCCCTTCCCTGGAAGAATGAATGAACAAATCGCTTTGAGCCAACCATCAGGAAATTAAATAGTGAGCATTGCCATGTCTAAAATATGAGCTGAGATGATGAAAAAATTCATAACAGAATGACAGACAATGAAGCTACCAGCTTACAACATAATTTCATAATATCCTACAGCACTTAATGACTCAAAGAGAGCTTCTCACAGACCCTTGAACTAGATAATACAGTATAAATAAATCATACAAAGCCAGTGAGAACAAACCAGGGCAGATACAGACCCAAACCAACCCTGGCAGAATTCTGAATACCCCTGATGAGTCTGTGGATTTATTCTTAGACATGAGAGTGATCCAGCTGAGCCCTGACACATTCTCCATCTCCAAGGCCGACAAGCTCAACACTTCCGAGCATGAGCATCTCTGCTATTGTGAGAATTATCATAGGAACACTAAACCGCTCTTCAGCAATCACTGTGGGTAAAGTACTTAGAAAGGTAAAGCTACTTAGCCTTCACTCCAACTTCTGAAGAGGCTGTCGTCAGCTCTCAGAAGGATGGAACTAAACCCGAAGCACAGCTGCTGGGACCCTTAAGCAGAGGAATAACTGGAACTGAGATTTAAAAACATACTACTAAGATACAACTTCAGAAAAATAAGAAGGTTGACTGTTGTATTATCACAGCATTGCTCCGCTCTCGTCATAGGGGGGCCACGTCTCATTTTTCTGTTGTTGCTGTTGTTCAGTCCCTAAGCTGTGTCCAACCGTGACTGCAGCAGGTCAGACTCCTCTGTCCTCCACTATCTCCTGGAGTTTGCTCAAGTTCATGTCCATTGAATTGGTGATGCTATCTAACCTTCTCATCCTCTGCTGCCCCATTCTCCTTTGACCTTCAATCTTTTCCCAGCATCAGAGGCTTTTCTAATGAGTTGGTTCTTTGCATCAGGTGGCCAGAATATTGGAGCTCCAGCATCAGTCCTTCCAATGAATATTCAGGACTGATTTCCTTTAGGATGGACTGGCTGGATCTCCTTGCAGGCCAAGGAACTCTCAAGATTTTCTCCAACATCACAGTTCAAAAGCATCAATTCTTTGGCATTCAGCTTTCTTTATAGTCCAACTCTCACATCTGTACTTGACTACTGGAAAAACCATAGCTTTGACTAGACAGACCTTTGTTGGCAAAGTGACGTCTCTGCTTTTTAATATAGTGTCTAGGTTTGTCACAGCTGTCATTCTAAGGAGTAAACATCTTTTAATTTCACGGCTGCAGCCACTGTCCACAGTGATTTGGAAAATCAAGAAAATAAAATCTGCCACTGTTTCCACTCCTATCTGCCAGGAAGTAATGGGACAGGATGCCATGATCTTAGTTTTTTGAATGTTGAGTTTCAAGCCAGCTTTTTCACCCTCTTCTTTCACCCTCATCAAGAGGCTCTTTAGTTCCTCTTCACTTTCTGCCATTAGAGTGGCAACATCCGCATATCTGAGGTTGTTGATTATTTCTCTGGGCAATCAATCTTTGAATTCCAGCTTATTATTCATCTAGCCTGGTATTTCGCATGATGTACTCTGCATGTAAGTTAAATAAGCAGGGTGACAATATACAGCCTTGTTATGCTCCCTAATTTTGAACCAATCATTTGTTTCATATCTGGTTCTAACTGTTGATTCTTGACTTGCATACAGGTTTCTCAGGAGACAGGTAAGGTGGTCTGGTATTCCCATCTCTTTAAGAATTTTCCATGGTTTGTTGAGATCCACACAAAGAGGCTTTAGCATAGTCAATGAAGTAGAAAGTACATGTTTTTCTGGAATCCTCTTGCTTTCTCCAGGATCCAATGAATGTTGGCAATTTAATCTCTGGTTCCTCTGTTTTCTGAACCCAGCTTGTCCATCTAGAAGTTCTTAGTTCACGTACTGCTGAAGCCTAGCTTGAGTGATTTTGACCATAACCTTGCTAGCATGTGAAGGAGCTCAACCGTACAGTAGTTTGCATGTTCTTTGGCACTGCCTTTCTTTGGATAGCACTATCCCCCATCTTTTCCTAGAGTCAGGGGATTAGAACCTCAGGCAATGCCACTTTTGGGGACCAAAAGAAGTACACACCAGCCCCCAGTTTTAAGAAACAAAGCAGCTCCTTTTCAGCCAAGGCAGCACACAACTGTCACGTCCCTTTGCCAAAGACCCTGGAAACGGTGGTGAGAGGAAGGAAGATGGAGCCATTCTTCAAAGCTTCATGGAGAAGAGAGAATGGCTAGGTGTCTGAAGGCAAAAGAGGACGGGGAAGGGAAGAGGACACGAGGGCAACAGGCTTTGCAGCGCTGGGGAGCTGCAGGCAGAGTGCACCACACTGCAGGGTGCCCATGTGGGGTTCCAACCACCCTCTGTGCTTTGGCCGTTTCCAGCCTCAGCGCAGACACCGCCAAAGAGGAGCAGTGGTGACCGGGTCACAGGCTTCCCTCTGCTTCTCTTCCGTGTCCCTTGGTCTCTTCTCCCAGCGTTGCCATTGCTTTCTCTCCTTTCTTCACTGTTCCCGCTTATTTCTCCCATCAAATTCTGTGATCATATATTTATATGATATAAGCATGTCATGAGATAAACAGCCTGACAGTACAAACATGGATAACACAGCACTATTTATCACCTTCCGAGATTTAATTAACAGTACTATATTAGTCCAATGGATCCCTAACTTACATCACGGCCAGTTCAATATCCACAAGACGAGGATACAGTCAACTTACCCAAGGGATTGGCACCAATAAATACATTTGCAAAGTTCATCTTCGGCATCTGGGTCAAAGACTGAATGTAGTTTCTTGCCTGTAAAACAAAGGGTTTTCAAAATGGCTTTGTTCAATATTTTTACTGCTCTCAAAGATTCCTGGTCCTGTCATAGAGCAAGTGTTAACTGACAAAGTCTGCTAGCTTCAATGTTCATGAATGTTGTTGATATTCATCACAGACTTCTCTCTCACTGCCATCCTAACCTTCTTATTTACCATCATCATCTTTATGTACTCCTGCTATCTCCCAGTTAAAATTTCAAGTGAACTAAAGTGCTAACCAGCTAAGTTCCCTCTCATTAGCATTCTGGTCACACAATCAGAAGTTTAAAATGATGAGGCCAAGATATATAAGAAGTAGCCCTTCCTGAGACAGTCTTCCTAAAAAAAGCTGAAGTTGGCATAGGGTTTAGTATTCCCAAAGAAAGTCTAAGATCGACCATCTTTTGATGAGCTGATCTCAGCAGGGACTCTCAGTATATTAAAAGGATGTCAGTATTAAACCTTATCAACAAAATATTTTTGGTAACAAGGAAATAAAGATAAGCTTTATATTATGCTAAGAGGTTCAAACACATTTTTAAAAAATACTAAACCAACTTAATAAGAGTAATAAAGAATAGTGGATTATAAGTTACACAGCTTAGGCAGAAATCTTTCCCCTACCACTTATAAGATACATCTTCTTGGGCAAGTCTTAACTAGCATATCAATGACCTTATCTGTAAAATATTAGTATTACTATTAGATATTAGTATTTGGCTTGCCTGTATCATATGGTTACCTATATGGTTATCGTGATACTCAAGCAAGATAAAACCAGTGAGAGAGCTCCCAAGTAAAATTTTGACACAAAAGAACATTTATATACAAATTCAGATTTTATAATGTTTGGTTCTTGGGGTGGGACAGACTTGAATTACTTACTCTCTTTTAAGTCTTGAGTTCTTCATCTATGAAGTGGGATTAACAACAGTGCCAGCCTCAAAGGGCTGAAGGGAGGACTTGCGATAACAAACCAATACCCTCCTTAGCACCGTCCTTGGGTTCAGAGGCAGAGCTCAAATAAACATCAGCTGCTATCACTGTTGCCTTTAGAAAGGAAAGCCTGCTGTCATTTTCTAAGGATGCTTCAACTTGATAATTTCTGGACTTTATTCTAAGGAATTCAAGGTGCTAAAATACTTTCAAGGACTGATAGCTCTTAATAAAGGCAAAAATAAAAACTGGTCTTGAGAATAATCATATAAATACAAATGGTTCATAAATGCGGGCTTCATGTATTAGATATTAAATCTATGACCTTCCCTGTTTCACAGGAAAAAAAAAAAAATCTCATGATCAGTCCGAGTAGCTGAGGTAAAACTTCTTTAAATCTAAACTACCTCCTTGAAATTCCTGTTTTTAATACAGCTCAATAGTAAAGGTATATATGTATATTAATGTATGTATGTATATACACACACATAACAAGGTTAGAAAAAGTTGTAGCTGTTAGGGCAACTTCATCTTTTTAAATTTTTAAAAATTTACATATATATATAAAAATTAGATCTCTAATATTAATATATATTAATTTCATGTCTATAACAGTGATTCAAACTTCTTATACATTATATTCCATGTAGAGTTATACTGTATTTCTTATCCTTGTAGCTTTCTTTTATACATAATAGTTTGTTCTTCTTAATAACTTCACCTTCTTAAACACCGTGTGCAGAGCAAACAGGAGAGGCCCACTTTGAGAAGCAGCTGAGAATCTTTTCGATTTGAACAGAAAGCTCTAGGAATTGAACTATTGACAAGCCTGTTATCCCTTCCTACTTGAGCATGTAGATAAAAGAAGAAAGGGAAAACAGAGGTGAGAGAGACCACGTCATACAGAGAACAGTCTTACCTCTAATAAGATAAATGAAAAGACTACCTGAATAAAGCCATGTGGCCAACTTGATTCCCAAAAAGATTAAGGACATCTTACAAAGAAGTGCCCCAATCACCTCTGATGGTAAAAGGAGACTTAGATTAAGCAGTCAAGCATTGGTTTAAAAAAAAGGGCACCTAACCCTCTCTAAGTGTTCATGGTTTTCTACGTTATTTGCATATTTTATCTTAAATATAGAACTTTTTAGCATTAGCTATTTTATAGGTGTTTTTAAATAAAGGCTCTTTCTTTTGGTCATTAAGAAAATGGATAAATAGGAAAACATGCTAACAGCCTTCAGTTAATACACCTCCAGTTAAACATTATTCAATGGTAGCATACCCTGACTGTAGGCACAGGACCTTAGGAAAACACAAACCTCCTCTTGAGCACTAAATTCATAAATAACATCATTTTCTATGTACAAGCCTATACATTATATTCTCCATTCACAGGACTGGGTGACATTTTAATCCCAAACGTCAAGTGTTGTAATAGCACGTAGGCAGTCTTTGCCTTAGTCGCCCTAGAGGTGCATGCAAACATTGAGTGACGTTACAATCTGTGTTGGTTATACAGTGGCAATAAAATGCGAATGTGGCCTTCTGAATTAGATATTCCTGCACAGTCAATTTGTTCTCACCTCATGGCTTGGCATCCTGTTAATGAGATAAGCAGGGGGAGTCCCCGTCAGACGCATAATCTGCTGAAGCTGGTTAATATCTTAAGATGCCTAGTCAAGGGCATTGTTAAGCATACAGTGCAAAAAATAACTTTCAACTCAAAAAGTTTTAGAAAAGGCCAAAAAGCCACCCCCAAACAAAAAATCTACTCCCACCCACCCCACCCACCCCAGGTCAGAGCCCAAGGCTGCATGTGAAAGCATGCATCTGTGAATGGCATGAGAGTTAGTAGCCATGGAGCCAGTGATGGGCCAAGTGGAGAAGAAAAACTTTTTTTTGGTTTTAGTATGATCTTTAACATTAAATATTTACACTCCCTGGAAAGAGACTGCCCCTTGATCCGGGATGCCAGCCAGAGAACTGTTTCCGAGTACTGATGGCCACAACCTGTTTGCTTGTGGGATAAATGAAGAGGATTCAGAACATTTTGATTCAACTTCAGACAAAATAAAATGTCCAATGTAACCATTTCAGGTACAGGTTAAATTTCTGTGGCACAGGTTCTGGTGATTCTCTAAAATACCACCCCTCCTAATTTAAGACCAAGGTGGTATGTGTGTTGACACGCAAGGCCAAGCTTCAAGGACAGTAGTTAGTGATACATTTAAAATACATGCCACAAACACACAGTGGTGAGTGAAGGAGAAGTAGGGGGAAAATGAGAAGCTAACAGCAGAGACAAAACACAAGTCACAGCTGCTGACGGTTACAGCATGCCACAGTGATTTCTCCCACAAGTCTCTTTAACAGGTGAACAGACTGACTTCGCTTAAAAAACATCCGGGAGGAAGCTGGCAAAACACTGTGAGTATCTGATCTGACAAAGGCAGAACTGAGGTTTTCCAAATGTATGCAGATGTAGGTACACTGCACTCTAACCTTCTCTCTTTTAGCTGGCCCATCAATTTTAACACAACCACAAGAACTGTTTATCATGTGTTGCTGTTAAAGCAGAGTGGTGGGATTTTTAAAATCCTCAGCACAATAAAAACCTTTTCATACTCCCTTTCTTGGTATTTATTAATTCCCTCCTTTTCTTGTAGCACCATTTTCAGTAAGTACCGTAATCAAATAATTGCACTTCTTTGTGGTTTCTCTCAATGATCTTTCCAGTTGAGCTCATCCTCAGAACTTAAATTCCTTAGTGGTCAGATTACTACAAACACATGTTTAAGGCTGGCTGTTAGGAAAGAGCTGGAGCCAGGGCTCCACCCTGCCTCTCATGCTCCCTGACCCAGACAGGCCAGCAAATCCAAAAGACGGTGTGAAGTTCTTCTAACATTCTCAGTAAATTCAGGTTTACCTCTAAACAAATTACATAACAAACAGTACTCTGCATGCCAAGAGAAAGAAACAAAAGGGGGTCACTAACTAAACCAGCAACAGTAGCATCAGTTGGGTTTTAAAATGTTAAAATCCTGCCACCTTTCTCTTTTCTATGAACAATAACTTGGTCTGTACATTTCCATGGTGGTTTTTTTTTTTTTTTTTTCTGGACTCCTTTAGTCAAATAGGTTATTATATCCCATTTTTGTCAGGAGTTCAGGAATAAAATATTTTCAGCAAAAATTTTGAGAGTGAGTCAGTGAAAGGGCTTTTGTTTTCTTCATATGATTTTTTTATTTTTGTCCTTTCACTGATTACTTTAGGTATTGGGTCACCAGCCAAAAAATATTCTCTGGACATCCATCATGACTCATTTACCCCCTTTCTCACGGCACATGCTAACTTGTTCTCCGTCAGTCCAACTATTACTGTACTCTTACTCAGAATGTCCTAGTATTTACTGACTGAATTCCATCAATCAATAATAATGGTATCACTTCACTACCTTTCGGGAGTAAGGAAAATACCTATTGGCTTTCTCTGTTTACTACATTCCTTCACTAATATGTTTTTCATGTTGAAAAGCTTTAAACAATTTTACTCACTTGGCTTTGCTATTTAGACATCATGTTTCACACATCATGTGCTTCTACAATAAACTGGTACTTGAGCAGTATTACTAATATCAAATTAATCTTGTCTACTCTTCTCAATGTTTACTTTTTATGTGCTCACTGTAACTACATAGGAGGGAAAAAAACACATTTTCTTATTCCTATACTCAATGCAATGTTATTTAACTTGTGTATTCTGATACTCAATTTTATTATGCTCAACTCTATGCGAGAGATGTTGAAATGTATGATGCGCCCTATTTTACATAAAGACATTTCATTATTAGGGCAGGCACTTAAATGGATTACAACAGGTAAATATTATCATTTTATACCCACTCTTTTTCTTCTAACAGCACATATCTCTAGGGCAGATGGCTAAGGGTGGGTGAGAAGACTGAGAAAGAGCTGCTAGTGGCCATCTCCGGACAGAGGAGGCACTTGCTATCTCAGTCTCATGAGCACTATTGAGTAATAAACTGAGCTCCTCCCTAACCCCACTCTCTCTTGCCCCCATGTCCTATTACACGATCTTTCTAAGAAAAAGCATTTAAAGCAAAAAGGCACCATCCTCTCTAAGCATCATCTCATCTCTTCTTTGATTCACTCCAATCCAGTTCCTGCATTTTAAAAAGCAAAAAGAAAACACTCTTTCTGGCTGACACTCTGGTCAATAGCTGACAATGACTTTCAAAACAGTGTGCAATCGCATGAGATTAAAGTTTAGAACATGTTATCAGAACATCTGGGATGTAAACTCAGCTCTGTCAAGTGACTCAGTGCGTGACTTGGGCAAGTCCCAGTCTTCCTGTGCTTTTGCTTCCTCATCTTAAGTAAGTAAATGAAACAAATGAAAAGCCTGCCTCTGGCTACTCAGCAGTCTTTCCAACAGGGCAAAGGAATCCTTCAGTCAGAAACACTGGGAGGAGAATCCAGAAGGCACAGCTGGAACTTGGCTTCACAGCTCTTTTCCCCTTTTATCCAACTGCCTGGCAACAGACAGATGGGAAAAAGGAGAAAGACTGGGCTTTCCTAATTTCTCTCACGCCTGTGGTCCAAGAAAATGATCAAGCAAGCCTAAGTAAGCCAGAGTCACATTCGCATGGCTTCTCTCTAAATGCCTGCTTAGAAGCAGGAAGGCATTAGCTCCAAAGCTTTTTCTCAGGGTACTCAAACTTGTAATTACAAAGCCAGGCTGTGGGAGAAGGATTTACAACCCTCATCCTGTGGATCCGAGGTGTTAGGAGTGGGGATATTACCTCTGACGGTCTGGAGACTGGGTAGATACAGACCCCTGTGGAGAACACACACCTTACCCAGGATGTGCAAGTTGTCTATTCCAAAGCAATAAAAAGCAAGTAACTCCTGGGAAAGGGCAAGGGAGTGCAGGCAACGCACTTTCCATTCTTTTAGTGAGAAAGCTAGACTGACAGAGGGTAAAGCTCATGCTTTGAGGATAAATACTAACCAAAAAAGTTAAAGGAACCCTTGAGTGAAACTGAGAAAGATGATGTCAGGGCTGGAGAATGGAGACAACAAATTTTCCATCTCCTGGAATGAATGAGAATCTCAAATCTCACTTACTGTGATACTACTGCCCAACACAAGCTCCCATGCTCCAGTATTGTACCCAGAGAGAAAGAAAACAAAACACACTCATGCATGTGAGCAGGCAGGTACACGTACACACACACCTCACCCTGGAGTCAGCACACAAAGGGCACATGTGCTTACAAACATACCCAGGTCAAAGTACAGATTGACAGAAGGGAAGTGGCAGAGGCTCCCAACAGGGCAGATAATTACAATCAAGGCATCAACTCACAGACTCTGAGGAGATTTTCTTCAAAAGCTCAGCCCCTGGGGTTCCAACGAGTCTTAAAATGAGCTTCAACTGATCAATATCTAATGGTGGACTATAAAGGAAAATGTTGGGACAAAATAAAAATGAAAAACAAACAAAACAAACAAACAAAATACACCAATAACAAAAACTTAAAACCCCAAACCAAGCCAAAATGGTGAATTTATCTAGGTCAAGGTTTCTGCAGGATGGTCACTTCAAGTAGAACATGCTCCTCCTGTACAAATTTTCAAAAGCTACCACACACATACCCAACTTATATTTATTTTGTGCATCTGTCAACATCCTCTGTCAGTAGAGTTAAGCAGCTGTAGCTGGGTACTTAGCTGCCAAAGACAGCAGGTGAAAACATAAAAGCAGCACTCAGTCCATACGCTCAGCCCACACCTACCTCTTTCCCTTCCACCAAAGCACCAGGAGCCAGTCAAGCAAAGAACACCAGTCAGCAGAGGGCCACAGAGAACAAAGCAGCAGAGAGCACAAGAGTTAGGGAAACACACAAGCCTACCTGTGAATATTCCTCTAAGGCTTGACCTAAGGAGCCTGTAATATGACAGGGACCTGCAAAGATCCCAGGGCCTAACCAGGTGAGATGTCCTCACGAGACCCTCTCCTGGCTGTGGCAGGCAGAGGACTGTGGGCGACAGTGGCCAGCAGAGGGCCCCACCAGCCCGATGCAGCACATGTCCTTCAGGAGTCTGCGGTAACACAGGATGCATGAGGCTTCAACCTTACAAAATGTACTGACAAACCTCACACACCCCCGGAGCTCTACCCAACAGGCCGCAACACCCAAACCTTCACTGTGCAGCCAACTCTTCCATGCACACTCACTATGTATGTGCATGTACTGACCAGAAGTTGGAAACTTTCCACCTATTCTGACTGCTTTTAGCCTTGCCTATAAAGCTAAAAGGAGGGGAAAAAACCTTATAAAATAACTCTCAGTATTTTTTTTTTAATGACAATTTAAATGTTATCCATGTCATGTCTATACTGACATTCAGAGGGAAAAGGAAGAGAGGATGACTATCTCCTGACTCTTGTCATAAAAAAAACCTGTCAGGTTTTGCAGGATTAACTTGTTCTCAACTTCGGGCCTCAGCTTAACCTTCATTTCCTCAGAGAAGCTTCCCCTATGCTACACAAGACGCACTGCCTTCCTGGTCACCTCTGTCTCAGCACAACGCTCGGGCTCCTCACAATCTGTAACTGCTTTGTTTGCTTATTGGCTGTCCCCTCCACTGATCTGAGTGAGGGACTCTGCCTGCTCACCACTTGTCTCCAGTGCTCAGACTATCATCTGCCACATGCTGAGCGCTCAAAATATTTGAGAAGGTACAGCAGGATGGAGAGGAGGGAGAATGGAAGAAAAGACTTCTGTTCACGAGTAGACATATGAAGGCAGTACAGTGCAAAAGATAATGGCCACTGTGAGCCACAGCTGCCGGAGTTACAGGAACTGATTACGCAATGATAACTTGCCCTATTCTTTCTTCCCCTCCAGATATGAAATTGGCTTAAATGCAAGAAGATTCTAGACAAGAGTCAGCAAATCAAGCTGTACTGGAACACAACCATGCCCATTCGTTTATGGACTGTCTGTGGCTGTTTTCACCTTATGTGGCAAAACTGAGGGGTTACAACAGAAACTGTATGGTTCCCAAAGCCTGAAATATTTACTAGGTGGCCCTTTAAGTACAGAGTCCTATCCTAGACCCAAACAATTTATGTTCTATAAAAAAATAAATTAACAGCACATCCACTCACAGAAGGGCTTCTGTGGTGGCTCAGATGATAAAAGAATCTGCCTGCAATGCAGGAGACACAGGCTTGATCCCTGGGTTGGGAAGATCCCCTGGAGGAGGGAATTGGTGCCCACTCCAGTATTCTTGCCTGGAGAATTCCACAGACAGGGAAGCCCACTCACAGAAATTACTTCTGAATTAATAACAGTAGAGAATAACATTATAAATCAGCTATACTCCAATATAAAATAAAAATTGAATTAGAAAAAAAGGAGAGAATTTTGTTCTTTGCAGAGGGCAAAAATCAATATGTTCTGGAGGCTAAAATTTCAATACTGAGGAAAAAAACTGAACTAATTTAGAGAGTCAAGTTTTATGCCCCCACTGAGGAAGACTCTGGGCTGTGGGTTTCTCAAGAGTCTTACCTTCACCCCAATATACCTGAAAAGTAAGCCATTCCTACTGGTCACAGTGATCATGAGAGCAATGATTTGGGGGACCCCATGTCCTTTTCCACCTCGGCCAGTAAGAAACAATCTCAGGGCTGAAGAATCAAGTAAAGCCCTGAATCCTCAACTTCAAGTTCACAACCTTCGCTGATTCGGCATCAAGAGTTTTTCCTGACTCTCCCCTCAAATTATTATTCCTTCATGCACTCAATGTTTCAACTCACACCAAATATTCCAGGCACTTTTAAGCTTCCAACTTCTTATTTATCCAAGTCATAAACAGCAATATCCTCCATTCTCCCCTCCTAGCAAACCTTTTCTCTTATTTACTTTTCAAAGTCCTGCTCAAATAAGAACTCTGCCATGAAGTCTTCCTGCACATCTTGAGCTTGAATTAATCTCTGCTTCTTCTCCATAACTTATTTATACTCTATTACAATATCTGTTCACTCTGTCTCATTTTACAAGTAGAGAACAGACATTCATTCAAATGACTTCTGTAACTCACGTTCTGCTAAGTATGATCATTCTGGTTTGGAGGACAGGTGCCATCTTATCTTTAGCACCTTCCACTGAATAGCTCAATAAATATTAACTTGAAAGGTCTTCCTGTAATAGACTTTTCAAAGCAGCTCCACCCCTCTGTCTTGCCCTCAAAAATCCAGAATGACTGCACTCTAGTGGGAAGTCTATATACAAAAAAATCAAGAAAAGTTGCTTCAATTCATATGAAAATACTCATCTGAAATGTTTACACTCTAAAGAGTATACAAATACAGTGAGATGAGAGCATAAGGGGTACAGATAAAGAGAGCTGGTACAGCATGACAGTCGATACTTAGGAGATTAGTAAACACTCAGTGCAAAATAAAAACCTACTTAGTAGCTAAAAGCACTTGCATCAAGAAAGTCAAAGCTGCAAACTTCAGAAGAAATCACCATTGGTTCTCCAAGAGCTGGCAAATCCATTGAAATACAGGTCAGTCTTCCAATAATACCAGCTACAGTAAGGCCACTACAATTTGTCCAGGCAGTTAAGGCCAGAAGGAACTTCAAGTAACTACATAAGCAGAGCAAAGCAAAACTTACCACATTATGACAGTTATTTCCACAGCAAGCCATCCTTCTTACCAGGTTTAACCCCGTTTTTCCCTAGATAGCAGATATTTTTACTGGTAGTTAAAAATGTGTTTTAATTGTAATAATCACAATATCAAAATTTTAATTATAAATCTCCTAATTCTTCCTTAAACAACTTAGGCCTAAGGTTACTCTTTAGGTCCTCTGTAACAAAAGAGGTAGCCAGAATGATTAAGTAGGTGAGGTAAAAAACCTAAGGGTAATGGGTTATTTGGAAGGAAAGTAAAAGAGGGATAGTCTATTCACTTCTAAATGGTCTAGGCAACTCCCAGGAGATTTGTGTAAGCCAGAGAGTTGAAGATACCGAGAAGTAAGCTAAGTCCCATTCTAGTCCCTCCTGTCTGTCACCAGAAGAATTTTCACAGGTCAGTGTTCCACCTTTGCCTCATGGAGTTTTTAAAAAGTGCTGCTCATAAACAGTATCAAAATAGATAAATAAAAGGACCATTTGCAGAACCTGAGACTGCGGTTGCTTAAGAGCAGCAGTTTTTAAAAAATCCATGAGGCAAAGGTGGAACAGTGACCTGTGGAAATTCTCCTGGAGACAGACAGGATGGACTAGAATGGCATTTAGCCTATTTCCTTCTCTTCTCAGTCATCCAATAGTCATTTTCACTGTCATACATGGAAGATCTCTTAAGGTGCTTTAGGTTTGTGGAGAAACCTGAGAATTCCAGCCTTTTCAAATGGGGGAATACAATCTCAAGTTAGAGAAGAAAAGGCAAAAAGTAACCTAATATTTTTCTTCTTAAACATTAGGACACTTGCTTTTAGTGTCTGAAGGAAAACTTTTTTTTTTATGAGAGACTATTTGAAACCAGTGTCTGAAAGAGAGGGGTAGTTGTAACAGGAAGGGGGATATACAAAAGTTTTGGCTCTACTGGCAATATTTTATCTTGTAATCTGGGCTACATAAACACAGGTATTCATTTATTATTTCTTGTCTTTCTGTATGTCTGAAGTAGTTCATAAAATGTTTGAAAAAAATCAAAAGAAGAAATAAATGAAATAGAATTAAGGAGCAAATTTAATTCAGAGGAAATTCATTATGGAGTACAGTAGCAAGCTGATGGCAAGAACCCCATTATCTTAGTTAATGTCTTAAGAGTGCCATTTCTATAAAAATGAAAGAAGCAAAGAAAAGTTTTACACAGGAAGGAAATTCATTTGATTACCTAGAAAAGGAAAACAATAGTAAGCCAAGGCTGAGATCTCTGGAAGGGAAAACAGTATTTGACAGGTCATAGGGTTATGAAACTCTCTCTCTTCTTAGGCTGCAGACTGTTAAGCGTTAGTAATAACATTTCCTAACTGGCTTACTCTTTTCAGAACCAGTGGCTTTCGAAATAAGTTAGCACTATACCTGAAGAACACATTCTGGGTCCTCACTCTCTTCTAATATAAAGTTCTCTTAGGTGTGTCCACTCAATATATATATATAGTCAACTAGACTAATGAGGAAGGGCTCTACTCTTAAATATCATTAGCTTTAAGACAAAAATTAGTGTATCTTATCTCTTTAGGGAAATGCTAAGGATTATTAACAACACTAGTTAATAACAACAAAGGAATCTTGGGAATTCCCTAGACTCCAGTGGTTAGGACTTGCACTTTCACTGCTGGGGCCTGGGTGTGATCCCTAGTTGGGGAACTAAGATCCTGCAAGCCATGTAACCCCAAAAGAAGATTCTATCAAGAAGACTAATCACAGAGGAAAAAAAAGAGAGAAAAAAAAGTAGAACGGGAAGATGACTTGCAGAGATCTAAAACTGCATAAAATATCAAGAGTCACATGTGACTAAATTTAAATGTAATCTAATAAAATTTAAAATTGGAAAAGAAGAAGTAAAACTCTCTATTTGCAGATGACATGATCTTACATGTAGAAAAACCAAAGAATCCACAAAAAAGCTACCAGAGTTCTCAGCTTTCAACTGTGCAAAGTTGCAGGGTACATGATCAACAAATAAAAATCAGTTGTGTTTTTATACACCAACAATGAACAAATCAAAAAGAAAATTAAGAAAGCAATTCCATTTAAAATAGCATCTTACAGATGTTAGGAAAATACCTAAAAATAAATTTAACTAAGGAGGTAAAAAACTTGTCCACTGAAAATTATAAAACATCATGGAAAGAAATACACCAGAGAGCAACTAAGTCCATGTGTCACCACTATTAAGCCTGTGTTCTACTGCCTGGGAGCCACAACTTCTAAGCCCATGGGCAGTAACTTCTGAAGCCTGTATGCCCCAGAGCCCATGCTCTGCAATGAGAAGCCACCACAACGGGAAGCCCCCCACACACAAAGAGCAGCCCCACTTTCAGCAACTAGAGAAAAGCCAGTGCAGCAACAAAGACCCAGCCCAGTCAAAAATAATAAATAAATAAAATTCAGCCTTCTTTGTAGACATGTTTAAAGCCTATCCTCAAATTCATATAAAATTATAAGGGAGCCCAAAGTGCCAAAAAAAAAAAAAATCTTGAAAACGGGAACAAAGTTGAAGGACTTACTTACTTACTATAAAGCTACCATAATCAAAGCAGTGTGGTACTGCTATAAGGGTAGCTATTCGGACCAATGGAACAGAACTGATCTTTGACAAGAGTGCCAAACCTATTCATTCAATGGAAAAAAAAAAAAAATCTTCAAAAAATGGTCCTGGGACAACTGAATGTCCATATGCAAAAGTATAAAGCTGGACCCAATCTCACATCACATACAAAAATTAACTCAGAATGAATTAGAAACCTAAGTATAGGAGATATACACATAAAATTCTTAGTAGAAAATGCAGTAACTCTTCACAACCTTGAATTTGGTAATACACTCTTAGAAATGACACCAAAAACATGAACACAAAAGAAAAAATATATTGGAACTTCATTAAAAGAAAAAACTTTTGTACATCAAATGACATTATTAAAAAAAATGAATAGACAGCCCACAAAATGGGAGAAAATACTTGCATATTGCATATCTGGTGAAGGCTTAATTTACAGAATATATAAAGAACTCCTAAAACTCAACAACAAATAGGCAACCCAAGTAAAAGGTGGGTAAAGGTCTCAAACAAGTATTTTTCCAAGGAAGACATATCAGCAGTAAACACTGGAAAAGATACTTAACATCATTAGTCATTAAGGAAATGCAAATTAAAACCACAAAGAGATTCCACTTGGTATCTCTAGGATGGCTCTAATTTTAAAAAGCAGGATGGAAGGGAGGGAGGAAGAAACAGCTGTTGGTGAAGATGTGGAGAAACTGCCCATACATCACTGGAGGGCATGTGGAACAGTGAAACTGCTGTGACAAACAATGACTGCTCTGCTCCTCAGAAAGCTACACACAGAGTAACCGCATGACCCAGCAATTCCGCTCCTAGACACACAGCCAATAGAAGTGAAAGGGGGAACCCAGAGAGGTACCTGCATGCTAGTGTTCACCGTAGCACCACCCACAACAGCCAAAAGGGGGAAACAACCCAACGTCTGTAAGCATGGATAAATAAAATATGGTACAGCCACACGAGGGAACAGTATTCAGTCATAAAAAAGAATGACGTTCTGATCCATGCTACAATATGGATGAGCCCTGAAAACATGCTAAGTGAAATGATTCAGACACAAGAACACAAATATTGTGGGAGCCCACTTAATATTAAATTTGTAGAATAAACAAATTCATAGAGACAGAAAGTAGAAAAGAGGTAGAGGCTGTAAGAGGGAATAGGAAGTTTCTGTTTAACGGGTACAGCTTCTGCTTGGGGTGATGAAAATGCTTTGGACACAGACAGTGGTGGTAGATGCACAATTTTATGAATGTAATTAGTGCCACTGGATTGTGTACCTTAAAAGGATTAAAATGGTAAGTTTCATGTTATGTTTATTTTACCACAACAAAAACTTGACTACAAAAATATTTTTAATTCAGCTTCTAAGTTCCATCAGCCACATTTTAAGTGTTCTATAGCCACTGGCTGGTAGCTACCAACCACCATATTGAACAGTACATACATAAACTACTTGTAAGACCACAGAAAGTTCTATTAGATGGTTCTTATCTAGAAGCTAAAACCACCAGTTTCAAATGCAAGATGAATAATAAATGAGGAAAACAGGGAGAGAACTGTGCTCTCAAGTAAAGAGCACACTCTAGAGGCTACCTTGGCATTCAGCTGTGTTTTAAAATCATAAATAAGTAGTAGCTGTGTGCCTTTCTGAGCAACAGAAGAGTGTGTGGGGCCAGCACATTCTGCAAAGGTTTTAAGAAAATGAGTTTTAGAAATTAGGAGAATAGGCAACAAATAGAATATTGGAAAGAAACGGAGACCTGAGTCGGATACATTCATATCTATCTTTTCTGGGTTCTTATAGCTTCCTCATCTATAAAAACAGGAGGCCTGACTAGATGTTTCTTGGCATCTTTCTAGATCCCCAAGTGGATAATTTTAGATTCTTAACTTTTATCTCATTGGTGCCTAAAAAAAAAAAAAAAAAAAAAAACTACTAACTTTCAGCCCGAAAGATTAAAACTAAAATTCAACTTGATTAAACTCTAGTTGTACTCAACACTGGATGCATATTAGAATCAACTGGGGAACGGAAAACACTTTCCTCTCCCCTTGTCAGGCAATCAAACCTACATCCACACAGGTAGCAACTGACAAGAAGGGAGTTATGCATATTACAAATCTCCCAAATTCGAGTTTCCTGATCCAGGAGAACATCTGCCTGAAAAGGAGCCAAGCAGACAAGAAACAGTGTATTACTAAAATAAAAATTTTGAAAAGAATTCTCATGTATTAAAAAGTTAGCATTTTAAAAGGGTCGATCCATCAGTGGGCACCTGTAACTGAGACAGAACCAAAGGCACATACAAGTGCTTTGAAACCTTTATACCAGTAGCCTGTCAAGGGGATCCATTCTTTACTAGCTGTTAAAAACTTTTAATAAAACAAAAAAAACACAGCCTTTAATGATGTTTAAGTAGACAATAAAGTGGGAAGGTGAAGGGAGAAACTCTTCCCAAAGATCACTGATAAGGATGATGGCTAACATCTACTGGCGGGCCCTGCTCCCAGCTCTTTCCAGGTCATCTCACTGAATTCTCACATGAGGTCTGTACTATTATCAGCATTTTACAGTTAAGGAAACCAGGCGACTGAGGTTACACAACTGGCTCAGAGTCAGAGGGCCGGAAGTAAAAGAGCTAAGTAGTATCAACCCTGGAAGTCTGATTCCAGAACATGTGCTCTAACTAGCATGCTTTACTGTCCGTGTCTCTCCACCATTTTGTGTGTCTATGTAGGTATGAGTGTCTGCGACTGACTGTAGATGGAGATATGGAAATAAAGGAAAGGGGCAAGAGGAACAGAGGAGAACATCAGAGCAGAATGCTCAGGAAGACAGAGTAAGGAATGGGACTCAGAGGAAAAGGAAAATTACAAACTGTCCCTCATTCTCTTAGCTTAGACCATAATGTGTATGTCAAATTTCTAAGAAATAGGTATAAGGTAAATGAAACAAAGGACAAAGGGGAAACATTAGGTATTAAAATCAGAATCCAGGGATGAGAAGAAATAAGGTGAGCCATATAGGGAAATTATACTCTGTATCAATCCAGTAATACTCAGACGGAAATTGATAGCTGAGGGAAGAGGCTTTTCAGTTCATTAGCAAAGTACATTCTAGCAGAAGACAGTTAGAATATGTGGATTGGTGAAATGAACATCACAGTCACCCCAGAAGTATGATCCCAACTGTAAGCCAGTGAACTGACATTCTGGTTTATAACCTCAGTGTGTCTGCTTAGGTGAGATGCTAAAACAGCTTTTAGGTCTCTAACTGTGATAGAACACAGGGAACAGCAGTATCTCTAAATGCTCAACCAAACTGGTGGAGGGCGAGTCAAATGAATTTAACAAAAATCTTCAGATCTAATTCTAGATATAAATTTAAAATTTTTTTCTGGCCTAAACATCTTCCCCAAGTGGAACTGATGAGGGTTATGACAAATGATATTTTGATATTATTACTAAACTGTGAAATGGGCATGCAGCAGATAGAAAAGGGACTAAAATAAAGGGGTAATGATAAACTAGACAATAAATCTGGAAGTAAATTAAAGTTTGGTTAAAATCTGGGATAAAAACAAATTCATGCTGAGGGGAGATAAAGGTACACGACAGGGTGACCTTATCTTCTTGCTTTTATTTGTTTTTAAGCAACAAATATAACAGGTCAGCAAGTGTATCATTACAAGGACCAAATACAGCCTTTTTAATACGTAAACCAAACATAAAAGCAAGATATCCCTGATTTATAAATGGTTATCTTGTGCTTACTGAGTGTTGGTACAAACAGACTAAACCAGTCATTGAGGTCTAGAACTTCTCATCAACATACTGAGTTGCAGAATGGCTGTGGAAAGATTAATAAGGAACCTGTTGCAAAAAAGATGACATATGAAAGATTTTAAAGGTTTGCCAGATTATGAGGAACTTTTCCAAATCATAAAAATAAATTGCAGCCTCTTTCTTGGCAAGGCAGGATACTCCGCAGGAGGGCAGATCTCACAATGGACGATAGAAACAAGTCCTTCCAAGAGACAGTAAAAGCGATACACTTCCATGGACACTAAAATACAGACAAGAAACAAGAACCCAAAACTTTTTAAAGGATACGGTCTGTACCAGGAAACAACGTTCTTCCAGTCAACAGCTCGGCCATTATGCATCCCACTGACCAAATATCAACTGGCAAAATTAAAGAGAAATAAAAGTACATATAAAGTCACTCTTATCAAATTTGGCTACAAATGGAACTAAAGCTAGGGCTGAAATACTCTAACATTTAAGGTATCTGAAGTTCAACACTCATACTCAACGTTTTTATAGAAATAAACAAGCTAAAACCTTCACCACAATGAAAGGGCTTCATAGGTGGGCTAAGTCAAAACACAGGTACGGCAAGAGAAATAAGCTGTTCACAAAGGGCAAAGGTTTCTCACTGGTAGAAATGGTGGATTCTCCCAAGTAATATTGAAAGTTAATATTATGAACCTAATGTCTTCAGGTAGAATATGAATATGAAAGAATATGTTCAAAATAAGTAAAAAGCCAATTAAATCACAGAGTCCAAAAAACTCTACTTTCTCTGAGCAACTGAAATATCCTCTTTCTGTAGACTTAAATGTTTCCTGAGGGAAGAAAAAGAATGTGTCCTCCTACTCCCCCATCTCCACTTCTGGGAACCCCAACTATACCTAACATGGTATTAATAAGGCCCTAAGTAACCAGTTCGAGGAGTACCTGTCTGGTTGTAATGCATCCAGTTCAGCATGATCTCAGGAGCCCGGTACCACCTGGTGGCCACATAGCCTGTCATTTCATCATCTGTATGTCGAGCCAGTCCGAAATCCAAGATCTAATAAGAGAAGAGCAATCAGGCACTGAACAGTCTAACTCTTAAGGCTTGTAAAGCAGGAGGGAAAAAATTGTAGAGCATATTAAAAAGCAAGAACAACAAAGCATTTGCATAACATATTTCCTGGTCCGTGCTTAGAATGCATGGGGGGGAACACAGCAAGAACTAAAAAAAAAAAAAAAAGAAATTACAAAAAAACAAAACAAAAATGCCCTGCTTTTGCACTTATCCAGAAGGCAGTGGCACCCCACTCCAGTACTCTTGCCTGGAAAATCCCATGGACAGAGGAGCCTGGTAGGCTGCAGTTCATGGGGTCGCTAAGAGTCGGACATGACTGAGCAACTTCACTTTCACTTTTCACTTTCATGCATTGGAGAAGGAAATGGCAACCCACTCCAGTGTTCTTGCCTGGAGAATCCCAGGGATAGGGGAGCCTGGTAGGCTACTGTCTATGGGGTCACACAGAGTTGGACACGACTGAAGTGACTTAGCATAGCATAAGAGCAATGAAAATACATGATCCACATGAACATGAATATTCATGGCAGCTTTACCTAGTTCTGAGGGGAAACTGAAGCACTGTGTATATCAGTTGTTTTGTTTACTTGCCAAGTTGTTTCTGCCTCTTTTGAAATCCCATGGACTGCAGCCCGCCAGGCTCCTCAGTCCATGGTGTTTCCCAGATAAGAATATCGGAGTGGGTTGTCATTTCCTTCTCCAGGGGATCTTCCTGACCCAGACCCAAGAATCGAACCCGTGTCTCCTGCACTGACCGGTGGGTTATTTATGGCTGAGCCACCAAGGAAGCCCTGTCTATAAATAGGTGATAGATAAATTGTAGTACAGTCATAAAATGGATCTACTTGGCAACAAAAAGGAATAAACTACTGATATACACACAATACAGATGGATCTCAATAGTATTGCACTAAACAAAAGTCAGACACACACAGAAAAATACTATGATTCCACTTGTATGAAACTCCAGAAAAGATGTCTACAGTGTCAGAAAGCAGATCAGTGGTGGTCTGCAGTAGGCGTAGAAGGGTGGGGACTAGCTAGGAAGGGGCACAAGGGAACTTTCTGGAGTGATGGACATGTTCTTTATCATAACTGTGTTGGTTACAGAGCTATAAAAATTTGTCATATGTACACTTAAAATGTTGCATTTTATTGTAAATTTTGTTTCCAAATAATTGACTAAAATGAGAAATGAAACAAAGAAAAAAATTCCAGAGCTGCTTGCTCTTTATAGATTATCTCTTGTTTGAGTTATTTTGAAAGAGTGGGTTTCTGCCTTTTTTTTTCTCTTAGAAACTGATATAATCCCATAATTATTTCAAGAGGACTGCTTTCTTGATATTCATACTAGAATTCGCCTTTTTATCACTAATATATTAAATTTCTAATTTAACTTCATTTTAGAATGAAAACAAGATACCTGTTACTACCTTCAATATCACTCAAACTAAAGCTTACTAAATCTCCAGTTTAAACTTCAAAGTCTAATGATACTCCTAAAGACAATACAATATGAATTTCCAGATAAAAAGCCATGGCTTTATTAACTAATTCCCTTTATAAATTTGCCTGGCTAGTCAAACATATAATTACAAAGTGAAACAAACAATTACCAATGTCACTTCATCTTACCTTTAGCTCACAGTCTTCATTCACAGCTAGATTACTAGGTTTTAGGTCCTAGGAAGCAAGAGAGGACAGGATCAACTTTATGATGCTTGGTAAATTTTCTCCCTAAAGATAATGATGAAGAGCTAAACATAAAAGACTTGATCCAGCTACAAACAATTTCCATTCTATAGTCACTGCTGCTGCTGCTGCTAAGTCGCTTCAGTCGTGTCCGACTCTGTGCGACCCCATAGACGGTAGCCCACCAGGCTCCCCCATCCCTGGGATTCTCCAGGCAAGAACACTAGAGTGGGTTGCCATTGCCTTCTCCAATGCTCATGAAAGTGAAAAGTGAAAGTGAAGTCGTTCAGCTATGTCCGACTCTGTGCGACCCCATGGACTTCAGCCTACCAGGCTTCTCCGCCCATGGGATTTTCCAGGCAAGAGTACTGGAGTGGGTTGCCATTACCTAGTTCTAATTAGCCTTAAATAGGTAAAACAAAACAAAACAAAAAACCTATACATCCTCTTTCTTTAATTAGTTTAAACCTAGAGTAAAGTTGCAATCAGTCAGTATTTCAATGGCTAAAATACTTAGACTAGGATCTTGCTATCTCCCCACCAACCATCCCAATAATGTAATCAAAATACAATACCTACCCTGTGAATTATGTCGGCTGAATGTATATACTGTGAAAAAGCACACACACACACAAAAATAATCAGTGAAAGAAAAAGTTATCTCCAACCTCCTATCATACTATATGACATATATTAAGTGCATTTTTACTTTTTTATGAGTCAATAAGAAATGTTAGGATTAAGAGCAGGATTAGAAATCAGAACAAGTAATTATCAGTAGTCTATACTCTGACCATAACTATGATTTCTATACCATCAACTCTTATTCACAGAGCTGCAGTGTGAGTGAAATAGAGCTTTCAACCTGTTTTCTGGTGGGTGCTCTAGAGCACAATAAGGACTCAAAGCTGCTAAATATTAAAGGTGGTTTAATTAAAAAACCCCTTTGAGGATATTTCCCCCCTTTAACTCCCAAATTAACCCCTTTGAGGATATTTTCAAAGTTTCAACATGACACTCAACAGATATCAGATTACATCGAGAAATTACTATTATTGTTTAGATGTAATAATGAAGAGACCTTAACTCTCAGACATGCCTATATAGAAGTATCAAGGGGGTGGAACGGTATGAGGTCTAGTCTTGCCTTAAAATAATCCAGGGTTTAGGGCAATAGGAAAGGAACAAGATTAGCTGTATGTTGGTAATTGTGGTTGCTGAGTAAACACAGGGGTTCATTATACTATGATTGTATTTATGATTATTGTATTTGAAATCTTCCATGAGAAAAGTCTTGTTTGTTTTCCCTTAAGCCCTAAATAGAAGGGAAAGAGGGAGAATTCATTTCTGAAAATTGTTAGTCTGTACCTTGAGACCTCTGAGAATCTGGTAGATAAGGAACTGAACGTGGTCATCTGTAAGCTTCTGACATTTCACGATGTTGTTCAGATCTGCCCCCATGAGATGGGTCACCAGGTACCTAAAAATTAATGGAGAGTTATACAGTAATTCAGAAACTTAAGAAAGCTCTGATCTTCATAAGACTATCAGAAGTTCACTCAATAAGTACCACAGTGACAGCTAAAAGCTTAGTAACTATTGATGGAGGGCTCATTTTCAACATCACTGTTCTAACTTTACTGCCTGTTGTCTATTTTTCTAAAAAGTTTTATACTTGTTCCAACTTGCCATCTTTTCCTAGGTTCTTTAAAGATAAGAGAAAAGAAAAAAAAAAAAAGCAAGGACTTCGGTGGTGGTGGGGGCTTCTCTGGTGGCTCAGTTGGTAAACAATCTGCCTGCAATGCAGGAGACCGGGGTTGGGAAGATCCCCTGGAGAAGGGCATGGCAAAATGGCATGACAACCTACTCCAGTATTCTTATGTGGAGAATACCATGGACAGAGGAGCCTGGCAGGCTACTGTCCATAGGGTCACAAAGAGTCAGACACGACTGAATGACTAACACTTTCACGCTTTCTGTGGTGGTAGAGTGGATGAAAATCTGCCTGCCAATGCAGGGGACACGAGTTGGATCCTTGGCCCAGAAGATCCCACATCCTATGGGCAACTAAAGCCTATGAGCCGTAACTACCAGAGCCTGCGTGCCTAGAGGCTGTGCTCCACAGCAAGAGAAGCCACTGCAACGAGAAGCCTGTGTATCACAACGAAGAACGGCACCTGCTCACCACAAGTAGAGAAAGCCCTAGTGTAGCAACAAAGACCCAGTGCAACCAAAAATAAAAATAATTATTAAAGAAAAAAAGAAAAGATGGAGATTAGAATGATATCCATGTTGGCATCAGTTTTCTTAAAAAACGATATTATTGCATGAGAAATGTACACTATAACTAAATGCATGGCCGTATTTTTAAATCCACTGTTACATTTTCCAGTTCATATTGCAGGGTCTAAAATAGGAGTATCTTCAAATAAGCTTATTTACAAAACAGAAACAGACTCACAGACATAGAAAACAAAGTTATGATTACCAAAGGCAGGGGGGAGGGATAAATTAGGAGTTTTTGGATTAGCAGATACAAACTACTATATATCTGAATCACTTTACTGTATACCAGAAAGTAACACAACATTGTAAATCAACTACACTTCGGTTAAAAAAAAATTAAAGTATCTTCAAATTTTCAAATTATAACTCTCTTTCTTTTTTAGGAATGACTGGAAAAAGGATGCTGGCCACTGACAATATTCCTGCACTTACTTTAATGAAATATTTTATCTACCAGTCAGTCAGGCATTCGAGAGCTTCTCCTCACAGGTGCAGCATTGCATATTTTTTATCCTGTCCTCAAATCACAGGACTAGGGAATGATGACATTCAAGCCCAACAGGTTTACCAGATATTCTAGATGCAGTGCCCCACCCACTCATTACTGTATCACACTGCTGTGGGAACAGAAAAACCACAGTTAGTACTAAACAAGTGGAATTTTTAAAAATTCGGTTAGGTTTTATCTACTAGAAGAATCATTACCCATTTCTGAGGCGGAATGTATATCAGCTGAGCTATTAAAAAAGAGGCTGATTTCATTTCTTTTCAATTATTTTTTGTAATATGTTATTTTTGTCTGTCTGTTTTAGGCCACCACATGGCTTATGGCATCTTAGTTCCCCAGCCAAGGAAGGACTGAACCCAGGGCCTTGGTAATGAAAGCATGGAGTCCTAACCACTGGATCGCCAGCGAATTCCATTTTTATTTTTGATAAATTTGGAAGAAAAGAAACCAAGCCAGCAATTTAAATATACTATTAATGTCTTACATGGCTATATATGTGTATGACCTGTCTTCACACACACCCCACTGTATTTATGACTTTCTTTTCTCAAACAAGAATTTTTTTTTTCTATTTATTAATTTCACTGTTTGGCTATTATGGTCAGTTCACAATTTCATAAAGAGCAATAGGACTTAGCATAAATGTAACCTTTAAGTAAGATTTTAGCACTTCATATATACATATATTTAAAGATTTTTAATTATTTATTGCATTTTTTGCTGCACTGGATCTCTGTTGCTGTGCCTGGGCTTTCTCTCGCTGCAGCAGGCGAGGGCTACCCTCTTTAGTTGCGGTGTGCAGGCTTCTCACTGTGGTGGCTTCTCTTGCAGAACACGGCCCCAGAGCACAGGCTTAGCTGCTCCGTGGCACGTGGAATCTTCCGGACCAGGGATCGAACCTGCGTCCCCTGCACTGCAAGGCGGACTCTTAACCACTGGACCACCAGGGAAGTCCAGCACTTCATATTTTTAAAACTTGCATGTCTGTTTATATTGCCTTGAGGAAAGATAACTTTAAACATCATTTAAACTCTGCTGGATGTTTCGAAATGTTTTCATAAAGGTTGTTCTGACTTAAGAGATGTTCTAGGCTCAACATAACATAACCAAAGGCATTAGTGCTTGTTCCATGCCAACCACCATTTGTTATGCCTGTGTCTCATACACTCTACCCAACAACTCTGTAAGTTTTATTAGTATTATCATTTTGCAGAGGAAGAAACACAGACAAAACAAGTATATATTATCTGTTCAAGGTTAAAAGAGAGGTCATGTCGGGGGCTGAATCCAAAACTGGTCTGATCTCAAAGACCATGATCTTAAATCACAGCCCATATAGCCTCCAAGTTCTTCTAGATGACACAGAATTTAAGTCAAGAGAATGATTTAAGTTTTACAAATATTGCAAAATTCCATCCTAATCAATCACTGTATTTTTAATCCCAGGTTGATACATAATCCAGCAAATATGAGAACACTGCGAAAAACTGGTTAATACTGTGGAATCAAGACTTCCCTCAGAAAATCTGGGATAACAGTTGCCATATCCATAATACCAATTATAAAAATTTGCAAGGCTTAGGTTAAGGAAAAGGGAATCCAACTTTTGTTTTATAAGACTGTTTTGCAAATAATTACATTTTATGACATTGAATAGTGAGAGGGTTATTCTTTCAACTTTCAAAAATATTTTATTTTTGAGGAGAAAAGGTAAACAGAAGAAATGCTGTCCTGTGTGATTCCAACTAGAATCTATCTTAATTTGTCTTGAAATAAAACCTAAAGATCTTAAGTCTATAATGGCAGTGCTAGTTCAGAAAGGTGTTAAGCATTATTACCAAAGCAAACATAGTAATTTTAAGTATTGTGTTTAGTTACCAACAGCTTAAGAAATTCTATACAGTCAGAAGACCACTGACTGCACAGCCTGAGAGAGAGTATGCTTTTGGTTGGAATATTCCACCACTATGTAATTCCCTTTAAATGCCCTCCCATCAGAGACCGCATCCATTTTATCACTAAAATTTCCAGACAGCGAGAAACTGTCAAGACATTATGTAAGTACATAAGGTTAATTGTCTATACAGTAATAATTGTCAAACACTGCTGCTAGGCTCCAGTCAAACCAACTGAACCACATTATTCATGGCAGACCTGTCTGGCAGGAACTAACCTAATCACTACATGTTGTTTCTACGAAGCCCAGAAGACCAATCCAAGACAACCAATTGTCAAATTCCAACTCATCACATACAGCAAGGTTTTCGAAATAAATTTCACAAGAGTGGACAAAAGTAAGTGTCATGAAAAGTTACCGAATGCTTATGGAAGACACGTCAACTTTTAAAAGCAGTGAACAAGGGAGTGTGACGAAAATGTAGGTAGGCACATTTTAAATAAGTCAATCCCAAAGGAGCATTAATAGATGCCACATAATTTCTACACTATTAGTCCCTAGGAAGCAAATTTAATTACATTTTAGTCAAGACGTGCCTATTACTGCTGGTGTTCATGCACGTGTGCATGCTAACTGGCTTCAGTCACATCTGACTCTTTGCAACCCTATGAATTGTAGCCCACCAGGCTCCTCTGTCCATGGGAATTTTCCAGGCAGAATGCTGGAGTGGGTTGCCATGCCTTCCTTCAGGGGATCTTCCCAACCCAGGGATCAAACCTGTGTCTCTTACATCTCCTGCATTGGCAGGCAAGTGCCACCTGGGAAGCCCCATTGGTGTTCATAACACTTTCAATAATTAAATCCAACCAATAGCTGGAAAGCTATCTAGTTCCCCCTTAATTCCCTTAAAAAGGAATTAAGTAAGTAGAACTTTATTAGGCTAAAGGCTCAAAATATGATTTCACAGCCCGATGATACAAATTCTGCTTGCCACTTTTCTTGGGAAGATAGTCTCCTTTAAACTACAAAAAGCATAAATGATCATTTCTCAAAGTAAAATGTACTGTAACAACAAAAAGGCAGAACTCTACAATAAGTGGCTTCCAGTACTCTAGACAGCACCCCTTTCAGAGCTTCATTTATTAATCACTTCTTGGAAAACATACAACTGTCAAGACTCCTACCCTACTGCCCCCACTCCCCCGCCTTTAAAGTATAATACAATCAGAAAGAACCTATACAGAAAAATATCTATAGTTTGGCATTTCTACTTCTGTCAGCCTTATTTGACAAAGAAATTATCAGAAAGGGAAAGAAGCATATCCATATTACAACAAAGTATTTAAAATAATCATAAAGATTGACAATTTGTAATGACATGCTTCTGAAATACATCCAATGTTTCTTGGATGAAAAGAGCAGATAGAGTGATTCTATAAAAATGAAAAATAGATCATCTCACTCTTCTTAAAAGGCTTCTCTTTTCACTTAAAGACAAAAATCCTTTCAGCGGCAGATAAACCCATACATGAACCAGGATCTTGTTCCCAATAATCTTTCTCCTTTCTTCATCTGCTTCTCTCCCCTGCTCTCACTTAGCTCTCCACACTGGACTCCTTACTCCAGCCATGCAGGTCCCCTTGCTGCAACTCCAATACAGCATGCAGTCTTCTGCCTCAGGACCTTTGCAATGGCTCATCCCTCTGCCTGGAATGCTCTTCTCCCACATATATACAAGTCTAATTTTTGTACTTCTTCAAATTATTCCTTAAAATTCACCTTCTCAATGAGGTCTACCCTTACCATCCCTTTGAAAATTGTCTCTCTCCCCCTGCCCTCACATGCCCAATAATTCCTCTTCCCTGTTCTACTTTTCTTCTTGTCCATAGCATTGCTATGTTATGCTATGCTAAGTCACTTCAGTCGTGTCCGACTCTGTGTGACCCCATAGACGGCAGCCCACCAGGCTTCCCCGTCCCTGGGATTCTCCAGGCAAGAACACTGGAGTGGGTTGCCATTTCCTTCTCCAATGCATGAAAGTGAAAAGAGAAAGTGAAGTCGCTCAGTCATGTCTGACTCTCAGTGACCCCATGGACTGCAGCCTACCAGGCTCCTCCGTCCATGGGATTTTCCAGGCAAGAGTACTGGAGTGGGGTGCCATTGCCTTCTCCGGTCCATAGCATTACTGCCTGCTAAATGCTATCTAATTTCCTCTTTTACATGCTCATTGTTTATCGCTATCTATCTGTACAATGTTCAAGGAGGACAGGGCTCTTTTTTGTTTGTGTAGTATCTAAAGTACCTAAAAACATTGTCTAGCAGATGTCAGGCACTCAATTACCACTGAATTGAATGACCCAGAACTCATATAGCATTACTAGTAAGACCAGGAAAGGGCATATCTTATTGAGATACTCATGCCAAAGATCTTATCTGGTAAACAGACCAGACTATTCTAATGTAAGGGGTAAAAGCACCAGCAGCCAGGTAGGCAGCTTAGCCAGTTTATTTCACAACAAACTACTCTCCTCATTTGACATGGAGATTACTGAAAGGTGCCCCCTACATTACCTGCAACAAACAAACCAGACTCAAAATATTACCATATGTTCTATATTCCAGGATAAAACAAAAAAGTTAGTCAAAAGAGAATGCACTGGGCATGCATTCAGACAACTAGATTGCCAACGAGTCATAAACTAGAAAGCACAAGGTTATTCATTCATTCAACTGCTCCATCCACAAATCCTTATTGTGGAGCACTGAAAGTACAACAGTGGAAAAAATACAGAATTTAGGTGGGAGGAAGGCATATATACACATGTAATAGAGCATGATTAGAGCTATAAAAGGGGGCATCAAGGAGCTGGAGAACATACAGGGGAGGGCTACAACCCAGGATTATGAAGCAATTAATTAGGGAAAGTTTTCTTGAGGGTCTCAAACTAAAAGCCAGACCTTGAAGCTGCTCTACCTTTTTACAACAGCTAATCTGAGAAAGAGGGCATCTTACTGATTGTATCAGACAAAAATGGAAAGGTATTTTCTTAAAGGATGTATAATTTGTTTAGATTTCAAGGTGAATCTGTGACGACACCTACATGCTTTACCAACTCTCTATGCTCGTTTTAGCAAAACTCTCTGATAAGGATATAAATTTCAAATATAACTGGCAATACAGATAACTCATTTACCTTTCTCCCAGATTGCTTCTGTTCTTGTATTACCTATCTTGAGCACTCAACCTATTTTCAAAGAATAAGTATTTCTGTAAGTTCAAGCCACTGGGCTAGGAGTTTCTTTCAGTGGTGGAGGAAAGCACTATTTCCAAGCAGACAATGCCAATTAGTCAAATTAGGAAAACAACTCTCCTCTGCTACACACATACAAAATCAGAATTTATTAACACAATTTTTATCCAAGTACAAAAGAAAAATTAAGGGTTATCTACTCCTTTAATTGTCTCCATTTCACAGAAATCTCTTTTTTCTGTATAATTTATACATTTCCTTCCTTGACTATCTGGAATATATTTCAAGCTCTATACATAATCCTTACTCATCTGTTTCTTCAAATACAGTTACTACCTTCTTTAGAGGTTTTCCTCCACTAAGGTTCTCTCATAGTCTGAGATCACTTAATACCCTGTACACTGCTATGACACGGCCAATTTGACTTTGTCCTTTTAAGTTATTGTAAGTAAGCACTTAATGCTTCATCTTATTAATGAGACCATATGCAACTAAAGGCCTTTAGTTTTGACATCTTGTCTATTCAAGAAGGGTCAGCAAATATCCAAATAATAGAGCTCTAGATCAATAAAAATGTAGTTAGAAATAGAGCCAAAAAGAATTAAGATACGTACAATTTTATGTGTGGTATTAAATAATTCAGTTCATCTCTCTCAACTTCTGAAAATTTATAACTACTAAAGACTCAACGAGAAAGAAAATAAACTCCCTGCTCTAATGGTAGAGCTTACAAGCTAGAGGGAGAAGACAGAGAATAACAAACCCATGATGATGAAATTTGCTAAGAACAAGCAGCATAAGGAGTAGGCCCCGACAGTGTAGTGTTTCAGCTAGGATGGTGAGGGGGAAAAGCTTCTGATGAAATGACCTTTCATAGAGTCTTGAAGGAAATGAAGGAGTCTGTCATGTGGATACGTGGGGAGAGTGTTTCAAGTCAACACTAGAAAGCTAGGCAAAGGTCCTACTGAGAATGTGAATGTCTGTATTCAGGGACGAATAGAGAAGCCAGAGCGGCTGGAATGGAGGGAGTGAGTGGGGAAAGTACTAGATGAGGTCAGAGAGTGTACAGGAGCAAAAATCATGCAGGATCTTTCAGAACCTCCACCCTCTATTTTGTTTGGTCATTTAAATTGCTTTCTTTCCAATTCAAATTAGATCAGATCAGTCTCTCAGTTGTTTCCGACTCTTTGCGACCCCATGAATTGTCCATCACCAACTCCTGGAGTTCACTCAAACTCATGTCCATCGAGTCAGTGATGCCATCCAGCCATCTCATCCTCTGGCGTCCCCTTCTTCTCCTGCCCCCAATCCCTCCCAGCATCAGAGTCTTTTCCAATTAGTCAATTCTTCGCATGAGGTGGCCAAAGTACTGGAGTTTCAGCTTTAGCATCATTCCTTCCAAAGAAATCCCAGGGCTGATCTCCTTCAGAATGGACTGGTTGGATCTCTTTGCAGTCCAAGGGACTCTCAAGAGTCTTCTCCAACACCACAGTCAAAAAGCATCAATTCTTCGGCGCTCAGCCTTCTTCACAGTCCAACACTCACATTCATACATGACCACAGGAAAAACCATAGCCTTGACTAGATGAACCTTTGTTGGCAAAGTAATGTGTCTGCTTTTGAATATGCTATCTAGGTTGGTCATAACTTTCCTTCCAAGGGGTAAGCGTCTTTTAATTTCATGGCTGCAGTCACCATCTGCAGTGATTTTGAAGGCCCCCCAAAATAAAGTCTGACACTGTTTCCCCATCTATTTCCAATGAAGTGATGAGACTGGATGCCATGATCTTTATTTTCTGAATGTTGAGCTTTAAGCCAACTTTTTCACTCCACTTTCACTTTCATCAAGAGGCTTTTTAGTTCCTCTTCACTTTCTGCCATAAGGGTGGTATCATCTGCATATTTCTCCCAGCAATCTTGATTCCAACTTGTGTTTCTTCCAGTCCAGCGTTTCTCATGATGTACTCTGCATATAAGTTAAATAAGCAGGGTGACGATATACAGCCTTGACGTACTCCTTTTCCTATTTGGAACCATTCTATTGTTCCATGTCCAGTTCTAACTGTTGCTTCCTGACCTGCATACAAATTTCTCAAGAGGCAGGTCAGGTGCTCTGGTATTTCCATCTCTTTCAGAATTTTCCACAGTTTATTGTGAACCACACAGTCAAAGGCTTTGGCATAGTCAATAAAGCAGAAATAGATGTTTTTCTGGAACTCTCTTGCTTTTTCCATGATCCAGCGGACATTGGCAATTTGATCTCTGGTTCCTCTGCCTTTCCTAAAACCAGCTTGAACATCAGGAAGTTCACGGTTCACATATTGCTGAAGCCTGGCTTGGAGAATTTTAAGCATTACTTTACTAGCGCGTGAGATGAGTGCAACTGTGCGGTAGTTTGAGCATTCTTTGGCATTGCCTTTCTTTGGGATTGGAATGAAATTGACCTTTTCCAGTCCTGTGGCCACTGCTGAGTTTTCCAAATTTGCTGGCATATTGAGTGCAGCACTTTCACAGCATCATCTTTCAGGATTTGGAATAGCTCAATGGAATTCCATCACCTCCACTAGCTTTGTTTGTAGTGATGCTTTCTAAGGCCCACTTGACTTCACATTCCAGGATGTCTGGCTCTAGGTCAGTGATCACACCATCGTGATTATCTGGGTCGTGAAGACCTTTTTTGTGCAGTTCTTCTGTGTATTCTTGCCACCTCTTCTTAATATCTTCTGCTTCTGTTAGGTCCATACCTTTTCTGTCCTTTATCGAGCCCATCTTTGCATGAAATGTTCCTTTGGTATCTCTGATTTTCTTGAAGAGATCCCTAGTCTTTCCCATTCTGTTGCTTTCCTCTATTTCTTTGCATTGATCACTGAAGAAGGCTTTCTTATCTCTTCTTGCTATTCTTTGGAACTCTGTATTCAGATGCTTATATCTTTCCTTTTCTCCTTTGCTTTTTGCTTCTCTTCTTTTCACAGCTATTTGTAAGGCCTCCCCAGACAGCCATTTTGCTTTTTTGCATTTCTTTTCCATGGGGATGGTCTTGATCCCTGTCTCCTGTACAATGTCATGAACCTCATTCCATAGTTCATCAGGCACTCTATCTATCAGATCTAGGCCCTTAAATCTATTTCTCACTTCCACTGTATAATAAGGGATTTGATTTAGGTCATACCTGAATGGTCTAGTGGTTTTCCCTATTTTCTTCAATTTCAGTCTGAATTTGGCAATAAGGAGTTCATGATCTGAGCCACAGTCAGCTCCTGGTCTTGTTTTTGCTGACTGTATAGACCTTCTCCATCTTTGGCTGCAAAGAATATAATCAATCTGATTTCGGTGTTGACCATCTGGTGATGTCCATGTGTAGAGTCTTCTCTTGTGCTGTTGGAAGAGGGTATTTGCTATGACCAGTGCATTTTCTTGGCAAAACTCTATTAGTCTTTGCCCTGCTTCATTCTGTATTCCAAGGCCAAATTTGCCTGTTACTCCAGGTGTTTCTTGACTTCCTACTTTTGCATTCCAGTCCCCTATAATTAAAAGGACATCTTTTTGGGGTGTTAGCTCTAAAAGGTCTTGTAGGTCTTCATAGAACCTTTCAAGTTCATCTTCTTCAGCGTTACTGGTTGGGGCATAGACTTGGATTACTGTTATACTGAATGATTTGCCCTGGAAACAAACAGAGATTATTCTGTCGTTTTTGAGATTGCACCCAAGTACTGCATTTCAAACTCTTTTGTTGACCATGATGGCTACTCCATTTCTTCTGAGGGATTCTTGCCCGCAGTAGTAGATATAATGGTCATCTGAGTTAAATTCACCCATTCCAGTCCACTTCAGTTTGCTGATTGCTAGAATGTCAACATTCACTCTTGCCATCTCTTGTCTGACCACTTCCAATTTGCCTTGATTCATGGACCTGACATTCCAGGTTCCTATGCAATATTGCTCTTTACAGCATCCGACCTTGCTTCTATCACCAGTCACATCCACAGCTGGGTATTGCTTTTGCTTTGGCTCCATCCCTTCATTCTTTCTGGAGTTATTTCTCCACTGATCTCCAGTAGCATATTGGGCACCTACTGACCTGGGGAGTTCCTCTTTCAGTATCCTATCATTTTGCCTTTTCCTACTGTTCATGGGGTTCTCAAGGCAAGAATACTGAAGTGGTTTGCCATTCCCTTCTCCAGTGGACCACATCCTGTCAGATCTCTCCACCATGACCCGCCCATCTTGGGTTGCCCCACAGGCATGGCTTAGTTTCATTGAGTTAGACAAGGCTGTGGTCCTAGTGTGATTAGATTGACTAGTTTTCTGTGATATGGTTTCAGTGTGTTTGCCCTCTGATGCCCTCTTGCAATACCTACTGTCTTACTTGGGTTTCTCTTACCTTGGGCGTGGGGTATCTCTTCACGGCTACTCGAGCAAAGCGCAGCCATTGCTTCTTAACTTGGACAAAGGGGTATCTCCTTATCACTGCCCTTCCTGACCTTCAATGTGGGATAGCTCTCTCCAATTAACAAGTCTCAATCTATCATCAAGGATCATGTCTATTTTATTTGCTACATTCTCCAGAGAATGAATACTTAAATATAAATCTAGAAATGTCCTTTACCATGATCCTATCATCAAGGATCATGTCTATTTTATTTGCTACATTCTCCAGAGAATGAATACTTAAATATAAATCTAGAAAAGTATAATCAGCAACTTTTAAACGGATATAAAATGCTACACCTAGTGGTTGAACAATCATTTTTAGTTACTGGAAGGCTAAATAAACTAGGTCCATTACTGCTGCTACTGCTAAGTCACTTCAGTTGTGTCCGACTCTGTGCAACCCCATAGACGGCAGCCCACCAGGCTCCCCTGTCCCTGGGATTCTCCAGGCAAGAACACTGGAGTGGGTTGCCATTTCCTTCTCCAATGCATAAAAGTGAAAAGTGAAAGTGATGTCGCTCAGTTGTGTCCGACTCTTAGCGACCCCATGGACTGCGGCCCACCAGGGTCCTCCGTCCAAGGGGTTTTCCAGGCAAGAGTATTGGAGTGGGGTGCCATCGCCTTCTCTGGTCTTCTTCCCTAGGTCTTATTCCCAACTGAGTCCCAGCTTTTCCTTTTCTATTTTCTTTTATTTCCCCTTCCTTCCTTCCTCTCCCTCCATTCCTCTCTCCCTCCTTTCTTTCCTTCCTTTTTTCCCCCTAGGTACCTGAATATTCTGTGCTGTCCATTGGCCTTCACTAAAACAATGGCTGTTGACTGACCCTGTTATAGGTCTTCTGCTAAATCACAGTAGAATCGAAAATCTCATTTCCACACCTCTTTTGACCAAGAGAGATAAGGAATTATAACAAGGGGAGTAACAAACCCTGTATGGGAAGCTGTAAAATAAGGGGGAAATGGCAGAAAATAGTATGCAAAGACTTGGCTATTTCAAGATTCTGGATTTCTATTGGCAAGTAAATATTTGCAGAATGCATAAGGCATAGACAGGGCTTCCCTTGTGGCTCAGATGGTAAAGAGTCGGCTACAATGCAGGAGACCCAGGTTTGATCTCTGGGTCACGAAGATCCCCTGGAGAAGGAAATGGCAACCCACTCCAGCATTCTTGCCTGGAAAATCCCATGGATGGAGGAGCCTGGTGGGCTACAGTCCATAGGGTCATAAAGAGTTGGACACAACTGAGTGACTTCATTAAGGCATATGCATGCCACCTCCTGTCAAATATTACCATCAAGAAGCAAACAGAAATGTCCAAATGATATCATTAAAAATATCTAGCTATATCTTATAAAATTCTGTAATCTGTAATTTGCCATCACATGGCAGTCAAGAACAACTTGGTGGACTCATCTTCTAACTCCACATTTTCCAAATGCCAGGTCTATCTATCAGATTCTGTAACTGAACATCGCTTCCAATGATCAGAACTCACAACCTATTTATTATTCCCTTCTCAAAAGTATAGTCTTACAGATGAAGGTATGTAGGGTGCCTAAATAACTAGAAATTTAAAATTCAGTAAAAAGTTGAATATGCAGATGACACCACCCTTATGGCAGAAAGTGAAGAGGAACTAAAAAGCCTCTTGATGAAAGTGAAAGAAGAGAGTGAAAAAGTTGGCTTAAAGTTCAACATTCAGAAAACAATCATGGCACCTAGTCCTATCACTTTATGGGAAATAGATGGGGAAACAGTGCAAACAGTGTCAGACTTTATTTTTTGGGCTCCAAAATCACTGCAGATGGTGACTGCAGCCATGAAATTAAGAGATGCTTACTCCTTAGAAGAAAAGTTATGACCAACCTAGATAGCATAGTGAAAAGCAGAGACATTACTTTGTCAACAAAGGTCCATCTAGTAAAGGCTATGGTTTTTCCAGGGGTCATGTATGGATGTGAGAGCTGGACTGTGAAGAAGGCTGAGCGCCGAAGAATTGATGCTTTTGAACTGTGGTGTTGGAGAAGACTCTTGAGAGTCCCTTGGACTGCAAGGAGATCCAACCAGTCCATTCTGAAGGAGATTAGCCCTGGGATTTCTTTGGAAGGAATGATGCTAAAGCTGAAACTCCAGTACTTTGGCCACCTCATGCGAAGAGTTGACTCACTGACTCTGATACTGGGAGGGATTGAGGGCAGGAGGAGAAGGGGACAACAGGATGAGATGGCTGGATGGCATCACCCACTCGATGGACGTGAGTCTGAGTGAACTCCGGGAGGCCTGGTGTGCTGCGATTCATGGGGTCACAAAGAGTCGGACACGACTGAGCAACTGAACTGAACTGAAAAAGTTGAAGTGTATGGTAAATGAAAAGGGCTAACTGAAATGTAAAGGGACAAATACCCATAACACATGATTTAATGTCAACTATAAATATGCAAAATAGAGATTTTAATCAGCACAGAAAATTCTTGTTCAAAATTACCGTCTGCTCTAAACATGGCAGCCTGCAGAATCATTTGAGCCTTCAGTCTGCTTATGCTATTTTAATGTGCATTTGAATGTGTTTAGGAAGTGCAGGTATTGTGTTGCATAACACTGAGCCTAGGTTAGGCCAGCTTTCAAAAAGTATTTAAATTTGCACACTCTGCAACTGTCAGTGAAGATGTTTGACCTCTTGTGCAAATTCCGAAATGACTGTGGACAACATTGAAAGAACTACAGTCTTATTTTTTTCTCAGTGATACATACATCATAAAAAGATAAGAATGAAACATTTCCCAAAAGATATCCTTTAGGTTCATCATTATATTTTCACAGATTCTCTGGGATTGAAAACACTTCAGAAGTGAACCCCCCCCCAATTTTCATCCTTTTACAGACATTAACTGGGACCCAAAGAGGCAAAGTGACTTGTCCAGGGTCTCATAGCGAACTGTTAAACTGGTTCCAAAAGTGTCTTTAACTTATTTCCCCTAACAAGATTCTGATTTCATCAAGGAAAAGACCAGTGTTTCTGATTATCCTGAGCCCTGTTCTAACACTCTGCTCAGCAAGTATTCAACACATAGTATTGAGATTTGGTCCCAACAGGTGAACTAAGATCTTGTTTATAAAGAATCATGACCCAAACCACACAGTGTTGTATTGCAGTTATATCTCAATAAAGCTGGAAATTAATAAGTAAATAGAACCTGCTGCTATTGCTAAGTCGCTTCAGTCGTGTCCGACTCTGTGTGACCCCATAGACGGCAGCCCACCAGGCTCTCCCGTCCCTGGCATTCTCCAGGCAAGAACACTGGAGTGGGTTGCCATTTCCTTCTCCAATGTGTGAAAGTGAAAAGTGAAAGTGAAGTCACTCAGTCGTGTCCGACTCTCAGAGATCCCATGGACTGCAGCCTACCAGGCTCCTCTGTCCATGGGATTTTCCAGGCAAAGAGTACTGGAGTGGGGTGCCATTGCCTTCTCCAAAATAGAACCTAGCTACTGTTAAGTAGAAAGAATAGATTCCTGCTTGGTATTTGTTGAATGAATGAAGAAATAAATGCAACTTCTGTTCAATGGGTATGCTTGTAGTCAATGGGCCTTCAAATGGATAAAAGAGCCGACAGGCCCTACAATGGATAAAACTTAACCTCTCAAAGACACAAGGCTTATATGCTTGTTGACACAGGAAAAACAGGCTCATAATCCAATTTCATATGCCCGAGAGAGGCAAAATACAGCATTAGCCCAGGTCAACACATCAATTCCTTTCTTAAAAAAAAAAAAAAATCAACCCTCATCACACCTAACATTTTGAGCTAGAGTTCAATCCAGATTCAAATGTTTTCCAAGTATATTATTAATACTTTAGCAATTTTCCACATCTAGAATATAAAAAATCATCATTCCTAGGGCAGTGAGAATACACTGTAACATATTATAATGGTATGACATTATACATTTGTCTAAATCCATAGAACGTACAATACTAAGAGTGACTCCTACAATAAACTATGAACTCTGGGTAATTACGATGTGTCAAATAGCTTCATTCTTGGTAAAAAAAAATATATATATATATATATACATATATCATTCTCGTTGAGTGATATTGATAATGGGGAAAGCTCTCAATTTTGTGATAAACCTCAAGCTGCTCTAAAAAATTAATTCCTCAAAAAAGTAAAAAGTAATTAATGTAAAAAAAAAAAAGGCAGCACTGCAATATTCTCTTTTCCAAGCACAGTCTACAGGAGAACTCAACAACTTACAACACACGTGCCCCTGCCTGGGTAGCATCCAGTAAGGAGGCTTTATAGTACTGTCAAGCAGGGCTCAGGAAGCACAGATGTTCTTAGTTATTATCTTTTTTTCCCCTCCTTCACTTGAGTCTCAAACTTTCATCAGCAGGATCAAGGTTAACGTGGGTGGGAGTTCTTGCATTTAGACCAGATTCCCCTTTTCTCACCGTCTACTCTCAGTCATATCATATTCCTTAAACTAACCTCAAGTGGTGGGAAATTTTTTGTTACCTTTCCTCCTTCTCTATTTAATATTCTACATTTCTTTTCCCCTTTCATTAGACAGAACACCCAAGCTCACACATAGTATATCTCCCCCACCCGCCAAGCTTGCTCTCTGGGAAAAGGGCACTTGGCCTAGGATAAGGGAAGGAGAAACTGAACTCAGGATGGGTGGAGTTAAGTTCATCCTTGGTGTCAACAGAGAGTAGAGGCTGTGGAAGGGCAGCCAGGATCTGTAATTTCTCACAGCAGTCATCCTTTCCAGTAATACCAAAATTTCAATAGGACAAAATGTGTAACTCTGAATTCAAGGTTTTCCTTCTTTCGTATGGTATAGCCTATCTGTGAATTGGGAGGTATGCTAATTCAGATTTCAGGAAAGGAACAACAGAGAACTCACACAGGGGCAACTCCCACAACACCTTCTGGAATCTATGGTGCACTCACACATGTGCAACCTGGGCATGTGAGAGCATCACTGCCCCATGTGAGGGCACTCTTGCCAGTGGAGTCAGGAGCCAGTAAGTAAATGCTCCCATCTGAGCCGCATTCCATACAGCTTTCTACAAGACCTTGGTAATTTTCATCCCAGTTGCCCACAATGGTGACCAACTTAATAACGTGTCCTCATAGCAGCTTTCTCTCCTTTCCCGTTTCATTTTCCCTAGACCCTGACTACTGGTTCCCGAGAATCTCAGGCCCTGCTTTCCAGGTGTCTCAGGCTAAAGCAACAGAGATGGTCACAAAACTGGGACAATCAGCACTATCTATCAGCTGTCTAAACTCACAACGCTGGCCCCTTGTCCCTGAACAGAAATCCAATACTTCAAAGATCAGCATGTATTTCCCACAGGATAAAAGAAATGGAAGAAATCACATGGAACAGGGCTCCACTACATTTCCTGATGTAAACATGCCCTTTTAAAAGCTAGGACAGACGATTTGAGAATAAAAATCACGCTCAAAACTCTCTATACTCTTCTCCATGGAACTCTTGCCAGAACCCACCATTGTCTCTCCAAATAGGGAACAACGTGCCTGAGACGATGAACATACGAATATATACCATCCAAATGCACTCTTCTGTATCCATCCCCCATCCCCCAAAAGAGCTGGGTGACAGGAAAAAAGAATCTAAGTCTAATACTGCAAAGTGGTTCAAGAGTAAAAATGGGCTGGTAATCTTCAAACTCTAGCTGAGGAAGGCAAACACAGAAGATTTACTCACACATCATTGAATTCCTCCAGAGACCTTGCAGGTGTGAAAACATCCAACAGACCAATCACCTGTAAGAAAACATAAAAATCAAACAGTAAATAAATATTGAACTTATCCACCAGGCCTCAGTCATTTTAATAGGAAATAATTCCTATTAAATCCTGCTCCTAGTTCAGTAACATCACATCCTCATATACTTAATGACTCCAATTCATTTTTTACCCAAATTATGCTTTTGCTTCTTACTTGTCAAACATCACTTTTCATAATAAACCATTAAAATCTTCATGTCTTTAGAATTTAGTCACATATAGCCATTGGCTTATCAGGAAGCAAAAAGATTTAGGTCTCAATTTACACATGCACTAATAGTTTAACGATTAACAGAAAAAGTTGTGCTTTTACAGCTGTTGCTATAGTATCAGTTTTCTTTTTAAAATATTATTAGTCAATGAAAATTACTATATAATCTTCAAAACTGACATTTTAAAGCCCCAATATATCCTCTCAGTATATTCTTGGTACTATTCTTATAACATTCTAAATATGAAGGTCTTTTTTTTATTTTTTAAAAATTTATTTATTGGGACTTCCCTGATGGTCCAGTGGTTAAGAATCTGCCTTCCAATGCAGGGGACTTGGGTTCGTTCCCTGCTTGGGGAACTGAGATTCCCTGTGCTGTGGGCAACTGAGCCCTGGAGCCACGGCAAAGATCCCGCGTGCCTCAGTGAAGATCCTGCCTCAACTAAGGCCCAATTCAGCCAAATACATAAATATATATATTTTAAATTAGTCAGTTTACTTTGGCTGCCCTGGGTCTTCACTGCTGCAGGTGGGCCTTCTCCAGCTGCAGCAAGTGGGGGCTCCTCTTCGTGGCAGTACCTGGGCGTCTCCCTGCCTGCAGCGGTTTCTCCAGTTGCAGACCAACAAGAAGCCCTCGGGCTCTCAGACTGCAGCAGCTGTGGCTCGCGGGCTGCAGATCGAGGACTCAGAAGTTGTGATGCATGGGCATTGCTGCCTCACAGCATGTGGAATCTTCCCTGCTCAGGGATGAAACCCATGTCCTCTGCATCAGCAGCCAGATTAACTACTGGACCACCAGGGGAAGTCCTAAGGTAATTCCCTTAATCAGTATCAGGTATTTAGATCAGACTATAAAAATGGAAGGAAAAAAAAAAAAAGGTAACTTTACACAAAGGAAAAAAAAAGAGCTACTTAATACTCAGTAACCCATTGTCTTTGAGCAGTTTTTCTGGTCATGGATTTATGCTGATTAATCTGCTGGAGAAGGAACAGGCTACCCACCCCAGTATTCTTGGGATTCCTTGGTAGCTCAGCAGGTATAGAATACGCCTGCAATGCAGGAGACCTGGGTTCGATCCCTGGGTTGGGAAGGTCCCCTGGAGAAGGGAATGGCTACCCAGTCTGGTATTCTGGCCTGGAGAATTCCATGGACTATATAGTCCATGGGGTCGCAAAGAGTTGAACACGACTGAGTGACTTTCACTCATTGAATCCACACTTACCATACCCCTCTTCCCCAGTTCCTCCTGAAACCCAGACGACTCATTTCTACAAAGCCAGGCACTAAGAAGGCAAGCAAGACACATAATTCATGTGTAATATGCCCAGCAAGATTTAAGAGTATCTGGAAGTGAAACAAACAAAAGCTAAATGGCCTTCATGAAAACTGACCCATAACAGCTCTAAAAGTAAAATATACTAACACTCAAAATACTATCATGAAAAAGAGCCTTCTAATCAGAAAGTTATGCCATTCAACCAAATACCAATTTTTAAAACTAATTTCAATTACAGACTGAACCCAAAAGGGAAACAAACTAAAAAAAGGCCCTGGAAAGCCTTTGCTTCTTTTTCCAAAGGAAAGATAGTTATCAATCATCTTCTTATTCAGACAACCGTACATAAGAAAACCAAAATTATCTACAATAGTACTATCCATTATCACTAACACTAATATTTTGAGTTACTTCGATTTTTCTGATGTACATAAATTAAACTGGAGTAATACTATGTATAATTTTATACCCTGCCTTGTCATTTAATATATGACTATTTTCATGTCCTCAATTGTTTTTCAATCAGGTTTCCCTGGTGGCTCAGTGATAAAGAATCCACCTGCCAATGCCAGAAACATGGGTTTGATCCTTGATCCAGCACGATCCCACATACTGTGGAACAACTAAAACCATCAATTGTTCAATACTCAGCCTTCTTTATGGTCCAACTCTCACACTCGTTGTGGGCTTTCCTGGTGGTTCAGGGGTAAAGAATCCGACCTCCTATGCAGGAGATGCAGGTTTGATTCCTGGGTCAGGAAGATCCCCTGGAGAAGGAAATGGCAACCTACTCCAGTATTTAGGATTTGCCCAGGAAATCCCATGGACAGAGGAGCCTGACGGACTGCAGTCTACGGGGTTACAAAAGAGTCAGACAAAACTTAGCAACTAGACTCACATCCTTACATGACTATGGGAAAAATCATAGCTTTGATGATACAAACCTTTGTCTGCAAAGTTATATCTCTGCTTTTTAATATGCTGTCTAGGTTTGTCTAATGAGCAAGTGTCTTTTAATTTCATGGCTGCAATCACGATCTGTAGTGATTTTGGAGCCCAGGAAAATAAAATCTGACATTTTTTTCCACAACTATTTGCCATGAAGTGAAGGGACTAGATGCCATGATCTTGGTTTTTTGAAAGCTGAGTTTTAAGCCAGCTTTTTCACTCTCCTCTCTCACCCTAATCAAGAGGCTCTTTAGTTCCTCTTCCTTTTGTGTCATTAAGAGTGGTGTATCATTTGCATATCTGAGGTTGTTGATATTTCTCCTGGCAATCTTGACTTCAGCTTGTGATTCATCCAGCCTGGCATTTCACATGATGTACTCTGCATATAAGTTAAATAAGCAGGGTGACAATACAGCCTTGACGTACTCCTATCCCAATTTTGAACCAGTTCATTGGTCCATGTCTGGTTCTAACTGTTGCTTCTTGACCTGCATACAGGTTTTTCAGAACCAGCTAAGGTGGTCTAGTACTCCCATTTCTTTAAGAATTTTCCAGAGCTTGTTGTAATCCACACAGTCAAAGGCTTTAGTGTAGTCAATGAAGCAGATGTTTTTCTGGAATTCCCTTGCTTTTCTATGATCCAATGGCTGTTGGTAATTTGATCTCTGGTTCCTCTGCCTTTTCTAAATCCAGCTTGTACATCTGGAAGTTCTTGATTCATATACTGCTGAAGCCTACTTGAAGGATTTTGAACATTACTTTGCCAATATGTGAAATGAGCACAATTGTACAGTAGTTTGAACATTCTTTGGCATTGCCCTTCTTTTGGATTGTATGAAAACTGACCTTTTCCAGTCCTGTGGCCACTGTTGAGTTTTCCAAATTTGTTGGCATACTCAGTGCAGTACTTAAACAGCATCGTCTTTTAGGATTTTAAATAGCTCAGCTGGGATTCCATCACCTCCACTAGTTATGTTCATAGTAATGCTTCCCAAGGTCCACCTGACTTCAAGCCCAGGATGTGTGAGTCTAGGTGAGTGACCACACCATCGTGGTCATTAAGACCTTTTTTTATAGTTCTTCTGTGTATTTTTGCCACCTCTTTTTAATCTCTTCTGCTTCTGGTAGGTCCTTGCCATTTCTTTTACTGTGCCCATCTTTCTGTGAAATGTTCATCATATTTATGTAGTATTAATCATAAGAAAATACTATAAAACAAAAGTTTCCGAGCATTAAAATAGATCAGGGGAACATTCCATAATCAATTCATTTCTCATTTTTTAAAATGGAAATTTGCTTGTAATTCAAGTTATATTTTAGCCTATTTCCTTACTCTTTCTGCCACTATATGCTTTCAGACACTTTAAAAAGTAACTTAGGAATTAAGTACTTTAAAAAGACATTTATAATGCAAATAATCAGCAAATATCTCTGATGACAGAGACATTTGAATCACTGTTCTATAATGATCCAAAAGTTAACAGACAGAAGTTATACATCTTTATTAAACTGACGCAACTCAACAATCACTTTAACTCAGTCACCAAAGACAATTATTTAATGTATTTAGCACAAAACACAAAAACCACTTGTTCTATCACAGTAAGATTAAATCTAAGACTCCCAAATAAAATTTATAATAGGATTCCATTAATCATTTTTAAATTTTAAAATGCACAGATCTCCAGGACCTTAACCAGGCAATAACAACTTAGCAAAAGGATGCAGCCAGCAGGCTGCTTCCCTTTAATCTGCCTTAGACCAAGTGTTAATGAGATCAAAGTCAAAAGTTCAGTCTGGAATGGGCCAGGTTAAGTTTGTTGTGAATAACTCTTACCAGTCACAGAGGACATCCCCTAGCTCTTGTAAATCCATATGAAAATTGTGTATGTCATTCATTATCACTAATAGTATAAATAACTTAAGATAAACTATGAATAAGTCAGAGGCATTTTTGTGTAAAAGATTACTTGTATACCTGGCACCTAAAAATTCTATTTGGTAGCAATACTTAAATTTTTCAAGAGTTTTAAGCTGCTGTTCCTGTCGTTGGAGGCCTAATAGTGAGCTAAAGCTTGGGACAGTGGCCCAGAACAGTTATTTTTTAAAAAATGAAAGAAAAAGGAAGAAGATGATAAAGAAATTCCTCTTAAAATCCTCAATTAGACTTGTAATTGCATCTCACCACTGTGGCCTCTTCGTTTCTACAAACATAGAATGGGCCAAATGTAACCAGCCCAATATCATATAAGACACATTTCAAAGGATCTCAGAACAGAAAATTAAAATAGAAAATACTAAATAAGGTTGTTTTAGTGATCATTAGAAAAGCCAAGGCATGGATTCAGATAACCCAAAATAATTTTTTGCCATAAACACTGGCTTAAAATGACCATGAAATAAAGCAGAACAATAAATTATAGTGCTGGTAATCTTCTAAAACTAGACGTTCTTAAATTAGCATAGGCAACATCAGTAGGATCCTGGGCCCTCTTGGAGGAGCTTTGGGGTTCCATAAATGTTTGGCTTGTATTCCATTTTCAAAGTATTCTTTATATTTAAAAAGCTATGACAGTGTCTCTGTCACATTTATTAACATGTAATGAAAAACAGCATGCATAATCAACTGTGTTAAAAACCATATGTAAACCCATCAGTTAAGCTGCCAGGCCACCTTGATTTTATGCAGACTTCGGAATGAAGCTTCTCCAGCCAGCTCTTTCCACATATTTCAACTTCTTATAAACATGTCACTGATTAGGAAGGCTGCAGCTCTGCACTGAACTTTTTAAAAATTCAAGTTTGCACATGAAGGCTCATATAAAATTACACCAAGGAAAGGAAGTTGTCTGTGCAAAACGGGACTTTCTCAATAGTATGCAATTAAAACATGAAAATAAATAAGAATCCATAACCCAACTCCAAATTTAAGTCACCATGCTTTCTCTAAGACAAAAAAATTCAATAATTGAAACAAAAAAGTCTGGATAGCCAGGTAATTTCTAGATTGTGATTTTTTTTCTACACAGTAACCATCAATTGGGTCAAATGATTCTAAAATCTTTAAGGCCATTGTTTCTATAATGTTACAAATTTTACAATTCCTTTCATACAGCAATCACATAAATCTTTTTAAACTTGATTTTGAAATGGAAAATTAGTGTCCTCAGTCAACTGTTTTTTTTCCACCTTCCTCTAATAACCCAATTGCATTCATTTATTTATGCTATTAGGATTTATAAGCTCTCCTTTGCAGGATGGCATTGTTTCCAAATTTCCAAACTGACAGCAAAGAAAACATTATATTTAACTTAAACAATGTCTGTGTCACATTTATTAAAATACCTGAATCTGGAAAGGCTGTCTTTTGAAGATTCAGAGGAAAAATTATAATATTAAATTATCTTGAAAATAATACCCATTCAGTGAACCTAAGGCACTCTTCCTCAAACTTCTCCACTGAAAACACCCACAATAACACAAAATACCATGGATTCCCATACTCTGATAATATAGTCTTAAGTAAAACAAGAATACAAAACTTCTTTGTAGTACTTTCTCTTTAAAATCCTTGTGAATTTTGCTTTATCTCATAATACTCGTTTTTATTTTAAAAAAATTTTTATAGGCTTTCCCTGTAAAAATCTTTAAGTAATACTCAAATTCCAGGAAGATGTACCAATTTCATCCCAAGTCTTTCAGTAGCTACGTGACATAATGCAGTAGCCTCTAACACCCCAGTACAAGAAGGATGGTCCAAAGTTTAATGTACTCTAATGCATTTCCATTTGTATTAAAACTCAATTCTTCTAGTCTATTAAACAGCAGAATTTATTCTGCCTTGAATTAATAACTTACATTTTCATGCTTCATATGTTTAAGTAACCGCAGTTCTCTGTAGGTTCTTTTGGCATGAATAATGGACTGAAATGGTCTGGATAGCTTCTTCACTGCAACACGTAACCCAGTTTTTGTGTCAAAAGCAGCACTAAGAAAAAAAAAAAACAAAAAATTCATTATTAAATGTTCTCTAAATATATCAAAATTAGTATTTATAAGGCTATTTGATTTCTAAATTAAATGGGCTTATAATAAAATACAAAATAACTTTGAAAATAAAACTTAAAATGACTTATAATCCCACTATGCAAAGTAATGTTAATCATTTTTGGTGTTTCCTTTTTTTTTTTTTTCTATGCATCTAAATCAAGGTTCAGCAGACTTTTTCCATGAAGGGCTAGAGAGTAAGTATTTTAAACTTTGTGAAGCATAGGGTCTCTGTCTCAACAACTCAACTCCATGGTTGGAACTGGAAAGCAGCCGATAATAAATTTTTAAATGGATGTGGCTGTGTCCCAATAACACAAAAATAGGCAGCCACCTGATCTAGATGAGCCAACAGATTGGGACAAAGAGCTGGATTCCGTCCATCTCCTTGGCTGAGGCCTCACTGTCTCTGCCACCAAACGCTGCCTGATCAGAGAAAGACCTTGGAAACCACCATGTTTTCAAGACAGTGAGTTGGCATAAAAATTTCTTCATGAAATACAAAGTATTTGTCACTTTCTAGAAGCTCAGGTAACAGTCAGGAATAAGTTAACATATCTCTGACCTCAGGGAATAGGGGGAGAGGGGAAGAGCAGAATAATCAAATAAATTTCAAATAGTGATGAATGCTATGATTAAAACAGAATAACGGGATAAAGAGAGAGAGAAGCTGGTAGAGCTAGGCTACATTAGCTATGATGGTGGAGGAAGTACATTTGAGCTGAGGGAAGTGAATGATAAGTAGAAACTGTGTAAAGATAAGGGGGAAAGAGCCTCAAGCAGAAAAATATTATTAACATTTACTGAGTCTTTATTATCATTCCCCCCATTTACAGATAAGGAAACTGAAGCACAGAGAGGTTAAATAACTTGCCCACAATCACAAATTAGAAAGTAACAGTGCAGGAAGTCTGGACTCAGCTCACGCTAAGCACCTCACGCTAACCACCACTTTGCTATGCTGCCTCTCAGAAGAGCAAAGTCATGCTGGAGTGACACGAGAAACAGCCTGTGTAGGCAGAGCATAGGGAGTAATGGGGAGCTTGGAAAAGAGTAAAGTCAGAGATAGAGGCAAAGGCTAGACCACACAGGACAGCTATAGCAAGAAACATGATGTGTATTTTAATTATTTTTAGAGACTGTACAGGCTAATTCCATCATGTCTCACTCTCCTATTTATCTCAATCTTTAATCTGCACATTCAAGACTTTCTGATTATCTATTCTCACCAAACTCTCTATGTAATGGCTCCAGAAGTTCCCCTTCCTTCACTCCCAAATGCTTACACTATGTCCCTGCCTTTCAATTCCCAGTGTGTAATAAACTCCAGTAAACCTTCAACTTCTGAACTTGCCCTCCATCTCCTTGCTTTAACTGGAGCTAGGCTGTCCCTTGAAGGCACTGCTCCTCCGACAGCCATGCCTTAGAGTGGACTCTCGTATCCCAGGTGCCTCACGGCTAGCAGGTGGGGTAGGCGTTCTCCTTGCCTGCTGTTTCCACTTCCAGACCATAATTTTCCCCTTGATTTACAAAAGCTCTTGCTCACCACCATCCTTCCCTCTCAGTTGCTGTTATCCACTGACTTGGAATTTTCCATCACTCACCAAAAAGTTAGTTCCTATCTCAAAGTCTCTCTCCCCTCCCAACTTCTGTCATCATTCTTGGCAACTTCAGCATCCAGGTGGAGGGTACAGGCAACTTCCTGGCCTCTCGGTTTCCTGGCCCCTCCAGGAAACTCCACCCTATCCAAGGTCATCCAAACTCCACCTCCACGGTCACACCCTGGGCCTCTATCACCACCAAAAGCTGCCTGCCTACAAAATAGTGAATGACATCGCAAACTTCCTATGCCTTTTACTTTGCTCCTATTACCTTATTTGTATCCTGACTACAACAGTTCATCGACTGTTTCTACCCTTCAGCCCTCCCGTCTTCATTTCCTTTCTTGCCTGTCTGTATTCTCTTATAAAACTCCCTACCCCATCTGATATACTCACCAAGATAAACTCTAACTTTGGATGATCTTAACTATTTATTCTCCTTGTCGAGAATCCAAAAAACTGTGGTTGAAGAAAAAAAGAATGCACAATCATACAGAATGGTTTCGTTCTTAATTTCTCATCTTAATCGCAAATAAGGCCCCCAATGCAGCCACTTCTTTACTAAGTCCATTTTTCTACTCAAACTCCATCGACACTCACTCTCTCCTCAAACCTCTACTTACCCTCCTCCCTCAGGAGCTGATCTTGTCTTCATTGAGAAAACAGAAAACATCAGAAGGGACCTCCACCTGTCTACCAGTAAATCTACTTACACACCCTTCTACACTAGGACCCATCTTCTTTGCTTTTTCTCTTTCTGTGACTAGGGACACCCTCCCTTTCTTACAAACTCCAAGACCTCAATACACGCCTTAGTGTCATCCTCCTCATATCCCCAAGGAATTCACTCTTTCATCCCTTTTTCTCTTTATTCTCATCTTCACCTGGATCATTCTCATCAGTTAAGTATGTGCTGGTTATTTTTCATCCTCAACAAATAAAAAGTTTCCCTTTAAACTTCCCCATTACAGTTAAAATTCCCTAGCGGTTCTCAAAGTGTGATTTCTAGACCAGCAGCATCAATGTCACCCAGGAACTTATACAAAATGCAAATGCTCAGGTGACATCCCAGAACTACTTAGTCAGAAACTCTGAACCCTATTTTTTATCAAGCTGACCACATAATTCTAACACACAGTGAACTCTGAGGACCACTAACCTATACCTCTGGTACTCCATGGACCAGCAGCATTGCATTATCTGGCAGGTCTTTAGAAATGGAGATTCTCAGGCCCCAAAGTATTTTGACAAGATCTCCAAGTAATTCACACACATCTTATGGTTTGCTGCTGCTGCTGCTGCTAAGTCACTTCAGTCGTGTTCGACTCCGTGTGACCCCATAGACGTCAGCCCACCAGGCTCTCCTGCCCCTGGGATTCTCCAGGCAAGAAAACTGGAGTGGGTTGCCATTTCCTTCTCCAATGCATGAAGGCGAAAAAGTGAAAGTGAAGTCGCTCAGTTGTGTCTGACTCTTAGCGACCCCATAGACTGCAGCCCACCAGGCTCCTCCATCCATGGGATTTTCCAGGCAAGAGTACTGGAGTGGGGTGCCATTGCCTTCTCCGCATCTTATGGTTTGTGAAGCACTATTTCCTCTGCTTCCATTCTTTCCTCAATCCACCCCACTGAAACCTCTCTTCTCAGGTCGTGAATGACCTCTATTACCAAAGGGCCACTTTTCTGGATTAGCAACTGACATGGTTAACACTTTCCCTTTCTCTAAACAACTCCAACCTAGGGTCCCTGTCAGCACATTCTACTGGTTTTTTCTTTATAGTATTTATTTATTAATTTTAAAATATTTATGTTTTATCTATCTGGCTGCACCAGGTCTTAGTTGGGGCACCTGGGATCTTCAGTTGTGACATAAGAACTCTTAGTTAAGGGATGTGGGATCTAGTTCCCTGACCAGGGATCAAACAGGGTCCCCACGCATTGGACGTGTGAAGCCTTAGCCACTGGACCAGTCACTCTCCTGGTCTTCTCTGACTTCCACAGTAGTGTCTTCTGTATGGTTCCTCTACTCAAACTGAATGCTGGAGTTCTCTAGGACACAGCACCAGGCCCTCTTCTGTGTTCTCCTGGGGGTTCTCATCTACACCCATGACTTTAAATTAAATGCCATCTACATATTGAAAACTCCCAAATCTATGTTTCCCACTGAAATCTCTTCCCAGAACCTGACTACCTTCCTGGACAACTTAAATTTAGCCAAGTTCAGAACACCCAGAACTGTTCCTCCACCTGCCTCCTTTATCTCAAACAAACAGACTTTCCATTCAGTTGCTCAAGCTAGACATTTAAAGTGTCATCCTTTATTTCTCCTTTTCCTCCAGCCTCCTGGTCCCATCCGAATCCATCAGAAAGTCTCGTGGTTTCCACCTCCAAGATACATCTCAACTTCAACTGCTCTTCATTGTCAGTGCTTCCATCCTAGTCCAGGTCACACTCACCAGCAGTTTGTCTTCCAATACTCATCTCCCTGCCTCCTGTTTTATTTCCTTCTAAAGTACTCTCCAGCTTCCCAGGTGGCTCAGTGGTTAAAAAAAAAATTCACCAGCTAATGCAGGAGACACAAGAGGCGTGCCTTTGATCCCTGGGTCGGGAAGATCCCGTGGAGAAGGAAAGGCAACCCACTCCAGTATTCTTGCCTGGGAAGTCCCATGGACGGAGGAGCCTGGCGGGCTACGGTCCACAGGGTTGCAGTCGGACACGACTGAGCACGACACACACGATGTACTCTCCACCCCACCCCCACCTAATACAATCTTTTAAAAATATAAATTAGATGACACCACTCCCCTGCTTCGAATCTTTCAAGGAATTTTCTGGGCATATAAAATAAAATGCACATTTCCTGAACCTACGAGGCTCAGGCAATCTGACCACCAACAACCACTCCGGCCTGTTCCTATGCAACTCCTTCCTTCCCCTCACCATGTTCTGAACATGCTGACTCCCTTCAGTTCCTTAAACCCCTCACACAGGCTGTCCCTGGGCCCTGAGATGCTCTTCTCCCCCACTTTCAACTCTACTTCCCTCCCTCCGAATCCTTATCCTTCAAGCCCTGCCTTCCATGTGTCGAAGAGACATTTCTAAGAGTTATCATAACTCCTCCAGCAGTCATGCTCTGTCACATCAGACTCCTTGTTCCCTTCCTTACCCTACGTGAAAGGACAGGGGTCCTGTCTTCTCCCGCTCCCCTTGTTCCTACAAAGCCAGCAAACAGGACCTTCTTCCTTCTTGGAAGTACCAACTAAGTTACACTCCTCTCGGAAGCCCTTTCAGGTTCTCCTGAGACTGGGAAAATGGCCACTGCTCCTGTGTGACCCGTCCTCCTCAGCTCTCCACCTCAAAGTCTTGCCTTCCTACCTGCAGGCTGAGAACTTTCTCCCTCTCCTCTGCTGGGCAGCCTGTTGGTGCCTCCAGGAGCAAGCAATGCCACAGGTTTCTATTGACCTGCCTGTGCCTGAGTGTGCAAATTCAATTCACTGGGGAAGAAAGAAGACGCCCGTTTGAGCTGCCTGTCCAGCTCATTCTCCGTATCAGGTGCTCAATAATAAAGTACATATTTTTATCTCTATTTGACTTCTGTATCTATTCAGCAAAAGGAAGGCTAGGGTTAATCAGTACCCTGCAAACTTCAATAATCACAATTTATTACTGTATGTTTATCTACCATCCAGCAGAGTGGTTAAATAAGGACTGGGGCTTTGGTATTAAGATTACCTGAATTTTAATTCCAGTTCTGCCAGTTAGAAGCTATATAACCTTGAGGAAGTTAATTAAATTCTCTCAGCCTCATATATAAAATGAGGATAATATTTACATCTCATCTGTGGGATGTTTGTTAGGATTAAATGTGATAACTTTTGTAATAGGTTTAGAAAAGGGCCTGGTCCATGGTAAAGTTCAAATATTAGACATAATGATGTTTGTCTTTTCCATGCATCATAAGCACCTTGCAGGCAGAAAGGGTCTTCTGTTTTACCAAGTTCAATATTACATAAGACTTACAGTAATGCCTGGCTCATGGTCCAGTCTGAATAAATGCTCAATAAAAATATAAAATAAAATATAAAAGAAAAAAACTTCAACTTTATCATTTGGCCCTCAATTCTTATAAGTTCAAGAGCATTGTTTATTACTGCTAGGCACCGGTTTTAATTTTTACATGAATGAACACCTGCATCACAACTTTATAAGAAGACATTATTATTCTTTCCATTTTACAGATGAGAGGCTGACTAAAGTGCCTGCACAGACAGAAAATGGCAGAGCTGGGATTCAAATGCATGTGTGAGTTTCAAGCATGGACTCTTTAGCCACTATACCATAACAGAAAAGCAAGTTCAACTTACCTAACAGTTCAGTTCACTTAAAATATATTCTAATTGTATGGACTCTGTTTCTTTTCTAAAATGTGTCCTACTATTATTAATTGCATCTCATATGGAAGAAGTTTTCCTGGTGATCTTACATTGAACTTAGAATAATACTAATGGAAAGTATTTCATAAGAAATAACTTTTACTCAATATACATTACTTTATAAAGGGCAAGTTTTTAATCTCTATAAGTTATACTACTTCCTGTGACTCTAAAACACTAGTCAGTGATGTGGTGTCTCATAATTACCAAAATATCACTTCCTAGGTATTTACTGAAATTTCTCCTTCATTAGATTTTTTGTGGATACAAAAGAAATATTAAACATGGTATACATAGTACACACTGATATCACAGAACTTAACCATCTAACTACTGGGATGATGAAACATACATGAAAGCAAAGAATGCCCAATAATATAGTGTAACTATTACACTTTTAAAAAGTGGGGTTTAAAAATATGTAACAAAAATAAAAACAAACAATAAAAAAAATATGTAAGTTGGATTCAAAATACATAAATGTTCATTGCAGCTTGTTCACAAGAACAAAACTACAAACTACCATAATATCCAATACAGGGGAGTTTATAAACTGTGGTATATATGACACGTAGCATACACTGCAGCCATTAACAAGACTCTTGTTATACTGATGATGGGAAAGAGAGCAAGTTTTAGAAATAAAGGATTATCCCATCTGTAGGGGAAAAATGTAAACTCATTCACGTATATACACATAAGCAGAGAAGCAGTGTCTCATTTACTCAAGATTTTAACACTTTTACTTTTTAATATACATTTTTCTATCCTCTTTTTAAAAATATGAGCTTGTATCTTTTAATAAGGTTGCTACTACAGTTAGAAGCATAAGTCATCTGTGCTTTTCTGTTATCCTAAAACAAACAGAGGCAAGCTTTCTAAATTTCATAAAACCACTACTGACAACTATATTTCCTTCATATGATACTTATAGGGCTATCCTCAAAGTATGAAACAAGTTTTACCCTCCTTATCTAAGCCATAACCATTTTCCATTTTCCCAATCATTTACCTTAATTTCAAAAATATGTGAACCACAATCTACTCATTGTCTTATTGATGGGCATTATAGCTATTTCATCAGAGAAGGGGATGGCGCCTCACTCCAGTACTCTTGCCTGGAGAATCCCAGGGAGAGGGGAGCCTGGTGGGCTGCCATCTATGGGGTCACACAGAGTCAGACACGACTGAAGCGACTTAGCAGCAGTAGCATAGCCATTTCATACACACTAATAATATAAACTACTACAATAGACATCTTCACTCACATTGGTTCTTCCATAATTGCATGATTTCCTTAGAACAGACTAATAATTTTTACTTCAAAGGACATACACTCCCACCTTTTAAAACATATTTTACCTACAAAAGAGAACAAACAGGAATTCTTCAGAGAAACTGCTCTCAGATTATTAGTTAGTAATCCCATGGCCAAAGCTGCTAAAGCAAATAAATGCTCCATCCCTTCCTTCATCTCTTTAAGCACTTAACTTGCTCTGACCTAACCTGTTCTATCACTAATCAAAGCAATATTCAAAAAAAGAGGAAACCACATTTTTCACCCTAAATTGAACACTGTAATTACCCAAAGAAGAAATTCCTAATAATTTTTTTTTAAATCACCTGATAAAAATCAATTGAATACTCAGAGAAGAAGAAATCCAAATTATTGAATAGCTGATCATGCCACATATTATTTGGGAAATATTTCATTTAATCCTTATAATAAATTTGTGAGATCATTTACTTCCAAAATAAGAAACTAATGGTCATAAATATTAACAACTCACCAAAGGGTATATAACTCATTTGCAGTGGGATTCAAATTCAGATCTAATTTCAATGCTCACTATATTTTCCAGGATGCCAAGCTTTCTGATATAAGGACAACCCCAGCTACTGGCTTTGCCTTTATCATTATACTTACTCATATTATAGTTGGGAAGGTTCCTCTTAATCACATTTTAAAAACTGTAACTACAAATAAAACCATGTTTCCATGAACAACATCATGAAATGGAATTATCTTTATGAAGATCAGGTTCTCCAAACTAAAATCCAGAACACATTGCTCAATAAGTTTTTCCCCCAACTGTAAAGTCATAAAGTCCTAAAATTAATTCACACTTTATAAAAAAGGCATTGCTACAGTAAAAAAAAAAATTAAAGGGAGAAATATAAAATTCATTACAAACCATTATTATATTGTGAAAACATCATTGTCACTTATCTACTGTTGACTATGAATCTACTACCTAAGAGACAATAATATTCATTAAATAAAATTAAATGTTTTGTTATCCATTCATACTAGCTTCCCCCTCCCTGAAAAAAAAAAAAATTGGCTTACTAGATTCTTAATATCCTAATTTTTTTAATTTCTAAATTTACTTACATATACCCTGTTTTATTTTACAAGGGATTTAAAGTAGCCTAGAATGATATATATATACAATTTGACATAGGAGTACATGATTAGGGGAAAATAAACAAGATAAATAAGAAATAATGTATGGGCGAGGTTAGTGCAAATGCTTATCATGAAGTCCTTTCTAAATACCCGTTAGAGGTGGGCCCCAAATTTGGCTCTGAGCCCACTAAAGCCATCACAACGAGAATACAACCAGTTAAAACATGAATCATAGGAACCATATAATAAAAACAATCCAGATACTTGGAGAACTGAGGAGAGGCATAATTATTCCTGTAATAAAACCAGAGAAGAGTTCCTCCTGTGTATGTTTATGAAGGAGACACTGTATAATGCGGTAACAATGTCCTAATCAACATCCTTACACAATTCTAATAGTGGGTTTCAGATGGTTCTTCACTTAAGAGTATCCATCAGCAGAGACTGTCTCATAAGGTCAAAACACAGTTCATGAGCAAAGGCAGGGAGGAGAGGACAAAGCAGCATGCCATACTGCTCTCTGACAGACTCAACACAAGAAGAAATCTTAAGTGTTTTCAGAAAAATAAATAATAAGCTCTATATTCCTCAGACAATCTTCCAAAGATGACTTCCGTCAACTGAGCTCTTGATAGGTAAAGAGACATAGGAACTTTGTGTTTATGCTCTATGACTGGAACCTGGATTTAAGAGTGTCTGCATTACAAGGTAAAGGCAGACCAGTATGCTGAGTCAACTTGTTCTTAAAGGGAGAGAGACAACCTCTTAGAAGGTGAGATGCTGTCTAAGCAGGACAACTGCCTACATCCACAGGGCATGAGAGCACAAACAACTGTACCAAGATTTTCTCAAAAAACAATTTGGTTTTTCCCCAACAGAATGAAGAATGAGCAACACCTGCCAAGTATCTGAGTAATCTGTATAAGTATCTGAGTAATCACTTACGGAAGAACCGTAAGTGATTTACCAATTTCTCTCAATGGTCACAGACAACTTCTCTAATCCCTGAATGATGTTAAGGAAAAAGGAACTTTCAACAATGCTTAAGAAGACAACACAATTTTACTCATTTTTGGAAGTAAAGATAAATATTTAAATATATTAAAATCTGTTGTTGTTTAGTCACTAAGTCATGTCCGACTCTTCTGCGACCCCATGGACTGCAGGCCACCAGTCTCCTCCTCCTTCCATGGGATTTCCCAGGCAAGAATACTGGAGTGTGTTGCCATTTCCTTCTCCAATTAAAATCTGTAGTCATGCTGAATTAATGAATTCTCATTAATACACTAAATTAATTAAAATACCTACTTGAGAAATAATGTGCAAAGAGATAACATCTCCATATAATTAGAGGCTCTTTTCGAACTGAATCCAGGTTAATGAGTTTTCAAAATGCGTCTTCTAAATAACTAAGTATTTCAGATGACTAACTTTGAACTTTCTCTTCACCTGTTACACTTGACACAAATTTCAACAAACACCATACTGGAAATATTTCTTTTTGACACATTTCTCTCTGCTGCTGCTGCTGCTGCTAAGTCGCTTCAGTTGTGTCCAACTCTGTGCGACCCCATAGACAGCAGCCCACCACCAGGATCTCCTGTCCTTGGGATTCTCCAGGCAAGAATAGTGGAGTGGGTTGCCATTTCCTTCTCCAATGCATGAAAATAAAAAGTGAAAGTGAAGTCACTCAGTCGTTTCGGACTCTTCGAGACCCCAGGGACTGTAGCCTACTTAGGCTCCTCTGTCTATGGGATTTTCCAGGCAAGAGCACTGGAGTGGGCTGCTGTTTCATTTTCCCATTTCTCTCTACTACACACATATCCCTTGGTGGCTCAGATGATAAAGCATCTACCTACAGTGCGAGAAATTAAAAGATGCTTACTCCTTGGAAAAAAGTTATGACCAACCTAGATAGCATATTCAAAAGCAGAGACATTACTTTGCCAACAAAGGTCCGTCTAGTCAAGGCTATGGTTTTTCCAGTGGTCAGGTATGGATGTGAGAGTTGGACTGTGAAGAAAGCTAAGCGCCAAAGAATTGATGCTTTTGAACTGTGGTGTTGGAGAAAACTCTTGAGAGTCCCTTGGACTGCAAGGAGATCCAACCAGTCCATTCTGAAGGAGATCAGCCCTAGGATTTCTTTGGAAGGAATGATGCTAAAGCTGAAACTCCAGTACTTTGGCCACCTCATGCGAAGAGTTGACTCACTAGAAAAGACTCTGATGCTGGGAGGGAGTGGGGGCAGGAGGAGAAGGGGACAACAGAGGATGAGATGGCTGGATGGCATCACTGACTCGATGGACGTGAGTCTGAGTGACCTCCGGGAGTTGGTGACGGACAGGGAGGCCTGGCGTGCTGCGATTCATAACATCGCAAAGAGTCAGACACGACTGAGCGACTGAACTGAACTGAACTGAACTGAACAGTGCAGGAGACCTAAGTTCGATCCCTGGGTCAAGAAGATTCCCCTGGACAAGGAAGTACAATAGTTATCCCACACTGAATGCAAAAATATTATAAAATATTATCAGATCAGATCAGATCAGTCGCTCAGTCGTGTCCGACTCTTTGCGACCCCATGAACCGCAGCACGCCAGGCCTCCCTGTCCATCACCAGCTCCCGGAGGTCACTCAGACTCGCATCCATCGAGTCAGTGATGCCATCCAGCCATCTCATCCTCTGTCGTCCCCTTCTCCTCCTGCCCTCAATCCCTCCCAGCATCAGAGTCTTCTCCAATGAGTCAACTCTTCCCATGAGGTGGCCAAAATACTGGAGTTTCAGCTTTAGCATCATTCCTTCCAAAGAAATTCCAGGATTGATCTCCTTCAGAATGGACTGGTTGGATCTTCTTGCAGTCCAAGGGACTCTCAAGAGTCTTCTCCAACACCACAGTTCAAAAGCATCAATTCTTCGGCGCTCAGCCTTCTTCACAGTCCAGCTCTCACATCCATACATGACCACAGGAAAGACCATAGCCTTGACTAGGCGAACCTTTGTTGGTAAAGTAATGTCTCTGCTTTTGAATATGCTATCTAGGTTGGTCATAACTTTCCTTCCAAGGAGCAAGCGTCTTTTAATTTCATGGCTGCAGTCACCATCTGCAGTGATTTTGGAGCCCAGAAAAACAAAGTCTGACACGGTTTCCACTGTTTCCCCATCTATTTCCCATGCAGTGATGGGACCAGATGCCATGATCTTCGTTTTCTGAATGTTGAGCTTTAAGCCAACCTTTTTACTCTCCACTTTCACTTTCATCAAGAGGCTTTTGAGTTCCTCTTCACTTTCTGCCATAAGAGTGGTGTCATCTGCATATCTGAGGTTATTGATATTTCTCCCGGCAATCTTGATTCCAACTTGTGTTTCTTCCAGTCCAGCATTTCTCATGATGTACTCTGCATATAAGTTAAATAAACATGGTGACAATATGCAGCCTTGACGTACTCCTTTTTCTATTTGGAACCAGTCTGTTGTTCCATGACCAGTTCTAACTGTTGCTTCCTGACCTGCATACAGATTTCTTAAGAGGCAGATCAGGTGGTCTGGTATTCCCATCTCTTTCAGAATTTTCCATAGTTTATTGTGATCCACACAGTCAAAGGCTTTGGCATAGTCAATAAAGCAGAAATAGATGTTTTTCTGGAACTCTCTTGCTTTTTCCATGATCCAGCGGATGTTGGCAATTTGATCTCTGGTTCCTCTGCCTTTTCTAAAACCAGCTTGAACATCAGGAAGTTCACGGTTCACATATTGCTGAAGCCTGGCTTGGAGAATTTTGAGCATTACTTTACTAGCGTGTGAGATGAGTGCAATTGTGCGGTAGTTTGAGCACTCCTTGTATAAAAATCCATGTATAAAATATTATACATGGATTATTTTACTTCTTGTATTGGGGATTATTTTCCAAAGTCTTGTTAGAATGTTCCCACCATGGGTATGTATCTTCTCTACTTTTACCTGTTTGAAAGTTTCAATAATACATGTTTTATAAGTTGTCATTAAATAATTTTAACTCCTTTCGAGAAAATCTGAAATATTAAACAGACATCATATATTACATTGTAACTATTAGGTATTACCATCAATCAACTTTGCCTTGCTGCTACAATTAAAAGCCTTCTGCAATAACCGTGTTCATAGGTTTCACATCCAGAAAAACACCATACAAATATATGCTATGAACACGAATAGAGGTGCACATAACAGGCATTAACATGACTTCACAACTTTCAGGTTTTGCTATTTCTGTGACTCTCATATTAAATATATATTTTTTACAGTAACACTTAAAGAGTATTAATTATACATCATTAGATAATAAATTATCCCAAATTTTGGTGGCTTAAACAAGATTAGTATTTCAGTTTCTGTGAGTCAGGAATTCAGGAGCAATTCAGTGAGGCAGTTCTGGCTCATGGTCCCTCCTGAAGCTGCTGTCAAGATGCTGGCCACTGAAAGAGCCATCTGACGGCTTGACTGAGGCTGGAGTATATCCACTTTCATGATGGTTCACTCAGTACTAGCAGGCCTTAGTTCTTTGCAATGTGGACCTCTCCATAAGGCTGCTCCACTGTCTTCTCAACATAGCAGCTGGCTTCCCTAAAGCAGTGGTTCTCAACAGACGTCCCTCAGGAGACATCTCAGTGTTTAAGACAATCAGGGGTGTCTGGTGGGGATGAGAAGGCGATGCTATTAGAATCTAGAGGGTAGAAGCCAGGGATACTGTTACATATCCTTCACAACAAAGAATTATCTGATCCCAAATACCAATAAATTAAAAGATGCTTACTCCTTGGAAGGAAAGTTATGACCAACCTAGACAGCATATTAAAAAGCAGAGACATTACTTTATCAACAAACATCCGTCTAGTCAAGGCTATGTTTTTTCCAGTGGTCATGTATGGATGTGAGAGTTTACAAAGAAAGCTGAGTGCCGAAGAATTGATGCTTTTGAACTGTGGTGTTGGAGAAGACTCGTGAGAGTCCCTTGGACTGCAAGGAGATCCAAGCAGTCCATCCTAAAGGAGATCAGCCCTGGGTGTTCACTGGAAGGACTGATGTTGAAGCTGAAACTCCCAACACTTTGCCCACCTGATGTGAAGAGCTGACTCATTTGAAAAGACCCTGATGCTGTGAAAGATTGAGGGCAGGAGGAGAAGGGGATGATAGAGGATGAGATGGTTGGATGGCATCACTGACTCAATGGACATGGGTTTGGGTACACTCCAGGAGTTGGTGATGGACAGGGAGGCCTGGTGTGCTGCCATTAATGGGGTCACAAAGAGTCAGACACAACTGAACAGAACTGAAATACCAACAGTACTGAGGTTGAGAAACTGCCCCAGAGCAGATGATCTCAAAGGAAGACCAAGGCAGGAGTCACAATGTCTTTTAGGACCTACCCTCAGAAGTCACACTCCATCATTTCTACCACATTCTACACTTTAGAAACGTGAGTCACTAAATAACCACCTTCACACAAGGGGAGGAGATTTAAGTACCACTCCTTTGAAACAGGAGCATCAAATATTTTTACATCATTACACTTAGCAACTTGATTTTTTAAATAAAAATACTAGAAAATATCTTGCTTACTTTTGCTAATACAATGTAAGTACTTTTTATTGTTCCAGAAAACAAAATCATCAAAATTCTACTTAACAAAGCTATGTCTGCATCTCAGTGAATGGTCTCTGTAGTCTTTCAATGATTTGATTTAAAAAAATTCCAAGCATAAACATAGACAGTCTGATATAGAGAAAAGTAAACTAGTAGTAAAAAGATTTCAGTTCTAGTTTTGGTTCTGGAACTTCCTAGCAGATGATCGTGGCCAAAGTGTCTATGAGTCTGCTTCCAAGTCAATAAAATGGGGGTGTCACTAGCCCTGCTTATCTTACAATGCTGTTTTGAGGCTCACGTAAGATAATTATGTATGAACTATAACTTTATGAACAATAAAGGACAGGCAGTAAGTGTTCCAAATGGATATGAATGTGTTACTATATAAGAGTTTCATGATCAGCTTCCAGCATGGGGTTTATCACATAGAAAATTTTCAATATGCATTTTTAGATCTCTTACTCTGAAATTTGAGGTTGAGTATATTTCTGAAGTAACAGTAAGACAGAGCAGTTACTAAAACATACCCAAAGGATCAAATCCTTCATCATTTGTTGTTATGTTATGGAAAACTAAAATATCATTTCTACAAGTTAAAATGCACATTTACTCAGCAGTTAACAGAATCTAAGAGTTACTACAATCAGCAATATAATGCAGCCAATTCTTTAGAGACTGAACTGAAAAAAAAACCAAGGTATTTATATATTTGTTTCCCAATTTAGACTTTAAAGGAGAGCAGAAGCTATAATGTATTTATCTGTTTATCCTTAAGAACATAATGCAAGATTAGTAAATAAATACCAAAGATCCTGACCTCAAGGAATTAAGAAGTCCAACTGGGGAGTCAGGTTGAACAGAAACGCACATAAATTACTAAAGACTTTTACAAAGCAACATATTTGCTTCCTGCAATCCATTCTGTAACAGTCCAATCAGATCAATTTTAAAATAATTCCCCTCCTACTTTACAACTCAAGAAGCTATAGCTAGCTTTCCACTGCCCAGAAAAACGCAATTGCTTTAGTCTTACTTCCCCTAATAATTTCTGGAGGTAGGACCCAAGCACCCGTATGTTAAAGGCTCCACAAGTGATTCTGAGGCACAAGCAGAATGAAAACCAGAAGTAGGTTCACCCTATCTGAGATATTTCTCCTGTCAGGCTAGTCCATCTCATACCTAATTTTCTTAGTTACATTTTCTCCTGATACCTAAAAATGTTCCCTTTCTAGAAATGTTCCAAATACTACCCATCCTTCAAAATAATCCTCAAATCCTTCTTCCTCCATGAAATATTCTAGCTACTATATATAGCCCACTGGACATCCCAAATTTCTGTATAGATCAATACTTAAAAAAAAAAAAATCTTATTCATTTATGTATTTGTCTGTGCTGGATGTTCATTGCTGCTCGGGCTTTTTCTCTAGTTGCGGTGCATGAGTTTCAGAAGCTGCAGCCACGGGCTGAGTATTTACGGCTTCCAGGCTCTAGAGCACCGGCTCAGTAGTTGCAGCACATGGGCTCAGTTGTTCCACAGCACGTAGATCTTACCAGGTAAGGGATCAAACCTATGTCTCTTGCATCAGCAGGTAAATTCATTACCACTGAGACACCAGGAAAGCCATACACATACACACACACACACACACCTTCCAGTGTATAAAAGAAACAGACACAACACATTAGTGAACATATATATATATACATACATATATATACGTGTGTGTGTGTGGGAGAAGGCAATGGCACCCCACTCCAGTACTCTTGCCTGGAAAATCCCATGGATGGAGGAGCCTGGTAGGCTGCAGTCCATGGGGTCACTAAGAGTCAGACACAACTGAGCGACTTCCCTTTCACTTTTCACTTTCATGCACTGGAGGAGGAAATGGCAACCCACTCCAGTGTTCTTGCCTGGAGAATCCCAGGGACAGCGGGGCCTGGTGGGCTGCCGTCTATGGGGTCGCACAGAGTCGGACAAGTGAAGTTGCTCAGTCGTGTCCGACTCTTTGCGACCCTATGGATTGTACCCTACCAGCCTCCTCCATCCATGGAATTTTCCAGCAAGAGTACTGGAGTGGGTTGCCATTTCCTTCTCCAAGGGATCTTCCTGACCCAGGGATCAAACCTGGGTCTTCCGCATTGCAGGCAGACACTTTACCATCTGAGCCACCTGGCAAGCCCTATATATATATATATAACATATTCACTAATCTGTTATATCTCTTTTATACACTGGAAGCCATTACCACTGTCAGATGAATGCCGAACAGATTTTTTTCACTAAAACAAACCTATAACATAAATGGAAAAATACACATATTTCAAACTTCCAAAATTATGTTGCCTTAATACCTAGAGTTACAGAAATCTTTAGGAAACTGGCTCATTTCCTGATTGTAATTTTCATGGCCACTGTCATTCAACAGTGTTAATGAAAAGCTTCCTTCAAGTATCCGCTTCACATATCTGAGGCTGAACCATACAAGTTTATAACCTGAATCTAATCCTAAGTTAGTTAATATCTCAGAGACTGTCCTCAAGAAATATGTAGAAAAATAATCAGGGGGAGGCATGAAACATTACTTTTCAATAGCCTCGAAATCCAAAGGGTTAGACATTCTTGACATTAGATTTGGAACTATAAACTTGGATGTACAGTATATGAACAAGGTCACTGTTAAGACTGTACTGGACAATGAATTCAAAAGGAATACACACAGAAAATATAGTGTAGTGTTTCCTTTTGTAGGTGGAAAATTCAACTTACCCTATCAAGTTTTCACTCAGGGCCAATCAATCCAAACATACAGGGTTTATAAACAGTTCTCAACCAAAGGGGATTTTGCCCCCAGATTACATGTGGCAATGTCTAGAAACATTTTTGGTTGTCACACCGGGGTTCCAACTGGCATCTAGTGGGTAGGGATACACGGATACTGTTAAATACCCTACAATGCACAAGACAGTCCCCACAACAACAACAAAAATATCGACCCAAGATGTCAACAAGATGAGCAATCCTAGTGTTACACTATGTTTGGGAATGTAAACACAGCTTGACAGATGCTCATAATAGTTATTGTCTATTCTTTTAACTTGCTATTTTTTTCCCCTTTTGCATCAGTTCAGTTCAGTCACAACTCTTTGCGACCCCATGAACTGCAGCATGCCAGGCCTCCCTGTCCATCACCAACTCCCGGAGTCCACCCAAACCCATGTCCCTTGAGTTGGTGATGCCATCCAACCATCTCATCCTCTGTCATCCACTTCTCCTCCTGTCCTCAATCTTTCCCAGCATCAGGGGTTTTTTCAAATGAGTCAACTCTTTGCATGAGGTGGCTACAGTACTAGAGTTTCAGCTTTAGCATCATTCCTTCTGAAGAACACCCAGGGCTGATCTCCTTCAGAATGGACTGGTTGGATATCCTTGCAGTCCAAGGGACTCTCAAGAGTCTTCTCCAGCACCACAGTTCAAAAGCATCAATTCTTTGGCGCTCACGCAGAGTTGGACACGACTGAAGTGACTTAGCAGCAGCAGCAGCCTTCTTCACAGTCCAACTTTCACATCCATATCTGACCACAGGAAAAACCATAGCCTTGACTAGATGGATGTTTGTTGACAAAGTAATGTCTCTGCTTTTTAATATGCTGTCTAGGTTGGTCATAACTTTCCTTCCAAGGAGTAAGCATCTTTTAATTTCATGGCTGCAATCACCATCTGCAGTGATTTTGGAGCCCAGAAAAATAAAGTCAGCCACTGTTTCCCCATCTAGTTGCCATGAAATGATGGCATCAATATCATTTAATTTATTGAGACTGTTAATTTCAAAGTAGATGATCAAAGAGTAAGGCATTTAGGACACTAACCTAGGAATCAGAAACTGAAGCAAGTCAAACTTGTAATGTCAGGTGAGGAAATTGTTAAACTTCTAGCAATATAAGATACAAATACCAATATTTCACTTCAATTTAATACTAAGATCACTGAGGAGTCATATTTTACTATAACAAATGAAAACAATAACTAAGATTTTCACCAGCATGTGGTAGCCCAGAGAAGAAAGCATAAATAGAAACTTATTATTCAAAAGTCTAAGTTCAAGAAGAAGAAGAAGGAGGAGAAGGAGGAGAAGGCGATGGCACCCCACTCCAGTACTCTTGCCTGGAAAATCCCATGGACAGAGAAGCCTGATAGGCTGCAGTCCATGGGATCGCTAAGGGTTGGACATGACTGAGCGACTTCACTTTCACTTTGATGCATTGGAGAAGGAAATGGCAACCCACTCCAGTGTTCTTGCCTGGAGAATCCCAGGGACGGGGGAGCCTGGTGGGCTGCCGTCTATGAGGTCACACAGAGTCGGACACAACTGAAGCGACTTAGCAGCAGCAAGTTCAAGAAGGTTCAAGCTACTTAACAATCCTATATGAAGGATTTGACAGAAGAGGGGAAAAAGAAATTGCTACTAGGGATATTAAGGATAAAGCAATTATTTATGAGAATAAAGTTATATTTACCACAAGGATAAGGAAATATAAGAATGAAGAGTTCAGAAAATACTGCATAAACCAGACACTTCAACTTAAGTGTCACCGGGCAGACCTGGGGCATCGCATCTGGTCCCATCACTTCATGGCAAATAGAAAGAGGAAAAGCAGAAGCAGTGACAGCTTTTATTTTCTTGGGCTCCAAAATCAGTGCGGACGGTGACTGCAGCCGTGAAATTAAAAGACGCTTGCTCTCTGGTAGGAAAGCTAAGATAAATCTAGACAGAGTATTAAAAAGCAGAGAGATCAGATCACTATGTCGACAAAGGTCCATAAAGTCAAAGTTATCGTTTTCCCAGGAGTCATGTACAGATGTGAGAGCTGGACCATAAAGAAGAATTGATGCTTTCGAACAGTAGTGCTGGAGAAGACTCTAGATCCAACCAGTCCATCCTAAAGAAATCAACCCTGAATATTCATTGGAAGGACTGATGCTGAAGCTGAGGCCCCCATACTTTGGCCACCTGATGTGAAGAGCCAATGCACTGGAAAAGATCCTGATGCTGGGAAAGATTGAAGGTAAAAGGAGAAGGGGGTGGCATAAGATGAGATGGTAGACTGCATCACCAACTTAATGGACATGAATTTGAGCAAACTCGGAAATAGTGGAGGACAGGGGAGCCTGGTGTGCTGCAGTCCATGGGGTCGCAAAGAGTTGGACACGACTTAGCGACTGAACAAAGCAAACAATTTGCGGGTGAGAAGGTCAGAGACACTACCCCACGTGGAATTACAGAGCTGCAGTAAGTATCTAGACCCTGGAGAAGGAAATGGCAACCTACTCCAGTATTCTTGCCAGGAAAATCCCAAGGACAGAGAAGCCTGGTGGGCTGCAGTCTGTGGGGTCACAAAGAGTTGGACATGCCTGAATGACTAGGCATGCACGCACCTGAGTGTCTAGAGGACTCTTACTCTCATTGTACCTTTCTTCCCCTAAGACACAACCTCCCTGAGCCCTCGGCAGATCAAAAGAAGAAGTTCTGACCTCTTGTGGGCACATGCTGATGTCATCACTTTCTAGTTCTGAATCAGATGGAAAGGTTTCTCTGACAGAGATTTCAAACACATACCCTTGCAACAAAGTTGCCCTTGGTGTACAAAAGTTATCAGTATGTCACTAGATTCAAGAGAGACACTGAAAAATCTAAAAGAAGATTTCAAGATAAGCATTAGAAATAGAAAAGTAGATTTGAGATGGCAACTAAAGCTGAAAGAATGCAGAAAAGAAAAGCTACAAAGGACTTCCAAAAATAATCTCTGAGAAAGCAACACAAATGTGCCCCTTCTAGACTGCTGTTTTCAAAAGCAAGAACCCTTTCTGCTTGTTTTTTTCGATCTTTATAAACAAAACACCTCCAACAGTGCTTTGCTGCTGCTAAGTCGCTTCAGTCATGTCTAACTCTGTGCGACCCCGTAGACAGCAGCCCCGTTCCTGGGATTCTCAAACAATGCTTTAGCACTGGCCGAACTAAATTAATGAAGTTAAGAAAGCAAAGAAGAAATTGGTGTGGGTTTTTTCATGATTTTTTTTTTTTTGGTATAAAGATGTGTGATGCCTATACTCTGGCCCTTAAGCTTAGGAAAGCAACAGACACATACTTGTGGGTAGACTGACAGTAAACCACACACACGCATCTTCCTTTGTGTCCCAGGCACAATGACAATGTCACCAAGGCCTAAGAGGAGAAGGTTTTGAGGAAAACAAGGAAATCTGTAACATCATTCAAAGCAACAGGAGCCAACATGCTCAGGGTATAAAGTTACTCAGACAGCAGGCTTAGACAAAATAAACATTTGTTCTATTACCTTTTTGTTATGTTGTCATGGGAATCTGTGTTTAGGAATACTTATTTTCTGCAACTTGATGATAGAGCAGTAAAAGGGGGATGGCTTTCATAAGAGAAAGAAACTTTTATCTGTAAAGGCAGAAAAGAAAATAAACAGATCCTATGGGTTTTTAATGGGGCCACATGTGTAGACCCTTTCAATCCATAAGATTTATCCAAGTTAACAGAGAAGTTCACTGGGGGCTCAGAGCCAAAACATTGTTAACAGGTAATAATAATCCAACAGCTACTAAAATTATTGTAATAGGGGAAAGGCAGAGGAATGTAAAGCAGATACACGGCCAAATAAGAGAGAAAGTAAATGAGATCTTAAGAGCTGAAAGAAGGTAAAAATGACTTTTTAAAAATAACCCAATAGTAAGAAAAAACCTAGAAGCCCAAACAAGTTAGAAAACATTTCACCTGCCAGCAAGCTAATCTTCTTTTGTCACCAGAAGTCTAGAGCTAATCTCTCTGCTCCCTTCCTTTTGGCAACAGAAACCCGAAAAGTGAAGTAAGCTTCACATGTTATTTAAAGAGCTGGACCAGAGTACCCTGAATTTCTAGGGCCCACCGAAAGTACTGGCTCAGGGACACTGAGCCTTCTGGAAGGAGCATGGGTCACGGCTGCGCACCAATTCATCTGACTCCTCCACTCTGCCCCAAAGTACGATTAGCACCTCTGAATGGGTAAGAAACAGAAATGAAAAAGCAGGGACTCCAGTGCAGAGTGAGCTTGGAGAATAGGGCCTTTGCATGTGGTGATCCCTCAGCATGGAATGTTCTTCCTTCCCACTCAAGTCCAACCAGGGTCCATCACTTCCTTCAGGTCTTTGTTCAGCCGTCACTCCATCACGGAGGCCTACCCCGTCTACCCCGCTAAAAGGCGCAACAGCTATCCCAGTACTCCCTCCCCTCTCCTTACTTTATTTTCCTCATAGTGCTTATCACCTGACATGCTATAACTCGTAATTACTTATTTACTGTCTACCTCGTTCCCCTTCCCCTTAGCCTATAGCTTCTTACAGGCAGAACTTTTCATGTTTTGCTCACACTCCATCTCTAGCACCTAAAAAGTGACCCCCTCACACACACAACAGGTGTATATCAGTGTAACACACAAGAGTCCTATCCTCAGGGAGATGAGCATGAACCCATCCTCCTCTGTCTTAAACTTCACAACCATACACCCTATAAGACCCCAAAATTGAGACCTATCCATCTGTCCAAGGCCAAAACTTAGGTGTCATTCTGGACTCCTCTCTCTTCTGTACTTTTTTCTCCCCAACATTCAGCCTAGGAGCCAAGTATGTCAGAATCCAGGATCCATCGTCAAAAGTGCAGAATCTACAAACCACCACCTACTTCCCTCCCTAGAACAAATTGTTTAAAGGCTAAAATGCTGGGCATTTGGTTAACTTTATAAAATTTTAAGGCACACATACTAACTTTATGGAAACACTATGCAAAGACAATTATTTCTAATACTAAAAGCTTCATTTACTTAAACAAACTAACAAAAACTTCAGGTTTAGAAGTTCTGTTTTCATTTGTCCTGAAGAAACACATGAATCACTTCCAAGTACATGACAACCATGAAAAGATTTCTAGGTTTCAGAGCCAAGGAACCCACTTCATAAACAAGGTGTGTTTTTTGTTTGTTTGTTTGTTTTTGAGCTCTACAGTAATTATACCTCTTGGATAGGAAAAAATCAATACCAAATTTCACAGCAAAGAGTAAAAATCCAAGGTATCTTCAAAGGCCTAGAGAAGCAGTTATTTCTATTTATATCCTATACTTACATAACAGAAACATGTACAGATAGTCTCAACTTTCCAAAATGTGCACAGAATTTCAAACCAAAGGGATTCATTAATTCAGGAATTAATTATTTGCACTGAAAATATTTTGGGAACTGGTCCATCAATTCTGAGGAAGAGATGTGACTTTAATAAGTCATTACCTGAGGTTAGCCAGGCTTACACTGGTGGGATTGGTTAGTCATAGCTCTACTATTTCAAATGACCCAGCAACGCCTTTCTTCTCAAAAGGAGGGTGGGGAGAGGCAAACAGCACCAGAGAAGGTGCCACCAATCAGCAGCCTAAAGCACAGGAAAGGAGAATTCTGAAGTACTGAAATCACAGAACCAAATCCAAAGTAGTACTGTATACGATTCCTTTAATGCGTCCAGCTCCTCATCCATAAAACTAGGTTAATATCAGCCTTCACAGAGCCAGTGAAAACTGAATAATGCTTTGAATGCAAATACATTATAAAGTATAAAATCCCATAAGAATGTTTATTAATACTAAAGTGAGATATTAATAGATCTTTGAGGCTAAAGCGGAGGGAAATCAAAGGCAGAGTAGTCCTCAGTATCAAGGAATTAAACTGGCAGAACTGAAATGCAAGAGGTTCAGGATACCCTTATTTTCAAATGGGAGCCTGTGGAAAATGGGAATCTGACAAATCATGACTTTATAGCCAACTTAAACGAACTCTTTCTTAAAAGTCTTTACACATCAATAATACAAATATTTTGCCATTGTGTTTAAATATTTATTGGTTGGTACTGGTAACATGCAGCCAATCACCTTGCTTCTGGTTACAAAGATGAGCAAATGGAAAGAAAGATCAGCATGGGCTTACTATCGCCACTAGAAAAATAAAAGACCACCCCTCTCACTCCAGTACTCTTGCCTGGAAAATTTCATGGATGGAGGAGCCTGGTAGGCTACATACAGTCCATGGGGTCGCAAAGAGCTGGACACAACTGAGTAACTTCACTTTCTTTCTTTCTATAGGTCCTTTTGGAGAAGGAAATGGCAACCCACTCCAATGTTCTTGCCTGGAGAATCCCATGGACGGAGGGGCCAGATGGGCTACAGTTTATGGGGCTGCAAAGAGTCAGAGATGACTAAGCAACTAATACACACACATATACCGCCTCTCACTGATTAGGAGTCAGGAAAGTCACCTCTGCATACTCTATAATGACAGTCTTTTATTTATTTGTGCCCTAGCTCATGCTTTAAAAAAAAAAAGATTTAAAATGATGAGTGGCTATTAATACTAAAAAAACTTAGCTTCACTTATCTTTACCGCATTTATTTTCACAAAGCATTTAGGATGTTGGATTTGACCTCTTAGTAAATTTTGCCATTCTTTTACAAAAGTTTTGGTATATACTTTATATACTGATGATAAATATAAACAGCACAGAACAATGGCCAGAACATAGAAAGCAATCCATAAAACGTAGTTATTATTCACACCACACTATAAACCCTACCAGGGAATGAACTGTCTTTGTCTTGTTTAACAGTCTAGCTCAAGAAACCTAGCCTGCTATCTGGTCCGTGAGTGTGCTAAGTCATTTCAGTCATGTCGGACTCTTTGCAACCCTATGGACTGTAGCCCACCAGGCTCCTCTGTCCATGGGGAGTCTCCAGGCAAGAATACTGGAGTGGTTTACCATTTCCTCTTCCACAGGATCTTCCCCACCCAGGGATCAAACTCGTGTCTCTTGCATTGGCAGGCGGGTGGGTTCCTTACCACGAGCACCACCTGGGACGCCGCTAAAGATGTGTGTGTGCTGAGTTGCTGGTCCGTAGTTGGTACTCAATAAATATTATTTAATAAGTGATTAAATATGATTTAAGAATAATTCTGATCTCTCACCTGTTTTATGGTTACCACTGCCACACCTCCTATAATCAAAGGCAAGAGTCTGGAAAACCCATACACCAGAGGAAGGGCATTTAAGTTCCTGTTTATATTTCCTTAAACTCACCACAAAGATCCTCCCCCGGCCCCTTTTGTCCCCAAACCACAAAATCAATGCTTTGCAACACTGTACTCTTGAACAATTTTGCTTCATTTCCCCTCACTGACAGTGCACAAAGTTCCTTAAAGTTGCAAGCTTTAGTTTAGTTCCCTTTACCCCTTAAGAAGGAAAGGCATATTTGTAAAACTCTAATACTCAAATTTCTATTTTGATTCCTTGATCTTTCATTCACAATTAGTTATCACACTTGCTTTACTATACTTAGGACAAATGAAAATACTGAAAATTGGCTTAATATTTTTTTAAACTTTCAAAGTTAACACATCAAAGTGTATCACACTTCAGAGCAATCAAATTAGGAAACTGACACATTATTTCAGTGATGTTGCATTCCTTGAAATACTTTCAGAGATTCTTTTTTGGAACAGACTTCAATCCAGTTCTACAAGTCACACAGGAAATTCTGTGTCATTACTTTATGGTTACAACTCCTATTTGACCTCAAACAGTATCACCAGCCTGGCTGCCTAATCTTTTTCACCAGACTTGAGTCCAACTTCTCTAAATTATTTGGATTCAATCTAACTTCGTTATTTCCTAAAATCAAATCTGCTCTTAAAAAAAAAAAAAAATGAAGATAGTGAAAAATAACACAGGCTCCAAAGTGGATTTTAAGAGAAGTTTAAAAAACAATTGTTTTCTGCCACACCTAAAAGCTGCTGACTGAAAGAACAACTTGAAATAACTACTCTGAATGAGATAACACATGTGAATGTAAATTCTGATATTTTCAATCCAAAATCAACTACACTTGTTTACAGTCAATTGTTACATAATATTGGTTATTTTTCTCCACCAATAGGTTATAGGTTACACCTTGAATACCCTTAGCAGAACTGCCTCCACAGAAAGACACACAAGAAACTTAACAGGGGTTGTCTCTTGAGAACAGAACTAGTACAAGTGGACAAAGAAAAACTTCACTGTCTTTCTATGCCTTTTACATTTTATACAATGTGAATGTATTACCTACTTTTAAAAACCTGTTTAACAAAATTACTTCCAAGTGTCAATTTCAATGGCTTCTATACACCAGAAAAATAATGCACTAAAAAATGTGGAGTTGGTGTTTTATCAGCACTTCACTGGATCTCTAGTGCCAGGGCTGAGTTATTCACATCAATTGTAGGGAAACTTGCAAGCAGTTCACTGAATCCCCACAGTTGAGCCGTATCGCTCCACTAAAGTTTAAACAATGATGACTGGAAACAAAAACTCAGTACCACAAAAATTAATGTGTCAATTCCAGAATGAAAACTGGCCGTAAACAAGTGAGCTATTAAAGAAGCAATGATCCAAACACATCTTCGAAAATTAGCACATCAACAGCACGCTATATAAAAATGGAAAAAAGATGTCAAGCCCAGGGCCATCAGCAACATCACTCAAGCAGCCTGAACTAGAAAACGCAATACGATCTGTTGCTGGACACAATTGCACAATCTCAATTACCCAGAAGATTCTACCAAACAGGAAATTCATGCTGGGGCTTTAAGAAACACAGGAATTATATTCAAAGATTAAGAAGTCTAAAAGCCTGGAATCTGCCGCGAAACAAAAAACTAATTTTGTAGACCTCTTTGCAAATAATGTATGCACAGGAATTACATGAAATAGCTTCAGGTCAGCCCTCAAATTACACAAAATCTACAGTGTATAAAACCTTAGAAGTTGGAAAAGTCAGTGAACGAGGTCTGGAAATTTTACAGTAGCGTTTAATTTAAAAGACATTCATGGTGTGAATTAAAACTGAAAAGTGTCTCTTCCTTCCTTTGCTATATACTCCATATCCCATGAAAACCATTATGTACCTCTCAGACTGTAAGTGCAGATTAAGTTCTCTGCAAACCCTCTAAAGGACTTTAAAAACACAGTGTTTCACAAGAATTATCACGATTAAAAAATATTTATAATACATTGCAGCATTGTTAATAACTTTTTGATCTTGAGGGCGTCCAACGGATCTGAACCTTACTTGCTCCAAAGGAGAAAATTGTTTTGTCAAACAATACTTAAATGAGCAATGGTATGTGACTAATCAGCGAGGCCGCCAGCTTCTCAAGCTGCAGTGTGTTTGCAGGCACTACCACCACCCCCCACTCTGCGAAAAGGAAATACGCTTTCAACTGAATCGGAAACACACCACTCAAGCTGGCACAGGGCTCACCGAGATAAAGTCGGTATTTTAAGCTCCCTGGACAGCTGCTAATTCAAGTGCAAATTCAAAAAGAACCCTTCTCAAAATGCAATTTCTACAGAGGTTTGCAAAAAAGCCCGAACTCAACGCCCTTCGTCCTCAGTTTTGTTCAGATGACCGCAGTCGAGCTTTGCCCTTCTGCTTCTCCGGGCAGCTCCCGGGCTTGTCTGCTCCGAGGGCAGGCACATCTCGAGAGAGTCCTTCTGCTCGATGCCAGCAGGGAGAGACCTCCGAAGAGGGTCCCGTGTTCCTGCCCCCGTAGCAGCAGCCCGCCCCCCTCCCCTCCAAGGGAACGCGCAGGGTGCGAGTCAGGGCCCGGCTCCAATACCATCACCCATCGCCCACCGCGGACCTGCGTCCTACACAGAGCTGACCATCTACGTGGGCGTGCAGGGTGGAGGTGCAAGGGGGACAGGGAGTGCAGGACAGGGTTCGAAGAGGGTTTGGATGCCCTCCCCCCAAGGAAAATTCCTGCCGCTGGGTGCATTGCTGAGCCGTGGGGGCAGGCCTAACTCTGGGGCATACGGAGACACCCAGCCCAGCGAGGCCCCCAGCCCGGTGACACTCACCACACGGAGCCATAGGCGCCGGAGCCCACCGGGGACAGGTTCTGGTAACGCTCGGGCACCTCCCAGATGGTCTTGTTCAGCTCCTGCCGGTAGAACGTGGGCCTCTCCTGAGACATCTTCCAGCGGTGGCCGCGGGGCGAGGAGGTGGCCCTTGCGGGGCCCCGCCTGCACCCGCACCCGCTTCCCCTGACCTCGTAGCCCGCCCGGCCGGGCGGGGAACCCTGCGCTGGCCGCCCGCGCAGGTGCGGCTGCGGCGACCCTGAAGACTCCCGCGCGCGCGCGCGCGCGCGGCCCCTGTCAGCCGCAGCGGCTGGACGCGCCTCACCGACGGCGGGGTAAGCCCTGCGAAGGGCTGGGGCACGCTCCGGGGCCCTAGGCTGGCGCCCCGCCCAGCTCTCCCTGCACTCTCTCCACACCCGGCCGACTCCCGGCTGCGCGGCGGGGTCACAGGTCCAGCTGCAGCACCCGCGGAGCTTCCAGTGGTCGCCTTTCCCAGAGCCAGCGAACAGGAGCCTACCGTCGTGCTCTCGCGAGAACAGCTCCCGGACCGCTCCTCGAGCCGAGATTTTACCCAATATGGAACGTGCCCGCGGGAGGGGGGTTGATGAAGGGAGAGCTCGGGAGAAGTAATTCTCGCGAGAAGAGAGCAACAGCTGGCCCCCAGAGGCAGGAACTCCCAGGGATTTCTCTCCTTTAGCGCGCGAAGGCGTACCCGGGAAGGAGCGGAGAAGCAGCCGACACAGGCCGCGCGCGCCCCACCGTGGTCGGCGGGGCAAGTGCTTGGCTCCCTGTTGGAAAAAGACAGTGACAAATCAATCGGGTGTCTGGGAAAAGAGCCAGAAGACCTTTGAACGGTGGGTAGTCACCAGCAGCTGAGCACCTGCTCGGCGGAAAACCCCCAATTTCCAAGAAGTACTTGCATAAAAAAGAGAAAGATTCCGGCGAGAAAGCGATTACAGTCCTATCTGCTCAAGGACATACACTTACTCTTCGGAATGCTAACGAAATCTGTCTCAAAGGTAAATATTAGCCCTGAATTAAGGTTGAGGTTTTTCCACCCAAACACTTCTAGTAGTTCTCAAACTTTTACGTGCAGAAGAAGCACCTTGGGCGCTTAAAAATGCACAGCGAGTTTGATTAGATGGGTCCCAGAAGGACGCCAAGACTGTGCATTTTTACAATATGCGCCAGTTCAGAAAAGTCCTTTGTATCTCCCTTGGAGAAACATTTTTAAAACCTTTATCCTGAAGGTTTGAAACTGATTTCTACCTTGAAGAGCTTCCAGCAAAGAGGGTTATAAGAATTGTAATCATGCCTCTCTTACTCCTTGGAAGGAAAGTTATGACCAACCTAGATAGCATATTCAAAAGCAGAGACATTACTTTGCCAACAAAGGTTCGCCTAGTCAAGGCAATGGTCTTTCCTGTGGTTATGTATGGATGTGAGAGCTGGACTGTGAAGAAGGCTGAGCGCCAAAGAATTGATGCTTTTGAACTGTGGTGTTGGAGAAGACTCTTGAGAGTCCCTTGGACTGCAAGGAGATCCAACCAGTCCATTCTGAAGGAGATCATCCCTAGGATTTCTTTGGAAAGAATGATGCTAAAGCTGAAACTCCAGTATTTTGGCCACCTCATGCAAAGAGTTGACTCATTGGAGAAGACTCTGATGCTGGGAGGGATTGGGGGCAGGAGGAGAAGGGGACGACAGAGGATGAGATGGCTGGATGGCATCACTGACTCGATGAATGTGAGTCTGAGTGACCTCCGGGAGTTGGTGATGGACAGGGAGGCCTGGTGTGCTGCAGTTCATGGGGTCGCAAAGAGTCGGACACGACTGAGCGACTGATCTGATCTGATCTGATCTGAATCATACCTCTCAGAATAAGAACAGTGCAGACAGTGGTTTTCTGGCAATATCCTGTTGGGTAAGTCAATTGACCTTTCTTAGACCTTAGTTGAAGTTTATGCAAAAAAGAATTGCTGCCCTACTTGCCCACCTGAAAGCTGAACAAGATAATAAATGTGAATGGGCAAGGTATTATAACCCCATACCTTCACCTCACTATTAACTTATGCTGAGTCACTTCAGTCGTGTCCGACTCTGTGCGACCCCATAGACGACAGCCCATCAGGCTCCCCCATCCCTTGGATTCTCCAGGCAAGAACGCTGGAGTGGGTTGCCATTTCCTTCTCCAATGCATGAAAGTGAAAAGTGAAAGTGAAGTCGCTCAGTCGTGTCCGACCCTCAGCGACCCCATCGACTGCAGCTTTCCAGGCTCCTACGTCTATGGGATTTTCCAGGCAAGAGTACTGGAATGGGGTACCATTGCCTTCTCCACTATTAACTTATTCCTACCCTAAAACTTGTTTCAATAAGCAGAATTGGACCCTATCTTATTCTTGGTCATTTCTTTTAGAAATAACTGGGTTCAAGCCAGGACACTTCCCATCACCATCCATGACTATTCACTTTTATGTTATGCATCCCTTAAAGTGCTCAAATTTTGCCTATCTTGTCCCAGCACCTAGCTCAGGGCCTTGAACATAGAAGTTACTCCGGAAATATTTGTTGAGCAAATTATCAACAAGGACATGATCTCAACTTAGGAGGCAGTGCAGGATCCTCAGTTCTCAAGGAAAAATAAAACCCAAAACAAGGGTCATGGGTGATTTGCAGAAAGCTTTCTTTGGATTCAATGTGACAGCCTAGATTCTCTTGCCTTAGAAGACATGTTGCTTAAATATGTTCCAAGCCAAACTGCAGATAGTGAGCTTTCTAAGAAGTATTGGAGGTAGAAGGAGGAAACGAGCAAAAATGCAACTGTAAAGATATAAGAGGTAAGAGTGGGGGATCAAGGTGAGTGCATGGATAAAAGGGAGAAAATTTGGAAGCTAGAATTCTAAGAAATTCATGTATTTATCCAACAAATTGGAATGATGACATGAGAGTGACCAAAAGGGTAAAGATGAGCAATACACTCACTCACTCAGCAAATATATATTGAATGCCTACTAGGTACCAGGCACTTCTAATGGAAAGTTGGTTAAAAGGCAGATAGCGGCTGCCTACGTGGAGCCTACAGTGAATAGTGGCGCAGTCATTCAATTCTTCAACACAGATTTATTGAGCACTTACTAGATCTACCACATTGCTTTGGCACCAAAGATACAGCAATTAAAGAAAGACATAAAAATCCCTGCCCTTCTGGGGATGAGACAGATTACAAAAAAGGTATAGGTAGGGACTTCTGTTGGTTCAGTGTCTCAGACTCCAGGCTTCTGAAGCAGAGCGCCTGGGTTGATCCCTGGTCCGGGAACTAGATCCCACTTGCAGCTAGGAAGATGGAAGGTCCACGTGCTGCAACTAAATCCTGATGCAGCTAAATAAAGACGTAAATATATTTTTTAAAGCCATAGGTAAAGTGAATAATATATTAGACATTACTACAGTAATCAAGCAAGTGGAAAACTGCAACTGGGCAAAGAGGGCATGCAAGGCACAGAGAGAGACAGTGACAGGGACTGAGCTTCACAAAGAGGTTAAGGAGTCTTGGGGAAGGAGCTAGGCAGGAGAGCTTCCTTCAGTCGGGGTTGGAGATACCGGCGACCCTTTTAGCCTCCAGTTTGATCCTGCGTCTTCTGTTCCCAAGAGTCGTCGGGAGGCAGAGTTAATCACCTCAGCCAAGTGCGGCGCGCGAGGCCTGGCATCAAGGAGTTCCGCGTGTTCGGCCGCAACGGCTCGGGAACCGCCGGCGTCCGCGTCCACAGCGCCGCCCGCCCGGCCGGAGCTGCCTCCGGCTCCAGCGCCATACCTCCCGCCGTAACCCGGGAACCAGGTGAGCCGAGGGACCCGGGGAGCCGCCCGGGACCGGGGCTGCAGGTGGTGGCGGCGGCGGGGCCCGGGCTCAGGCGTTGGGTGCGGGGACCACTCCCCTTCTCCCCCGAGTTACACTCGGAAGTCCCCGGGGCCACTGTCACCGCAGGGTCAAGCTCGTCGAGGGCACTCAGTCAGTGTTTGTGGAATGAATGAATGACGGTCGTCCCTGGGAACTTCTCTCTCCGTGCGGTCCCTGCTTTTGAAAGTCCATGAGGAAAGACGGCGCGTGCGTTTGGCAGGCGGACTCCTTCCACACTCGTTGGTCTGAGTCGCCATAAGCCCCAGAACTGGTCTGCTGCCGGAGTCTCCCCCTGATCAACACACCCCGTCGCCATCCTCCTCCTCCCTAGGCTTGACTGCCCAGTTGTGCGCTTTCTGCTTTTTAGACCTCACTGATGCTGTTCTTTGGAGAAGGCAATGGCAACCCACTCCAGTACTCTTGCCTGGAATAATCCCATGGACGGAGGAGCCTGGTACGTTGCAGTCCATAGGGTCAAGAAGAGTCGGGACACGACTGAGAGACTTCACTTTCACTTTTCACTTTCATGCATTGGAGAGGGAAATGGCAACCCACTCCAGCGTTCTTGCCTGGAGAATCCCAGGGACGGTGGAGCCTGGTGGGCTGCCGTTTATGGGGTCGCACAGAGTCGGACACGACTGAAGCGACTTAGCAGCAGCAGCAGCAGCACTGCTGCTGTTCTTGTTGTTCCTTATAACCGAGCCCCCACTCCCACCTCTCATAGCCCTTTCTGTTCCTTTCAGGTTCTGTTGATGGATCGCGGCAACCCCTTCTCCACCATCCCCACCCCAACAATGAATTTCTCTCCACCCAGCCCATTGGTAATACTCTCACCAGGTCGCATTAAAGGCAGTTGTCTGTGTGTTGGATGGTCAGCTCCTTGAGGGCTGTCCTCTGATCATTCATCCCCAGCCACTAGACCAAGTGACGGAAAGGTACTGAAAGCGATGCCCTTTGCTTGTGACTTTCTTTTTCACATATATTCCACCGTAAAAGCGTAGTTAGAATGGGCAAAGGCCTGTTTTTTTCTCATGGAATTACAAATATTTATTTTGAAATTCTGAATGTGAATTTTACTTTCCCACGATTATAGAGAACATGTGACAGTTGACCATATGAAAGGATAATCTTGAAACTAAGTTTCAGGATTTCACATCAGTTGGGGTAATAGAAAATTGGGTTGAATTGGGTTGTATTTAAATATCTTACTCTTGGCTTTTAAAATACTTTTAGCACCTTATGTAAAAGAATCAGTGGATGGCTGGATGGATAAGGGTAGTATGGGGATGAAGGAGCTAGGTCAAAAGTGCCTATATTAAACCTGATTGAAAATTACAGTTAGTAGGATTATAATATGCGAAATCTATTCTCTGATTGCAGCTATTTTTACATCCAAGTGTAGTCTCCGAGACAGAAAGTTTTCATTTTTTGATCAGAGTCATGAAGCTAACAAACTGCAGATTACTAGAAGCACTCACATCATCAAATATTGATTGCTATAACACATCAAAAAGGCAAATGTTGAAACTGACTAGTAAGTGAAACATGGACAACAGAATATAACTAAGAGAGATCAGTGCACTTGTGTGTAAAATTAAAGAAAAATAATGACAAAAATCTCACAAAAGTAAATTAAAATATTATGAAAAGAGTGAAAGTAAATAATTATAAGAATACAGCAGTAAAAAGACAAAATGTATATAGTTAGCATCACACATTGCTTTTGATTAAGAAAATATAACTATATGGTAATAAAATAACTTTAGACATAATCAACACTGTGTTTTGCATTAGTTTATAATGTTCTTTATTACAAATTATTAGTACTAGTATGTGCCTTACATTTAAAATTACACTACCCTTTGAAAATAAAGTGATTCATCTTAGAATAATTTGAATCAAAGGAAAATTTAGATTTGATTATTATAGTGCAAACCCATGATGAGTTACTTCTCTGGCCTTGAACAGAACTGAGTGATAACTGTCAGTAGAATTCCTAGCTATAAATTAAAGAAGATTATAATAGTGCTGAAATAAAATCAGTCAAGCAGAATCTTGTTTCATAAATAGTACCACAAGCGGAGGGCTAATATCACATGTATATTATTGTTATGTCTGCAGTGTTGGGTGATAACGATTTTGACTGTAATTCATAGTGTGTTTTAGGTTGTAGAAGCAATAATAAAAAAAAAAAAAAAGTGCCTATATTAACAGTGCCCCAAATTTGATCCTGATTGTCCGACTGAATAAAGATAATTAGCTACATTTACAGTGGTCTTCATACTTCACTGTGTACCAGAATCATCTGGAGGGCTTCTTAAAACAGACTGCTGGTCCATCCTCAGTTTCTGATTAATTGTGTTTTGTTAGGTGGGGTCTGAGAATTAGCATTTCCAACAAGTTCCCAGATGATACTGTTTGTAAGACCAAGTATGGGCTATAGAGATTAAGTTCAGTTCAGTTCAGTCGCTCAGTCATGCCCTACTCTTTGCGACCCCCATGAATCACAGCACGCCAGGCCTCCCTGTCCATTACCATCTCCCGGAGGTCACTCAAACTCACGTCCATCGAGTCGGTGATGCCATCCAGCCATCTCATCCTCTGTCGTCCCCTTCTCCTCCTGCCCCCAATCCCTCCCAGCATCAGAGTCTTTTCCAATGAGTCAACTCTTCGCATGAGGTGGCCAAAGTACTGGAGTTTCAGCTATAGAGATTAATTTTATTAATTAGTAGTGGATCCAGATGCCCCAAATTATGTCACATTTGTAGAATATGAAAATGAAACCTTAAGTTGTTCAGATCATGGCCCGCCCACCTGAATGTTTTGTCCGATGGCAGGAAGCATCAGGGAATTTTAGGAATCAGTAAGAGACAGTCCCTCTTGTGTTGTGTCTCAGGTGAAAGGTCGTTATCCCATCAGTGTGGTTTGGGTGACCTTCTTCTGAAACGCATCATCTTCTCCACGTTAAAGTGCATCTGCCACTTGTCCATAATAGCTTCTGATCATCATGCCTTAAAGAGAAGGGTCGTGTTAGTGAAGAAAACAAGCCAGCAGGTTTTCTGCAAAGTCAAGAAAGACTAGTGGAACTGAAGAAATTCCAGAGATGAGTAGTGGAAACAAAACAATAACTGAAAAGTGTTTTCCCTTGCTGCCTTTAGCCAGTTATATGATAAGGCCTTTGAAGACAGCTTTCTACCTGCCCCTCCTAGCCACTCAGACTGTGGTCCCTGGGTTGTGACTTGATTGCCTCTCTGTCAGACTACCATAATAGTAAAGGGCTCTGACGGGTCTTTTTGCCTCAGTCTCTCCTGTCTCCATTGCTATCCAGTAGAACTTTCTGTGAGGATAGAAGTGTTTGATCCCTGCCCTGTCTAGTTGCTAGTCCCTACCACACATGGCTATTGAGCCCTTGAAATGTAGCTATTGTGACTAAGGAATTGGCCATGCCACAGATTTGTGAGGCATTGCCACACGTTTTCCTGACCAGGAATTGAATCTGGGGCTACAGCAGTGAAACAGCTGAGTCCTAACCACTGGACTGCCAAGGAATTCCCTCATTTTATTTTAATTAAGTTAAATTTAAGTTTTCACAGGTAGCAGTGACTGCTGTACTGATCAGCACAGCTCTAGACTCTACCACTGACATGATTCTTCCCAAAGCACGTCTGTGCATGTTACTACTGCTTCTTGAACATTACAGATTGCTGAAAAGTCCAGGTTCAACCCAGCATTCAGGACACTCCAGAAATAGTTCTCAACCTTTTGGGTTTGACACTGACTTTACTTAGACCTGTTGAATGAGTTGCCTCATATTATCTCTGTAATTTTATCCTGTTCTCTTCCAGAAATACCTTATTCTCTTACCTGCCTCCAGTTTAGCCAGAGGAGTTTAGCCATATCTCCCCAGGGAGGCCTTCACCTAGCTGGGGTTAGTAATCTCATTCTATAGGACATCATGTGGCATTAGATGTGGTATCTATTTTAGAATCAAAAAGACAAGGTTCAGATTCTGGCTCTGCTGTTTAATGGTTGTATGACTGAGGAACTCACTAAAGTCACCAGTAAAATGAGGATAATTATTATCAGGAAAATAATATCTATCTTTTGAGACAATGTGTGTGAAGAAACTGGCTATGGCAGGCCAGCAATAAATGTTAATTTCTGCCTTTCACACCTCTAAATTCTGATGACCCCATATTTTGGTGTTTTTATCCTACTAAATTCAAGAGTCTTTGTCCTTTTGTGTCCTTTGAGCACCTAGCATTCAGCAAATGTTTGTGGAACACTAATTGACCAGGGCCTCCCTGGCGGCTCAGTGGTAAAGAATCCACCTGCCAGTGCAGAGACGTGGGTTTGATCCCTGGATTGGGAAGATCCACTGGAGAAGGAAATGGCAACCTACTCCAGTATTCTTACCTGGAAAAATGCCATGGACTATGAAAAAATTCCGGTGGGCTATAGTACATGGGGTCACAGAAGAGCCAGACTCGACTTGGCGACTAAACAGCAACAACCAGAAATTAATTGACCACAGGTGGAAAAGCATTCTTCAGTCAGAAATAAATGAAGGCCAAGACTGCATGTGGTAGAAATTTATAAGATTGTGAAAATTATAGCAGGCAAACTTACCAAATCCTAGTCTAGTAGAACATGGCTACCTTTTTAAATATAATTGATGTAGGTTGAAGACAATAATGAGAAATGCTTCTTTCCATAAGTCAGTTGCTGAGATATAACACCTCCCAAGGGTGTGACAACAGAAAACATAAATGCTTTAGCTTTGAAAGAGGGAGAAATTCTTGAGGGATAAGTTATAATTTGTGATGGGAGGAGATGAGAATATTTTGTTTTTTTAACAAAGCTCTGGATCAGAGGTCCCATGCTGCTGGGTCAGACTGAATCTGGCCTGCAGAGATGTTTTGTTAGATGCAGACTGTGTTTTTAAAAATAAGTAAGGTGATTGACAACATTTCAAAGTCAGAAGATGTCACATAAAAATCTGGAGTTATGGCTCCCCTGGGGAAAGATCAGATCTGGCCATCCTGAGCCCCATATCCCCCATGACAATAATTGCTAGAACAGAGTGGCCGCAGCCACCTTTCCCTGGCCCACTGCTTCCATTATGCTTGTCCATACATTGCCTGCTTCCTGCCTGCTTCGTGGCATTTCAGAAACAAAGTGCTGGATTCTAGACTCTCCATCTAACCCAAGATGGCAGTTTTTTTACATTTTATTTTTATTTATTTATTGGCTGCACTGGGTCTTCGTTGCCACCCATTGGCTTGCTCTAGTTGAGGCGAGCAGGGGCTTCTCTCTATTTGTGGTGCACGGGCTTCTCGTGGTCGCTTCTCTTTTTGCAGAGCACAGGGTCTAGGGCGTGCAGGCTCAATAGTTGTGGTGCATAGGCCCAGCTGCCCCACTGCATGTGGAATCTTCCCGGACCAGGGATGGAACCCATGTCCCCTGCATTGGCAGGTGGATTCTTTTTTAATTTTATTTTATTTTTAATTGGAGGATAATTACTCCACCGTATCATGATGGTCTCTGCCACACATCAACATGAATCAGCCACAGGTAGACATATATTCCCTCCCTCTTGAACCTCCCTCCCCATCCCACCCTTCTAGGCTGTCACAGAGCACCACCTTTGGGTTCCCTGGGTCACACAGCAAATGCCCACTGGCTATCTGTTTTACATATGGGAATGCATGTGTTTCAGTGCTACTCACTCAAATCATCCCATCCTCTCCTTCCCTGAGTGTGTCCAAAAGTTTGTCTTTTATGTCTGTGTCTCCTTTGCTGCCCTGCAAATAGTATCATCAGTACCATCTTTCTAGATTCCAGGTATTTGCATTAATATATATATAGTATTTGTCTTTCTGATGTACTTCACTCTGTATAATAGGCTCTAGGTTCATCCACCTCATTAGAACTGACTTGAATGTGTTCCTTTTTTATACCTGAGTGATATTCCATTGTGTATATGTACCACAACTGCTTTATCCACTTATCCATCGGTGGGCATCTAGGTTGCTTCTATGTCCTAGCTATTGTAAATAGTGCTGGCAGGAGGATTCTTCACCACTGGACCACCAGGGAAGTCCCAGGATGGCAGTTTTTATAATCTCAATATAATAAGCAGGTTAATTAGGCTCTTTTAGTTGCCAGGAACAGATAGATTCTAGTCATGGAAGTTTATTGTAAGATTACACAGGAAAAGTAAGGAAGGATGGATCAGTATTGCTATGGGTGGGGTAAAGAAAAGGAAAAATGTTACTTATGTTTTAGTGTATAGTTCTGTTTTCTTCTGGAAGACACAGAGTACTAATTCTCTCAAGTAATATATTGTAAAGCAGCTCTTCCATCCCCTTCTGTATTCCCTAACTATACTCTCACTTCTGTATTGGATTTGTGATCATTGGTTCATAGTGTTATACAGTACATGCTTGCTACCCTATGTTTTGAGAGTAAAAATACATTATATAACTATGGCTGAGTTGCCTAACATTTCCAAAACCTCAGTTTTATCACCTGTATTCTTGGGCTTCCTTGGTGGCTCAGCTGGTAAAGAATCCACCTGCAATGCGGGAGACCTGAGTTCAATCCCTGGACTGGGAAGATCCCCTGGAGAAGGGAATGGCTACCCACTCCAGTATTCTGGCCTGGAGAATTCCAGGACTGTATAGTCCATGGGGTCCCAAAGAGTCAGACACGACTGAGTGACTTTCTTTTTTTTTTTTTTGATGTGTTCATTTACTTTAATAACACTACATTTACCATGTTATCACCATGGAATGTAAATTCAGGTTAGACGAGAATTTCACAAAGTACAACAAAGCATTCTGTGATATACCGAAGTTTGTATAATGTCTGACCAAACCAGCTTGCTCATCAATGACTCCCATTATAGGGATTTAGTTGATTCTTTTGGAGAAAATAAACATACTGCACACATTTAAAAAGTGTTTTTCATTTACCTTTGCATTAGCACTTAAAATACATGTTTCAAAATAATTTAAAATTATTCTAATATAACAGCAGCAAAATACAATTCTGCAATTACAAAAGAGCTAAAAGGGATCCACTAGTTAAGTTACTCTCATGTTTATAACTATGATTCTAAAATAAATACTACTTCAAAGTGGCTCTGTTATCAGCTTTTTAGTTTTGGTTTAAAAACACACACAGACTTGCAGGGAGGTTTGTAATGTTGTATTCCATGCCCTGTTCTGAAAGGGTTCCTCAAGAGCCAACCAGCCCTTAAAACAGTACTTAGTCCACAAGGGCATCAGAAAGTTAAATTAACTGGGGTAAATAGGATTCCTACATTACATCAAAAGCATATGATATTCTGCAGCAACTGGGAGCATTTTCAGGATTAGCATGTTGTCTTCTTTAGAACTAATTTCAACAGAAGCGTTTAAGAAGTTGGACAGGTACCACTGTCAAGTGTATTTAAAAGTGACATGTTTCTTTTGTGCTGGCCTGACTCCCCTGAATGACCTAGCTAGTGAACTAGTCACCAGTAACTTGGTCACCAGGCAAATCAAGCCTGCAAGAAAGGAAGCCAATTTTCAAATTACCATGTTCTTGTCTGACCCAAACAATTTATTTTCAGCATAAACATATAACCTCAATATGAGATGTCTAACTAAAGCAAGCACCACCAAGACGACCAAGACAGCATCTCCTCTTCTAAGGTTTAGGTTTCCCCCAGAATTCTTGATACAGGGAATAGCCCATACCAAGAGTCATTGCTCCCACAACAAAGCCTTGGGCTGCCACACGCATGTGGATCAGGTGAACAGACATTTTAGTATTTCCCCTGCTCTTCAATCTATATAATCCATATGCAACAATTGCTGCAAAACCTGCCATTCCAATGGGGACAAATGGTGCCTCTCTAGCTTTTCGAATAAGTTTAGATCCCTGATCTTCATCATATGAAGAAAGAGAAATATCTGTGTCGCTTGACATAGTGATTGAAGAATCCTCAACTTCAAGACGTTTCAGGTTCCTACCGGATTCTCACGACTGAGTGACTTTCACTCTCACTTTCAAAAGTAGTATTAGGATTGTTGTGGAAATAACTCATGAAAAAAATCTAGTGCAATGCTTGGTATATATTAAGTGCTCTATGAATGTTGTATGTGATGTTGATGATAAATATAGATCTACTTTTTCACATTTATGTGGAAGAATATTAGCTGTGTGCCCTTTTTATTATTCAAAAACACAGACGATCAAGAACAGTTACACTTTCTCCAAGAGATGGAACTATATTCATCCTCATTAACTCTTTCTTCTCATTCTTTTTAAAGAGCAAGGTAATAGTACATATTTTTAAGGTTTGATATAACCTTTAGGAGGCTTCTCTGGTGGCTCAGATGGTGAAGTGTCTGCCTGCAATGAGGGAGATCTCGGTTTGATCCCTGGGTCATGAAGATCTTCTGGAGAAGGAAATGGCTACCTACTCCAGTTCTCTTGCCTGGAAAATCCCATGGACAGAGGAGCCAGGTAGGCTAAGGCCCATGGAGTCGCAGAGAGTTGGACATGACTGAGTGGCTTCACTGACTTTCACTTTTCATAACCCTTAGAGATCATATGGTCAAACCATGTCATTTTATGGGCAGAGAAACTGAAACTCAGTTTCTAAGAAACTTGCCCCCAGTTATATAGCTAGTTGTTTAAAAAAAAAACAAACCAAAAAGCCAGAGTTACAACTCCAGAATCCTGATATCCTGTGCCATGTTTTTTCTGCTACATTATAATGCCACTAACTAGATACTCGACCATCATTCAAAAAATATTTGTTGAGGGCCTACTATATGTCACACAGTATTTGGGGCCCTGGAACAAAGTCCTGCCTCTTGGAATTATATTTTAGTGTGGGAAACAGGCAATGAACAAACAGACAAATACTGAGTCAGATCAGATCAGATCAGATCAGATCAGTCGCTCAGTCGTGTCCGACTCTTTGCGACCCCATGACCTGCAGCACGCCAGGCCTCCCTGTCCATCACCAACTCCCGGAGGTCACTCAGACTCACATTCATCGAGTCAGTGATGCCATACAGCCATCTCATCCTCTGTCGTCCCCTTCTCCTCTTGCCCCCAATCCCTCCCAGCATCAGAGTCTTCTCCAATGAGTCAACTCTTCGCATGAGGTGGCCAAAATACTGGAGTTTCAGCTTTAGCATCATTCCTTCCAAAGAAATCCCAGGGTTGATCTCCTTCAGAATGGACTGGTTGGATCTCCTTGCAGTCCAAGGGACTCTCAAGAGTCTTCTCCAACACCACAGTTCAAAAGCATCAATTCTTCGGTGCTCAGCCTTCTTCACAGTCCAACTCTCACATCCATACATGACCACAGGAAAGACCATAGCCTTGACTAGGCGAACCTTTGTTGGCAAAGTGATATCTCTGCTTTTGAATATGCTATCTAGGTTGGTCATAACTTTCCTTCCAAGGAGTAAGCGTCTTTTAATTTCATGGCTGCAGTCACCATCTGCAGTGATTTTGGAGCCCAGAAAAATAAAGTCTGACACTGTTTCCACTGTTTCTCCATCTATTTCCCATGTAGTGATGGGACCAGATGCCATGATCTTCGTTTTCTGAATGTTGAGCTTTAAGCCAACCTTTTCACTCTCCACTTTCACTTTCATCAAGAGGCTTTTTAGTTCCTCTTCACTTTCTGCCATAAGGGTGGTATCATCTGCATATCTGAGGTTATTGATATTTCTCCCAGCAATCTTGATTCCAACTTGTGTTTCTTCCAGTCCAGCATTTCTCATGATGTACTCTGCATATAAGTTAAATAAACATGGTGACAATATGCAGCCTTGATGTACTCCTTTTCCTATTTGGAACCAGTCTGTTGTTCCATGACCAGTTCTAACTGTTGCTTCCTGACCTGCATACAGATTTCTCAAGAGGCAGATCAGGTGGTCTGGTATTCCCATCTCTTTCAGAATTTTCCACAGTTTCTTGTGATCTACACTGAGTCAGGCACTATTAAATTTTGTGAAGAAAAGGAAAAGCTAAAGGATAATGATGGATGCTATTTATATAAAAATGGAGTTATAAAACCCCATGTTGATCCCTTCAGATCAGATCAGATCAGTCGCTCAGTCGTGTCCGACTCTTTGCGACCCCATGAATCGCAGCACGCCAGGCCTCCCTGCCCATCATCAACTTGGCCTCCCTGTCCATCAACTCCTGGAGGCCACTCAGACTCACATCCATCGAGTCAGTGATGCCATCCAGTCATCTCTTCCTCTGTCGTCCCCTTCTCCTCCTGCCCCCAATCCCTCCCAGCATCAGAGTCTTTTCCAATGAGTCAACTCTTTGCATGAGGTGGCCAAAATACTGGAGTTTCAGCTTTAGCATCATTCCTTCCAAAGAAATCCCAGGGCTGATCTCCTTCAGGATGGGCTGGATGGATCTCCTTGCAGTCCAAGGGACTCTCAAGAGTCTTCTCCAACACCACAGTTCAAAAGCATCACTTCTTCGGCACTCAGCCTTCTTCACAGTCCAGCTCTCACATCCATACATGACCACAGGAAAGACCATAGCCTTGACTAGATGGACCTTTGTTGGCAAAGTAATGTCTCTGCTTTTGAATATGCTATCTAGGTTGGTCATAACTTTCCTTCCAAGGAGTAAGCGTCTTTTAATTTCATGGCTGCAGTTACCATCTGCAGTGATTTTGGAGCCCAGAAAAGAAAGTCTGACACTGTTTCCACTGTTTCCCCATCTATTTCCCATGAAGTGATGGGACCAGATGCCATGATCTTTGTTTTCTGAATGTTGAGCTTTAAGCCAACCTTTTCACTCTCCACTTTCACTTTCATCAAGAGGCTTTTTAGTTCCTCTTCACTTTCTGCCATAAGGGTGGTGTCATCTGCATATCTGAGGTTATTGATATTTCTCCCAGCAATCTTGATTCCAATTTGTGTTTCTTCCAGTCCAGCATTTCTCACCTTTAGCATTTTCAATGAAAATTAATGGTTACACTTTTGCCTCTTAATCTTTTCCCTGCAACAGAACAACATATGAAGAAAACTAGGCTTTCTAGCTGGACATTTGGGTTCTAGTCCTGAATAAATATTCAAGAGCCAAAGCTGTTTAAACTTTCAGGCTTTGGTTTCTCTATTTGGAAAATGAGAATATACACCTGGCTTTTTTTTTTTTTTAATTTATTTATTTTAATTGGAGGCTAATTACTTTACAATAGTGTAGTGGTTTTTGCCATACATTGTACACCTGCTTTTTTTTTTTATAGGATTGTTTTAGGTATAAAATTATACACTAAATGAGAAAGTTTTCTAAAACTGTGATGCATTATGTAGATATGCTTAGTTGCTCAGTTGTGTCCAACTCTTTGTGACCCCATGGACTATAGCCCACCAGGCTTCTCTGCCCATGAGATTTTCCAGGCAAGAATACTGGAGTGGATTGCCATTTCCTCCTCCAGAGCATCTTCCCAAGTCAGGGATGGAACTTGCATCTCCTGCATTGCCTGTGGATTCTTTCCCACGTTTTGTAGATATGCTACCATTATATGGAAATTTTATCTCCATAAAACTGTGTCAAGGATCTAGATTTTTTTTTTTTTTAAGTGTCATTTGTTTGATTTCTTTCCACTCTTCCAGGAACAATGCAACCAGACAGGAGCTTCCAGAGTTTTGCCTCTAGGTACAGGCAAAGTTCTTTCACATATGATGTGAAGCGAGACGTGTACAATGAGGAAAACTTTCAACAGGAACACAGAAAGAAGACTGCCTCCTCTGGGAACGTGGACATCGACATCAGCACCGTCAGTCATCACGTGCAGTGCAGGTGCGTGCGTGCAGTCCTTCAGCCGCAGCCACGCCGGCAGCCCCGAAACTACGTGCTGCCTTTGGTCCCTGCTTCTGTTTTCCTCTTCTGAATTCCTGTCATCAGAACCCCTAGCATAATTTCTATTCAGTTGTTTTGTGTGTGTGTGTGTGTGTGTGTGTGTGGGTTTGTCCTCTATCGCCTTCTTGTTAAATTTTTATTTAATTTTTTATTTATGGCTGTGCCGGATATTTGTCAGTGCACAAGGGCTTTCTCTAGTTGCAGCCAGTGGGAACTACTCTCTAGTTTGCATGGGCTTCTCGTTGCAGTGGCTTCTCTTGGTGTGGAGCACAGGCTCTACGGTTCTTGGGCTCAGTAGTTGTGGTGCATGGATTTAGCTGCTCCGAGGCATGTGGAATCTTCCCCCACCAGGGATCAATCCTATGTCCCAGCATTGGCAGGCAGATTCTTAACCACTGGACCACCAGTGAAGTCTCTTGTATCATCTTCTTGATTGTAAACTTGGCATAAAGACCTTAGCCCCCACAGCATCCAGGGATGATATTTAAAAATACATTGTTTGATTAACCACCATTGCCAGTCTCCTAACAATAACAACAAAAAGCAACCATGGTGGACTAATGATACCAGAACAACTATGTAAGTTCTATAGTTCAGGGGCTTGTAACCTGTTTTTGTGTTTGAACCTTTTAGCTATCTATCAGACCTAATGAACCTCTTTTCAGAATAATTTTAACATTTTTTATTGTGGTAAAATATATACAACATAAAATTGGTCATTTTAACCATTTTAAAGTGTACACATCAGCACTATTAATGACATTCATGATGTTGTGCAACCATTACCGCTATTTCCAAAACTTTTTCATCACTGCAAACAGACATTTTGTACCCATTAGGCAATAACTTCCCATGTCCCCACCTCCATTCTCTGCTAACCTCTCTTCTACTTTCTGTCTCTCTGAATTGCCTATAATAGATATTTCATTTAAGTGGAGTCATACAATATTTGTCTTTCACGTCTGGTTTACTTCACTTAGCATGATGTTGTAGTGTGGATCAGTACTTCATTTTATGGCTGATGATATTCCATTGTAAGCATAGACCTTGTTTTGTTTACCCATTCATCTGTTAATGGACACTTGGATTGTTTCCACTTTGGGGCTGTCGTGAATAATCCCACCATGAGTATTAGGCATAGGAGTATCTGTTTGAGTCCCTGCTTGTAATTTTTCTAAGTATATACCTAAGAGGGGAATTGTTGGATCAAATGGTAATTTTACCCTTAATTTTTTGAGAAAAAATTTTTCACAGTTGCTGCACCACATTAGCATTAGCAAGTATTCCAATTTCTTCAAATCCTCTCCAATAATTCTTATTTTCCTTTAAAAAAAATATTGTTATAGCCATACTAGTAGGTGTAAAATGGTATCACATTGTAGGGTTGTTGTTTTTTTTGCATTTCTCTAATAACTAAATATGATGAGCCTCTTTTCATGTGCTTATTGGTCTCTTGTATATCTTTTTTGGAGAAATGTCTATTCCTTTGCCCTTTTAAAAACTAGATTTTTTTTTCCTTTTTGTTGTTCAATTGTAGGAGTTCTTTATTTATTCTGGATATTAAACCCTTATCAGATATGTGATTTGCAAATATTTCCTCCAATTCTGTGGGTTGCCTGTTGATAGTGTCTTTTGGTGTAGAACAGTTTTAATGAAATTAGATTTAACCTATTTTTTTTTCTTTTCTTGCTTGTGACTTTGGTGTCTTATTTAACAAACTATTGTGAAATCCAAGATAATGAAAAATTTTCCCTATGTTTTCTTCTAAGAGTTTTATAGTTTTAGTTTTTAAATTTAGATCTTTGATGCATTCCGAGTAAACTTTGTTTGCGATATAAAGTAAGAGTTTGACTTCATTTTTCTCCAAGTGGCTATCTCATATTTCCAGCCCTATATGTTGATGAGTCCATTCTTTCCCCATTAAATGCTCTTGGCCAGAATATTTAAAAATGCATAAAATACATAGCATTATGAAGGAAACCAGTTATATTGAAGTATAGTTATCAGCATATAAAAAATACAAAAATCATGATATTTAATAATAGTGGGTCTAATAACTGTAATTTCTAAGTAATGATGAGTATAAAGTATATCTTAAGATATCTGCAGCAGTTTTACTGTAATGTGAAAATATTTGTGATTCTGTTGGTGACAAAGTCAAAAGTTCTGCTGATAACAACTGTAGTTTGTTGTCAACATTCATAACTAAAGGAAATACTACATTTCAGTTAGGAGGTTAGTGAAAATAAAGATATCATTTTTCCTAAAGTCACATACCCCCAGAATTTCCTCTAGAGACCCCTTGGTCATCTACAGACATCAGGTTAAAAACCCCTTGTGACCTGCATCATTATATTAACCCTAACTACTCAGACTGTCCTCACTCACACTGCACATTTGTTAGCCCTTGTCATCCCTTGGTTTCATCACCCACAGTTGGCATGCGTCAGGTGACAAGAGAGGAAGGCCTCCATGCAGCCCTATTGCAGACCTTCCTCCCTCTGAGCCTCCTCCTTTGCCCATATCCTGCCTTTTGCAAGTTGTGGTCTTGGATGTCCCTTCCATGTCCTGTATCACAACTCTCATTTTTTCTGCTCCAGGATGGGTCAGAGGTCATATGACAAAGAGAGCACTTGGGAGCCACATTGGCTTTGCTCTTTGAAAGCACAATCTTTTCCTTATTTATCAGATCAGATCAGATCAGTCGTTCAGTCATGTCTGACTCTTTGTGACCCCATGAATCACAGCAGGCCAGGCCTCCCTGTCCATCACCAACTCCTGGAGGTCACTGAGACTCACATCCATCGAGTCAGTGATGCCATCCAGCCATCTCATCCTCTGTCGTCCCCTTCTCCTCCTGCCCCCAATCCCTCCCAGCATCAGAGTCTTCTCCAATGAGTCAACTCTTCGCATGAGGTGGCCAAAGTACTGGAGTTTCAGCTTTAGCATCATTCTTTCCAAAGAAATCCCAGGGCTAATCTCCTTCAGAATGGACTGGTTGGATCTCCTTGCAGTCCAAGGGACTCTCAAGAGTCGTCTCCAACACCACAGTTCAAAAGCATCAATTCTTCGGCACTCAGCTTTCTTCACAGTCCAGCTCTCACATCCATACATGACCACAGGAAAAACCATAGCCTTGACTAGGCGAAACTTGGTTGGCAAAGTAATGTCTCTGCTTTTGAATATGCTATCTAGGTTGGTCATAACTTTCCTTCCAAGGAATAAGCGTCTTTTAATTTCATGGCTGCAGTCACCATCTGCAGTGATTTTGGAGCCCAGAAAAAGAAAGTCTGACACTGTTTCCACTGTTTCCCCATCTGTTTCCCATGAAGTGATGGGACCAGATGCCATGATCTTCGTTTTCTGAATGTTGAGCTTTAAGCCAACTTTTTCATTCTCCACTTTCACTTTCATCAAGAGGCTTTTTAGTTCCTCTTTACTTTCTGCCATAAGGGTGGTGTCATCTGCATATCTGAGGTTATTGATATTTCTCCCGGCAATCTTGATTCCAACTTGTGTTTCTTCCAGTCCAGCGTTTCTCATGATATACTCTGCATATAAGTTAAATAAACAGGGTGACAATATAGACAGCCTTGACGTACTCCTTTTCCTATTTGGAACCAGTCTGTTGTTCCATGTCCAGTTCTAACTTCTGCTTCCTGACCTGCATACAGATTTCTCAAGAGGCAGGTGAGGTGATCTGGTATTCCCATCTCTTTCAGAATTTTCCAGTTTATTGTGATCCACACAGTCAAAGGCTTTGGCATAGTCAATAAAGCAGAAATAGATGTTTTTCTGGAACTCTCTTGCTTTTTCCATGATCCAGCGGATGTTGGCAATTTGATCTCTGGTTCCTCTGCCTTTTCTAAAACCAGCTTGAACATCAGGAAGTTCATGGTTCACATATTGCTGAAGCCTGGCTTAGAGAATTTTGAGCATTACTTTATGGAGAAGCTCTATACAGTCAGCAAAAACAAGACCAGGAGCTGACTGTGGCTCAGACCATGAACTCCTTATTGCCAAATTCAGACTTAAATTGAAGAAAGTAGGGAAAACCACTAGACCATTCAGGTATGACCTAAATCAAATCCCTTATGATTATACAGTGGAAGTGAGAAATAGATTTAAGGGCCTAGATCTGATAGATAGAGTGCCTGATGAACTATGGAATGAGGTTCGTGACATTGTACAGGAGACAGGGATCTAGACCATCCCCATGGAAAAGAAATGCAAAAAAGCAAAATGACTGTCTGGTGAGGCCTTACAAATAGCTGTGAAAAGAAGAGAGGTGAAAAGCAAAGGAGAAAAGGAAAGATATAAGCATCTGAATGCAGAGTTCCAAAGAATAGCAAGAAGAGATAAGAAAGCCTTCCTCAGTGATCAATGCAAAGAAATAGAGGAAAGCAGCAGAATGAGAAAGACTAGGGATCTCTTCAAGAAAATCAGAGATACCAAAGGAGCATTTCATGCAAAGATGGGCTCGATAAAGGACAGAAATGATATGGACCTAACAGAAGCAGAAGATATTAAGAAGAGGTGGCAAGAATACATAGAAGAACTGTACAAAAAAGATCTTCACGACCCAGATAATCACGATAGTGTGATCACTGACCTAGAGCTAGACATCCTGGAATGTGAAGTCAAGTGGGCCTTAGAAAGCATCACTACAAACAAAGCTAGTGGAGGTGATGGAATTCCAGTTGAGCTATTCCAAATCCTGAAAGATGATGCTGTGAAAGTGCTGCACTCAATATGCCAGAAAATTTGGAAAACTCAGCAGTGGCTACAGGATTGGAAAAGGTGAGTTTTCATTCCAATCCCAAAGAAAGGCAATGCCAAAGAGTGCTCAAACACAATTGCACTCCTTATTTATACCTCATCATAAACAGGTACTACCAAAGAAGTTTCAGCCTTATTCTCCTCCAGCTGCCCTATCCTTAGACATTTAAATCTGACCTGCACTGCCTCCCATGGGCTTTTATAACAGTTCTTATTCCTTACTTCTAAAGCACACAGTTATGTCTATTTCTGAAGTTTAACCTGAAAGTAGCCCAGCGCTATGGCTAAGAGCAAGGGTCTGAAGCCAGATTGCCTGGTTTTGAATCCTAGTCCTGCTGCTTCCCAACTGTGTGACCTGAAGTAAGCTATCCAACCCATCTGAGCCTCAGTATTCTTATCTATAAAATGGGGATGATAATAGCACCTACCTTACAAGGTGATTGTGAAAATTAGAGAGTATTTGTAAAGCAGCTAGCAAATAGTAAAAAAAAAAAAAAACAAAAACTTATAATCTTTAACTTCATCTCTTCCTTTCTTCAAGAAACTTCACCTCTCCCTTCATTTTTTCCCTTTTGGTTAGCAACTGAAATATTCTTTCTTTTAGAGTGCTCCCTTATGCTTTCACATCAACTCTCACATCCCTCACTTTTAAGATGCCTTAACTAAGACCTAGATTCATGTTGAAGTGCTTATTCTCTTCCTCCACCAACTTCAATTTCTATTCCTCTAGCTCTTTCCTTGATTCCCATCCATCTTGCTGCTGCTGCTGCTAAGTCGCTTCAATTGTGTCCGACTCTGTGCAATCCCATAGACGGGAGCCCAGCAGGCTCCTCTGTCCCTGGGATTCTCCAGGCAAGAACACTGGAGTGGGTTGCCATTTCCTTCTCCAATGCATCAAAGTGAAAAGTGAAAGTGAAGTCACTCAGTCATATCCGACTCTTAGTGACCCCATGGACTGGAGCCTACCGGGCTCCTCCATCCATGGGATTTTCCAGGCAAGAGTACTGGGGTGGGGTGCCATTGCCTTCCCCGCCCATCCATCTTAGGTCCTCATTATTCCAAGTCCATTTTATTTTTCTGGCATGCTAAAGAGTTCTGATGAATCTCCCTAGGGTGGCGGGTCTTCAGTCAAGTGGCACATGGAACACTGGACAAGATACGAAACAAATTGTCCCAATGCCGTGGTCTGCTCCCCCCGCCACCCACAGAGAGGGCCATAATTGGAGAGAGCACACTCTTTATACCTGCCTAACACACAGGGGTTCTCATAAGAATCACAACACGGGATTCTTTCCAGGGGCTTTTTCCAGGTGGCGCAGTGGTAAAGATTCTGCCTGCCAGTGCAGGAGGTGCAATAGACACAGGTTTGATCCCTGGGTCAGGAAGATCTCCTGTAGTAGGAAATGACAACCCACTCCAGTATTTTTGCCTGGAGAACCCCATAGACAGAGCAGCCTGGTGGGCTACAGTCCATGGGGTCACAAAGAGTTGGACGTGACTGAGCACCTACTAATGCACATTCTCTGGAAACCTATGGTCTTGCATTTGACCACTGTCAATAGGAACTGTAGTGGTAACAGAGTGGATAGAACACTGATCTAAAAATCAGGAGATCTGGTTTCTAGCCCCAGTTCTGCCCACACTTATTACTGTGACCTTGGCAAAGACATTTACACTTATTTGACCTTAACTTCCTTATGGGACAGTAATGCTCATCATTGTGAGAGACAAGCATGTTGAAATTTCTTCTTTTCTTAGCACACATTTTAGCCTTGCATACACTGAAGTTACATTTGTTGCTATGGTCAAATCCCAGTTATTCAGCTATAGCTCATACATGAAAAATCTCCATACTCTTTGTTTTCAGCCCATCCTGAGATATAAATAGCAAAAAGCAATTTAAAACTGTATTAGTTTTACTGGTGGATTGACTGATTAACTGATTAATTGATTTACAGTGATTCTGTTGTTTTAGATGATCTAAAGGTTAAAGTAGGTTTTCTTAATCTCAGGATGGTTGACATTTTGAACCATAAAATCATTTCTTATAGGGCTGTCCTGTATACTGTGGGATGTTTGATCCCTGGCCTCTATCCACTAGATGCCAGTCATGATAATCAAAAATGTCTCCAGACATTACCTGGTGTCCCTTGGGAAACAAAATGCTCTAGTTGTTATCCTCTGAGCTAAAAGATAATAAGGCCTTATTGTATTGCCTTTTCTTTACATGGCTAATGTCATAAGCACAAGGCTCCATATTATATATTTTCCATAAATTTCTACATAAAAGTGAAAGTGATAGTTGCTCAGTCATGTCTGACTCTTTGCGACCTCGTGGACTGTAGCCTGACAGGCTCCTCTGTCCATGGAATTCTCCAGGTAAGAATACTGGAGTGGGTTGCCATTCCCTTCTCTGGGGGATCTTTTCAAGGGATCAAACCTGAGTCTCTTGCACCTGCATTACTGGCAGATTCTTTATTACAGGTCAAAGCCATGTAGAATTAATGCTTGGTAAAAATTTTAGTATACAGGAATGATATGAATGTGTTAATTCCCTGCCACCCACCAATATCACATCTCAGAAAACTGTCCTTACCAAGAGAAAGCCATAAAAGTCAATTTTTCTACTGGTAAGTTTTGGTAGCTTGAATTTTCTTCAAACATTCTATAAAACTGCACACCTGATTTGTATACTAGACTTAGGGCTTTTGCTGGCGTGCTGTGATTCATGGGGTCGCAAAGAGTCAGACACGACTGAGCGACTGAACTGAACTGAACTGAGTCGCTAAATCATGTCTGACTCTTTTGTGACCCAGTGAACTGTTGCCCACCAGGTTCCTCTGTCCATGGGACTTCCCAGGGAGGGATACTGGAGTGGGTTGCCATTTCCTTCTCCAGGGGATCTTCCTGATCCATTGATCTTTCTGACCCAGAAATTGAACTCATGTTTCCTGCATTGGCAGGCAGATTCTTTACCACTCTGCCACCAGGGAAGCCCTTATAAGGCTTAGTTCTTATCATGTATGGCACTGATCCTCAACTGGAGGTGATACCATCCCCCAGGGAATATTTGGCAGTGCCTGGAGACATTTTTGGTTATTAAGACTAGGGGAGGGGATGCTGGTGGCATCTAATGGATACAGACCAGAGATGCTGCTAGACAGTGCACAGGACAGCCTCACAACAAAGACTTAGCCCGTCCAGTGTGTCCACATGTCAGTAGTATTAACAAAAAACTCTGTTGTGTGGGAAGAAGGAAGTATTTGGTGTGGCTTTTCTTGGTCCTGTGGACTTTTTCTTTGGAGAACTCAAGTCTGTTCTTTCTCGCAGATGCTCATGGCACAAGTTCCGAAGATGCCTGCTTACAGTGTTTCCCTTCCTAGAGTGGATGTGTTTCTATCGATTCAAAGATTGGCTTCTTGGAGACTTACTTGCTGGTATAAGTGTTGGCCTTGTGCAAATTCCCCAAGGTAAGAAAGATACAAGGGCTTTTCACCCACAGACAATGTATCACTTATCTAGAGTAAACAAGTTACTTGTTCTAGATAAATAGAAAAGAAAAAAAGTGATTTCCATTCACATCATTACCATTTGTTTCCTTACGTGCCAAATTTCAAACTCTTCGAGGGTGATTCCAAAAGTCTCAGTTTAGTTTAGAACCCTGAATTCTTGTAATGCCTGCTCACAGTCAGTTTTTCCTTAACTAGTCATTTCATACTCATAGGACTCCAATAGATCTCACTTGGTGTTGATTTTACTTAGAAAGGTGAAGAAAAGAAACCCAGCATGCTAAACTTCTCTTTAGCAAGTCACACACAGCAGTCCAGGGCCCACTCTTTGGTCTTACAAGTGGCAGTTCAGATATAAGACAAGATCACTTAGATAGGTAGGGGAGCTATCTGGGCTTTAGAAGTCCTGTTTCCCAAGTAGGAACCAACATCTCTTGTAATGCCATAGCTGATGCCTCCAGGGGTCCCATAGTGACATGTCCAGTGGCAAATGTCCTTGTTCTCTGAGAAGCTCAGAGTTAGGGCTTCCCACCAGATACTAATCTTTCACTCACCCTTGGTCCAGCTAGAATATACTAATCAGGTTCTTTTTACCATAACTAGTATTGCTTGCTGATACAGTTGACATTCCACCATTATCAGGTTTCCAAAGAAACAGCTAGAAAGCTAACCCAAGATCAGCTTTGTCAGCGAAAGGATTTTGTGTTAACGCTTTACTCAGTGAATGATAAGTTGCTCCTGTCACGTCCGACTCTTTGGAACCCTATGGATTGTAGCCCATCAGGCTCCTCTGTCCGTGGGATTCTCTAGACAAGAATACTGGAGTGGGTTGCCTTGCCTTCCTACAGGGCATCTTCCCAAGCCAGGGATCAAACCCATGTCTCCTGTGGCTCCTGTATTGCAGGCCGATTCTTTACTGCTGACCCACCAGGGAAGCTCCTCCTTTATTCAGTTCACAATTCCCTCCATAGTCTTTAAACACTTCTATTTCTCTATTCTTGTGGGGGCAAACCAAGCAAGATTGAAATTTGTGATGATCACAAATGAAGTGAAAGGGGCCAGTGGTAGTTGAAATCCAACTCTGGCAAAAGGGCTGTTAGTGGGGAAAAGAGATCCCTTTAAAATAATTATCTTATAGTAAAATTTACCTATTTCTTACAGTTCTGTGAATTAAAACACAGGTATAAATTTGTATAACCACTGCCACAACCAGGCTACATAGCAGTTCCATCAGCCCCCAAACTCTCTTGTGTCGTCACTTCTTAGTCACATGGTCTGCTGACCTCTGACCCCTGGCAACCGCTGATCTCTTCTCCATCACCGTAGCTCTGTCTTTTTCAGAATGTCGTATACATGGACTCGTATAATATATAACTTCTGAAGGATGACATCCTTAATTCAGCATTATGAAATCAATGCAAACTGCTGTGTGCGTCAATCGTTTATTCCTTTTTGTTGAAGAATAATATTCCATTATATGACTGTATCACAGTTTGCTTATCCATTCATTTATTGATGGACATTTTGTTTCCAGTTTGGGTGCATCACAGAGTTGCTGAGAACACTCAGGTACAGGTTTTTGTGTGAACATAATTGTCATTTCTCCAAGGTAAATACCCCAGGAGTGATATTATTGGTTATATGGGAAGTATGTGTTTAACTTTACAAGAAACTGCCAAACTGTTTATGCGGAGTGGCTGAACCTACCATTTTATATTCCCACCAGCAATATATGAGAATTCTAGTTCCTTCACACCCTGGTTAGCACTTGATATTCTCAGTATCTTTAAATTAAACTTTATATTTTGAGGTAACTATAGATTCACATTAATTTGTAAAAAAAAAAAATAGATCCCTTGCACCTTTTTTTATTTAAAGGTTTTTTAGGGACTTCCCTGGTGGTTCAGTAGTTAAGAATCTACCTTGTAATGCAAGGATTATGGGTTCAATCCCTGATCAGGGAACTGGGATCCCATATGCCATGGAGTAACTAAGCCCACACGCTCCAACTACTGGGCCTGCACACCACAACTAAGGCCCAATGCAGCCAATTTTTGTTTTTTAGAAGAGTAGAGATTTTTAAATTAATTAATTATTTTTGGCTGTGCTGGGTCTTTGTCGCTGTGCATGGACTTTCTCTAGTTACAGCGAGTGGGGACTGCTCTCTAGTTGTGGTGAGTGGGCTCCTCATAGCAGTAACTTCTCTTATTGCAAAGCATAGGCACTAAGATACGTGGGCTTCAGTAGTTGTGGTGCATGGGCTTAGTTGCCCACAGCATGAACAATCTTCCCAGACCAGGGATCAAACCCATGTCCCCTGCAATGGCAGGTAAATACTTATCCACTGTACCACCAGGAAAGTCCTTCATTTTGTTTGTAATTTGCGTTTCTCTAATGCCAGTACTCTTGCTTGAAAAATCCCAGGGACGGAGAAGCCTGGTAGGCTACAGTCCCTGGGGTTGCTATGAGTCAGACACGAATGAGCGGCTTCGCTTTCACTTTTCGCTTTCATGCATTGGAGAGGGAAGTGGCAACACACTCCAGTGTTCTTGCCTGGAGAATCCCAGGGACGGGGGAGCCTGGTGGGCTGCCGTCTATGGGGTCGCACAGAGTTGGACATGACTGAAGTGACTTAGCAGCAGCAGCAGCAGCGATAGCTAATGAACTTGAACATCTTTTCATGTTCTTATTTGGTGTCCTCAGATCCCCTTTGGCAGGGTGCCTGTTCAAGTTTTTTGCTCATCTTTTAATTGGATTTTTTTTTTCTTATTGTTTTTGAGAATTCTTTTTATATTCTGAGAATAAGTCCTTTGTTAGATGTATGATTTTCAAATATTTTCTCTCAGTCTGTAGCTTATCTTTTCATTCTCTTGACAATATATTTGACAGAGCAAAGGCTTTTAATTTTTATAACGTTCATTTTTTTTTTTCTGTTTATGAATTGAGTTTTTCCCGTTATATACAAAAACTCTTCACTTAATCACATTAGGTCACAAAGATTTTCTTCTATGTTTTCTTCTCAAAGTCTTATATTTTACAGTTTACTTTTAGAACCGATCTGTTTTTAGTTAATCATTATGTAACATGTGAAGTTTAGATCAAGGCTTTATTTTTTGTCGCATCTTTAAAGACTGCTGTAGACTGAATTATTTATGCACTTTTGTCAGAGATCAGATAGCCATATTTCTTGGATCTATTTCTTTTCTTATGTATAGTGGATGTTATAGTATGTTCCTCTAAGGAAGATTTCTATTGATATAATCGTTTATTAAACATTACTTGTTTACTTATCTATTTGAGGCTGCACTGGGCCTTCCTCGCTGTGCATGGGCTTTCTCTAGTTGTAGTGAGTGGGGACCGCTCTCTGGTTGCAGTGCTCAAGCTTCCCTTATTGTGGAGTATGAGCTCTGGGGTGCATGAACTTCAGTAGTTCTTTGGAGAAATGTCTATTTAGGTCTTCTGCCCATTTTTTAAGTGGGTTGTTTGTTTTGATGCTGTTAAGCATCACAAGCTATTTGTAAATTTTGGAGACTGTGGATTACATTAATTTCCACGTGGCAGGAACTTCACGTGGTCCAGTGGCTAAGACCACCAATTCAGGGAGCCAGGTTTGATCCCTGGTCAGAGCACTAGATTCCACATGTCACAACTAAAGATCCCAGGTGTCGAAACTAAGACTCGGTGCAGCCGACTAAGTAACTAGGTGTTTGATTTTTTTTTAATTTCCATACGACAGATACAAACCAAAATGGTCCATTTTTAAAAGTATATTCACTTCCAGGAAAGTATCAGAACGTCTCTAGAGCATTCCTGTGGTTCTGGAATGAGAAACCTGAACTCTTGTAGCTTGACCTGTGAGTCCACTACTGAACCCCACTTATCAAAGATCCTTCACTTACGGTCAAGGTTTGAGGACATTTCTCTACTAAATTTCCAAGTCATCAGTATAATTTCGTACCAAAATAAGAGTAACATTAGGGTATATAACTATACCTAACATCTAGCACAGTATTTGGGATATAACCGGTACTCAAGGTATTTGTTGACTAATGATTACATAATTGTATGAATGAGTAAATCCAAGCAACTCTTGCTGACTGACTAAAGGACTGTGTGTTATTTTAAGTAGTATGAATAATGAAATAATTTGTAGTGTAAACAATTTGAAAGTTTTACTTGCATTTAAACAAGTAGGGACCAAACAATAATTTTCTTCAAATGAAACAAAAGTACTGCACAGTGGGACTTCCCTGGGCATCCAGTGGTTAAGACTTCACCTTCCAATGCAGGGAATGCGAGTTCAATCCCTGGTTGGGGAGCTAAGATCCCCATGCCTCACCGCCAAAAAATCTAAACATGAGACAGAAGCAATATTGGAACAAATTCAGTCAAGATTTTTAAAAATATTTAAAAATACTGCACAATGAAAACCTTATTTGAAACATGCTAGCTCTTCCTTACAGTAGAACCCAATTTATAAATGTAAAAGAAAATAGAAAATCACCATTAATAAAAGACTACAGTAATACTTGTTAGAGATAAAAATCCACTAAGAGAGGTTGAAGTCAGTGGGTAAAAGTTGGCAAACTATGTAACAGGACTTGAAAAGTGAAAGGATTGGTTGCTCGGTTGTGTCCGACTCTGTGCGACGCCATGGACTGTAGCCCTCCGGGCTCCTCTGTCCGTGGGATTCTCCAGGCAGAATACCGGAGTGGCTGCCATTTCCTTCTCCAGGGGGCCTTCCAGACCCAGGGATCAAATGCAGGTCTCCCACATTGCAGGCAGCTTCTTTACCATCTGAGCCACCAGGGAAGCCAGGGCTTGTATAGTTCCAGATACCTTCCTCAAGGAATTTATTAACTCCTCCACTACTTTCCAGTATAGAACCTGGGAGCAGCCACCTTTACCAAGTAATCAATACCGTCATCACCAATAGTAAGACGTTTGAAGATCGTGAATTCTGTGATGTAATGCACTAAGAAGGATGTAGTATCATTTCTGTAGTGTTCGCATCCAAAGCATTTTACCTTAGTGTGGAGCCTGTGCTGTGCTGTGCTTAGTCTCTCAGTCGTGTCCGACCCCTCGGGACCCCATGGACTGTAGCCCACCATGCTCCTCTCTTCATAGGGGTTCTCCAGGAAATAATACTGGAGACGGTTGCCTTGGCCTCCTCCAGGAGATCTTCCCAACCCAGGGATCAAACCCAGGTCTCCAACATTTCAGGCAGATTCTTTACCAGCCAGGCTACCAGGGAAGCCCAATCCCAAACTAAGGGGCATTTAGCAAAATAGCTCAGTACTCAAAGTGACAAAATCAAGAAAGACAAGGAACAACTGAGGAACTATAACAGATATTAGCATTCAGATCAGATCAGATCAGATCAGTCGATCAGTCGTGTCCGACTCTTTGCGACCCCATGAACTGCAGCACGCCAGGCCTCCCTATTCATCACCAGCTCTCGGAGGTCACTCAGACTCACATTCATCGAGTCAGTGATGCCATCCAGCCATCTCATCCTGTCGTCCCCTTCTCCTCCTGCCCTCAATCCCTCCCAGCATCAGAGTCTTCGCCAATGAGTCAACTCTTCGCATGAGGTGGCCAAAATACTGGAGTTTCAGCTTTAGCATCATTCTTTCCAAAGAAATCCCAGGGCTGATCTCCTTCAGAATGGACCGGTTGGATCTCCTTGCAGTCCAAGGGACTCTCAAGAGTCTTCTCCAACACCACAGTTCAAAAGCATCACTTCTTCGGCGCTCAGCCTTCTTCACAGTCCAGCTCTCACATCCATACATGACCACAGGAAAGACCATAGCCTTGACTAGGCGAATATTAGCATTAAGGAGAAATAACAGCTAAATGAAATAGGGAACTCTGGATGGAATTATGAAACAGAAAAAGGAAATTAGGGGGAAAGCTGTTGAAATTGAAGTAAAGGATTTATTAATAGTTACTTTCTAATGTTAATTTCCTGATACCAACAATTATACTATGATTACATACAGTATTCACATTAGAGGGATCTAAGTAAGGCATATATTACTGTTGTTCAGTTGCTCAGTCGTGTCTGACTGAGCAACCCCATGGACTGCAGCACATCAGTCCTTCACCATCTCCCAGACTTCCCTCAAACTCATGTCCACTGAGTCGATGATGCCATCCAACCATCTTATCCTTTGTTGCCCCCTTCTCTTGCCCTCAGTCTTTCCCAGCATCAGGGACTTTTCCAATGAGTTGGCTCTTTGCATCAGGTGGCCAAAGTATTGGAGTTTCAGCTTCAGCATCAGTCTTTCCAATGAATATTCAGGATTGACTTCCTTTAGAATTGACTGGTTTGAGCTCCTCGCTGACCAAGGGACTCTCAAGAGTCTTCTCCAATACCACAGTCCCAAAGCATCAATTCTTTGGCACTCAGCTTTCTTTATGGTCCAATTCTCACATCCATACATGACTACTGGAAAAATCATAGCTTTGACTAGACGGACTTTGTCAGCAAAATGATGTCTCTGCTTTTTAATACACTCTCTAGGTTTGTCATAGCTTTTCTTCGAAGGAGCAAGCGTTTTTTTTAATTTCATGGCTGCAGTCACCATCCGCAGTGATTTTGGAGCCCAAGAAAATAAAATCTGTCACTGTTTCCACTTTCTCCCCATCTATTTGCCATGAAGTGATGGGACCAAATGCCATGATCTTCATTTTATGAATGTTGAGTACTAAGCCAGCTTTTTCACTCTCGTCTTTTACCTTCATCAAGAGGCTCTTTAATTCCTCTTCGCTTTCTGCCATTAAAGTGATGTCACCTGCATATCTGAGGTTGTTGTTTTTCCCAGCAGTCTTGATTCCAGCTTGTGAGTCATCTAGCCCAGCATTCCACATGATAACAATATACAGTTGTGACGTGCTACTTTCCCATTATATGGAAATGCGCTATTGTCTTTGTAGCTTTTCTAAAAGTCTAAACTTAGTTCAAAACTTAAAAAATATTTAAGGTTTTGGAAAGTTTAGAGACTTGGTTTCCCTCTATTTCTCCACAGCCTAACCTTAACTAAGACAGACAATTTAGTTCTCGGGCTGTTGCCAAGAAATTCTCTTACCTTCCCTGTATTGGTGAGTTATTTGATGTAGGGTTCTACATTTCAAAAGACTCAGTCTTCACACCACATGTTGGTTGTAAAGAGTAAACAGGGTGGGCTTCCCTGTGGTCCAGTGGTTGAGAGTCTGCCTGCAAAGCAGGGGACAAGAGGTTCAGTCCCTGGTCCTAGAAGATCCCACGTGCCATGGGGCAGCTAAGCCTGTGTGCCACAACTACTGAAGACCACGCACCTACAGCCTGTACCCCACAACTGGAGAAGCCACCACAGTGAGGAGCCCTCACACCAACTAGAGAAAGCCCATGGGCAGCATGAAGACCCAGTGCAGCCACAAATAAAATTAAAATTTTTAAAATTGCCTTAAAAAGAGTAAATAGAGCTTTTCAACATTACACTGAATTCAGAGGCAGTGTATTCAAGCAAGATAAAGGGTAAAAAATTACATAGCAATTACAAAGAAATAAAACTTCATCATTCATAGATGATTTTCTTAATGTAGAGAATTCAAAAGAATCTACAGATAAATTGATATAATTAATAAGATTTTGTCAAGGTTGCTGTGTACAAGATGTGTAAATAAAAATCAATTATATTCTTTCATACCTGCAAGAAATGAAATGTGGAAAAAAAATTTAAATTTCATTCACCAAAGCATAGTGAATATGAAATAAGTTGTAATGAAACTAAGAAATGATGTACAAGACCTCTAAAGAGAAATTATTAATGTATAACTTTACTGAGAAATATTAATAAGGACCTAAATTAATTGAAACATAACATTTTCTAAGAACAGGCAAGTTCTCTTAAAGTATAACATAGGAGGACTTGCATCTCCAGCTATCAAGACTGAATATAAAGAATGTTTAAGATGATGTCCATCAAAAGTAGAATGAATAAATAAGCATTCATATATACATATGTTGGAATACACAGAAGAAGGAACAGGAGCTCTCTCAAGCAACTCATGACAACATGGAAGATGCATATATATATATAATAATGAGAAAAATAAGCGGAAATAAAAATTGTATGCATTATAATTCCACTAATATAAACTTCAATAGTGGGACCAACTAAACTACGTTGTGTAGAGGTTTGTACAGTAGTGGTAAAACTATAAAGAAAAGTAAAGAAGTTATCACAAAAGTCAAAATAATGACTACTTCTGTGGGGAGGGATGGGATTGGGATGAAAGATCTGAGTAGGTGGTAACATCAGTGTTTGTAGACATTTATTAAACTCAACGTCTGTTTTAATGTACTTTCTATGTATGTATTTCACAATAAAATGGGGATTATTAAATTTATTACAAAATGTTCAGATCAGATCAGTCGCTCAGTCGTGTCCGACTCTTTGCGACCCCATGAACCGCAGCACGCCAGGCCTCCCTGTCCATCACCAGCTCCCGGAGGTCACTCAGACTCGCATCCATCGAGTCAGTGATGCCATCCAGCCATCTCATCCTCTGTCGTCCCCTTCTCCTCCTGCCCTCAATCCCTCCCAGCATCAGAGTCTTCTCCAATGAGTCAACTCTTCGCATGAGGTGGCCAAAATACTGGAGTTTCAGCTTTAGCATCATTCCTTCTAAAGAAATTCCAGGATTGATCTCCTTCAGAATGGACTGGTTGGATCTTCTTGTAGTCCAAGGGACTCTCAAGAGTCTTCTCCAACACCACAGTTCAAAAGCATCAATTCTTCGGCGCTCAGCCTTCTTCACAGTCCAGCTCTCACATCCATACATGACCACAGGAAAGACCATAGCCTTGACTAGGCGAACCTTTGTTGGTAAAGTAATGTCTCTGCTTTTGAATATGCTATCTAGGTTGGTCATAACTTTCCTTCCAAGGAGTAAGCGTCTTTTAATTTCATGGCTGCAGTCACCATCTGCAGTGATTTTGGAGCCCAGAAAAACAAAGTCTGACACTGTTTCCACTGTTTCCCCATCTATTTCCCATGCAGTGATGGGACCAGATGCCATGATCTTCGTTTTCTGAATGTTGAGCTTTAAGCCAACCTTTTCACTCTCCACTTTCACTTTCATCAAGAGGCATTTTAGCCCCTCTTCACTTTCTGCCATAAGGGTGATGTCATCTGCATATCTGAGGTTATTGATATTTCTCCCAGCAATCTTGATTCCAACTTGTGTTTCTTCCAGTCCAGCATTTCTCATGATGTACTCTGCATATAAGTTAAATAAACATGGTGACAATATGCAGCCTTGACGTACTCCTTTTCCTATTTGGAACCAGTCTGTTGTTCCATGACCAGTTCTAACTGTTGCTTCCTGACCTGCATACAGATTTCTTAAGAGGCAGATCAGGTGGTCTGGTATTCCCATCTCTTTCAGAATTTTCCATAGTTTATTGTGATCCACACAGTCAAAGGCTTTGACATAGTCAATAAAGCAGAAATAGATGTTTTTCTGGAACTCTCTTGCTTTTTCCATGATCCAGCGGATGTTGGCAATTTGATCTCTGGTTCCTCTGCCTTTTCTAAAACCAGCTTGAACATCAGGAAGTTCACGGTTCACATATTGCTGAAGCCTGGCTTGGAGAATTTTGAGCATTACTTTACTAGCGTGTGAGATGAGTGCAATTGTTCGGTAGTTTGAGCACTCCTTGGCATTGCCTTTCTTTGGGATTGGGATGAAAACTGACCTTTTCCAATCTTGTGGCCACTGCTGAGTTTTCCAAATTTTCTGGCATATTGAGTGCAGCACTTTCACAGCATCATCTTTCAGGACTTGGAATAGCTCCACTGGAATTCCATCACCTCCACTAGCTTTGTTCATAGTGATGCTTTCTAAGGCCCATTTGACTTCACATTCCAAGATGTCTGGCTCTAGGTCAGTGATCACATCATCATGATTATCTGGGTCTTGAAGCTCTTTTTTGTACAGTTCTTCTGTGTATTCTTGCCACCTCTTCTTAATATCTTCTGCTTCTGTTAGGTCCACACCATCTCTGTCCTTTATGGTGCCCATCTTTGCATGAAATGTTCCTTTGGTATCTCTGATTTTCTTGAAGAGATCCCTAGTCTTTCCCATTCTGTTGTTTTCCTCTATTTCTTTGCATTGATCACTGAAGAAGGCTTTCTTATCTCTTCTTGCTATTCTTTGGAACTCTGCATTTAAATGTTTATATCTTTCCTTTTCTCCTTTGCTTTTCTCTTCTCTTCTTTTCACAGCTATTTGTAAGGCCTCCCCAGACAGCCAGAAAGTAATTAAACTGTGGTATTATAGAAATGGACAATTAGGGCAGCGGAACAGAAGAGTTGCACATGTATGCATTGCATGGTTTGTATCAGATGTGTCACTATAGAAACAGGCTTTTAAAAAATGATGTGAAACAGAATATTTCATATAAATTAAATATTTATATGAAAACAATTTTTAGACCCCTACCTCACCCATACACAAAAATCTATTCCTGGTAGATTAAAGACCCAAATATGAAAGACAAAACTATAAAGACTCTTTTGAATAATAGAGGAGGATATCTTTATGGACCTGAGGTAGAAAATGTTTCTTAAACAAGGCACAAAGAGCACTAGCCTAAAAGGAAATAACTGCAAGTTTAAATTAAATAAAACTTAAGAACTTCTGTTTATTCAGAGACATGACGGGGACTTCCTCGGTACTCCAGTGGTTAAGAATCCACCTTGCAATGCAGAGAATGTGGGTTTGGTCCCTGGTTGGGGAACTAAGATCCTATAAGCTATGGGGCTGGAATGAAGACCCAGTACAGCCAAAATTAAAAAAAAAAAAAAAAGAATACACAATGAAGATTGAAAAGCAAACCATAGAAACAAAGGACTTAAATCTATAATATATGTATATTAAATGCCCCATCAGTTATGCTTCACGGTGTATCATCTCGAGGGAATTTACCCACTTATGCACCTAGAGTCATGTATAAGAATATACATAGAAGTCTTGTTCATAGAGCCCCCCAAACTGGGAACAAAACAGGAGACTATAAGCCTGTAGACAAAGAGAATGGGGAAACAGCTGCCTGAATCCTGATGGCTATTTAGTTCTGCTTCCAGCCTCTGATGAGGTCCAACTGACCTTTGTCCTCTTTTAATATATTTCCTATTTTGGAAATTCCCTGGTGGTCCAGTGGTTAGGACTCAGTGCTTTCAATGCCATCAGCCTCTGGTCCAGCTCAGGTCAGAGAACTAAGATCCAGCAAACCGTGCTGTTCAGCAAAAATTTTTTTCCTATTTTGCTCAAGCTGGTTTGAACTGGTTTTCTGTTACTTGCAGTCAATAGAGACTTGCTTAGGGAAAAAATGTGGAAGGGGAACCATAAATTACAAAAGACTTAAGAGATGTATCAACTAATGTGAGGACTTCATTTGATGTAAACACAAAGTTTGTAAAAAAACAAAACAAAAAAAAGAATAACAACCACAAAAGAAAGTACAACATGTAATAGCAAATAACTTTTTTTTAAAAAGATCACCCCAAACCTGCCATACCACTGGCTCAAGGTCTCTCATAAGGTTGCAGTCAAACTGTCATTTATATCAAGGCTCTACTGAGGCTGCTGGATCAGCTTCCAGGCTCACTCACGTTTGCTGACAGGTTTGGGTTTTCCACCATATCGGCCTCTATATGGCTGCTGGCAGGAACAACTGATGTGTGAAGCCCAGTGCAAGATGCAAATGCAGATTCCCTCGTTCAAAAATTATCCAGTATTTTAAGATGATCAGAGAAGAGCATTAAGCCAAGCATGGAGCCTTCTAAGCCCAAGATACTCTGTGACTGCGTAGGTAACACACCCTTGAAGTCAACTTTGGCAGCTGGTGACCTGAATGAAAGAGAAAGAGAGAGCCAGAGAGCAGTGAAGACAGAAAACACAGTCTTCTTGCAACCCAATCTCAAAAGTGACATCTTATCATTTTTGTCGTAGCCACCGTGAACTTCCTGATGTTCAAGCTGGATTTAGAAAAGGCAGAGGAACCAGAGATCAAATTGCCAACATCCGCTGGATCATAGAAAAAGCAAGAGAGTTCCAGAAAAACATCTATTTCTGCTTTATTGACTATGCCAAAGCCTTTGACTGTGTAGATCACAATAAACTGTGGAAAATTCTGAGAGAGATGGGAATACCAGACCACCTGATCTGCCTCTTGAGAAATCTGTATGCAGGTCAGGAAGCAACAGTTAGAACTGGTCATGGAACAACAGACTGGTTCCAAATAGGAAAAGGAGTACGTCAAGGCTGTATATTGTCACCCTGTTTATTTAACTTGTATGCAGAGTACATCATGAGAAATGCTGGACTGGAAGAAACACAAGCTGGAATCAAGATTGCCGGGAGAAATATCAATAACGTCAGATATGCAGATAACACCACCCTTATGGCAGAAAGTGAAGAGGAACTCAAAAGCCTCTTGATGAAAGTGAAAGTGGAGAGTGAAAAGGTTGGCTTAAAGCTCAACATTCAGAAAACGAAGATCATGGCATCTGGTCCCATCACTACATGGGAAATAGATGGAGAAACAGTGGAAACAGTGTCAGACTTTATTTTTCTGGGCTCCAAAATCACTGCAGATGGTGACTGCAGCCATGAAATTAAAAGACGCTTACTCCTTGGAAGAAAAGTTATGACCAACCTAGATAGCATATTCAAAAGCAGAGACATCACTTTGCCAACAAAGGTTCGCCTAGTCAAGGCTATGGTCTTTCCTGTGGTCATGTATGGATGTGAGAGCTGGACTGTGAAGAAGGCTGAGCGCAGAAGAATTGATGCTTTTGAACTGTGGTGTTGGAGAAGACTCTTGAGAGTCCCTTGGACTGCAAGGAGATCCAACCGGTCCATTCTGAAGGAGATCAGCCCTGGGATTTCTTTGAAAGGAATGATGCTAAAGCTGAAACTCCAGTATTTTGGCCACCTCATGCGAAGAGTTGACTCATTGGAGAAGACTCTGATGCTGGGAGGGATTGGGGGCAGGAGGAGAAGGGGACGACAGAGGATGAGATGGCTGGATGGCATCAATGACTCGATGAATGTGAGTCTGAGTGACCTCCGAGAGCTGGTGATGGATAGGGAGGCCTGGCGTGCTGCAGTTCATGGGGTCGCAAAGAGTCGGACACGACTGAGCGACTGATCTGATCTGATCTGATCTGATAATAGAAGTTAAGTTATTCCCATATGACCCAGCAATCCCACTGCTGAGCATACACACTGAGGAAACCAGAATTGAAAGAGACACGTGTATCCCAATGCTCATTACAGCACTGTTTCAAATAGCCAGGACATGGAAGCAACCTAGATGTCCATGGGCAGATGAATGGATAAGAAAGCTGTGGTACATATACACAATGGAATATTACTCAGGTATTAAAAAGAATCCTTTTGAATCAGTTCTAATGAGGTGGATGAAACTGGAGCCTATTATACAGAGCAAAGTAAGTCAGAAAGAAAAACACCAATACCGTATATTAATACATATATATGGAATTTAGAAAGATGGTAACAATGACCTTATATGCAAGACAGCAAAAGAGACACAGATGTAAAGAACAGACTTTTGGACACTGTGGGAGAAGGCGAGGGTGGGATGATTTGAGAGAATAGCATTGAAAGATGTGTATTATCATATGTGAAATAGATCACCAGTCCAGGTTCGATGCATGAGACAGGGTGCTCAGGGCTGGTGCACTGGGATGACCCTGAGGGATGGGATGGGGAGGGAGATGGGAGGAGGGTTCAGGATGGGGAACACATGTATACCCATGACTGATTCATGTCAATGTATGGCAAAAACCACTACAATATTGTAAAGTATATTAACTTCCATTAAAATAAATAAATTTTTTAAAAATAAGTTATTTCACACTTAAGGGGTGAAACTCACTCAAGGACATGAGTACCAGTTAGTCATTGTAGATCATCTTACAGGTGGTCTACAAGTACAACTATATTTGAGAAATCAGGGAAATTTGAATATTGGATGTTTGATAATGGTAAAGAACCATTATTAGTTTCTTAGGTGTGATGATGATATTGTACTTAAAAGAGGCCCTTTTTCTAAAACATATATACTGAATGTCTACAGATGAAATGATTTAATGTTTTGGATTTGCCTCAAAATAATTATGGGATGGGAGAGGAATGAAGACATTGATGAAACTAGATTGGCCATGAGTTGACCATCATTGAAGTGGGTCAACAAAACCTTGCTTAAGACAATAAATTTGGCTCACTAGACTCATAATTGATTTCTGATGAGCACACTATGCTATGCTAAGTCACTTCAGTCATGTCCAACTCTGTGTGACCCCATAGACTGCAGCCCACCTGGCTCCCCTGTCCCTGGGATTCTCCAGGCAAGAACACTGGAGTGTGTTGCCATTTCCTTCTCCAATGCATGAAAGTGAAAAGTGAAAGTGAAGTTGCTCAGTCGTGTCCGACTCAGCAACCCCATGGATTGCAGCCTAACAGGCTCCTCTGTCCATGGGATTTTCCAAGCAAGAGTACTGGAGTGGGGTGCCATAGCCTTCTCCGGATGAGCACACTGGTATGATGTAAATTGAACAGAATTACTCAGGGCAGGAGTTGTGGACTTGAGACATCAAAGGATGACACCATGTAGGTCAGTCCATTTGCCTCAAAATTTCCAAAATCTCATGGTGCTTCTTAGAAAAGAAATTAAATACTGAAGAAGGAGCTGAAGGAAGATGCTGGAGTGATTGGCATATGAAAGAAAGACAACACATACCAACTCGGAGTCAAGTCAGTTAAGTGTGACAATTCTTGCTTTGCCATCTAGCTTTGTCTCCAACCCTGGAGGATTCCTAGGGCCTTCTTATACTAGACTGAGGGTGAGAATGGTCTGCTTCTGAGCTGTTGAGATTAAAGGTCCTATTGCTTTGATGTTTGCTTTCCATGATTCACATGAAAGGTGTTTAAGCCTATGATTTAGAATTGAAGTGTAAAAACGTGATAAAATAGGAAGAGAAGCTAGAAATCAAAGCAGATCATAAAAAGTACTAATTAAGGGCTGTATGCCAAAGGATACTGTTACCATATTCAGCTGTGTACATGGGTCATTTTTATTTTAAGTATTCTTTACAGTTTTTATTTCAGGTGACTTTAAAAAGCCAGGCTACCTTTGCTTACTTAAATTATCTTGCTTTTCAGTCCTGATGCTTGGTTTGCTGGCAAGGCATCTGATTCCTCCTCTCAATGTCTCTTATGCAGCTTTCTGTGCTTCAGTAATTTATGGAATTTTTGGATCATGTCATCAAATGTCCATTGGTGAGTTCAGTGCTAGAATCACAGGAGGTATATGAAGTCTCCATCTCGGTTATTTACTTATTGCTAAGGAACTCAAGTTAAATCTGTGTTTAACATATAAAGAAAAGAGGCAGAAGATGGATATTCTTCTTTTATAATTTATTAATTTTAATTGGAGGCTAATTACTTTACAATATTGTGGTGGTTTTTGCCATACATCGACATGAATCAGTCACAGGGATATTCTATTCACAGAGTCAGAAATTCAGATTTTAGAAACTGAACACTTTCGTGCTATTATTAATGTCCCCACCAGACAAACAGGCCCATAAGTTATTAAAGGAATGAAAGGACAAGAGGCATCTTCCTTGCTGAAATTTCCACACTTGGGGATCTGATTATCCTCAACCGAGAAGATCCAGAAATGATATTGCCAAAACTCCTAGAATGGATCCACTTTTCAGCTGAACCCATAATAACCATCCTCCATGAACCTGATTTATAATAATCATATCAAATTATTAATTTGCATTGAGAAAATGTTGTCATAGTAGTCAAAACACTGAAACCCGCAGGGTAAGCACTTTTCTTCCCTGGAGTCAAACATCCATCTACTAATTTATAATTCGAAATGACTGTTGCAGAGACCAGACCCAACTGAAGGTCCTGTGATCAGCACAATAACTTCCCCTAGGTGAACCTGTGTAGAAATCAAACCACACAATGGCCTGACAGTCTCAGAAGGGCATCACCAACGTCCACGAGTCAAGTGCCTTTTTCTGAGCTTCCACACTGAACAACTGACCAGGCAACCAACGTTGACCATTCTGACTGGCACACTTTTTTCTCCAGATGTGTTTGTATAGTCAGTCCAGTTGCCATCCCATTCTGTGGTGTGCGCCTGTGCCTTTTTAAGGACACTATTCCACATCTTTACTAAAATTTAATATCTGTTGATTTTACATTTAAACACTAAAACAGCTATTTTATTCCAATTACTCCAAGTTCTCAGAGCGCATTACAATCACTTCCAAATACTGATAACAAGGGCTACTAGAGTTTTGCTTCTGTTAGGTAATTTAAAGGTAAAATTTGCCTTTGCCTCTTGCATTCATGTTGATATGAGAAGTAAATAAAATTTTGTTTGAAATAGGTTTAGCTCCATGTCATTTTGCACCTATTACATCCTTCTTAAGTGTTTAGGTATTGTTTTTCTTCTTATTATTATTGATTAGCTTTGTTTCCTGATCCTTTTTCCACCATCTCATTTTTCACCATTTCTAAGAACAGGCACAGTAGCTGAGCCAGATATACATTTCCAGTCAGTTTCTCCTTCTTCCTACTCCATATGCCCATTGATATAAAGAGGTTGTTACCTAGGCCAAAAAGATCTAAAATTTCGGAGTTAGTTACACTATGTGAAACCATAGAGCTTTTCCCTGCTCTTTCTTACTTCTCAGTGGCCACTTTCAGATAAGAAAAGTTGATCGGATCAAGGACAATGTATGAGACCATGTTGCTTTTGTCAACATGTCAGTTTACCTGGATTTAAAATCTCACCCTCTGCCTAACCGTTTTCTTTCATAGGTACATTCTTCCTTGTGAGTGCTCTGGCAATTAATGTCCTGAGGAAAGAGCCATTCAACAGGGGCCACTTATTACTGGGAACTTTCATCCAGGATGACTTTTCTAACCCGTCCTTCTATAAGAACTATAACAGATCCTTGAGTTCTGTGGCATCTATAACTTTGCTGACGGGGATTATTCAGGTAGGTCCTGAGTCTCTGAATCCCTGAAGGAAAAAGAAATAAGTAAAGGGGCTGCACATGAACCCTTTCCTTGAATTGCTTCTGTTACCCATTGTGACATTTCTGGAATGTAAGTGATTTTCATTTTTTTTCCAAAACTTATGGGACATATGGATAGACTCACTCCTCAGTGACAAAACTTCTCCCTCCCCAGAAATCTACCACCCCTGGTTTAGGATGAGATACTCAACATTCTCCTCAATCTCTAATATTATAAGACTAAAGAAGGGTCCAAATAGGACTTCCCTGGTAGTCCAACCGTTAGGACTTCACCTTCCAATGGAGGAGGTGCGAGTTCAATCCCTGGTGAGGGAGCTAGGATCCTGCATGCCTCGTGGTCAAAAAACCAAAACCTGAAACAGAAGCAATATTGTAACAAATTCAATAAGGACTTTAAAAATGGTCTATATGAAAAAAGTCTAAAGAGAAGGGTCTCAGGGACTGTGGCCTAGAGTTCTACTCATGATTTCATATTTTTAAAAAGTCCTTTATATTCTTTCAACAAGAATAGCACTCATGGGCTCACACACTGTATTTTTGGTTAGTGGGAATTAAAGTCAGATGTAAAATCCTTTCTCTACAATGACAGGACACAGCTAATGGACGATGATATTAATGATTTATTAAAATATCCAACCTTATTTTGGGCAGTGTCTTTGATTTCTTCTGCGAGTCTACTATCTAAAGCATCACCGACTGAACTAAAGTTATGTATTTCAGCTTTATTTCTCTGTCTTCTCAGCTAACCCAAACTCTAGCTAACTTTCTCTGATTTCCCTGAAGTCATCCTTTATTAGGTAAAGACTTATTGGGAGCCTATAAAGGCAGGCTATCCTGGTGGGCTGACCCCAGCCCTGACTCTTAACCAATTGTATGACTTATTTGCAGGCCTCAGTTTCTTCATGTTTAAAATGGGAATAATAATATTTGTATTGCAGAGTTCTTGTAAGGATTAAGTGAGAAAATGCACGTAAAGCATTCGGAGCCTGTCACATAGTAAGCATTAATAAATTATAATTACAGAGTACAGAGAAATGAATTTTGTACTTTAATAGAGACCAAAAAATTTTTTTAAGATATAATACCCATGTTTTAAAAAGTCAGTCTTGCAGGAGAAGACAAAATAACAGGCAGCAAGTCAGCAATTTATTAATTATAAGTAGCCTTGGCACGTCCTTTTTCCTTGTTTGAGCATCACTTTTTTCATATAACAAAGGAGAAGATATTCTATTTACAGGAAGATAGAATATATGTACTTTTCCCTATTCATCCTCCTAAGAACAACTGAAAAATTTGGAAAGTTATATACAAACCAAATATAAAAAGGTTCTGAAAGGTGGAGAGAAGACAACAAACTGGCTCAGACCCAAGGAACAACACAGTGGAGAATTCCTTGGGTTTTCTTTTTGCCCCATACATCTTAAACTTGGTGCTAAAGAAGCCAGAAAGCCAAAATGCCAATGCGGCAGACCAAAAGAAAAAGTCCCAACAAAAGTCTGTTCTATATAGCCACAGGACTAGGAAAGACTAGCAATTCTGAAAACGTTTACCCAATAACTGCTCTACTCCAGACAAACACCAAGGAAAAAAAAAACAACAACTCTGTGGTGTTATCCCTACTCATGCCAGTGGTGGTCAAGTGGGGAGCCCAGACTTCCACCCTCACCCAGCTGTAAGGAGGTAGCTACCCGGGGTGTTGTCAGAGAAAGCCAAGTATGGAGTCGAGACTTTCATCTCCACTGGGTAGTAATGAGCCTCTCTTCCTGCTCCTTGCTGGGGTGTGTCAGAGAAAGCCAAATAGGGAGTCGAGACTTTCATCTGCACTGAGTAGTAATGAGCCTCTCTTCCTGCTCCTTGCTGGGGTATGTCAGAGAAAGCCTAGTGAAGAGTCAGTTCCTTCGCCACCACACAGCATTAATGGTGACAACCCCCTCTGTAGCAGGGTCAGTGGAGGCCATGCAGGGAGAGATAAAGGCATTTCCGTCTTTCCCAGTCAGGATGGTATCAGTGGAGGCCTAGTGGGGAGCCAGAACTTCATCTCCTCCCAGTAAAAATTAAGATTCCCTACTGCCTTAGGTGTCAGTGGATTTTAAGAGGAGAACCTGGACTTCAACCTTACCAGGAAGTAACAAGGTAACACCTTCCCCTCTCAGCACTTTATCAAAATAAGGTGGCTAAAACAGAACATTTCAGTACGATCCAGAATCTTATAGCATAGTATGTGCAATGTCAATAGCTGAACTGAAAATAACTTATCAAGAACCAAGAACATTTCAACTTTAATGAAAAAAGGCAATAAAAAGATGCCAGCACTGAGATGAGAGGTGTTAGAATTATCTGGTATAAATTATAAAGCATCCTAAAAATGCTTCAGCAACCAATTATGAATATGCTTGAAACAAAGTAAAAAAATAGAAAGTCTCAAAAAATAAATAGAAGATGTAAAGCAGAACCAAATAGAAATTTTAGAGCTGAAAAATATGTTAACCCAAATTAAAAATTCAAAGAATGGACTTGATAGCAAAATGGAGGAGACAGAGTAAAGAATCAATGAACTTGTAGAAAGAACAACAGAAATTACTCAGTCTGAACAATAGAAAATAGACTGAAAAAAATTGAATGGAATCTCAGGGACAAGTGGGACTATAACAGAAGCTCTAACATTTGTGTCTCATAAGCATCCCAGAAAGGGAGGGGAAAAAAGATAAGACTGAATTACTTGTAGAACTAATAGCTGAAAATACCCCAAATTTGACAAAAGATATACTTCTACAGTTTTAAGAACCTTGGAAAATCCAAAACAAATCCATAGGAATCTACACCAAGACAAATCATAGTCTATGTCTGAAAACTAAAAACAATGAAAAAAAATCTTGAAAGCAGTGAGAGAAACACTTTACCTTCAGGGAGAAAATAATTTAAATGACAGCAGATTTCTTATCCAAAACCATGGAGACCAGAAGGAAATTTTTTCCTGGCAATCTTGATTCCAGCTTGGACTTCATCCAGCCCAGTATTTCTGAAAATAGCCTTCAAGAATGAAGGAGAAATCAAGATACATCAAGGAAAACTAAGAGAATTTCTCACCAGCAAGACCTACCCTAAAAGAATGGCTAAAAGAAGTTCTCTAAACAGAAAGGAAATGATAAAAGAAGGCATCTTGGAACATCGAGTAGGAAGAAAGAACAATGGAAAAGGGAAAACATGGATAGATATGGTAGTTTTCTTTGTCTTCTTAAGTTTTCTAAATTATATTCAATGGTTGAAGCAAAAATTACACCACTGATGTGGTTCAAAATGCATATGGAAGAAATATTTAAAACAATTTTTTTATAAACAAACATATTGGGAGGTAAATTTTCTATAATTTGTTCAAACTGGTAAAATGTTTACACCAGTAGACTGTGATAAGTTATGTATATATAATGTAATACCTAGGACAACCACTTCAAAACCTATACACTCAAAAATGCTATACATAAATCGAAATGAAATTCTAAAAAAGTTCAAGTAATGTGTGAAATCAGAAAAAATAAAAGATGAAAAATAGAGCAAACAGAAAAATGGCAGACTTAACCCTTAACATATCAACATTTAAAGACATCAACTAAATATTTAGAAATACGCTGTCTGCAAGAAACAACAAAAATAATAATTAGGTTGAAAATTTAAAAAGGGAAAGATACAAATATTACAAATAATTATTATTACAAATTATTATTACAAATAATACAAATATTAAAGGAAAGCAGGATTGACTATATTAATAACAGATAAAGTAGACTTCAGAGCTAAGAAAATGACCAGAGGTGGAGAAGGACAGCACATAATAATAAAAGGCTTGCTCTTCCAAGAAGATGTAGCAGACCTACATATGTATGCAACAAACAACAGAGCTCCAAAATATGTGAAGCAAAAACTGATATAACTGGAATGGAGAAACAGACAGATACAAATCCACAATTACAGCTAGAGACTTCACCGCTCCTCTCCCAACAATTGATAGAACAACTGGACAGAAAATCAACAAGGATATAGTAACATTCAAAACATCAACACCACCAATAGGACTTGAGACATTTATAGAACACTGCAACTAGTAACAGCAGAAATATACATTCTTTTCAACAACCCATGGAACATACAGCAAGATACACCACATCCTGGGCTATAAAACAAACATCAATAAATTTAAAAGAATTGAAGTCAAACAGTGTGTTCTCTGACCACAGTGGAATCAAACTAGAACTTGATAACAAAAAGTTAACAGGAAAGTCTCCAAATTCCTGGACACTGAACAACACACTTCCAAATAATCCATAAGTCAGAGAGGAAGTTTCAAGGGAAATAAATACACTGAAGTAAATGAAAATAAAATGTATCAAAATTTCTGGGACACAGCTAAAGTGGTGCTGAAAAGGAAATTTATAGCACTAAAACGTATATAGTAGAAGGAAGAAAAAAATCTCAGATTAATAATATAAGCTCCCTCCGCAAGAATGTAGAAAAATAAGAGCAAATTATACCCAAAATAAGCAGAAGGAAGGAAATAATAAAGAGAAAAACTGAATGAAACAAAAAACTGGAAAGTTCACATACTAATGCTTCTATTTATGTAAAATTGTTGAAGTGACAAAATTATAGAAATGGAGAACAGATTAGTTGTTGCCAGGGATTAAAGATGAGTAGAGCTCAGAGGATGGAGGTTGGAGGCAGAGATGGGAGGTGAGAGGCTGTAACAGGACAACAGGAGAGATCCTTATGCTGATGGAATTATTTCTTATCTTGTCTGTATTTGATGTCACTCTCCTAGTTGTGGCATGTAGTATAGTTGTGCAAGATGGGGAGAACTGGGTACACAGGATCTCTGCATTGCTTTTTTACAACTGCATGTCAACCTGCAATTATTTACAATAAAAAATTTTAGAAAAGTCTGAACTAAATAATAACATCTAACGATTATTGCTGTGTGCTGTCAGTGTTCAAAGCACTTTACATGTCTTATCCTCATGTGGTCCTCACAACACCCCCCTGTATGAGGGTAGGTATTACTCTGTACTTATTTTAAGGAAACAAAGGTATAGAGAAGTTAAGTGAATTGCTGACGATCATGTAACCAGTAAGATCCCAAACTGGGATTCAGGCTGTTTGTCTGTCTCTAGAACCTGTGCACTGCTGCTGCTAAGTCACTTCAGTCTTGTCCAACTCTGTTGTGACCCCATAGACGGCAGCCCACCAGGCTCCCCCATCCCTGGGATTTTCTGGGCAAGAATACTGGAGTGGGTTGCCATTTCCTTCTCCAATGCATGAAAGTGAAAAGTGAAAGTGAAGTCGCTGAGTCGTGTCTGACTCTTAGCTAGATAATCTTAAAGTGCACACTAGTATTAATAAAAATGAAGAGTTCCCTGTCAGAAGAATATGAAGTGGGGACTTCCCTGGCAGTCCAGTGGTTAAGAATCCATGCTTCCACCACAGAGGGCATGGGTTCGATCCCTGGTTAGGAAACTAAGATCCTGCATGCCATGTGGCATGTCCAAAAATAATTTAAAAAATATGAAGTGAAGGAATAGTTTTTAGTTGGGATGGAGTTGTCTGGGAAGGAAACAACCATTTATTAAACCTTTCCTTCATTCGCCAAACATTTAGTACAGAACTTCCTCGACTTATAATGGGGTTACATACTGATAAACCCATGGTAATTTGAGAATACTGTAAGTTGAAAATACATTTAGTAAATCTAGCTTACCAAATATCGTAGTCTAGCCTGGCTTACCGTGTTCAGAACACTTACATTAGACCATATTGGGCAAAATCATGTAACATAAAGCCTGTTTTATAATAAAAGTATTGGATATCTCATGTAGTTTGTTGAATATAGTACTGAAAGTGATAAACAGAGTGGCTGTCTGAGTACAGAATAGTTCTTAGTATATCTGTTGTTTCCCCTCATGTCTGTGTGGCTGAGTGGGAGCTCTGGCTCACTGCCACTGCCCAGCATCACAAAAGAACATCATGCTGCACCCTAGCCCAGAAAAAAAAAATCAAAATTCAAATTTTGATTTTTACTGATTGTGTAGTGCTTTTACACCATTGTAAAGTCGAAATTAAAACTATTTGAACCATTGTAATTTGGGAAATGTCTCTACCTGTTTTCAATAAGGATGAGAGAGATAGGTTTCATGTCACAGACCAGTTCTGACTGATTGACAGCGATGTCTAGAAAATTATGTTAACACCAGATTCTGAGGCCACATCACAGTTGGGCAAGGAAGAGTTGTATGGTTCATTACAGATATTTGCCATTTACAAGGCTGAAGGAAGGGATAGCATGAAGAATGAGTGATATAGGGACTTCCCTGGTAGTGCAGTGGTTAAGAATCCATCTCGCAATGCAGGGCACACAGGTTTGGACCTCAGGTCGAGGAACTAAGATTCCCACATGCTGTGGAGCAAATAAGCCCTCAGCCGCAGCAACTGAGCCTGCACGCCACGAATAGAGAGTCCTTGCACCTCGACAAAAGATCCTCCATGACACAAGGAAGATCCTGAGCGCCACAAGTGAGACCCAAGGCAGCCCCTCCAAAAGAGAGAATGAGTGATACATATATTGCGTCTGTCACTATTTTCAGATTTGAGCTAAGTGTTTTACATGTATTCTGTCATGTAATCCATACAAAACACTCACTTTGGGTATTGTTCATTTCATAGACAAGGGAACTGAGGTTCGGAAAGGTTAAGAAACTTGTCCAAACGCACTCAGTACCACACTTTCTGAAGGAGAGAAGTTTTATTGAGCTCTTTTTACAATTTTTCTGTCAGATCTCTCCACCATGACCCGCCACTTCAGTATTCTTGCCTTGAGAACCCCATGAACAGTATGAAGAGGCAAAATGATAGGATACTGAAAGAGAAACTCCCCAGGTCAGTAGGTGCCCAATATGCTACTGGAGAACAGTGGAGAAATAACTCCAGAAAGAATGAAGGGATGGAGCCAAAGCAAAAACAATACCCAGCTGTGGATGTGACTAGTGATAGAAGCAAGGTCCAATGCTGTAAAGAGCAATATTGCATAGGAACCTGGAATGTCAGGTCCATGAATCAAGGCAAATTGGAAGTGGTCAAACGAGATGGCGAGAGTGAATGTTGACATTCTATGAATCAGCGAACTGAAATGGACTGGAATGGGTGAATTTAACTCAGATGACCATTATATCTACTACTGTGTGCAGGAATCCCTCAGAAGAAATGGAGTGGCCATCATGGTCAACAAAAGAGTCCAAAATTCAGTACTTGGGTGCAATCTCAAAAACGACAGAATGATCTCTGTTCGTTTCCAAGGCAAACCATTCAATATCACAGTAATCCAAGTCAATGCCCCAACCAGGAATGCTGAAGAAGCTGAATGGTTCTATGAAGACCTACAAGACCTTTTAGAACTAACACCCCAAAAAGATGTCCTTTTCGTTATAGGGGGCTGGAATGCAAAAGTAGAAAGTCAAGAAACACCTGGAGTAATAGGCAAATTTGGCCTTGGAATACTGAATGAAGCAGGGTAAAGACTAACAGAGTTTTGCCAAGAAAATGCACTGGTCATAACAAACCCCTCTTCCCACAACACAAGAGAAAACTCTATACATGGACATCACCAGATGGTCAACACAGAAATCAGATTGATTGTACTCTTTGCAGCCAAAGATGGAGAAGCTTTATACAGTCAGCAAAAACAAGACCAGGAGCTGACTGTGGCTCGGACCATGAACTCCTTATTGCCAAATTCAGACTTAGATTGAAGAAAGTAGGGAAAACCCACTAGACCATTCAGGTATGACCTAAGTCAAATCCCTTATGATTGTACAGTGGAAGTGAGAAAGGCCTAGATCTGATAGAGTGTCTGATGAGCTATGGAATGAGGTTCGTGACATTGTACAGGAGACAGGGATCAAGACCATCCCCATGGAAAAGAAATGCAAAAAAGCAAAATGGCTGTCTGGGGAGGCCTTACAAATAGCTGTGAAAAGAAGAGAAGCGAAAAGCAAAGGAGAAAAGGAAAGATATAAGCATCTGAATGCAGAGTTCCAAAGAATAGCAAGAAGAGATAAGAAAGCCTTCCTCAGTGATCAATGCAAAGAAATAGAGGAAAACAACAGAATGGGAAAGACTAGGGATCTCTTCAAGAAAATCAGAGTTACCAAAGGAACATTTCATGCAAAGATGGGCTCGATAAAGGACAGAAATGGTATGGACCTAACAGAAGCAGAAGATATTAAGAAGAGGTGGCAAGAATACACAGAAGAACTGTACAAAAAAGATCCTCACGACCCAGATAATCACGATAGTGTGATCACTGACCTAGAGCCAGACATCCTGGAATGTGAAGTCAAGTGGGCCTTAGAAAGCATCACTACGAACAAAGCTAGTGGAGGTGATGGAATTCCAGTTGAAGTATTCCAAATTCTAAAAGATGATGCTGTGAAAGTGCTGCACTCAATCTGACAGCAAATTTGGGAAACTCAGCAGTGGCCACAGGACTGGAAAAGGTCAATTTCATTCCAATCCCAAAGAAAGGCAATGCCAAAGAATGCTCAAACTACCACACAGTTGCACTCATCTCACGCGCTAGTAAAGTAATGCTTAAAATTCTTCAAGCCAGGCTTCAGCAATATGTGAACCGTGAACTTACTGATGTTCAAGCTGGTTTTAGAAAAGGCAGAAGAACCAGAGATCAAATTGCCAACATCCACTGGATCATGGAAAAAGCAAGAGAGTTCCAGAAAAACATCTATTTCTGCTTTATTGACTATGCCAAAGCCTTTGACTGTGTGGATCACAATAAACTGTGGAAAATTCTGAAAGAGATGGGAATACCAGACCACCTGACCCGCCTCTTGAGAAATCTGTATGCAGGTCAGGAAGCAACAGTTAGAACTGGACACAGAACAACAGACTGGTTCCAAATAGGAAAAGGAGCACATCAAGGCTGTATAGTGTCACCCTGCTTATTTAACTTCTATGCAGAGTACATCATGAGAAACGCTGGACTGGAAGAAACACAAGCTGGAATCAAGATTGCTGGGAGAAATATCAATAACCTCAGATATGCAGATGACACCACCCTTATGGCAGAAAGTGAAGAGGAACTAAAGAACCTCTTGATGAAAGTGAAAGTGGAGAGTGAAAAAGTTGGCTTAAAGCTCAACATTCAGAAAACGAAGAATCATGGCATCTGGTCCCATCACTTCATGGGAAATAGATGGGGAAACAGTGGAAACAGTGTCAGACTTTATTTTTCTGGGCTCCAAAATCACTGCAGATGGTGATTGCAGCCATGAAATTAAAAGATGCTTACTCCTTCTAAGAAAAGTTATGACCAACCTAGATAGCATATTCAAAAGTAGAGACATTACTTTGCCAACAAAGGTCCGTCTAGTCAAGGCTATGGTTTTTCCTGTGGTCATGTATGGATGTGAGAGTTGGACTGTGAAGAAGGCTGAGCGCTGAAGAATTATGCTTTTGAACTGTGGTGTTGGAGAAGACTCTTGAGAGTCCCTTGGACTGCAAGGAGATCCAACCAGTCCATTCTGAAGGAGATCAACCCTGGGATTTCTTTGGAAGGAATGATGCTAAAGCTGAAACTCCAGTCCTTTGGCCACCTGATGCGAAGAGTTGACTCACTGGAAAAGACTCTGATGCTGGGAGGGATTGGGGGCAGGAGGAGAAGGGGACGACAGAGGATGAGATGGCTGGATGGCATCACTGACTCGATGGACGTGAGTCTGAGTGAACTCCGGGAGTTGGTGATGGGCAGGGAGGCCTGGCGTGCTGCGATTCATGGGGTTGCAAAGAGTCGGAGACGACTGAGCGACTGATCTGATCTTTTACAATTTTTATTTATTGATTGATTGCACTGTGTCTTCATGGCAGCCCGCGGAGTTTCTCTAATTGTGCAGAGCAGGGAGGGGCTACTCTCTTGTTGCAGAGCAGAGGCTCTAGGGACCGCCAGCTCAGTGGTTGAGGCACACAGGTCCAGCTGTGGAGTTCTCCTGGAACAGGGCTCAAACCTCTGTCCCCTGCATTGGCAGGCAGATTCTGTGCACTGGACCACCAGGGAAGTCCTATTGAGCTCTCGAAAGAGATGTTAAACCTGGGTTGGCAGAGAGGGAGAGGGGTTTGGGCATAAGCACAGAAGAAATCAGTCAGTCACAGAAAAGACAGGAAGCAGATTGGCCTGACTAGAGTCAAGGAGCACTCTGAGCAGTAGTGACCGGAGATCAAGGGAGACAAAGTGCTCAACTAACTGAAAGCTTTGAAACAAAACGCTCTTAAAGCTAATAGATTTGTTCCTCCAAGTTTGTTTTCTGAGAGTTCCTATTGCAGCGGAATATGAAGCAGTGACAAGAGAGGGTTTCTAGACTTTGCTTTTCTTTCCCCATCTTCTTCATTGGGCTCTGTCATTTTTCTTAACCTGCCCTCTTAAGAGGATTGGAGCTCGCCCTCTAGCCACAATTTTCCACTTTTTTTTTAATTATAAAAGATTAACAAGTATATTGCAAAAATCTCTAATAATAAAAGAGTATATAAATTACAAAATATTGCCCGTAGCCTTTAACCAGCCATTCCCCAAAGGCAACTTCTGTTAATAACTTGGCATCTATTCTTTTATATCCTTTGCTTGTGTACTACATAACATTTAAAAAGTACATTTACATACATAAACCATATTTTACATGCATTTTTAAATTTTTTATTTATTATTATTTTTTAGTTTAATTTAATTTTTTAACTTTACAATATTGTATTGGTTTTGCCATATATCAACATGAATCTGCCACAGGTATACATGTGTTCCCCATCCTGAACCCTCCTCCCTCCTCCCTCCTCCCTCCCCATACCATCCCTCTGGGTCGTCCCAGTGCACCAGCCCCAAGCATCCAGTATCGGTGCATCGAACCTGGACTGGCGACTCGTTTCATATATGATATTATACATGTTTCAATGCCATTCTCCCAAATCATCCCACCCTCTCCCTCTCCCACAGAGTCCAAAAGACTGTTCTATACATCAGTGTCTCTTTTGCTGTCTCGCATACAGGGTTATTGTTACCGTCTTTCTAAATTTCATATATATGCGTTAGTATACTGTATTGGTGTTTTTCTTTCTGGCTTACTTCACTCTGTATAATAGGCTCCAGTTTCATCCACCTCATTAAAACTGACTCAAATGTATTCTTTTTAATGGCTGAGTAATACTCCATTGTGTATATGTACCACAGCTTTCTTATCCATTCATCTGCTGATGGACATCTAGGTTGCTTCCATGTCCTGGAATTCAACATCCATTTATGATAAAAACTCTCCAGAAAGCAGGAATAGAAGGAACATACTTCAACATAATAAAAGCTATATATGACAAACCCACAGCAAACATTATCCTCAATGGTGAAAAATTGAAAGCATTTCCCCTAAAGTCAGGAACAAGACAAAGGTGCCCACTTTCACCATTACTATTCAACATAGTTTTGGAAGTTTTGGCCACAGCAATCAGAGCAGAAAAAGAAATAAAAGGAATCCAAATTGGAAAAGAAGAAATAAAACTCTCACTGTTTGCAGATGACATGATCCTCTACATAGAAAACCCTAAAGACTCCACCAGAAAATTACTAGAACTAATCAATGAATATAGTAAAGTTGCAGGATATAAAATCAACACACAGAAATCCCTTGCATTCCTATACACTAATAATGAGAAAATAGAGAAATTAAATAAACAATTCCATTCACCTTTGCAACAAAAAGAATAAAATACTTAGGAATATATCTACCTAAAGAAACTAAAGACATATATAGAAAACTTTACATGTATTTATATTTAATCCTAAAGACATAAATTCAGTTTAATTGTTCTTCATAAACATCAAAAGCCCAAATGTTTAAGCTGGAGCCCAGGTTGTTTTAATATTTTCCTTTGCAAAAAGCTGCATTCCTCACAGGGATGTCAACATGTCATGGAGAGGGCTATCAAAGGTTCCATCGGGGCTTCCCTGGTGGCTCAGTGATGAATCTGCCTGCCATTGCGGGAGACACAGGTTCAATCCCTGATCCAGGAAGATCCCACATGCTGCAGAGCAGCTGAGCCCGTGTACCACAGCTTTGAGTCTGTGCTCTAGAGCCCGGGAGCTGCAACCACTGAGGCCCAGGCATCCTAGAGCCTGTAACTGGCAGCAAGAGAAGCCGTCTCAATGAGAAGCCCTCGCACTGCAGCTAGAGAAAAGCCCATGCAGCAACTAAGACCCACCACACGCAAAAATAAATAAAAAGTATTTTTAAAGAAGATTTTAGTGAAAAGGACTTTAAAAAAGCCAAGTCTTCTTCTGATCACTTTGTCACTGTTTACTGCACATCCACAAGATCAGTAGATTCTAGGGTAAGAATGTTGGCTTATATACTCATGAAGAAAGAAAGGAGTGTGGTCTTAATGTTTGTAAGGGAGCCTCTGAATCAATACCAAGGATCTGCTTTTAGCTCATCAATTTCAGTTGATTAGGGAAAGAGAAATGAGTTATCAAAGGGAATTTCCCTGGTGGCCCTCTGGTAAATAATCCGCCTGCCGATGCAAGGGACACAGATTTGATCCCCGATCCGAGAAGATTCCACATGCCATGGGGCAGCTAAACCTGTGCACCAACGACTACTGAGCCCAACTGCTGTGGGCCTGTGTGCCACAACTGCCGAAGCCCGTCCGCACAGAGCCCGTGACAACTGCCGAAGCCCGTCCACACAGAGCCTGTGCTCCACACCGAGAGAAGCCACTGCAATGAGGAGCCCACGCACTGCAACTAGAGAGTAACCTCCACTCGCCACACCTAGAGAAAGCCTGTGCACAGCAGCAAAGACCCAGCACAGCTCCCCCCAACCCCGCAATTTTTTAAGTTAAAAGAAAATTATTAAAGGGGCCTAAGCTAACTTTTTTGTTGGAACCTCTGGAGATGGCCTAATGGGGCGCCATTGCTGGTTTGATGACATTCCTCCACATTCTGGTTTTCTTTTCTATCTGAACCCCCCACAGCTGTCTATGGGCATGTTAGGTTTTGGCTTCATTGTCACTTACATTCCGGAGGCTGCAATCAGTGCTTACCTGGCTGCCACAGCCCTGCACATTATGCTGTCCCAGTTGACCTGCATCTTCGGAATTATGATCAGTTACAACTCTGGTCCCATCGCCTTCTTCTACGTAAGTAATTTTCTACCTTCACCCAGAGTAACAGATGCTCCTCCCCTTGCCTCCAAAAAGAAGTAGACCCAAGTGGAGAGACTCTTGCATAGGTGGCTGGATCAAGAGGGTCCTAGAAGTAATTTCACCTCTTCTAGATTTACAGTCTTGATTAATTGCAGGTGCCAGTTGGACCATGTTCTCAGTTACATTAATCATTTCACCCCCAGCCTCTTAAACTAACATGATTTATGTTAAAATTTGGTCTTTTAGATAACTGTATCTATCATAATTCTTCCCATCATGTAACTCATAACAGACATGTATCTTAAAACATCTTAAGAATATAAAATGCAAAGCTGTCCCTGAATGCAACAACTGCCCAGAAGTCAAGTGAAACACACGGTCTGGGCAAATTGATAAAGAGTAGGCTAATAAATGGGGAAGGCAATGGCACCCCACCCCAGTACTTTTGCCTGGAAAATCCCATGGACGGAGGAGCCTGGTCGGCTCCAGTCCATGGGGTCGCTAAGAGTCGGACACGACTAAGCGGCTTCACTTTCACTTTTCGCTTTCAGGCATTGGAGAAGGAAATGGCAACCCACTCCAGTGTTCTTGCCTGGAGAATCCCAGGGACAGGGGAGCCTGGTGAGCTTCCGTCTGTGGGGTCGCACAGAGTCGGACACGACTGAAGTGACTTAGCAGCAGCAGCAGCAGCAGGCTAATAAATAGAACTCCTGGGTCCTTTCCATTACACTGAAACACACAAAGTGTATTCTCTTCTTGTTGGACATTATTGTGTTTTAATGTATCTTTTCCAACTTAAAAAATTATATATCCACCTACTTGCTCTCCCTGTTCTACTCATGCTCATAAAGATCACTATGCACAGCAACCTTGCCCAGGGACTTCTGTTTGAACTAATTTAGAAAGTGTCATTTTCTAGATTTAGGCAATTATTACATCCTTTCCTAAGCCTCTGTAATTTTGTTTTCTTTCAGAACATAATTAACTACTGTTTAGGTCTCCCTAAAGCTAATTCCACCAGCATCTTACTGTTTCTAACGGCTATGGTTGCTCTGAGAATCAACAAATGTATCAGAATTTCCTTCAATCAGTACCCCATTGAATTTCCCATGGAAGTGTTTCTGGTAGGTGTCTTTTTGCTTTTGTTTTGTTAAGTTAATTTCTATTGAAGTATAGTTGCTTTACAGTGTTCTGTTAGTTTCTGCTATACAGCAAAGTGAATCAGTTATACATATGCATATTAATGTATTCCCTCTTTTAAGATTTCCTTACCATTTAGGTCACCACAGGGCACTGAGTAGAATTCCCTGTGCAATACAGTAGGTTCTTATTACTGGTCTGTTGTACCCATGGTAGTGTATATAAGTCAATCCCAATACCCAAATTCATCCCACCCTTTTCCCCCTTGGTATCCCTATGTTTGTTCTCTACATGTGTGTCTCTATTTCTGCTTTGCACATAAGTTCATCTGTACCATTTTTCTAGATTCCAATATAAGCGATATTATATGATATTTGGTTTTCTCTTTCTGATTTACTTTACTCTGTATGACAATCTCTAGATCCATCCATGTCTTTGCAAATGGCACTATTTTGTTCCTTTTTATGGCTAGGTAATATTCCATTGTATCTATTGTTCTTCAGTCACTCAGTCATGTCCAATCTTTGTGACCCCATGGACTACAGCACACCAGGCTTCCCTGTCCTTTACCATCTCCCAGAGCTTGCTCAAACTCATGTCCATTGAATCAGTGATGCCATCCAACCATCTCGTCCTCTGTCATTCCCTTTTCCTCCTGCCTTCAGTCTTTCCCAGCATCAAGGTCTTTTCTAATGACTCAACTCTTCGAATCAGGTGGGCAAAGCATTGGAACTTCAGCTTCAGCATCGGTACTTCCAATGAATTTTCAGAATTGATTTCCTTTAGAATTGACTGGTTTGATCTCTTTGCAGTCCAAGGGACTCTTAAGAGTCTTCTCCAACACCACAGTTCAGAAGCATCAGTTCTTTGGTGCTCAGCCTTCTATACAGTCCAACTCTCACATCCATACATGCCTACCGGAAAAGCCATAGCTTTGTCTATACAGACCTTTGTTTGCAAAGCAATGTCTCTGCTTTTTAATATGCTATCTAGTTTTGTCACCGCTTTTCTTCCAAGGAGCAAGTGTCTTTTAATTTCATGGCTGCAGTCACTATCTGCAGTGATTTTGGTGCCCAAGAAAATAGAATCTGTCACTGTTTTCATTGTTTCCCCATCTATTTGCCATGAAGTGATGGGACTGGATGCCATGATCTTAGTTTTTGAATGTTGAGTTGTATGCCAGCTTTTTCACTCTCCTTTTCCACCTTTATCAAGAGGCTCTTTAGCTCCTCTTCACTTTCTGCCATAAGGGTGGTGTCATCTGCATATCTGAGATTATTGATATTTCTCCTGGAAATCTTGATTCCAGGTTGTGCTTCATCCAGCCCAGCATTTCTTATGGTGTACTCTGCATATAAAGTTAAATAAGCAGGATGACAGTATACAGCCTTGATGTACTCCTTTCCCAATTTTGAACCAGTCTATTGTTCCACATCTGGTTCTAACTGCTGCTTCTTGACCTGCATACAGGTTTCTCAGGAGGCAGGTAGGGTCGTCTGGTATTCCCATCTCTTAAAGAGTTTTCCACAGTTTGTTGTGATCCACACAGTCCAAAGCTTTAGTGTAGTGAATGAGCAGAAGTAGATGTTTTTCTAAAATCCTCTTGCTTTTTTTTTATGATCCAGCAGATGTTGGCAATTTGATCTCTGGTTCCTCTGCCTTTTCTAAATCCAGCTTGAACATTTGGAAGTTCTCGGTTCATGTACTGTTGAAGCCTGGCTTGGAGAATTTTGAGCATTACTTTGCTAGCGTGTGAAATGAGCGCAATCATGGGGTAGTTTGAACATTCTTTGGCATTGCCTTTCTTTGGGATTGGAATGAAAACTGACCTTTTCCAGTCCTGTGGCCACTGCTGACTGAGTTTTCTAAATTTGCTGGCATATTGAGTGCAGCACTGTCACAGCCTCATCATTTAGGATTTGAAATAGCTCAGCTGGAATTCCATCACCTCCACTAGCTTTGTCCATAGTGATGCTTCCTAAGGCCCACTTGACTTTGCACTCCAGGATGTCTGACTCTAGGTGAGTGATCATACCATTGTGGTTATCTGGTTCATTAAGATCTCTTTTGTATAGTTCTTCTGTGTATTCTTGCTGCCTCTTCATATCTTCTGCTTCTTTTAGGTCCTTACCATTTCTGTCCTTTTTTTGTGCCCATCTTTGCATGAAATGCCCCCTTTGTATCTCTTTTTGTTGAAGAGATCTCTAATCTTTCCCATTCTATTTTTCCCTCTATTTCTTTGCATTGATCACTGAGGGAGGCTTTCTTGTCTCTCCTTGCAGAATATTCTTTGAAACTTTGCATTCAGATGAGTATATCTTACATGTATCACATTTTCTTTATCTATTCCTTTGTTGATGGACATTTAGGTTACTTCTGTGTCCTGGCTATTGTAAATAGTGCTGCAGTGAACATTGGAATGCAAGTGTCTTTTTGAATTATAGTTTTCTCTGGGTATTTGCCCAGAAATGGGGTTTCTGGGTCATATGCTACCCAATAGAATGGTAGTTCTAGTTTTCGTTTTTTGAGGAACCTCCATACTGTTTTCCATAGTGGTGTACCAGTTTACATTCCCATCAGCAGCGTAGGAGGGTTCCCTTTCTCCACCTTCTCTCCAGCATTTACTGTTTGTAGATTTTTTGATGATGTCCATTCTGACCAGAGGAGGTGATACTTCATTGTAGTTTTGACTTGCATTTCTCTAATAATTAGTTGTGTTCAGCATCTTTTCATGTGCCTTTTGACCATCTGTATGTCTTTGGAGAAGTGTCCATTTAGGTTTGCCTCCCATTTTTTCATTGGGTTATTTGTTTTTTCGATACTGAGCTGCATTAGTTGTTAGTTTATTTTGGAGATTAATCTCTTGTCAGTTGCTTCATTTGCGAATATTTTCTCCCATGCTGAGGGTTGTCTTTTTGTTTTGTTTATGGTTTCCTTTGTTGTGCAAAAGCTTTTAAGTTTAATTCTCATTTATTTTTGTTTTTATTTTCATTACTCTAGGATGTGAGTCAAAAAAGATCTTGCTGCAATCTGTGCCAAAAAGTGTTCCGTCTATGCTTTTTCTCTAGAGTTTTATAGTGTCCAGCCTTACACTATAGTGTATAGCCTTATAGGTCTTTAATTCATTTTGAGTTTATTTTTGTGTATGGTATTAGGGAGTGTTCTAATTTCATTCTTTTACATGTAGCTGTCCAGTTTTCCCAGCACCACTTATTAAAGAGGCTGGCTTTTGGGGAGAATGAATACACATATATGTATGGCTGAATCCCGTTGCTGTTCACCTGAAACTATAAAATAACAAGTTTTTAAAAAAGAGGCTATCTTTTCTCCATTGTATATTCTTGCTTCCTTTGTTATAGATTAGGTGACCATAGGTACTTGGGCTTACCTCTGCACTTTCTGTCCTGTTCCATGTATCTGTATTTCTGTCTTTATGCCAGTACCACACTGTCATGATTACTGTAGCTTTGTAGTAGAATCTGAAGTCAGGGAGTCTGATTCCTCCACCTCCATTTTTCTTTCTCAAAATTGCTTTGAGTACTTGTAGTCTTTTATGTTATCATACAAATTAATAGGGATTGCATTGAATCTGTAGGTTGCTTCAGTTCTCTAGTCATTTTCACAATACTGATTCTTCCAATCCAAGAATAGGGTATGTCTCTCAATCTGTTTGTGTTGTCTTTGATTTCTTTCATCAGTACCCTATAGTTTTCTGAATACAAGTCTTTTTGTCTCCTTAGGTAGATTTATTCCTAGGTATTTTATTCTTTTGTTGCAGTGATAAGTAGGATTTTTTCTTAATTTCTTTTTCCAATCTTTCTTTGTTAGTGTATAAGAATACAACAGATTTCTGTGTATTGATTTTGTGTCCTACAACTTTACCAACTGCATTGATAAGCTCTGGTAGTTCTCTGGAGGCCTCTTTAGGATTTTATATGTATAGTATTATGTCATCTGCAAAACAGTGATAGATTTACCTCTTTTCTCATCTGGATTCCTTTTATTTCTTTTTCTTCTCTGATTGCCATGACTAGGACTTCCAAAACTATGTTGAGTTATTACTTACTGATAGTGATGAGAGTGGACATCCTTTTCTTGTTCCTAATCGTAGAGGAAATGCTTTCAGTTTTTCAGCAGAAAGAACAATATTTCCTCTGGGTTGTCATATATGGTTTGTATTATATTGAAGTAGGTTCCCTCTAAATCCACTTTCTGGACAGTTTGTTTTTTTTTTATAAATAGGTGTTGAATTTTGTCAAAAGCTTTTTATGCATCTATTGAGTTGATCATATGGTTTTTATTCTTCAATCTGTTAATATGGTGTGTCACATTGATTGATTTGCATATATTGAAGAATCCTTGCATCCCTGGGATAAATCCCACTAGATCATGGTGTATGGTCATTTTAATATTTTGTGGGATTCTGTTTGCTAGTATTTTGTTGAGGACTTTTGCATCTGTGTTCATGAGTGGTTTGTTGTTGTTGTTCAGTCGCTCAGTCGTGTCCAGCTTTTTGCGACCCCCATGGACTGCAGCACACCAGGCTTCCCTGTCCTTCACCATCTCCCAGACCTTGCTCAAACTCATGTCCATTGAATCAGTGATGCCATACAACCATCTCGTCCTCTGTCATTCCCTTCTCCTCCTGCCTTCAGTCTTTCCCAGCATCAAGGTCTTTTCTAATGATTCAACTCTTCCTTCAAATCAGGTGGCCAAAGTATTGGAACTTCAGCTTCAGCATCGGTCCTTCCAATGACTCTCGATTTCCTTTAGGAGTGACTAATTTTATCTCCTTGCAGTCCTAGGGACTCTCAAGAGTCTTCTCCAACACCACAGTTCAAAAGCATCAATTCTTCTGTGCTCAGCCTTCTATATGGTCCAACTCTCACATCCATACATGCCTACTGGAAAAGCCATAGCTTTGACTAGATGGACCTTTGTTGGCAAAGTAATGTCTCTGCTTTTTAATATGCTTTCTAGGTTTGTCATAGCTTTTCTTCCAAGGAGCAAGTGTCTTTTAATTTCATGGCTGCAGTCACCATCTGCAGTGATTTTGGTGCCCAAGAAAATAGAATCTGTCACTGTTTTCATTGTTTCCCCATCTATTTGCCATGAAATGATGGGACCAGATGCCCTGATCTTCGTTTTCTGAATATTGAGTTTTAAGCCAACTTTTTCACTCTCCTCTTTCACTTTCACCAAGAGGCTCTTTAGTTTTTCGCTTTCTGCCATAAGGGCGGTGTCATCTGCATATCTGAGGTTATTGATATTTCTCTAGGCAATCTTGATTCCAGCTTGTGCTTCATCCAGCCCAGCATTTCTCATGGTGTACTCTGCATATAAGTTAAATAAGCAGGGTGACAGTATACAGCCTTGACATACTCCTTTCCCAATTTTGAACCAGTCTGTTGTTCCACGTCTGGTTCTAACTGTTGCTTCCTGACCTGCATACAGGTTTCTCAGGAGGCAGGTAAGGTCGTCTGGTATTCCCATTTCTTGAAGACTTTTCCACAGTTTGTTGTGATCCACACAGTCAAAGGCTTTAGCATAGTCAATGAAACAGAAGTAGATGTTTTCTGAAATTCTCTTGCTTTTTCCATGATCATCAGTAATACTGCACTGTAATTTTCTTTTTTGTGTGTGAGATATCTTTGTTTGGTTTTTATATCAGAGTGATGGTGGCCTCATAGAATCATCTTGGCAATGTTTCTCCCTCTGCAGTTTTTTGAAAGGATAAGTGTTAACCCTTCTCTCAATGCTTGGTAGAACTATGAAGCCGTATGATCCTGAACTTTTGTTTGTTGAAAGATTTTTTTTTCTTGGCTGCACTGGGTCATCATTGCTTTTGCATGGGCTTTCTCTGGTTGCAGTGAGCAGGGACTGCTTTTCTTTGCAGTGTGTGGGGTTTTTCATTGTGGCGACTTCTCTTGTTGCAGAGCACGGGCTCCAGGCCCGCAGCCTCCAGCAGTTGCAGCACCTGGGCTCACTAGCTGTGGCACCGGGAGCAGTCATTGCAGTGCATGGGCTTCATTGTTCCACGGCATGTGGAACCTTACCCAACAGGGGTCAAACCCGTGTCCCCGGCGTTGCCAGGTGGATTTTTATCCATCGCACCACCAGGCAAGTTCTGCTTGAAGATTTTTAATCAGTTTCAATTTCATTACTTGTGATTGGCCTGTTCACATTTTCTGTTTCTTCCTGCTTCAGTCTTTGAAGTTTGTTCTTTCTAAGAATTTTTCCATTTCTTCTAGATTGTCCATTTTGTTGGCATATAGTTGCTTGTAGTAGTCTCTTATGATCCTTTGTATGTCTGTGGTGTCAGTTGTAACTTCTCTTTTTCATTTCTAATTGTATTGATTTGAGCCGTTTCCGTTTTTTGTCTTGATAAGTCTGGCTAAAGGTTTTGTTTAACTCTTCAAGAACTAACTTTTAGTTTCATTGATGTTTTCTATTGTTTTTTTCATCTCTATTTCGTTTATTTCTGCTCTAATCTTTATGACTTCCTCCTTTCTATCAACTTTGGGTTTTGTTTGTTCTTCTTTCTCTAGTTCCTTTAGATATCAGATTTTGTTGCATCCCTTAGGTTTTGAATCATTGTGTTCCCATTGTCATTTGTTTCTAGGTATTTTTATTTTCTCTTTGCTTTCTTCAGTGATTAATTGGTTATTTAGTAGCATATTGGATAGCCTCCATGTGTTCCTGTTCTTTACAGTTTTTTTCCCCTGTGATTGATTTCTAATCTCATAGTGTTGTGATGAGAAGATGTTTGATACGATTTCAGTTTTCTTAAATTACCAAGGCTTGATTTGTGACCCAAAATGTGGTCTATCTTGGAGAATGTTCTGTGTGCACTTGAGAAGAACATGTATACTGCTGCTTTCAGATGGAATGTCCTGTAAATATCAATTAAATCTATCTGGTCTAAGGCTATGGTTTTTCCAGTGGTCATATATGGATGTGAGAGTTGGACTGTGAAGAAAGCTGAGCGCCGGGAAGAATTGATGCTTTTGAACTGTGGTGTTGGAGAAGACTCTTGAGAGTCCCTTGGACTACAAGGAGATCCAACCAGTCCATTCTGAAGGAGAATAGCCCTGGGATTTCTTTGGAAGGAATGATGCTAAAGCTGAAACTCCAGTACTTTGGCCACCTCATGTGAAGAGTTGACTCCTTGGAAAAGACTCTGATGCTGGGAGGGATTGGGGGCAGGAGGAGAAGAGGATGACAGAGGATGAGGTGGCTGGATGTCATCACTGACTCGATGGACATGAGTCTGAGTGAACTCCAGGAGTTGGTGATAGGGAGGCCTGCCGTGCTGTGATTCATGGGGTTGCAAAGAGTCGGACACGACTGAGCGACTGAACTGAACTGAAGGTGTCATTTAAGGGTTATATTTCCTTATTAATTTTCTGTCTAGATGATCTGTCCATTGGTGTAAGTAGGGTTTTTTTTGGTAGGTGTTTTATACTCCTAACTCATGGCTCAGGTCATTTAAAATAAAACAAAAAGCAAGCAACCTAGGAAGGGAAATTTTCATAGGAGAATTGTAAAAATAATATTTTTAAAACATATGCTGATTCAGGAGAAGGCAATGGCACCCCACTCCAGTACTCTTGCCTGGAAAATCCCATGGACAGAGGAGCCTGGTGGGCTGCCGTCTATGGGGTCACACAGAGTCGGACATGACTGAAGTGACGTAGCATAGCATGCTGATTCATAACAAAGCTGAATATATACATTTAATTTTAAATGCTAGCTTTTATTTTTTAAAGGATTTTTATCTGTTACATCTTTTTCATACTATTTGAAAAATAGAGTTTTTATTCCCTCTTGTGATAGTAATACAGGCTCATTCTATCCATTTTTGGGGGCCCTGCTACACAGCTTGTGGGATCTTAGTTCCCCTGTGGCTGCTGCTGCTGCCGCTAGGTCGCTTCAGTCGTGTCCGACTCTGTGCGACCCCATAGACGGCAGCCCACCAGGCTCCCCCGTCCCTGGGATTCTCCAGGCAAGAACACTGGAGTGGGATGCCATTTCCTTCTCCAATGCATGAAAGTGAAAAGTGAGTTGCTCAGTCGTGTGTGACTCTTAGCAACCCCAAGGACTGCAGCCTGCCAGGCTCCTCCGTCCATGGGATTTTCCAGGCAAGAGTACTGGAGTGCCCCTGCTGCTGCTGCTAATCGCTTCAGTCGTGTCCGACTCTGTGCGATCCCATAGACGGAAGCCCACCAGGCTCCCCCGTCCCTGGGATTCTCCAGGCAAGAACACTGGAGTGGGTTGCCATTTCCTTCTCCAATGTATGAAAGTGAAAAGTGAGTTGCTCAGTCGTGTGTGACTCTTAGCAACCCCAAGGACTGCAGCCTGCCAGGCTCCTCCGTCCATGGGATTTTCCAGGCAAGAGTACTGGGGTGGGGTGCCATTGCCTACCAGGGGTCAAACATGGGCCCCTAGGAGTGGAAGCATAGAATCCTAACCACTGGACGGACTATCAGGGACTCCTAGCAGTTTTTGCTTTTTTTTTTTAATAAAGAAGAAAAAAATGGAGGAAAAGAAATTCCTATAGTTGCACCATACAAAGTCAACTACAATTGATATTTCTGTACTTTCAATTACATCTTCTTCTTTCAAACAAATACGTAACAGACCTATGTTCAGGTGAATTTCTGTGTTCTTCTAGGTAGAGGTTTCATTCCTATTTTAATATAGCAGCAACCACACTCTTTTTCAGCCTCCTTTCACTCTCATTCTGCTACAGTAAAGAAATTGAGGGAGATGAGACGTTAAGTGAATCCGTGTCACTAAGTGGCAGAGCTGGATTCAGGGAGGAGGCGTTCCTGGTAGAGGTGTGTGCTTATGCATATGTACTAGGGTTTTTGGACATCTTTTGTTTTTTTAGATCAGGTTGGTTGTGTTAGTCACTCAGTCGTGTCCAATTCTTTTGCAGCCCCATGGACTGTAGCCCGCCAGGCTTCTCCGTCCATGGGATTTCTCATGCAAGAACACTGGAGTGGGTTGCCATTCCCTTCTCTAGGGGATCTTCCCGACACAGGCATCAAACCCAGGTCTCCCGCATTGCAGGCAGATTCTTTACTGTCTGAGCCACCAGGGGAGCCCAAAATGTGCACTATGAGCTAGCCAGGGGTCAAACCTGGAATCTTCTGATCCGTCCGTAGTCAGACGCTTTATCCGTTGCACCACTGGATAAATGTGCTCTTTTTTCTTTTTGAGAATATTTTTTTAAATGTTGTCTAAATGATAACATTTCTTATTTCTTTTAAGAAATCTCAGGGATTTCCCCGGCAGTCTGCTGATTAGGACTCCTCACTCTCACTATGGATGATGGGGGTTCAATCCCTGGTCCGGGGAACTAAGATCCCACAAGCCATGTGGCGTGGCTGAAAAAAAGAAAAATTTTCTTTTTAAAATTTATCTTGTGCAGTTATATTTAACATTTTCACAATAGTAAAGCCATTTTCATAAATAAAGCTCAGGTTTGTAAAGTCAGCATTTCTTAACAAGGATCGCCGAATCTTTGGGCATCCGTGAGAATTATTTTCCCTTTAAGAAGTGTTCTGTGACAGAGATATTTAGAATTCACCATGTGCTCCCCTATATTTTCCAGCTGACCATGTGACTTTGGGGCCAAAGCATACAAAAACAGGCACGAGTCCCCAGTGTTCTTTCTTCCCCTGCTCTAGTAATCGTAGGGGCTATACATTGAGATGATAGAATCTCCAGGTGGAATTAGCCTGGATCTCCAAGGCACTGTTTGCAAAGAAGCTGCCCTGAAGAGACACTGACCCACAATGGACTTCTCATGGGCGAAAAAATAACCTTCACGTGTTAGGGCACTAAAATCCCGTGGTCTGTATATTGCCACAGTATAACCTATTCTATGCTAACTAATCCAGATCCACACTCTCCATGATTGAAAGAGTATGGGAATTGCTTTGGAAACTGACACCAAGCTCTGTCTCCTAACTGTTGTCTACTTCTTGTAGGTGTACATTCTTTCTTCCTTGGAATAGTTAAAAAGCTATCAGTTAATAAAGGCCAAAGGTGAATGGCTGCTTTTACAAAAGACCTTCCAAAACACTGTACACAAATAGTGGAGCCCTAGAGCCCAGGGACAATGTGCATGTGGAGTTTGGGGAGTGCAGTCAGGGGCAACCTCTCCTTCTCATGGAACCCAGACCAGCTCCTGTCTTGGGAAGCTGAGGCTTTGGAGTGACCAGCAGATGGCATCTGTGACACAGGCCTCAGTGTATCCATTTTCTCTGTCTCTGTTTCTATGCCCTTCTTTCTCTCCAGCTTTATTCAGGTATAAAACTGTAAGATATTTGACGCATACATCATGATGATTTGATATGCATACACACTGTGAAAGGATGTCTTCCATCTAGTGAATTAACACATCCATACCTCATGTATCAATCCTTCCCCGCCCCACCCCGGTGAGAATATTCTCTCTTAGCAAATTTTAAGTATATAATACGATGTTATCAACAATAGTCACCATGTTTTATGTCAGATCCTTAGATCTTATTCATCTTATAGCTGAAAGTTTCGGAGGAGGCGATGGCACCCCACTCTGGTACTCTTGCCTAGAAAATCCCATGGACGGAGGAGCCTGGAAGGCTGCAGTCCATGGGGTCACTAAGAGTCAGACACGCCTGAGCGACTTCACTTTCACTTTTCACTTTCATGCATTGGAGAAGGAAATGGCAACCCACTCCAGTGTCCTTGCCTGGAGAATCCCAGGGATGGGGGAGCCTGGTGGGCTGCTATCTATGTGGTCACACAGAGTCGGACACGACTGAAGTGACTTAGCGGCAGCAGCAGCAGCTGAAAGTTTACAGTTTCTTCAACTTTCTTAATGCCCTCACCCCCTGGTTGCTGGCAACCATTTTTCTGCTGTTTGTTGGTATGAGTCCAACTGTTTTCTTTTTCTTTTTTTTAGATTGCACATATAAGTGATTCCATGCAGTATTTGTCTCTCTCTATCCACATTTTCCCAAATCAACCCTTTTTTAAGAGACATGAGAAGCAGGGATCATAGTGATGTACCTTTGCTGCTGCTAAGTCACTTCAGTTGTGTCCGACTCTGTGCGACCCCATAGAGATGGCAGCCCACCAGGCTCCCCCATCCCTGGGATTCTCCAGGCAAGGACACTGGAGTGGGTTGCCATTTCATGCCAATGCATGAAAGTGAAAAGTGAAAGTGAAGTTGCTCAGGCGTGTCTGACTCTTAGTGATCCCATGGACTGCAGCCTTCCAGGCTCCTCCGTCCATGGGATTTTCTAGGCAAGAGTACTGGAGTGGAGTGCCATTGCCTTCTCCGATGTCCCTTTAAGCAACCTCAAAGGCTTTAATGTTAACATTAACCAGGGCTATTAGGAAAGGAGAGAAGTAAGTGGGTAGAGGATGCTGTAGGTTGACTATGGCTCACAGACTGGTTTGTGAGCCACAGTTAAGATGTTTCTTTGGGAATGCTATAAACAATTAGGATGCACCATGAAGTGAAGTGGGGGAATAAACTGAGCTCCAGCCATAAATTTGGGGGAGACTTTGAATTATTGCAAGTTAGGCATCAAACTTTGTTGTGACCTGATTTGTACTTGAAGGTTATTGAAGCCTGCAATACGTTACTATGCTTCCCTGATGGCTCAGTGGTAAGGAATCTGCCTGCCAGTGCGGGACACGTGGGTTCAATCCCTGGGTGGAGAAGAGCTCCTGGAGAAGGGAGTGGCAGCTCACTCCAGTATTCTTGCATGGGAAGTCCCATAGACAGAGGAGCCTGGCGGGCTACAGTCCATGGGGTCGCAAAAGAGTCGGACACAACTTAGCGACTAAACAACGTTACTTATACACGTGTCAAGTCAAGTGACAGGGAACATTTTCTGCTATATAGCAGGGATTTAAAATTGGAAAAAGACAAGACCTCCATGTTTCCACTGGAAATGAGGGAAGTACCGGACAGAGCATGAGAGCTGCTGTGGTGTAGGTGGTGAAAAGCTCACAGCACCCTCTCAGAAACTGCTCAGATGTGCTGGAGGAAACTGTACATACCCAGCAACCTGTCCTTCAGATGGTGGTCTCAAATATTAAGGGAAAATTTCAAGGCAATATTTGAGATCCAGGTTAAAAAAAATAACAAAACCTGACAACTCAAGAGTTCCACAGATATAAGAAATTGTATATACTGTATATTCATAATTAATGTATATGTGTGTATTTGTATATGTGTATATTTAAGCTGTATAGCAAACACCAAAAGCATCACTGGTAGTTGTCTTTGGGTGATTTATTTCTGTTTTTAAACTTTTCATATTTTCTCTATTTTCCTTTATGAGCAAGAGTGACCTTTATACTGGGAATAAAAGAGTTTCTTGGCCACTTGCCACACTTCTTGTCCCTTAGCTATTAAAGATCACAGAGTTTCTCTGTAGGTTCAGATCTTCCTTCCATTCTGATCTGAAGGCTTCCTAGGGGTCATCATCTGATCAGAGCATCACAGGTAAACCAACTGCTATCCTGCTCAGTATCTGGCTGAACTCTTAGAGTAAATGCTGGAAAGAGATTTATGTGTTAGCAGGGGGAACAAGGTAAAGCAACTATATGATTATTGTTTTAAAACTGGGGCATTGACTTCTTTTGTCTCTGCTTTAACTTGCTCTGGTGTGAGATCTTTATAAGGTGTAACAGCTTCTAGGTGGTCTGTTCATTTTAGATGAAATGGAAGGGACACTTGCCATTTCAGAAGGAAATGAACAGAAAGGAAAAAGCAAGCAAGTAATTGCTTTGCTAAAGCAATATTTTGTATGTGCTATCAAATGCTGCCACCTTATCCACAGTTATTAATGATTATCAATACATGTCAACAATCCCCCAAAGGACTTATTTATATTAAGACAGTGTACCTAGATTTTAGAACTTTTAAAATCGAAGCCTTGGTACAGCTATTACCTGAAAGCATGTTTATACTTGGCCCAGATGTTTAAAGTTGGTGAGGAAAGAGAAGTCCAGGCCATCCATTTGTTCCCATTACTAATAATATGTCAAACGTGCAGTTGCTTTTCATTCTGGTTATGTTGCTAAAAAGAGCTCAGGGAACCAAAAGAGTTAGGAAGGACTTCTGCATTTGTTGCTCCACTGAACTGGCCCTGCCTTTCTCCAGCCTTCATACCTAGGCACTGCCATATGTTGCCCTGTCCTGCCAGAGACTGTGGGCACCTCTGCTTTACATAATATTTAGGTGATCACATGCCTTTTCTTTTTAAACTCCTACAGATTCTTGGCTTCGCTGCATTTTCAAACAAGGTAAACATGGCCACAGAAAACAGCCTGATGATCATTGAGATGATACCTTATAGGTTGGTAATTCCACTTTTCAAGACTACTTTCTCCTTCCTGTTACCTCCTCTTAGCCTCTGACCATATAGCCTGATTTATATCGTTGACCAAAATCAATAGCATGCCAGTTACTTCTCAGCAGAGACAGGTTTACTTGAGATCAGCAGAGAATTGCAGTTTGGTGTGTGCAAGCATGGCAAGTCACATGCAAGTCCTCCTACAGCAGGGGAAGAAATTTTTATAGAGGGAAAAATAAAATTGGGGAGGGAGAGTTGGCCATGGTAAATAGAATCTATGGCTTTTCATTAGCTGAGATCTTTGCCGGCAAGGAGTCTTCTGCGGCTGGGCTCTGCAGTGGTCACAGGGTGTGAGTGCTCCCCCTGCTGGTCTCCAACTCTACTTAATTAGTTTCTATGTATTAATTTAAAAAAATTTTCAAGTTAACAGTCTCTGGCCGCAGGCAAATTTAGGTCATGGACTTAAGTTCATTTTAGAACAGAGGTTCTAAGGGACAGTGGCTAAGACAAGCCTGTGTTTCTTCTCTGGTCAGCCTTTGACTCTCTTCCCATGGTTGAGCCAATCCCCTAACCCAGGTAAACTCGAAAACCAGGGAGACTCATGTATTTTTCTCGCAGCACATTATGAACCTTCTCAACCTCCAAACCTGTCTGATTAACCCTTGGGGATGGGACAAGACATAGCTCTGTTTTCCAAGCCTCTCTCCTGGGGTTCAGTGTTCAGCATCCTTTCTGTCTTCACCTACTTAGACTGACTCAGTGTCCTTGGGCTACATCACTTTATCACTTTAAGTGGAAAGCCTTCTCTCCAAGCAGTCTGGCATTACAGAGTTCTTAAGGACTTGCAATTAATTTGCATTATGGTTCCTACCAGTGACTATGGGGCCTCACTCTTGCTTCTGTTAGGGAATTATTTCTTTAACTTTGACCAGATGAATCATTTTAGCTAAGAAAGGCAACATAACACAGTTTCTTGGCTCATGAGAAGGTTTTTGAGGAGCATTATTCACTTCCTCATGCTCTTCAACAGAGAATATAGCAAGAGTCGGTGATACTGCTTAACCTTCAGCACACAAATCAGAGGCTACTTTGATGCAGCCAGATAATCTCATATATACTACCACTGCTCAGTGAAATCTGGTGATGATTAAATACATTTAAAATATTGTTCAGTTTGTTAAAACTGTGAGCAGACAATCTAGGTACCAGGAAATGCTGTGGTAAATAAGTCTCTGCCCTCTGGGAAAAAATGACAAGGGCAACAATAAGATTGATACTTTACATAATTATTTTATTTCATTTGTTCCTTGTAGTATTACTACAAGATATTCTTTTTTTGGCCGAGGAAACTAAGAGTTACCAAGTTTAAATTACTCCTCTACGCTCACACAGCTGGTCAGCATCAGAGCTACTTTCTGAAACCATTTCTATTTAATTCCAAAATCTAGTATAATAACCACTCTACTATACTTACTCAGTATTGCTGCTGTTATTAATGACTTCAAAACCACACAGTTAACCTCTGCTTATATTTTACCATAAGATTCAAGTGTACAGATAGAGAAAAAACATTTCAGAAATTTAATTTTAGGTATTGCTTTTAACCTCTCTTTATTGCTTATCTCGGAGAAGGTGATGGCACCCTACTCCAGTACTCTTGCCTGTAAAACCCCATGGACGGAGGAGCCTGGAAGGCTACAGTCCATGAAGTCGCAAGTCAGACACGACTGAGCAACTTCACTTTCACTTTTCACTTTCATGCATTGGAGAAGGAAATGGCAACCCACTCCAGTGTTCTTGCCTGGAGAATCCCAGGGACAGGGGAGCCTGGTGGGCTGCCATCTATGGGGTTGCACAGAGTCGGACATGACTGAAGCAACTTAGCAGCAGCAGCAGCAGCAGCATTGCTTATCTATCCAAGGTTGCTAGAGATTAGGAAAATTGAATATGTTAGTTCCTTCCAGATCCACATCCCTCTTTAACTAAATGGCTAACAAAGAACTGAATGTACAGAGAACACCAGGAAGGAAAAAGCAATAGGTTTGTACTATTAATGTTATCATACTAAATATTTAAGGTTTACTGACACAGACTTGGGCAATAAATTCATGAAAATTAAAATCTCTGTGTATCAAGAGACACTATCAACAGAGAAAACAGACAACTCATAGAATAGGAGAAAATATTTGCAAATTATGTATGATAAGGAATTAATATCTAAAATACATAGAGAACTCCTAAAACACAACAGAAAACAAACAACCTGACTCAAAAAGTGCAGAAAGAATTTGAATACACATTTTTCCAAGGATAATACACAAATGGCCAATGAGCACATAAGATGCTCAACATCACTAGTCATTTGGGGAATGCAAATCAAAACTACAGTGGGATACCGCCCCATACTCATTAGGATGGCTACTGTTTTAAAAAAGACAGAAAATAACAAATATTTGATGAAGATGAGGAGAAAATGGAACCCGCGTGCACTGTTAGTGGGAGTGTAAAATGTACAGCCACTGTGGAAAGTAGTATGCTGATTCCTCAAAAAATTAAAAATAGAATTGCCATCAGTTCAGTTCAGTTGCTTAGTCATGTCCGACTCTTTGCGACCCCATGAATCGCAGCACACCAGGCCTCCCTGTCTATCACTAACTCCCGGAGTTCACTCAAACTCATGTCCATCCAGTCGATGATGCCATCCAGCCATCTCATCCTCTATCATCCCCTTTTCCTCCTGCCTCCAATCCCTCCCAGCATCAGAATCTTTTCCAATGAGTCAGCTCTTTGCATGAGGTGGCCAAAGTACTGGAGTTTCAGCTTTAGCATCATTCCTTCCAAAGAATACCCAGGGATGATCTCCTTTAGAATGGACTGGTTAGATCTCCTTGCAGTCCAAGGGACTGTCAAGAGTCTTCTCCAACACCACAGTTCAAAAGCATCAATTCTTCGGTGCTCAGCCTTCTTCACAGTCCAACTCTCACATCCATACCTGACCACTGGAAAAACCATAGCCTTGACTAGACGGACCTTTGTTGGCCAAGTAATGTCTCTGCTTTTCAATATGCTATCTAGGTTGGTCATAACTTTTCTTCCATGGAGTAAGCATCTTTTAATTTCATGGCTGCAGTCACCATCTTCAGTGATTTTGGAGCCCCAAAAATAAAGTTGGACACTGTTTCCACTGTTTCCCCATCTATTTCCCATGAAGTGATGGAACCAGATGCCATGATCTTCATTTTCTGAATGTTGAACTTTAAGCCAACTTTTTCACTCTCCTCTTTCACTTTTATCAAGAGGCTTTTGAGTTCCTCTTCACTTTCTGCCATAAGGGTGGTGTCATCTGCATATCTGAGGTTATTGATTTTTCTTCTGCCAATCTTGATTCCAGCTTGTGTTTCTTCCAGCCCAGCGTTTCTCATGATGTACTCTGCATATAAGTTAAATAAGCAGGGTGACGATATACAGCCTTGACGTATTCCTTTTCCTATTTGGAACCAGTCTGTTGTTCCATATCCAATTCTAACTGTTGCTTCCTGACCTGCATATGACCCAGCAATTCTACTTCTGGAAATATACTTCCCCCAAATTATACTCCCCCCAAGAGCAGTATCTTAAAGAGATATTTTTGCACCCATATTCATAACAGCGCTACTCACAATGGCTGAAATGTGGAAGAAACAATAAGTGTTCATCAATGGATGAATGAATGAACAGAGTGTGTTATATCCATCCAATAGAATATTATTGAACCTTGAAAAGGAAGGAAATTCTGGCTCTGACTACAGCATAGATGAACCTCAAGGGCATTATTCTAAGTGAAATAAGCCAATCACAAGAAGACAATTACTATTTGAGCTCACTTATCTGGGGTACTTAGTAGTCGAAATCATAAAGACAAAGTCAGATGATTTTTGTCAGGGCTGGAGGGAGGGGGGAAATGGAGAGTTATTGATTAATAAGTATAGAGTTTCAGTTTTACAAGATGAAAGAACTATGGAGTAGTTGGTGGTAATGGTTGCATATTATGAGTGTATTTAAAAACCACTGAACTGTACATTTAAAAGTGGGTAAAATGGTAAATTTCATGTTATACGGATTTTACCCAGTTTTTAAAAAGCGGGATAAGAACCAGAACAATTTTTATAAAGGACAGTGACTAAAATTATAATTGGAAAGATTTGAGTCTGACTAGAAGAGAATACATTGAGACTTTAGCTCTAAACCGTCTTAGATATGATATCTGCCTATTGCTTACCCACTGATATGATCTCAAATAGTGTAAATAAACCATTTTTCATCAAGTTTTGTAGTTTTGCCTGCTCTATTTGTTTCCACTGGCACTTAGCAGAAACCTCAGACTAGAAGATAAGCACATCACGTTCTCTTAATGGCCTTTGTCACTTGGCTTGATTTGCTGGCAGTTTTGGCAATCTGCTGCCTCGGTTTCTTTTCTTATCTCTTAATTTTTTGAAAAAAGGTCAGGCCTGGGACTTCCCCGGTGGTCCGCCTGCCAGCCTGGATGGGAGGGCAGTTTGGGGGAGAAGTGCGTGAGTACTCATTCATGTCCAACTCTGCGATCCCACGGACTGTAGCCCACCAGGCTCCTCTGTCCATGGGATTTGCCAGGCAAGAATACTGGAGTGGGTTGTCATTTCCTATTCCAGGGGATCTTCTCAACCTAGAGATTGAATCCTTATCTCCTGCATTGGCAGGCGGATTTGTTACCACTGAACCATCTGGGAATCCTTGACGGAGAAGGGAATCCTTGTATGGCTGAGTCCCTTCGCTGTTCACCTGAAACCATGACAACATTTGTAACTGGCTGTTTGCTGTTATTTAGTCGCTCAGTCGCGTCCGACTCTTTGCCACTCCATGGGCTGTAGCCTGGCAGGCTCCTGTGTCCATGGGATTTCCCAGACAAGAATACTGGAGTGGACTGCCATTTCCTACTCCAGGGGAACTTCCCAACCCAGAAACCCAACCCAAATCTCTTGCTTGGCAGGCAGATTCTTTACCATTGAGCCACCAGGGAAGCCCCTAATTGGCTACACCTCAATATAAAATAAAAAGTTTAAAAAAAAAAAATTCACCTGCCAATGCAGGGGATACCGTTTCGATCCCTAGTTCAGGAAGATCCCACATGTGGCAGGCCGACTATGCCCATGGGCCACAACTACCAAACCAGCGCTCCAGAGCCAGAGAGCCGCAACGACTAAAGCTCCTACGCCTAGAGCCTGATTTCTGCAACAAGGGAAGCCGCACAATGAGAAGCCCATGCACCACACTAGAGAGTAGCTCCCGCTTGCTGCAACTAGAGAAAGCTCACGTGCCGCAATGATAACCTAGAGCAGCCAAAAATAAATAAATAAATATGTTTAAAAAGTGTCAGGCCTTTTGATATGGATGATAAAGTTATGATAAGAATAGAGTGGGGGAGGTGCCCATAATGACTCTGCTACCTAGGAATAATTCCACCATTTTATTCCAGCTTCCTGTTTCCTGTAACGCCAGATATGAGCAGTCTTACTGAAGTTCTTGTAGAATCGTTCTCCTTAGCTTTAGTGAGCTCCTCTTTGCTCGTATTTCTGGGCAAGAAGATTGCCAGTTTCCATAACTATGACGTCAATTCCAACCAGGTGAGAGGACTAGCCTTTCTATTACTTTCTATTACTTTCTCGGACCCTTTAATCTTTGTTCTCTAACCTGAGCCTTCTGCTAAAATGAAGACGGTAACCAGAGAGTCACTTGGACCACCATTTGAGCTATAATTAAAGGTTTTTCAGAAGTGTGACATCCTTGCCTCTGAAGCTACCTGAATTACTATGCATGTCGTTACCCTAGAACAGATACAGGGTAGGGAGGCATATGTTGTTAAGTTGGCAGGGTTCCTCTCCTCTCCTTTTATCTTCCTTTCCACCAAGTCCTTAGAAGTCAACCACATACAAGGCACAACAAGAAATACAGTGGACTGTCAAAACTAGGCTAATAACATAATTCAGTTGGTCTCCCAGAAATAGTCATTGTCACTTTTTAAAAAAAGTCTCCAACCATTCTGAGTTTGGCCCATCCCCTAGAAATCGAAAAGGAAACATGGGGACTTCCCTGGCGGTTAAGTGGTTAGGACTTGGTGCTTTCACTGCTGTGGCCCAAGGTTCAATCCCTGGTCAGGGAACTAAGATCGCACAAGCCCCTTGTGGCATGGGCTGGTGCCTCGTGGTTAGGACCCCAGGCTCTCACTTCGAGGCCCAGGTTCAACTGGTGTCCCGCTTTGACTTTAGGATAGTATGAAAGGAAGCAAGAAAACAATGCTTTGTATCTCTCTATGATCCTAGTGATCATGTGAAAGAGAATAATAAGGCAAAAGTCTCATTTTCTCACTTTGAGGGCTTTCCTTGTGATCTTTAGCTAACATGAAGAAATCAGATTTGCCATCCTTCAGTTCTTTCCAATAATCTTTCATAGTTATTTGAAGTGACATAAACAACCCTATCTTCATAGACAAGAAATAACAGCGTAACTTTAGTGCAAACTCAAGTCAGCCTTCTTCGACAAATAGCGGGCCTGAAATATTTGCCGTTTCTTTACAGGATTTAATAGCCATTGGCCTTTGCAATGTCGTCAGTTCATTTTTCAGATCTTACGTGTTTACTGGTGCTGTTGCCAGGACCATTATCCAGGATAAAACTGGAGGACGACAACAGGTGTGTGCAATAGAATTTGATCTCTAATATACAGAGATAATTATATCTATTTATATGTATATTCACTGAAGGGGATTATATATTAGTTTAACCATACTGCTGTTTTACAGTTATGTTTGTTAGGAGGGATTTGTATTATGCTTGTTGGATCTCATGCTTGGCTTAATTTTTGCTTAGCTTTTGTCTTAAAAGCTATCTGTCAATGAGGAATTTGAAGATCATTTTCTGTAAAAATATTATTGTTAAAGGCTTCTATATATTAGCCCACAAGAAGGTACTTACCATATAGCAAAGCTAAAAGATAATATTTCAGGTAAACCAACTATCACCTATTAACATTTTTTTCTATGGGGAGATATATTCTCAGTCCTAGTCTATGAAAGTAATAAGACAACTCTCGACTTCCTGAAAGCAGGACTAGAAACTTTTCTAACTCCTCAAAAGACATGACAGGAGGCTCTAGTCTTTGTCTAGGTGAGCTTATGGAATTTACGTTCGTTCTACCTTTGTGTAAGGGAAAATTGTCTGGGTCAGATCCTCTTCAGGTATCCTGAATTAGTAAACTAAATATACGGGTATATGGAAGGGAAGAGGGAAAGAAGAATGGTGGCAAAGTTTTAAAGGCAAGCTCTCTGTCCAGTTTTCTGGCATGAGATTTTCTAAGTCCAATATTCATGAGTTTTAGACTGACCAGATAAAAGTTACAGTTTACAACATGAGAGGTATCCCATCTCAGTTACGTAGTATGAATAAGTGTCAAAGAACTATCAGAATTGAACCTGGAATAAGCCCATGGACTGAGTCAGGGTTCAGGAGGCAGAGAAGCAGAAGCCAAAGACAAGCCGGAGCCACAGTAGCACAGTAGGGGAGGCATCGCCGTGATCAGAAAGGAAAGCGTCAGGGGCTTCCCTGGCGGTCCAGAGGTTGAGACTTTGCCTTCCAACGCAGTGGGTGTGGTATCAGTCTCTGGCTGGGAAGCTAAAATCCCACACGTATCTTGGGGCCAAAACATAGAGCAGAAGCAATATTGTAACAAATTCAATAAAGACTTTAAAAATGAACTACATTAAAAAAAATTTTAAAGTATCAGAAGAATGGACACAAAACTCGAATGGGGAAGGAGAAAGTGTCACAGCTTATGGGTGAAATATCAGATGAGACCTAATAAAAGAAGATTGGGCAGTGGTAAGAGCATGGGTCTAGAGTAAGACTGTATAGTTTCATATGGACTGAGTTTTGTTGTCAGAGAGCTTCTACCGAACACACTGGCCTTTAAGGGGTAGCTCTTCTGCACTACTGTCTGATCAGAGAAGGAAGATGAGTTTTGTTAAAAAAAACAATGATGTTCTATGCAAGTGAAGTCAAAATAAGAGGATTTTATGATAAGAAGAAATGGAAATAGCTTTTCCAGACATCAGTTCCCTTTAACTTGTGACCACACACTTTGTTTATTTAGTATCAGATCAGATCAGATCAGTCGTTCAGTTGTGTCCGACTCTTTTGCGACCCCATGAATCGCAGCACGCCAGGCCTCCCTGTCCATCACCAACTCCCGGAGGTCACTCAGATTCACATCCATCAAGTCAGTGATGCCATCCAGCCATCTCATCCTCTGTCGTCCCCTTCTCCTCCTGCCCCCAATCCCTCCCAGCATCAGAGTCTTCTCCAATGAGTCAACTCTTTGCATGAGGTGGCCAAAATACTGGAGTTTCAGCTTTAGCATCATTCCTTCCAAAGAAATCCCAGGGCTGATCTCCTTCAGGATGGACTGGTTGGATCTCCTTGCAGTCCAAGGGACTCTCAAGAGTCTTCTCCAACACCACAGTTCAAAAGCATCAATTCTTCGGCGCTCAGCCTTCTTCACAGTCCAGCTCTCACATCCATACATGACCACAGGAAAGACCATAGCCTTGACTAGGCGGACCATTGTTGGCAAAGTAATGTCTCTGCTTTTGAATATGCTATCTAGGTTGGTCATAACTTTCCTTCCAAGGAGTAAGCGTCTTTTAATTTCATGGCTGCAGTCACCATCTGCAGTGATTTTGGAGCCCAGAAAAAGAAAGTCTGACACTGTTTCCACTGTTTCCCCATCTATTTCCCATGTAGTGATGGGACCGGATGCCATGATCTTCGTTTTCTGAATGTTGAGCTTTAAGCCAACTTTTTCACTCTCCACTTTCACTTTCATCAAGAGGCTCTTCAGTTCCTCTTCACTTTCTGCCATAAGGGTGGTGTCATCTGCATATCTGAGGTTATTGATATTTCTCCCGGCAATCTTAATTCCAACTTGTGTTTCTTCCAGTCCAGCGTTTCTCATGATGTACTCTGCATATAAGTTAAATAAACAGGGTGACAATATACAGCCTTGACGTACTCCTTTTCCTATTTGGAACCAGTCTGTTGTTCCATGTCCAGTTCTAACTGTTGCTTCCTGACCTGCATACAGATTTCTCAAGAGGCAGATCAGGTGGTCTGGTATTCCCATCTCTTTCAGAATTTTCCACAGTTTATTGTGATCCACACAGTCAAAGGCTTTGGCACAGTTAATAAAGCAGAAATAGATGTTTTTCTGGAACTCTCTTGCTTTTTCGATGATCCAGTGGATGTTGGCAATTTGATCTCTGGTTCCTCTGCCTTTTCTAAAACTTATTATTGTATACTTATTTAGTATACAAGCATAAAAAATTTGGGGAGAAAAGATGCACATGGTCGGAAAAAAATCAATCACCGTGCAAGTAAAATTAAGCACAGAATAAATACAATAAATGTTAAAGTGCCATGAATACTTCATGAAGGAGAACGATGGAGGAAGTGGGGCTTTTCTGGATCCCCATAAGAGGTTTAGAATATGTGTAGATGGAAGGAAGGAAGACGGGCTTCAGTTCAGCTTTGGAGTTGCCTTTAGCCTGTTGGGCAAAGTGACTCTCATCCTGTTTTCTGCTGTGGCTTCGTTCTCCCCAAGGACATCTCTCTCTGTGGTGCAGTGACCCTTCACAGGGAAGCATGTCCCTCAGGATGCTGGTAAGCTTTTCTCCAAGACCCTGACTTGCCCAGGGCAAATTGCCAGTTCAAGCAGAGAACACCCCTGGCCCGTGACCCTCCACATTTGAGCTTCCCCACCTCCAATCCAAGTTTCTGATTTGGACCCACTCAGCCTTCTTCATCCCCTAGCAGGGGTTCTTCTCTCTCCCCTTCTCTTCTGGGGACTTTCAAATTCAGCCTGCCTCAGAACACCCTCATTTTTTTCAAAGCTCCCAAGGACTGCAGGAAAGAGAAGCTCGGGAGCTGGCTCTGAGCCTATTTGACATGACCAGCCACCAATAGCCACTTCCGTGTGTGTGTGTATATGTATGTCTGACATACATCAACACTGTGTAAAATGCGTCTGGATTTCACTTTAATTTCTCCCTGTCTAGAAACTTGTCTTCACTGGTTGCAGCAAAACCTACCAGCCCTTCTAGCCTTGGCCTGAACCTTAAGTGATGGCAGTCCAGCCGAACAGCCGTCCCTCTTCTAGCTGGTCCAGTTCTGATCCTGTGCTTCCCTCTTCTCTATGATTGTGTTCCTTTCCTTGTTCCCTGTTTCCAAAGATGAGCCTGCTCGCCTTGTCCCCAGGCTCCCAGAACTGCTTTACTCTATTACTTTATTAAGTTGGGGCTTTACGATGTTGTGTTAGTTTCTGCTATACTGTCGTGAATCTGTTTTATGTATACACATAACCCCTCCCTCTTGGATCGTCCCCAACCCCCTGCCCAACCCCAGGTCATCACACAGCACCGAGCCAAGCTCCCTGTGTTACAGAGCAGCTCCCCACTAACTGTTTTTCATCCAGTACTTATATATCATATGTCAGTCCTACTCTCCCAATTCTTCCCACCCTCCTCTTCCAGGTCTGTGTCCATGTACATGTCCATCTCTATGTCTGTGTCTTTATCCCTGCCCTGCAAACAACCTCATCTGTACCATTTTTCTCGATTCCACATTTATGCATGTATGCATTTGTTTTTCTCTTTCTGACTTACTTCACTCCCAGAACTGCTTTTGAAAATGACTTATTATTTTTAAAAAAGAAAAGAAATAAATCATCACAAAAGGAAATGAGTTGCATTCTCTTTAGAGAGAGCAAATGGGGCAGTGGAGAGAGCCTGGATTTTGGAGTCGGTTGGTCAGGTGGATTGAAACCTGACTCTAGTTCCTAGCCGTGTGACCTTGGGAAGTTACCTTCACTTTCTGGGGCTCTAGTTCTCATCTGTAAGATGGAGATAAGGATAACCTTTCAGTTGTGAGAATTAAACTGGATGACAACAGAGCTTCTACCCCAGGTCCCTAGCGTGCTGGTTGGTATGTGGTACTGTTCTATCCACTGCTTGTGGAGCAGTTGTCTGAGGCTCTTCATGTCACTCGTGGCTGTGCTTTATGAGAACTCACATTGCGTTGAGTCCCTGGGAAGAAGGTAGGGTCAGTCTTGGTTCAAGAAAGCCTGAAAAAGTGATGGAAAATCAGAGCGGAAAAGCAAAACACGCGTGAGATGTCAAGTTGTATTAGTATATGCTTGCTGCCTCTAGGCTCCGTTCACGCACTGAGTCTGGGATTCTGAGACTCACCATGCATCCTCCTAGGGCACAACACCACCAAGGATGGCCCTCTGATCCCAAAGCCCACTCCTCTCGTGTGCAGCCATGAAAGTGAAAGAAAGTGAAAGTCACTCAGTCATGTCTGATTCTTTGCGACCCCATGGACTATGCAGTCCATGGAATTCTCCAGGCCAGAATACTGGAGTGGGTAGCCTTTCCCTTCTCCAGAGGATCTTCCCAACTCAGGATCGAGCCCAGGTCTCCTGCATTGCAGGCGGATTCTTTACCAGCTAAGCTATCAAGGAAGCAGCCATGGGGGACAGACAATTATTGGCAGGCCTCCCTGAGCAGCCAGATTTATGGGATTTCAGTGTTTGGTTGATCATCATTTAAAACTAGGTTTTTATACAGCTAATTTTGGTGTCTGTATGTCTTTGTTCCCCTAAAAGTAATCCAAAGAACTTTGGAGGGAAGGAGTAGGAGGAGGAGAAGTCCTGATATGTTTTCCTGTGCTAAGCAAAGCAGTTTCTTCTATAGTGCGAGACCACCTGAAGCTAGACCCTAAAATTCAGAGTGGCAACAGGCTGAGATGCACACTGGCTGGAGGAGCTTATGGCTTCAGTTACCCTTTTCAGTTCCTTTTCAGTTACCCTTTTCAGTTCAGTGTATAAAATGTTTGCCACGAGAACTTCCTGAGTTTCAGTTACAGTGATCCATTTTCCTGAATCCTTCTGCCTACATTCTTCTCTCAGGGTTCAACTTTTCCACCTTGGGTTGGTCCCATAGCTGTGTATCAGTCGGAGTGGGAAAGAAAGGAAGCAGAACATTGATTTCATTGCAGTTATTTTCAGTGACATGTTTCTATGGCAAATAGCAGTGAGCAGTGAAAGAGAACCCAGTAGGAAGTCTTTTTCACATCTAATAAAAAAGAAAAAAAATTAGACAATTATTGCCGCATGGTCATTTAATGGTTTAGATTTAAAGTTGCTTGTGCTAGTATATGCTATTGTTTTGATTTGTGGCTACAGTTTTATCCCTCGCTCCACCCTTATCACTGTGGGAAATTACACTGCTTTGTATGATTTTTTTCTGTTTAAGTAGGGACTTAACCAATGGAAGTTTATCAACAGAGGATATAATGAGTTCAAGATTATGTCCAGGGAGCCTTAAACGATTATAAAGGGAACTATGTGTTTTTTAGCTTTCTACCTGTATTTGACAATCTGAATCACTGCTTCCTAAGTAGTATGAACCCAGAGGAATCAACCCAGCTGGAACAGGATCCAGAGCTGTTATCAACAGCCCTGACTCATGTTCATTTCCTTTTTTTTTTTTTTTTTTTTTGATGGCATCGAGGCAGAAAGAAACAAAAGTAGGAAAATCAGAAGTGAATATCACGGTATTAAGATGAAGCATCACTGAAGCTATTAGATGGGAAGCTATCCAAACCCCAAAAGAGCGAGGTGGAACAGTTGGGATTTTAGGGCTGGCAGTGATGGGTCTACCAGGGCTTTTTAAAACTATTCAAAGAAGGTTAAAGTTAGGAGGAAATGAAGGCCAGGTTGTAGGAGACTTCAGATTCCACAGCACAAAGCAATGGCAAGAAAGATTCAGATATCCAAGCCCATCTGGAACTTTTCAGGAAACCTTGATGCATGCAGTCAATGAGTATTTATTGAGTACCTGGTGTGTGTTGAGCATTTTGACAAGAACTGACGGTGTCAGCTCACTGCAAACGCACTGATGTTAGCTGGTTATACGTACTCAACCCCTTTTAAGAAAAAAACACAAACCAGACATGCTTGTCACCAAGCAGAAGGCCTCAGTTGCAGACAGGGAACCAGTCCATTCCTGATGGTCTCTCTCCAACTGGCTCTGTCTCCTCAGTTTGCATCTCTGGTAGGCGCAGGCATCATGCTGCTCCTGATGATGAAGATGGCTGGCTTTTTCTACAGACTGCCAAACGTAAGTAGACCTGACCAGATGCCTGAGTCAGATCACATCCTGGTGGGGGCATCTCTGAGGGGAACTGCATTCTGCTCATCTCCAGTGGTTGCTCCAGGCTATTTCTGGTTCCTTTCCTTTAAAATAACTGCCTCTACCATACAGGATTTCCCTGGTGGCTCAGATGGTAAAGAATCCACCTGCAATGCAGGAGACCTAGGTTTGATCTGTGGGTTAGGAAGATCCCTGTGGGAGGGCATGGCAACCCACTCCAGTATTCTTTTTTTTTTTTAATTTATTTTTTAACTGAAGGATAATTGCTTTACAGATTTTTGTTGTTTTCTGTCAAACCTCAACACTCCAGTATTCTTGCCTGGAGAATCCCCATGGACAGGATCACAAAGAGTTGGACACAATTGAGTGACTAAGCACCTCACAGAACTAGGAGTTAAACACGATAATATGTATAATGTAGAGAGAACAGTTTTGAGCTAATAATAAGCGCTCAAGAAACAATTGTGATTCTTCTCATCCTCATTAATCTTTTTTTAAAAATTGCTTTAGCTATAAAGTAAGCTTTTAGAAGTAAGGATTCAGTTAAATATGACCAAAATAGACTTCAGATGCCAGAACGCCCATTCCCAACACAGGCTTGGAAACTCATTGTGCATTCATGCCATCTGTTTTCCTAAACAGTTTCCAGAAGTCCTTGTTCGCATTCATGTGAACTCAATCCCCCTACCGCTGCCACCCTGCCTTTTGGTCAGTTCACAACACTAAAAGTTGAGTTTTAATCTTGTATTCAGCTAGAATGCCTCTATGTACTTACATGCCATTTCTTCCCTTTGTGTGAAATGAATGATGACTTTACATTTAGAGGTGCCAGTTGCATTAATTACTGACTATAATCAATTTGTTCTAAGTTACAGTATAGCTCAATGCCCAGTGTCCATGATTTCTTTTTAAATTTCCTCCGTGTTCCCTTTAGTCATTTTTAGATAGTACTAAGATGGGGAGGTAGGGCTTCCCTGGTAGCTCAGTGGTAAAGAATCTGCCTGCAATGCAGGAGACCTGGGTTCAATCCCTGGCTTGGGAAGATCCCCTGAAGGAAGGGCATGGCAACCCACTCCAGTATTCTTGCCTGGAGAATCACATGGACAGAGGAACCTGGTGGGCTACAGCCCATAGGGTCGCATAGAGCTGGACATGACTGAAGCGACTAAGCAGCAGCAGCAAGGGAGGAGATTTTATTCCTGGTGCAGCAGCTTGGTTACCCACTGATGTAGCAGTCCCTAAGCTGGAGTGGTTGTAAATATTATACCCATCCTTTTGAACATATTTGGGACTTCCCTGGTGGTTTAGTGGTAAAGAATTCGCCTGCCAAGCAGGAGACGCAGGTTCAATCCCTGGGTCAGGAAGATGCCCTGGAGAAGGAAATGACAACCCACTCCAGCCCAGTATTCTTGCCTGAGAAATCCCACGGACAGAGGAGCCTGGTAAGCTACAGTCCATGGGGTTACAAAAGAGCTGGACATGACTTAGCAACTAAACAACAATTCCACCTGGTGAATATCACGTTTCAGTAGAATAGGACCATCTTAAGGCTGTTGCTGCCTTTGGTTCTTGTGATTCAGGGATCTTGGAAACCAGCCATGGAATATATGCGTGGTGGGTGGGATTAAGCTTGTGTTTACCACACAAGCTGTCCTCCGATTCCCAGCAGAAGTCATCTCCAGAATGGAGCTTAGGCAGCACCTTTGGAGCTATAACTCTTGGGAGTCTATTTTTGGTGGGCCACTCACTGATTTACTTTGGACAGTTATATTTTTCCTTTATAGACTACAGAATCAGAATTTTTTAAAAAAAAAATCTCAAATAAAAATCTGTCCGAATTCACTGCAGGGTAGTGATAAAAGTGAGGCTTCCCAGATGGTTCAGTGGTAAAGAATCTTCCTGCCAAGGCAGGAGATGCAGAAGACATGGGTTCGATCCCTGGGTTGGGAAGATCCCCTGGAGAAGGAGATTGCAACCCACTCTGGTATTCTTGCCTTGAACATCCCACGGACAGAGGTGGGTTACAGTCCACCTTACAGAGGTGGGTTACAGTGGGGTTCCAAAGAGTCAGACATGACTGAGCACACATGCATGCATGCACAGTGATAAAAGCAAGGAAGCCTCTCCTTACTATAAATATGCTGGGAATAAAGCAGCCCTTGCTTTTGGCCAACCATGTTCTGGCACGTTATTTTTACATCATCTAGTTAGGATGTTGCTGGGTGAGAAAATGCAAACACAATCTGATCGGTGGAATAACTGAATTTCTATAACCATGGCTCTCTATGAGGATTAAACTATGAATGATTCCTTCCTGTTTTTATTGGAGTATAATTGCTTTACAATGTTCTGTTCGTTTCTGCAGTACGACATCGTGAATCAGCCATATGTATACATACGTTCCCTCCCTGTTGAGCTTTCCCTCCCATTCCACCCCTCTAGGAAGCACCTATCCTTCCTTCTTTGAATGACTATGGGTAGTTTGTTGCAAAATTCTTGGGAAAGTAATTGGTAGAGCATCCTGGCAAGGATCTCAACTAGTGAGCAAGGGACCCAATATACATTTTTTTAATGTAATACAAATAGTGTATTCAATATTGTTCCAATTTTGTGTGGGAAAAAATACATAGGCTATACCAAAATGTTATCTCTTGTATGATGGAAAATATATATAAATTCAATTCTTCTTTGCACATGAGCATGTTTTATCTTAATATTCAGAAAGGTAAAAATTTTGTTGTATATTTCATGAAAAAGATTTGTTTCCCTGTCATACTCTGTGTGTGTGCTCAGTTGCTCAGTCGTGTCCAACTCTTTGTGACCCCATGGACTGTAGCCCGCCAGGCTCCTCTGTCCATGGAACTCCCCAGGCAAGAATACTGGAACGGTTGGCATTTCCTCCTCTAGGGAATCTTCCTGACCGAGGTATCAAACTCATGTCTCCAGTGTCTCCTGTATTGGCAGGTGGATTCTTTACCACTGAGGTTCCTCGGGAGCCCTCATACTTCACACCTCAAGCCAAAAGTCTTGTAAAAACCCTATAATGTTAAATTTCTTATCTTTCCTACCACATCTCCCTGCTAATTGCAGAAATTTGGGGAAGTTCTTGGCTGGTAAGAAGATGAAGCTGGAAAACAAGTAATTTCTGCTGACTTCATTTTTGTTCCTCCCCCCTCTACTGACTTGTTGCATCCAACTGGTTACTGAGTAACCTCAGAAAACCAGAGTAAGCCTGGATCCAAGCCACTTCCAAGAGTGGGATCAGTTCTAATTAGCTAGATGGCTAGGAAAAGGATGAGAAATGTTTCTTAAAGTACATTAGATCCTTCTTTGAGGCCCTGATGATTTTATACCCCCATGAATATTGATCTTCATTTTCTTATATTTAAGACACTGTCTTTCCATTAGAAAAGGAGACATACTTACTTTTTAAACTTTGGAAAATTCATAATAGATAAAAATCTATTTTTTAGATAGATTGGTCACACTCTGAGGTGGCAATCCCTGAAGCCACAATCACAAATAAACCACTATTAACATTTTGGCATATACCTAACCAATATTATTCTCTATGAACAGATAGTATTTACTTTGTATGCTCTTGTTGTTTAGTCACTAAATCGTGTCCGACTCTTTGCAACCCATGAACTGTAGTCTGCCAGGCTCCTCTGTCCATGGGATTTCCCAGACAAGAATATTGGAGTGGGTTGCCATTTCCTTCTCCAGGGGATTTTCCCAACTACAAGGATCGAACCCGTGTATCTTGCATTGGCAGGCAGATTCTTTACTGAGCCACCAGGGAAGCAGCCTTTACTTTGTGTAATTGTGATCTAACTGTACACACAATCTGGTATTCTTGTTAATTTCATATATAACATGATACTCTTACTATCACTTATTAATCGGTTTAAATTAGTTTATCTGAGTTTTTTTATTATAAATAACACAACAATGAGCAATTTTGTACATCTGCCCTTTTCTGTATTTAGGATAGATTTTTAAGGGGAAAACAAAAGTTCTGTATGAAAGCATATCAATCAATATTTCTTGCTCAGTTGCTTCAGTCATGTCCAAGTCTTTGCAACCCTGTGAACTGTAGCCTGCCAGGCTCCTCTGTCCATGGGCTTCTCCAGGCATATACTGGAGTGGGATACCATGCCCTTCTCCAGGGGATCTTCCCAACCCAGGGATCAAATCTGCATATTTTAAGTCTCCTGCATTGACAGGCGGGTTCTTTACCACTAATGCCCCCCTGGGAATCCCTAGTATTTCTTAATATATTGCCAAATTATTTTTCAAAAGGGCAATACCCATTTTTAATGGAATGTCCTCAGTGTTTTAAATTTGCTAATTTAATTTGATGGACCAAAACAGTGGTATCTCACTGTTGAAATAATCGTAGTACATCATGATTAGGCTTGGGATAAAAAACACTACCAAATTGAAACTATTTCAGAATTTCTGTGAGTGGAAATTCTCTTAATTTGTCATCCCATCTGAGAATGGTTTCTAAGCAACATCAGTCACATAGGTTATATTAAGCACACTAGGCAAAGCAAGGTCAAATAGGCACAGAATAGGACAAATGGCCAAAGGTGCCAGCCTTCCTATGGGTCTTGCCTCATCCTTCCACCAAAAGTGGCAACATGGAAACAGCAGGGACTAGATGATCATAACTTGTGGCTACTCTTCCTCTCACTGTCTGTGTAAGTAACCAGTGATCTGACTCTAAAAAGGGCATGTGGGAACTTCCCTTGTGGTCCAGTGGTTAAAACTTCACCTTCCAATCCAGGGGGGTTATGAGTTCAATCCCTGGTCAGGGAGCTAAGATTCCACATGTCTTGCAGCAGTAAAAAACCAAAACATAAAACAGAAGCAATATTGTAACAAATTCAATAAAGATTTTAAAAATGGTCCACATTCAAAAAACTCTAAAATAAAAGGGGCTTTTGAGAGCTGTTACTGGCCAAATGAGTCACATGGCCTCGCTGTGTCTTGTGTGTTTGACAAATTATAAGGGTGAGCAGAAACTAATGTGGAGAATACCTATTTGACTGGACAGTGAGTGGCAGCACAGACCTGGTATTTGTATGAAATATTAGTGCAGAACACCTCTGTGTGGCAAGGCTGACCAAGTCTCTGTGGTTCCTTTGTAGAAATTTGGAAGCTTTACCCCTGAAGGGAAAATGAAGCAGGGTTTATTTTTTCCCCACAGGCTATAGTGGCTGGTATCATCCTGAGTAACGTCCTACCCTACCTGGAAGCTGTTTACACCCTACCCAGTCTGTGGAGGCAGAACCAGTATGACTGTGTGAGTGTAGATGCACTGGGGAGGTTGGGAAGGACGGAGGGGAAGCCTGCAGAGAGAGGAGGAGAACAAGTGAAAGTGATCAACGTGAACCCACCGTCTGATGCGTCTCTGCTGTTGCTCAAAAAATGGGAGTCAAGGTTATTTGGTGCACAGAAATACTGAGACCCCATTCCAACTATATGAAGTTCGATAAAACAGAACTCATTAAGCAGCTGCAGTTAAACACAGATCTAATAAAAGGGTTCATCATACATGGCATATTTGAATGACTTTTAATCTGGTTAATAGAACTACATTCCAGGAGAGGGGAAACAAATCCTAACAAGAGAAGGGGGCCTCTTGCCAGGAAGAGTAACTGATGGAGTGCTCCCCTCTTCTCTAGAGAAGAAAACTAGAGGGCATATAGGGGAAATAGCAAGAAATGAAAGATAAGGGATGATGATGCAATGAGAGGAGAGGGACCCAGAAGAGGAAAGAGATCATTTTTGGGTCCAGGTCCCTGAGAAGTCAAGAGGGGAATGTGGTCCAGCGCACAGTTAGAGCTTCTGGTCTTTGGAGTGGAGACAGCACTTCCAACAGCCCTGGAGAGAACAAGGGAAGGCTGAGTGCAGAGAGTAACAAATGGCAGGTGGAATGAACAGTTAAGGGATTTTCAACCCATCTTCTTTTTTAAAAAAAATATTTTTTATTGGGGTATAGTTGCTTCAACGTTGTGCTGGTTTCAGGTGTACAGCAAAGTGAATCAATTATACATAAACATATATCTACTCCTTTTAAAAAAGTTCTTTCCCCATATACACAGTAGCGTATAAATTCCAGTTCCAACCTTCCATTGTATCCCTCCCCCTCAGCCTACCTTCTTTATGAAAATGAAAGTCAAATCACCTGCTGAGAGATGCAGTAGGTGGTGGGACAGGGGCTTGAAAAGGATATTAAAGATTCCTAATGACTATCATGGGTCTTAAAATAGCAACCAGTAATTGAGTGAGTGTTCTGGGTTGCTTTCCAAACAGTATTTCTAATCTCAATAAATTCTATCAAGCAGATATTATTACCCCAATTTTTCACAAGCAGAAACTGATGTTTTAAGAGAAAACTAAAGAGAGATGTGACCAAGAATTCATAAAAGAATTGCTAGGCAGCCCTGGGGCCCAATCATTTGTGACAGCATCAGTCCATATGGCTGTGGAATTTGTTCTCTAAATCCTAGGAGTTGGGAGAGAAAGAGTAAAGGTGAAGACTTGTGATTTTCTCAGTTCTGCTTGTTGTCATGGTCTCCCTTTCTCCTCCTTCCTCTTTTCCATAAGCTCATTTGGATGGTGACGTTCATGTCTGCAATTTTACTGGGACTGGATATTGGACTAATTGTTGCAGTAACTTTTGCCTTCTTCATCATCACTGTTCAGTCACACAGGTACTTTGGGGTAATAGGAGGTGGGCCATGTCAAGGTGAGGCAACTGTGACCTAAAGGCAAATGCATTTCCTTACAGAACTAAGATTCTCCTCCTGGGTCAGATCCCTAACACCAATATTTATAGAAGCTTCCAAGACTATCGGGAGGTAAGAATCCAAATGAGTCCCACTCCTTGGCCCAAAAGATGAGATGGACCAGGCCTGCTGCTTAGTATTTCTCCCCCCAAAAAACAAAAAACCCTAAGCTCCTTTGTTCCTCTCTGCTGCACTGCAGATACGCATTTACATTTACAAAGTGATGCAGCCAGTTAAAGATAATTTTAAATGTACTTCAGAGGGAGGAGGGCCAAGAAAAAGAGAGGTGTGAAGAAATAAGAGGGGAAAAGAAGAAAGCAGGGGGTGAAAACCAGAGGGAGGAATTTGTTAGTTCTTGATGCTTATAAAGAACACAGATTCTCCAGGATGTTCTAAGGATTTTTTTTCCTTTACTCCATAAAAGAGCTGAAAAATTGCCCTCAAGTGTACGTTTATTTGTCTTGCAGGTTGCAAACATTCCAGGGGTGAAGATCTTCCAGTGCTGCAATGCCATCACATTTGTCAATGTTCACTACCTCAAGCGCAAGGTGTTAGAGGAGGTGAGGGCTGTCCTCTGCTTCTCCCCACCCACTTCCCTCTCCGTCCCAGAGTGTTCTCCCCTCCCCTACTCACCACTTGAATTAGACCCAGCATATGTCTTTCAGATTGAAATGGTAAAGATACCCCTTACAGAAGAGGAAATTTATACCCTGTTCAGTCAAAATGAAGAGGGCACACAGCGAGGAAAGATCTGTCGGTGTTACTGCAACTGTGATGAACCAGAGCCATCGCCCAGGGTTAGAAACACCTCTTCTTTTCTCCTATATTTTATAAAGAAATGCACTAGTAGAGTTTTTTTTTAAATTATTTATTTGTTTATTTGTATCGGTGCGCTGGGTCTTCGTTGCTGTGAGCGGACTTTCTCTAGTTGCAGCACGCGGCTACTCTCCAGCACACAGGCTTCTCGTTGCAGTGATTTCCTTTGTTGTGGAGCACAGACTCTAGTGTTCTTGCCTGGAGAATCCCTGGTGGACTACAGTCCATGGGATCGCAAGAGTCGGACACTACTTAGCGACTAAACCACCAACCACCACAGACTTTAGGGTACACGGGCTTCAGCAGATGTGGTGCGTGGGCTTAGCTGCACTGCGGCAGGTGGGATCTTCCCAGACCAGTGATCGAACCAGTGACCCCTCCATTGGCAGGCAGATTCTTATCCACTGTACCACCAGGGAAGCCCTGCACTAATAGTTTTCTAAAAAAAGAAAAGAAAAGAAAATGTAAACCCCTCCAGGGATTTTAACTCATAGATGAACCATGAATAATCAGAAATATCCCTTTCTTCTCAGAAATGGAGACAGAGGTTCCCTTTCAGGATCTTGCTCTGAGAGTAGGAGGCGGGAGGAGATGTCTCAGGTTCTGACTCTCTTCTCAATGACCAGTGACTTATCTGAGCTCAGAGGACAGTCTGCTTGTTGAGATTGTCACTAGCTCCCTGGTTGTCCCTGTTTTCCTTGACTTTAATCTTAGCTCCCTGGCTGTAGATTTCTGAGAAGGAGTGCCTGAAAGATTGTTTCCTAATTTGCAGCAGGGTCAGGGCCAGGGTCAAGCTGGTTGGGATTCCAAGGATCTGTCAGGGTCTCCTGATATCAGCCCGTGACCAGGGAAATGATGATGTGGTGGGGAGGGCGGAGAAGAAGACATGCTTCAGAAGATTATTCTAGTGGCTGAGTTAAAGTGTTCATTCATTTCCAACTCAGACTTGGTCTAAATATTCCCTTTCCCTAGAACAGGGCTGTTCATTTCCATCTTTAAGGACTTCATATGTACCTATACCCTGGAGCAGCAGCTGTATCTACACACGTACACATACATGCACACACACACATTTCCCATCCCCCTCCTCACATGGGCACAGACAAATACAGAGCATGCACTTGTGTGTGTGTGTGTGTGTGTGTGTGTGTGTGTGTGTGTGTGGATGCAGCATGGACTGTAGCCCATCAGGCTCCCTTGTCCATTTGGATTTTCTAGGCAAGAATACTTGAGTGGGTTGCCATTTCCTTCTCCAGGGAATCTTCCCATTCCGGAAATTGAACCCACATCTCCTGCGTCTCCTGCTTTGGCAGGTGGATACTGAGCCACCCAGGGAAGCCCATTTGCATTCCCATACAGCTGAATGGAGCATACTTCTCCTGAGCTCCTGGAAAATACCAACTTCCCTGCCAAGAGGACTAACTCTACTAGTAGAATTAACACTGTCTCTGATTTTTATTTTGCATCCACATTGCACTGAATATGGTAGAGAGTGTTTATAGGGCATCAGAGAATATATTTTAGATAGGATACAATCATCTAGTATTTGTTGGGTTTATACTAGGGTACCCAGAACTATGGCACTATGGAAAAGCAAACCAAATGTTTAGGGGCCTCTGCCTCTAGGTCTTTCTTCTTAATTGTGGTATAAAGCAGATAACATAAAATCTAGCATCTGAACCATTTTTCAGTGTATAGTTCAGTAGTGTTAAATACATTCACATTGTTGTGCAATCATTACCACCATATATCTCCAGAACTTTTTCATCTCGAAAAACTGGAACTCTAACCCATTCTACAACTTGGCATTTCCTCTCCTTTCCAGCTCCTGGCAACCACCATTAGACTTTCTGCTTCCATGATTTTGACTATTCCAGATACCTCATATAAGTGGAATCATACAGTATTTGTCTTTTTGCAACTGGCTTATTCCATTTAGCCTAATGTCCTCAAGGTTCATTTGGGTTGTCCTTTATTTTAAAAATTTTTCATGGGAAAATCTGAACAGATACAAAAGTAGAAACAAGAATAATGAGCCTCTATGTACCCACCAACCACTTTAAGATATATCACATCATATTCAATCATGTCATCAATACCCCTACCCACCTATAACCCATCAAAATCACAGGATTATTTTGAAGCAATTCATTGAATTTTAAGTCAACTGAGGGAATTCCCTGGCAGTCCAGTGGTTAGGACTCTGTGCTTTCACTGCTGTGGGCCCAGGTTCAATCCCTGATCAGGGATCTACGATTCCACAAGCTGTGCTGTCTGGCCAAAAAAAGAAACAAACTGGAGAGATGACAACACTCTATTAACGTGACATTTAAGGTTATTATTGTATTTTATCCTTCCAAAAATATACATTATTTCCCATTTCTGAAATTTAGATGTATTATATAATCAATGGAAATATTATAGTTTAATTTGCAGTGTTTTCTTTCTTGATAGCACGAAAAGTAGTGGTGATGAAAATAGAGTGGTGAAGCACACCACGCAGCGTATTGCTATGTTCTAAATTGTCTATATTCTAACAACTCTGAGACTTCAGGTGAAGAAAGTGGGCATGAACTCAAAAAGTCAGGGAAACATCACGGTAGTAATGGACTTAAGCCAGGCAGGACAGAGAAAATTGGATTTATGTCAGGTAGGAAAAAAGAGGACTCCCAGTCCATGAATAGGCTTGGGCAGAGACATTGAGGTAAAAGTGAGCACGGGGTTGTCAGAATAAGGGCTTCCCCCAAAGGCTCAGCAGTAAAGAGTCCTCCTGAAATGCAGGAGACATGGGTTCGATCCCTGGGTCGGGAAGATGCCCATACACTCCAGTTTTTTTTTTTTTTTGGCCTGAAAAATCTCATGGACAAAGCCACCTGGCAGGCTACAGTCCAAAGGATAGCAGAGTCAGACACAACCAAAGTACTGATCACAAGCACGTCAGAGTAAGAGGCTTGGCCTGGACAGTAAGTTCAGGCAGGAAGTTCAGGCAGACCCAGAGGGAGAGCATTGTGAAAGCTCTTGAAAGCGTGTAGAGCAGATGGAGAGAAGTGGGGAGGCTCTGGGAGATTTATTTTTTAGTGTTTATTTTTATGTATTTATTTGGCTGCACTGGGTCTTCATTGCAGCATGTGAACTCTTAGTTGCAGCATGTGCGATCTAGTTCCCTGACCAAGGATAGAACCCAGGGCCCCTGCATTGGGAGAGTGGAGTCTTAGCCACTGGACCACCCAGGAAGTCCCTCAGAGGTTTATTCTGCCTGGAGAACCTTGAATCTCCCCACCACTGAACCCCACCATCAGCTGTCCCCCCAAGGCCTGGCCTCAGTGACTGTCAAGACTTGGGGAACATCTCTCTTCTTTGAACTGTACTATTATCACTTGTCCACACCATTTTTAGCAATACAATATATACTATCATGTATAGTTATCTTTACATTTTTCCCTATTTTTAAAGTTTATTTCATAAGCAGCATTATTAGAACAGATTTTTCTTGAGGAAACATCATCCCAATGTATACTTCTGTAGCAAACAAATTCTTCATTTTCCCACATGCCTTCCAGTTCTTGTCCATATAGGTTGCTGTTTTTGTTCAGTCGCCAAGTTGTATCCAAGTCTTCGAGACCCCATGGACTGCAGCACTCCGGGCTTCCGTGTTCCTCACCATCTCCTGGAATTGGCCCAAGTTCATGTCCATTACATTGGTGATGCCATCCAACCATCCCATCTTCTGTTGCCCTCTTTTCCTTCTGCCTTCAATCTTTCCAAGTATCAGGGTTTTTTTTTCTGAAACAGTCAGCTGTTTGCATCAGGTGGGCCAAAGTATTGGAGCTTCAGTTTCAGCATCAGTCCTTCCAATGAGTATTCAGGGTTGATCTCCTTTATAGGTTTTTATTCATCCTTTAAATGGACATGTGCCCTCTCCCCAGGTAGAATCTGGCCGCCATGACCACAGAGTCAACATGCACCTCTTTCTTACCATTGTATTCCTGAGGCTTGGTTCTGTCCTTAAGCAATGCCAAGCACCCCAGGCCCGATAGGAGGGTAAGAGGAGTGGAAGGTAAATACAGCCATGCTTAAGGAACTTCTGTCTACTTGAGGAAGTTTGACAGACAACAGTTTCACTGATAAAAGAAAGAAGGTTGAGAAAAGGGACTGATGGAAGAAAAACTGGCTTGGCCAAAAAGTTTGTTTAACTTTTCCATAAGCAGTTATAATCTAATACTTCAAAGTTATAGTAGGTGCTGGAGACTAATTAGAACCCAGGTATGAGGAAAAGAATAAATCAAAGATGATTTAAAGTCTGGCTCATTAGGACAATGATAATGTCACTGATGCATGTGGGGGAAGTTGGTGGGGGGGAGGGGGATGCTGTGAGTGGTGAGGATCAGGGAAGATGAATGTGGCTTTATATACATTGTTGTTGTTTAGTAGCTAAGTTGTGTCCAAATCTTGTGACCCCATAGATTGTAGCCCATCAGGCTCCTCTGTCCATGGGATTTCCCAGGCAAGAATACCAGAGTGGGTAGCCATTCCCTTCTCCAGGGGATCTTCCCAAGCCAGGGATTGAACTTGCATCTCCTGCTTGGCAGGCAGATTCTTTACCACTAGGCCACCGGGAAAGCCCATTAGATGGCTAATGGGAAGCTGCTGGATAGCACAGGGAGCTCAGCACTGTGCTGTGTGACAACCTGGAGGGATGGGATGGACTGAGGGAGGGAGATTCCAGAGGGACGGGATGTGTATACTACTTGTGGCTGATTCACGTTGTTGTATGGAAGAAGCCAATATAATATCGTAAAGCAATTATCCTCCAATTAAGAAAAAGATCAATATGGTTTTAGTCACAAGCTAGAAGTGACAATGAAATATCTAAGGAGAAAAGTATAGTGCGTGGTCTGTGTTTTCCAAGAGTTTTCCAAGAGCAAGGGAAGTGAATTAGTAGATAGAAACAGCATAGTTGCAAATACTTCCAGCCTTATTGGAGTCTTATCATAGTCCTCCCCTAATTCTGTTGTCCCAGATTATTTACACAGAACGATATGAAGTTCAACGGGGCCGAGAGTCCTCCTTCATTAACCTGGTCCGCTGCTCACGTTTTGAGAGCATGAACACAGCCCAAACTATGTCTGAAGACCAAGTACCATACATAACATCTTCCTCATCTCAGAGAAACCCAAACTATGAGGATGTGGAGAAAGTTTGGCTTTCTGATGACCCCTCCAGGAGCATGACGATCACACTCCCTGAGGCTTCTGATACTCAGGTCAGGGCTACAAAACTCCTGCCTTACTCGACTTCAACTGTTCTACCCAGCATCCACACCCTCATCTTGGACTTCTCCATGGTGCATCTTGTGGACGCACAGGCTTTGGTCGTATTAAGACAGGTAAGTACTAAGGAGGTGTTCACAAGAGCTCTGATCCCTGACTGAGTTCTGTTAGTCACTGATCAGCCGCTCTGTGACTCCTAGGCCACTAGAAACTTGCATACCATAGACAGTTTAAGGTCAACAAGAATAAAAAGAAAATGAAGCAACTCTGATTTACTAAACAAGGGTTGGTTCCCTAAGCATGGGAGGTTGTTTCTCAAGGACTAAAAATCAGAAAACTCTTTAACACCATTGAAACAACGATCTGTGCCATGCCCAGCAACTCCCGGCACATCCTGGGAGTTAGCTACAAAAAATTTCAAGGAATAGGTTCAAATGCTACAAAAAAGAGTTCACACAGAATTCTCTACTATTCAGCTGCTCTAAAAGGTACTCAGGAGGTTTGAAGAAGTTGTGATGAAGTGACACATCAAGTGTGAGGTTGCCCAGTCCAGTATCCAAGTCCAGACCCATATGGATCTTCCCCAGTTCCCTCTTCATTGCCTGCCTCTTTGGGTGAAAAAGGCAGGAAAGATTTTTCCTTCAAAAGCAGTGTTCCCTGAGTCCTGATTTCTCTCCCACCATCTCGTTTCTCAGACAGTTTTCATTTCTCTCCTTCTTGTACAAATATGGACAGTTTAGGGGCACAACCAACCATACTGTTTTTTTGTTTAATGTCTCATAAGCACAAAATGGGCTTTCCTGGTTGCTCAGATGGTAAACAATCCACCTGCAGTGCAGGATGCCTGGGTTTGATCCCTGGGTTGGGAAGATCCCCTGGAGGAGGGCACAGCAACCCACTCCAGTATTCTTGCCTGGAGAATCCCCATGGATAGAGGAGCCTGGCGGGCTGCAGTCCATCGGGTCGCAAACAGTCGGACAAGACTGAACAGCTAAGCACAGCACACAGCAAGCACAAAATAGTGCTTGTGGGAAGCTGCTAGTGGGAACCTGTCAGTAAAGCACAGGGGGCTCAGCTCCGTGCTCTGTGATGACATAGAGGGGTGGGTGCAGGGAGAGTAGAAGGGAGGTCCAGGAGAGAGGGGGTGTATTATACATGTAGCTGATTCACTTCGTTGTACAGCAGAAACTAACGCAACAGTGTAAAGCAATCATATTCCAATTTTAAAATCTCATAAGTATCTTTTTCTCAGGCAGCTTTTCTCTTCGCATTCTCGCTCGCTTGATGTATTGAATAATGTAATTCAATACCTTATTCAATTGGTCCTGCTGACTCAGTTTCACATATCCTGAATCCACTCACTTCCCAGCTCTGACTGCACCCACCTTTTTTTTTTTTTTTTTTGGAGAGCTGCTCCTTCAGCTGACTTTCCTTCTTTTATGCTCAAATTCTATGTAACAAAATATTTATAAATATTTTATCCTATTTCTTATTCCCAAGCAAATATGATTCTGTTTTAAGTGAATCCAGCTCCTCTTTAGTCTAAGGCAATAGGAAGCTTGTCATAGCAGAAAGTGATCTGTGGATGTGTGCTCTGTCCTGGCTTGACTGCCACCTCCTGTCCATTGGACCCAAGGTAACTTATTAAATTGTATTGGGTCTTGGTTTCCTCATCTATGAAATGAGAGGCTGAGAAGAGGTTTACATTAAGGGTTTTCCCATCCATGAGACCCGCCACCCCCCACCCTGCAACTCCATTTGTAGACTCAGATATACTTGATTATATCTTATCTTTGGGACTTCCCCATTTTAGGTTGTAGTACTGGGCTGTGTTCTCCCACTCTTACACTGTAGTTGTAACTTTAGATTTCATTGACCTTACATTATTGAATGTCTCTTACATGCCAGACGGAGTTGAGCACATTTATATACACTTTCATTTAGTTCTCACAATAGCCCTGAGAGACAAGCCATATTTCCCCCTAAGAGTCCCGGGCTTACAGCCAGGAAGGGACCTGTCCAGCACTGGAACTTAAAGCCTCTGACTTGATATCACTCTCCCCCCTGTTCTGTAGCTGTGCCATCCTCTCCTCCCCTTCTTTCTTTCATTTTTGTGGAGGCACCATATGTTCTGGTCTTTGGCATGACCTTTCCAGACCTGGCCTATGTTGATGACTCTCTGCCCCAGGTCGTGTCTGGCACCTTAACTTTGCAGCTGTCAGAGACTCACTGCGCACTCTCACACTTTAAAAAATTGCAAGTTACTCCCCAGAGGTCTGACCCTGTGTTTGTTTCTGGTTTGGTTTGTAGCTTCTTCAGTCAGGGCATTTGAGAGGAGTGATTTCTTTGATGCTAGCATCACCAAGGAGAAGGCAATGGCACCCGACTCCAGTACTCTTGCCTGGAGAATCCCAGGGACGGGGGAGCCTGGTGGGCTGCCGTCTATGGGGTCGCACAGAGTTGGACACGACTGAAGCGACTTAGCAGCAGCAGCAGCATCACCAAGGCCCAGCCGTTCTTTGCCCTCCTTGACTCTGTGCTGTTTGTTTTGCTCTATACTGCCTTGTTGGAGGAAGTCATTGCTTTGTTTACTTCATAATTAATAACTAAAACTCACTAAGAAAAATCCCAGTGGTTGGTCTTATTAGAGATAATTACTCCATTTAAGCTTCTTTTTTAAAAAAACTTTTATTTATTTGTTTACTTTTGGCTGCACTGAGCCTTCACTGCTGAGCTTAGGCTTTCTTCATTTGTCGTGAGCTGGGGCTGCTCTTTATTGAGGTGCAAGGGCCTCAACAAGTGCAAAGAACTTTCAGTGCTGGAACTTACAAGCCACTGCAGTGGCTTTTCTCGCTGCAGAGCATGGATGGGCTCTAGGCGCATGGGCTTCAGTAGTCGCGGCTCACAGGCCGGACTTGGGCTCAGTAGTTGTGACACGTGAGCTTAGTTGCCCCACGGCACGTAGGATCTTCCTGAACCAAGGACCAAACCCATGTCCCTCGCATTGCAAGGCAGATTCTTAATCACTGGATCACCAGGGAATTCCTCAGCTACATTCATGAGATTTGAGTCTCCCACTGCTTGTCACTTAGAGTCTGTCTATGGTGTCTCTTTACCAAATCACTTTGTGATTTACCATTTGATTAAGAATGACTTTCTTATCTCTTCATGGTAGTGAAAGAAGTAGAGTCTGTCTGTTTTGTTTCTTTTGACACTTCAACTTAGACCCCAGGGTTAGAACCTGTTGAGTCTTAGAGTATTAAGGTTCATGGTGACTTGTTTTGAGTTGAACATTAAGATTTATAGTCCCAGAGCATATGTATGTGTGTATGTATGTGTGTGTTTGTGTGTGTGCATGGGCTGAAATGTATACTTGAGGTCAGTATGTGATGTTTATTAATCTGAAGTTAAATATCTGATGTTTTACTAAATTCAAATGCAGGTTTGCAGAGCAGTTCTGAATATGACCCTGAGGGTCCCTGAATACTGTTCCCAACTGTGTCGCTTGACCATCTCTGGGCCACAACTTGCCACCTCTGTCCAGTGAACTCCAGAGAGAAGGGAGTCACGTGCAAACACTAAGCGATAATACCAAGTTGTGGTGGTTTGTGGGGACCGTCTAGTGTGTCCCTGTCATGCTTGTGCCCATGTCTAGCCTAGCACCATCTTCACTTGAACACTATCTCCCTATGTGAACTGTTTCCCCACTGCAGATCACGGACAACCCTCCCTCTCACTCCCCACCTCGCATGAGACCATCTGATTCTCTTCTGTGTTCCTGGCACTTTGGCCATTTCCTGGCCTATAGCAGTTTGCTCATCAGATGTTTACAGAGCTGAATGGGTATGAGGTACATATACCCCAGACAAGTGAATGACCAAAGAGATTAGAAAATTCAGCGAATTCAAAGGCCCTGTCCTCTCCTGAGTATGAAGACCTCTATCACTGGTTTACTCTCTCCCTACAGATGTTCAGCGCTTTCCAAAATGCCAACATCTTGGTGCTCATTGCAGGGTGTCACTGTGAGTATCCCTCCTCCCAGGCAGAGGGATGCATTTTGAATCCTGGATCCTCTCCTCCCCAGGTGTCTGACCATGTGTATGTTCCTGATTTGGTTTGTAGCTTTTGTGCTCAGGTCACTTGAGAAGAATGATTTCTTTGACACTGGCATCACTAAGGCCCAGCTGTTCCTCACCCTCCATGATGCTGTGCTATTTGCTTTGTCAAGGAAGTTGCCAGAGTCCTCCGAGTTAAGTGTGGACGAATCAGAGACGGTCATACAGGAAACCTTCTCAGAGACAGACAAGGTTGGATGATGTGAGACAATGGGAGTTGAGGGGAGGTAGGGGGAACGTCTAATTAGAGAGAGATGAGCAATGTGCAGGGCAGGTTTGAGTGTGGCTGTCCCAGAATATGAGATGCTGAAAGGTTCCCTTACCAGTTGGTAAAGAGCAGCCAACCTGGTCCCCAGGTTCCCACACTGCAATGACATCTGCATGTCATTCAGGATCCTTTCCCAACCGAAGAAGGGTTACCCCACCCAGAAGGGGCCTTGAGAATCCTTTCACGGCAAGCTTGGTTACTGCCAGTGCCATACCGATTGATACCTGTTTTAAATATCTCCCTTAGCTATGCCCCTACCCTACCCTTGGGATGAATAATAAAACTGATAAACTAGTAGACGTAAAGATCTGGCAGTCTATTTATGACTAGAGCAAAAGGTAGGGATTATGGACAGACGCAAAGCTGAAGAAGACTGCAAGGGTCCAGGTCATGAAGGGCCTTACACGCAGTGCTGGGGATTATACTAAGTCCCCTACATACAAATGAGTTCTGCTTCAAGAGTGCGTTCATAAGTCCAACAAAGCTAGCCTAGGTACCCAACAAACACAATTGGCGGTGTAGTACTGTACTGTAATAGGTTTATAATATTTTTCACACAAATCACACATAAAAACAAACACAAAAAAATAAACATTTCAAGTCTTACAATACAGTACCTTGAAAAGTACAATAGTACAGGACAACAGCTGGCATCCAGGGGCTGGCATCGAGTGAACAGGTAAGAAGAGTTACTGAGTGGAGGTGGGGAAGAGAGGTGGGAGATGGTAGAGCTGAAGGATCGTCAGCAATAGGAGATGGAGGGCAAGCTGCAATGTCACTCACGCCTGACACTGACGGCAGAACTTCTGGTTCCTTGCTGGAACCAGATGCGAGTTCACATCTTTGAAAGCTCTCAACTTGAAGGTTTGTATGTAGGGGACATACTAAACATTAGGGGATTGGAAAGACAAGTAAAATCAGGAAGACAAGACATTTGGGAATGCTGACAAGACCACTGTTGTTTAACTGGATGATCATGAAATCCAGGCTGGCTTAGAAAAACTAGAGAAGTTGGAGGTTATGGATTAATGGAGCCTGAAGCATAGTAAGTAACTGGGAAACTAGAGAGTGCCAGGAAGATGAAAAGCAAATTTAGGCCAGAAATATTTTCTACTTTGCCAGGAGCCCATGCTTTCTGGTATCATTAAGTCCTACTACATTCTGAAATTCCTTGACTGTTCAAAAATTAAATGCACTTGGGAAGTTTTAACCGATCTAACTGTGTGTATTTCAGAAAGAAGAATCAAGACATAAAACAAGCAGAAGTCTTATAGAAGCCCCCAGAAGTAAAACTCCAGGCTTCTCCTTACTCCCAGACCCAGAGATGGAGGAGGAATCAGACTTGGATCTGTATTCCACGATACAGATGTCTAAAGACCATGGGCTGGATCTGGACCTAGACCTGGATCGTGAGGTGGAGCCTGAGTCAGAGCTGGAGCCTGAATCTGAGCTGGATCAAGAGACAGAGCTTGAGCCTGAGCCAGAGGCCAGTCCCAAGCCGAATAGGCAGAAGTACTGGTCTCTGTTTAGGACTATAATTCCCAGATCCCCAACTCAGACTCAGGCTAGGACACAGTCAGTAGACAGGAGGCATCAAAATGTGAAACCATATACATCCAAGGCTGACACCACTGAGGATACCTTGGAGATCTAGGAGTAAGGCATCACATTTCCTTGGCAAATCCTCCCCACCCAAACGGGGCCACTTGGTCCGGAGATGCAGGCTAGTTACAAACTAACCGTACTTGCTTGGCAACTCCTCCACCTGCTGGCCTCCTTCCTTGCTCAGCACTGGGATCGCACTCCCAGATCACAATGCTAACCAACCAAGAATTATCTCTGAATTCCTTATCCAGGCTCACTTCATCTCACTTTCACCAGATGTTCCACTAAGGACTTCCTTCATCATACCCCTCACCCTTGAGATTTTTTTTCAGACCACCTCTAACTTATTCCCCTCATCTCTGTTCCCCTTCCTCCAAAGAGATGAGGCTCAAATAAAATACATGACTCTAGTTGTATCTGGACCCTCCCTGCATCTTCTCTCTTCTCTGAATTCTGTATGCCGAAGAAAATGTCAGGTGGAAGAAATTCCAGAAGTAGGTAGATGTGGGGAAGAAAGGAGCAATTAAAGAAAAAAACTGCATAGCATCTGTACTTTATATGTAAGTTATCTCCACTGTGGCTTTCCCAGATGTGAAAGAATCCACCTGCAATGCAGGAGACTCAGGTTCTAATCCCTGGGTTGGGAAGATCCCTTGGAGTAGGAAATGGCAATCCACTCCAGTATTCTTGCCTGGAAAATTCCACGGACAGAGAATCGGACACGACTGAGCGACTGACACTCTACTATCTCCACTGTACTGGGGAAAATGGGCAGGTTAAGTCAGGCCAGCCTGAGAAGGTCTGTAGTACAAAGAACTGTTAAGCTGAAAGCAGCTTTGCCATCACTCCAAGGTCAGGATCTTGACAGTTTCAGAAGGCCAATAAACTGGACCACCTGATGTGAATGTTAGCTCTATACAACTCCCCATGGTCTTCAGATTACCTTCATCATTACTTTTTTCTTACAGGTTTTTAAGATACAGGCAATCTAGAATCTGTACTGTCAGTGGGCCAAATTTAGTTAAAATCTGCGACACAACTCCTTAGGAATGGGGAAAGTCAATCAAGTCTCTGCTGCTGCTGCTGCTAAGTCGCTTCAGTCGTGTCCGACTCTGTGCGACCCCATAGATGGCAGCCCACCAGGCCCTGCCATCCCTGGGATTCTCCAGGCAAGAACACTGGAGTGGCTTGCCATTTCCTTCTCCATTATGTGAAAGTGAAAAGTGAAAGTGAAGTTGTTCAGCCGTGTCCGACTCTTAGCGACCCCATGGACTGCAGCCTACCAGGCTCCTCCATCCATGGGATTTTCTAGGCAAGAGTACTGGAGTGGCTTGCCATTGCCATCTCCGAATCAAGTCTCTAGTTTGGTCCAAATTCATTAAAGAAAATTTCCCCTCCTCCATTAAAAAAGTCTAGTATTAAGGTACAACCTGAAGAGAAATATAATCCCCTGGGCAAAGGCATATGGAATACTGAATTTTATTTCCCACTCAGTAAACAAGATTCCCCTTGCTTAGATAATCAACTTCTTTCACCTGTTAGATGAAAGAAATACTTGTTAAAGTGTGTCTCTTATCACAGAGCTAGCAGGTGCATTTACTCATTCTGCAGACATTTACTAAGCATCTGCTACAGCACCCCAAACTGTGGGCTAAGTAAAATAGTAATATCCCTCCCTACCTGACACATGTACAAAGTGACATAAGTTTTGTAACTAGCCCAAGGTCATACACAATCATAGACAACCTTAAAAGAGGTGGGCTTTTAAAAGAGCCCAAGTCACAAGCTTCGTTTGTTCCTGTTTACTCAGCACATTTACTGAACTCCTACTGTGTACCAACCATTGTCCCAAGTGCTGAAGGCACAAAACAAGCAGGATAGATGACAAAAATAATTATAAATTGTGATAAGTACCTTGAAGGTAAAATACCAGAAATCCAAAGGGTATAACATCAGGAGGACCTGGGTACAGGTCCTCTCAAAGAGGTCCTCTCAAAGCACCAATCAAAGAAGCTCTTCCTATGGTGATGGCATGTGGCCTTGCATCTGATGGACAAGAAAGAGACTTAAAGCAGGGCCCAATGACTGCTAGGAAAGCAGAACAAGACGGGTGACCAAGAGTGGTGACTGTGGGTAAGTACAGAAGCTGGGCACTCAGGGACACCCACAGGTGGAGCTCAGGGTGATTACCATGGCCCCAAGGGCTCAACCAGAAACTGGGTCAGACCAGGAATGAACTGTCAGGAACACTGAACTGTGGCAGGAACCGGCACAAAACATTTCAAAACCAAGAAAACATTTCACATTTAAAACAGGAGACTAGGAAGTGCATGGAGAGCCCAGTTTCTGTGAATGGCTGCCCTCTCACTCCAGCTCCCTTTCATGCCCACATTTCCATCAGCGGAAGGTCTTTCAACACAGAACCAATGGTTCTGACACTGGTAGAGTTTAGACTTTGGTCCTTTCTGTTATAACTGCAACATAGCTAAAAATTACTTTCATGCATGACCTCAGAAAGACCAACCTGATGCTTGAACTACAGTCTATCTTTAAAGAACATTCTCTATAAACCCATAGCATCCATCCCCACTCAAAATAAGAATAAAAATGGTCAACTGATTGTAAATAGTTCAGCATTACAGAAAGAATAAAGTGAGCAACAATTCAAAGGCTGAGTCTTTTTCCAAAATACAGGTCACCTGAAATTCTGACATTTCAAACTTTACAAAATGCCATGGTTTGGATTGGTTGGCTCACTTTTATTGCATGGTCATCATTGCAGATTTTATATCTCTCATGGGAAATTGGAGAAAAATTCTAAAGCCAAAAAACCTAGTATAGGCCAGATCTGGAAGTATAATTATTTTAGCACAAATCCCTGATGGCTCATTCTTTTCAGTTGGTAAAGAATCTGCCTGCAATGCAGGAGACCCCAATTTGATCCCTGGGTTGGGAAGATCCCCTGGAGAAGGGAAAGGCTACCCACACCAGTATTCTGGCCTGGAGAATTCCATAGACTGTATAGTCCATGGGGTCGCAAAGAGTTGGACACAACTGAGTGGCTTTTTCACTTTCACTGGAAAAAAAAAGATCTCAAAGTGGCTATGTTTTACAGTAAATGGATTATAGGGGTATGATTTATATTAATACATATTAAAAACTAAGTGAAATCAATAGAACTGTAGGAAAGTAGGTTTGGAAAATGGTCAAAACAGGTGGCCCTAGGTAGCTGTCTTTAAATCCATTAAACATCACAAAGCCCAATGGATTGTAACTTGATCTTACCCATATCTTATTTAGATGATATTTAGAGGAGACTTTGCACTTAGACCTTTGCGTTGCTGCTATGTGAGAAGGTCATGAAGTTTGGGGAGCCAGAGATGGAATGCTATGGTCTAAATGTGTTGTCCCAAATTCATATGTTGAAATCCTAATCCCCAAGATAATGATATTAGGAGATGGGGCTTTTGGGAGGTAATTAGGTCACCCTTATAATTATTAGTGGGATTACTGGCCTTATATAAGAGGCCTCAGAGAGATCCCTCCTCCCACTCTATGAGAACACAGTAAGGAAACAGCCGTCTTTGAGCTAGGAAGTGGGTTCCCACCAGAGACCTAACCTGCCAGCACTTTGATCTTGGACTTTCCAGCCTCCAAAACTGTGAGAAATAAATTTCTGTTATTTATAAGCCACTCATTCTATTGTATTTTGTTATAACAGCCCAAATGGACTAACATGCCCAAGGACTTAACTATACTGCATCTAGATTCAATGCTCATTTATCACTAGAAATACAGAAAGTAATGGCAAAATCCATAATCCATGATGGCATCATAATCTTGAGTTCATAGAATCTCAGTGCTAAAAAGGACCATGAGGGTCATATAGACTAATTTTACCCATCCAAGCTCCTACAATTAAATTTAATTAAACACATACTTATTGGAAGACTCACTGTATCCCAAATACTCCATGTTTCCATAATCTATTACTGAGTAACAATGGACCCAAAATTTAGTGGCTTAAACAATAGTCATATATTTGCTCACAATCCTGCAATCTGGGCTGGGTTTACCTGGGCCCATTCATGAGGCTGTAGTCATCTAGAGATCCTCCTGGGGCTAGAAATTGAAGATGGCTTTGCTCACAAGTCGTGGTATCTCTGCTGAGATGGCAGGAAGAGCTGGAGACTGGCCAGGCAGTGATCTCTCTCTCTGCAAGATTTCTCCAGAAGGGTACCTGGACTTCACACGGTGGCTCAAGGCAGCATGTTATCCGCCACATTCTGCTAGTCAAAGTAAAGTGACAAGGCCAGCCTTGATTCAGTGTGAGGGCAAATAACCTCTACTAATTTTTTAACAAGTCTTTATTACAATATCACTTCTGTTTTATGTTTTGGTTTTTTGGCTGAAAGGCATGTGGGATCCTAGCTCCTCAACCAGGGATCAAATCCCCACCTCCTTCATTGGAAGGCAAAGTCTTAACCACTGGACTGCCAGGGAAGTCCCATATACTCCACTTCTTGTAGGGGAAATAATTTATGGCCATTTTTAAACCACCATACTATGAGAAGCATGAGGATAAAAGAATGAATAAAATATATCTCCCCTCAGGAAGTTCCTTAGCTTACAAATAGGGCATGTGGGGAGGGAGTATCATGCCTCCTAAATGAAAAGATGATGATAATGAGAAGTATGGAAATATAGATGACAGGAAGGGTTAGAAAGAAAATGAGTCAGAGAAGTGAAGAAATGACACCTGAGCCGGGCTCAGTTGAGACTAAGTGGGATAAACCTGAGGTTCTCGATGGGCCAAGGATGAGCAGGGTCACTACATCTGCTGTGGAGCAAGTGTCCGGTTGGTGTGGGCACCAAGAAAAATCTTCAGTTTTGTTCTGGGAAACAGTTTGATCACCTCAGGTATGACTTGTATGCATTGTTAGGTGAGACTAGAGCATCATTTGTATCGGGCTAAATTATTCCCCCAAATTGGGACAAAGTCTTTCTAAAAACTCTCTGAATACTGCTCTGAATATTGGACTTAACAAAATCAAAGGAACCTCATGCTTGAATTAGTTTTGTCTTATCTTAAAACTCTGCTGATGGAGATGTTTTTGAGCTTGTGATATAGTTTGGAAGTGAAAGTCACTCAGTTGTGTCCGACTCTTTGCGAAATATAGCTTTTTGTGTTTTTTTCTGGCTGCATCAGACAACATGCAGGATCTTAATTCCCACCCAGGTAATGAACCCCAGTCCCAGCGATGGAAACGTGGAATCCTAACCACTGGACCTCCAGGGAAGTCCTCAAAATACAGTTTTTCATTGTAAGAATAATACTCTTTAATGAAAATCTATAAAATACAGAAAAGCAGGGAGTAGAGGGGAAAAATTTTTGACCTGTGCTTTTGAACTGTGGTGCTGGAGAAGACTCTTGAGAGTCCCGTGGACTGCAAGGAGATCCAACCGGTCCATTCTGAAGGAGATCAGCCCTGAATACTCATTGGAAGGATTGATGCTGAAGCTGAAGCTCCAATACTTTGGCCACCTGATGGGAAGAGCTGACTCATTGGAAAAGACCCTGATGTGGGGAAAGACTGAAGGCAGGAGGAGAAGGGGACAACAGAGGATGAGATGGCTGGATGGCATCACCAACTCAATGGACATGAGTTTGAGTAAACTCCGGGAGTTGGTGATGGACAGGAAGGCCTGGCGTGCTGCAGTCTGTGGGGTCGAAAAGAGTCAGACACGACTGAGTCACTGAACTGAACTGAGGTGAAGAAATCTCCTATACTTTCATTCCCTAGCGATAAATCCTGTGAACATTCTGGATTGTTTCTCTTGCTTTACTAGAAAGCATGGAGTTGTCATATAATAAAGGGATTCTTCCCTCCCAAAGTTATAGAACTCTAAAACTTTACCAAATTCGTGGGTGCTCTGATTAAATCTAAAATACCCTCATCCCAGGATGCATTTCTTGTTCTCAAGGACTAAGATAAACAACCTGGAACTCTGCCGGATGCTCCCACCTGGCCTCAGCCCTCTAAGCAGCTCCAGGCCCACAAGTTTGTTTCCAGTGTCCTTTATTCAATGTCATAAATTTAAGGAAACACTACGGAGTTGACAGAAATCTGGTTTACGTAACAGTAACTTTTATGAAAGTGACTAGGAGACTGAATATAAACTACTGCTGCTAAGTCACTTTAGTTGTGTCCGACTCTCTGTGATCCCATAGAACCCACTAGGCTCCTCTGAACCCCATAGAACCCACTAGGCTTCTCTGTCCCTGGGATTCCCTTCTCCAATGCATGAAAGTGAAGAGTGAAAGTGAAGTCACTCAGTCATGTCCAACTCTTAGCAACCCCATGGACTGCAGCCTACCAGGCTCCTCCATCCATGGGATTTTCCGGGCAAGAGTACTGGAGTGGGCTGCCATTGCCTTCTCCAAGTATAAACTACAGCAACACTTAAATGCACTATGCCCTTGTGCCAGAAATTAGCCTTTTTTTTTTCTAAAAGGGAAGCAGTCTTTATTTGGGGGGGCTTCCAAAACTTGATTTATAGTAAGTACAAACATTGCTACTTTTGAAAGTTTATAGAAAAATTCTTAGAAAAATTTCAAACATTAGTCACACTGTTGTAATATTCATTCAGTGTTAATAATTTGTTCTTCAGTAAGAATGGAATTCTTCATAGTAAATGCCCCAGCTGCTGCTAAGTTACTTCAGTCGTGTCCGACTCTGTGCAACCCCATATACAGCAGCCCACCAGGCTCCTCTGTCCCTGGGATTCTCCAGGCAAGAACACTGGAGTGGATTGCCATTTTCTTCTCCAATGCATGAAAGTGAAAAGTGAAAAAATGAAGTCGCTCAGTCATGTCCGACTCTTAGCGACCCCATGGACTGCAGCCTACCAGGCTCCTCCATCCATGGGATTTTCCAGGCAAGGGTACTGGAGTGGGGTGCCATTGCCTTCTCCGCAAATGCCCCAGAGCAGCCATTAAAAACCTGCATGCATGCATGCTAAATCGCTTCAGTTGTGTTCAACTCTTTGTGACCCTATGGACTATATAGCCCGCCAGGTTCCTCTGTCCATGGGATTCCCCAGGCAAGAATACTGGAGGAGGTTGCCATGCCCCCCTCCAGAGGATCTTCCTGACCCAGGGATTGATCCCAGGTCTCTTGAGTCTCCTGCATTGGCAGGCAGGTTCTTTACTACTAGTGCCACCTGGGAAGCCTATTAAAAACTGACTGTTAACTAAATCAGCTAAATGTTTGTAAAGCCTTCCTGAACTCCTGTAGCTCTATCCTCTGTCGTCTCCATAGGCATCACGTTTATCTAAGTAACAGCCAATCACATCCAACAGGTACTAACACTAAGCTCACTTACTGTACGAAAGAAGCCTAACACGGATATGTGTGCTTGCGTAGCTGTACTGTTCGATGCTCATAAAAGTAGATCTAAGTAATGCTTCCCTGGTGGCTAACAGTAAAGCATCTGCTTGTAGTGCGGGAGACCCGGGTTTGATCCCTGGGTTGGGAAGATCCTCTGGAGAAGGAAATGGCGACCCACTCCAGTACTCTTGCCTGGAAATTCCACGGACGGAGGAGCCTGGTAGGCCACAGTCCATGGGGTGGCAAAGAGTTGGACATGACTGAGTGACTTCACTTCACTTGTGGATGAGAGAGTTTACTTGGCCTTGACTGTTTCTCATTCTAGCCAGCGAACTCTTTGTTTATAACACTTAAAAAAAAACCCTGTAGGGGACTTTCCTGGTGGGCCACTGGCTAAGACTCTGTACTCCTAATACAGAACACCTGGTCAGGAAACTAGATCCCACACGCCACAACTAAAGATCCTGCATGCCACAACGAAGACTGAAGATCCCACGTGCTGCAACTAAGACCTGGCTCAGCCAAATAAACATAAATATAACTAAGTAAATAAAAACCCTGTAACACTGAGGGCAAGTAAAGGGAGCCCATCAGTTCCACGATTTGTGGGGCACCTGCAGATGACTGCACGGAAGATACGTTGCAGCCTTAAAGAAAATGTCCTGTTTGCTGATATAGTAAGCAACGGTTCAAAAACCATGCAAGAACTGGGATCTTCATCAAAAGTCCTGTTACAGTGAATCATGTAAGGGTCATGAGCATTAAAACTAAGGTTGGGATTCCACTGTTCAATTCAAGCAGGCAGGGATCTGTTGTCACGATGGAGGCTCACAGAGAACTCTTCATTGAGCCCCTGAGCACAAATGGGCCTTCGGTTTCTCTTCAGGAATAGCTTCTGCTTTGAACTGGTCCATCACTCACTAGTGACAGGGACTGCCTGTAATCTGAAGCAAATCAGGCCTGAAGTGAAGTGAAGTCGCTCAGTCGTGTCCAACTCTTGGCGACCCCATGGACTGTGGCCTACCAGGCTCCCCCATCCATAGGATTTTCCAGGCAAGAATACTGGAGTGGGTTGCCATTTCCTTCTCCAGGGGATCTTCCCAACCCAGGGATTGAACCTGGGTCTCCTGCATTGCAGGCAGATGCTTTACTGTCTGAGCCATCGGGGAAGGCTAATCAGGCATGAGAACAGTGTAAATAATCAGCCTGTTTATTGGTGTAATCAACTCTGTTTATCCCAAGCTCCTTGATTGCAAACATGGGCATGGCTGTCTCCAGATTCTAATACCTGCCATTGCCTCTGCCTACGTGTCTGTAAACACTGGGTGGTTGTATCCTCTTCTGAGTCACAATTAGCTTGTGAAATTGCGGAATCGTTCTGATTTATTTCAGTCATTCCAGGAGCTGACTTTGGGTCCTGTTTATATCACAAATTAACCTGTGAAAGGTCTTAAAATGCATGTATTTGTGCATTGGGAAGGGGATCAACCTCTTTTTCAATACTAAGCTGCCTTCTCTCTCTAAACTTATCCTCTTGATCTTCTGTAGAAGCCAAGGATGGAGCAAATGTATCAAAAAATGCTGAATGTGGGCTCACAGGAATATGCTGGGTTTTTTATTTTAAAATTAATTAATTTGTTTATTTGGTTGCACTGGGTCTCAGCTGCAGCATGTGGGATCTAGTTCCCCAAACAGGGGTCTAACCTGGACACCCTGCATTGGGAGCTCAAAGTCTTAGTCACTGGGCCACCAGGGAAGTTCTAGGAATGTGTTGCTGCATTGGGAGCTCAAAGTCTTAGTCACTGGGCCACCAGGGAAGTTCTAGGAATGTGTTGTTTACTCAAAGTCCATTTGGGGGTTTAACCTGAGCCAGCAGGAAAAGGACATTTCTCAAGCATTAATCTAGAAGGTGTGTTTTTCTTTTATTAGAAAACAGGAGATTCAACTGTTAGTAACTCTTCATGGGAAAACCCCAGTCCACAGTATCCTGCAACTTCAGTCTCAGAGTGACTTTCTATAGTGCTGCTGGAAATGATGTTCATATCACGTACAGAATTTATGCCATTTTGCCCCTCTCTCTTTTGAAGTCCACTTTAAGTACCACCAAACCTTTTATTTTTGCCATGAGAATTGCAGGATCTTAGTTCACCAACCAAGGACTGACCCCAGGCCTGGCCATGACAGCACTGAGTCCTAACCACTGGACACCAGGAAATTCCCTCCACCAAGCCTTCTGCAGAACATTTCCTGTGGAGCATGCCAGGAGCAGAAATCTCCTCTTGCAAGTCTTATTCCTGGCATGACACATTAATTATTATCCATTTCAATGCTTATTTTAACAACCTGAGGAGTTTCAGTGGGACAGTTTTGGTTTCTCCCTGAAGAATTCTTTGAAGGGCTTAATCCCTATTGTAAGGCAACATTTCCTCTTCTGGGACTGTTCTGTGGCTGAGAAGTATCTCCTATACTGATTTTTTTTCTCTTTGACAGGCAAGCATCTGTTGGAGCTCAGGCCCACATTTTCACTACAGTTTCCTCTTTCATGGCTGAAGAGATTCTGACACCTGGACTGGAAGTTATCCCATATTTCCCCCACTTTACCCATTGATTATAAGATTGTGACCAATAGCAGGCAGGGCTTTGGAGCGGCGGTAGCCTGCAGGGCTGGCGTGGGGGGCCCACTGCAGGAGAGCCCAGCCTAGCGCCTCCGCCTGGAGAGCAGCCTCTGGGACCCCCAGGAAGCAAAGCACATGTAACCTGAAGCAATGGCACCCCACTCCAGTACTCTTGCCTGGAAAATCCCATGGACGGAGGAGCCTGGTGGGCTGCAGTCCATGGGGTCGCTAAGAGTTGGACACAACTGAGCAACTTCACTTTTCACTTTCACACATTGGAGAAGGAAATGGCAAGCCACTCCAGTACTCTTGCCTGGAAAATCCCATGGACGGAGGAGACTGGTGGGCTGCAGTCCATGGGGTCGCTAAGAGTCAGACACGACTGAGCGACTTCACTTTCACACATTGGACAAGGAAATGGCAAGCCACTCCAGTGTTCTTGCCTGGAGAATCCCAGGGACGGGGGAGCCTGGTGGGCTGCCGTCTATGGGGTCACGTAGAGTCGGACATGACTGAAGTGACTTAGCAGCAGTAGCAGCAGCAGCCTTGAAGGAAGTATGCTGTTCTTGTGGCCACAGATACACATGGTGCCCTTAACCTGCTATACTCACTGAAACTCGCCCCACTGGTGTTCATTCCTCCATAGAACCCGACTCTGAAACATTCTGATTAACAGTATGTGGGAGGGACTTGCCTGGTGGTCCAGTGGCTAAGACTCTGGACTCTCAATGCAGGGGGCCTGGGTTCGATCCCTGATCACGGAAATAGACCCCCTCGTGCCGGAACTAAGTTTGCATGCCACAATTACGATCAAGGATCCCAAATGCCACAGCAAAGACCTAGTGTGGCCAAATAAAATATCAAAATTAAAGAAATAAAGACAGGGCAACTCAGATGGTCCCCACTCTTCCACTCCGCTATGATTTGGGTGCACCTTCTCTCCCAGGTAGCACTCATTTATTAACTCTTTATTGTGTGTCAAGTTCTGTTCTAAGCACTTTGCAAAAGTTAACACATTATTCTGCACAACAACCCTATGAGGCACGGCTGTTATGACCCCCGTTTCCTAGGTGACGAAACAGCACAGGAGTCCCCCCTGCCTTGGACTCCAGCTGAAGCCTCACCTCTACCATCTTGTCTACTGCTTAACATCTGGGGCAGTGAAGGTTCAGAACAAGTCCAGATGAAGGAAGATGCCTGTTGACTGAGTGCATGCAATGCTGCAGGTACTTGATGGGTAATACCATATTTAATTGTCATTTCCTCCAATGCCTCTCCTTGAGCGGAACAGTTATTCTTTTTATCCAGGGTAAGACTCTAAGCCCAAGAGTTTGCCTAAAGTCATAGCTATTCGATGTCAAAGCTGAAATTCAACCCCAAGTGAGATACCAAAGATGAAGTGGTTTTGTTTTTTTTTTTTTTTTGGTGGTGGTGTTGCATCATTTGGCTTTTAAGATCTTAGTTCCCCCACCAGGGATCAAACATGGGCCTCTGACATGAGGCACCAAGTCCCAGCCACTGAATCGCCAAGGAATTCCCAAGCTTTCTCTTTACTCAGTGCTGCTTCCATGTGGGGAAAGGTGGCTTCTTGATGTCTTTAAATTGAAAAATGCAAATCAGCACACTGAGTGCCTCTGTGTCCCTGCCTCTTCTCCCTGTCCCTACCTACCCCCTACCCCCACCCACCATACACACACCCAGACACCCATGGATTTTACATTCTTTCATGTTGTTGTTCAGTCACCAAGTCACGTCCAACTCTTTGAGACCCCATGGACTGTAACACGCCAGGCCTCCCTGTCCCTCACACTTTCCCAGAGCTTGCTCAAACTCATGCCCATTGAATCGGTGATGCCATCCAACCATCTTGCCCTCTGTCACCCTCTTCTCCCACCCTCAGTCTTTCCCAGCATCAGGGTCTTTTCCAATAAGTCAGTGGTTCGCATCAGGTGGCCCAAGTATTAAAGCTCCAGCTCCAGCATCAGTCCTTGTAATGCATATTCAGGCTTGATTTCCTTTAGGATTAACTGGTTTGATCTCCTTGCTATTCAAGGGACTCTCAAGAGTCTTCTCCAACACCACAGTTCAAAAACATCAACTTTCTTTATGGTCCAATTCTCATATCCATACATGATTACTAGAGGCAGGAATGGCAAACCGCTCTAGTACTCTTTCCGTGAGAAGCCCATGAACTATATCAAAAGATTTTTTTTTTCATAATGTTCCTGAAGATAATTTACTGAGCACCTACTACGTATCTGACACTTTTCTTTTAGGCCCTGGAGATACAGCAGTGAACAAAAGTCACTGTCATTCCAAGAAGCAGTGAGGCAATCAAACAAAAAGGCCTCTCCCTCCACCAAAAAATGCTCAGGTACACTGGCTGAGGGTGTATAAACCTCTCAAGGGTCCAAACGAAGGAATACGTTGAAATACTGCCATTTGGATTGAGACAGTAAATAACTTTAATGACTGGATAACACATCTTTTTGCAAGTCAGATGGTTTCCAATTACCTGCTTTCAACAAAATTGAATAAGGACCTCTTGGAATTGTTTGTTGATGGCCAGGAATATAAATTTTGATGATTACCATGTGATTTTTGGCACATTTGGAAGGAAATGTTTTAAATCATATTGCTGTGCCAAACCCTTTCTATTCCCATATATAAAAATTTTTATTTTATGTGACCAAGTTTTCTCACCCATTACCAAAAAAAATGAACAGAATGATGCAGGCCTCATTAAGAAACATCACCTACCTTTGCACTGATGTATATTTGCAACAAAATTTCATCTATCACAAAATAATCCTGTGTTATTTTGATTCATCATGCAGTGATATTCATAATGATAGGTAAGAGAGTTTTTAGAGGACCAAGATCTTAGGAAATGTCTTTGCAAACTAAATTACAATGTTAATGCACATTTATGTGGTGAAGGATGACAGGATGAGCAAGACTTTTTCTTAAAATTTATTTGACTTTGCCAGGTCTTAGTTGTGGCATTTGAATTTTTGTTGCGGCATCCAGGATCTTTTTTTCTTTTTGGTTGTGGCATTTAAACTTTTAGTTGCAGCAGGTGGGATCTAGTTTCTTTACCAGGGATTGAACTCAGGGCCCTGCATTGGGAACGTGGAGTCTTAGCCACAGGACCACCAGGGAAGTCCCAATACAAGACTTTTAAGCATAAAACTGTATTACCTGAGGATGAACTTCTGTGAGAGTAAAATGAAATAGAAATACAAGTTCAAGGAGAAAAGTGGGTAATGTAAAATCTCTTATAATTAACAAAATTATTTTATTTTTTTACATATAAAAGTGTATGACAATGGGCATCAAATTGTTATTGTATTTAAATTCCACTGAATGGCATTCCAAACTGTGATGTAACACTTTTAAATTGTCAATTACCTTTCCAGTTTGTATGCCTTTTATGTAATTTTCTTGTCTAGCGACCCTGGCTAAAACCTTCAGCACATGATTGAATACCAGTGCTGAGTGGACATTCTTTTCTTGTTCCTGATCTTAGGGAGAAAGCTTTCAGTCTTTCATCATTAAATACGCTGATAGCTGTGGGTTTTTTCCTCAGCCTTTATCAGGTGTTCTATTTCTAGTTTGTTGAGTGTGTTGCACAGGGATAACTTCAAAAAGTTATTTTAGTGAGGAAGGAGACCATGTGTTTTTGTGTTTGGGGCTGTGCTGGGTCTTCGAGGCTGTGCACAGGCTTACTCCAGTTGCGGCGAGCAGAGGCTCCTCTCCAGTTGCGGTACGAGGGCTTCTCATTGCAGGGGCTTCTCTCATTGTGAAGCATGGGCTCTACAGCTCGTGGGGTCAGTAGCTGTGGCACGAGCTTAGTTTCTCTGAGGTATGTGGAATCTTCCTGGACCAGGGATCGAACCTGAGTCCCCTGCATTGATAGGTGGATTCTTTACCAGTGAGTCACCAGGGAAGTCTAAGGAAGTAAAATGTTGGAAAGCTCAAGTTCAAGTTCCGTAGAAGCTCTAAGCTCCCTGCTATACCTCCCAGCACCAAACACAGTGCCTGCATAAAGAAAGGGCCCGATCAGCATTTGTGGAGCAAACTACCTCCCACCTTCCCCCTTGCACTTTATACTCCAGCGATGCTAAGCTGTTTATGGTTCCCCCACATTCCACGTGGGGCTTCATCCCTGCCTTCTATTCCCAGCTGACATTTATTCGATGCTCTCCAATGCTGCACAGTGTCATCTCATTCAGGAGATGTCTCTCTCCTTACCCCTCCTCAAATCCTGAGCTGAGAGGGCCTCTTTTTGTGTGTGCTCCTGTGGTACTTCATGCATCTACTGTATTTATAATATGGTGTGTGGTGAAGAGTAGGAATTTGAGAGCCTGGCTGCTCTGATTCAAAACTCTACCTCTTACTATATAGTTTGTGTGACTTTGGTTGTACCTCAGCTTCCTCATCTGTCAAACACAGATGATAATAATAGTGTTGACCGCATAGAGTTGTTTGAGGGATGAGGGACAACAGTGTCCAGGAAATAATCATTACTATGTAAGGATTAGCAGATATCTGTATATGTATAAACGGCTCACTTGGCTGTACACCTGAAACTAACACAACATTGTAAGTCAACTATATCCCCCCCACCAAATTTTTTTTAAAATAATTAACTATTAAGTCCTGCTGGGCAAGGACTATTTTTTTCTTCTCTGCTTCTTGAAGCCCTTAGTCTCATGCCTGGGCTGCAGCAGGTATTTGATAAATGCTTGTCCTGAGGGTGGGCCTGGTGGAACGGATTTGAAAGAAGGAAAAGAAAAACAGATCTGATATTGCATAGCAGGTAGAAATCAGAACTCAAATGTCTAAACCATGTTGCTCATTTTTATGTGTTTCTCAAACTGTATTTTGGCCCCGAGATTGCCAAACTTTAGAAACTAAACCTGCAGTCAGAGCCTCCAAAAGGGCAGAGACCTCAAAGAACATACACAGGTCATAGGAGCTGTTCTGTGCCTGCCTGCCAGTGAAGGTTCACAAATGTGTGTGGTAGATTTTAGTCAAAACTTGCTTCCTTTATATCCCAGGAGTGAGGATGTGGGGCAGACAAATCTTCATCACTCAGACTTGTCTGGTAGAAATTCATTACCAAGTATAAAGAACTTAGAGTTGGACCCGATCAGCTTAGGTCAGTTTGTAACACCCTACTGCCTCCCCAGCACACCTCCAGGGATCAGAGAAGGGGCTCCACCTGCCTCCAGAACTGCCAGTCTCTGCAACCCCCTCATTGCTAGAGAACCCGCACCTCCAACCTTCATGCCGTGGCCAGAGGAGGCCATCTAAGAGGAGGCAAGAGTTTCCCACTCCACCAAGCCAAGGCTCTTATTCTTATATCTCCTCTACCTACTCCCCTCAACTCTTCAGTCCAGCACAGTTTCCTTTTGAAGTTTAAGGTTTTCTTTTTTTTTAATTTTTTGGTTGTACCACACAGCCTCTTAGTTACCCAAGCAGGGATTAAACCTGTGTTGCTTGCATTGGCAGCACAGTCTTAACCACTGGACTGCCAGGGAAGTCTCAAAAGTGAAAGTCGCTTAGTGCTGTCCAACTCTTTGCAACCCCAAGGGCTATATAGTCCATGGAATTCTCCAGGCCAGAATACTGGAGTGGGTAGCCTTTCCCTTCTCCAGGGGATCTTCCCAACCCAGGGATCGAGCCCGGGTCTCCTGCATTGTGGACAGACTCTTTACCAGCTGAGCCACCAGGGAAGCTTTTATAGAACAAAGCCAGAAAAGGGTTTATATCTCCAAGCAACTTCAGTTCTCAAGCCTCTCCTGGGACCAGAGAGCCCAAGAGGCTGACTTACTTGCTTGGAAACTGCGGTCTGCTTTGGGTGGAGCCTACTGACTGCCCAGACAGGCTGTGCTGGATATTCTGTTTGCCCCTCCAGACTCACCCTCCACCCTTTCCACCCTGCTCTGTGCCTTGTGAGGCTAGCTGGACTGTATCACCCAGGCACCCCTTCTAACTTCCAGTTGAGTTTTATGAATGGGAGACACTAGCCAGAGAGGATGATTAGATAAAGAAGCTGGGTATTAATTTCCCTGCTAGGTGACAGCTGGGGCTTCCCTGGTGGCCCCAATATACAAGCATCTGCCTGTCAATGCAGGAGACATAAGAGACACATGTTCAATCCCTGGGTTGGGAAGATCCCCTGGAGGAGGGCATGGCAACCTACTCCAGTATTCTTCCCTGGAGAATCCCATGGACAGAGGAGTCTGGTGGGCTACAATCCATAGGGTCACATAGTCAGACACGACTGAAGTAACTTAGCACACACACAAGTGATGGTTTTATCCCTTTATCAAAGGGCACAGTTGTATTCAGGCAGTGCTTCTTACCACCACAGCTCTGTTATGGGTTGAATTGTACCCCCTCCCCAAAGACGTATTGGTATCCTATCCCCCAGGACTTCAGAAGGTGACCTTTTGGAGATAGGGTCTTTACAGAGGATTAAAATGAGCTCTTGAGAATGGGTCCTAATCCAATATGGCTGATGCCCTTATGAAAAGGGGAAATCTGGACATAAATCAAGACACACATAAAGAGAAGATGATCTGAAGAGACATGGAGCAGGAAGCCACCCACAAGCCAAGGAAAGAGGACAAATCCTTCCCTCATAATTTTCACAAGTAACCAACCTTGCTGACACCTTGGTTTCAGACTTCGAGGCTCTAGAGTTGTGAGACAATACATATCTGTTGTTGAAGCCACCTAGTCTGTGATACCTTTTTTATGGCCTCATGGCATGTGGGATCTTAGTTCCCCTACTAGAGATGCAACCTGTTCCCTCTGCATAGGAAGTGCAGAGTCTTAACCACTGGACCAGCAGGGAAGTCCCTATGGTACTTCGTTAAGGTAACCCTAGCAAACTAATACAAGCCCTCATTGGGTTCTGGTAACACCTCCACCCCTTGTTTCTTCAGGCCTAGGGTGGTAAACACTCCTACTGTTGCTAGTCCCTGGATGCCTCGCCATCCCTAGCTGGTTTCCCTTAAGCCCCTCAATCTCTTTCTTCAGTTCTCTCCAATTATTCTATTGACTGTGCCATGTTTCCTGATATTCAAGCCTACAATGTAATTATATTTTCCCAATATACTTCACAAAATTATCACAAAGGCAAGAGAAAGTTCTGTGGGGGTTCTCCAATCATGCAGATGTCTACTGGGAATCTTATTCAAATAAAGCATCCGTTTTATTCTCACTTTCTTCTTCTCTTGTCTACTTCCCCAGGACACAGGGAAATCTATAAGGGGAAGCGATACTTTGGATTTAATTCAGATCAAGACTTTGAGAGTTTGTGGTAATCAAGCCAGGGAATGTTGGGTGTGATGAAATAAGTATGGTACACTTAGGTGCTCATATTTCAAAATTCCAAATAAGCATTAGGGAAGATCCAGGAGGGTCTTAAAAAATAAATTAGCTCATAAGGAATGGGATCTTTGCAGAAATTAAATTCTCACACTGCCTATAAGCAACAAAACCACAACGATTTATGTTCTCTGAATTCTACTTTTAAAAGAACTTGCAGAAAAACAGTTGTGGGAGAGGAGTATGCATGTAATTGAGAATACCAAAGGATGGCCACCACTTTTAAGAATAACTTCTGGAAGGGTAAAATCCAAAATAGATTAAGCCTTGTGAAATTGGGGGAGGGGGGTTGGTTTTTAAGGTTGTATTTAAAGCAAGAAGCATAAAAAATGATATAGGCTTTAGAATAGGGGAAAACCCAAGCAAGCTGGCTTATGTGAACAATTATAGAAACTGTAGAAAAAGTGTGAAGAACTGAAGCATGCTGGGAGAATGGGGGAAAACAGAAGAAAGACAAAGAAGAAATGGTCAATTCTGGGAACTCAGTCCAATAAACTTGACAGTGACTCTGGAAAAATTCTCAAATGAGTTATTAAACAGAGGACGGATAAGCTCTTGAGAGAGAGAAGCAAGAGTCACCCAGGGTCAGAATAGGTGCGACTGACTCATGCCAAGCTACACATTCCTTTTGATGGATCTGCACTAACCTATTTAGGTTTTAGCACAGCTCTCCAATTGTCCCTGTCGGTGTTTTCTCTCCCTCATCCAGACCTTTCTCATAAACTGCACCTCATTTGTTTTTTTTAGCCACACCCTGTGGCGGCTGGGATTTTTTTTAGTTCTCTGACCTGGGATTGAACCTGGGACCTTGGCAGTGAGAGCTTGGGGTCTTATCCGCTGGACAGCCAGGGAATTCCCACATCATTTATTCTTTGATTAGACAAATATTTGAGCACCTAGTAAGTGTCAGACACCCTAATAAGTGCTTGTTAGTGAGGATACACCAAGGAAAACCCAAGCAGCACTACAACTCCCATGGAGTTTGCTTTCTGTGGGAAGTAATTTCCCCATTCTGGGACTTTTCCTGAGCCACCAGCACTCTCCTGTCTTTTCTAAATCCTGAGCAGGCAGAATCCTGACTCCAGGGTTTCAATGTCTGCCCCAAATCTCCTTTTGTTTTCAAGGACAGAACTCAGAGGAAACTGGGTTGTAGTTTTCCTTGGACAACAGGTGCTGTCCTCTTTTGCAATCTGCCTAGAAATGCTACCATTCAGGTTCCCTGCAACAGATATTAATTACCTAAATTTCAAATTTGGCAAACCTACATTTCCAGCCTCACATTCTACTTCATCTTTTCAGTCATTACCAGCCTCAGTCCCCGCCTGTAGGTGTCCAAGCCTGTGTCTTTTTGCTCAATTGATTTTCTCATTCAGGAATGTGTGACATCTTCTCCACCTCTGGAAATCCTACACATTTCCCAAGACCCAGCACAAATGCTGTCTCCTCCCTGGCTGGACTTAATGACCTACTTTGCTCAATAAAACCCTGCCCAAGCCCCCATGCTTGACCTGTGCAGCATTATTGTACTTTCATCTTCCCGTCCCGTCTCGGTTAATTAATTACTTCTTGGTCTTCCCCACTAGAGTAACTTCTAGAAGAGCAAAGATCTGCAGGCTTCCACCTGTCCTGCTGTAGTACTTTACAAAGGGGTTGACAAACGAAGGCCTGAACCAAGAATGGTTGAAATCATGGGAAAAGATCAACAGAAAAATAGTATTTCATGATACTGGAAAAGTACATGAAATTCAAGTTTCAGGGACCATAAATAAGGCTTGTTTTGAGCACTGAGAAGCTTTTGAGCTCTAGTGGCAGAGCTGAATAGTTAACAGATCTTATGATCCCCAAGCCTTTTAAGTTTACTACATGGCCATTTACAGAAAAACTTTTCTAATCCTGCTATACAAGAAGTATTTGATGACTGATCCCTGTGTCAGGACACCAAGGTTCTGAGTACATATCCCCTCCGAGTTAGCTTATTTGTGTAGTGGAAGTAATAAGTATCTTGCCTTTAAGCTGTCATGACCATCAAATGAGATAGAGCACTTAGAAAAGTAGAAAATATTCTATAAAGACAACTGCGTGTATCTGTACTGAAAAGTTGATAAAGTGGTAAAATAAAACACTAAGTTTTATTCTCCCGCTTCGTTCCTTTAACAGTCTTCATTTGACTTTGAAATTGTACGAGAAAACTCACTTTTAAAGTCTTTGATTTTCAAGTAACGATAAAGTCACAGGTTCCTTCCTTCCAGTCCTTGTGTTGCTCCTCTTTTTCTTTCTTTCTTGTAATTTCTCTCTCAATTTTCCTCAGTTTCTCAACTGGCCCTCACAATAGCGCAGTGGAGGGACTGGGACACACCGGATTACTCCCTTTTACAGACCAGGAAACCAAGGCAGGCTACAGTCGGCTACGGAGCTCTGACTCAGCACGCAGGGAACCCTCTATGCCACCCTGTTCGCCATTCCTGAGAGGGCGACCGCCCGGCGAACGGCATAAAGCTCGCACTGCGAGGCTTCCAGGCTCGCTTCTCAAACACGCCGCGCGCGCGCACGCTCGGCGTTCTTCCCCTCCCCCTCATTCTTCACGCCCTCCCCTCCTCGCGAGCAGGTGGTAGGCTCCGCGCTCAGCGCGCAGGCGCGCGCCGTCGTGGGCGGGGCGGGGCGGGCGCCGGGGGGCGGGGCGTGCGCGGGCTGGGTTTGGGGCCGCGGCGGGAGCGGGAGTCAGCGCCACTCGAGTGCGCAGGCGCCTGGCGGTTACCGGTCTCGCCATGGAGCGGAAAGGTGAGCGGTGGAGCGGCCTCCCGCCACGAGGGGCAACGGCCGCCGAGGGCGAGGCCCGGGTCACCGCCGGGAGCTTCGCCTAACCGCCGCCGTCCGGTCCCCGGGCGTGCGGCACCCCTCCACTGAGGTGGCGCCGCCCCTCACCCCCCGCTTCTGGGCTGCGGGTCCGCGCCCCTCAGCTCGGGCGTCCTTCCGCGCCGGCAGTCATCGCCCCTTGTTCCCCGCCAGGCCCGCCCGCGACTTGGGGCCGCTCCAGGGCCCGGCCCTCGCCCGGCGAGGCCGACCACTGCTCGCCAGCTCCCTGACCCGGCCCGAGCCCCCTCCGGCGCGCCCCGCCTGGGCGCTGCTTTGCGCCCCGTGGGCCGCCAGCCCCCCGAGCGGCCGCCCAGCAAACGCCGTGGCCCTCAGCCCGGAGCCGCCCCTCAGGCAGGCCCGGCGCCAGGGCCTCGCACCCCTGCTGGGTCTCCACCCTCACCTTGGTCGCCTCCTTTTCTCCCCATTCGCCCTTCATCCATCCCTCTCTCCTGCAGTGCTTGCGCTCCAGGCCCGAAAGAAAAGGACCAAGGCCAAGAAGGACAAAGCCCAGAGGAAGTGAGTTTCGCACCCCAACATTCCGTTCTCTGGGTCTATCCCCGCACTTCCTCTCCTCCGGTTTCACGCCTGTAACGTTCACGGGGTCTGGGGCACCCGGGTGTCCCCGGCCACATGGCCTCGGGGCGGCCGTGGAGGGTTGCGCCCCTGGAACCATGTGGGAGGGAGCTTCGGTTGCTGAAGGTCTGGTTCTGAGCAGCCCGGGCCATTACCTTCCCAGCTACAGGATGAGGCACCGGCTCCCCGAGTTTGGGCCTTCGCACCGAGCTGTTGGATCATGCTCAGTTTGTGAACTGTTCTCTTTCCATACCTGCGTCTCAGCGTCTTAACTTGCCTCCTACGTGTGCAGGGTAGGCAGCCAGGGAATTCTTGAATGAATTTTCCGTCTTTCGATCTGCCAGCCTACACGCTCCCTTTTATAGAGGAGGGCAGGAGCTTCCCCCCTGGGTTAGGCAACTTCCTGAGTCTGCAGGCGTCTCGCCTTCCTCGCGGTGTGCAGGCAACCCCCTAGTCTGGAGCCGGTTTCGGTTGCTGCTTGTCTTGCGCTGAATGCAGAGGCCTTCTGGAGTGGGCATCGCAGCAGTGGCGGGGAAGTTGTTTAGCCAACGCCGTTACGGATTCCGGCATGGTTTGTTCAGTGCCACAGGCCCGTTTTTATCAGCAGGATGCATAATCGTGGTTTAGCGCTATTGTGGGAAACACAAAAGTTGGTCAGAGCTTTATAAAAACGTCCAGTAGAGGGCTTCGCAATTGAGTCTTAGTCTGAAGAACTTTTATCTTATACTCACGTTTAATTGCAGAGGGCCTTGGGAAAAAAAAATGCATTATTTTCTGGACACTTTTCCATTTACTTGAGTCTACCTGGAGTTGTACACCATCTACGTCTTTCTGAGCCGATGAAACTCATATCCGAGGCTTCCCTAGGTTTCCTTTCTGAGCGATAATACAAGATCCGGGTATGTGTGCATGTGTGTACGTTTGTGTATTGTTTTTGGCGGCTACCTAATGTTTCAGGAGAGCAAATAATGACTTCTATCAATAGAGCTAAAGTAGACGAACTCAACTCTTGCTTCGTTTCAGTCAACTATTTTATGAAATTTTTTATTTTGTGAAGTGCTTGGTAACCAGTGTATTTAAATTGTACGTATTTGATTTGCCTCTTGATTATCCATATATGGATGGTTCAAAAACCAGTTTTTACTCAGATAGGTTTAATAGAAGCAACAAGGAGCTAACCTGGTTCTCCTGTGCAGTGGAAATTTAAATGTGTGTGTGTTCTCTGTGGTTCTCCTGTATGTGTGTGTGTGTGTGTGTGTGTGTTTTGTTACTTTCTCTGGTTCTTCTGTGCAGTGGGAATTTAAATATTACTCTATGTGTTTTGTTACTCTCTCTGGAGCTGATATGAATGTGTTATAAACCAATATGTTTTCTGCTGATGTAAGGAGGTGGTGATTTTATTACTCATTGTATTATGTAGAATTCTTCTGTCTTTATTCTCTCCATAAGGAAATTAACCTTGATATTAGCCTGAATCAGCCTATATATAATTTGGGAGGTAAATATAGTAGGGGTGATCATATACTTTATTTTTAACCAAATATTCATTACTTTGGATTATCTATTTAGACCATATGTTTTATTCGTAAAGCTGAGTATATGTATTTTGGATTATCTGTTACTCCATTCACCACCGTGGGTAACTTAGAGTTACTTGCACAAAAACAAGTGAATACCACATATAATTAGCAGTTACCGTACAACCTTGATTCTTTGAACCACCCTCACTTGTAGTTTCAGAGGTGGTTTTTTAAAAATTTTCATTAATATTTTTATTAGGGGGGACAGGTTTCTCCAGCCTCCTCTTAAGTACCTGAGATGTCTAATTAATTAGCTTGGTTAGAGAACTGTGTCAGAAGTTCAAGCCCCATTTGACTCGGGTAACCTGACTCTATTCCATAACTTCTGACTGCGCTCCTGATTTCCAGTCATTTTGCAAAGGCAGGCTGCTAGTTACCAGATTAGTCAGGGAGAAAGTCTGAGAAAAAGCATGTCATAGTTTAGTCTTTGGACCTTGGATTACTTAGTTAGGGAAACAGTCTTATATGTTATGACTGGTAGCTCAGTCATAATGAAAACTGATCAGGACTTGTTTTTAAAAAAGCAAGCATTTAAATGAATAATTTTAGAAAATTTTCATGTAAAACAGTAAATGACATCCTAGTAATTTAGTCCTGGTGTGGTACAGGTAGAAAGGATTTTTAGTCTCTTTATTTTGTAGATCTTAATACTGGAATCTACATACTTTAGAGAATATGCCCAGGGAGCTGCACCTGTTTGTAGCAGTGTCAAACTGGAATCCAGCGTTCCTATCTTCCAGTTCAGTGCTCTTTAGGATTTGTTTCCTTTCTGTTCTTTTAACTCTGCTGAAAGATCTGACTTGGAGATCTTTAGTTGTCTTATTCTGGGAATTCCTTCTCCATTTCACTTTTTCACACACTGTACTCTCATTTACTAATGTTAACTAGTTGGTGACAGTCTCTATTTTATTTACAGATAAGGAAATTGAAACTTACCAGATTACCCACCTAGAAAATTTGAAGCTAGGATTCTAACCCAGATCTTACACGCCCCAAAGTCCTGGTATATCTCCCAGTGACAATTCCTTTTGGTGTATCTAAGGACAATTATGGTAGAAACCTAGTGAACAGAGGCTTCTGAATAAGGGACCTCAGGATGCCTTGGTGTTGAGGTATACATTCATCGCCCCCTGGATATGTCTGTTTCTAAAGGATAGTGTTGTATCTCCCTTTGAGTGTTCAGTTTTCAATGTGTATATCAAAAGCTGTGTGCCTTTATTATAATTTTGTAATTTAATGCAATTTACATCTGCATTTGAAATTGTATGAAATAGAAACATATTTAGATGTACATATATGTGGTCATGTATGGATGTGAGAGCTGGACTGTGAAGAAGGCTGAGCACCGAAGAATTGATGCTTTTGAATTGTGGTGTTGGAGAAGACTCTTGAGAGTCCCTTGGACTGCAAGGAGATCCAACCAGTCCATTCTGAAGGAGATCGGCCCTGGGATTTCTTTGGAAGGAATGATGCTAAAGCTGAAACTCCAGTATTTTGGCCACCTCATGCAAAGAGTTAACTCATTGGAGAAGACTCTGATGCTGGAAGGGATTAGGGGCAGGAGGAGAAGGGGATGACAGAGGATGAGATGGCTGGATGGCATCACTGATTCGATGGATGTGAGTCTGAGTGAACTCCGGGAGTTGGTGATGGACAGGGAGGCCTGGCGTGCTGCGGTTCATGGGGTCGCAAAGAGTCGGACACGACTGAGCGACTGATCTGATCTGATATATAAAAATATATGTGTTTCTATTCCACAGAATCATATAATTCCAGAATAGATTTCATAACTGATTATTATGTAGCTTAGGAAGTTAGTTTGGACAGTAATTTACTGTATTTGCTGTTAAAGAACTTTATGGAGTTAGTATAAATTTGATAGTAAAATTTTTTGAGCTGGAGAAGTGCTTTTGCTCATTTTAGCACTCATATGAAATCAGAGGGGAGGAGGTTTTATTTCTTAATTTTCCAATGTAATTGAAAACTCAAAAGGGACAATACTTTGAAAAAAATTTTCAACATTTTTATCCAGTAAAGGGTAGAGTACATAAACTTGAAACAATTTTTTTAATTAAATGGTATTAGATGTATTTTATGTTTAACAACATACCTTGAAAATTGGTTCTGCCCCAGTTCCATATAGTACAGGATTACCATTTTCTTTAAGGTCTGCCTTTTTCATCATCTTAGGAATGGTTCCATATCAAGACGCTAGACAGTAGCTTCATTTAGCATTCCATCAAATGGATGGACCATAATTTATTTTAGTTCCTATTAATAAACATGCATATACTTTTTAAGACAAAAATAGAATTATTGAATATATTTTTCACTAGTAAACATTACCAGGAACATTTTTTACAACTTAAGTATTTCACGTCGTTTTAAACATTCCACTATACACCATTAATTCACAGCTAAGATGAATAGTCTTTTGGATTACCATTGCTCCCATCAGTGATTATTTCTTTAGGATAAATTCTTTGAAGTGATATTACTAGTGTGTACATTTAAAAAATTTTAAGTTCATATTGTCAGAGTTATCTCCAGAAAAAGTTAACCAGCTCCTATTCATTAAATACTTCAGTTCAGTTCAGTCACTCAGTGGTGTCTAATTCTTTGCGACCCCATGAACCGAAGCACGCCAGGCCTCCCTGTCCATCACCAACTCCTGGAATTTATTTAAACTCAAGTCCATCGAGTCGGTGATGCCATCCAGCCATCTCATCCTCTGTCGTCCCCTTCTCCTCCTGCCCTCAATCCCTCCCAGCATCAGAGTCTTCTCCAATGAGTCAACTCTTCACATCAGGTAGCCAAAGTACTGGAGTTTCAGCTTCAGCATCATTCCTTCCAAAGAAATCCCAGGACTGATCTCCTTCAGAATGGACTGGTTGGATCTCCTTGCAGTCCACGGGACTCTCAAGAGTCTTCTCCAACACCACAGTTCAAAAGCATCAATTCTTCCGCTCTCAGCCTTCTTCACAGTCCAACTCTCATGGTCTCCATACCTGACCACTGGAAAAACCATAGCCTTGACTAGGCGAACCTTTGTTGGCAAAGTAATGTCTCTGCTTTTGAATATGCTATCTAGGTTGGTCATAACTTTCCTTCCAAGTAATAAGCATCTTTTAATTTCATGGCTGCAGTCACCATCTGCAGTGATTTTGGAGCCCAGAAAAATAAAGTCTGACACTGTTTCCACTTTTCCCCCATCTATTTCCCATGAAGTGATGGGACCAGATGCCGTGATCTTCATCTTCTGAATGTTGAGCTTTAAGCCAACTTTTTCACTCTCCTCTGTCACTTTCATCAAGAGGCTCTTCAGTTCCTCTTCTCTTCCTGCCATAAGGGTGGTGTTATCTGCATATCTGAGGTTATTGATATTTCTCCCGGCCATCTTGTTTCCAGCTTGTGCTTCTTCCAGCCCAGCGTTTCTCATGATGTACTCTGCATACAAGGTAACTAAGCAGGGTGACGATACACAGCCTTGACATACTCGTTTTCCTGTTTGGAACCAGTGTATTGTTCCATGTCCAGTTCTGTTGCTTCCTGACCTGCATACAGATTTCTCAAGAGGCAGGTCAGGAGTCTGGTATTCCCATCTCTTTCAGAATTTTCCACAGTTGATTGTGATCCACACAGTCAAAGGCTTTGGCATAGTCAATAAAGCAGCAATAGATGTTTTTCAGGAACTCTCTTGCTTTTTCCATGATCCAGCGGATGTTGGCAATTTGATCTCTGGTTCCTCTGCCTTTTCTAAAACCAGCTTGAACATCATCGTTCACATATTGCTGAAGCCTGGCTTGGAGAATTTTGAGTATTACTTTACTAGCGTGTGAGATGAGTGCAATTGTGCGGTAGTTTGAGCATTCTTTGGCATTGCCTTTCTTTGGGATTGGAATGAAAAACTGACCTTTTCCAGTCCTGTGGCCACTGCTGAGTTTTCCAAATTTGCTGGCATGTCGAGTGCAGCACTTTCATAGCATCATCATTTAGGATTTGAAATAGCTCAACTGGGATTCCATCATCTCCACTAGCTTTGTTCGTAGTGATGCTTTCTAAGGCCCACTTGACTTCACATTCCAGGATGTCTGGCTGTAGGTGAGTGATCACACCATCGTGATTATCTGGGTCGTGAAGATCCTTTTTGTACAGTTCTTCTGTGTATTCTTGCCACCTCTTCTTAATATCTTCTGCTTCTGTTAGGTCCATACCATTTCTGTCCTTTATTGAGCCCATCTTTGCATGAAATGTTCCCTTGGTATCTCTAATTTTCTTGAAGAGATCTCTAGCCTTTCCCATTCTGTTGTTTTCATCTATTTCTTTGCATTGATAGCTGAGGAAGGCTTTATTTCTCCTTAATTTTCTTTGGAGCTCTGCATTCAGATGCTTATATCTTTCCTTTTCTCCTTTGCTTTTCGCTTCTCTAGAAGCAGTTTATTTTAATGAAAGGATACAAAGAATAAACAACAGACATCATAAGTAAATTACATAGTATGTTAAGTGATAAGGTGGAAAATAGAGGAAGATAAGAAGGACTGCGAAGCTGGGATGGGGGTGCAGTTGTAAATAGGGTGAAGGAAGCCACATTACTAAGGTGACACTTGAAGGAGGACGGCTGCAGGCAGAGTGTTTGGAACAGGAATGTTCTTCCAGCTCCTGCTTAGCCTCCAGGACTGGGCAGTATTATTTGAAAAAGCTTCTAAAAAATGGTAATCTATGCGATATCTTAATTTCTTTTATTACTAACAAAGTTGACCATTTGGAGGATATTATTGGCCAGCTACTATCTTTTGCCCATTTTTATGTTGGATGTTGATACTTTTCTTAAGAGCTACTTGATAAGAATATAGCTTTTGTTACGTGGCAGGTTTGTATTTCTCTCAACTTCATAGCCTTTCAAATTGCATTTATAGTGTGTTTTTTACATAAATTGACTTTTTAAAATGTGGCTAGTCTATCCTTTTCTTTGCTTTTTGACATTTTCAAAGGTAATTGTCAACTGTCTGATATTTTAAAAAACAGTGGCATTTTTAATTTTGTGTGATTCCATTAAAATATGTACTTGGAAAATTATATACTACTAAAATTTCACTTTTAGAATTGCTGTTATCAGAAATGTTTTCTTGTCTTCTTTCTCAGTAAGTTTATATATGTTACTAAATTTTATTTCTATTAGTGTCTCTTCTATAGCAAGACCCAGAGGCTTTACCGTGTTCCTTTAGATTGCTTGAAACTAGCAACTTGTTGAAATGCTAAAAGTGACTGTTTCTTAGGAACTCCTTTGTTAAAAATGAAGAAATGACAGGCTGGTCAACAAAAATTCATTTTTACCATGTTTTTTAGACCTGGTAGAATAACTGTACCAAACATGTTTTTCCTCCCACCTTATATAGACTTTTGCCCAGTGTTGCCCAGATCCTGTCTACCACCAATGCTGGTTTGGGGACTAAGTTCATTTTTATATTGACTAAAGTACTTTTATGCTTCTCTCACTGTATCTGAAGTAATCCAAGCATATAAAAAAACTTACATAGCTAGTAGTTTTAATGATTTAGCTGAAGAGATATAGGTATCTAAATATATTTTTTACAGTTTTTCTTTGAATTTAAGATACTATTAGTTTTTAATTAACCATTTTATTAAATACTCCCAATTAACCTGATAGCACCATTCACTATAAGATGTGTTTTTATTTCAGAGATGTGAATTGGTGGGAAACATTTTCATGTTTGAATTTGTGAAATGCAGTAATTCCGAGGTTGTGCAGAATTGACAGCTTGATTGTCAAGAGAAAGTGGCAAAATCCACCTCAACCTCAACGGTTATCAACTATGCCTGATGTTACTTCATCTATATTTTCTACTTCCTTCCATCTTATTTTAAAGCAAACCCCAGACATATCATTTGGTAAGATTGGGACTCTTTTTTTTTTTTTTTTAGGCCACATCATGTGGCATGAGGTATCTTAGTTCCCTGATCAGGGATTGAACATATACCCCCTGTGCTGGGACCACAGGAGTTTTAACTGCTGAACTGCCAGGGAAGTCCTGGACTCTTCCTTTTTAGATACATAACTACAGTACTATTATCACACCTAAAATTTTTTGTCACACATGGGATCTTTTATTAGGTTGGTGCAAACGTAATGGCCATTTCAGACTGTGGATTTTAAGTCATTATAATTAGGCTCAAACATCTTTATTACTCAAAATAGGAACCACTATAATCAACCTATTTTTGCCAACAAGAATTAAGTTTGTTTTTTCCTGTAGCGTAAAAATCCATGCTTTGTTTGGGGTTTGACGAACTCTTGGAACGCATTTTCTGCCTTCTGGTTGTGGAAGTGTTTTCCCTGCAAAAAGTTTTCTAGATGCTTGAAGAAGTAGTAGTTGGTTAGAGGGAGGTCAGGTGAATATGGCAGATGAGGTAAAACTTCGTAGCCCAATTTGTTCAACTTTTGAAGCAGTCCGGTGTTGCGGTGGAGAAGCATTGGGCCCTTTCTGTTGATCAGTGCCAGCTGCAGGCATTGCAGTTTTCGGTGCCTCTCATCAATTTGCTGAGCATACTTCTCACATGTAATGGTTTCACCAGGATTCAGAAAGCTGTAGTGGATCAAGTGGGCAGCCGACCACCAAACAGTGACCATGACCTGTGCTTTGGAGCTGCTTCTCGGTCCAGCTGCTGAGCTGGTCATTGCCAGTTGTCATATAAAATCCACTTTTGGTCACACATCATGATCTGATTGAGGAATGATTCATTGTTGCATAGAGTAAGAGAAGACGACACTTCAAAATAATGATTTTTAATTTTCAGTCAGCTCAGCTTTGGACACAACTGAGAGGCTTCACTTTCACTTTTCACTTTTATGCATTGGAGAAGGAAATGGCAACCCACTCCAGTGTTCTCACCTGGAGAATCCCAGGGACGGGGGAGCCTGGTGGGCTGCCATCTATGGGGTCACACAGAGTCGGACACGACTGAAGTGACGCAGCAGCAGCAGCAGCTCAGCTTTACTGAGCTTTTTCATCTTTCCAATTTGCTTGAAATGCCAAACAGTTGTAGAGTGGTTGACACGGAGTTCTTCAGCAACTTCTTGTGTAGTTGTAGGAAGATCAGCTTCAATGATGGCTCTCAGTTAGTCATTGTAACTTTCACTGGCCAGCCACTATGCTCCTCATCGTGCAGACTCTAATTTCCTTTGCAAAACTTCTTGAGGCAGCCCCGCACTGTTAGCAGTTCCTGGGCCAAATGCATTGTTGATGTTGTGAGTTGTCTCTGCTGCGTTATGACTCATTTTGAACTCAGAATCGCTTGAGGGGCTCCCCTGGTGATAACAGTGGATAAGAATACGCTTGCCAATGCTGGGAACATGGGTTCAATCCCTGGTCTAGGAAGATTCCACACGCCTCGGAGCAACTAAGCCGGTGCATAACAACTACTGAGCCGAGGCTCTAAAGCCTACGATCCGCAACTGCTAAGCCCATACTCGTAGAGCCTGTGTTCCACGACGAGAGAAGTCTGAGCACCGCGACAAAGAGTACCCCCGCTCGCTGCAACTGAGAAAAGCTTGTGAGTAGCAGTGAAGACCCAGGGCAACCAAAAATAATAAATAGAAGTATAGAAAGATAAGAAAATTGTTCAGATTTGCTTTTTGTCTAAGATCATTTCCATAATCCAAAATAAATATAAAACAAGTAATGTCATTAACAGCAAGTAATAAATCATTAGCAAAAAAAACCCCATAAAGTGAGAAATGCACATTGAAATGATCTATGACATAACCATGTTTATTTAAAAATGTATTCCAACATCAAATGGCAAATTTCAACGGTGCAAAAACTGCAGTTACTTTTGCATCAGCCTGTTGTGGTATGGAAGTCATGGCATGGGGGATCTAGCTTCCCAACCAGGGATGAAACCTGGGCTCCCTGCGTGGGAAGTGCAGAGTCTTAGCCACTGGACGACTAGGGAAGTCCCTGTTTTGTGCAGCTTTATGGAGGTATAGTTTATATACCATAAAATTCACCTGTGTAAAGTGTATAGTTCAGTGGTTTTCAGTATGTTCACAGTCTTGCAAGCATCACCACTATCTGGTAAGTTTGAAACATTTCCATCACCTCAAAAAGAAATGCTGTACCCATTTACAGCCACTCCTCATTACCTCCCAATCTATCTGACCTCCAGCCGTTGGCAACCACTAATTTACTTTCTTTCTCCATAGATTTGCCTAGGCTGGACATTGTGTATAAATAGAAACAACTATATGTGGGCCTTTTGTGACTGACTTCTTTCATTTAGCATGTTTTTAATGTTCATGCATTTGTAGCGTGTATAGTTGTTATTTCTATTGATTGTCCTATTTGTGGACAATTGGAGTCCCTTCATGATGGCTTCTGAGTAGTTTTGACTCAACCTGAGGCATTTTTTATAGTTTCTGGTGTCTGGTGTGACAGTTTGTTCAGACTTGTACATTTTCTGCCCCAGACTAGGAAGTAGCCCTTTCTCTAAGAATACTCTTTTAGTGAGAAATGACATTTAGAAATCACAATCAGGGTACTTATTTCTACTAAATTTAGTCATTGTTTCTAGGACTTTTCTGTGGTTAGGAAATAAGTTGTGTTTTTTTCTCTTAAAAAAAATAATGAGTTTATGTTATACTTAAAAATCAAATTGAATGACCCAGGGATTTTCCTTAGATCTTACATCTCTATCTCCTTTCTCTCAAATTGAAAACCCCAGTTCTCAACAGCAGCAACATGATTATTCATTTTCTTTCCTCACAGCATGAATACAAAATAGTCTGAGAATGACAATGTCAATACTAACACCAGTAATATGATTACTGAAGAAAGCTGGTGATTTCTTCAGATTGTTGTTCTTAGGGCATAGTTTTTCACTAAGGGTGTAGTCGGGGAAGGCAATGGCACCCCACCCCAGTACTCTTGCCTGGAAAATCCAATGGACGGAGGACCCTGGTGGGCCGCAGTCCATGGGGTCGCTAAGAGGTGGACACGACTGAGTGACTTCACTTTCACTTTTCACTTTAAAGCATTGGAGAAGGAAATGGCAACCCACTCCAGTGTTCTTGCCTAGAGAATCCCAGGGACGGGGGAGCCTGGTGGGCTGCCGTCTATGGGGTCGCACAGAGTTGCACACGACTGAAGCAACTTAGCAGCAGCAAGGGTGTAGAGTCAAATTCCTGAGTTTTAAAGTTATGTGAGCTAGTTTCTTGCTGTGTGATTATGTTACCACTTGGTACACAGATTCATTTGTTTAATTTTTGCTTCATTTTACATCATCTTTGGCTTTTTAAAAACCTTCTTGTAGAGTTTGGGTCATCTGTGTTAGTTTAGAATGAATATTGTATGTACAATAATTTGTGATTGTGTTGATTTATTTTTAGAATATGGCTTCTGAAGCATATGATTAATAAGCACAAAGGGAATGGTGATTATTAGAATATGGGGTGGGCTTTCTCATTTGTTCTGTGAGAAGATGAGTCATGTTACCAGGTCTTCAAATTTTTTGAGAGACCCTGGAAATTTTTGTTTTAATGTGACTTTTAATTTAAAAAAAACTATCATAAAAGTTAGAGGCAGGATTTTACAGCCTGCAGTTTGTTCAGTTCAGTCGCTCAGTTGTGTCCGACTCTGCGACCCCGTGAAGCGCAACATGCCAGGCCTCCCTATCCATCACCAACTCCGGAATCCACCCAAACTCATGTCCATTGAGTTGGTGATGCCGTCCAACCATCTCATCCTCTCTTGTCCCCCTTTCCTCCTGCCCTCAATCTTTCCTAGCATCAGGGTCTTTTCAAATGAGTCAGCTGTTCGCATCAGGTGGCCAAAGTACTGGAGTTTCAGCTTCAACATCAGTCCTTTCAATGAACACCCAGGGCTGATCTCCTTTAGGATGGACTGGTTGGATCTCCTTTCAGCCCAAGGGACTCTCAAGAGTCTTTTCCAACACCACAGTTCAAAAGCATCAATTTTTTGGCGCTCAGCTTTCTTTATAGTCCAACCCTCACATCCGTACATGACCACTGGAAAAACCATAGCCTTGACTAGACGGACCTTTGTTGACAAAGTAATGTCTCTGCTTTTTAATATGCTATCTAGATTGGTCATGGGCTTTCCTGGTGGCTCAGAGGTTAAAGCGCCTGCCTGCAGTGCAGGAGACCTAGGTTCGATCCCTGGAGAAGGAAATGGCAACCCACTCCAATATTCTTGCCTGGAGAATCCCATGGATGGTACAGTCCATGGGGTCACAAAGAGTCAGACACGACTGAGTGACTTCACTTCACTTCACTTCTAGATTGGTCATAACTTTCCTTCCAAGGAGTAATCATCTTTTAATTTCATGGCTGCAATCACCATCTGAAGTGGTTTTGGAACCCAGAAAAATAAAGTCAGCCACTGTTTCCCCATCTATTTGCCATGAAGTGATGGGACCAGATGCCATGATCTTTGTTTTCTGAATGTTGAGCTTTAGGCCAACTTTTTCTTCACTCTCCTCTTTCACTTTCATGAAGAGGCTCTTTAGTTCTTCACTTTCTGCCATAAGGGTGGTGTCATTGCATATCTGAGGTTATTGATATTTCTCCTAGCAATCTTGATTCCAGCTTGTGCTTCATCTAGCCCAGTGTTTCTCATGATGTACTCTGCATATAAGGTAACTAAGCAGAGTAAAAATATACAGCCTTGACGTACTCCTTTTCCTATTTGGAACCAGTGTGTTGTTCCATGTCCAGTTCTAACTGTTGCTTCCTCACCTGCACACAGGTTTCTCAAGAGGCAGGTCAGGTGGTCTGGTATTCCCATCTCTTTCAGAATTTTCCAGTTTGTAATCTCTGCTATAGAGTCTTCAGGGTGAGAGTTAGTCATTAATTGGCCTAATCATTAGGCCTAATACTGTCTTTAGTGCTTCTCCCTAAAGTTATAGTAAGCATTCCTGCTGCTAAGTGGCTACAGTCATGTCAGACTCTGTGCCACCCCGTAGACGGCAGCCCACCAGGCTCCCCCGTCCCTGGGATTCTCCAGGCAAGAACACTGGAGTGGGTTGCCATTTACTTCTCCAATACATGAAAGTGAAAAGTGAAAGTGAAGTTGCTCAGTTGTGTCCGACTCTTAGTGACCCCATGGACTGCAGCCCACCAGGCTCCCCATCCATGGGATTTTCCAGGCAAGAGTACTGGAGTGGGGTGAGCACAGTTGTGGAAAAGCCCTGTGGTTCTGTGTGCCTCTTACTAGAGGATTAACTTGGAATTTGAAAAAGATCCATGAGATTAGCTATGAAGACCACATTATCTAGTTTTTTCAACTCCCTAAATGATTGGTTTCAGAAAGTTGTCAGAAACCACAAAATAAGTGGTTTATACGCAAAATACACACAAAATAAGTGAAATAAACTTCATTTTCAGAAAAGTGTAGTAGCACTGGACAGAGAAGTTAGCTGGCAGGAGGTAGACAAGTAAAAATCATACTCATTTGTACAATGATGAGCCTGTGGTTATATAGACAAAGGTTAAGGTCAGATGTAATTCATTGCTACTGGGTAATTTGCTGCTGCTAAGTCACTTCAGACGTGTCCGACTCTATACGACCCCATAGACGGAAGGTCATCAGGCTCCCCCGTCCCTGGGATTCTGCAGGCAAGAACACTGGAGTGGGTTGCCATTTCCTTCTCCAATGCATGAAAGTGAAAAGTGAAAGTGAAGTTGCTCAGTCGTGTCCGACTCATAGCGACCCCATGGACTGGAGCCTACCTGGATCCTCCGTCCATGGGATTTTCCAGGCAAAAGTACTGGGGTGGGGTGCCATTGCCTTCAAATGCTTTTGTACAGTAGATATTTAAAGATTGCCTATCAAAAAGTTTGAGAACATTTGATGTATATTTTTAACTAGTATGAAGAATTGTCATCAGTAGTGGTGAACAGTCATCAATGACATGAAGTTTGGTGGTGGTATGGTGAGTCATGGTCCGAGCCACAGTCAGCTCCTGGTCTTGTTTTTGCTGATTGTATAGAGCTTCTCCATCTTTGGCTGCAAAGAATATAATCGATCTGATTTCGGTGTTGACCATCTGGTGATGTCCATGTATAGAGTCTTCTCTTGTGTTGTTGGAAGAGGGTATTTGCTATGACCAGTGCATTTTCTTGGCAAAACTCTATTAGTCTTTGCCCTGCTTCATTCCGTATTCCAAGGCCAAATTTGCCTGTTACTCCAGGTGTTTCTTGACTTCCTACTTTTGCATTCCAGTCCCCTATAATGAAAAGGACATCTTTTTTGGGTGTTCTAAAAGGTCTTGTAGGTCTTCATAGAACCTTTCAACTTCAGCTTCTTCGGCGTTACTGGTTGGGGCATAGACTTGGATTACTGTGACATTGAATGGTTTGCCTTGGAAACGAACAGAGATCATTCTATTGTTTTTGAGATTGCATCCAAGTACTGCATTTCGGACTCTTTTGTTGACCATGATGGCCACTCCATTTCTTCTGAGGGATTCCTGCCCACAGTAGTAGATATAATGGTCATCCGAGTTAAATTCACCCATTCCAGTCCATTTTAGTTCGCTAATTCCTAGAATGTCAACATTCACTCTTGCCATCTCTTGTTTGACCACTTCCAATTTGCCTTGATTCATGGACCTGACATTCCAGGTTCCTATGCAATATTGCTCTTTACAGCATCGGACTTTGCTTCTATCACCAGACACATCCACAGCTGGGTATTCTTTTTGTTTTGGCTCCATCCTTTCATTCTTTCTGGAGTTATTTCTCCACTGATCTCCAGTAGCATATTGGGCCCCTACTGACCTGGGGAGTTTCTCTTTCAGTATCCTATCATTTTGTCTTTTCATACTGTTCATGGGGTTCTCAAGGCAAGAATACTGAAGTGGTTTGCCATTCCCTTCTCCAGCGGACCACACCCTGTCATATCTCTCCACCATGACCCGCCCATCCCAAGTTGCCCCTCGGGCATGGCTTAATCTCATTGAGTTAGACAAGGGTGTGGTCCTTGTGTGATTAGATTGACTAGTTATCTGTGAGAATGGTTTTAGTGTATTTGCCCTCTGATGCCCTCTTTCAAGACCTACTGTCTTACTCGGGTTTCTCTTACCTTGGGCGCGGGGTATCTCATCCCGGCTCCTCCTGGCTGCTCCCGGCCAGCAAAGCACAGCCATTGCAGCTTACCTTGGACGAGGGGATCTCTCCTCACCGCCGCCCTTCCTGACCTCGGTCGTGGGGTAGCTCTTCTCGGCTGTGCTTAGTGCGCTGGCCCTCACCGCCGTCCTTCCTCGGTCGTGGGGTAGCTCCTCTCGGCCGCGCTCTTAGTGCGCGACGCAGCCGGCGGGGCGCTCTTAGTGCGCGCGACGCAGCCGGCGGGGCGCTCTTAGTGCGCGCGACGCAGCCGGCGGGGCGCTCTTAGTGCGCGCGACGCAGCCGGCGGGGCGCTCTATAGTGCGCGCGACGCAGCCGGCGGGGGCGCTCTTAGTGCGCGCGACGCAGCCGGCGGGGCGCTCTTAAATGGACCATTCAGGTATGACCTAAATCAAATCCCTTATGATTATACAGTGGAAGTGAGAAATAGATTTAAGGGCCTAGATCTGATAGATAGAGTGCCTGATGAACTATGGAATGAGGTTCGTGACATTGTACAGGAGACAGGGATCAAGACCATCCCCATGGAAAAGAAATGCAAAAAAGCAAAATGGCTGTCTGGGGAGGCCTTACAAATAGCTGTGAAAAGAAGAGAAGCGAAAAGCAAAGGAGAAAAGGAAAGATATAAACATCTAAATGCGGAGTTCCAAAGAATAGCAAGAAGAGATAAGAAAGCCTTCTTCAGTGATCAATGCAAAGAAATAGAGGAAAACAACAGAATGGGAAAGACTAAGGATCTCTTCAAGAAAATCAGAGATACCAAAGGAACATTTCATGCAAAGATGGGCACAATAAAGGACAGAGATGGTGTGGATCTAACAGAAGCAGAAGATATTAAGAAGAGGTGGCAAGAATACACAGAAGAACTGTACAAAAAAGAGCTTCAAGACCCAGATAATCATGATGGTGTGATCACTGACCTAGAGCCAGACATCTTGGAATGTGAAGTCAAATGGGCCTTAGAAAGCATCACTACGAACAAAGCTAGTGGAGGTGATGGAATTTCAGTGGAGCTATTCCAAATCCTGAATGATGATGCTGTGAAAGTGCTACACTCAATATGCCAGCAAATTTGGAAGACTCAGCAGTGGCCACAAGATTGGAAAAGGTCAGTTTTCATCCCAATCCCAAAGAAAGGCAATGCCAAGGAGTGCTCAAACTACCGAACAATTGCACTCATCTCACACGCTAGTAAAGTAATGCTCAAAATTCTCCAAGCCAGGCTTCAGCAATATGTGAACCGTGAACTTCCTGATGTTCAAGCTGGTTTTAGAAAAGGCAGAGGAACCAGAGATCAAATTGCCAACATCCGCTGGATCATGGAAAAAGCAAGAGAGTTCCAGAAAAACATCTATTTCTGCTTTATTGACTATGCCAAAGCCTTTGACTGTGTGGATCGCAATAAACTGTGGAAAATTCTGAAAGAGATGGGAATACCAGACCACCTGATCTGCCTCTTAAGAAATCTGTATGCAGGTCAGGAAGCAACAGTTAGAACTGGTCATGGAACAACAGACTGGTTCCAAATAGGAAAAGGAGTACGTCAAGGCTGCATATTGTCACCATGTTTATTTAACTTATATGCAGAGTACATCATGAGAAATGCTGGACTGGAAGAAACAGAAGTTGGAATCAAGATTGCTGGGAGAAATATCAATAACCTCAGATATGCAGATGACACCACCCTTATGGCAGAAAGTGAAGAGGGGCTAAAAAGCCTCTTGATGAAAGTGAAAGTGGAGAGTGAAAAGGTTGACTTAAAGCTCAACATTCAGAAAACGAAGATCATGGCATCTGGTCCCATCACTGCATGGGAAATAGATGGGGAAACAGTGTCAGACTTTGTTTTTCTGGGCTCCAAAATCACTGCAGATGGTGACTGCAGCCATGAAATTAAAAGACGCTTACTCCTTGGAAGGAAAGTTATGACCAACCTAGATAGCATATTCAAAAGCAGAGACATTACTTTACCAACAAAGGTTCGCCTAGTCAAGGCTATGGTCTTTCCTGTGGTCATGTATGGATGTGAGAGCTGGACTGTGAAGAAGGCTGAGCGCCGAAGAATTGATGCTTTTGAACTGTGGTGTTGGAGAAGACTCTTGAGAGTCCCTTGGACTGCAAGAAGATCCAACCAGTCCATTCTGAAGGAGATCAATCCTGGAATTTCTTTAGAAGGAATGATGCTAAAGCTGAAACTCCAGTATTTTGGCCACCTCATGCGAAGAGTTGACTCATTGGAGAAGACTCTGATGCTGGGAGGGATTGAGGGCAGGAGGAGAAGGGGACGACAGAGGATGAGATGGCTGGATGGCATCACTGACTCGATGGATGCGAGTCTGAGTGACCTCCGGGAGCTGGTGATGGGCAGGGAGGCCTGGCGTGCTGCGGTTCATGGGGTCGCAAAGAGTCGGACACGACTGAGCGACTGATCTGATCTGATGGTGAGTCATGTTGATGACCTTTATATATTGTTTGCTAAGTCACTTCAGTCGTGTCCGACTCTATGTGACCCCATTGACGGCAGCCCACCAGGCTCCCCTGTCCCTGGGATTCTCCAGGCAAGAACACTGGAGTGGGTTGCCATTTCCTTCTCCAATATATTGTTTAATTTACTCAAATTCTAAATTCTTTGTTTTGAGTGACTAGGCATTTTGAACAATGCTACCTGTCCTTTTGGGGGTAGACTTTGATGGAGAACCCAAAATACTAGAGTAGTCTTATTTTGTAACTAATAATAACGGTAATTTGGGGGCAACTGTATCTTCTCATTCACTTTGCTCTTGATTGTGGTGCTGCCCTTCGGCATGTGAAGGATCTTGAATGTCTTTTCAACCAAGTTGTTTAACCACAGATGTCGGGTCCTTTCTATACATGAGCTTGGTGGCAAGATTCCTTGATATCATTTTTCTCTTCCATGACTACCTTTGCTTTTGAGAATAGATTTTGCAAGGATTGTCTGTTGTATATTTCTTTGCTAGTGTTAAAGAATATAATGACATAAATTAGGTAACTTATGCTTGTGTTGCTTCCCTTCCCTGGTGGCTCAGCGGTAAAGAATCTTGCCTGCAGTGCAGGAGGCCCAGTTTCAGTCCCTTTGTTGGGAAGATCCCCTGGAGGAGGGCATGGCAACCCACTCCAGTATTCTTGCCCTGAGAATCCTATGGACAGAGGAGCCTGGCGGGCTGCGGTCCATGGGGTTGTACAGAATCAGACACGACTGAAGCAACTAAGCAGCAACAGCATGCTTGTGTTGTAGGTAGAAAGATCGTAGAGGTATATGCTCTCCTGTGTGCGTGCATACGTGCTGAGTTGTGTCTGACTCTTTGCGACCCCATGGATTATAGCCCGCTAGGCTCCTCTGTCCATGGAAATTTCCAGGCAAGTATGCAGGAGTGGGTTGCCATTTCCTGCTCCAGGGGATCTTCCTGACCCAGGGATTGAACCCACGTCTCTTAAGTCCCCTGCATCAGCAGATGAATTCTTTACCACTGTACCACTTGGGAAACTCATGTTCACGTCCTGTTTACCAAAAAGAGCTTGTCTTTTTGAATCCCATAGTCCTAGGTTCCAACTTGCCTCTAACGTGGTTGTTGGGTGAACTTGGACAATATCATTTGACTTCCTTGAGTCTGAGTTGCCTTATCAACTGATGGTGAGATTCTGATGATGAAATTGTATGTGCATGCCTTGCTCAGTACTCAGCTGGAGTAAAGTGCTTTGAGGACTACTCCCATGTTCATGTTTTCTTCCTTACCTTAAATGGGTTTACCTTTGACTGTTATGTAACATTTCTTACTACTGTTCATGTGTTGAGCTAATGCTTTTAACATTTAGCTTTTAACTCATCTGTTGGTATTTCTCACATGTACATGTATGAATCAAGTCTAGATTGCTAGATTGCCCTCTCCAAAAGATCAGGGATGGTTTGTTTAATTTTGTGTTCATATTATCTGACAAACTTAAGCACTCAGATTTTTGTTTCACTGTTGCCAAACCCTTTTTTGAGGGGGATGCATACAGTTGAACCCATAACCTGGTTCCTTGATGATAGTTCTCCACCATAGGAGCTCCTTCAATTATTCATTCCCCAAGGCAAGAAAGAAATAGAAGACTAAAGTTTGCAAAGGCAATGGCACCCCACTCCAGTACTCTTGCCTGGAGAATCCCATGGATGGAGGAGCCTGGTACGCTATACACCATGGGGTTGCTAAAAGTCGGACATCGCTGAGCGATCTCGCTTTCATTTTTCACTTTCATGCATTGGAGAAGGAAATGGCAACCCACTCCACTGTTCTTGCCAGGAGAATCCCAGGGACGGCGGAGCCTTGTGGGCTGCCGCCTATGGGGTCGCACAGAGTCGGACACGACTGAAGTGACTTAGCAGCAGCAGCAAACTAGTTTCTAAGGTGCTTCTTTTTCCAGTCAGCTTTCGGTTTGTCTTTTGAAGCCAGAGCTAAATAATTTCTAAGACCCCAAATACATCATCTTCAAATCAGTTCTTCCTCCTGACTTTTTTTTTTTTTTCAATCTTTCCAGGTGAAACCCTAGCATCTCTCACCTCTTTACTCAAATGTCACAACCTTATTTAAAAAATGTCAGCATACTCTTGTCTCCTTAGCCTACTTAAGTTTTCTTTATAGCCCTTCTCATAGCCTGACACAATAGAACATGTATCTCTTTGAGAAACATTAAGAGAGAAGACTTTGATGGGACTTCTGTCCTCCCAAGTTTAGCAGTTCACCAGCTGAAACTCAAAAACCAGACAGTTGAGATAAATTGGGGCTCTTTTTGTCACCTTGTGCTAGCATGAAAATATAATAAAGACCCAGAACGCTTCTTTTCTCACAGCTGCGTTTGCAGTGCCTAGGAAGGTACCTGACCTACCTGTTGGCACTCAGTAAGAGTGAGTTAAATGAACACATGTTTGCTTGCTTCTGTTCCCTTATTTCATATATGTAATGCTAAAATTTATGGATCAGCCACTGATATAGGATAAAAACAACCACTGTGTTCCTCAGGAGGTAGGTATTTTTCTGCTTTCATTGTAGGTACTGGGTGACTGAAGCACAGAGAGCTTCTTGAATTAGCAGTTGGTCCAAAGTCATGGGGCTCTGGCAGACTATAGAACCAGGATCAAACCTAAGTCTCCTAACACCAGAGACCTTGACTGTGTCTACTGCATCTTTGGTTTCCAGCCCTCATACACTTTTACCATCTTCCTGTCAGAAGAATTTTTCTAAAGCACTGCTTCTGCTGCTTAAGTTTCTTGATTTCCTTCCACATAAAACACTTCAATATTTGACATTTAATAACTCTTCACAGTCTGATTTCATTAGGTGATTGCTGGGGTTGGGGTGGGGTGTAATGGTTTTCAGTTGAGTGATGAGTAACAGCTAAAAAGGAGAGAAGATACTTGCCTTGTATATATACCTTTTCTAGGTATTTATATCGGAGAAGGCCATGGCACCCAACTCCAGTACTCTTGCCTGGAAAATCCCATGGATGGAGGAGCCTGGTAGGTTGTAGTCCATGGGGTCAGGAAGAGTCAGACATGACTGACTTCACTTTCACTTTTCCCTTTCATGCATTAGAGAAGGAAATGGCAACCCACTCCAGTGTTCTTGCCTGGAGAATCCCAGGGACGGGGGAGCCTGGTGGGCTGCTGTCTCTGGGGTCGCACAGAGTTGGACACGACTGATGCGACTAAGCAGCAGCAGCAGGTATTTATATCCCATTGTACAGGCAATGGGCAAAATAAAGTCTGTCCTCATGAAACTCATGAAACTGGGAGTGTGTAGGAAAAAACATCAATAACTGAAGAAAAATGAAGTGGGGTAAAAGGGCAGGGGAGGGCGTGCCCCTAACTACTGTTTTATGTAGGAGTGTCGAGGAAGGTTTCTGAAACGGCAACCCGTTAACATGGATCTAAAGAGATATCTGGTCAGTAAGGTGGGTTTGCAGGGCCAGAGCTGGACAGTGAAAAGATTATGTAAGGCCTTGTATAAGCCATAATGAAAACATCTATTTTGAGTGTTCAGTTCAGTCCCTCAGTCGTGTCCGACTCTTTGCAACCCCATGAGTTGCAGCACTCCAGGCCTCCCTGTCCATCACCAACTCCCAGAGTTGATCGGGAGTTCATCGAGTCAGTGATGCCATCCAGCCATCTCATCCTCTGTTGTCCCCTTCTCCTCCTGCCCCCAATCCCTCCCAGCATCAGAGTCTTTTTCCAGTGAGTCAACTCTTCACATCAGGTAGCCAAAGTACTGGAGTTTCAGCTTCAGCATCAGTCCTTCCAAAGAAATCCCAGGGCTGATCTCCTTCAGAATGGACTGGTTGGATCTCCTTGCAGTCCAAGGGACTCTCAAGAGTCTTCTCCAACACCACAGTTCAAAAGCATCAATTCTTCGGCTCTCAGCCTTCTTCACAGTCCAACTCTCATGGTCTCCATACTTGACCACTGGAAAAACTATAGCCTTGACAAGATGGACCTTTGTTGGCAAAGTAATGTCTCTGCTTTTGAATATGCTATCTAGGTTGGTCATAACTTTTCTTCTAAAGAGTAAGTGTCTTTTAATTTCATGGCTGCAGTCACCATCTGCAGTGATTTTGGAGCCCTACAAAATAAATCTGACACTGTTTCCCATCTATTTCCCATGAAGTGATGGGACCAGATGCTATGATCTCTGTTTTCTGAATGTTGAGCTTTAAGCCAACTTTTTCACTCTCCACTTTGACTTTCATCAAGAGGCTTTTTAGTTCCTCTTCACTTTCTGCCTTAAGGGTGGTGTCATCTGCATATCTGAGGTTATTGATATTTCTCCTGGCCATCTTGATTCCAGCTTGTGCTTCTTCTAGCCCAGCGTTTCTCATGATGTACTTTGCATATAAGTTAAATAAACAGGGTGACAATATACAGCCTTGACATACTCCTTTTCCTATTTGGAACCAGTCTATTGTTCCATGTCCAATTCTAACTGTTGCTTCCTGACCTGCATACAGATTTCTCAAGAGGCAGGTCAGGAGTCTGGTATTCCCATCTCTTTCAGAATTTTCCACAGTTTATTGTGATCCACACAGTCAAAGGCTTTGGCATAGTCAATAAAGCAGAAATAGATGTTTTTCAGGAACTCTTGCTTTTTCCATGATCCAGTGGATGTTGGCAATTTGGTCTCTGGTTCCTCTGCCTCTTCTAAAACCAGCTTGAACATCTGGAAGTTTACGGTTCACATATTGCTGAAGCCTGGCTTGGAGAATTTTGAGCATTACTTTACTAGCATGTGAGATGAGTGCAATTGTGCGGTAGTTTGAGCATTCTTTGGCATTGCCTTTCTTTGGGATTGGAATGAAAACTGACCTTTTCCAGTCCTGTGGCCACTGCTGAGTTTTCCAAATTTGCTGGCATATCGAGTGCAGCACTTTCACAGCATCATTTTTCAGGATTTGAAATAGCTCAACTGGAATTCCATCACCTCCACTTGCTTTGTTCATAGTGATGCTTTCTAAGGCCCACTTGACTTCACATTCCAGGATGTCTGGCTCTAGGTCAGTGATCACACCATCATGATTATCTGGGTCATGAAGATCTTTTTTGTACAGTTCTTCTCTGTATTCTTGCCACCTCTTCTGTGTATTCTTGCCACCTCTTCTTAATATCTTCTGCTTCTGTTAGGTCCATACCATTTCTGTCCTTTATCAAGCCCATCTTTGCATGAAATGTTCCTTTGGTATCTCTAATTTTCTTGAAGAGATCTCTAGTCTTTCCCATTCTGTTTTCCTCTATTTCTTTGCATTGATCGCTGAGGAAGGCTTTCTTATCTCTCCTTGCTATTCTTTGGAACTCTGAATTCAGATGCTTATATCTTTGCTTTTCTCCTTTGCTTTTCGCTTTTCTTCTTTTCACAGCTGTTTGTGAGGCCTCCCCAGACAGCCATGTTGCTTTTTTGCATTTCTTTTCCATGGGAATGGTCTTGATCCCTGTCTCCTGTACAGTGTCACGAACCTCATTCCATAGTTCATCAGGCACTCTATCAGATCTAGGCCCTTAAGTCTATCTCTCACTTCCACTGTATAATCATGAGGGATTTGATTTAGGTCATACCTGAATGGTCTAGTGGTTTTCCCTGCCTTCTTCAATTTAAGTCTGAATTTGGCAATAAGGAGTTCATGATCTGAGCCACAGTCCGCTCCTGGTCTTGTTTTTGTTGACTGTATAGAGCTTCTCCATCTTTGGCTGCAAAGAATATAATCAGTCTGATTTCGGTGTTGACCATCTGGTGATGTCCATGTGTAGAGTCTTCTCTTGTGTTGTTGGAAGAGGGTGTTTGTTATGACCAGTGCATTTTCTTGGCAAAACTCTATTAGTCTTTGCCCTGCTTCATTCTGTATTCCAAGGCCAAATTTGCCTGTTACTCCAGGTGTTTCTTGACTTCCTACTTTTGCATTCCAGTCCCCTATAATGAAAAGGACATCTTTTTTGGGTGTTAGTTCTAAAAGGTCTTGTAGGTCTTCATAGAACCGTTCAACTTCAGCTTCTTCGGCGTTACTGGTTGGGGCATAGACTTGGATACTGTGATATTGAATGGTTTGCCTTGGAAACGAACAGAGATCATTCTGTCATTTTTGAGATTGCATCCAAATACTGCATTTCGGACTTCATTTGTTCTGATGGATTCCTGCCCACAGTAGTAGATATAATGGTCATCTGAGTTAAATTCACCCATTCCAGTCGATTTGAGTTCGCTGATTCCTAGAATGTTGACATTCACTCTTGCCATCTCTTGTTTGACCACTTCCAATTTGCTTTGATTCATGGACCTGACAATCCAGGTTCCTATGCAATATTGCTCTTTACAGCATCGAACCTTGCTTCTATCACCAGTCACATCCACAACTGGGTATTGTTTTTGCTTTGGCTCCATCCCTTCATTCTTTCTGGAGTTATTTCTCCACTGATCTCCAGTAGCATATTGGGCACCTATGAACCTGGGGAGTTCTTCTTTCAGTATCCTATCATTTTGCCTTTTCATACTGTTCATGGGGTTCTCAAGGCAAGAATACTGAAGTGGTTTGCCATTCCCTTCTCCAGTGGACCACATTCTGTCAGACCTGTCCACCATGACCTGCCCGTCTTGGGTGGCCCCATGGGCATGGCTTAGTTTCACTGAGCTAGACAAGGCTGTGGTCCTAGTGTGATTAGATTGACTAGTTTTCTGTGAGTATGGTTTCAGTGTGTCTGCCCTCTGATGCCCTCTTGCAACACCTTCCGTCTTACTTGGGTTTCTCTTACCTTGGACGTGGGGTATCTCTTCACAGCTGCTCCAGCAAAGCGCAGCCGCTGCTCCTTACCTTGGACGAGGGGTATGTCCTCACCACCCACCCCTTCTGACCTTAAACATGGAATATCTCCTCTAGGCCCTCCTGCGCCTGTGAAGCCACTGCTCCTTGGAGGTGGGGCTGCTCCTCCCAGCAGCTGCCCCTGGCCTCGGAGGTGGGGTAGCTCCTCTCGGCTGCCACCCCTGACCTCGGCTGTTCCTGCGCCACCGCAGCCTTGCACTCTCGGCTGCCTCCCCTCGGGCATGGGGTCCTCACGGCTTCTGCCCCTGACCTCAGACGTGTGGTAGCTCCTCTTGGTCGCGCTAAGTGTCGTGGTTACCTAATGCGTAATATGTTATTATATATTATATATAATATATTATTATATATTAGTGCTTTATTAAAGATTGCCAGTTGTTTAAGTATAATAAGTCCAAAATGCTCCCTGTAGAAGCCTAGGCTGCTGAGATTAAGAGATCACAGGTTGCCATCTAGTGGCTGTGTAATCATAAATGTGGGTAAACCTTCCAGAAAATAAGCAGGCTCTACAGAAGTTTGTGTTGCCATCTTAGGTGTATCAGTGCAAAATGTGGATGCCTGAGAGGGAAAAAAAAACCTTTATATATGAACTATTGTGTACCTCTACTCTCAAACACTTTGTATAGTCCCTTTGAACAAAGACATTCATTTGTATATTCACAATTTAATTATCAAAATAGGAAATAAAGTATTAATAACAGTATTTAATTTAGATCTTATTCAGTTTTTTAATTTTTGTCAATTATCTCAATGTCTTTTGTAGAAAAACATTTTTTTTTCTGGTGTATCTAACCCAGGAATATGCACTGTATTTAGTTTTTGTGTCTCCTAAATCTACAGCAGTTCCTTGCCTGCCTTTGTGTTTCCCGACATGGGTGCTTTTTAAGAATATAGGCTATTTGTTTCTGAAATTTCTCTCAGTTTGCTTTTTTCTGTTTCCTTGGGTTCGGCTTATATGTGTTGGCACTGCCTAAGTGAAATGTATCTTCCTTGGGGCATCACATCAGGAGACAATTGATACTTGTCTCAGTATTGGTGATATTATCTTTGCTGAGTTAGTGTAGTTACTACCACGTTTCTTTACCATAAAATTACAGTCTTTTCCTCTTTGCAATTCATAAATTATTTCTGGGGAGATATTTTGACCTATATGTATAATTTTTTCCTTATCAAAATTTCACTGTTTCAGCATTCATTATTGATTCTCACCTAAAGAAGTTATTGATATGATGGTTACAAAATGGTAATTACCCAATTCTACGATTTCCTTCTATGTAGTTAATTGGTCAGCATTGTGTTACTAGAAAACTTTCCCTTTACTCCATTCATTTGTTTATCATTCTAGCCATCAGCATTAGCATAAATTTATGGGGTCTCTTTGATTCAGTAGAGTTTAATCAATTGCACTCATTATTATGATGCTCACATTCTTTCATATTTGGCCATTGGGACCCCTTCACACTGGCTTTTGGTTCTTTGACATGACTCCTTTATTCTTTGAGCACTTCTGTACTTTCTGGTACAAGATAATTCTATGTTTATCCTGTGCTTTTTCTGCCCTAACCCTGGAATCAGTCATTTCTTTGAGGAGCCCTGGTTCCTGTTAGTGAGGACTGGTGTTTAGAAGCCAAGATTTGGGTATGTTTTTAATTAAACTTTTAAAGTATGATTTTAACACTTCTATATCACAATATGTTGGGATAGTAGGTTTCTGTGATATCACAGTTCTTTATTTCTGGTGAAAAACCTAGGTGGCAGAAGCTGTAATAACTCTTGGGCCCGTTCTTTGACATTGCTCCAGTAACCTACTTTAGTGTAAGGCAATGATAATTAATGTTGTAATATTGTAATTGAAGCTCCGTGTTTCCATTTTGAAATAATACCACTGTACACTGTGTAACTGAGTACTGAATACATGAAGACATGTACATTTCCTATCCCTGCAATAATCTGTAAAGCCAATTCCAAACTTTATGTAAAATCAGATCAGATCAGATCAGTCACTCAGTCATGTCCAACTCTTTGCGACCCCATGAATCACAGCACGCCAGGCCTCCCTGTCCATCACCAACTCCCGGAGGTCACTCAGACTCACATCCATCGAGTCAGTGATGCCATCCAGCCATCTCATCCTCTGTCGTCCCCTTCTCCTCTTGCTCCCAATCCCTCCCAGCATCAGAGTCTTCTCCAATGAGTCAGCTCTTCGCATGAGGTGGCCAAAGGACTGGAGTTTGAGCTTTAGCATCATTCCCTCCAAAGAAATCCCAGGGATGATCTCCTTCAGAATGCACTGGTTGGATCTCCTTGCAGTCCAAGGGACTCTCAAGAGTCTTCTCCAACACCACAGTTCAAAAGCATCAATTCTTTGGCGCACAAGCATAATAATCTAAAAAATTTCCAGAAAAGTATACTCCAGTTTGAGGCTTTTTTGTTATATGGTGTGAGAAAATGTTCTAATTTGATTTTGTTACATGTAGCTGTCCTATTTTTCCAGCACCATTTATTTTTAATTGACCCATGTCCCCTAGCATACACATAGGCTATTATTTCTCTTATTTATATATATATATAATTTTATTTGTTTGTTTATTTTTGGCTGTGCTTGGTCTTTGTTGCTGGGTGGGCTTTTCTCTAGTTGTGGTGAGTAGGGGCTACTCTCTAGTTGTAGTGTGCAGGCTCTCGATGTGGAGGCGTTTCTTGTTGCAGAGCGTGGGCTCCAGGGCACATGGGCTTCAGTAGTTTTGGCATGTGGGCTCAGTAGTTGCGGCTCCCAGGCTCTAGAGCACCAGCTCAATAGTTGTGGCATATGGGCTTAGGTGCTCTGCAGCATCTGGGACCTTCCAAGTTCAGGGATCAAACCCATGTTTCCTGTGTTGGCAGGCAGATTCTTACCACAGAACCACCAGGGTAGCCCCAGCACCACTTAGTGAAGATACTGTCTTTTCCCCATTATATATTCTTGCCTCCTTTGTCATAGGTTAATTACATAAGTGCATGAGTTTATTTCTGGGCTCCCAGTTCTGTTCCATTTATCTATGTTTGCATTTTTGTTCCATTACCATACTGTTTTGATAATTGTAGCTTTATAGTATAATTTAAAATTGGGGCACCTGATACCTCCAGCTCTTTTATTCTTTCTCAAGATTGTTTGGCTCTTCAGAATCTTTTGTGTTCCCATACAGACTTTAGAGTTGCTATGCTATGCTATGCTATGCTATGTCACTTCAGCCGTGTCCAACTCTGTGTGACCCCATAGACGGCAGCCCACCAGGCTCCCCCGTCCCAGGGATTCTCCAGGCAAGAACACTGGAGTGGGTTGCCATTTCCTTCTCCAATGCCTGAAAGTGAAAAGTGAAAGTGAAGTTCCTCGGTCGTGTCGGACTGTTAGCGACCCCATGGACTGCAGCCTACCAGGCTCCACGGTCCATGGGATTTTCCAGGCAAAAGTACTGGAGTGGGGTGCCATTGCCTTAGTTCTATGGAAAATGCTATTGATATTTTTAACAGGAACTGCATTGAATCTATAGGTTACCTTGAGTAGCATGGTCATTTTAACAGTATTAATTCTTCACTTTGTGAACACAGCTAATTTTTCCATCTGTGTTGTCTTCTGTTTATTTCATCTGTGTATTATAGTTTTCTGAGTACAGACAGATCTTTTTCTTTAGTTAGATTTATTCCTAAGTATTTTATTCTTTTAGATGTGATGGTAATTTGGGTTGTTTTTAAATTTCTCTTTCTGATAGTTTATTAGTATATAGAAATGCAACAAAGTTTTGTGTATTAATTTTGTATCCTGCAATTTTACCTATACATTCATGACATCTAGTAGTATTTGGGTGTTATCTCTAGAATTTTCTATGAATAGTATCATGTTATCTGGAGACAATGACAGTTTTACTTCTTCCTTTCCAATTTGGACTCCTTATTAGTCCTAGTAGGTTTTTGATGGATTTTTTAGGATTTCTAGATGTAGTGTCATGTCATCTGCAAATAGTAACAGTTAACGTTTTCCTTTCTAATTTGGATGCCTTTTATTTCACTTTCTTGCCTAATTGTGCTGGCTGGGACTTCAGTCTTATAGTGAATACAAGTGGTGAAAGTGGGCATCTCTGTCTTTTTCCTGATCTTAGAGGAAAAGCTTCCAGCTTTTCACCATTGAGCATGATGGTCATTGTGGGCTTGTCACATGTGGCCTTAATGATACTGAGATATATTTCCCCTATAGCCGCTTTGTTGAGAGTTTTTAATCATAAGTGGATGCTGAATTTTGTCAAATGCTTTTTCTGCATCTACTGAGAAGATCATGTGATTTTTGTCCTTCATTTTTTAATGTGGTATATCATGTTGACTGATTTGCAGATGTTGAACCATTCTTCATCCTTGGAGTAAACCTTACTTGATTGTGATATATGATCTTTTCAATGTATTATTTAATTTGGTTTACTGATGTTTTGTTGAGGATTTTTGCATGTATGTTCTTCAGTGATACTGGCCTGTGATTTTCTTTTCTTGTGGCATACTTGTCTAGTTTTGGGATTGGGGTAATGCTATCCTCAAAATGAATTTGGAAGAGTTCCCTTCTCTACTGTTTTTTGGAAGAGTTTGTGAAGGATTGGTATTAATTCTTATTTGAATATTTATTAGAATTCACCAATGAAGCTGACTGATCCTGGTTGTTAAGAGGTTTTTGACTGCTGATTTAATCTCCTTACTAGTAATCAGCCTGTGTTCAGATTTTGTATTTCACCATGATTCAGTATTGATAAGTTGTATGTTTCTAGGAATTTATCCATTTCTTATAGGTTGTCAAATTTGTTAGCATGTAATTGTTCATAATATCAGTTACAATCCTTTGTATGTCTCTTGCATCAGCTGTAACATCTCTTTCATTTCTGATTTTGAGTCTTCTCTTTTTGGTGAGTATAGCTAAAGGCTTGTCAGTTTTGTTTACCTTTTCAAAGAACTAGCTCTTAGTTCCATTGATCTTCTCTCTTGTCTCTTCAATCTATTTCATTTATTTCTGCTCTCATCATTATTTCCTTTCTTCTAGTAATTTTGGGCTTTGTTTGTTCTTTTTCTAGTTCTTTGAGGTGGAAAGGTAGGATGTTTACTTGGGACTTATTTCTTCAGGTAGGCATTTATCACTCTCCACTTCCCTCTTGGAATTGCTTTTACTTCATCCCACAGATTTTGGTATGTTACTCTTCCATTTTCATTTGTCTCAAGGTTATTTATTTTTCTTTTGATTTTTTTTCTAAAGAAGAAACAGCCCATTTTTTGTTAGTAGCATATTGATTTTTGTTTTTATTTTTGGTTGCACTGGATCTTCATTGTAGTGCATGGGCTTCTTATTTCTGTGGCTTCTCGTTGTGGAGCACAGGCTCTAGGCACACAGGCTTCAGTAGTTGCAGCATGTGGACTCAGGAGTTGTGGTTCGCAGGCCTAGTTGCTCCTTGTTATGTGGGATCTTCCTGGACCAGGGATTGAACCCGTGTCCCCTGCATTGGCAGGTGGATTTTTATCCTCTGTATCACCAGGAAAGTCCAGCATGTTATGTTATCTCCACATACTTGTGAAATTTTTCAGTTTTCTCCATGTACTTAATTTTTAGTTTCATATGGTCAGACTATGCCAAAGCCTTTGACTGTGTGGATCACAATAAACTATGGAAAATTCTGAAAGAGATGGGAATACCAGACCACCTGATCTGCCTCTTAAGAAATCTGTATGCAGGTCAGGAAGCAACAGTTAGAACTGGTCATGGAACAACAGACTGGTTCCAAATAGGAAAAGGAGTACGTCAAGGCTGCATATTGTCACCATGTTTATTTAACTTATATGCAGAGTACATCATGAGAAATGCTGGACTGGAAGAAACAGAAGTTGGAATCAAGATTGCTGGGAGAAATATCAATAACCTCAGATATGCAGATGATACCACTCTTATGGCAGAAAGTGAAGAGGGGCTAAAAAGCCTCTTGATGAGAGTGAAAGTGGAGAGTGAAAAGGTTGGCTTAAAGCTCAACATTCAGAAAACGAAGATCATGGCATCTGGTCCCATCACTGCATGGGAAATAGATGGGGAAACAGTGGAAACAGTGTCAGACTTTGTTTTTCTGGGCTCCAAAATCACTGCATATGGTGACTGCAGCCATGAAATTAAAAGACGCTTGCTCCTTGGAAGGAAAGTTATGACCTACCTAGATAGCATATTCAAAAGCAGAGACATTACTTTACCAACAAAGGTTCGCCTAGTCAAGGCTATGGTCTTTGCTGTGGTCATGTATGGATGTGAGAGCTGGACTGTGAAGAAGGCTGAGCGCCGAAGAATTGATGCTTTTGAACTGTGGTGTTGGAGAAGACTCTTGAGAGTCCCTTGGACTGCAAGGAGATCCAACCAGTCCATTCTGAAGGAGATCAATCCTGGAATTTCTTTAGAAGGAATGATGCTAAAGCTGAAACTCCAGTATTTTGGCCACCTCATGCGAAGAGTTGCCTCATTGGAGAAGACTCTGATGCTGGGAGGGATTGAGGGCAGGAGGAGAAGGGGACGACAGAGGATGAGATGGCTGGATGGCATCACTGACTCGATGGATGCGAGTCTGAGTGACCTCCGGGAGCTGGTGATGGACAGGGAGGCCTGGCGTGCTGCGGTTCATGGGGTCGCAAAGAGTCAGACACGACTGAGCGACTGATCTGATCTGATCTGATGGTCAGAAAAGATGCCTGATATAATTTCAGTCCTCTTAAATTTATTAAGGCTTATTTTGTGGCCTAACATATGATCTATCTTGGAAAATCTTCCATGTATACTTTAGAAGAATGTGTTTTAAATTGGTTTGGATGGAATGATTCTGTTAAGTCCATCTGGTTTAATGTACCATGTAGTGCTTATTTTTCCTAATTGATTGTCTGGATGGTGTCTGCGACTATTATTGTATTGCTGTCTGTTCCTTTAATGATGCCTGTGCTTTATATCGGGGAAGGCAATGGCACCCCACCCCAGTACTTTTGCCTGGAAAATCCCATGGACGGAGGATCCTGGTAGGCTCTAGTCCATGAGGTCGCTAAGAGTCGGACACGACTGAGCGACTTCACTTTCACTTTTCACTTTCATGCATTGGAGAAGGAAATGGCAACCCACTCCAGTGTTCTTGCCTGGAGAATCCCAGGGACAGGGGAGCCTGGTGAGCTTGGGTGCATGTGTGCTGCATGTTTAGTTGCTCAGTCATTCTGACTCTTTATGACCCTTTGAACTACAGCCTGCCAGGCTCCTCTGTCCATGGAATTGTTCAGGCAAGAGTACTGGAATGGGTTGCCATTTCCTTTTCTAAAGGATCTTCCTAATCCAGGGATTGAATGCATGTCTCCTCTGTCTCCTTTATTTCAGGCAGATTCTTACCCACTTAGCCACCGAGAAAGCCTGTTGGGTGCATAAATACTTATAAATATTATATTTCATATTGGAGTGTCTTCTTTCTCCTTATGTAATACCCATATTTGTCTGTTTAATACAGTCTGAGATTTAAAGCCTCTTTTGTCTGATACAGTTATAGCTACTCCAGCTTTATTTTGGTTTCCATTTGGATGGAATATCTTTTTATCCCTTTACTTTCAATCTGTCTGTATTGTTTCATCTGAAGTGAGTCTAGTTGCTTGAGATGGGTCTTGTTTTTTTCTTTTTTTCATTTTTAAATGTACTCAGCCGTTCTGTTGACTTTTGATTGGAACATTTAGTCTGTTTACATTTAAAGTAATTATTGGTACGTATGTGCTTATTGCCATTTTGTTAATTGTTTACTGGCTGTTTTTGTAGTTCCTCTCAATTTTTTTTTCTTGTGCTCTTTGTGGTTTGATGACTTCTTTTAGTGGGCTATTTACATTTTTTTCTCTTTTCTCTTTTTTAATTTTCTGGTTTTGCTTTGTGGTTACTGGGATGCTTACATATATAACAGTCTATTTTATAGTTAGTAGCAATTAAGTTTGATCTTGTTCTGAAGCTCAGCATTTTTATTCTTTCCTTCCCTTCCCTCATTTTATGTTTTTGATCTCACATTTTACTTGTGTATCCCTTAATTATTGTTAGCATAATTATTTTCGCAACTTTTGTCTTTTAACCCTCATACTGTTAATAGCTATAATAGTGATTAGTCCATTTTATTTTTACTTTTCCAGTGAAATTTCTTCTTTCATGTATTTTCTTATTGCCAATTAGCACTCTTTCTTTCCAACTTAAAGAAATCCCTTTAACATTTCTTGTTAAGGCCAGTTTGGTAGTGGTGAACAATTTTAGATTTTGTTTGTCTGGAAGACTCTTATCTCCTTGAATTCTGAACCACTCTCCTAGGTAGAGTATTCTTAGTTAGAAGGTTTTGTCCTTTTGTTTTTTCTTTTAGCAGTTATTTCCTTCTAACCTGCAAAGTTTTTGCTGAAGAATCTACTGATAATCTTATGGGGATTCCCTTGCCACATAAGTTGTTTTCTTCTTGCTGCTTTTAGTATTTTTTCCTTGTCCTTAACTTTTGAGATTTCAGCTATAATGTTTTGGTGTGCATCTCTTTGGGTCTGTTTTCTTTGGAACCTTCTGGGATTCCTGGATCTGGACATCTGCTGTGTGGAGTGTCAACTTTATTATACAGACTTTCAGTTAACCTCCCTCTTTGCCATCCCTCTTCTCAACCTGCGTTCCTGTCCCCCTCCTCCACTTTAGATCACCTTATACTTTTCTTTTTCCCTAGATTGCCACAGCATGTCTCTCTCTCCCTGTCTCTACATTATAGTGCATTTATCATTTTATTTTAGTTTTATTGGCTTTGAGTGAAGAGATGATATAAATGTAATTGTGCAGTCTATTATAGTTTCTGTTTCTAGCTTTTTCCTTTAATAAATGCTGTGATAGCCATTGTTATACCTAAATCTTTGTGTATGTGTTAATTTTTCTATAATAAAAAACTCTTTTTGTTTCAAAATAATTACAGATTCACAGGAAGTTGCAAAGACAGGACAGGGAGGTCCCAGGGAGGCTTTGTCCAGTTTCCACCAGTGGTTGCTTCTTAACAATATGTAAGAAATTGACCTTGGTATAAAGTGTGTGTGCTTATAAGGATAAATATAAGTGATATCATTCAAAATTATTGTGACTATTACCTAATTATGCAAATGACCTATATAGAACGCTTCTTGTTGTAAGTAACCAAATTCAAACTCACTTCCCAGGCTGTATCTAGAGGGGTTAATGGGGCTTCCCTGATGACTCAGTGGTAAAGAATCCACCTGCAATGCAGGAGACATAGGTTCCATCCCTGGCTTGGGAAGATTCCCTGGGGAAGGAAATGGCAACTTACTGCAGTATTCTGGAGTAAATATTGCCTGAAAAATTCCACGGACAGAGGAGCCTGGTGGGCTACAGTCCATGGGGTCGTAAAAGAGTCAGACACGACTTAACAACTAAACAACAAAGAGGGGTTAATCTGTGAGACTGGACTGAATATATCTCCATGGATTTGCCTGTTTTTCTCCACTCCTAGCCAGTAAATGGCTTAGCTTAGTTTTTCTGTATTTTAACATCATTTTCAGACATTTGCCTCCTATTTGGTGGTAGTACTCCCCTCGGATAATTGCTTGGTTCTTATGTGTATGAACCATACATATAAGCTTGGTTGTATGGTTATGTATGGTTATAACCATACATATAAGCAAGCTTGGTTGCTTGCTTAAAATTTCAGAAGTAGAACTTTCAACATTCAGTCTTTCCTTCCCTAAAGATTTCTAGGTCTTGCTTGGATCATGCAAGGGAGGTGTTTACCTATGGAAAGGAAGGGTAGTTAGGGCTAGGTGATTGGCAGCCTTGCCAAGTTGTGGAGGGTTATTTCCTAAAAGTAAATGATACCAGACAGAAGCAGCTGAGCATGAGAGAAGTCCAGTCTCCCTGCACTCTTCCCAACCTAACAGTAAGTTGTATTTTTTTTTTTTTAATTTTAACAGTAAGTTGTATTTTTTTTTTTAATTTTGCCTATTTTTGAAATTATGTGGCTGTTTCCTGAGTAATTCTCATAGGAAAAGATGCCAACAATACAGAATTGTACTATATAAGACAATATTTTTTATTCACTGTTTTCCAAGAGGGGAAACAACCCTGTTAACAATTGTCTGTCCTTGCAATTCTTAGTTTGTTTACTAATATATGTACCTGTATACATTGTTAAAAAAATTAAAGCACACACACACATACATGTATTATCCAGTTACTTGCTTTTTTCATCATAATGGTGTGTCTTAACTTTGTTTGAATAGTACCTCTCCAGTTACTTGAACGTGCTGTAAATTACTTAATTGTTAGTATTACAGATTATATTCATTTATTTTACACTAACAATAAAGTGATTACTTTTTTTGCTTTAGTCTTTATTTCCTGCTTAGTTAAAAGATCTAGGAATCTAGGTATTGTTGTGACATCACAGCATTATGCTAAGGCACTGTTAGAAGTTCTCTCATAATGTTCTCTCATAATGTTTTGGGATTGGTTTTTTCCTATGTTGATTTTTTTTTATCCCCAAATTGTGGTAAAATACACAAAACAAAATCTAGCACCTTAACCATTTTAACTGTACAGTTCAGTCATGTTAAATACATTCGCACTGTTGTACAACCATGACCACCATCCATCCCCATAACACTTCTCATATCATAGAACCGAAACTCTATATCCATTAAACATTTTGAGTCTTTGCCTTCAACTCTTTAGATATATACCCAGAGTAGAATTGTTGAATTATATAGTGAATCTGTTTTTAATCAGGGGGTGGGGGTGGGAAGGACCCACCATACTGCTTTTCATAGCACCTGCACCATTTTTATATTCTCAGCAGCAAAGCACAAAGGTTCCAGTTTCTCCATACTCTTGTCAATATAGTTATTTTAAAATATGTACCTGTACTTTGGGAGAAGGCAGTGGCACCCCACTCCAGTACTCTTGCCTGGAAAATCCCATGGACGGAGGAGCCTGGTGGGCTGCAGGCCACGCGGTGGCTAATAGTCAGACACAACTGAGTGACTTCACTTTCACTTTTCACTTTCATGCATTGGAGAAGGAAATGGCAACCCACTCCAGTGTTCTTGCCTGGAGAATCCCAGGGACGAGGGAGCCTGGTGGGCTGCCGTCTATGGGGTCACAAGAGTCGGACACGACTGAAGCGACTTAGCAACACCTGTACTTTGAAATGCATTAATAATAAGTAATATACATTAATCACTACTTATGTACAAGGAGCAAGGTCCGTTGCTATAAAGAGCAGTATTGCATAGGACCCTGGAATGTCAGGTCCATGAATCAAGGCAAATTGGAAGTGGTCAAACAAGAGATGACAAGAGTGAATGTTGACATTCTAAGAATCAGCGAACTCAAATGGACTGGAATGGGTGAATTTAACTCAGATGACCATTAATTATATCTACTACTGCGGACAGGAATCCCTCAGAAGAAATGGAGTAGCCATCATGGTCAACAAAAGAGTCCGTAATGCAGTATTTGGATGCAATCTCAAAAATGACAGAATGATCTCTGTTCGTTTCCAAGGCAAACCATTCAATATCACAGTAATCCAAGTCTATGCCCCAATCAGTAACGCTGAAGAAGCTGAAGTTGAACGGTTCTGTGAAGACCTATAAGACCTTTTAGAACTAACACCCAAAAAAGATGTCCTTTTCATTATAGGGGACTGGAATGCAAAAGTAGGAAGTCAAGAAACACCTGGAGTAACAGGCAAATTTGGCCTTGGAGTACAGAATGAAGCAGGGCAAAGACTAATAGAGTTTTGCCAAGAAAATGCACTGGTCATAACAAACACCCTCTTCCAACAACACAAGAGAAGACTCTACACATGGACATCATCAGATGGTCAACACCGAAATCAGATTGATTATATTCTTTGTGGCCAAAGATGGAGAAGCTCTATACAGTCAACAAAAACAAGACCAGGAGCGGACTGTGGCTCAGATCATGAACTCCTTATTGCCAAATTCAGACTTAAATTGAAGAAGGCAGGGAAAACCACTAGACCGTTCAGATCAGATCAGTCGCTCAGTCGTGTCCGACTCTTTGTGACCCAATGAACTGCAGCACGCCAGGCCTCCCTATCCATCACCAGCTCTCGGGGGTCACTCAGACCCACATTCATCAAGTCAGTGATGCCATCCAGCCATCTCATCCTCTGTCGTCCCCTTCTCCTCCTGCCCTCAATCCCTCCCAGCATCAGAGTCTTCTCCAATGAGTCAACTTTTCGCATGAGGTGGCCAAAGGACTGGAGTTTCAGCTTTAGCATCATTCCTTCCAAAGAAATCCCAGGGATGATCTTCAGAATGGACTGGTTGGATCTCCTTGCAGTCCAAGGGACTCTCAAGAGTCTTCTCCAACACCACAGTTCAAAAGCATCAATTCTTCGGTGCTCAGCCTTCTTCACAGTCCAGCTTTCACATCCATACATGACCACAGGAAAGACCATAGCCTTGACTAGGCGAACCTGTGTTGGCAAAGTGATGTCTCTGCTTTTGAATATGCTATCTAGGTTGGTCATAACTTTCCTTCCAAGGAGCAAGCGTCTTTTAATTTCATGGCTGCAGTCACCATCTGCAGTGATTTTGGAGCCCAGAAAAATAAAGTCTGACACTGTTTCCGCTGTTTCTCCATCTATTTCCCATGTAGTGATGACCTAAATCAAATCCCTCATGATTATACAGTGAAAGTGAGAAATAGACTTAAGGGCCTAAATCTGATAGATAGAGTGCCTGATGAACTATGGAATGAGGTTCGTGACACTGTACAAGAGACAGGGATCAAGACCATCCCCATGGAAAAGAAATGCAAAAAAGCAACATGGCTGTCTGGGGAGGCCTTACAAATAGCTGTGAAAAGAAGAAAAGCGAAAAGCAAAGGAGAAAAGCAAAGATATAAGCATCTGAATTCAGAGTTCCAAAGAATAGCAAGGAGAGATAAGAAAGCCTTCCTCAGTGATCAATGCAAAGAAATAGAGGAAAACAGAATGGGAAAGACTAGAGATCTCTTCAAGAAAATTAGAGATACCAAAGGAACATTTCATGCAAAGATGGGCTTGATAAAGGACAGAAATGGTATGGACCTAACAGAAGCAGAAGATATTAAGAAGAGGTGGCAAGAATACAGAGAAGAACTGTACAAAAAAGATCTTCACGACCCAGATAATCATGATGGTGTGATCACTGACTTAGAGCCAGACATCCTGGAATGTGAAGTCAAGTGGGCCTTAGAAAGCATCACTATGAACAAAACTAGTGGAGGTGATAGAATTCCAGTTGAGCTATTTAAAAGCCTGAAAGATGATGCTGTGAAAGTGCTGCACTTGATATGCCAGCAAATTTGAAAAACTCAGCAGTGGCCACAGGACTGGAAAAGGTCAGTTTTCATTCCAATCCCAAAGAAAGGCAATGCCAAAGAATGCTCAAACTACCGCACAATTGCACTCATCTCACACGCTAGTAAAGTAATGCTCAAAATTCTCCAAGCCAGGCTTCAGCAATATGTGAACCGTGAACTTCCTGATGTTCTAGCTGGATTTAGAAAAGGCAGAGGAACCAGAGATCAAATTGCCAACATCTGCTGGATCATGGAAAAAGCAAGAGAGTTCCTGAAAAACATCTATTTCTGCTTTACTGACTATGCCAAAGCCTTTGACTGTGTGGATCACAATAAACTGTGGAAAATCCTGAAAGAGATGGGAATACCAGACCACCTCACCTGCTTCTTGAGAAACCTATATGCAGGTTAGGAAGCAACAGTTAGAACTGGACATGGAACAACAGACTGGTTCCAAATAGGAAAAGGAGTATGTCAAGGCTGTATATTGTCACCCTGCTAATTTAACTTATATGCAGAGCACATCATGAGAAATGCTGGGCTGGAAGAAGCACAAGCTGGAATCAAGATGGCCGGGAGAAATATCAATAACCTCAGATATGCAGATGACACCACCCTTATGGCAGAAAGTGAAGAGGAACTCAGAAGCCTCTTGATGAAAGGGAAAGAGGAGAGTGAAAAAGTTGGCTTAAAGCTCAACATTCAGAAAATGAAGATCATGGCATCCGGCCCCATCACTTCATGGGAAATAGATGGAGAAACAGTGTCAGACTTTATTTTTCTGGGCTCCAAAATCACTGCAGATGGTGACTGCAGCCATGAAATTAAAAGACGCTTACTCCTTGGAAGGAAAGTCATGACCAACCTAGATAGCATATTCAAAAGCAGAGACATTACTTTGCCAACAAAGGTCTGTCTAGTCAAGGCTATGGTTTTTCCAGTGGTCATGTATGGAGACCATGAGAGTTGGACTGTGAAGAAGGCTGAGAGCTGAAGAATTGATGCTTTTGAACTGTGGTGTTGGAGAAGACTCTTGAGAGTCCCTTGGACTGCAAGGAGATCCAACCAGTCCATTTTGAAGGAGATCAGCCCTGGGATTTCTTTGGAAGGACTGATGCTAAAGCTGAAACTCCAGTACTTTGGCCACCTCATGCGAAGAGTTGACTCATTGGAGAAGAGTCTGATGCTGGGAGGGATTGGGGGCAAGAGGAGTAGGGGACAACAGAGGATGAGATGGCTGGATGGCATCACTGACTCGATGGACGTGAGTCTGAGTGACCTCCGGGAGTTGGTGATAGACAGGGAGGCCTAGCCTGCTGCCATTCATGGAGTCACAAAGAGTTGGACATGACTGAGCGACTGAACTGAACTGATGTACAAGGTGACTCAGTGGTCAAGAATCCAGCTGCCAATGCAGGAGACAGGGGTTTGATCCCTGATTCTTTAAGATTCCCTGTAGGAGAATATGACAACCCACTCCAGTATTCTTGCCTGAAAAATCCCATAGTTGGATGAGCCTGGTGAGCTACAGTCCATAGGGTCTTAAAGAGTTAGATAGGACTGAACACACACACATACATAATAAGATTATGCTAATTATTATGTTAAATGTCTAGTTCTCACAGCAGCTAGTATCCTCATTCTGTAGATGAGTTGCTGTGACTGCTTTGGGTGTCAGGGTTTCTGCTTTGAATGTCAGTTTATGCTAGTGCTCTCAAATTAACTGGAGAGCTTTTCTAGCTCTTAGAGATACACTGGTACACTTAATTTTAAAAGAATTTTTAAAAAAGGATTACTCAATTAACTCTTCATTGAAAGTGTAGTGGCACTTGACCTTACTGTCTGGACTTGTTGCTTTTTAGGAGTGGTTCTTCAGTTTTTTAATCTACATGATTGTCATATCCATGTAGGTGTTTTGTTTTTTTGTTCAGTAAAACTGAGTATATCATAGATTTTAACATGTAATTCACTCATATCTAAATACTTGGAAATTTTATATTTATTTCCTCTTTAAATCAAGATCTACCAAGATATTTTCATTTTATTCTATAGTATGCCAGGTTTTTTTAATGAATATAAAGTTATGTATATGAATGTATCAATTTAGATCAAGCTTGTTTGTTATTTAAATTCTCTATGTACACTTTTCATTTATTTGAATTTTTTATTCTCCATAAAAAACAAAAACTATAGAAAAATTTTTTGCAGGTACTTTTTTCTCCCTCATGAATTAGGCATGCAATTGAATCCCTCCCCATTGCCACCATTTGTATTTTGTGATAAAAACATGATTAATCTCAGGCCAGAAAAGGCAATGGCACCCCACTCCAGTACTTTTGCCTTGAAAATCCCATGGATGGAGGAGCCTGGTAGGCTGCAGTCCATGGGGTCAAGAGTCAGACACGACTGAGCGACTTCACTTTCACGCATTGGAGAAGGAAATGGCGACCTACTCCAGTGTTGTTGCCTGGAGAATCCCAGGGATGGCGGAGTCTGGTGGGCTGCTGTCTTTGGGGTCTCACAGAGTCAGACACGACTGAGGTGACTTAGCAGCAGCAGCAGCACCTCAGGCAGTGTAAAGGCACTTTTGCGGGTAGTTTATGGGTAAGGTCAATAAGATTTCCAAATGTATGATAATGATTTAGCCAAATGGCATTAAGCCAGCCATGTGTTGGAGTCATACTTAAAAGCAATCAGAGCCAATTTTTAAAAAATAAAACATTTGAACTATAAACAAAAATAAAATAACAAATAAATAATAGTAGCTCCCACTTAGCCTAAGAAAATGTCACTGTTGTATATGAAGCCATGTGTGCTCCTCCTGATCATCTCTGTATTAGTAGTTCACTTGTGGAATATAGCGATCCTGAATTTTGTATTTCTTTTGTGTTGTTACTTTATTCATTCTTTTTACTCAGCTTTTTAGAAACTGAGATATGATTGGCATATAATATTGTGTATGTTTAATGTGTACAACATATTTGATGAATTTATATCACATTGTGATTGACATTGTAGTGTTAACTAATATCTGTTATATCTCATTATTTCTTCCAGTGGTAGGAGCAGTTAAGATCTAGCCTCTTAGAAAGTTTGATGTTTGTAATATAGTTTTATTGTCTATAATTACCATACTGTGTGTCAGAGCTCCAGCAATTATTTACTGACTAGTTGCAGTTGTGCAGTTATTTATATTTTAATTACGTGTTGGCTGTGCTCCATCTTATGTTTGTGCAATTCATTCATGCTGATGGATATAACTTCTTCATTTTTACTGTTGGATATATTTTATCAAAATACTATAACTTACCTGTCTCTCCTCTTGATGGACATTTAGTTGTTTTCCTGCTTTTCCTTATTTCAGACAGTGCTGCTGTGAACACGATTGCATATGCTTCTTCTGGAGCATTCATAGCAACAAGATTCATAATAGCTAAACAATAGAAACAGTAGAGATGTCCATCAACTGATTAATGGGTAAATCACAGTCTGGCCTATCTTATGCTATGCTATGCTATGCTAAGTCACTTCAGTCGTGTCCGACTCTGTGTGACCCCATAGACGGCAGCCCGCCAGGCTTCCCCGTCCCTGGGATTCTCCAGGCAAGAACACTGGAGTGGGTTGCCATTTCCTTCTCCAATGCATGAAAATGAAAAGAGAAAGTGAAGTCGCTCAGTCATGTCCGACTCTTAGCGACCCCATGGACTGCAGCCTACCAGGCTCCTCCGTCCGTGGGATTTTCCAGGCAAGAGTACTGGAGTGGGGTGCCATTGCCTTGTCCTAATGGAATATTATTCAGCCATAAAAAGTAATGAAGTACTAATAACACCCTATGGCATGGATAAACCTTGAAAACATGCTAAGTGAAAATAGTCACAGAAGACCACATAATATGTGATTTTCTATATCTGAAATATGCAGAATAGGCAAATTCATAGAGACATCAAGTAGACCAGTGTTTTCCAGAGTCTGGGGGAAGAGTGTAATAGTGAGTAGCTGTTGATGGGTTGGGGCTTTTTTTTGGAGGGAGGGGGATAAAAATGTCCTAAATTTAAATTGTAATGAGATTACATAACTCTGAATATACTTTAGTGAAGTGTACACTTTAGATTGGTGAACTTATGACATGTGAATTATATCTTCTCTGGTGGCTCAGATGGTAAAGAATTTGCCTGCAGTGTGGGAGACCTGGGTTCAATCCCTGGATTGGGAAGATCCCCTGGAGAAGGAAATGGCAGCCCACTCCAGTACTCTTGCCTGGAGAATCCTGTGGACGAAGGAGCTTGGTGGGCTACAATCCATGAGATCACAAAGAGTTGGACACAACTGAGCTACTAACACACACACAAAGAAGTTAAAGTAACTTCCAGGAAAGTGTTTTCAAATCCAACCCACTAGTAGGTTATAGACCAATTTAGTGAGTCAGAATGGACTTAACAGTTTCTTTGGTTTTACTTTTTGTTTTAAGCTACAGGAATTTCTTCATCATTTATTCTTTAGAAAATGTAGGAGTGTAGAGTTTGTGTGGCTAATTTGAATATATGAATTCATGAAATGTGTAAGTGAACATTCATAAATAGCATATTCTTTATGATTATGATTATATAGTGTTTGACTACAAAAGACTCAGTAAATTTTTGTTTAGTACTTTGGTTTTGCTATTGAGTGATTAGTGATGATTATACCAAAAATGGAATCTTGAGCTGAGTGGATCCTTTGAAATCAGAGAAAACATTCTAACTTGGCTTTTATTTACCTCTTGATTCACACTCCAGACTTTGTGTCAGAACAAGCTTGGAAGTATAAGGAGAGCAAAACTGTCAAGCTTTTCCACTGCTTTCAGCTTTCTTCCCAAATTTTTGCCTTGATTCTGTTCTATACCATAGCCAAGTATATTCCTATTTCTAATATTACTGGTGTTTTAATTGGGTTATAAATTATTTGACTTCTTTGGAAGCATATTGCTATTAAATTTTGATCTTTTAATAGCAGTATGTGTCCAAAGAAGTCCATTTCAGTTTATATTGGAGATTTTGTAGATGTACTGGGTTAAATTTTGTATGCTTTGAGAGCTTTAAACTACTGATAACAATGGTTTTTCTTCTAAATATAAATAGCATATACTTGTGACATGAAATATTGATAGGTATGATCAATTTTAAAGCACAGACTGAAACTATTTTAGAACTCTCCCTTTTTGTTCTAGGAAGACTAGTTTTTAGTTTCAAGTGTTAATAAGCTGAAATTCTTTCTGTAGTATTTCTTCAGAAATTTTATACTATTATAACAACCATCAATCAAAGTTACAGTGATATTGAACTCTTTAATCATGTTATCATCTTTTCCTCACTGTCTAATAGTAACTGTCTCTGTTTTCTCAAATTTTCTTTCTTTTTTGGGTTTTTGTCGTTTTCTGGCAGAGGCTTTTATTCAGTTGTCTGATGTTCATTGATTGACATTTACTAAGCATGGCTTAGTAAAAAAACATGGGTGGTTTGAGAAAGCCAAGATAATACAAGGATCTAAAGGAAACTTAGAGACTATAAATCCTATCCTAAAGAGGAAAGAAGGCAGTACATCATTGAAACAATACAAGAGTCTGTAGAAAAGGAACACTCAAGAGAAAAAAAAGTGAGAATTTCATGTCTGTTTTTCACAACTTAATATTTAACTGCTTTTCAAAAATTTCTCAGTTATAGTTCTTAAAATAAAAATTGTAAGACAACAGGTTTGAAATCAGAGAATTTGTTTTAGAAACCTGTCTTAATAAATTTGAAAATGTTCATTCAGACTCATTCCCACTTAGGAAAGTAGGCCAGGTAAGTTTCCCAAAGACATGCTTTCACTAAGAATTGAATCATGCAGTTTTGTAACTACTTTTGTATCCTCTGAGGGACAGAAAGTACCAAAAGTTGAGACAGGTTGGAATGGCCACTGAAAATCCAAATCTAGTCATGCTTGCCAATGTAGTTATGTCTCAGCAGCCCATTAATTTTGCTATTCAGTTTTTTTCTGTTGAATTGAATCTTTTGGAAAAAAAAAAAAAATTGATGAAAAAGGTTTGAAAATGCAAATAAAATACTGGGAAATGGGAATTAAAATTCCTTTTCCTGCAACTGTTGAAAAGAGTGATGTGGACACTGCTTCTTTTGCTCAAAGCTTCATGAAGCAGGCAGCTTTTAAGTGTCACAGCCTGAATGCAAATCCAAGTCTTTCTGCCGCCTGAACTACTTACTCAGTGCTTAGAAGTTTTGATGTAACTAATTGATGGCATGTAGAGAAAGGAATCAGTTTTAAGTGTTTAGTACTTTATAAAATAACATTTTAACCTGTCAAATAAACCAAGTTTTTGAAATTTAGTAATATTTGAATACTCGGAGCCCATATGTGGCTGGAGATGTAACTCATTACAGCTCTTTCAGATACTATATAAAAAACATTTGTGGGCACAGACTGGGAAGAAATAATACAAAGTGTTAATATGTTCAAAATAAAGATGTTTTAGAACAAAATAATTATTTTTCAAATTTCCTACATTTAACTTGTTATTTTTATAAACAGGGGAAATGTTTCTATCTTTATCTGGTAGTTTATGGGAATAATTCTAAATGCAGAATAAAAATTGTCTAAAAATACTCAACAGCTTTAATTTTTAGTACTGATAGAATGTACCAGAGTAGATAGTGATACCACTAAAGGAAGTAGATTTGAGATTGTGTAGGAATGAAGGGGAAAGTTAACAATATAATAGGAAAAGCAGGATACAAATTTGTTTATAAAGTATGTTTTTTTATAAAAATAACAGCAAATTAATGGAGGAAGATCTAGTTTTACCAGCAGTTTTGTTTGAGTATTGAGGTTCAAGTAATTTTTCCCCTTTGTACTTTTATATATTTTCCAGATTTTATTTAATCATGTACTGACTTTTTAAAACTAGGCTTTTCCTAACACGAGGTAAAGTGATAGGTAATATTTTCCTAGGCTGCTACTGCCTAACATTCTGTTTGTGTTATCTGTTCACGGGTCCTGTTTTCTTCTGCTCACATGGAATGAACATGTTTGTATTATTTCTTAGATCTGAAACTCAGCCCCGAGGCTCTGCTCCGCACTCTGAGAGTGACCCTCCCGAACAGGAAGAGGAGATCCTGGGATCTGATGATGATGAGCAGGAAGATCCCAATGATTACTGCAAAGGTAAGGTTTTCTGTGAGAAGATACCAAGTAAGATGTAATTCATGTGTACACTCTTTGATTTGAATATTTGATCTATCAGCATAAATGGTGTTAATGCTTTCTTCTTATTGCATCCTTTTCTCTAAGTATAGGAATTAGTATTTCCTTTTAGTTTGACTTAATTAAAGCTTAGTTTAAATATATCTACTCCCTTTTTCCTTAAAAAATGATAGTGGATATTTTCCTTAGAAAATTTCAGAAATATATTAAACAAAAAGAAAACAAAAGTCATCTATAATGCTGTCATCCAGAAGTGAACAGTGATAAGATTTGGTATGTAGACTTTCGAAAAACACATTTTCACTACTCTTTTCTCAAAATGATGATAAGCTACATTATATTAGAATTACGGATACTTAAAAACCATGGCATAAGATTGCCTGATGTATTTTGTTTCTTTTACAAAACGTTCCAGGATTCTTGGGTAGGATTGGATCTCATAACAGAATGTATCTTGCCATTGAGGAGAGCTTGGTTCTTCTCAGCAGGCAGAGATGGATGTTTAAATCCTTTGATTCCTGCCACTGTTGTCAGCCTTTTCTGGTCTTCTGGTTTCTGTTCTGTTGTGCTGTGTTTTGGAAAAGTGATTTTTTTTTTCAAGTTAACGCGCTCTCAATAATACTGTGTTGCTGACTGGATTTAAAATTTTCTTTTGTTGAATTCATTTTATTAAAAGAAACCATTTTTATTTGCTGAAGATGTATAAATGTTGGAAAATGTGAGATTTGTTTTTTTTCCTAAGTAAGTGATTCTTTCCCTCTATTGTTTCTTCCAGGAGGTTATCATCTTGTGAAAATTGGAGATCTGTTCAATGGGAGATATCATGTGATTCGAAAGTTGGGCTGGGGACACTTTTCAACTGTGTGGCTATCATGGGATATTCAGTAAGTTTTAGTACAAGAGGATTAGGTGATTCCTAAATGTTTGTGTTTAATTTTCCACTTTTAGTTTAGCTCTAGACTGATTTCTTAATAAAAATCTTATAGTTGATAATCTTTATATTCTTGGGCAAATGACTTTCCTCTGGTGAAGCAGCACCTTAGAGGAGACACAAGATTGATTGAATTATTATCAGTAAGGCTCCTGAAACTCCCAAATTCAAAACATTACAGATACTCAAAGAAAGTATAGTATATTAGTTCATAGTTTTTCCTACCGGAATAGAGCTAAATTTTTAGATGGTATCCTAGACCAACCTGTGTGAAATTATTTTCTTGTGTTTTGTTTCTATAACAGATTTGCTCAGCCATACAGTCTAAAACCTCTACATAAAAATCACAGGCAGTTAACATTGGATGTTTACCTTAAAGTGTATCTTCTATCTTTGATGAGACAGCAATTGCTATCTATGCACTATTTTTATCAGTTTTCACCCAAGTATTTCTTCTGGCTTCTTAGAGGAAAGTATATTATAGCTTTTAAACTTTTAGGTTTTTCTATATAAGTATACAGAATACTTCTGATTTGGTGAAGTTGCCCCCCTTACTTATCTCCATTTCATGGTTTTACATGGGTTCATGGAGCATTCAGAAAGTAGATTTTAACTCAGAGAAAATGTTTGATGACTGACATTAGCTAGGAACAGAAATTCTTCTTATAAGTTCAATATGGCCAGTTAGTGCTATTAACAGGTGCAGGTGATCCCACAGAAGTAGTCCTTTGTGTTTGAGTACCAGGGAAACATGCAATCAGTATTCATTCTATCACTGTCTCCCAGTTATGGTTAAATCTTAGCTTCCTAACTGAAAGGTAAGACATTTAGTCTTAATCGCCTGTATTTGTTTCTTAGGGGAAAGAAGTTCGTGGCAATGAAAGTAGTTAAAAGTGCTGAACATTATACTGAAACTGCACTTGATGAAATCCGGTTGCTGAAATCAGTAAGTATTAGATTGTAAGTGTGTGCTGCAATATAAATAAACAGTTTTATTCAAGTTAAGACATACCAAGTATATGCTTTTTGATATGGCTAAGTTTTACTGTAAAGTTCCAGTATCCTTAAAGAGGTAGAAGAAGACAGTATTTACACATTCTGTGTATTTGGTAGGGAACTGGTAGAATATGCTGTGATGGCAGCTCTCCCTATACATGCACACTGAAAAAAAACCTTGCAAATAAAAATGTTTATTGGGCATTTATTGAGCCAGATAACACAATGTTTTTCTTTCTGTCATGGTTAAAAGAAAAGGAGTGTGAATAAATATATAACTTCTATTTTGTTTTAAAATCTTTAAAAATATTTAATATAAAAATAAGCACTGTAGTTATTAATTCCTTTATGTTACTTGGAAACTTAGGTAAATATTTTCAAGAACTTATTTTCAGTTTTCTTAAAAATTCAGAAATGTCAGTGAGGTAGAAGAAGCTTGAACCCAAGTGAGAAGACATGAGTTTTTAGGACCAGCTCCATCTGAATATATCCTCAACTCATCTTTTTGTTTCCACTGAGCCTTAGATTTTTCATTCAGAAAAGTGAAGATGCTAGACCAAGAGAGCTTCAGGGAAGTACTTTAATTGTGCTAGTCTGTAACAAGATGAGCTCATGCCCCAAAGTAAATCAGGGTACTGCTTCCTTCCCTGAGAGGTTTTTCTGTGAAAAAAATGAAGGCTGAATAAGCAGTATGGTTAGTGCTGTGGTTGATTTGCATCATGCAAAAGCTCCTGAATTCTTCCTGGCCTGGTAACTAGCAGTTAATTTGGGAGTAAGTAGCAAAATGTTATAATTAGAACACTAAGTATACAATACAATCTTTGTTGATTGTATTTTCTTTTGTGAACTGTTTTTATTAAGTTCCTTGAGCTATTAAAATTTTATGTTTGTCTTACAGATTTGTATAAGCTCTTTTCTGAAGTAATCCTTTGTTACATATGCTGCTGGTATCCTCTCCCTCACCATTTGGTTTATTTCTATGCTTTCCCTTTTTTAAAATTTTGTCTTCCCTATTACAGGTTCGTAATTCAGATCCTAATGATCCAAACAGAGAAATGGTTGTTCAACTACTAGATGACTTTAAAATATCAGGAGTTAATGGAACACGTATCCTTTTTAGAACCTATTTTGAAAACAAATCATGAAATAATTTTATTTCAAAGAAAAGAATGAGATTTGCATTGGTCTCTTTTCTCAAAACAAACTATAATCCAAATGTTTTTATTTTATTGTAAACTTTTGAACACATTGTGAATTATGTTGGTCTTTTTGTATGTTGTGTTTTTTAAAGCTATTGCTTTACACTTTTGCCTTTTTTTCAGGCAAATTAAAACTGAAGTCAAAAGAAACTTTAAGAAGAAAGACTTGTAGTACTAATACTAAGTAGTTTATATTTTATCAATTAACACAGATTTTAATGGAATTATTGAGAAATAGTAGATTAAATAAGAATTCAGTGCACTTTATTATCTCAATGTTTAAGATGCTTAGAATCTAAATGTAATTGTTTATATTCTGTCGTGATGAAAAAAAACCTACTAGTTTTATGTTTTGATCTGAAATTTTAGAATTTTAAAGTTGGAAGGAATGTTAACTGTTTTTTTCTCCCCATAAGTTAATATCAATGTGACATGCAAAGAACTGATTGAAAGATTGTTGCAATAGCTATGCTTGTAAAGGCCTAGCAAATTTTTCAGAATAAAAGATGAAGAATTTCACTTGGATTGGAGAGTCTAAAACTGTTTTTGAAAGTGTTTAAAAATGTGTAAGGAAAGATTTCATGTATCATTCTACTTTCCCTGCATGTTTAGCTTCTCTTAACACACACTGTAGCCAGTGATTTGTTAAAGGAAATGGGCCACATAGGGCTCTGTAGTATCATGTGGACTGTGGTTTAAGAGATTTGAACTAAAACACAAGGAGAAAGGATAAGAAAGGAGAGAGAACAAGTGATAACATGAAGATTTTATCTATCATTCTGAAGTTAGTTTTCAGTTATTTCTTTGGAGAAGTATAAATCATAGCCCCCTGCCCTCCATCTCTAAGGAATACAGATACAAGAATCATGCCATATGAATAGTTTATGTCTGTTGTGGTCATTTCATAGGTGACTTACTGTGTGTGTGTGTGTGCGCATGCACACACACATTTTTTCAAAGAATTAGGGAGGCTAACCAAGAAATACACCATATAGGATATTATGATGGCTGTTAGATTCTGTTTCCCTATTACTTGACCTTGTAATGTTTGTCATTGTGCCAAATTTCTCTCTTATAGTAAAACTGTAGAAATAGTCTGTATAATCTCCTTAGTAATGCAGAGTACCTTTTTTTGATCCTAAGCAAGAAGAATTTGTTTTTTTTATTGAAACATCTTAATAGATTTTGAATTTCAAGTTCTAAGATGTTTCCCAAACATCATCCTATGGTTTCTCTGTAGTTTCTGTCCACTGAGTTCCTATTTTACTCATTTCTCCCTTTATCCTTAGCCATTTCTCTCTGCCCTTCCTCCAACTTGTCTCCCAACTGTCTCAGTTACGGCATTATTTGCTGCTTCTAGAGATTGAAAAGGATAAAACGCAGAGCACTGAGTTAAGGTTTAATGGATTATGTCATTCTCCTGCCTCTCATCTCTTTTCACAACACAGGTATAACTGTATGGAGCTACGTATCTGTGATTCTTTGTATCTGGGTATACTGCTTTTTCTCTGGAGCACTGTCCTTTCTCATTTTGAGATATCACAAGGACTCTGAACTAGTAGTCATAGACTTCAGTATAAATAGGTTTGTTCTACTTCCATGGGTGGTGAGGGGAGAAGAGTGATTAAGAAGTAACAGCTGATCTTTACATAATATTAACATAAGTCAGTGTCGTTTTTTGGCCACCTGTGTGACCTGCTATGTTTTTAGGATACTTTTTTTCTGGTGTGTATTTTACCTCTTTTGCTAGCTCTTCTGTTCATAAGGTACTCTAACTGTGGCTCTTAATTAATTTTCAGCCTTTTTTATTTACACCATCTCCCACAAAATTTTTTTCACATATCCTTTTGCTATTTCACCCAGTTCTTTTTGTTTTTAAGCTATTAAATGTTTGATCATTTTTATATCACTACTTGCAAATTAAAACAACATTGTTGTTAAATTGTAATGCTTCTCTCAAAGGAAAGTTAATAATACAGCTAGGAACTTAAAATTCTCTTTTCTGGCTTGTTTGTTTAAGCAATCTGCATTCTAAAATATCTTATTTTGGTATATTTCATATATACAGAAATAGAATAGTTTGAATCCTCAGAGATCCATTACCCATTCCCAAATTTATCAACTCATAACCAATGTTGTTTTGTCTGTATCTCCTGATAATTTTGTAACGAGTCTTAAATATATTATTTCATCCATAATTATTTTAGAAAGTATTTCCAAAAGACAGAGACCCTTAAATATAACCCCAACATAGTTGTTATTCCTAACAAAATTGGGGACCAGTTTCTTAGTCCCTTTATGTAGTCAGTGTTTCAGTGTCTCTAAGTGTCTCTTTCTTTTTTTAATTCTTCAGTCAAGAGTCACATAAAGTTTTTAACAGTTCCTTTATTATTTGGCACATCAAAATGTTGCAGGCTCATTTTGTGTATTTACTATCCTAGACCTGGGGTCAGCCATTTATCTGCAAAGCCCTAATTCCTTCTAGTGGGAAATGGGGGATAGACTCTAAGGACAACACACTGTTTGCTACGGGGTTGGTTACGGCCGTCACTTTTATGATTTGTCAATCCTCCACAAAGAGCAAGTACCTTCATTCTCTTCCTCCCCTCCCTTTTTTTGTGTCACTTGGAAGTTGCCCTTACAGCTTACTCTTGTGGATCTGTGGGTTTGTTTGAATTATTTTTTCTTTGTGTGTTTCATTTCGAATAGTTTCTATTACTGTACTTCTGAGTTTACTAATCTCACTCTGCAGTGCCTGATCTGCCATTTATCCCATCCACAGTATTTTTCATCTCTCACTTGCTGCTTTTCATCTCAGAAGTTCAATTTAGGTCTCTCTTTTTCTTCCAGTTTTATTGAAATATAATTTGATAATTATCACACACACTGTGATAAGTCTACTAAGGTTGTATTATCATACAGAGATGTTAAAAGTTGACTATGTTCTCCACACTGTACATTTCACACCCATGACACTTCCTTTGCAACTGGAAGTGTATTCTTAATCGGTCTCACCCATTTCTTTCCTCCTCCAACCATCCTCCCTCTGGCAACCACCTGTTTGTTCTCTGTGTCTGTAACTCTGTTTTCTGGTGTTTGTTTATTTGTTTTTGTCTTTTATATTCCACATTATTAAGTGAAATTGTACAGTGTTTGCCTTTCTCTGTCTCATTTATTTCACTTAGAAGCATACCCTTTAGGTTCAGCTATTTCACAAATGGCAAGGTTTCATTGTTTTTATATTAATATTTATACATCACCTCTTCTCTGGATCTCTCTCTTTTTTTAAATCTTTTGTATCTCTTCAACTATGGAATGACTATGACTGTTTAATTTCCTTGTCTGTTAATTCTAACAAGTGGGCCAGTTCTGGGTCAGTTCTAAATGATTGATAATTCTAATTTTCAGATACATTTTCCTGCATCTTTGTTGCCCGGTAGTCTTTCATTGAGACATTGTGATTTTTACCTTGTTGGCTGTTGGATATTTTGTATTCCTTTAAATCTTGAGCTTTGTTCTGAATGCAATTATTGCCAGAAAACAGTTTGATCCTTTTCAGATTTTACCTTTGTGATTTGTTAAATGGCTAGGACTAATCATCATTCGATGCTAAAACTGAAACTCCAATACTTTGGCCACCTCATGCAAAGTTGACTCATTGGAAAAGACTGATGCTGGGAGGGATTGGGGGCAGGAGGACAGGGGGACGACAGAGGATGAGATGGCTGGATGGCATCACCGACTTGATGGATGTGAGTTTGAGTGACCTCCGAGAGCTGGTGATGGACATGGGGTCGCAAAGAGTCAGACACGACTGAGTGACTGAACTGAACTGAGGACTAATCATTCCTTCCACTGAGGCAAGGTCTTCCTAAATATTCTGCCAAATGCCCCATAACTATGAATTTTTCCAGGTTTTTTTTTTTTTTTAATTGGACTTTCCTGGTGGCTTATATGATAAAGAATCTGCCTGTGATGTAGGAGACCTGGATTCGATCCTTGGGTTGGGAGAAGGGAATGGCTACCCACTGGATTTCCCTGTTTAAAAGTACCTTTTTCCTTTTATAATTAGTAAGCAGTCTGTGGGATGATAGGGTAACTCCATGAGAATTCTTTCTCCCCAGCAGACTTTATCAATAGTTTTAGTATTCATCGATTCTTACCTGAAAGAGTTGTTATTACTGTAGTGATTGTAAAATGGTAACTTTAATTTCTGTCATATTTTATATATTTATTAATTGACTTTTTCTCTAAAGAAGACATTTTCAACACACCCTTATTTTAGTATCTTGTTTGGATTAATTTTGTTTTTAGTTTAAGAGAATTCATAACTTCACTCCGCAAAATGTTCTCAACTTTGGCCCGTGGTTTCTTCAAGCTGGTTTCTATTTTCTCTTGATGTGTTCCCTTACTGTTGGCACAGCAAGGTTTTCCAGGTTGCCAAAAGGCCCTGGATTTGGCCTTTTTAAGGAGTCCAGGTTTTCCTTTAGAAGAGAATCTTATTTAAAACAGAAGTCTGTTTTAAAACACTGGATCGTTATTACATACAAATGTCTTGACTTTCCAACTTATATAGAAACTTCTGTCGAAAATACAACATCTTCCTGCTAAAATCTCTGCAGTGCCCTGGCCCTAGCACTACAGGTCCGCAGAGTATTCCTGTCATGCAGTGGGATTCTGGGTGCTCACACAGAGAGCACACGTGGTGGTGGCACCAAGGTCAGGTTTGTGCACTGCAGAGGATAAAGCAGGTCAGCTTCTTGTTATTTAAAAATGTTAACATTTACATTTTTTAGGTTGTTCTGGTATATTGTTTTCTGTAGCTAAAGCAGAATTTATTTTTCCTTGCTCTGATACTAGGAGAGTTGGAGTTGTTACCCTGACATTAGTTCTGACATTAGGGAAGAAGCTAATCAACGCCTTAAGCCTAGTGCTCTCACTAGCTTTATGTACATATTTCACTCTTACTTTTATCACTCTTTAGATGCATAGTTTTATTGATAAACCAGCCCCCCCCCCCCTCCAAGTTTTCCATATTTTGGGTATTTTCGGTGACAAAACATTAATTAACCTTTGAAATTTCAGAATATTGACAGCTAGATTTTTTTTCAGGTAAAGCGCTGTAACTTTTTATATTGAAAGAATACGATAATAATTTCCTTGGGGTGGAGCACAGCTTGTCTTGCCCTTTTCTTCTGTCTCGTTTTCTTCCTTAACAAACTCCTAGATATCTGCATGGTATTTGAAGTTCTGGGGCATCATCTACTCAAGTGGATCATCAAGTCCAATTATCAAGGGCTTCCTCTGCCTTGTGTCAAAAAAATTATTCAGCAAGTATGTATCCTACTGTTTTCTATATTTTCAAGGTTGTACTCCATTTATAGTTATTATAAAATATTTGCTATATTTCCTATGTTGTACAATATATCCTTATAGCTTATTTATTTTATACATAATAGTTTGCATCGTGGTAATTTTTTTAGTTTCTTAAAGTGTCTGGAGTTTCCTATATCCAATAGAATTTTTACTTCTAAAACTAAGTTTTTTAAATTGCTGAAATTGTTTATTCAGCCTCTAGGGTTTATTGTGTTTGTTTTTAAATGTTTCAGCACAACCATTTCCCCCAGGTTCATCTTCTATATTAATTATTAGATGGAGAGCTGTGTTTAATGCCTGATTTTAGAATTTTGGACCCTTATCTAGAAGTTCTGGTTGCAAAAATGGATTGTATATTGATAAAGAATACTTTATCAAATTACTTCCAGCTCTATATATAACATTATTCATGAGCATTTTCTCATAAACAGCTTTCAATATACAGTAAATGACTTTTATCATCAGGAAAGTAGTAATACTTCAATAGCAAACAGTTTGTTTAACTAATGTGTTTGTTGGACAGAGTGCCAAACTGGGAAGCACAAGACCTCAGTTCTTCAATAAGGAAATTTAAATTTAAACATACCTAAATCTCTTTCATCGTCATCTACATTTCAGTAGTTAAAGGACATGTCAACCATTTATTTTCAGTCTCTATAATGCACTTAAAGAATATCTTCAAATAGAATTAACTTTGTAAAACTTGAAAGAACCTTTCATTGCAAATACTCTTTCCTTTGTTTATAGTTTAAAATTAGTCTTTCTGGGGAAGTTCTTTAAAAAAAAGATAAAGCTTTCTTCTCTGTAGGAAACTATCATATCATTTTTATATCTTTATTTTTCACAATGTTGTATTGTAGCTTTTTTCTTCTCCAGGAAGACTTGTATTCAGTGTTTGCAAGTCTATTGCTCTGTTCCCATTCAGGTGTTACAGGGTCTGGATTATTTACACACCAAGTGCCGTATCATCCACACTGACATTAAACCAGAAAACATCCTCTTGTCAGTGAATGAACAATACATCCGGAGGCTGGCTGCAGAAGCCACAGAATGGCAGCGCTCTGGAGCTCCTCCACCTTCCGGATCTGCAGGTATATTTTCTTTGGGGACTTGGTTTTCATTAGAAGTTAAAAGTTCCTGTTTTTATTCTTACCTGTTTATACTTACCTTATTTATACTTACCTGGCAGTTAAGTAAAGCACCACTAATTCACTTAATAGTAAGGTACAGTAAGTACTTAAGTAAGAAATAGTTCCAGCCTTCAAAAGACTTTTTTATGCTGAGTATTATTTCCATAGGGGAAGAATACTATGCCTTTTAGGTTCAAATATGTTGTGCGTTATAAAAGCTGATTCATGTTTAAATGTTTTCTCTTATGATTTGATGGTCTTTTTTTTTTTTGATGTTCATATATGCTGACCTATGTGAATCATTGATCCTTGTGCAAGGACATGATAGCAGTGCTGTTAAAAGTATGGGTTTGAGCACTGGAGTGGATATACCTGTTTTGAATCCTTGCTTCATTGGTTAATGACCTTGGGCGAGGGATTTGACTGCATTTTTCCTCATGCATAACTTATTGGGATTAAATTTCACATGAAGCAATTAGTAGTATGCCACACAGTATTATGTATAAAATAAATGGTAGCTACTATGATTATGATTGATATTTTTTTCTGTTTGTAGTATACAGATTTTAATTTAATAATTTAATTATATTTGAGGAACTCTCTTGATCCTCAAGATGAAGTATCAATTGTCTGTACACATCCCTTAAAAAAAAGAATACCTCCACAGGGGCAAGGGGCAGCTGTTCAGTGGGCATAGAGTTTCATTTTTACAAAATGTAAAAGTTCTAGAAATGTTGTGCAACTATGTGAAATGAACACTGCTGAACTGTATGCATTACAATGGTTAAAAGGGAAATTTTATGAGTTTCAGTTCAGTTCAGTTCAGTCGCTCAGTCATGTCCGACTCTTTGCGACCCCATAAATCACAGCACGCCAAGCCTCCCTGTCCATCACCAACTCCCGGAGTTTACTCAAACTCATGTCCGTCGAGTCGGTAATGCCATCCTGCCATCTCATCCTCTGTCGTCCCCTTGTCCTCTTGCCCCCAATCCCTCCCAGCATCAGGGTCTTTTCCAATGAGTCAGCTCTTCGCGTGAGGTGGCCAGAGTATTGGAGTTTCAGCTTAAGCATCAGTCCCTCCAATGAACACCCAGGACGGATCTCCTTTAAGATGGACTGGTTGGATTTCCTTGCAGTCCAAGGGACTCTCAAGAGTCTTCTCCAACACCACAGTTCAAAAGCATAATTCTTTGGCGCTCAGCTTTCTTCACAGTCCAACTCTCACATCCATACATGACCACTGGAAAAACCATAGCCTTGACTAGACAGACCTTTGTTGGCAAAGTAATGTCTCTGCTTTTGAATATGTTATCTGGGTTGGTCATAACTTTCCTTCCAAGGAGTAAGCATCTTTTAATTTCATGGCTGCAATCACCATCTGCAGTGATTTGGAGCCCATAAAAATAAAGTCTGACACTGTTTCCACTGTTTCCCCATCTATTTCCCATGAAGTGATGGGACCAGATGCGATGATCTTTGTTTTCTAAATGTTGAGCTTTAAGCCAACTTTTTCACTCCTCTTTCACTTTCATCAAGAGGCTTTTTAGTTCCTCTTCACTTTCTGCCATAAGGGTGGTGTCATCTGCATATCTGAAGTTATTGATATTTCTCCCGGCAATCTTGATTCCAGCTTGTGCTTCTTCCAGCCCAGCGTTTCTCATGATGTACTCTGCATAGAAGTTAAATAAGCAGGGTGACAATATACAGCCTTGACGTACTCCTTTTCCTATTTGGAACCAGTCTGTTGTTCCATGTCCAGTTCTAACTGTTGCTTCCTGACCTGCATACAGATTTCTCAAGAGGCAGGTGAGGTGGTCTGGTATTCCCATCTCTTTCAGAATTTTCCACAGTTTATTGTGATCCACATAGTCAAAGGCTTTGGCATAGTCAATAAAGCAGAAATAGATGTTTTTCTAGATCTCTCTTGCTTTTTCCATGATCCGTTGGATGTTGGCAGTTTGATCTCTGGTTCCTCTGCCTTTTCTAAAACCAGCTTGAACATATCTGGAAGTTCGCAGTTCACATATTGCTGAAGCCTGGCTTGGAGAATTTTGAGCATTACTTTACTACCGTGTGAGATGAGTGCAATTGCGTGGTAGTTTGAGCATTCTTTGGCATTGCCTTTCTTTGGAATTGGAATGAAAACTGACCTTTTCCAGTCCTGTGGCCACTGCTGAGTTTTCCAAATTTATGAGTTTATTTTGCCGCAATTTAAAAAACATTATATTTTTAAGGAAGACTGAAGAGTCTACCTTCCAGCTAAAGTAAACTAATATCTATAACATACTATGTAATAAATTACTGTAACTGTTGATACCACTTTCCTTTTAAAACTGACAACTGCCAAGAGAAACTAGTCTTAGGTAAGAGATGAGATGGTTGTTGCCTATCATATTCCATTCTAAGCACTACATGGGAAGGGGATTTTAGCAACATTAATAGTGTAAATTGGGCTACCCTGTGGATCAGTGGTGAAGAATCCGCTTGCCAGTGAAGGAGAGGCAGGTTCAGTCTCTGGGTCGGGAAGATCCACCGGAGAAGGAAATGGCAACCCAGCCCAATATTCTTGCCTGGGAAATCCCATAGACAGAGGAGCCTGGTGGGCTGCAGTCCATAGAGTCACAAAAGAGACACGACAGCGACTAAACAATAGTACAAATCAGAAATGGGCACTTGGTTCTTTGCATATATGATGCTATCTGGAGAAAAGTTTATTTAAATTTATTTTAATGGGTCACCTTTTCTGTGCATTGTTCTTTAAATGTTATTTTTTTAATGTTGTTTCTAACAGTTGCTTAACACACTGTACAAAAAAGACTTCATTCTGGTAGGGTGTCTTAGTTTATATTGCCTGCTGAATGCCAAGATTCTGACTTAGTTTTCTTTTCTTTTCAGTCAGTACTGCACCCCAACCTAAACCAGTAAGTATAAGGTGTTTCTACATTTAATTCTGATCTACGGGCAGTGGGCAGGGGTTCTTCTGTTATGGATCACAGTTTATTTAGAGTTTAGGAAACAAAGAAAAAAATGTTCCTGCGCTTCTGTAATTTTCTCCAGTAAATTCCTGTGTGTCTTCAGCAAGTTTGTACTGGTGAGGCCTCCATAAATTTGAGCGTATATGAACGTGAACCAGCCCCACAGACTGTTCTGAGGACCAAGATTTGTTGTGTATTTTGTTTTAATTTGGTTTCATAAGAGTATCTGCATTTTTTTAGTTAATGAAAAACTTAAGTGTTGTGTTAGGGAAATAGTGGAATTTAATCAGGAAGTAGTTAAAATTAATAGTTATCTCCAACTAGGGGTAATGGATTAGCCACCTGAAGGCTTTATCTGTTTGTAATCTCCGCCCAGGCTGACAAAATGTCAAAGAATAAGAAGAAGAAATTGAAGAAGAAGCAGAAGCGCCAGGCAGAATTACTAGAGAAGCGAATGCAGGAGATTGAGGAAATGGAGAAAGAGTCGGGCCCCGGGCAAAAAAGACCAAACCAGCAAGAAGAATCAGAGAGGCCTGTTGAAAGACCTTTGAAAGAGAACCCACCTAATAAAATGACCCAAGAAAAACTTGGTATAAATAGAGCATCACAAATTACTTTATAGCAAACTTTAATTTATCATTGTTATATAATGTAGTGGTTTCATGCGTACACAGCATCTCTGGGGGTGTCCTTACACAGTAAGAATATAGAACTTGTCATAAATGTTAGGGAGGTAATATTCAAATGTAATTTCTAAGTTTTCTCAGGAAATGCAACGTAGACCTTTTTTAGCAATTGGGTAAGAATTAGAAGATCTTTGTCCTTCCATGAATAGGCTTTCGATATGCAGTCATGTTTTTATGTCACTCTGTGTAAGTTCTGGAAAATGTTCTAATCTTATGGAGAGGTTTTTTTTTTTGGTCTTTCATGCATACGCATACCTGTGCATCCTTTTTGTCTGTTTGTTCCTTAGAAGAGTCAAGTACCATTCACCAGGATCAGACACTTACAGGACGTGGTATAGAGGGTGGTGCAGCAGAAATTAATTGCAATGGAGTAATTGAAATCATTAATTATACTGAGAACAGTAATAAAGAAACATTGAGGCTTAAAGAGGATCTACGTAATGCTAATGACTGTGATATCCAAAATTTGAAGCAGGAACCTAGTTTACTAAGTTCCCAAAATGGAGACAGCAGCACATCTCAAGAAACAGACTCTTGTACACCTGTAACCTCTGAGGTGTCTGATACCATGATATGCCAGTCTTCATCAAACGTAGACCAGTCATTCAGTGAACAGGACATCAGCCAACTTCAAGAAAGCATTCGGGCAGAGATACCCTGTGAAGATGAACAAGAACAAGAACATAATGGACCACTAGACAACAAAGGTAGTTTCCCGTTACTCCTTCCCTCCATAAGATATTCATGAATTTCTAATACGTCGGACAAAGACAAATAATGTATGTTATCACTTATATGTGGAACCCAAAAATAAATGAATTAGCAAAACAGAAATTGACTTACAGGTATACATACAAATGAGAAGAGAGAGAAGGGGAAGAAAAGATAGAGGTGGGGACTGAGAAGAACAAGCTACTATGTATAATAAAATAGACAGGCTAAGGGATATATTTTACAATCCAGGGAAATACAGCATTATTTGTGGTGACTTTAAATGGAGTATAGTCTATAAAAATGCTGAGCTGCTATGCTGTATACTGAAACTAATATGTTGTCAATCAACTATACAATTTTTCTTTAGTTACCACATAGAAAAAAAATTTTCATGAGTTTCTAAAATAAAAGTTTACCTTTGTTGTCATAAATACAGCTTTACAGCAGGTGTCCGAGTTACCTTCAGTGTATAGATGTGTAGATCAATTTGATCTTTATTGGTCATATAGTGAGCACACAGCATTTTTACTTGTCGCTTTGAAGACAGAGGTTTTATTTCTGGAAGCTTGAGTTGTTGCTTTTACTTGTTTTCAGTCTTAGAAAATGTATTAATAGGTGGCCAGTTGGGGGCCTGGGTGTGTTACTTCACAGAGTTTTATTAACCTTTGGATATTTCTCTGTTCATTGAACAGTCTTATTGATGATACCTGTTGTCTATAGGAAAATCCACTGCTGGAAATTTTCTTGTTAACCCCCTTGAGCCAAAAAATGCAGAGAAGCTCCAAGTGAAGATCGCTGATCTTGGAAATGCCTGTTGGGTGGTAAGTTAAGCTTGTCTCAGTGTTTTGAAGTGACTGGGGATAAATAAGAATTTGGACTTCCTTGTGCGAAAAGAAAACATCTGCAATTCTCAACCTAGATTGCCAGTGACCATTTTAACTTTCTCTTAACCTTTGCATGAGTAGAGAGAATGGTATGCTGGAACAGTCCCCTCCTGCCCCTATACAAGGTACCTATCACTGACATTCAGTGATATCCACTCTTGGCTGGTTTTATCTGTATCCTCGTTGACTTTCATAGTCCAAATGCCCGCATTCAGACTTTCCCTTCTGTTTTTTAAATCAGCATCTAACCACCTTATTAATTGTAACCTTTTAATTCATTTAATATATTTTGGACACTTTTGTCAACCACAAATTTATATCAAATTCCGTTTTATGTGATACTTGCTAATATACTACAACCTTCACATATTCTTGACAGTTCTTTGTGATGAACAGTCTTTGCTCATGAGTCTTCTGTAGTTGACCTAGAACATGCCCTAGACATGAAATTGCTAAGTCAGAAGTTGAGTGCTTTTTTTAAAGGGAGGTTTTGATACATAGTATCTTATTAATACTATTGTTTACCAAGTTAGTGCTTTTGTGTTATTTTTAATGAATATCTTTTAAAAAATCTACAAAGTTGCACATAAACAGTACTATTCAAAGAGCCATATGCTTTATAAACAGGGATGCTGGAGACTATTGAGTTGAAATCCACTTTAATAGATCCTGTTCATTTTTATATTTCAAATTCCCTATTCCACATGACATCCTATATCTAATGGTTCATAACCAAGTAGGATCTCAATTTCAGTATTGATTCCAGAATATTGTGGTAACATTTTAGTAAACATGAAGTCAGTACTTAGCACTAACTGATAGGAATATGGAAAAGCTTTTTAGGTAATTGGAATTATTTCACCAGGCCACCATATTTTTACCTGCATGACTGCAGTGGCTCCTCACTTCTCTTCGTTGTCCTTGCCTCTTACTATTCTCAACATAACTGTCAGAGTGGTCCTTTTAAATGCATGTCAGATATTCTCAAAACTTTGTGGTGGCTTCCTTTAGAATGAATACAAAGTCCTTACTGTGGCCCATATACCACCACACCAAGCAAAAAACTTAGTTTCAAAAAGAGTAGATTTTCTTCAAGTTCCTGTTCAGATGGCATCTTACCAGGGGGATCTTTACCTGAACACCTACCTAACATAAACCACTACTCTTTATACCCACACACCTCTTATATTCACTCACGCATTTCCTTTTTTTTTTCCTCTCGCCCTCTCCCCTAAGTTTTCTTTCTTCTCGGCACTTAACCCAATCTGATTTAATATCCCTTTCGCTATCATGTATGTCCCATCACAGCAGAGATTTTTTTTCATTCATTGCTGTATCTATAGTGCTTAGAACAGTACCTGATACATCAGATCAGATCAGATCAGTCGCTCAGTCGTGTCCGACTCTTTGCGACCCCATGAACCGCAGCACGCCAGGCCTCCCTGTCCATCACCAGCTCCCGGAGGTCACTCAGACTCGCATCCATCGAGTCAGTGATGCCATCCAGCCATCTCATCCTCTGTCGTCCCCTTCTCCTCCTGCCCTCAATTCCTCCCAGCATCAGAGTCTTCTCCAATGAGTCAACTCTTCGCATGAGGTGGCCAAAATACTGGAGTTTCAGCTTTAGCATCATTCCTTCTAAAGAAATTCCAGGATTGATCTCCTTCAGAATGGACTGGCTGGATCTCCTTGCAGTCCAAGGGACTCTCAAGAGTCTTCTCCAACACCACAGTTCAAAAGCATCAATTCTTCGGCGCTCAGCCTTCTTCACAGTCCAGCTCTCACATCCATACATGACCACAGGAAAGACCATAGCCTTGACTAGGCGAACCTTTGTTGGTAAAGTAATGTCTCTGCTTTTGAATATGCTATCTAGGTTGGTCATAACCTGGTACATAGGAGGTGCTTATTAAGTATTTAAAACAATTATAGAGAAAAACATTGACTCTGTAACAAAAATCATGTGGTATAAACTTCAAACGTTTGTCAGTTTTCTGCTCATGTCATTTCAAGCTCCTTTGCCTTTGTGTTTGGAACACCTTCCATCATGCCTGCCTTGTGCATTTGGCATACTCTGCCTTATTTGGGTAGTCTTTCCTGTCATTTTTCTACAACAGAATTAATCTCTTTTTTCTTTAGTTGTCGCATACATTTCTTTTTTTAATGAGTCTCTATGCTAAAGTGACTTTGTGTGGGTGCAGGCCTGACCTGGGCACTAGCACGGTGGTGACTAGACATGGCGCCTGTCCTGCCAGGTCCTGGTCTGACCCCACATCTTGCCGGTCTCTTAAGCACAGCAGCATCTGGCATTCTCTAATGGACTTTTATATTATTTTCAAAGAGCTTGGTTTTTTAAAATATACTTTTCGCTCATCACTTATGCACATACATATATAGCTTAGGGTCACTTACATAGATTTTAGTTCAAAAATCTATGCCCTTCCTTTGCCAGTTTTTCACTCCCCGTATAATGGTATTTACCTTCATTATTGTTAATAAATAACAGGTATATTGCTTCCAATTCTTTTCAGTTTTAGCTATTTCTTCCTTTCCAATAGGACTTATCTGCCATTATACCTATCCCCTATCTTGTCAATTTAATATGACTTTGGGCCAAATCATTTCATTTTATATTATTAGGACTCTAATGCTATCTTCAGCTGAACTAAGTATATATTGTGTTATGATTCCTTTTCCCTTTTTGCCTAACACTGTTGTTTCATTTACTTAGTCATTTTGTTGTTGTTGTTTTTAACTTTTATCACTTAATTCCACCCCATACTTTGACCCATTGCTTTGAATACATACACTTTAATACGCATGGATACCTTGGGTATTGGTCAACTTTTTCTTCCTAAAGAGCTCTATCCTGGAACTTGTCTTCTAATCTGTGTTCATCTCTTTGTTTACCCTGTGGACCTGCTGCATCACTACCATTTGAGATTTCCTTTCATAGTCATCCTTGAGACTATTGTTAATTCTCTCTATATATCCATTTTGTGTGTCTCTGATCTTCTTTCCTGGTTTACTCCATCATGGTTTTTGTTTGAAATATATACAGCTTTTAGTAGCTTCCTAAAGCAGTGAGCATCCTTGCACACCTAATAATGTCTTCATTCTGTTTTTATACTCAGTTGACTGCATGTAAAATTCTGGGATGAAAATCATTTTCCCTCAGAATGTTTGTCATTGCTTCATGTTTTTCTAGTTTCCTGTCACTGCTGCTAAAAGACTAGAATCATTCTGATTTTTGGACCTTTGTATGAAATCTTTTCCACTGAGGAAGTCTGTGGGATCATTTAACAGCCATGTGCCTCATGACATCTGTTTTCATCCATTAGCTAAGAACCCAGTGTGCGCTATCAGTATTGAAACGCTGGTTCTTTGTTTTTGTTTCTTGATTTTTTTTTTCTTTAATTCTCTTCTTTTCTAGCTCTGGTACCTCATTATTCAAATGTTGGATTTTATTCAGGTTCTCTAATTTTCTTACATATCTCTTCTATTTTCTAATACTTCCTTTTCCAGGAGATTTCTCAGCTTGTGCTTTTTTTTAAGCCTTATATTTTCTTATTTCTCTTATTATATTCTTACTTTCTAAGAGTTCCTTGGTTCCATGATTATCTCTGAGAGGATATTATTTTTCCATTTTCTTCTTTATATGGTGCCTTCCTTGCCTTCCTTGTTTAGGGTGATTAAACAAAAGACTGACTGACTGTTTGAATGGAGTGCCAGAAAGCTGTTTAGAAGCTTTGTGCCTGGTGGATCTTGTTGAACTATTCACTATAAAATGATCTCTCTGCGCTGTTTCATTTCATCCTCAGATGTCAAGGTCTTAGATTGGTCATATTTCCCACAGAAAACTTAAGTCGTCCTCAGATCTCTTAACCAGAGAGTAAATGCCTGATTGCCAGTGTTTTGAAAACTGAGTTAAGCTAGAAAACTGGGGGTTTAGCATACAATTACATATAGTCACTTAATTGCCCTGTATTCAGAATAGTACTCTCCCCTCAACCATGCCGAACATCCTCTAGGAGCTGTTTTACCTGCTTCAGACAAAACCTCTCTGTTGGGCCAGGGAAGGGCTGTTACACTGCATCATGCCCGTGTTCTGAGCTCTGTTTCTTTAAAAGGTGTTCTAAAGCAGTGTTCATTTGTTCAATCCCACTTACCACCTACTTCCATATATAACCTTATACCTCTAAATCCTTATCCTTGGGAGGAGGAATACTGTGGTATTTATCCCTGTGCTTCTCAGCTTTCACTAGTGGCTTATTATTCAGCTTCCTTGGATCCATTAAGACATGTAACAGTAATCTCTCTGCTTTCCAGCTCCTAAATTGTATTGCTGTGACTTCTTTGCCATTCTCTGTCTTTGTCAGTTTATTCTTTCTTTCTTTATTTTTTAAAATGTATTTATTTATTTGAATGTGCCGAGCCTTAGTTGCAGCATGTGGGATCTAGTTCCCTGGCCAAGCCCCCTGAATTAAGAGCACATGTCTTAATTGCAACCTACAGGGAAGTCCCTTGAGTTTATTCTTTAAAAATTTAACACTGGATTCTCTACAGAAGTGGAGTTTCAGGAATAAGTGGATGTGTGTGTTTCCAGTTCAACTTCTTTTGATGACTCTTGGCCTCATTTATCATTTACAGAGTCTTTGTAAGGCAGTAGTAAGGCACCATGAGTGAAGACAGCTCCCTTGAAAACAGCATGTCCATTTTTCTAAGTGTATCACCTGTAGTACATTTCCACTTCAAACTCAGTATCTGAACCCATTGTTTTCCTATAAAATCACTTCCCTCTTTAAGTTTTTCCACCCCTGTTTTTGTTAACAGCTCTGCCACAGAGTTCCTTTTGACTCTTCTTCCCGTCTCCCGCTTCTAGCCATTGAATTTTTAAATTGTGCTTATTCTTCCTGTGAATGTCCTTGGTTTTAACTCTTCACTCTCCTGTTTTCACAGCCATTGTTCAGATGTTCATTACTAAGCCTAAATCTGGCCATAAACCAGAAGAAGATTACCGAAATGGTGTTCTCAGAGGTCCTGTCAGTATTCTTACAGGATGCTCTCCTGTTTCCTAACATGCAGTGGTGTTCTTTTGTTGCCAGATGAAATCTGAACTCTTCAACCTAGCAGTTAGCTGTGTTTGGCTTTTGCAAATGTCTTTCCATGCCTTTGTGATGTCCCCTCTACCTGAAGTACTTCTGGTCAAACTTGTTCCCTTTGGAACTCCTTTTAGTATTGGTTTTCTGCCTGAAGCTTACTCTGCCTAAATTCTGCTGTTCACAAATTGCTGTTTTCTTTATTTTTAGATGTTTTCCCTTTTTCCCCATGCATGTGTTAAAGAAACTGGTTGTTTTGATCATTGCATCCCCATAGTGGTTAACATGGTCCCCAAGATAAATGTTTTGTATTTTTGGAGGAATGAAGTAGCAAAAGGAGACTGAAGGCAAGAAGTCTTTTTATGGGTGGTGTTTGTAAGGTTCTTAAAACTTGAAACCTACATCTTTTATTTTCTCATAATGAGAACACAGCAAGGAAAAGTTTGAATGGAACCTAAATTGGTAACATTTATATGTTGAAATGCAAATTATTTTAGACAAACAAACAACTTAACTTTTGTTTGGGGTAATAGTTTTCCATTTCTTAAAGAACAATTTGTTATTGCCTAACCTGTGTATCCATATATAAGTTCAGGCTCATGTTTGCAGAAATAATTTGGAGCAGATGGCATATAAAGAAAAGTGCTATTTAAAGCCAATAGCATAAAAATGATACTTAAGAAATGAGCCACATGAGAACTTTGGTTTAGGGAAAACTTTGGTAAATTTATCTTAATCTCCATTATTAAGCAATTATGATTTGTTACTTTTTAGAATAAATGAATTTTAAAATACTCTTTCCTTCATTTACTCAGCACAAACATTTCACTGAAGATATTCAAACAAGGCAGTATCGCTCCTTGGAAGTTTTGATAGGATCTGGCTATAATACCCCTGCTGACATTTGGAGCACAGCATGCATGGTAATGTTTTTCCTGTTGACTTTAACTTGTTATGTGGTAATTTGCTAATTTCAGTAGACCAGCAAATTAATAGGAAAGGAATTTTTTTCTGACTTACTACTGGCACTCTAAATCCCATGTCTGGAGAGGTATGAATTAAAAACCTTAGGTATAAACGTCTGGCATTCCATTCGGTTCCTGCCCAATTCCTGTTAGGTGAAGGAACCAAATGTTTCTTACTACAGATGGGGGCTGGGGGTGGGCGTTAAAAACAACTGCTCAGAAGTGGTATTGCTTTTGCAGGTTACAGGTACCCCTTGCCCTTTCAGCTCTATTATCAGATAGGAAAAACCCTGGAAATTTATTCATTCTCTACAGTTCTATTGGGGAAGGAAATGGCAACCCACTGCAGTGTTCTTACCTGGACAATCCCAAGGACAGAGGAGCCTAGTGGGCTGCCGTCTATGGGGTCGCACAGAGTCGGACACGACTGAAGCGACTTGGCAGCAGCAGCAGGAACAAGCTTGGGGTGAGGCAGAGAAGGGAAGCCCGGGTTTACTGAGCAGCCACTGTAGGCTTGCTTTAAATAGTGAGTCCCTTTATTTGTAACGGGATTCCAGTCTTTTCTCCCTCCTCCTCTCTGCAGGGTGACTGGGGGCTGTGGGTGGGAGTCAGCGCTGGCTGGGTTCGAATCTCGGCTTTGCTGCTAACCAGCGGTGCGCGCTATTGGAGAAGGAAATGGCAACCCACTCCAGTATTCTTGCCTGGAGAATCCCAGGGACAGAGGAGCCCGTTGGGCTGCCGTCTATGGGGTCACACAGAGTTGGACATGACTGACGCAACTTAGCAGCATACAGTTCTATACATTCAGCAGTTCTTCAGACATGAAGCTCAGTCATCCATGGATTCTTACGTTGCTGCTTTCTCCTTGTCAAGCAACTACTCAAGTGATCGGATTTAGTTGCTATTAAATGACTTCCCATGAATAGCCTCATGTTGGAACATATTAAATTGTTTCCTGAAATGGAGGTACTCTTTGATTTGTAATTGTGTGTTTTACTTTTTTCTTTCCTACTTGTTTTAAGTGCCGTACTGGCAGGAGCCATGTCTATTATTATGTATGGCTAAATGTCTGGTTCAGGGCTGAGACCTTTTGAGGGGGTGCTTACAGTGCATTTCTAATGCTCACTACCCAGAGTCATCACAGACTTCACAGATTAAAGGCATAGTTTTCCACAAGACTATTCTCACTTCAGACACCAGCTGCAAGCTCTGGGGTCCACAGGCCACCTACACTCCTGACCATCTGGCTACGAATTGGGGATTTCCGCTATCCTTTCAGATTCAGTGATTTGCTAGAATCATACACAGAACTCAAGAAAGTGCTAAAATATTACAGTTCTGATATAAAGGATATAAATCAGGACCACCCAAATGAAAACATGCATATATTGAGGCCTGAGAGGGTACCAGAGATGAAGAAACTTCTGTGTCCTTAGCATACCTGACTTTCCTGACAAATCAATGTGTATCACCAACCAGGGAGGTTCACCCAAGCTTTGAGTGCCCAGAGTTTTTATTGAGATTTCATTACAGTCTCTAGCCTCCTTATCCTTCCGGGAGATTAGGAGGTCAGTTATGAAAACATTCAGTTAAACACCTCAACTTTCTGATTGTACAATTGGTCTTACCCACCCTAGGGGCATGTCCATTCCCACTGTTGAAACTGTGTCTAGGGGCCCACTGCTACTGCTAAGTCACTTCAGTCATGTCTGACTCTGCGACCCCATAGACGGCAGCCCACCAGGCTCCCCCATCCCTGGGATTCTCCAGGCAAGAACACTGGAGTGGGTTGCCATTTCCTTCTCCAGTGCATGAAAGTGAAAAGTGAAAGTGAAGTCGCTCAGTGGTGTCCGACTCCTAGCGACCCCATGGACTGCAGCCTACCAGGCTCCTCTGTCCATGGGATTTTCCAGGCAAGAGTACTATGAGTCACCTTATTAGTATAAACTGAAGAACGGTCCTCAGGGGCCCATGAATAAGAGTCACTTTTATGACTTGGAAATCCCAAGAATTGGCACCCTCTCAGGAAACAAAAACAAGATCAAACAAATTCATTAGTATACAATAATACTTAATAAATATTTGTGGGCCATCAAATGACTGAACTAAACCAGAAACAAACTATAATTTCAGTTATTATTTTGTTTTGACACATCAGTGGTCTTTTAAGCAGGGGGGTTACCTGAAATGAAGATGGTTTGGTATTGGTGCACAAGATGAAAAACATTGGGAAAAAAACTCCTTTCTTGCCAGACTTTAAAGCTTTGTATTGAGGGATTTGATGTGGTAGAGGAAATAACTGATAGAGATGCCCCCATACAAAATACAGCTAGTGTGTAGGTGGCCTTTGATTTACTATGATGTGGTTTTTAATAGTTTAGTTGAGGGCAGTAAGTCCTGCTTGCTGTTTAAAATAGTACTCAAAATGTCAGGCTTAAGAAGTAAGGCAAAAAAGATGAAAGGAGGGGTTGGTTAACCTAGGCCCCTCTTTGGACCAGCTCACAGACAGGAATTTTGTTGACTAAGGGAAGGAAAGCACTTAACTGACTTGAGACAGTCTCATGAAAACTTGAGCCCCATTTATTACCCCAAATTTCTCTCATATGCTAATAGAAGTAGAAATATTGCTTTAAATATCACCATACTCAGAGAATAAAAATAAATCTTGGAATATCAGAAGTGTCCTGGAGACATGAATCCTCCTTCATCCAGTGCAATTAATTGCTAGAAAGATTGGGACCCTTTCTGAGAAGTAAAAAGGCAAGTTGTGAGATTGCCTACCACTTTAGTGATTGATACTACAAAGTTAGAAGCAGTTATAAGAAGGGAATGTTCTGTGAAGAGCATTAAGAATGAATAAAGAATAGATATTGTCTCCATAGTTTTATCTTTCCCAGAATATCATATAGTTGAAATCATACAGCATGATTTGTTAGCTTTTTTTTTTTTACTTTGTAATACTCATTTATGGTTCCTCTGTGTCTTTTCATGACTTGATAGTTCATTCCTTTTTAGCACTGAATAATATTCTGTTATCTGGAGGTAGCAGCACACTGGATTTAGTAACTGGTTTTGCCTGTGTCTGTGAGCATGACCCTGACTGGCATAGAATAGGCCCTTTGGTCAGTGTGAGACAAGGACAGGAGTGTAGGCACCAGAGCCCTGGATCTGGAATGGACTTGGCCTTTCCGTTCTGGTCAGTTTGCTCATCTGTAAAGGAAAGATGTTCAACTAGGTGTTTTGTAATCAAGTTCCTAGGGGTTTTTAGTTCTGTTGTGATCTTTCGGTTTGGGTTGGGTTTTTTGTACTGTTAATTATAAAATTGTAACTAATAAGCAGCTACCTTATGTTCCAAAAATAAAGTTCTTTTAGAGAACTTTAAGTATCTAGGTGGAAAGTTGTAGTTTTTTTTGATCTGTTTTTGTTTTGCCACACCACATGGCATGTGGAAAGGAACTTTAGTTCCCCAGCCAGGAATTGAACCTATGCCTCCTGCATTGGAAGAGTGGAGACTTAACCATTAGACTTCCAGGAAAGTGCCTAGAGTATTTTAAATTTTTAGAAAACTATCTTCTTTTTTAACTTATAATATTTTCACTGAATCCCAACATGAGGAAAAATTAAAGTACTGGTTTTAGGAGAGATTGACAAATTTTGATGAACAAGAATCTGTTTGTTTCTCTTCTCCTTTGAGGGTGTAACAAGTATCTGCTTTATCAGTGTAGTTCAGTAACAAACTGCTAGCATGTAAAACAAGCTATGCTGAGCAAGGAGCCACACAGCATTGCTGACATTTTAGAGACAATCCTGAAACTTCTGGTTTTGCAGTCTTGTTCTGGGCAGTAGTACAGCCCACGTGACACATTTTTGAGAAACACTCTTCTTTTGTGACAATGGCAGACCACCAAGACCTAGACCTGGATCTAAATTGAGAATGTGCCCCAACTAAATCCACCCCAAATTCCTGAAATTGTCTGGGATACTTGGCACCATTGAGTCAGTCAAAATTAACCCGTGGTTACTAGCACTTGACTGATAACTGTACTTTTTATATCAATAAGGTCCTTTTTAAAACTGCTGTTAAATTACTTGCTCTCTTGTTAAATCATTGAAAAATTAATACAGCCCCGTCACTCAGATGCTGTCCTCTGTACTGACACTTATTCCTAAGGAAATCACTTTTTCAGACCCTCTTAAACTCTGTTTCGGGGAAGGCAATGGCACCCCACCCCAGTACTTTTGCCTGGAAGATCCCATGGACGGAGGATCCTGGTAGGCTCCAGTCCATGGGGTCGCTGAGAGTCGGATACGACTGAGTGACTTCACTTTCACTTTTCACTTTCATGCACTGGAGAAGGAAATGGCAACCCACTCCAGTGTTCTTGCCTGGAGAATCCCAGGGATGGGGGAGCCTGGTGAGCTTCCGTCTATGGGGTCGCACAGAGTCGGACACGACTGAAGCGACTTAGCAGCAGCAGCAGCAAACTCTGTTTACAAGTTTTCTTGTTATAGGAGACATGCCTCTCTTTTTCTAATTGGTGAATACATACCTGCTGATCAGTATTAGTGGCTCCTGACTCCGTTTATACTTCATCTTTTTCTGATTCTCTATAGACCAAGGAATTGGGAACTCTCTATCTGGAACAGTTTAACAAGTGCTTTCTAAAGCAAAACTTAATTTAAAAGTGCTTTCTACCAAACTCTAAAAAAATTTCTGAATTTTTTTGGTTTTGATTTTAGGTACACAATCTTAATTTCTAGCTGTGTGAATTTATTAAAAAATACTCACCTCATGAATAATTTAATAACTTAGAATCACCGTAAATATGTCCCTCTCTGAGCAAAAAGAGAAACTTAAGAGAGTTGAATTAATGATTAGGAGATTGGGACACAGGGGGCTTGGAATAATCCACATATTGGTATTAACTGAGCTTTTGCAGTTTTCCTGCTCCATTTTATTAATGTGCAGGTGTGAAAGGAAAGCTCTTTAAGAATAATTTTAGACAGTGTTTTAAATGATCATTTGCAGGTTTTTCCAAGAAAGACATTATTAAAATTGAGCCAAATAGCAGTAAACTTCCCAGAGGTCTTTTTTTTTTAGTGCTTTTATAAGCTTTTCCTCTTTTTCTTAGGCCTTTGAACTGGCCACAGGCGACTATTTATTTGAACCTCATTCAGGGGAGGAGTACACTCGAGATGAAGGTAGGTCCTCTCACCTGAGGTTGTCTGTGCATGGTGGCTGTCATCTGTTAGTACTAAAGAGCTTTAGTCTAATTAGTGTGCTAAGTATATATAAATCCCAGAAAAGAAATATATTTTATATTAAGTATTAGATATAGTAGATATTTTATGATAGATATTAAAGAATTCTGTGTAAAGATTAGAGAAAAGGCCACAGTTGCTTGAACTGAAACTTGTATTTGCCAGATTTCTTCTAAAGCATCTAGTTGTCTTCCTTCCTGTATATTAGTAAATCAGTGATTCATTCTTTACCCAGTTTGGATCTACCTGTTCATCAATTTGTTGCCTAGTTATGCTTCTAACTTTATCTGGAAGTCAATTTCAACATACATACACTCCTTGAATGCAAAGAATATATCCTCTTTGTCTATATAAATTATACAGCATTTAGCGTTCTTTTTTTTTTTCCTTTCTGAAAATGAAAGTATATTTTTTTTCTTTTAAATGATACCAACATTTAGAATTCCATTTTAAAAGAAAATATTACAGGTTTATATTTTACAGTACCAGTAGGAAAAGCCTAAGCTGTCAGTTGCTCTATCTGAGAGGCTGTGAAACCAGACAACTAAACGTGTGATTATTTTTTTAATCATGGTGGCATTCAAGTAACTAGATGATAGCATGAACTTTATTAAAGGAATGTTTTACCTTCTTTATTATATGATTTTGGCACTTTTGTTTTCAGAATCAGTGGGGATTACTTTGAGAGAGTACTGCCACTATACCCACCCAGGGTGGAAAATAGGTCTTTTACTTTCTGTGGTTTCCTTGATTCTTTAAGAAAACAGGTTCTGTGCTGTATGGAACTGACAATGCTCTTTTCTCAAACTGGGGTATAAATAGGCAGTGTTAGTAAAACCTCCTAATAAGTATTGTTTGGAAAATGCTCTGCTAACTAATCTCCATAGCCATATACCTATTTTAATGGATACAATTACATAAGCCCCTTTTAAGAATATACTATAATTACTACCTCTGTACACACTTGATTTTCCCTATTATCTGCTTGCTTCTTTTCTGGATTATAAGTCTGGGGGCACAGACGAACACAGTTTTAGAAACGCCCTACTAGGGACTTCCCTGGTAGTCCAGTGGTTAGATTTCATGCTTCCAATGCAGGGGGCCCAGGTTCAATCCTTGGTCAAGGTATTAAGATCCTACATGTTGCACTGCACAGCACAGCAAAAAAAAAAAAAAAAGCCCTACTATATCTGTTTTGTAAGGGTAATTAATTTTTTTTTCTTTCCCTAGATTCCCTATAAATATTCTGTGGTACAAAACTCATATAGTGGCTAGAATTATATTGTATGGGGTATTATGCTATCAAACCTGAAAAGTGAAATGTAAATGAAAGTCTCAAGAGACACGAGAGAACCAGTTACCCTAGATATTTAGATCATAACTTACTCCCTTCTGTTCCAGTCAATACTAATAGTCCTGAGACAAAACCTCAGAGTACTAATTACTATTTGACCTATAGGAGCAGGAAAAAGTAAACACTTACCCCTCGCTAGTGTAGGCATAGGGTTAGGAGTCATGGTAGGACTGCAGCCTAAGTAGCATGTCTTCTGCTATTAGTGACATTCCATAGCCCTAAATAATAATACTTAATAATTTTGCCTATCAGGTATATTAATCCTATGATTAATTGATAAACGAGAGGTAGGTTGCTGCAACTAAAAGTAATGTTACGATTTCAAGGAAAAAATAATTCCTTAGCATAAGAAAAATACTAAAAGAACCAGTATTTTACTTGGAAGTTTACAGTAAGACAAATTATAGTCTCATTTATAATTAGTTTATAAAAAGGTACTTATTTGCAGATCCTGCCTAAAATTGGCAAAAATTTCATGTCAGTGAAATACTGTTACCAGATCATAAATTCAGTCAGACCGCCCAAAGGTTATAGTGAGTTCATGAATATAAAGCTGCTTTTAAATGACACCAGTGAGTCCTTTACATGAAAAATAGGAAGCACCTGAAACCTTCCCAAATTCCCAGATATGTGAATGTGCCTAGCATATTATTCCCCTCTGAGATACATTATTTGAAGTTTTCATTGATTGCTTTTGACCTTGATTCTATAACTGCAGAATTAAAGTCATTTTTAAAACTGTTTTGTAGCTAGGAGCCATCGCTTTTTAAATTTCTTCATATGTTTCCTTTTCTGCCACCTGCAGGGAAAGTTAGTAGGGCTGTCTGTAGGTGTGGATGCAGGCTAGTCCAGGCTCACCTCCTGGAGACAGACCGCACGTCTCCCTAGCAATGCTCACAGTCCATAGTCCTGCTGTGACAGTTACAAGGCACTGCATGACTTAAAACACTTTAGAGCCAAATATAGTCAAGTATAATAGCTGTGCTTTAAATGTTGTTGCTAATTTTTTCTTTAAAAATATTATTTATTAAATTACAAAAAACCCTCTGGACAAGACATGATGAGATAGGGGCTTTTATCTGAGCTCTAGCAATGGCACCCCACTCCAGTACTCTTGCCTGGAAAATCCCAGGGGCAGAGGAGCCTGCTAGGCTGCAGTCCATGGGGTTGCTAAGAGTCGGACATGACTGAGCGACTTCACTTTCACTTTTGACTTTCATGCATTGGAGAAGGAAATGGCAACCCACTCCAGTGTTCTTGCCTGGAGAATCCCAGGGACGGGGAAGCCTGGTGGGCTGCCATCTATGGGGTCACATAGAGTCGGACACGACTGAAGTGACTTAGCATAGCATAGCATAGCTCTTATTAGCTGTGTAGCTCAAGTAGTCCATTCTCCTTGGGGTTTTATTTTCTCACCTTTAAAATGAGGTATTAATATTTGTCCTGTTCTACAGCCTGATTGTGAAAACTTAATCATATGTGAGAGCTTTGTCATGAACATTCTTAAATAAAGTGATATTATTTCCCGCAGAGCCCTATTGAGCACTGTTATAAATATCTGTTATCAGTATCTATCCTAGAATGTCTGAAGCATATTGGTACACTTTTTACCTTACTTGTAAAACCCACCTGAACCTAGACATATAGACAAAATAGAAATAAAATAGATAAGCCTCCAAACTTTAGAATGGGACTTGCCAACTACAGGTGATCAATCACCTGAAATAATTCTTGGCCTTCCCAGTCTTCCCTTGAGTATCCTGGGTTTTATTTGTAGTTACTTTTAAGTAGCTAGTTCTTGAAAAAGCTATTCATAGCAAAACCTCTTTTATAGCTTGTCCTTGATCCTGTTCTTCTTACCCTTCTATTTTAGACCACATTGCGCACATTATAGAGCTGATAGGCAGAATTCCAAGACGCTTTGCCCTCAGTGGGAAATATTCACAGGACTTCTTCAATCGCAGAGGTAGTATTGTTAACATGAGTTTTCATCTAGGTCCCAGGGGTGCAGCTTCAGGAAGCAGAGCATTCACACCAAGATGGTTTTTAGTTACCACTCAAGTCCCACTGGAGTGGTTATCGGATTTGTAATGGTTTTCTGGATTCTCCATTAGATGGATAGAGTCCTCTTCTCATTTAGGACAGAAAGCAAGCTGAAATGCTTTACAAAGAGGTGTGCATGCTGCTCTTTCTGCCAGTGTTTAGAATTACATTTGTTATTCCTATTATGTATGTCTTTTTCCCCCTCTTGAAATGTTTGAAACATACAGATCACATTGCATTGATCATAGAACTTCTGGGGAAGGTGCCTCGCAAGCTCATTGTGGCAGGAAAATATTCCAAGGAATTTTTCACCAAAAAAGGTAAAAGAAGTGTGTTTGTTCCCAGACATTGAGGGGACAAAAGTGTTTGACAATGAAGAGGTAAGTACTGCTGGGTACAGTGTCCTCAACACCTCAAGAAGGATGCTTCTGCCTTGAATGTGGAGCTGTGACTTAGCAGAGACTGGAGCCAGACCATCTGGGTTCAGATTCCAACTGCTGTACTACTGATGTGGTCTTTGACCCAAACTAAGTCTCCTGATTTCTAAATGGGGATTACTTCATATTAAATTAGTTAGTGGCTGGCACATAGTTCGTTGATTACTCCTACTATAGCACTTCTGAAAAATGGGCAGATTTTGCTGAGGCAGTTCTATCAAAAGACAAGTAGAATTAATTAACTTTTATACTTTGAATTTCATAAGTTTATGTTATCATTTATTATTAAGGAAAAATTTTATCTTTTATTAAAAGATAAAATTCACCTTAAATTTTTTACTGAATAATATTATGTTGACATATTTAAATACGTATTTCTTATGCATTCCAAATACTGAAATGTGAAAACCTGATCCTACAAGGGGCTAGAAAACTGTCTAACCTTTTTTCCCTTTATGTCATGGTTCCCTTTTTCCTCAAAATCTCCACACTTGTGCTGAGAAAAATCTTTTTTTTTGTCAGCACTTGAGAGCAAGCATATCTTAATGTTTCTGTTTGGGGCAAGAAGATGGTGAAGTGCTTCCTGAGAGTTCTTCCTTATGTGCAAAGTCAGGTTAATGGTATGCATGTACCAAGTAGGTAATCAGGTACTCACTGCCCACAGAAGAGACTTCAAATAAGTGTTATATAAGAAAAAAATTTTAAAGCAGCATTAACCTTAACAAGTCACTGATAATTGACTATCTTTCAAAAAAAAATTTTGTTTCAAGGAGGCAAAAGGAGATTGGTGTTTTAAAATGGTACAGTGTGATTCAGCTGTATCTGAAAATTTGTTTTTTTAGTTTTGTTACTTTTATACATGTTGGATGTGGTTTTTAGCTCTTTATTTTTTTAATTACTGCCTTATTTTGAGGCAACATTTACTAGATTATTGAGCCAAAAATAGAGTACAAGCAAATTATTCTTCGTATGTGGTAATAAATTGCCTCTGAATACCATAAGACCATGCTGAATATATCAGCTTTTAATTTTCAGTTTAGTGAATACCTAGTTCCTGACGGACCTACCCAACTTGCTCAGGACAAAAAATCCTAGAATGGTGGATCAAAATACTGTTTTAAATTTTTAGGCCTCGTGAAAAACGGAGACACTTCTTTCCAAGGAATACATCAGATAAGAGAGGTGCTTTATGAATAGAGAAGGATTAGATTCTGGTGGCAATTTGATTTCTTGATCGACTGCCTGGCTTAGCTCCTGGATTTCCTCAGAACAATGTCACTTACCAGTGTTGGTCAGTTTCTTTGTACTGTCTTTATCGTAGGTGACCTGAAACACATCACGAAGCTGAAACCCTGGGGCCTTTTTGAGGTTCTAGTGGAGAAGTATGAGTGGCCTCAGGAAGAGGCAGCCGGCTTCACAGATTTCTTACTGCCCATGTTGGAGCTGATCCCCGAGAAGAGGGCCACTGCCGCCGATTGTCTCCGGCACCCTTGGCTCAACTCTTAAGCCCAGTCCAGCACCGCAGCAGAGATCACAGGCTGGCCCTCCACCCCTCCCCTCCAAGCATTTCCCCCTTCCCTTTTCAGGGCGAAGCTCTGCCTTCAAGGGTTTCTAGGGTGTTTGTGTCTTTTGTTTAATCCAACATGTTCATTTGGGTTTGCTTACTTGACCCTGTGGAGATCCTCCCACAGCCATTGGGCATCCTAGGTGAATTTGGCCTTGACTGGGCTCTGCCAAAGACTAATGGACTAAAATGTGAAACAGCCTCACACCCTGTACCCTTGTCTTTCCATCAGGACGTCCTTTAAATTATAAGCATCCTTTTAAAAAGAGCTATGAAGATGTATGAGCTCATCCTTTTATTCACTGACTCTAAGAGTCAAATATTGTAGTGTATATCCTGTTGCCAGCATGAGGATGAGAAGGGGAAAGGGTGTTACTTCTGTGTACAGCAGAGACATTAAACTTGCTGTATCCAGGCTGCATCATCTTCCTGGATTGTTTCTGTTCTCTTCACATTTTTTTCTGCGACTTTTAAGCTACTGTGTTTTTAAATGAGGTATAAACACCAAATTTAGGCAACATTTATCACTGTTCAAAGCACTGTCAAATTCCTTTCATCCTTTAATAACCCTAAGGTCCTCGAATCTTCAGTGTGATTTTTGATGGAAACAAAACTGGAACCATTGACTAGTAATTTCTTCAGAACCACATATGTTCTGCACACAGTCCTTTCCTGTGTCTTTTCTGTACCCTAATAGCAGAATTACTATGATGGGCTGTTTATTTTTTGGTTTTTTTAAATCCCTGGCTGGCACTTTACTCATTCCACTTGAGTTTATTGCCCCATAATTAAAGAATTCAGGATGACTCTGGGAAAGAGAACTAAGTTTCAGAGATTTTCCCATCTTAGGAGAAACTATCCTAGAGTTCTTGGTTTTTTTTTTTTTTTTTTACAAACAGTCCCCAATTTTTATTTAGGGCCTTTGCTTTACCTTGTCCAGAATTCAGCTGTGAAGCAGTTTCCCCTTATGGCTTTGCCCTTCTCATTTTCTCAGAGGCTTCAGGTCTTAAACGAAATCCCAGGATACAAGAACCAAGGGGAAGGGGTGGGATGGCACTTTTTCATTGTTGTTTATTTTGAGGGTTGTGTTTGTTTTTATTATTTTTCTTTCTCGATTGGTTTAAGATTAGCCATTCTCTGCTGCTATTTCCTTGTATAATGTAAGTTTTAAATTTTGAGATGATTGAAATGTACTTGAGGCTTTTTTTTTTTTTTTTTTAATGGGAAAAGGATTTGTGAATCTTATTTTAGAATGAGCCTCTCCTAGACTTGCCCTAGACATTACATATATTCCTCGGGTCATATTGAAAAGCAAAAGGGGCAGGATTGGGTCACAGCTGCTTGTTCTGCACGGACCAAGTGGGCCTTGGGGATTCAGCATGCTCCAGAAGTGGCTACGGGACTGATTTACAGAAAGCCAAGGAGGTGCAACTCAAGGCTCTGCTAACAAAGCAGCGATGAGACTGCTGGGTGGCCAACTTTCTGTACAGAAAATTGGAATCTAGATTCTGTCATTTACCAACAAAGGCAAAGGAAAAAGTGGTGCAATTATGCAATCCATTTAACTCACAAACATATTACCCTGAATAACTGGCCAGCCATTTCATCGGATCCTTGATGGTAATCCTGAAATCAGACATGTTCCTGTAGAAAGAATTTTAAATGAGGCTGTCTATGCACCTATCAAGAATAAAGAAAATAGATTGTATCAAACAACGGCAGGGAAAATCCTTCAGCAGTTCTAATCCACTTTTGGTTTTCAGCGATATATACATGTAAAGCAATACCAGACTAGAACTGAATTCTTTCCTACACTGTAAAATCACAATTGTGGAATGATAGGAATTCTGGTGATGACATTAAGGTGAACTAAGCAAAACATACACAAATAGAAGGCCCTGTTTTAACAACTAACATGAAGAGAAATGTAATGAGAGAACCTGTAACTTCATTTTGGAAATGTTTTCCCACCAAATAAGGGCTTTCCCCCCAACTCTTAAGGAGCCAGATGAATTCAAAGCCGTAGAAAGAGGCAGCTGTAGAATTTGATCTTCCAAGTATCCCGTGTACCTTTATTGAACTTATTGTCAAATTGTAGGATCTCACTAAAGGATTTTTATTTACTCTCAGTAAAAACCCCAGACACATTTTTATTCTTTCTACTGGGTGCATTGTCTGTTTTCTTTGTAAATGCAGTACAATAAAATTATTTAATAACCTACATGTTTCCAGAAGATTTCTGTTTGTTGCCCAAGCTAATCTGACCTATCTTCAGAATGGAGGAACGGATTGGTTGCTTTTTGAATTTAAATATACCATGAAACTGTATAACTTAAACACATATCATTTTGTGCAGTTGGTAGCTTTGCTTCTATCTTTAAGTTGGAGGTGAAGTGGGATTAACAAAGTACATTTTGGAAAATTCTAAGAAAATTGTTATTCCTATAACTCCGCACCATTTTTCCTAAATATTTGTGGGTTGTCTTTTTTTTTTTTTCCTCTAAAGATCACAAAGTGCAAAATATCAAAATTTTGTGAACCTCAAGGTACTGGAATACACAGGCTTTCATATATTTGTCTCATTCACCCCTCAGTATAAATTCTTAGAAATGGATTGGCTGGGGCAGAGAGTAAGCACATTCTAAAGGCATTTAGTAAATGTTGCCTCACTTAAGTGGAGAACAGTTGGACTGGTTTGTGGTGACCAACAGTGTTTGAATGAGCCTGTTGTAATCTCTCTCATTTTATTCCTAATAGCCAGTTTGATTGCCCCAAAAGGGGAGTATCTTGTTTTAATTTGCATATTGGATGATGAGTATGGTCAGAAGCTTGTTTCATAGGTCTTATTGGCCTTTTTTTGGTCATTTGCCTATGTTACCCAACTTTTCTTTTGGCATGCTTCCCTGTTTGATGATTTGGTAACATTTTTGCCATTTTTCTGTCACATTTTCCAGTTTTTTTAATTTGTCTTTCATTTTTGTGATAATGTTTATTCATAAAGCCCTTCTCTAGCCCTGAACTCTATGTAAACTGCTTAATTATTTTGTTTTAATTGAACTGTGCTTTAAGATATACACAGTGTGTTGTAGTATTGATCAGAATGTAACCTGTTTAAAAAACAACCAAAAATTAAATTAGAATTCTTCAAACCAGCATGTTCATCAGACTGACAATTCTAGGCAGTCCCTCTAAGTCTTGTGTTAAGCTATCTCAAAAGAACCATCAAACTGAGTTGGAGTTACAGCCTTGAGTTTCCACAGGGAAACCATTAAGCTGTTCCAGAGGTGAAATTCAAAAACTACTTAGATGATATGTATTTGTCCTTTAAGTCGTTGCACAAATATTAACCCACACCCACCACCTCCTTATGATATCAGAAACATCTCAGTTTAAAAAACCAGAAAACTTGAGATCATGTGTTTAGAAGCTTTAACTAAGCAAATTTACATTAGTACCTACTTCTGTTACTGATTTGAGGGTTTTCCATACATAGATTATCTGGGTTTATATCCTACGAAGTTTACTCTTTTATCATAATCTTCTCTTTTGTCCTTAATTCACATCTAGTTATTGCCCATTTTAGTACTGTAACAATAACAAGCCTTGCTCTCCATTTGGCAGAACTGGACTGTGTTATGAAAGTGTCAGCTGCCTGCAATTTGAGCTGTGCCCTTAAGACATTTCATTGGTTGCTTTGGATTTATTAAATACAGAGGAAAGTATGGTCAGTGTTGGAAATTAGAGGACTTTTTAAAGGACCCCAATGATTCTTAACTGGTATTCAAGCACTTACACAATTCCTTCACCTTTAACGTGGGCTGGACTTGGTGACTGTTCAGAAGTAACAGGACATCACTTTTTGGTTACAAAGGGGCCATGGCTTCTGTCTATGCACTCTGTGTAGGAACCCTTGTTCTGGGGAAGCAAGCTGCCAGGTGAATAAGCCTTTGGAGAGGACCTCAGCTAGCGAGGAACTTGGCCCAACTACCTGTAGAAGCTGAGTCCTACACCCCTGAGCTTGGAAGCAGATCCAACACCTTAGTTGCAACCCTGTGAGAAACCTTGGTGCAAAGTCACCTGGCTAATCCTTGCCAATTCTTAACCTGAAGAAGGGCTTCCCTGATAGCTCTGTTGGTAAAGAACCCACCTGCACTGCAGGAGATCCCAGTTTGATTGCTGGGTCCGGAAGATCCCCTGGAGAAAGGATAGGTTACCCACTCTAGTATTCTTGGGCTTGCCTGGTGACTCAACTGGTAAAGAATCCACCTGCAGTGTGGGTAGACCTGCGTTAGGAAGATCCCCTGGAGAAGAGAAAGGCTACCCACACCAGTATTCTGGCCTGGAGAGTTTGCAGAGTGTTGACACAACAGCAACTTTCAACCTGCAGAAACTGAAATGTTTTAAGCCACTGAGTCCTTGGCTTATTTGTTATGCAGCAACAGGTAGCTAATACAGAGATGTAAGATAATGAAAGCATTTAGGAAGGACATCCTTCTGGTTCACATTTCAGATACAAATCATAAGGCCTTCCTCTGTTGACCTGCTCAGTGCTAGTCACTGTTCAAGCTTGGGCATCACAACCATTCCTGGGTCCCAGCCAAAGGCAGAGGAAGGAGTATAGTAAGCTTGGTTAGAGGAGTGCTAATTTTATTGATTTTTCTGTATACTTTCAAAGTTGAAATCTGAATTTAAAGATCAAACTACTTGAGAAAGGCTGATGATGCAGTTACTGTCAACGAAAATAATCACTTTATTGGAGAGGGTGAATTCTGAGTTTTCTTGAAGATAAAGCAAAAGATGAAATGCTGACTCATGTGACTCAGATTTGCAGATCTTCTCCAGGTTGGTAAACATCCAGTCCTCCTCTGATGAAACTCACTGTTCTTGAGGGCATGATGAAGGCTTTTGGCAGATGGACCTGCAGCCCCCAGAAGCTTGTCTGGACCTTCATAGTTGCCATTCTAGTGAGAAATCTTTTAAAGACAAGGAGGCCTTAGGAATTTTTCTTTTGCCTTTTATAAAAAGTTACAAGAAATAACAAACCTAGCTGGAAACGTCACTAAACTGCAGAATTGGCCAAATTCTGTCACTCACAGGTTGTCCAGGGGTTAAGATTGCTTTCACTGCTATAGGCCTGGGTTTGATCCCTGGGTGAGGAACTAAGATCCCACAGGCTGTGTGGCCAAAAAACTAAAAAAGTTTGCGTAAGCAGATGCCTGACAATGAAATAACTTTATCAGCACAAGAAAACATGAATGTGATCACTTATAAGTCCCATCCCAATGGTTCCCATCATCAACAACTGGGACGATGCTGAGATACTCAGCCTATCTGAGCTAGAGGAGAAACTGCACTGACCGGGCAGGTGTCTGAGTACATTGGTTAAAAAGCATGCCCTGCAGCCCAGAATAAGCCTGTTTTCCATGTCACTGCTGGTTGATCAAGATCCATTATGGTTTTGTTCAGCATTTACCCCCTTTCTACCTGTGAAAGAACAGCACGCGTACATTACTGAGGAAATGTACCAAGGTCAGAAAAAGAACACTTGTTCTTCCTGGATCACTCACTGCAGGTAATCTGCAAAACCCTGCTTTAACATACCACCCTGAGGACAGGGAACAGCCTAAAGAGCCTGTCTTTGTCTTGGCATCTGCTACAATGAGGTATTATCTAAATTGAGTTCCCCTCTGGAGACTGGTAAGATTCACCAATTAATGTACCAAACCTAAAGTTTGTGTGTGTTTTTTAACAAGAGAGGGCCATCTATACTGTAACACATTACTTGGCTACTAGTAACTTTCTGAAACTTGGCCCATTCTGTTTGGGTCATTGTGGGCACTGAAGAAATAAGATTTTTGGTTCCGAAAGGGAAAAAGTCAATTTAGTCTTGAAAGTTTTTACATCCTAAAGTCACCCAGTCTTTATGAGACTTCCTGATGGATTCAGGTTCCAGTAACCCCTCTAGTCGTTTACTCTGTGCATCAATTAAAAAAAAAAAAAAAAAAAAAAAGCAAAGGACTCCCTAAACCTCAACCTGAAACGGTCCAGCATGGTTACAGCCACCTCTTTTTAATTGCCCTCTAAGAGCTGGATGGCAATTTCTGGGTGCTTTCAAACAAGTATCGGTGAATTAGACTGTCGGGGACTCACCCTAGACACAGATTCATTCTGCTGTCATTTTACAGAGAGGCCTCGAGATGGTAAAGCGACTTGCTGGGGTAAAGGGATAGGAAGAGAAGGTGGGTTCCCAGTCAGGAGAGTTAAACCATTACTCTGAATGTCTTGGCTGTGGTCACTGCATTTCTGCCTCACTGGAGTTTTCCGAATATAGTAAGAGGTCTTATCTTGAAACTTGTCAATTTCTAACCCGATAATGAAAGGCTTCAGGACTTCAGGCCTAGACTAGCAGACACAGGGAAGCATGGAACAAGTGTTCTGAAGAATTTGATTTGTTCATTTTTCCATTGTCAGGGAAATAGGTGACCTGTCATTTAAAAAAACAAAGCAAGATTATAGAATTTGACATTGTTAAGCAAATAAAAATGCAATACTCACATTTTAGTTCTACTCCAGACATGCAAACTTCCTCATTAGTATATAATATCAGTGTCTCTCAAGTAAAAATTCATAAATGTCTTTTAAGATGTAAAAAAATATATAGGGCAAGAAAAAAGACCGCTAGTTTAGCTTTGATTCAGTAATGCCACCCCAGAATTTATCAACAGAAGCAAGAGGTTTTCCGTGATAGCAGTCCTAAATGGCTTACTAAGGTCTAGTTTAGCAGTGAAATGGTACAACAGTGCTGTGGAGTTTTGGGCTTTAAAAATATTTAATAAGGAACATTGCAAAGACATGAGAAAATATTTATACTCTAACAGTTTGCTACTCAAAAGTGTAACCCCTAACTGGCAGCTTATCACTGGGGGGCTGGTTAGAAACAGTGCTTGGATTTCTGAACTTGAGCTAAATTAGTCTGAATTTTAACAAGGTTCCTGAGGTAATTTATGCATATTAAAATTTGTTGTTCAGTTGCTCAGTTGTGTCTGACTCTTTGAGACCCCATGGACTGCAAGCATGCCAGGCTTCCGTGTCCTTCACAATCTGCTAGAGCTTGCTCAAACTCATGTCCATTGAGTCGGTGATGCCATCCAACCATCTCATCCTCTGTTGTCCCCTTCTCCTGACCACGATCTTTCCCAGCACCAGGTTTTTTTCCAATGAGTCAGCTCTTCACATCACGTGGCCAAAGTATTGGAGCTTCAACTTCAGCATCAGTCCTTTCAGTGAATATTCAGGGTTGATTTCCTTTAGGATGGACTGATTTTATTTCTTTGCTGTCCAAGGGACTCTGAGGAGTCTTCTCCAACACCACAGTTCAAAAGCATCAGTTCTTCAGCACTCAGCCTCCTTTATGGTCCAACTCACATCCATATATGACTACTGGAAAAACCATAGCTTTAACTACATGGACCTTTGTTGGCAAAGTAATGTATGCTTTTTTAATAGTCTGTCTAGGTTTGTCGTAGCTTTTCTTCCAAAGAGCAAGTCTTAATTTCATGGCTGCAGTCACCATCTGCAGTGATTTTGGAGCCCAAGAAAATAGACCCTCTTACTGTTTGCATTGTTTCCCCACCTATTTGCCACGAAGTGATGGGACCAGATGCCGTGATCTCAGTTTTTTGAATGTTGAGTTTTAAGCCAGGTTTTTCACTCTCCTATTTCACCTTTAGTTCCTCTTTGCTTTCTGCCATAAAGATGGTGTCATCTGCATATCTGAGGTTATTGATATTTCTCCTGGCAATCTTGATTCTAGCTTGTGCTTCATCCAGACCGGGACTTCCCATGATGTACTCTGTGTAGAAGTTTTAAAAGTAGGGTGACAGTACACAACTTTGACATGCTCCTTTCCCAGTTTTGAACTAGTGTGTTGTTCCATGTACAGTACTAACTGTTGCTTCTTGACCTGCATACAGGTTTCTCAGGAGGCAGGTAAGGTGGTCTTGTATTCCCATCTCTTTAAGACTTTTCCACAATTTGTTGTGATCCACACAGTCAAAGGCTTTAGCCTAGTCAAAGAAGCATGCTGCTGCTAAGTCACTTCAGTCGTGTCCGACTCCGCATGACCCCATAGACGTCAGCCCACCAGGCTCTCCTGCCCCTGGGATTCTCCAGGCAAGAAAACTGGAGTGGGTTGCCATTTCCTTCTCCAATGCATGAAAGCGAAAAAGTGAAAGTGAAGTCGCTCATTCGTGTCCGACTCTTAGCGACCCGATGGACTGCAGCCCACCAGGCTCCTCCATCCATGGGATTTTCCAGGCAAGAGTACTGGAGTGGGGTGCCATTGCCTTCTCCGGCAAAGAAGCATAAGTGGATGTTTTTCTGGAATTCTCTTGATTTTTCTGTGATCCAACGGATGATGACAATTTGATCTCTGGTTCCTCTGCCTTTTCTAAATCCAGCTGGAACATCTGGAAGTTCACAGTTCACATACTGTTGAAACCAAGCTTGGAGAATTTTGAGCATTACTTTGCTAGAATGTGAAATGAGTGGAATTGTGTAGTAGTTTGAACATTCTTTGGCATTGCCCTTCCTTGGGATTGGAATGAAAATTGACCTTTTCCAGTCTTGTGGCCACTGCTGAATTTTCTAAATTTGCTGGCATATTGAGTGCAGCACTTTCACAGCTTCATCTTTTAGGATTTGAAATAGCTCAGCTGGAATTCCATCACCTCCACTAGCTTTGTTCATAGTGACGCTTCCTAAGGCCCACTTGACTTCACACTCCCAAGATGCCTGTCTCTAGGTGAGTGATCACACCATCATGGTTACCTGGGTCATTAAGATCTTTTTTTGGTATAGTTCTTGTGTATTTTTGTATAGATCTTGTGTATTCTTGCCACCTCTTCTTAATATCTTCTGCTTCTGCTAGATCCATACCATTTCTGTCTTTTATTGTGTCCATCTTTGCATGAAATGTTCCCTTGGTATCTCTAACTTTCTTGACGAAATCTCTAGTCTTTCCCATTCTCTTGTTTTCCTCTGTTTCTTTGCGTTGTTCACCGAGGAAGGCTTTCTTATCTCTCCTTGCTATTCTCTGGAACTCTGCATTGAGATGGACATATCTTTCCTTTTCTCCTTTACCTGTCACTTCTCTTCTTTTCTCAGCTATTTGTAAGGCCTCCTCAGATAACCATTTTGCCTTTTTGCATTTCTTTTTCTTGGGGATGGTCTTGACTATGTTGACTATGAGGGCTACTCCATTTCTTCTAAGGGATTTTTGCCCACAGGAGTAGATATAATGGTTATCTGAATTAAATTTGCCCATTCCGGTCCATTTTAGTTCACTGATTCTTAAAATGTCCATGTTCACTCTTGCCATCTCCTGTTTGACCACTTCCAATTTACCTTGATTCAGGGACCTAACATTCGAGGTTCCTATGCAGTATTCTTTACAGCATCAGACTTTACTTTCACCACCAGAGACATCCACAATGGGGCATTGTTTTCCTTTTGGCTCAGCCTCTTGATTCCTTCTGGAGCTATTTCTCTGCTCTTCTCCAGTAGCATATTGGGCACTACCAACCTGGGGAGTTCATCTTTCAGTGTCATATCTTTTTGCCTTTTTATACTGTTCATGGGGTTCTCAAGGCAAGAAGACTGAAGTGGTTTGCCATTCCCTTCTTCAGTGGACCACGTTTTGTCAGAACTCTCCACCATGACCCGTCTGTCTTGGGTGGCCCTACACTTAATGGCTCATGGTTTCACTGATTTAGATGAGGCTGTGATCCGTGTGATCAGTCTTGCTAGTTTCCTGTGATTGTGGTTTTCTTTCCACCCTTGAGGGATGACTACAGGCTCGTGGCAACTTTCTGATGTGAGGGACTGGCTGTAGGGAAAACTGGGTCTTGCCCTCATGGGCAATGCCATGCTCAGTAAGTCTTTAATCCAATTTTCTGCTGATGGATGGGGCTGTGTTCCCTCCCTATAGTTTGGCCTGAGGTCAAACTATGGTAGGGATAATGGCAGTAATGGTGACCTTTTCCAAAGGACTTATGTCAGCATACCATGGCTCCCAGGACTGTTGTATTCAGTGCCCCTGACCCTGCAGCAGGTGACTGTCGACTCACGCCGCTGCCGGAGACTCCCGGACACAGGCAAGCCTGGCTCACTCTCTTCTGGGGTCACTGCTACTTTTTCCTGGGTCCTGATGCACACACGGTTTTGTTATGTCCTCCAAGAGTCTGTTTCCTCAGCCCTGGGGAAGTTCTATAGTCAAATCCCACTGGTCTTCAAAGGCAGATTCCCTGGGGGTTCTCCCTTTGCTTGATCTCCAGGTTTGGAAATCTGTTGTGGGCCCTAGAAAGTCTGCAACAGTGCAAGAACTTCTCTGGTATAATTATGCTCCAGTGTGTAGGTTGTCTGCGGCGGCTCTACTGTTGGGCCAACGGCGACCTCTTCTAAGAGGACTTCTGCCACACACCACGCCTCCCAGGTCTGCTGCAGCCAGAGCCCCTGTGCCCGTGGCAGGTTACATCATCTAGTAAATTTATGGAGGTGGGGGCCAGTACTGATTTACTGTTTTTCAAAAAACTATGTTTATGTGGTCGGGGATCGGAAGGTTCTTAGGAAAAATTAAAATAGTTAAACTGGAGATATCTCTCCTACCCACACAGTGCCTGAGCAGCTCTGAGTCCTCAGTAAGTGACAGCTGTCAGGAATATGATGCCACTGTGGGCTGTTCTTCCCTTCCTTCCTCTTTCCCTCCTTCCTTCCCCTCCCCTTTCTTTCTTTTTAAAAGGTGTCCCTTCATGTTCTCCTTAGTTCACATCTTAGAAACCTAAAAGACAATAAGGGATTTAACATGTTATGTTTCCTTTTCAACCAGATATTAAAATTGATTAAGTCATGTTTTGGTTTTTGCTTCAGCTATCAGGAAGCAGGGAACTAAATTTAATACCTAGCACACGTCAAGGCTGTATATTGTCACCCTGTTTATTTAACTTATATGCAGAGTACATCATGAGAAACGCTGGACTGGAAGAAACACAAGTTGGAATCAAGATTGCTGGGAGAAATACCAATAACCTCAGATATGCAGATGACACCACCCTTATGGCAGAAAGTGAAGAGGAACTAAAAAGCCTCTTGATGAAAGTGAAAGTGGAGAGTGAAAAGGTTGGCTTAAAGCTCAACATTCAGAAAACAAAGATCATGGCATGCGGTCCCATCACTTCATGGGAAATAGATGGGGAAACAATGGAAACAGTGTCAGACTTTATTTTTCTGGGCTCCAAAATCACTACAGATGGTGACTGCAGCCATGAAATTAAAAGATGCTTACTCCTTGGAAGGAAAGTTATGACCAACCTAGATAGCATATTCAAAAGCAGAGACATTACTTTGCCAACAAAGGTCTGTCTAGTCAAGGCTATGGTTTTTCCTGTGGTCATGTATGGATGTGAGAGCTGGACTGTGAAGAAGGCTGAGTGCCAAGGAATTGATGCTTTTGAACTGTGGTGTTGGAGAAGTCTCTTGAGAGTCCCTTGGACTGCAAGGAGATCCAACCAGTCCATTCTGAAGGAGATCAGCCCTGGGATTTCTTTAGAAGGAATGATGCTGAAGCTGAAACTCCAGTACTTTGGCCACCTCATGCGAAGAGTCGACTCATTGGAGACGACTCTGATGCTGGGAGGGATTGAGGGCAAGAGGAGAAGGGGACGACAGAGGATGAGATGGCTGGATGGCATCACTGACTCGATGGATGTGAGTCTCAGTGACCTCTGGGAGTCGGTGATGGACAGGGAGGCCTGGCGTGCTGAGTGACTGATATGATCTGATCTGATCTGACACTAATGCTATCAGCCCAGATTTCTGTAATATTTGTTTTCCTTTCTATGTCTTTTATTTTATGTTTCATTAGGTTTTCCACTATGTCTCTTATAAGTCTTCTGAAAATAAGGGTCCAAATTACAATAATGACTTCTAAAAACAGTCTGTTCTTAATTGGCCAGGCTCCACAAAAAAAGAGTTTATGAAACCACCTGCCTGTTTTAAATTATTTGTTCTCTCCCTGTGTTTCTCCTGCTTCTCAAGACACCAGTAAAACTAGAGGATTCCTGTTTGCCCCTTGGTGACGTCTCCTTTGCCAGCTAGCCCATGCCCCTCCCACCCCACACTCCACACTCATCCCCCTGCCCCTCTCTCCCTGGGTCCTACAGCTCAACCTCATGGGTCATTCTGCGAGGCTATAGCACTTGCAAAGGCACACAGACCACCCTCCAGTGGAATTACTCACCAGTGCTCCAGCTGCTTCAGACTTCCTCTGCAACAAAAGAGAGAACAGGATGTGTTTACAATCCAGCCTTGTTTCCAGGCTCATTGCCTGCACACTATTCCCTCTTTTATTCACTATCAGGAAAGCTTGCCCTTTTTGTTCATAATGTTTATCAGCTTGTGTTTCCATGTTGCGTGATCGTCTCCCTTAATAGTGGAGAAGGCAGTGGCACCCCACTCCAGTACTCTTGCCTGGAAAATCCCATGGATGGAGGAGCCTGGTGGGCTGCAGTCCATGGGGTTGGTAGGAGTCAGACACAACTGAGCAACTTCACTTTCACTTTTCACTTTCATGCATTGGAGAAGGAAATGGCAACCCACTCCAATGTTCTTGCCTGGAGAACCCTAGGGACAGGGGAGCCTGGTGGGCTGACATCTATGGGGTCACACAGAGTCGGACATGACTGAAGCGACTTAGCAGCAGCAGCAGCTCCCTTAATAGACTTGAGGTCCAAATGTAAACTTCCTCCCTCGCTGGACCTCTGGGCCAGAAGGTGTCGGGGGAGATGGCAGGGCAGATGGATGATATAACGAGTGGAGGTACTAGAAAGACAGAACGTGGAGAGAACTAACATTTAGCCATCACCTACAATATGCAGGCATTGCTGGTGCTTTATATACACTATCCTCAGCACAATTTTTTTTTTTTTTAAATCTATTTTCTTTTTGTCCGTGTTGTGTCTTCCTAGTTGCACATGGGCTTTCTCTGGTTGTGGCGAGTGAGGGCTACTCTTCCCTACAGGATGCGGGCTTCTCACAGAGGTGGTTTCAGAGCATGGGCTGTAGGCGCACGGGCTTCAGTAGTTGCGGCTCTCGGGCCTTACAGTGTGGGCTCAGTAGCTGTGGCGCATGGGCTTAGTTAGTTAGTTGTTCCACAGCACGTGGGATCTTCCTGGGTCAGGGATCGAACCCGTGTCCTCTCCAATGGCAGGTGGATTCTTAACCACTAGGCCACCAGGGAAGCCCTTTTATTTTTTTTTATTGAGCTGATTTACTAACATAAAATTTACTCATTTAAAGTGTACAAGACAGTGGGTGTTAGTGTATTCACTACATGATGCAACTATCACCACCGATTCTAGAAATTTTCATCATCCCCCCAAAAAACCCTGTGACTTTTAGTGATAACTTCCAATTCCCCTCTCTTCTCAGCCCCAGGGAATTACTAGAATTTGCTTTCTGTCTCTTTGGATTTGCCTATTCTGAACATTTTATATAAATCGGATCATACAATATCTAGTCGTTTTTCATCTGGCTTCTCTCCCTTAACAGTGTCTTCTTCCACATTGCAGCAATCACCAGTGCTTCATTTCTTTTTACGGCTGAAGAATAACTCAGTGTATGGATACACACATTTTGTCATTCAGTCATCAGCAGATACATGACTCTGAAAACTACTATGATCATTTGCACACAAGTTTTGGGGGGCACGTATGTTTTCAATTTCCTTGCATATCTGCCTAGGAGGGGAATTGCTGGGTCACATGGTAACTCTGCTTAATCATTTGAACAACTGCCATTCTGCTCTCCACAGCAACTGCACAATTCTACATGTTCTCTAGCAATGTGTGAGGGTTCCAGTTTCTTCACATGCTCATCAATACTCGATATTTTCACCTTTTCTGTGACAGACATCCTAATGGGTATAAAGTGATGTCTCATTGTTGTTTTGACTTGCATTTTCCTAATGGTTAATGATGTTAACTATTTTTTCATATGCTTTTTAGCCATTTGTATATCTTATTTGATGAAAAGTCTATTCAAATCCTTTGCCTATTTAAAAAATTGGGTTATTTTTATTGTTATTGTTGAGTTATAAGAGTTCTTAATATAGTCTGGATACTAGAACTATGATTATGACTTACAAATATTTTCTTCCTATCCATGGGTTGCCTTGTCACTTTCATTATGGTATCCTTTGAAGCACAGAGTTTTCAATTTTGAGGAAATCCAGTTTATTTTTTTTTTTCCTTTTGGTGCTTGTGCTACTACTGCTGCTGCTAAGTCGCTTCAGTCGTGTCCGACTCTGTGCGATCCCATAGACGGCAGCCCACCAGGCTCCCCTGTCCCTGGGATTGTCCAGGCAAGAACACTGGAGTGGGTTGCCATTTCCTTCTCCAATGCATGAAAGTGAAAAGTGAAAGTGAAGTCACTCAGTCCTGTCCGACTCTTAGTGACCCCATGGACTGCAGCCCACCAGGCTCCTCCATCCATGGGATTTTCCAGGCAAGAGTACTGGAGTGGGGTGCCATTGCCTTCTCCATGGTATTTGTGCATTATATGTCAAATATAAGAAATCATTGCCTAATCCAAGGTCTTCTCTAGGAGTTTTATAATTTTATATCTTACATTTAGGTCTTTGATCCATTTTGAGTTAATTTCTGTATATGATGTGTGGTAGGTGGCCCAACTTTATTCTTTTGCATATAAATATCTGGTTATCCCAGCACCATTTATTGAAGAGTATTCTTTTCCCCATTAAATGGTCTTGGCACCTGTGTTGAAAAATCGATCAGTCATAGATGCTTGGTTTTATTTCTGGACTCTCTGTTTCATTCCATTGTCTATCCTATGCCAGCACCACACTGACATGACCATTGTAACTGTCCAGTAAGTTTTGAAATCAGGACATGTGTGCCCTCCAACTCTGTTTTTCTTTAAGATTATTTTGGCTATTCCAGTCTCTCGCATTTCCAAATGACAAGCTGATCCTAAAATCAAGCCAGCTGATATTCTGATTAAAAAACTGCATTAAGTCTGTAGACCAGTTTGTGGAGTATTGCCATCTCAACAACATTAAGTCCTCTGATCCATGAACATGGGTATTCCCATTTATTTAGGCGTTTAAACATGTTTTTTTAATTTTCACATACAAGTTTTACTTTTTATTAAATTTATTCCTAAGTATTATATTCTTTTTGTTGCTATCATAAATGAAATTGTTTTTTAATGTTATTTTCAGATTGTTCATCGTTAGTATATTTTTGTATATTGTTCTTATATTCTGCAGCCTTGCTGAAGTTGTGTATTATTAGCTTTAATTGGTTTTTGGTGGATTATTTAGGATTTTCCATATACAAAATCATGTAATCTGCTAACAGAGATGGTTTTACTTCCTCTCCAAACTAGATTTCTTTTATTTCTTTTTCTTGTCCAGTTTCCCTGGCTATAATCTCTGGTACAATCTTCAGTAGAAGAGCAGACAGCCTTATCTTGTTCCTGAGTAGAATCTTGTAAAGTAGGTATTTTTTACAAATGAGGAAAAATCTGCCTCCTACCCGCTAATGAGGGGAAATGAAGCTCAGATCAGAAAACAGATATATGGAGAATCCCAAGGTGACTCTAATCCGAGGGAGCTAGGCTCCCATCACCTGGAGTCGAGGAGCCATCACATCTGCGCGCTCACCTGCCTCTCCTCCTTCCAGAGCAACTCATCCCTCTGCTCCCCGTTGCTCCCCTCTCCACCAGCAGACTCTCCTGTTATTGCAAGACCCAGCCTCAGTGCTGCCTTCCACGGGAAGGCCACACCTAGCTCCCCAGGCTGGACCAGGGCTCTCTCCCCTGGAGACCCTGAGAGTGCAGGGGGACGAGGACACCCTTCTATCACAGACAGCCTCTGCCACGTAGGGTCTGTCCATGCCTCACCACATGCCAGCCTGCAACCCTCCACTGACCCTTGGGCTCTGTGTTTGATTGGTCTTGGTGTCCCCACCCTTGGCCAGGGGACACACCTCAGGCAACTGGAAGAGAGGAAGCCTCAGTTCCCTGGGCTGGAGAGAATTACCTTTTCCATCAGCCTTATAGTCATCAGGGAGCAGCTTGTCCTGGCGGTAGCCCAGCACAAAGGCCAAGAAGGAGAGGATGAGAGCGTCTCCAATGCTGAGGATGGCAAGCATGAAGGCCCAGCGGATGGTGCAGTGACCCAGCGTGTATTTGCCTGTCTGCTCCCCACACATGCGCCGCACCTCACTTGAGTCCCAGCCATCTGGGTAGACCAGGCAGCCGATCATCAGGCCTGTGGCTGAGGAGGCAGGGGAGGTGCAGATGGTGTCAGGTTGGGGAAGCTCGGTCTGCTCCCTCCCACCATGCCACCTCCCTTCCTGTGTTAACAGCCTTGAGAGGCACAAGAGGCAAGCTGCTGCCACCTTTCTTGCAGAACAAAGAAGAGAAAACTGAGGCTCCAAGAGCTAAATCCATCTGCCCCTGGGAGCCACTGGTCAAGGGTGAAGGCTCAGAGCAGGACTTCTCAGCCTGGGAGGTTCTGCCAGGGCACCAGGTAGCCCTGCCAGGCCCTCAGCTGTGCCCCTCACTTTGAACTTGATGAGGCACTGGCTTCAAAGTCGTCCCCAAATCCAATTCCAGCCCAGAGAACTCATCACTCCCAAGATGTACTTTTGTTCAGACCTCAGCATCTTTGGAATAAGTGTAATAACAAAACTTTAGGCTATAACTTGATTAGAAGCTTTTTTTCCTTTTTACAGCACATTGAATAATTATGTCTCCTACAACTCAGGTATTTTAGATTGAGTACAGGAAGTTTTCCAGCCCCATCTCTGGCTGCTTCCTTCATGAACCTTCCATTTAAGCAAATAGGATCTCCACACCTTTACCCACTACAGCACAGGGCAGTTGTCCACACCTCCCTGAATGTGTTTAAAATGTTGATTCCTAGGTCAGGGTTGGGCTCAGGAATCCCTTCTTTAAAAGCACTCTTCCAGGCGATTCTCTCAACAGGAAAAGCTGGGGAACACTAGGGTAAACTGCCTGGATCTCAAGCCCAGCTCTTCGCTAACCGGCTGTGTGACTTGGAGCTAGGTACGTAAGCTTTTGTGCCTCGGTTTTTTCATCTGTGAAATGAGGATAATAGTATCTGCCTGTCTGGATTGCAGTGAGGCTCAAATCAGCTAATACTGGAGAAGTGCTCAGAAAGGCGCCTGACACACAGCTGGCATTTCCTGAGTGACAGCTCGTATGCCACACTGTGCTTTCGTTGATTCAGTATTGACAGCCAAACATTTCTTCTGCCCCACCTTCCCTCCGCTTTCCCCACCAAACTTCCACCCACCTTAGCCACCCAGGAAGGTACATATTCCTGGGAGGTGACCAGGGCAACCTCCGGGACCACCATCAGGCAGACACGGGGCACCTCCCCTTATCTGTGCCGCAGTCCCAACCCTGGCCCTCCTTTCACAGGACCCGAGGCTCTTTAGCCCCAAAGCTGTGCCCTACCCCGGAGCACCATGGAGAAGCACCTCACAGGACCCAAAGTCACCACCTGGGGCTCAGCTCATTCTTGCAAGGAAGGTCAGCAGATCAAACAAAAGCACAACAAAGTATAAAGATCAATGTACCAGATCCCACCTTCCCACCTAGATGAACACCTCCTTTGTTTTTTTCTAGGAGGAGCTGATTTATTGATACAGACTTCTCTTACAGATCACAAAATACTTCATATACCATTTTTATGTCAATCCTTACAACAGTTCTGTGAAGTAGGCCATGTGTTAATACCCCATTTTACAGACTAGAAAACTGAGGTCCCAGAGAAATCAAGTGAGTTACCCAGTCCTTCAACTATGGCAGAGCCAAGACCTGCACCCACAACTCCTGACTTTATTGGCTTCAAAGTTAATTCCCTGACACTCCCAGACAAACATCTCTCCAAAGAGCTGAACGTATTTAGCGGTGACATTTCAGACTCAGTGACAAACAGGAAGATGCTTAGGGTGGTTACCCTAGGGGTTACCCTCTCTGGACCCTTTGGTAAAACCTGTGGCCTCCCCCACTTGGTGTGTGATGAGTCCTCTGGTACCTGGCGTGGCCCCCTTCTCCTATAGCACCTCCCTATAGCGGTTTCAGAAAAGAGCCCAGGGTCTCTGGCTTGGAAACAGGTTGTTTCTATGGGTGCCACAGTGCAGTATGAGCACCCCACCCACCCACCTAGTAGGGGGATCCACCCCACTATGGTGTCTCAGGGCTCTAAGCCAGCGTGGTATTCTCAAGCAAGTTTACTTACCATTTCTGACTTCCAGTCTCTTGCTGGAAAAATAAGAATCAGGGTTATGAGGATTAAATGTGATTAAGTGTTTACTGCAGTGTCTGGTCACGACTGAGAGACTTCACTTTCACATTTCACTTTCATGCATTGGAGAAGGAAATGGCAACCCACTCCAGTGTTCTTGCCTGGAGAATCCCAGGGATGGGGGAGCCTGGTGGGCTGCCGTCTATGGGTCACACAGAGTCGAACATGACTGAAGCGACTTAGCAGCAGCAGCAGCAGCATCTGGTATATGCTAAGTGACCAGTTAATGTTAGTCGTTGGTACTATTATGGGCACTAAAGTCAGATGGAAGCACCCTCAATGGATGTCTCTGTCATTTGAGCTGTTGACAAATATTCAAGGTACATAACAGGATTATCCTTCCTTGCCTCCCTCCCTTGAAGTTGTGTGCACACTTGTGTGCATTCTCAGTTGCTCAGTACAACTCTTGGTGATCCCATGGAGTATAGCCTACCGGGCTCCTCTGTCCAAGGAATTTTCCAAGCAAGAATACTGGTGCAGGTTGCCATTTCCTGCTCCAGAGGATCTTCCTGACCCAGGAATCAAACTCATGTCTCCTGCATCTCCTGCATTGGTAAGCAGATTCTTAATTACTGAGTAACCTAGGAAGTCCCCCTTGAAGTTAGGCTGGGTCATAAAGATTCCTTCAGCCAATAAGTGAGCAGAGATGCTGTGTGCTTTTCCAGGCCAGAGCATTTAACTGCTGTTGGAGATTTTCCAGAGCTCTCTTTCTCTTTGCAATGGTCACAGCCAGATGACAGCTGATGCTCCATCAGACTGGGCTCTGGAAAAGAACAGTGAGAGCAAAACCCTTCACTATCCTCAACGAGTGTGTACCGTGATCAAGAAATAAACCTTTGTCCTAACCCACGAAGATTTGGGAATTGTTACTGTGGCATCATCCCATCCATCTCTGACTGAAAAAGCTGTTTTGGGCTTTTCACATTTACTGGGCACCTACCACATGTCAGGCCTTGTGCAAGATGCATTATAACATCCCATTCCTGCAAGAGCCCTGTATTTCTGCCGTCTTCGACAGATGAAGTTACCAGAACTCAGAGAGATGTGTAACGTGCTCTACTTGTGTTTTTAGGAGCTGGGATCATCCTCGGCCTACACCTGGCATCCAGAAGCTCAATTAACTTTAAGCGGCAGCTCCTCACTGTCCCACTCATCAGTCCTCTTTCCCTTCTCCTGCGCCCTTCCCTGGTCCTTAATCTTGTCAAGCTCTCAATGACTGGCTGTGGGACACATCTCCTCCTCATCCCTCCCTTTGCTGTCCCCCTCCTTTCCCCAGCACCAAAGAATGGAACACGACACCACCTTTGTTCTCCCCCAACATAAATGTTTCGTGGGGTGGCACCCGGCCACCTCTGCTATCAGTGTCTTCAGCTCCATGACCCAGACAAGGATCTGACTCAAATGGCCTGGTGATCCCTCCCCGACCCAGGCCCTCCCAGCACTGCCTGTTCAGCAAATGGCACCTGTTGCAGGAGGTTGGGGGAGTGGGACAGTGCAGAGAATGAGAGAGGGAGGGTGGTGTTTCCAGCATCCCATTACTCTGGAGGACCAGCTGGCAAGCATGCCAGGGCCCATTCTGCTCCTCTTTGTCACAAAACTGCTAAATCTTCATTCTCCCTTCTCTCTCCCCACTGCCCACCAAGATTTGCCTCATCTGCCCCAGGCTCTCCCTCACCATTTAGAGAGACTACAGAGAAAGGGAGGTGGCAGGGGGATTGGGAAGGCAGCTGTGGAACCAGGTTAGTAGCCTGAGTACAAGATTCAGAGTTTGAAGGTTCTGTCTCTCACGACCTGTGTGCTAAATAAAATACCAGTTACCTGCTAGGAGCCTCATCTATCAGATGGGAGGAAACCCCCCTCACTGGGTCATGATGAGGCTCCTCATCTAGTTCTTGGGACTCACTGCCATAATTCTCCTATTTCCTTGGTTGCCAGGTGATCTATTACAGGCTTGGCTAAGTCTTGTCTTCTCTCAGCCCCAGATCCCTCATTTATAGTTGGGGGGAGGACGCTCTAGCTCTCTAGAGTCTTGGCTAAGTCTTGTCTTCTCTCAGCCCCAGATCCCTCATTTATAGTTGGGGGGAGGACGCTCTAGCCCTCTAGAGCCCCCTCCAGCTCTGACTGTCCTAAGTTTATGTGTTTGATTGTCGGGGATTCAGTTCCCTGTTCCATTCCCTCTGCTAAGGATAACACTGCTTCTCATGCTAATCAATGATGTCAAGATTATTTCACTCTAGTCTGCAGTCCCCAACAAGGCTCCTGGACATCTCCCTCGCATGGACAGTCTGTGTGTGGTGCTTGGAGTGAGGAGGGACCAAGGGCTGCAGGACAAGGTCTTAGGCATCCCTTCCTGGGCTCTAGAGGATAGCAGGATCAGCTGACCCCCAGGACCCAGATGCCTGTCTGTAGCCAGAAGCAGGAAAAGAGGGGCAGAGAAGGCCTTGCATCTGAGTACCACAAGTAGCCACTCATCTCACATAGTTCTAAAAGACCCTACTTCCCTCCCCCACCATAAAATATCACCTCCATTCACTGCCTCAAGTGCTCACACTTGCTGTATCAAGGATGGAATCCTGGAATTAGGGAACAAAGACCTTCACTCTACCATGAGTGATTTGCTCCTGGGCAAGCCACTTCCCCTCTCTGGACCTCAGTTCCTGATCTATAAGATGAGAGAGTTGGACCATTTGATATTTAAAGTCGTTTTGATCTCAGCCATCCTGAGACTTGTTACTCTTCAGAAGCATCTGAAGAGCACACAGTATGGCTGGGCTATACAGGACAACAGCTGAGTTGGAGACTCAGCAACTCTAGGGAAGGTAGGATGCTGCTCCTGCTCCTGTGGCCTTGGGGCGGGGCGAGGGGCTCCCTGCCCTCCCACTATCCCTGCTCACCCGCAGCCAGCTGCATCCACGCACAGATCTTGTAGACAGTAGCCGTGTTGCAGACGAAGAACAGGCTGAAGCAGATGATGGAGCCAATGATGAGGAACATGGCCAAGGCCACAAAGAACATGGCAGTCTTGAAGGCTCTAGAAGGGATAGAGGAGAAGTCCAGCGGGCCACCCTTGCAGATAAGCTCAGAAGACAGCACGTTGCCCACGCAGTAGGAGAAAAGGCCAAAGTAGCCCGCCTGGGGCGTGTTGACGCTGTCACCGATCCAGTAGGGCTGGATGAAGAGCGCCATGACCAGCACGGAGAAGCAGATGGTGAGCGTGCCCCACATCACGCCCACGGCCCTCGAGTTACGCACGTAGTTGGTGTGGTAGATCTTGGCTGCCTCCTGGGCAGGCAGCAACTTCACCATCGTGAGGGCGCTGGGTCCTGGGGTGGGGACTTGGGGGCTGGAAGTGGCTTTGCGAACAGATGGAGGCCCAGAAGTGGGTCACCCCCTCAGCCGGGTGTGGGGAGGAGGCTGAGGTCAGGGAGGATGACCTTGGCTTCTCCTGGGGAAGCTTGTCCAGGGGCTGTGTCCGCTCTGCTCGAGCCGGCCTGCCTCGGGTCTCCTGCCTTCCCTCAAACCCGCCGGGGTCCCAGGCCTGCGGGCGTCGCCCTGCCCCGCCCCCTTCCAGCGGAGAGCCCCAGGGAGCTCCGCCTCCTTCTCTCGTCCTGGCTCCGCCCCGCTCCCTCCACCGCGCGCGCAGCTTTCAGCACCGTGGCCAGCGCCTCGGGCCCCGCGGCAGAGGAGCGTGCCGAGCGGCCGCCCCACCCACTCCACAAGCCCGCGCCTGGGAATCTAGGCCTCTCTTCACCCTCCGGAGCCGGGCTGGCAAGGACCGAAAGGGCAAGGCTGTGGTTGTCACCTTCCTCTCGCTCGGTGTCCTGCCGCCAAACCACTTCTGGAGCGCAGTCCCCAGCCCAGCCCATCCTTCCCTGGTTCCCTGTATGTCCTCCTGGAAGCTCCAATCCCTCGGAGGCCGGCAGTCTTCCCGGTCACTGGTTTCTCCTCCCTATATCATTCAGGGCACAATTACTAAGAGCCTTCTGCGTACTGAGCCCTGTATTGGAGGCAAGAACCATGTACTAAAAAGGACGGGGCCGCTGCTCTCAAGGACAGTGAGGTATTTACATATATGTAAATATATATTTGAAATGCAGACTGATAGTGTGATAATAGAACCCACTACACAAAGAACGGTCCTTATGAGCCTTCTCAGACTTTAACATGTGCTTTTTGTTCAACACAATGTCTTTCACTTCTTGTGTATGTTTTTGTTGCATATTTCTTTTTTTATTTGCTTTTATAAATATAGTTGATTTACAATGTTGTGTTAATTTCTGCTGTCACTCAAGGTACATATGTACATCCTTTTTTATAGTCTTTTCCATTATGGTTTATCCCAGGAGATATATATATATATATACACATATCTGTATATATGTCTCTGTGTGTGTGTATATATATATATTTTTTTTTTTTTTTTTAATTTACTTATTTGGCTGTACCTGGTCTTAGTTGAGACACGTGGGATCTTTTCAGTGTGGCACACAGAATCTTTAGTTGCAGCATTCAAACTCTTTGTTTTGGCATGTGGGAGCAAGGATCCAATCCAGGCCCCCTGCATTCAGAGAATGGAGTCTTAGCCACTGGACCACCAGGGAAGTCCCTATCCCAGCATATGAATGTAGTTTCCTGTTCTGTACAGTAGGACCTTCTTGTTTATCCATTCTATATAAAGAGTTTGCTTCTGGTAACTCCAAATTCCCAGTCCATCCCTCCTCCTCCACACCCTTGCTTATTCCTTTCCCTCCCTCTTTTTCAAAATACCTGTATTTTTCCTAAATGTATAGGCAAATTCATGATTAATATACATACATAGGAAAATTCAAGAAAGTTACATAAAAGAATAAAAATCACTCATAACCCAAAAATGGGAGCTAAGGACAAACAAAATCATTTCACAAACTTTCACTTCAGCTTTAGATAGATCTGAATTTGAGTCAGCCACTTGTTAGCTGACTCAAGTTAGATGGTCAATTCTGAAATCAGATTGATTATATTCTTTGCAGCCAAAATGGAGAAGCTCTATATAGTCAGCAAAAACAAAACCAGGAGCTGACTATGGCTCAGATCATGAACTCCTTATTTCAAAATTCAGACTTAAATTGAAGAGAGTAGGGAAAACCACTAGACCATCCAGGTATGACCTACATCAAATCTCTTACAATTATACAAATAGATTCAAATGGAAGTGACAAATAGATTCAAGGGATTAGATCTGATAGAGTGTCCTAAGAACTATGGACAGAGGTTCGTGACATTGTACAGGAGGCAGTGATCAAGACCATACCCATGAAAAAGAAATGCAAAAAGACAAAATGGTTGTCTAAGGAGGCCTTACAAATAGCTGAGAAAAGAAGAGAAGCTAAAGGCAAAGGAGAAAAGGAAAGATATACCTATTTGAATGCAAAGTTCCAAAGAATAGCAAGGAGAGATAGGAAAGCCTTCCTCAGTGATCAATGCAAAGAAATAGAGGAAAACAATAGAATGGGAAAGAACTAGAGATCTCGTCAAAAAAATCAGAGATACCAAGGGAGCATTTCATGCAATGCTATGCTATGCTATGCTAAGTCGCTTCAGTCGTGTCCAACTCTGTGCGACCCCATGGATGGCAGCCCACCAGGCTCCACCGTCCTTGGGATTCTCCAGGCAAGAACACTGGAGTGGGTTGCCATTTCCTTCTCCAATGCACGAAAGTGAAAAGTGAAAGTGAAGTCACTCAGTCGCATCCAACTCCTAGCGGACCCCATGGACTGCAGCCTACCAGGCTCCTCCATCCATGGGATTTTCTAGGCAGGAGTACTGGAGTGGTTTGCCATTGCCTTCTCTGATTTCATGCAAAGATGGGCACAATAAAGGACAGAAATGGTATGGACCTAACAGAAGCAGAAGATATTAAGAAGAGATGACAAGAATACACAGAAGAACGATACTTCTTCATGATCTAGATAACCACCATGATGTGATCACTCACCTAGAGACAGACATCCTGGAATGCAAAGTCAGGTGGGCCTTAGGAAGCATCACTATGAACAAAGCTGATGGAATTCCATCAGCTTTGGAGGTGATGGAATTCCAGTTGAGCTATTTCAAATCCTAAAAGATGATGCTGTTAAAGTGCTGCACTCAAAATGCCAGCAAATTTGGAAAACTCAGCAGTGACCACAGGACTGGAAAAGGTCAATTTTCATTCTAATTGTTCTAATTTCTAATTCTAATTTCATTATAATCCCGAAGAAAGGCAATGCCAAAGAATGTTCAAACTACCACACAATTGTACTCATCTCACATGCCAGTAAAGTAATTCTCAAAATTCTCCAAGCCAGGCTTCAACAGTACAGGAACCGTGAACTTCCAGATGTACAAGCTGGATTTAGAAAAGGCAGAGGAACCAGAGATCAAATTGCCAACATCCAATGGGTCATCAAAAAAGCAAGAAAGTTCCAGAAAAACATCTATTTCTGCTTTATTAACTACACTAAAGCCTTTGACTAGTGGATCACAACAAACTGTGGAAAATTCTTCAAGAGATGGGAATACCAGACCACCTTACCTGCCTCTTGAGAAACTTATATGCAGGTCAAGAAGCAACAGTTGGAACTGGACATGGAACAACAGACTGGTTCCAAATTGGGAAAGGAGTACATCAAGGCTGTATATTGTCACCCTGCTTATTTAACTTATATGCAGAGTACATCATGAGAAATGCCAGGCTGCATGAAGCACAAGCTGGAATCAAGATTGCTGGGAGAAATAACAATAACCTCAGATATGCAGATGACACCAGCCTTATGGCAGAAATCAAAGAAGAACTAAAGAGGCTCTTGATGCAGGTGAAAGAGGAGAGTGAAACATCTGGCTTAAAACTCAACATTCAAAAAACGAAGATCACGGTATCCAGACCCATCACTTCATGCAAATAGATGGGGAAACAATGCAAACAGTGACAGACTTTATTTTTTTGGGCTCCAAGATCACTGCACATGGTAATTGCAGCCATGAAATTAAAAGACGCTTGCTCCTTGGAAGAAAAGCGATGACCAATATAGACAGCATATTAAAAAGCAGAGACATTACTTTGCCGACAAAGGTCCATCTAGTCAAAGCTATGGTTTTTCCAGTAGTCATGTATGGATGTGAAAGTTTGACTACAAAGAAAGCTGAGTGCTGAAGAATTGATGCTTTTGAACTGTGGTGTTGGAAAAGATTCTTGACAGTCCCTTGGACTGTAAGGAGATCAAACCAGTCAATCCTAAAGGATATCAGGCCTGAATATTCATTGGAAGGAGTGAGGCTGAAGCTGAAACTCCAATACTTTAGCCACGTGATGCGAAGAGCTGACTCATTGGAAAAGACCCTGATGCTGGGAAAGATTGAAGGCAGGAGAAGAAGGGGATCACAGAGGATGAGGTGGTTTTATGGCATCACTGGCTCGAAGGACATGAGCTTGAGCAAGCTCAGGGAGTTGGTGATGGACAGGGAAGCCTGGCATGCTGCAGTCCATGGGGTCACAAAGAGTCAGACACACTGAGTGACTGAACAGAACTTGAACTTGTTAACTGAGGGTTTAGCTTTCTGAGCCTCAGTTTATTCATCTACAAGATGAGTATGATAATAGTATCTATCACATACGGGTTAGGTAAAATAACATATGGAAAATGTTTAACCCAGGGCCTCACATATAAAAATGCTCAAAAATGTTTATTATTATTATTATTATCTCTGTTAACATTTTGGTGTATTCCCCTCATTCTGGACATATTGCTTTATACAGTTGGATAATAATGTATATACATCTGTGCTCAGTCGTGTTCAACTTTTTGAGACCCCATGAGTTACTATATATAGCCTGTGAGGTTCCTCTGTTCATGGGATTTTCCAGACAAGAATACTGGAGTGGGCTGCCGTTTCCTTCTCCAGTTTACATTTAGTATCCAATTATTTTCACTTAGCATTTCAACATCAGTGTTTTCTCACATTACTAGTTTTTCAAAAACGTGATCTTTAATCTTTATGTAATTGTTTAATTATTCCTCTCCTTGGGGGTATTTCAACAGTTTCCCATTTTTCACTATTAAAAAGAACCCTGCCTTAAGCATATTGTGCTGTTAACCTGTGTTTCCTCTTAAATTTCTTCAGTTTTGTGATGGGTCCTCGCCATCAGATTGAAAGTTCGACAAGGCATGACCTGTATCTCCACCATCGGGCTGGGAGCGTCTCCAGAGTGGGGGCTGTATGTTCCCCCCTTCAGAAAAGGCCGAGGGCCAGGCTCTTCGGGACTAGCAGACACCTTTTGTTTCGCCTGATCAGCAGAAATTCCCCTGCCTTTGAGAGAAGCCTCTCCTGCTTTCTGAGGTTCCAGTGAGACAGCCATCTCATGTAGATGGAATCAAACCGTCTGTGTTTAGTCCACAGGTTTTCTCATTCAATATTATGGGCAATTTCTTTTTTAAAACTGATTTATTTATTTGGCTGTGCTCGGTCTTAGTTGCAGCATGTGAAATCTTTTAGCTGTGGCATGTGGGATCTAGTTCCCCGAGCAGGGATCGAACACGGGCCCCCTGCATTGGGAGTGCAGTCTTACCCACTTGACCACCAGGGAAGTCCTTCATGCAACATTATGTATGTGAGAGAAACACCTATGATCACATGTGAGAATCAGAAATCGATTCTTTTTTGAAGGGGAAAAAGCCAAAGCAAAACACTCTTTTAGATTGGGGAAGGGGTGGTTAGACCATATAAGGTTTGGGTACAAAAAAGTCCTTAATTACTTCTTGCTTGTATTTTGGAAGCACAAACATTATCAAAGTTCTTTTTGCTATATTCTTTGTTTGGAATGGAAAAATCTGCATTCTTTCACCTCTAGAAAGGTGGCCATGACCTGCTGGCAATACTAGGACTGATGCATTTTGATAGAAAGAGCTCTTGGGTTCCAGTTCCTTCCCCAGCCTCCTCATCTTGACTTGGGAGAAGGAACAGTGTGGTGGGGTTAGGGCCAGGACAAGCTCATGGGGAAAAGTGGTTGAAAACACGGAGCCCCATTAAAAAAAAAATAAAAGAAGACTTTCTTTCATCAATGGCATTTCCAGGTCTCTGGAATTGGGCTTCTCTCATTTTGAGGATGTCCTGGCTGGTTCCTTCAGGTGCTCCTCTCTAGGCCACCCTCAGTGCTATAAGAGTGAAGGGTCGCTATGTTGCCTGAACACCCCCCATGTGTCAGGCACTTCCGTGGGGTTTCACATACACTGTCTTATTCAATCCTGACCTTCCTAAAAGCCATTGACCTCTTTGCCTCAATAAGAAAACAGGTTCACGAAGATTACAAATTTAAATAACCCGTCCAAGTTCATGCAGATAGTTATGGTGAGTTTTGAAGTCAGGTCTGTCTGAATAAAGGCAACTCAGTCTGGGTCCTCCCCAAGTTGGCCGTCTCCCACTTCCTGGGGTGGGGGAAGGGGTGCTCTGCTACAATGGCCAGCCCTCCAGGGAAAGCCGCTCCGTCCCACACCTGAGCACACTCAGGCAGCTGTGCCCTTCCCAGCCTTCACCCCAGGCCAGCAGAGGCCAAAGGGACCTTTTCATCTTCAGCCAGGACTAACAACTGTTCAGGCACACATGTGGCCTTGGGTAGGGGACAGGGCGAGTAGACAAGTGGAAGCTTTATCGAAAGGGGCGTGTCTTTGAGGCTGGCTGCAAATATTAAGTGAAGTGGAAAGGAAGAGGGAGAGAGTTGTTGGAGAAGGACCTCCTGAGGGTCCCGGAATCACTCCTGCAGGCGTCCCCCAGTGGGAGGTTGGGAGGGTGGGACACCCAGAGCAGGACGCCCAGAGCAAGGCGGTACCCCCCTGCCAGCGCCAACAGAGCCGGTCAGCCCCAGGTGCCTGGGCCTGCCGGAAAAGCCCAAGGGGGCCTAGGACCCCTCCTCCCCTGAGCCTGATACTGCCACATACCTGGGTTTGGGTGGGGTCAAAAGCAGGACCCAGACTCGGGTGAGGCAAGAGAGGGGTCTAGGAGGGAAAGTTAAAGGAGGTGCTCACACTCTAGGTATCTCTGTTGCCTCACTCAAGTCCCAGCCCTGCCAGGGAGCTCAAGGCACCAGAGGTGAGTAACAGCAGCGAGCAGGTACTGCAGCTAACATGTACTGCTCATATGCGGAGCCCTGTTCCAGGCTATAGGTATTTTGTGTATAACATGTTAAATCACTTAACGCTCACAACTCTTATCAGTTGGTAAGGAGACTGAAACAGAACTGGTAACTTGCCCAGCTAATACCTCCTACAGGCAAAGGTTCCCCTGAGTCCCCTCTCTTAGCCAGGCCACCACGTCACACCAACCCCAACACACACACACAAAAGGTACGGGTGCCAGGTGGCACCCAGTAGCTTATCAGGACCCCGCCCCAGCAGGCTGGCCACAGCTGGGCCTCTGCCCATGGCAGGCCCTGTGGGACTGGGTAGGTGGGTCACATGTGCACGAGGCCTCTTTTATAGCCCCACCACCCTCTCTGGCTCCGTCTTTTGCCACCTGACCTGACCTGCCGGCTGCGACCTACACCAGCTGTGCCTGCTCATTATGGAGAAGGTCTTTGTCCTGCTTGTCGCCCTCGCGGTAGCCTATGCGGTTCCCGACCCCCGGGGACTCATATTCAACCTGGTAAGAGGGTCTTCCAGGCAGGAGGCATCTGGGCCCCCATGTGGGATATTTTTAAGCTTGGCTTTTTGACCCCTGGTGGGTCAGCTGCCCAAGAGCTGGGAGGTAAAACATCTCTTCTTTGATTGTCCACCTCCTGTCTCCCTTGCCCCTTCCCCAGGGCCCCAGAGAAGGCTGATCAGCATGGAGTGTCCTCAGAGCATGGTTCAACCCGGTTGAGGGAACTTGATAAAAATCCAGAGTGGAGCTCCCTGGAGGTCCAGTGGTTAGGACTCCACACTTTCACTCCTGGGGGCACAGGTTCGATCTCTGGTTGGGGACCTAAGATCTTACAAGCCATGAAGCAAGGCAAGAAAAAGAAAAATCCAGAGTGTTGGGCTCTCGTCCTAGAAACCCTGACTCAGAAGATCCAGTAGTTTAAAAAGCTTCCCCAGTGATTCTGGCTTCTGACCTACACTGACCAGTCCAGGTCTAAATGCCTCAGGATTGCTTACTTACTTATTTAGTCCTTGTAAGAACCACATGGGGCTTCCCAGGTGGTGCCAGTGGTAAAGAACCCGCCTGCCAATGCAGATGTATGAGACGCAGGTTCGATCCCTGGGTCAGGAAGATCTCCTGGAGGAGGGCATGACAACCCATTCCAGTATCCTTGCCTGGAGAATCCCAGGGACACAGGAGCCTGGTGGGCTACAGTCCAGAGGGGTCACAAAGAGTCAGACATGACGGAAGCGACACCCCGTGTGCACGTGCACACATGCGCATACACACACACACACACACCAAGAGCCATGTGAGATAGGTACTATCATGATCAATCCCGTCTTCACATGGAAAGCTGACTTAGAGGAAGGTTAAGTCTCCTCCCTGAGGTCACACAGCTGGAAAGCCTTGATCAGGGACTGGCGACCAGCTGGCAGGCTCCAGAACCAGGCTCTCCCCACTGTCCACATGGCCTTTCCACAAGAGGGCACTGCAAGAGCCTTTTGGATTAGGAACCCAGTTTGCAGGTTCTTAACTCAGGGCCAGGCATGGGTTCAGAGGGGCTGGGATGGCCCTGCGATTACCTGTAAGAGTCTGTGGAGGGAGAAGTTTCCCAGGAGATGGTCCCCAACTTTCACAGGCTCCTTGAAGGACTGGGGGACCCAGGGAGATTTGGAGACCCCGTTTGGGGGCCACAGGCAACCATTCCAGATAGGAACACTGAGGCATAGAGGGGGCAGATACTGGCCCACGGTCACCCAGGGAGCTGGTAGCACAGCCAGTCCTAGGAGTTGGGCATCCTGTCTCCACCCAGGGCTACTTTCACAATGCCACACTGCCTGCGTCTCATGTGGGTGGGCAGAGGCCTCCAGCCCTGGGGGTTGGATTCCTTCATACCAGCCCGCCATGGTGAGAGGCCCTGTCGGCAGTAGCGGGTGGTGAGTTGTGGGTCTGCATGGACAGGGGACCAAAGGGAGGGGGCTGGGCTGACCGGCTGCACTCTGGCAGGATGAGGGTGAGCTCTGCCTGAACAGTGCCCAGTGCAACAGCAAGTGCTGCCACCGGGAAGACGGCCTGAGCCTGGCCCGCTGCGCACCCAAGGCCAGCGAGAACAGCGAGTGCTCCGCCTTTGTGAGTGCCAGGGGGCAGGGTGTGGGGGGTGGTGGAGACAGCTGGGGAGGTACAGCTCAGCGTGGGGAGGGCCCTCAAGGCTTGGGTGTGGGCTCAGGGAAGAGGGTCAGTCTGGACACCGAATGCTGGAGGTGAAGGGAGGTCAGCACTCTTTAAAGCCCTTTCCCATCCCATCTGCTCTCTTGAGCCTCACAACTGACCGGTGACATGGGCAGGGCAGCAAGGTGTTACCCATCCTATTTCATGGGTGGGTAAACAGAGGCTCTTCAGAGAGATCAAGTTAGTAAGAGGAAGTGAGCCACACAGTGGAGAGCAGAACCCGGGTCCTCCAGGCCCACAGCACCCCCCGCCCCCCACCCCGAGGAGGCACGAAGGAGAAGCGCCATCTGGGGCAGGTGGCCCACACGGTCTGTGACCACCCTGTCTCTGCAGACGCCCTATGGGATTTACTACAAGTGTCCCTGTGAGCGGGGCCTGACCTGCGACGTCGACAAGACCATCGTGGGCTCCATCACCAACACCAACTTCGGCGTCTGCCTTGATCTCGGACGTGCCACAGAGTAAGTGAGCTCACCCGGGGCCGGCACACCCCAGGACGCTCCTCCACCAGGACCCGCCCCTGGCCGGCCACCGCCTCGACTGGCACCTCCGCCTTCTAACTGGGTTCTTGGCAATTAAAGCCTCTCTTGCAAACCTTCCCCAGTCACCTGGATACTCTTGCTGAGTCAGCATCTTCCTTGCTGTTACATCAAGCTTCTTGCACATCAGGCAGGTGTCATCTGAAAAGGAGGAACGGGTCGGCGGGGGGCAAGACAGAACAAGGCTGACAGGCTGGAGACAAGGATGTGAAACAAGACCAGTCAGGCTGGGAACCTCTCCATTTCTAAGGAGCATCGCAGCTCCCTGGGGAAGCCCTCCTTTCTCCCCAATTTCTCAGGCAGGCAGGCAGACACGTGTGCACGCACACACACACATGCACACACACACATCTCTGGTGGGGAGTTATAATGGCCCATATTCTTTGCCCTGCATCAAAACTTACCAGCCCCTTCTCCTGGTCTCTCACCCTTTTTCTGGGCCAAACTCTCAGAGGTGACAGCTAGCTGACACAATCTATGTTAAAGAGATCACGAAAAATCGCTGCAGGCTTACTCTGTGGCCAGCAAATTCTCACAACGGCCTCATTGTCTCCACTGTATAGATAGAAGAAACTAAGGTTCAGAGTTGTTAAGTAACTTGCTCAATGTTATGTAATTAGAAAAAGTTGGCACTAAATCCACCCAGCTCCACCCCCAACCCTTTCTACAATTTCCTGTTCTTTCCGAGTTACTCACACTAAAACAAATGGGTGGAATTAAAAGGAAAGGGCTTCCCTGGTGGCTCAGACAGTAAAGAATCTGCCTGCAAATGCAGGAGACTGGGGTTTGATCCCTTGGTCAGGAAGATCCCCTGGAGAAGGGAATGGCAACCCACTCCAGTGTTCTTGCCTGGAGAATCCCATGGACAGAGGAGCCTGGTGGGCCATAGTCCATGGGGTCGCAAAGAGTCGGGCACAACGGAGCAACCATCACTTTCACTTTCAAAAGGAATTTAGTTTTGACTTAATATAAAAACCTTATACCCACTGGAGCCATCAAACCTGGGCTTCCTTAGAGAGTCTTGGGATGCTAGGCACTCAGATGTGCAAGTGGAAGGTCTGTGACCCTCGGTGGTGACGCTGGAGAGGGGATTCACATAAATGGGGGAGGGTGAGCTGAATGAAACAGGTGCTCTGCCCGCCCTGGGATTCTGCAGTTCTGGGATAATGAATCCTCAAGAGTAACCATTAGGTTTATGAGATAAGTCTGGATTCAGCTGTGAGTAACAAAAACCCAAGTAATTATGGCACAAATAAAAGCGGCATATATTTTTCAGGCATGAAGAAGTCTGGAGATGGAAGTGTTGGCATATATTTGGGTGCCAGCTCCTCTCAGCAAATGCCTTCACAGGGGCTCCTAACATCAGATCCTCTCACCATCTGCTAAGTTAGAAAGACTGGGGACAGGGGCTGGATGGGGGAGGGGATAAGAACAGAGTGCCTCTCCCAGGGTACCTTCTTATCTTCCCCTAATATTTCCAGGCTGACGTCTCCATATCTACACAGCTACAGCTGGGTCACCTGACCACCGCTAGCTGCAAGGGAGGCTGGAAAAGCAAGTATTGGGCAAAGAGAATGGGATTGCCACAACCGGCTTAGGCTAATTACAATCCTGCTCCAGGGCTGGGAATGTGGCCTGCCCAAACAATATTAGGGTTTTGCAAGGAAGGGGGCAATGGCTGCCAGCAACATTGCAAGCTTTTTATCTCAGTGATAGTTCATCATCTCTCCCTCCTTGCCCCTCCCCTTGGGGGCGGCTCTGGGAACCGGGGAAAGGAACACACAGTTCTGGGTGGCACAGGAGTAGGTGGAGAAGTGGGAGGAGGCAACAAAGAGCGATCATTAAAAGAAAGCTTTCTTAGCTGGCTTCTTTTTTTTTCAATTTTCTTACAATGGCTGTAGATGATTTTAAACTATTTCTGATTCTTTGGAAATACACAAGTCAGGTCCAGCTGGCAGGGATATCTGTTATCCAGGCTGAGGAATGCCAGGGAAAGGCAACACTTTGACCTCGGCCTTGAGGGCTGCTCTGGGGGCAGCCCCCACCTTCAGCACAATCCAGCTCGGGGGCCCTCGACTTGTGCACAGCAGCGGAGCCTGGACATAAAGGACCTTCTCGCCCAGCTGCTCTGAGTCTGTGCCTCTGCTCTCCTCCTCCAGGCTGACCTCTAGGTTTGCACAGTGCCCTCCTCCCTCCGCCCCTGGCATTGCCTTTCCCCTGTTATCCCACCTGCCAGTCCTAAGTGGATGAACACTGAGAGGGGGCCCCATCTCCTCTCCTTAAATCCTCTCATGGGTCAATCAACTTCCCTCTCCAACACACTCAGTTCCTCTCTCAGCCCACTTGCTCCCAGGAAGCCACAGTAGAATTCCTGGGGCTTGGAATGAGGGTAGTTAAAGCAGAGGTAGACCCAGGATTAGGGCCAGACCTAACGGGAACCCATATTAGAAAAAGAAACATCACCGGGTCCCATCCCTGCCCCACCATCCAGGATTCCACGCCCCTGTGGGGAGGAACCCACCTTGGGTCTGTCCCAAGTCTCCCCCAGCAGAGAATTTCCGGGTCATTTCTGCCTACCTACCCCTCCCTCCTTCCCCTGGCCCCTGGGTGCGCTCCAGTTCCGCCTTTCGTGGATCTCTCCCCCTCAGCTCCCCCGAGGCCCCGACACCCACCCCCGAGTACACGTCCTGCCCTCGGACCCCCTTACGGTGCAGTACAACTCGCAGTTCTCAGCAGACCAGCGGCAGCACCCGCTCTTGCACCCCTTCTTCTGGAAGCAAGTCTCCCCCATGTCCTGTGGGAGACGGCCTGGCCTGCCTCCTTCTCCCACACCGCCCCCTCCACCTGCCAGACTGGGCAGTCTCTCAGGCCCCAGGGGCGTCTGTGTGGATGGGGTTCAGGGGACACAAGGTGTCTGTGGGACCTGACTTGTGCCTAGAGGGGACTAAGCAGTTTTGGATGATTTGCCCACAGTGTCCCCCACATAGGTAAATTTTCCCCTGGTGCACAGGAGAGTGAGCCAGACCCACCTGCCTGCCGCACAAAATTGTCATCTGCACCCCCCAGACATGCACACACTCACACGTCAACAGTCCCCAGGGCTGGGGCTTATGACATTATCACTGCTATCGATCAGCCGTCTGTCCGGCAATGTCAGTAGTCTTTCAAGGAGCAAATACTGAGTGCCTACTGTGTGCAGGCCCTGGGGCTCCAGCTGGGAACAAAACCAACAACTGCCTGCCCTGCTCCACGTACCCTGTCCCGGGAGCCCTGTCTGGCTGCCTCCCTCTCCTGCCCCAGGCTGTCGCCCTCTCGGACACCCAGCCGGAGCAGGCCCATCACCTGGGTTTGCCGTGTTCACAACATATATGACTCTCTGAATTTATCTTCTTTATCCTGTTTTTAAATTTTTCTATCCCCCCTCAACTCCAGGAGGGCAGCGATTTTTGCACTCATGATCACAGTTCTATTTCTTAAGTCCTCACACACAGTAGGTGCTGAGAGCAGAACTGCTGAATAAAGGAGAATAATGTTCCTTCGACCTCTCTAACCTTTTCTCCTGACATTTCCATTCTCTCTCACTCCTCTTTGCTGTTCCTGAATATGCCAGGCCAGGTCCCTCCTCTAGACTTTGGCCCTGGCTGTTCCTCCACCTGGGCAACTCCTTCTCCTGCCTGCCTGGCTCCCTTTAGGAAAGGCCTGGTGGTTCAGATGGTAAAGAATTTGCCTGCAGTGTGGGTTCAATCCCTGGGTTGGGAAGATTCCCCTGGAGAAGGAAATGGCGACCCACTTCAGTATTCTTGCCTGGGGAATCCCACGGAGAAAGGAGCCTGGCAGGCTGCAGTCCTTGAAGTCGTAGAGAGTCAGACACGACTGAGTGTCTAATCCTCACTCACTCCCCTTAGATCTTTGCTTACATTTCCCATTGTTAGTAATGTCTTCCCTGAATACCTTCTCCTCACACCACAACTACTGAAGCCCCTTTCTTATTTTTTTGTCCTCAGACGTTGATCACGTGGAATATATTAATATTTTACTTACTTACTCCCTATAATAGAATGTCAGCTCTCCCAGGTCAAGGATTTTTGTGTCTTGTTCACAGACCTATCGCTAGCAACTAGCAAAATCCTTTGTATGTACTAAGTGCTCAATAAAACATGAGGGGAGACGAAGGTCTGTGTCTCTTACCAGACGTGAGCGAGCTTGGAAAGGAGTGCTCTGTTGTGTTCACCTCTGCAAGGCCATCAGCCATGCCCCAGCAGGGCTCTCATGATCCAGATGAGCTTTCTTTGTGCCCCCAGACACCCAGCACTCCCTGCTGCCCCCAACTTCCGGCTTTCACCCACAGAAGCCTCCCGGTTCACCCACCCTTCCCAAACAGAGTCTTAGGATAGTGGTAGATAGTGTACCCTCTAGGTTCCCTCCCAAACTTTTGATTTCCTCCCCGGTGAGGAGGAAGAAAAAGGGAGGAGGAAGTGGAGGACCAGGAGCAGCCGCCTCTAAGTTCCAGCTAAAAACCCTGCATCTTCCACGTGACTGAGGCCTGGTGGGTAGGTAATGAGGTATGAATGCCCAGTCCTGGGCTTGAGAGGAAGAGGCCAACAGTGCCAGCTCCCAGACCAGAGGGACAGAGGACCAAGCAATGGGGATGGAGCAGATGTTCCCCAAGAACCACTGCTGCTTCCTGGACCATCTGCTGTGCTTGTCTTGCTGCTGGCAGAGCAGCCAGTCCATGTGCTTGGGCTCTGGCACCAGCAAGATAGATCTGGATTCAGATGGCTCTGCTATCTACTGGCTGTGTGCTTTTGGCAGACATCTTAACCTCTTTGAACCTAGTTTCCCCATCTGCAAAATAGGACATAATAACAGTACATCACAGGAGTGATGCAATGCTTAAATAACAGGTATTTTACTATGCATAGAGTAGGCACCCAATCAATACAGGCTGTTGTCATTATCTATACAGTTAGGTCTCAGAACGATTTCAAAAGACTCTCTCATCCTATCTGATTGTATATTATTGTTAACAAATAGCATTGGAATATTTGTTTCACAGATGAGGTGACTAAGGCCCAGAGAAGTTGCCAAACTCCCAAAGTCACAAAGCTATCAAATAACAGAAGATTAGACTCTGGTTTTTATCTTTCCACTTCCTTCCTCCAGAGACCTTCAATGAGAATTTCAGTAACTCCCTCTCCTGTGAAAGTGCGGTCACCTGAATACATTTCTGTAGGCCTTCTCTGTGAGCACGAGGATTATAAGCTCAGAACACACGAACTGAGAGTGGGTCTGGAGGCAGATAATCGGAACAAAGTGCCTGAGTCTTGAGAGTGGAAACAGGTGGTAATGCTGCGGGCAGAGGAGCAAGACATTCTAACATACAATAATCATGGCAGGAAAGGAAACGTTGTGGAAACAAGCCACCCAGGAGGCATAGAGGCTTAACATAGCACAAGTAGGTTTCTTGCTTGTGCAAAGTCAGCTGTGAATCAGGACATTCTCCAGGGCCACTATCCTCCATGTGGTGACTGAGCCATTCAGGCTTCTCCCAGCCACAGAGCGTCCCCTGGTCACCCAGCCACAGCAGGGAACGAGAACTGGAGAACCTGAAGTCATAGTTTCTGAAAAGCAATTGAGCGACCCAGGTTTTATGGGTGCCTCTTGGAGGATGAAATCAACCCCCACCCAGAACTGGTTTGGATGTTGGAATGGATGATGTCACATATATCAAAACAGTATGAAAAGGTTTACTACTCAAATAATGGACCTTTCCAGGGACAGCTGGGCAGGTGCAAGGGGGTCTGAGTGGTAAGGATGAAGGGGGTGGGCAGCTTTGACTTTTACTGCAGCTAGGAGATGGGGCCAGGGTGAGGGTTCCCGCAAGCAGGCTGGGGTTTGTGTAGTTTGCATCTCCCACCAGCACCAAGGGAGGGAGGGGGGCTATTATCGGCTGGCCTAGATGTGGGGCAAAAGGGGTGTGAAGGCTCAAAAGATATCATTGCCCAATCAAAAATGGAGTCCTCCTTGGGACTTCCCTAGCCATCTATCAGTTAGGACTTCATGCTTCCCCTGAAAGGGGAGTGAGTTCCTTTCCTGGTCAGGGAACTAAGATCCTGCAAGCCATGCAGCATGCCCCTCCCCCAAAGAAGTCTTCCTACCTGAAACCATAAAATTCTAGAAGAAAACATAGACAAGTGTTTGTACTGGTCTTTGCAGTATCTTTCTACTAATAGTTGTGACTCTTCAGGCAAGGGAAACAAAAACAAAAATAAACAAATGGGACTATAGCAGATAAAAACTTATGCACAGCAAAGGAAATCATCAAAAAAAAAAAAAAATGAAGAGACAACGTACTGAAAATGGGAGAAGATATTTGCAAATGATATGTCCAATAAGGAGTGGACATATATCCAAAATATATGAAGAACTACAAATCAACAACAAAACAGCCTGATTAGAGCTGCCTAACAGTCATTAGCTCTGGGTCCTGGGAACCAAGCTCTCCTGGCTTATTAAAATAATAATAAAGGGTTTTCTGATAGCAAATTGCTCCCACATTTTGTCCTTTTGTCCTTTAATAACAGAACCCCCCAAGCTTTAGCTGGGCACATGGATGTCCAGATGAAAACTACATTTCCCAGCCTCCCTTGCAGCTAGCTGCAGCCATGTAACTAACTTTTGCCTGAAAGTGAACATGTTAGTTGCTCAGTCTTGTCTGACTCTTTGTGACTCCATGGACTGTAGTCAGCCAGGCTCCTCTGGCCATGGAGTTTTCCAGGCAAGAATTCTGGAGTGGATTGCCATTTCCTTCTCCAGGGCATCTTCCTGACCCAGAGATCGAACCCGGGTCTCCCACACTGCAGGCAGATTCTTTCCCATCTGAGCCAATGGATGAACTAGTGGCTCACCAACTTTTGCCTAGTGGGGTGTAAGTGAAAGTAATTCCTGCTGCCCTTTTAGGTGAGCTGCCTGCTGCCCGCCTACCCCCTTTCGTCTAACTGGAAGGTGCACCCAGCAGGTATGGCGGTGCACTATCTCTGACTATAGAGGAAAGAAACAGTCTGACGCAGAGCTTCCCAACCAGTGTGTCTGGAGATGCGGATGCCTTCTGCCCTCAGGAGAGCCTCTTTAGGGCCCCGAGACCCTTCTACTCTTATGCCAAGGTGCTATATCCATATGATGTTGCTATGTGTGCCATGGTGTAAAAAATTAAGGGGAAAAAAATGGAAGGAAACAGAGCAGCAGATGACTGAGCAAGAAGGTGGAATGAAGTGGGGCGTGCATGAGCTCTGTCAGCCTCAGCCAGCCTCCCCCCAACCACCAGGGTAGAGACAAAGCATCCACGTTGCTGAAGCCATCATTAGAATGGGATTTTGCTTTTGCAGCCATAAAGTTGTGTCCTACAGAACACAGATGGTTTGGACTTGGAAATGATCTTATTGTCTACTCATAGGGAAATAGTTAGGCAGATATGGTCCACATATAAAATAAAATTAGGCAGTCACTACTGCGTTTTTTGTTTTCTAATTTTTATTGGAGAATAATTGCTTTACAATTTGTGTTAGTTTCTACTATGCAGCAAAGTGAATCAGCTATATGTATGTGTGTGTATATATATATCCCCTCTCTTTTGGATTTCCTTCCTATTGAGGTCACCACAGAGCATTGAGTAGAGTTCCTTGTGCTATACAGTAGGTCCTCCTTGTTATCTATTTTATACATAGTAGCAAGTCATTGCTGTTTTAAAAAATATTTTGGTGACATGAAGGAAATGATTGAGATATAATGAGATAGAAGAAAAAGAAATTTATGATCTTGGGGTGATCCAAAGGATCTCTGAATTACACTGTGTTTATGTCAAATGCGGAGTGGTGAGTGGGTCCAGGGCAAGGTGACCCCGAGGCAGACTGAACTGGGGTTGAGGTAGAGACTCAGCGTTGCGGTCTGACCCAGGAGAGTGGGTCAGGGTTGAATATGCAGACTAAGCAGGCTAATCCATAGAATCAGTCTTAGGATGTTTGCCGAGAATTGTGACACAGATGTTTCCTTTCTCTGGGGAACCTGATTTCTCCATATGTGAGGTGGATTTGTGGCTAAGACCCTGCCCTGTGGAGCAAGACAGCCTGGGGTCCAACCCCAGCCCCACCCCTACTCTGAAACTTTAAGAAGGATTCTTTAAGCCTCCAAGGCCTATTCTTAAACTAGGAATAATTATAGTACCTACTACAACTTTGTTGTGACAATAAGATGAGTTGATACAGATAAGAAAACACATTCACAGTGTCTGGAACATAGTAAGTGCTTGATAAATCTTAACTGTTATTGTTATGTGACACCTGGAACTTTTACAGCTACTGGGAAGGAATCCAGCCAGAGGGCCATGGAGCTACTGGATTCAACCCGACCCGAGGCCAACCTGCTACTGCACTTCCAGTTCTGACCACCAATGAATTCCCTCAGCATCCAGACCAGTTGCAATTGTTTTATTTTTTTGGATACTTGCAGCAGAAAATACACCATGGTGAGACTTGGGTAAGTCATGAAGCTCTGTGAGCCTCAGTTTCTTTATTTTTAAACATTTATTTGATTGAAGTATAGTTGATGTACAATGCTGTGTTAATTTCTGCTGTACAGTAAAGTGATGCAGCTATACATCATATATATTCTTTTTTCATATTCTTTTCCATTATGGTTTATCACAGGATAGCGACTTCCCTTTCTCTTTTCACGTTCATGCACTGGAGAAGGAAATGGCAACCCACTCCAGTGTTCTTGCCTGGAGAATCCCAGGGACGGGGAAGCCTGAGGGGCTGCCGTCTATGGGGTCACACAGAGTCGGACACGACTAAAGTGACTTAGCATAGCATAGCATAGCGTTCCCTGAGCTATACAGTAGGACCTTGTTGCTTATTCATTCTATACATAATAGTTTGCATCTGCTGCTGCTGCTAAGTCGCTTCAGTCGTGTCCGACTCTGTGAGACCCCATAGACGGCAGCCCACCAGGCTCCCCCATCCCTGGGATTCTCCAGGCAAGAACACTGGAGTGGGTTGCCATTTCCTTTTCCAATGCATGAAAGCGGAAAGTGAAAAGTGAAAGTGAAGTCGCTCAGTCATGTCTGACCCTCAGCGACTCCATGGACTGCAGCCTTCCAGGCTCCTCCATCCATGGGATTCTCCAGGCAGGAGTACTGGGGTGGGGTGCCATTGCCTTCTCCGAGTTTGCATCTACTAATCCCCAAACTCCAATCCATCCCTTTGCCCTCCCCCAGCAACTACACCCCCACAAGCCCACTCCCTTCCCACAGTTTCCCCCTGAGACCATCAGCCTTCCAGGCAGGGCCAAACCATGGGAAGCTCTATCATGTCTCTTCTTTCAGAACAATCCCTAACCGGTTCCCTCTCCCAGGAAGCACAGACAGAGACCAGAGCCAGGAAGTGACTTTAATGTCTTTTGAGCAAGATGAGGCCCCTCAAGGAGGGGCGGGAGGAGGGTGTTAGTGACCAGACTGCATCCTCCTCTAAATCAAACGGCACCTACGGCTACAGTCTGGGTCCTTTTGTATGCATTTCAGGCCTACTCGGCAGGGACACATGATGTTGATGGCGCTCCTGGTCTGCAGAAAATGGGTGAGAGAGTTGAAAGCCATCAAGGAGCAGGGAAGAAGGAGGCTTAAACTTCTTGGGGAGCAGAAGCAAGAGCCCAAGTGATGGAATGAGACAGACTTGAGGTCTGACAGCTCTACAGCTCATAGTATTGTGACCTCAGGCAAGCTTCTCTGTCTTAGTGCCCTCACCTGTCAAATGGGAATACTAAGGGACTTCCCTGGTGGTCCAGTGGCTAAGACTCTGAGCTCTCAATTCCGGGGCCCAGATCCCTGGTCAGGGAACTAGATCCCAAATGCTGCAGCTAACAGTTCACATGCCAGAACCAAAGATTCCCCCATGCTGGGATCTTTAGACCTAGTGCAGTCAAATAATTTTTTTTAAGGAAGTAAGTAACCCCATTTGTCATTGAGGGAATTAAACAAAACGAAGTAGATTAAGTGCCCATAATGAAAAGACCCTCTGGCTACTTCAGCTGTAGAGTTCGGCCACAGGAGGGACCTGGCTGTCTTCCTGAGCACTGGCAGCTCTCCAGACAGAGAGATGGAGACTGAGCCCAGCCTCCCTAGAAAGGTTTGGGCCCAGGGCCAGAAAAAAGGCAAGAACAAGACGCACTGTGTGTTCTGCTCCTGCATTTCCACCAGCTGATAACAACCATGCTTCACTGAGCACCGTCATTGCCAGGATCACATACTTTTCCCAACAAGTTAGGTACCTTAGCCCCATTTTACAGATGAGGAAACTAAGGCTCAGAGGGCAGAAATGATCTGTCTAAGGTCACAAAGACAGGGGTTGCTAAAGCCAGGGTTTAAATTCAAATCCAATCCCCAAACCGTCGACCTGCCTGGACAGCTCCTCTCAAGAAATTCAGTCATTGCAGCAGCGTGGTAGGGATGGATTGGGAGGTCTTTGCCCACCTGCTCTGCTGCAGTGATGTTAGAGTAGAGATACTCATTCATGCAATAAACGTTTGTTGAGCAACTACTATGTGCAGGCACTAAGCTGGGGGGTAGGGGTTCCAAAGTGAATATGCTTTAATCCTGCTCTTGCAGCACTCTGACCAGTGGTGGAGGCAGACAGAAGGCAGGCAAATCGGGGAGATACATGCTCTACTGAGTGTGTGGGTCCCTAGGGTATGCAAGTTCCAAGGAGGGAAGGATTCTTGGAGGAGGCGCCTGGAGTTGCACTGCAGGACGAAGAGTTTGCCAGGTGGAGAAGGGGGAAAGGACGCTTCAAGCAAATGGTGAAAAAAGCAGGTGCAGCCATGCGGGGTTTTTGAACCATCCCCACCCTATGTACCAGCAGGGGCTGCCCCACGGGGGCAAGGTCTCACCTGGGGCAAGCACGTCATGGTTATTCTGGCCCGAGGGGCACAGAAGGCACCACCAGAGTCCAAGTTGATGAGACAGCAGTCACTGAAACACTCAGAGTGGTGGGAGCACCTAGCCCCGTTTGCCTGTGGAGACAACCCCTAAGTCACCAGCTCCCTGGCCGTGTGTGTGTAGGGGTGTCCCCTGACACTGCCAAAGCCCCATGGATCCAGAAAGAGAAGTCCTAAAGAAGTTCACCGCCACATCCCACCCTCCACTGCACTCAGAGGAGCAGGGGAGAGGAAGGGGGAGTTAGGACTTTTCCCTCTGCTTCTTCTTTCCTGGGGGACCCCCTCACCTCTGTGGGTCCCAAAGGGTCACCTATGTTGAAGGACAAAATACTCCCCATCACACTCTAGTGGGGGATGGGGAAGGGACACAGAATGGGGTGGACAGAAAGACGAGGAAGGAAAAGGAGGAAAGAGCTGTGTGCCTACAAGGGCACGGAGAGGGGCAGATGCTAGGGCAGGTGTGCAAAGTGTGACTGGGGACAGGACTGAGTGTCCCAGAGAGGGGAGGGGGATGGGGCTAGGCGGGGGAGGGGAGGGGGATGGATGCTGCTGGTTATAAGGCCACTCTCTTTTACCTCCAGAGCCACTAGGGAGGAGAAGCAAGGGCTTTGAAGTCCTTTGGGAGCACACCAAGCTTCCAGCCTAAGAAGAAATCCCAGTAGGGGGTGGTCCCCTCCCCACTTACCCCGCTACCTCGGCCCCGTCCCCCACTTCGCTCTCCAAACCCAACTGGCCCCTTCTAGATGGAGAGTGATGCCCCGGCCACCACCCTTGGCTAGAACGGAAGGTTCAAAATGTCTCTTGGCTCACCTTTGTAGACCCCTTTTTAAAGAGCTCGAACTCTCCCCAGCAGGGGAGCAGGACCCCCGAGAGGAGGAGCGTGATGGCCAAAGCCATAGGCTTGGGAGGCAGAGGTGCGGCGGCTCTGTGAAGCCGAGGGGCGGTGGGGAAAAACCCCTTGGCGGCCTGGTGACCGTGACCGGTGCCCCCACGGCCGCCCGGGGCTGGAGGCGGAGGGTGAGGGAGTTAATGGTCACAGGCCGCTCGGGAGCCGAGGCCAAACCCCGCAGAAACCCTTTCTAGCTCCCAGGAAGCTCCTCGCCGGCGGAAAAGAATGAGATCCTGATTCAGGCTTTGACAGGCCAGATGATCGGATTTTGGGGGCCCTGGGGCCTTCCGTGTGTAATACTTACAAGTAAAAACTTAAAACTGTAAACTAAGACTCTATCTTGTAAAATTATGCAAAATTTATATGCTGAAATGAAAACAGCTGGCTTCTTGATATTCGGACTCTCTCTCTGCATTTGCTGCACCAAACTACCTCCTGGCCTATCCTATGATTTGAACAAGCCAGCCCGGACCTCTGGTGTTTCCCATACCCTCTCCAGGCCCAGACATGTGGTCTGTACGAATCAGGAGCCAAGAGAAGATGACCTCTAAGACCTAGAGGTCTCCCAGTTCTAAGAAGTCGATGAAGTGTCTAAGAATTTGTGAATTGTATGTGACTCAGACACCTTCGTATGAGAGCAGGATGGAGGACCGGAAGACTTGGAAGGAAAAGGAGGGTTCTTTGGGGAGAGCTGCAGCCAGCAATCGTGGGCCCTGGGGGAGGCAGACTCGCTTCTTCTCTTCCCTCTGGATGAAACTCCCACCTCATCTCACCCTGGGCTGTTTCTCTGCTTTTAAAATTTGGCTCCTGGATTTCCCCAGGGGTCTAGTGGTTAAGAATCCACCTACCAATGCCCGGTCACAGGTTTGATCCCCGCTTGGAGAAGATCCCACATGCTGCAGGGCAACTACTAAGGCCTGGGCACCACAACCACTGAGCCGGCTCCCTAGAGCCTGTGCTCTGCAGCAAGAGAAGTCACCACAGTGAGAAGCCCACGCACCACCACTAGAGAGCAGCCCCCACTCCCTGCAACCAGAGAATGCCTGTGCGCAGCAAGGAAGACTCAGCACAGATAAAAGTAAATAAATATAACACAATTTTAAAAATATATGTAAGGTTTGGCCCTTAAGATCTGAGGAGCCCTGACTTGATGGGGTGCCATAGACTGAGTTGTTCCCCCCTCCCCCAAGTTCATAAGTTGACACCCTATCCTCTAGTGTGATGAGATTTGGCGGTGGGGCCTTTGGGACATAAACAGGGTTAGATGAAGCCATGAGGGTCCCCTCGGGATGGCATTAGCACCCTCATGAGAAGGGACCCCAGAGAGCTTACTGTCTCTTTCTCTCTGCCATGTGAGGACCCCGTGAGAAGGCAGCTGTCTTCCAGCCAGAAAGAGAATTCTCACCAAAACCAGACTATCCTTAACCTGGATTTTTAGCCTCCAGAGTGTGAGAGATAAACGTCTGTCGTCTAGGCCAGACTACGGTGTTTTGCTGTGGCAATGTGAGCTGACTGTTATAGAGGGTTTAGGTCTTTTCTTTAAGAAGCATGCCCCCACTGTCCTCAGAGGGGTTTGTGTCCAAGATCTCTGTCAGCCCTCCCTGTATCAGCCATGGTAATTACCACAGTCTGTCATAACAGAGAACTCTTGAAATTTCAGTGGCTTGGCACAATCATGCATTACTTGTCGGGCATGTAAGTTTTGATATGGGGCAGGAAGACTCTTCCATCTCACAGCCACATCATCTGGAAGACTGGCCTCCAAGGTCCCTATGGAGGAAGCGAGAGAGAGGAGGAGGTACATGGACACCTAATGCCTCGGCCAGGCCTGACAGCTGCCTCTTTCACGCACACCATTGGCCACAACAAGTCACGTGACCCCGACCTTTTGCAAGGGAGGCTGGGAAATCCAAGTCTTGGAAGCACTGGCGTCTGCTATCGTTTCTGCTGTCTGTTTTACAGGTGAAGAACCCAAAAGCTAGCTCAAGGTAAAATAATTTGCCCAAAGAACAGTTAAGCCACAGGACGAGTTATCACCCCATGGCGTTCTAGCTCCTGAGGTCAAGCTCTCCCCATGCCCCACTGCTGTGGGCAGCCAGAAGTCTTTGTCCCCTAAAGGAATCTCTGCCATCCTTTGTTTCCTGTTGGTAAAGCGCATTGTGAACCCAAGAGGAGCCCCAGGGTTTAATAATTCTTCGTGTGAAGTCACCTACTTCCCTGAGGTGTTTGGTCCTGCCTTGTGAGTGCTTGATAATAGGTAAATAGTGTCTCTGCTCAGGAAAGGGACTGATCTGGGGGCAAGAGACCAGTGATGTGTCAGGATTGGCAGGTTGGAATTCTTGATCCGAGGCCCAGGAACCTCAGCGAGGCTTATTGAAGGCCCCGAGGGGGAGGTAAGCCCCTGAAGGCACAGGACTGCATTAGCCTCAGAGACTGGTTCAGAAACTTCCGGGTTTTTTGCTTTTTTTAATTATTTTGAAGTCTAGTTGATAGAGCCTTCATTTTTAAAAATTATTTTGTTTGGCCGTGCCTCACAGCATGTGGGATCTTAGTTCCCCGACCAGGGATTGAATCTGCACCCCCTGCAGTGGAATCTGAGCCGCTAGGGGAGTCCCACTAGTACCTCCATTATAAGGTGGAGAAACTGAGGCCCAGAGACAGCAGGGATGTCCCCAGGTGACTCGGCAGAGCCAGGGCTGGGCCCGGGCTCCGGACTCCAAGTCCTGTGCTCTTTCTTTTGCACCAGTGGCTTGGTTCCCACATCCAGCCGGCACTGGTCACAAGCACAAATCCAAGACACATGTGCAGTGTGAGGGGGTGGGCACCAGATTACTAGGGTCCCTGAGACACCTAACCTGTGAGAGTGGCTCCAGCTCTGCCCTTTGGCCAGGACCCAAACCTGGGCTGCCCAGTCTCATATGAGGAGCAGGGGGCAGGAAGGGCCTGGCTGGTGGTCCTCTGTTCTCCCACCCCTCGCAACCAGCCCCCTCCCCCTCCCTATCCATTCTCCCATCCTCAGACGCCCTCCAGCGTCTTCTCCTTCCCTGCATCTTTCTGTTGGTTTCCATAACAATATTCTCACTGATCTACAGTAAAATGGAAAAAACTGGGGCAATGTGGGTTTTGTTCTTGTCGTTAAACATATTTAAAGAAGCACTCTTTATTCTGAAATTACATCCTTCCTACTTTCTTGGCTTTCCAATGCGTTTTTATGAAACAATGGAAAATAAGACAATACTAGTAGTTTTATTTGGTTTTCCATGTTGTTTCTTGGCCAATATATTATATATATACACACACACACACAAATTCTGTCAGTTTCTTAAAATTTTTGGAGATTTTAATCAATCTGGGAAATCCAAAATAGAAATCTGGTGAAAAACTCCCTAGGTAAAAAAATCATCCATTTCTCTACTCACTCCTAAAGGAATGCTCAAGGGAGTCTGAGGAGAATGACGAGCAGAGGCTGGAAAGAGCCTGGGAAGTAGAGAGAGCACAGCCAAGGCTTCCTGGGGTAGAGGACAGGTGGTGTCCCTGGATACAGGGGTGGAGGCCCTGGGGTCCTTCTGGTGCCCAGGACAGGCAGGGAAGCCTGCAGCCAGGGACAGTGCTCTTCCATGAGGGCTTGAAGGGGGACTATGATTTGAGCAGGCTAAGAGTAAAGGCTTGCAAGCAAGGGTCTGATTCCCTGGTGGTCCAGTGGCTAGGACTTGGTACTTTCATGGCTGGAGCCCTGGGTTCAATCCCTGTTTGGGGAACTGCTGCTGCTGCTGCTAAGTCGCTTCAGTCGTGTCCGACTCTGTGCGACCCCATAGACGGAAGCTCACCAGGCTCCCCTGTCCCTGGGATTCTCCAGGCAAGAACACTGGAGTGGGTTGCCATTTCCTTCTCCAATGCATGAAAGTGAAAAGTCAAAGTGAAGTCACTCAGTCGTGTCCGACTCTTAGCAACCCCACGGACTGGAACCTACCAGGCTCCTCCGTCCATGGGATTTTCCAGGCAAAAGTACTGGGGTGGGGTGCCATGGCCTTCCCCGGTTTGGGGAACTAAGATCCCATAATCTGCAAGACTTGGCCAAACTAAACACACAAGCAGGAGTCCAGAGGGACAAAGGTTTGGAGGTGAGAATGAGTAGGGGACAGGCTGGCTCTCTGCTTACAGAGGATGCAGGGTGGAGTCGGGGTGGTCAGTGCTCCAGGGAACTTGGGGGACCTTGGGAGTAACCCCCGTTGTGGTGACTCCTCAGTGGAAAGCTGGGCTGATGGTGGCTGTGCTGGAGTCGGACTGAGCCTGGGGTCCAGGGGTTTCATGGGATGAGGCTTCTCTGCTGCTCTGTGAAGACAGGAGGGGTCTCCTGAGAGAGGAAGAGGCCCAGTCCTAAGGGAGATTACCTCATATCCATCCTCAGGTCATCTCTCTCTCTCTCTCTCTCTCTCTCTCACACACACACACACACACACACACACACACACAGCTCCCATCTTATTTCTTCCCAGGACAGACTGGTCCTGGGGAGGGGCTGTCAGCTCAGCGGGGAAGGAAGAAAGGCCTGGAGGGAGAGGACAGAGCTGACCACAGCCTCTCCTGCTCCAGAGGTAGCCAGCTCTTGGACCCCAAGGTGTCTACCTGGAGGACAGAAGTGGGTAGACACACCTGGTGGCCCGTGTGCTACTGCATTGCTTTCTACCCGTGGGAGCATCTCGACAGGTTAGCCTATGATGGAGGCATCTCAGAGGGGCCACAGAGGGCTCCCCACAGCCTCTGTGTTCGGGGGAAATGTTCATGACAAGGTTCCTCAGAGATCTCCATGCAGCTGCAGGTGACAGAGGGGCGGCCCGACCTGGCACCTGGCCCGCACTGCCCATGCGAACGGGAGCTTCATCCTTCTCTGACTCAGTGGAGCTTCTGAGCCACAAGCGTACTTAGTCGCTTGGACAAAGAGTGTTTCTGACCTCCTCAAGGAGCCATGATGTAATCACAACCTCTTTAGATACACTTCAAAGAAATGCAAGACTAACTTGTTTTGAAAATAAAAGCCAAAGGAACAGCTTTGGGCCAGCAGCTGCGTGAGGCTGGCCTCAGGGGCCCAGGGGCACACTCCCTGATATTAGGTGTCTCCTCTTTGGCTTTAGCCTTTGTGGGGGCCTCAGTCTGTCTGTCTCTTGGGAGGGTGGCTGCCTCTCTGGACAGTGGCAGGGAGGTGGGCAAAGCTGTGTAAAGCCCCAAGCCCCTCCCCTCAGCACCCATTATACAAAACCCTAGAAGACTCGACTGGCCCCAGTTGGGTCAAGCAGTGTGGCCAGGGAGCCAGGGACTGTTACTGGCGGGACTTTGTGAAGCCTGGTCAGAGCAGGTTTCCAGAGGCAGGGACATGGGGGGTTGGGATGGGAATGGATGCCGGTGGGCAGGAGGATTGCTGTGCCTCCAGATGCAGAAATCCATCACGGTTAAGTTTCTCTAGCCAGGGGCAGTGCCTACGGAAGGGTCCTCAGAAATATGTGCCCACTGCCTCCTAGCCCCGCAAAAGCCGTAAGGTATGTTCCATAGACCACTGGGTTTCAGGCACTTTTTTTTTTTTTTTTACTACAAAGATACTTTTTATACTGGTATTCAGACAACTAGTAGATATTGTTGGCATCCATTCCAACTGACTGACTCTGTCATATTAGTTGTTGAATATTTGGATTACTATCACTGCAAACCTGTGTGTGTATGTGTGTGTACACACATATGTAACGTGTATATGTGTATGAAACAAGTTTCACAAAAGAATACTAACATTTACTATATGTGATCTGCTCTGAGATTTTCTATTCTATTTCATCTTTTCAGAATGTCAATTAGAAACTTATCGTTGCTGGGGGGAGGGATGGGAGAAGTGACAGGGAGTTTGAGATGGACATGTACACACTGCTATATTTAAAATGGATAACCAACAAGGACCATAGCACATAGTGTAGCACATGGAACTGGTCAGTTATGTGGGAGCCTGGATGGGAGGAGAGTTTGGGGGAGAATGGGTACATGCATATGTATGGCTGAGTCCCTTAACTGTTCATCTGAAACGGAAAATATAAAAATATTGTTTGTTAATTGGCTATACCCCAATACAAAATAAGAAGTTTAAAAAATAAAAATTTAAAATATCGATCAGAATTCCAAATTGATTTCACTGCTCACTTAATGTCCATATTGAGTCCAACTACTTTGACTGCCCAACCCACCGTGGATACGTTGGCAGCCTCCATTGCCCATTCATTCACTCATTCAACATTTTAGCGACACTTACTCTGTGTTAGGCACTTCATCATCAGAGTTCAGTTGCAGATAACAGACACCACTGTGTCTATTTTAAGCAGAAACGGATATAATATAGTAACTGAGGGCTTATAAAGTCTTCAAAAGCGTTTGAGGGGTAGAATCTAGGCTGAACTTCCTGAAATAAAATTTATTTAAAAACTGAGCTGCCGAGGAAGCTACCAACTCTGCCACCATTAGCAGGATGGGAGTCAGGAGGCCATTGCTGTGACTGTGGGCCCCAGGAAACACACACCTTAGCTGTGCTCTCAGAATTAGAAAGCTGCCATCAAAAAGTATTGCCTGTATTTGCTCTGTCAGGGGCCTAAAAGAAGAAAAACGTCTCCCACATTTGCAGCCCCAAGGTCCAGGGAGGAGGTGGAACAAAGGCCAAAACAAGTCAATCTACAGCAGCCACCACTGGGACGAAATGTCTGGATGTGGCACGGGTTACTTCAATGGGGTGGAGGTCGATTTCTCTCTATAGGAAAACTTTTCAATGTTTACAGCTACAGATCACTTTGAATGTCAACCTATGCTTTCTATTTCTGTGCTTCTCTGTCTCTCTCTTTTTCTGGCCATGTCATGCAGCTTAGATTATATTAGTTCCCTGACCAGGGATTGAACCCATGCCCTTGGAAGTGAAAGCACAGCGTTCTAACCACTGGACCACCAGGGAACTCCCTGCTTCTCTTTCATACATATTTAACATGTCTTTTTTTTTTTTTTTTTTCACATCTTCATTGATCAGGGGTTTTGCCCACCACGCCCCACCCACCCTGGGAATTTGTTAGGGAAATCCCATGCCTCACAACCTTCTCCCTCACCAACTTGCACACCCACCCTGGTGCACTCTCGGAAAGGTGAGCTCCCACTTGCTGCTGCCGTGTCATTTCCTTCCAGCCGCAGTCCAGAGAGAATGCTCCCTCTGCTCTGTGCCGTGGTCAGTCTTTACTGAACTCATGACCAGGGTCCAGGAGCTGCTGCTGAGGAGCTGTGTCCTCTTTCAGTCATTGGTCACTTGAACTTGCTCGCCCCCTTCTCAGTTGCCACAGCAACCATAGTCCCCCCCCCCTAAAAACAATTGCTTCACAAACAGATAATGGTAACTGCCATTTGTGGAAACCAAGGCAAAAAATGTTCCTGGGAGACAAGTTCCTGGTATTCCAGTGGTTCAATCCCTGGTCAGGGAACTAAGATCCCATATGCCACATGTTTTGGCCAAAAAAAAAAAAATTTCTTTTAAAAAAGACGGTCCTAGGAAAGATGGGCGGATAGATGAGTTTACTCTTTGATGGACCGAACTCACTCCCGTCCCAGGTACCCAGCTCTGTGCTCACCTGCCAGCTCCTACTTAAGAGGATACAGAAAGAGCACTCAAAGCTTGAAAAGTATTTGTTTAATGAGAAAATGATGAAACAAGTAAATTACGAATAGCAGAATTTCATTTACCAAGACAGAGCTGTAGGATATACAAATAGGTTTGGCTGCAGCAAAAGAAACCACGGAACCAATGGCTTACTATAAGACAGAAGTTTATTTCTCTTTCCCATAACGTCCCAAGGATATGCAGTCCAAAATATGCATGCGAAAATGGGGTCTCATGGTCTCAGCGGCCCAGGCTGCTTTAGTTTCACTGCTCTGGCATCTATAGTCATTCTCTTCATCAGCCTGGTCAAAGATTGCCTTACTACCTGTTCATATTTCAGGTATGAAGTAAAGGATGAGGGTGGGTGTGGGAGGGCCTGACTGCTTGCTTTAATACTCTCCACTCTATCAGTCAGTCATGTTCATATGACTGAGCCTTGCTGCAAGAAAAACTGGGAAATGCAGTGTCTACTCTAGGAAGCCAAGTGCCCGGGTAAAAATCAGACATGGGCCACAGTCTAAAGTACGTGTGTGTGTGTGTGTGTGTGTGTGTGTGTGTGTATGTGTATGTGTGTATTTGCAAGGGCTTCCCTGGTGGCTCAGAGGTTAAAGCGTCTGCCTGCAATGTGGGAGACCTGGGTTCAATCCCTGGGTCGGGAAGATCCCCTGCAGAAGGAAATGGCAACCCACTCCAGTACTCTTGCCTGGAGAATCCCATGGACGGAGGAGCCTGGTGGGCTACAGTCCATGGGGTCACAAAGTGTCGGACATGACTGAGCGAGCGACTTAACTTATGCTTTCTAAATCCATATGTTATACTCACAGAGCCCTGTCTAATCTTCTTAACCATGCAATCTCCATTCAATGTCCTGTCTCCTGGACTCCAGCACCCTCCCCCTCCCAGAATACAAGTACCCAGAGTGATATGAGAGTGGAGAGGCCCTCCAATAAGGATTCATTTCCCTTTGTCACTCTTTATCAATCTAGACCAACAGGGTTGGGCCACAGTGGCTCACAATTTACATACAACCCTTGGAAATAAAAAAAGTTTGCCAGCCATGTGCTCAGAGTATGACACTGGAGCTGGGCAGTTAACCTTGATGGTTTCTAGTCTTAGGAGACAGGATCTGTTACATAGCACCTCCTCCCCCCTTTCCAATGATGGTGCCCCCAACCTTGGGGAACTTTCCCTGAAGTTCCATCCAGAGGTCAGATCTTGGGAACCAGCTCACTGCCTTGGAAGAGCTGAGGTTCCCACACTCACTCTGGCAACCTCGATACCCTGGTGCCTTCAGTGCTCTCACAGAACACCAGCAAATGCCAGTGATGGGACCCACGTTCATGAACTCGGCTCTCTCTCTCTGCCTTCCTTCCCTCCTTTTACTCTATTGTATGTGTCTAGGTCACTGTATCTTGAACAATGACTTGTAAACTATTTTAAGAAATCACATTTCTGTGTTTTTCTATTACTATTTGTTTGCTCCTTGCTCATTCATTTTGAAATGTTACTTAGCAAACTAAGGCATTGCTTAGTTTCAGCTATGGGAGTCCTTGGCCCAGCTCAAGGAAACAAGGTGTTGTAAGATGCCAGTGGCTGAGAATCTCTGGGGTTAGGAAAGGGTTAGGAGGAAGGAAGGATAGCTGAGAAGAAAAAAGGGAACTTCCAGGGTGGCATTTTGGTTCACCCTTTGGCTCCATGGAAGCAGGTATCATGAAGGGTAAAAGCTCTCTCTACTGACTTCTTTTTTCTCTCAAAGGAAACTGTGTTGTGTTCCAGGACATTTGAATGGCCATAGTTACCTGTGGGCAGGGGTCACGGGCATTAAGAGTCTCACACTCGAGTGTGGTATTGGTGATTTTTGTTCTCATCCTTGAGTGGGAGGAATGAACCAGTGAGTGGCAAGACTTTTGGAAGAGTCGCTTGTTATATTCGTTACTTACTGTTGCATGATGAATTACCCCAAAAGTTGGTGGCTTAACACATCATTTGTTGCTTCACAGATTCCTGTTGTGTCAGGAATGCAGTCACAGCTTGGCGGGGTCCCCTGGCTCTGGGTCTCTTCACATGTTGCCATCAAGGTGTCAGTGGGGGATGCAGTCACCTTCAGACTCCACTGGGGGTGGAGCTACTTCCAAGTTTACACAGGTGGTAGTTGGCAGATTTCAGTTCCTTGCAGGTTGCTGGACCAACAGCTTCAGTTCTTCACAGGTTGTTGGCTGTCCTTTCCATAGGATAGCTCACAACACAGCCGTTGGCTTCATCAGCACAAACAAGGGAAAGAAAAAGGAGAATGGAAGCAAGATGGAAGTCACAGTGTTTTGTAATCAAATATTTTTTTTTTGACTGTGGCATGTGGGATCTTCAATCTTTGTTGTGACACACAGGATCTTCAGTGTGGCATGCAAACTCTTAGTTTCGGCATGTGGGATCTAGTTCCCTGATTAGGGATCGAACCTAGGCCCCCTACATTGGGAGCACAGAGTTTCAGTCACTATAGCACCAGGGAAGTCCCTGTAATCTGATCTTTAAAGTAACAGTTCCTCACTTGGCCATTGCATGATCAGGCCACTCAAGATGGCTGTTCTCTTGCTCTTTGTACATTTCCTGCTCAGCCAGACCCTGTTTCACCGGCACCCTACTGGCATGAACGTGCTTGCCCCCTGCCCCAGCTAGTGGCTGATCTAATCCCTCAGCCAGAAGGGCACCACCTGCTAGTTTATTAAGGGAAATACCTTCCTTGTGATGGTCATTAATCTGAGTGGCTGTGAGGGTCATGCCCCAGCTGATGGTTTCCCTGGTAACTAACTGATGAGTCAACCTGATATCAATTCCCCTATAACCAGTTGCCTCATTCTTCCCCAGGTAGCGAAGATGGCTATCGTGTTCTGCCTGGTCTCTGCTATATCAGTGGGATGTTGCTCCAGGACCTTTTGTTTCACACATGTAAGATGTCCTATCTCTCTGTTACTGTCTCCAAGCTCTTTCTTCACCCATGAGGCTAGGCAATCACAAGACTTGCAGGCTTGCAAGGTACAGCCTGACAGCCATATCCTGTTGGTAAGAAGCAAGTCACCAGGTCCAGTTCACATTCAAGGGGAGAAAATTACACAAGAGCAGTGGTAACATGTGAGTTTAGAGCAGAGAGGCTCTGTCTTAAGTCATAAGATAAAGCCAAAGGCTCTAGCCCTGTTTGCTTAAGACCTTGTGTTGGGATCCTGCTGAGCAGGAAGCAGTCCAGTGGGGTTTGGCGTTACCTCATCTCTGTCTGTCACACGCGTCCTTCAGGAAATCAGTTACAGGAGTAATTGGCAGTCTGCCTGGCCAAATACCATCTACCAGCACCCTAGCCCATCTCGTAATTCCATCAGAGGAAACTCTGATTTCCCTTTTGGTAAAATTTCAAGTATAATAGTTTCCCACCCTGGAAAGCTCTTCCCTCTCTCCAGATCTCATTCAAGCCCATCTCTTCTCTGAAGTCTTCTTAGAATCAATTGAAAAGATGGAAAGAGATGCTTCTTTGGAGAAATAATTGCCCAAAGATAAAATAACTCTGCAGGTAAGGAAACAAGCTAACCAGCTGGAAGTCAGACTGAGGGATGGGATAGATAGGGCGGCAACCATTGGTGTGAACTTTCTCTTCTCCTTGGCAGAGAACCTCCCAGAGGGAAAACAGGCGCATCTAGCTGCTGAGTGCAGATTAGTCCTTTTGATTTTTGTTTTGTCTTTTCTGTGGCACCTCGCAGCTTGTGGGACCTTACTTCTCAGATCTCAGGGATTGAACCCAGGCCATAGCAGTGAACTCAGATGGCTCAGATGATAAAATAATCTGCCTGCAATGAAGGAGATCTGGGTTTTATTCCTGGGTCTGGAAGATCCCCTGAAGAAGAGAATGGCAACCCACTGCAGTATTCTTGCCTGGAGAATCCCATGGACAGAGGAGCCTGGCAGGCTGTAGTCCATGGGGTCGCAAAGAGTCAGACATGACTAAGCGACTAACATATTCACTTTCATGGCAGTGAAAGCACTACATCCTAACCACTGGCCTGCCAGGGGATTCCCTAGTCCTTGTTGATGGATGCCACTTGTGGCAGGTTTTTTCTTTTCTTTTTTTTTTAATTGGCATATAGTTGCTCAATAATGTATTAGTTTCTGCTGTACAGCAAAGTGAATCAGCTATACATATACATGTATCCCCTCTTTTTGGGTTTCCTTCTGTTAGGTCACCCTGTGATGGCTTTTAAATACTCACAAAGTGTTTGACACCTCTTCAAAAGGTAGCACCTAACTCGCCTTGTCTTGAATGTGAACTGGACCTAGAGACTCACTTCTAACAAATAGAAGACGGTGAAAGTGATAATGTATGACTTCTGAAGTTAGGCCAGAAAAGGCACAGCAGCTTTTGCCCTGTTCTCTCTTGGAAGATTCATTCTGGGAGAAGCCAGCTTCTATGTCATGAGGATGCTCAAGCATCCTTGTGAAGATGCCCATGTGTAGACAAACTGAGGCCTCATGCTAGCTGCCAGCACCACCTTGCCAGCCACATGAGTGGGCCTCTTGGAAGTCACCCTCGAGCCCCAGTCAAGTCTTCAGATGACTGCAATCCTGGCCAATGTAACTTGACCTCAAGAACAACTTGACTGAATCAGAAGCACCAAGTCAAGATGGCTCCCAAATTCCTCCAAGAGATAAGAAGCTCTTATTGATATTTTAAATTGTTAAGAGGAAAAGAACTGGAGAGACAGGGCAGGAAGAAAAGATTTCCGCTTCCCTGTTCTAGCGTACTTGATTGGCAGATTTCTTTAGTGCAAACAGCTTCACCAGTGCCCAGGTCCTGGAGCGGCCAGCAAAACCCAGTAACCAGCAGGTCCTCCTGGCGCTGCCTCTCAGGCAGCAGTGTCAGCAGAGTGCCTCCATCTCCTGCAGCTTCTCCAGCATCCGGTACCTGCTGTGCACGTGGCTTCTCCAGCCGGAGGTTCCTGTGGCACTGATGGGTTCTCTGGCACCAGGCTCCTGCGGTCCGCGGGGGCTCCTGTGCCCTGCCCAGGCAGTTTTGTTGTGGGTTGAGAACCTTTGGCTCGACACATCCCTGAGAAGAGCTCTCCCTGGCATCTAAGGAGGCAGACTTCTGCAAGTGCCCCTGGCATGACACCAACGTGACCTTTCTGCTCTCTGGCAAGCCACAGACTGTTCTCTTCAACAGGATCTAGATTTCAACCTTGAGGTAGGAGGCAGGTATCACTTCCTGGAATGCTCTGTTTCAGTCTTAGTCTTGGGCACAAGGGCTGCTGCTGTGTCCGCTGTTCATGTATTTAGAGTTCTCTTTACTCCTTACTGGGCTTCCCTGGTGGCTCCGATGGTAAAGAATCCACTTGGGATGCAGGAGATGGGGGTTTGATCCCTGGGTTGGGAAGATCCCCTGGAGAAGGGCACGGGTACCCACTCCAGTATTCTTGCTTGGAGAATTCCATGGACAGAGGAGTCTGGGGGCCTACAGTCCATGGGGTCACAGAGAGTCAGATACGACTGAGCAACCAATGCTTTCACTTTACTCCTGTTAGTCGCTCAGTCATCCCTGACTCTTTGCGACCCCATGGACTACAGCCCACCAGACTCCTCTGTCCATGAGATTTTCCAGGCAGGGATACTGGAGTGGGTTGCCATTTCCTTCTCCAAGGGATCTTCCGAACCCAGGGATCGAACCCAGGTCTCCTGCACTGCAGGCAGATTCTTTACCAACTGAGCTACAAGGGAAGCCCATTTACTCTTCACTAACTAATTCTTTATTCCTTATAACAGGGGATTGGATTAACAATTGTTTTTAAATCTCCCTGTTCAAATTATGGTGTGGTTTCTCTCGATTGGACCCAGACTGATACCCATAATTTGTTACGCAGCAACCAATATCAGCACAGCGCACCCCACATCACTGCCCACTGCCAGCTCTCCTTTCATTACCATCGGCCAATTGTTATCGTGTGCCTGCCCAGAGCAGGCTTTGCCTTCAAGGCTTTTATAAGCAGTCAGATAGGACCTACTGTAAAAAGAACAAAATGTATAAGACCCGAGCTTTAATTTGCCAAATGCCACATGAGAGACTCAGATGAGAGGTGCTGCTGGAAGCCCCCAAAAGCGGGTATAGTTGAATAAAACTCTAGAATACCACAGGTCATGGGGACACAGACCATGGGAAAGCAGGAAGACAAGCCCTGTAGGCAGGGAAGTTTGCATCAAAACCTCAGGGGCAAGACTAAACATGACGGATTAGGTCAGCTGTGACTTGTTTGCTCCAGTTTGACTAGTGAAGAGTATGGACATGCTTGGCTAGTGGCAGGGAGGATGAACAGATGCTGAAGGGCCTTAAATGCAAACCGAATTCATTTGGTGCTATTATGTGGCAAAGGGCTCCAGTGACCATACCTTCCAGGACAAAATCCCGTCTGCTTGTCATGTAGGTACACTTGCACTTGTCAGATCAGGTGACTTAGCTTTGGTGCTGAGAAAAGTTCACTTTGGTGGTGGGGAACCTCTGGAGGTTTTTGAGGATGGTGCAATGTGGGGTTTTGACCTTTTTTTTTTTTTAATTTTTTGGCCATGCCACATCGCATGTGGGATCTTAGTTCCCTGACCAGGGATCAAACCCATGCCCCCTGCAGAGGAAACACAGAATCTTAACCACTGCACTGCCAGGTAAGTCCCAATGTGGGATTCAAAGATGAGCTTGCAGTGTGTAGGGCTGGAGGATGGAGGACAAAAATAGGAGAATGACTTCCCAGAAGTCCTGACGTGGGGGAGAGTAATTGGAATTGGAGCATGTGATGGGGAAGAGAATTTAAGGTGACTCCCCATACCTTGCTGGTGACATGGGAACATGGGGGAGCTGGCAGAGAGGTGGGTAGGATGATGCTGGCATTTGACAAGTTCCACTGGGATGACTGCACTGTAGCCAAGTAGCAGGGAGGAGCAGCCTAAGTCCTGAGCTCAGGAGAAAGATGAGAGCTGGTGCTTCAGAGCTGGTAGTGACTGTTCACCCACAGATGGTGATCAAACTTGGGGAGATGGTGGTAAGAATGGTCCCTTAGGAAGAACTGGCTCTGTTGGTGAAAAAGTAGGTGGATAAAATGAAATCACTCTTGCATCAATGGTTGCTGAGCCTGGATGAGTATCCACAAAGGTTTCTATTTTCCCACATGTTTTGCAAGTTTTCATAATAAAACATTAAAAAAAAAAACCTGGCTCTTTGATCAGCATATCCTAACCTATACCCTTCCACCCACCAACCATCCACTCAAGTGATGGGATCTTGGGTCAGGGAAACAGTGGGGACAGATTTGCTCGTATTTCAGTCCTAAACTGGCCTCTAAAATCCAGAAGCATTGAGGTCTTTCTCAACTGCCACAGACTCTGGCTTAGAATCCATGATCTCCTCTCACGCTCAAGCCAAGGAATATGAAAGAAAAAGTCCAGTAAAAATTAGGAGGTTCCAGTCCCATTTCTGCCCCAGACCAGTCATGTGACCTTGAGCAAGTCACTTTTCCTGCCCCTCCACCCCCTCAGCTGACTTCTCAGGAGCATGTGTTAAGGAAAAGAAATAACCGTGGCCATTTTTAAGCACTGAGATTTGGCAGTTGCTGTTACTGTTGTGTAGCCCAGCCCGTTCCGAGTAATCCGGTGCTATACTGTCTGCAGTGCCATAGCCTCTCTCACTGATTATCTTTGGCCTCAGTCCCCAAACCCACCTTCTCCCTGAAACTCTCTAAAAGCACTGGCTCCACATTCAAATTTAAAAGCAGCAAGAGACGGGGAGAGATAAATTGGGAGACTGGGATTGGAACATATACACACACTACTATATATACAAGAGATGACTAATAAGAATTAGTTGTCTAATATACCTACTGTATAGCAGAGATCTCTACTCGGTACTCTGTAATGACCTACTTGGGAGTAGAATCTAAAAGAGAGTGGGTATAGCACTCAAAAAATGTGCAGAAGACCTAAATAGACATTTCTCCAAAGAAGACATACAGATGGCCAATAGGTACTTGAAAAGATGTTCAACATTGCTAATTATTAGAGAAGTACAAATCAAAACCACAATGAGATATCACCTCACACCAGTCAGAATGGCTATCATCAAAAAATCCACAAACAGTAATTGCTGGAAAGGGTGTGGAGATAAGGAAACGCTCCTGCACCGTTGGTGGGAATGTAAATTGGCATAGCCACCACAGAGAACAGTATGCTATGCTATATGGAGGTTCCTTAAAAAAAACTAAAAACAGCACTGCTATCAGTTCAGTTCCAGTCGCTCAGTCGTGTCCCACTCTTTGCGACCCCATGAATTGCAGCACACCAGGCCTCCCTGTCCATCACCAACTCCCGGAGTTCACCCAAACTCATGTCCATCGAGTCGGTGATGCCATCCAGTCATCTCATCCTCTGTCGTCCCCTTCTCCTCCTGCCCCCAATCCCTCCCAGCATCAGAGTCTCTTCCAATGAGTCAACTCTTCACATCAGGTGGCCAAAGTACTGGAGTTTCAGCTTTAGCATCATTCCTTCCAAAGAACACCCAGGACTGACCTCCTTCAGAATGGACTGGTTGGATCTCCTTGCAGTCCAAGGGACTCTCAAGAGTCTTCTCCAACACCACAGTTCAAAAGCATCAATTCTTTGGTGCTCAGCTTTCTTCACAGTCCAACTCTCACATGCATACATGACCACTGGAAAAACCATAGCTTTGACTAGACGGAGCTTTGTTGGCAAAGTAATGTCTCTGCTTTTGAATATGTTATCTAGGTTGGCTTAAAGCTCAACATTCAGAAAACGAAGATCATGGCATCTGGTCCCATCACTGCATGGGAAATAGATGGGGAAACAGTGGAAACAGTGTCAGACTTTGTTTTTCTGGGCTCCAAAATCACTGCAGATGGTGACTGCAGCCATGAAATTAAAAGACGCTTACTCCTTGGAAGGAAAGTTATGACCAACCTAGATAGCATATTCAAAAGCAGAGACATTTACCAACAAAGGTTCGCCTAGTCAAGGCTATGGTCTTTCCTGTGGTCATGTATGGATGTGAGAGCTGGACTGTGAAGAAGGCTGAACGCCGAAGAATTGATGCTTTTGAACTGTGGTGTTGGAGAAGACTCTTGAGAGTCCCTTGGACTGCAAGAAGATCCAACGAGTCCATTCTGAAGGAGATCAATCCTGGAATTTCTTTAGAAGGAATGATGCTAAAGCTGAAACTCCAGTATTTTGGCCACCTCATGCGAAGAGTTGACTCATTGGAGAAGACTCTGATGCTGGGAGGGATTGAGGGCAGGAGGAGAAGGGGACGACAGAGGATGAGATGGCTGGATGGCATCACTGACTCGATGGATGCGAGTCTGAGTGACCTCCGGGAGCTGGTGATGGACAGGGAGGCCTGGCGTGCTGCGGTTCATGGGGTCGCAAAGAGTCAGACACGACTGAGCGACTGATCTGATCTGATCTGATCTAGGTTGGTCATAACTTTCCTTCCAAGGAGCAAGTGTCTTTTAATTTCATGGCTGCAGTCACCATCTGCAGTGATTTTGGAGCCCAGAAAAATAAAGTCTGGCACTGTTTCCACTGTTTCCCCATCTATTTCTCATGAAGTGATGGGACCGGATGCCATGATCTTCGTTTTCTGAATGTTGAGCTTTAAGCCAACTTTTTCACTCTCCACTTTCACTTTCATCAAGAGGCTTTTTAGTTCCTCTTCACTTTCTGCCATAAGGTTGATGTCATCTGCATATCTGAGGTTACTGATATTTTTCCCAGCCATCTTGATTCCAGCTTGTGCTTCTTCCAGCCCAGCGTTTCTCATGATGTACTCTGCATATAAGTTAAATAAGCAACCCTGCAATTCCACTCCTGAGCATATATTGGGAGAAAAGCATGATCTGAAAGGATCCATGCACCCCAGTGTTCATTGCAGCACTGTTTACAATAGCCAAGACATGGAAGCAACCTAAATGTCCATCGACAGAGGAATGGATACAGATATGGTACATATATACAATGGAATGTTACTCAGTCGTTAAAAAGAATGAAATAATGCCATTTGCAGCAACACGGACAGACCCAGAGAGTGTCACACTGAGTGGAATAAGTCAGAGAAGGAGAAATATCATATGACATCACTTATATGTGGAGTCTAAAAAGAAATGATACAAATGAACTTACTTACAAAACAGAAACAGATTCAGAGACTTCAAGAACAAGCTTATGGTTGCCAGGGGAAGGATGAGAGGAAGGGATAGTTAGGGATGCACATGTACACAGTGCTGTTTTGAAAATGGATAACCAACAAGGATCTACTGTATAGTACATGGAACTCTGCTCAGTGTTACATGGCAGCCTGGGTGGGAGGGAAGTTTGGGGGAGAATGGATTCACATATATGTGTGGCTGAGTCCCTTCGTTGTTCACCTGAAACTATCACAACATTGTTTGTTAATCGGCTATACCCCAATACAAAATAAAAAAATTTTAAAAGAGTAGGTATATGTGTAACTGACTCACTTTGCTATATTGCAGAAACGAATACAACACTATAAATCAACTATACACCAATAAAAAATTATCACTCAAAAAAAAATTAATAAGGGACCTCTCTGGCTGTCCAGTTGTTAAGAGCCCACACTTCCACTGAAAGGGGTGCAGGCTTAGATCCCACATGTTGCATGGTCTGGTCACAGTAAATGAATTTTAAAAACCAGCAAGACAAGGGAGTCTGTCCAACTAAACAGGGAAGTAGGAATGCGTTTGAGGAAACAAGCCCATGCTTTGACAGGCAGTTATGCTGGCTGACATCTCCACCCACCCCAGAGGCCCAGAACAGACACAGTCCCCAGCCTCCTCTCCCATACTCATTTATTGGCTCTCCGTAATTTTATTCCCCGTTATTAAAGCAGGAATGGCTGGGTGGGCAGGAAGGCCGGATTCCCACATCCTGGGGGCACTGCAGGCTGACTATGACTTTGCAGGCCTGGATCTGAACATCCTCCTCGGGGTGGATGACCAAGGCGAGCAGCCGGTCTGCCAGTCGTGAGTCATCCCCAAAGAGAGCTTCGTGTAAAGACTGTTCATTGTAATGCCACTTCACCGCACGGTAGTGGGGTGAGCTCCGGCCTTCACTCAACCGCTCTGCAAACACCAGGACCTCAAACAGCAGACTCCCAGGCTGTGTGGACTGGAACAGGTTCAGGAAGTTGCAGTGCACCTGTGAGCAGGATTCAGTAAGGAATCAACTCCACGGCAAGTTCTAAAGTTCTTCCATCCTCCTACTGCCTCAGCTCCCCAATATACCTGAGTTTCAGATGCGACTGTGTAGGAATCTTTTGGTTTTCAATATCATTCTCTGACATAATTCCATTGTGGTCATAAAACATGAGTGATATGATAATATTGATTCAGAGAAGTCTGTTGAGCTTCCTTTTAAAGCCTAGCGTGTGCTTAATGTTTGTAAATATTTTGTGAACTTGAGAGGAATGTGCCTGTGCTAACTGTCGAGTGGTCTGGATATATCTAATGGCTTAAGCTTATTTGTGTTATTTGCAGCAAGTGTGACCTAGTTTTAGATACTTATCTATTAATTGCTGAAACAATAGTTAAAACCTTCCAAATCTTACATGTCCTTTTTTCTTTATAATTATTCAGCTGTAAGAAGGAAATCCTGCTATTTGTGACAATATGGATGGTCTCAGGGAACATTATGCTAAGTGAGATAAGCCAGAAAGAGAAAGACAAATACTGCATGGTATCACTTACATGTGGAATATTAAAAAAAAAAAAAAAAAGTCAAACTCATATAAACAGTAGAAAAGTAGTTGCTGGGGGCTCGGGTGGGGTGTGGGAAAATAGGGAAAGGTTAGTAAAAGGGTACATGTGCTGTGCTTAGTCGTGTCCAACTCTTTGCCATCCCAGGCTCCTCTGTCCATGGGGACTCTCCAGGTAAAAACACTGGAGTGGGTTGCCATGCCTGCCTCCAGGAGATCTTCCCAACCCAGGGGATTGAACCCAGGTCTCCCGCATTGCAGGTGGATTCTTTACCATCTGAGCCACCAGGGAAGCCCAAAAGGGTACATACTTTTAGCTAAAAGATGAAAAAGATCTGAGGATCTAATACAAAACATGGTGACTATAGTTGATATTAATAATACTGTATTATATTATTGAAATTAGCGAAGAGAATGGAACTTAAATGTTCTCACCAAAAACAAATATGTGAGGTGAGGGGATAGTTGTATTAATTAATTAGATGGTAGGAATCTTTTCACAGTGTTGTAAGTAATTTTTCCCTATTACTAAAATACCTAGACTAATTTGTGTCACCTGTGTTCCTGACTCTCAGAGTTCAGAAAGTCCCTCAAAGGAAAATCTGATTCTATTGAGAGGACAGGAAGGGGGCGGTTTGCAATATGTATCTAGTGCAGGGGCAGAAAGAGGAACAAGATGATCTTGTCAGGGCTGAGTCTGTCTGAAGAACCCATGATTCCGCCTTTCCCAATATCTGTTAGCATCCATCGGCCCGCCTCTCAGATCCTTTCTCACCTGGCAGTTGAGAATATCGTAGAGCAGGTCGTTCTTCTGTGCCAGGCTGCTCAGCAATCGTACGGCTTGCACCTGAACAAAGGCAAGGGCCACAGGTGAGAAGGCAGGTGGGCCTGAGCAGGGATGACACAAATCTCTGCTCTTCCCTCTAGGCGTTGTGCCAGGGCCAGGCAGGGGGTCGGGGCCTGGGCCCCCGTCCTCAGGCACCTGTGCCAGGATATAGTCCGACTGCAGGATCTCCATCAAGGCAGGCATCACCCGTCGCAGCTGTGGATGCACAAAGTCAGGCAGTGGGAAGTTGTTGAGGAGTCTGAGGCCTGCAATGTGCAGCTCTGAGTCCCAGATGGTGGAGATCAGTTCCAGCACCTTGATGGAGTGTTCCTGGGGAGGGGTGGGGGGAGAAGAGAAGGGTTTCCTGCTTTCACAGGATGACCCTCAACACTAGCCCGCCCTCTGCCTTCACTCAGGACAACTGAGCCGACCCCACAGACACTTCCCCACATAAACTCTTCCCGTGGTTTGACCTATTGACTCCTCCCGCCTCCTTGAAAATCTGTCTTCACTCGGCTTCTCTATCACAAGCTTCTTTCCCCGGTTCTTCCGCCAACCTCCTCTTCTGTCTTCCTCCCTGCCTTAGTGACACAGTGTTAAAGACTCATATACTCAGTGTTAAAGACTATCCATATGCTGATGCCTTTTAAGTTCCTGTTTCCCGCCCAGACCTCTTCCTGAACTCGACTCACAGATCCAAGTGCCAATTCCACTTCTTTCCCAGAATTTTACTAAACCTCTGAGTTAACACATTCCCATCCCCACACCTGCTCTCTCCACCACCCTTCCTGTCTCCGCTGTTGTTTACACCTGCCTTCGTACTCAGACCAAAACTCCCTGGTCTTCCTTGACTCCTTTCTTTCTCTCACACCCCTTTCTAACCCTTCAGAACATCCTGAGGGCTCTGCCTTCAAAACCTGCCAACAGCCAAGCCACTCCTCACCATACCCCTTCCGCCACCCTGTTCCAAGCCACCAGCATCTCTCCCCCAGGCTTCTGCAACAGCCTCCTCCTCTCTGCTTCCAGCCTTGTCCCCTGCATCTATTCTCAGAGCAGCAGACAGGCTGGACATTCACGCCCCTGCTCCAGAGTCGCTGGTTCATTCAGGATAAAGGCTAAAATCCTTGCAGTGGCTTACAAGATCTTCCCCTACTCCCCCCATTATTTCTTTGCCTCATCTCCTATTCTCTCCTCTGCTCCCACGGATTCCCTGAAAACTCCGGGTACACACCTATCTTAGGGTCTTTGCACAGGCTGGTCCCTCTGCTTAGAATGCTCTCCCTCCAATATTCGTAGCTCACTCTGACTCTTACCTCCTTCAAGACTTTGCTATTTAATGTCACCTTCTCAGGGCAGGGGTGGGGGCTTCCCTGACCACTCTCTCCTCTAAGATGAGAACACCACTCCCATCCCTGCCTTCCTTATCCACCCCTCTTTTAGTTTTCCCTATACCACTGTCACATGGAACACACTTTTTGTTTTTAAATTTTTATTTTCAAATGATTATAAGTTCACTAGAAGTTGCCAAAACAGAGAGGTCCCAATGTGCCTTCCACCCAGTTTCCCTCCATAGTTGCTGCTGCTGCTGCTGCTGCTAAGTCGCTTCAGTCGTGTCTGACTCTGTGCGACCCCATAGACGGCAGCCCACCAGGCTGCCCCGTCCCTGGGATTCTCCAGGCAAGAACACTGGAGTGGGTTGCCATTTCCTTCTCCAATGCATGAAAGTGAAAAGTGAAAGTGAAGGCGCTCAGTCGTGTCTGACTCTTAGCGACCCCATGGACTGCAGCCTACCAGGCTCCTCCGTCCATGGGATTTTCCAGGCAAGAGTACTGGAGTGGTTCGCCAATGCCTTCTCCACCCTCCATAGTTATGTCTTAAATAATTACAGTATCAAAACCAGGGAACTGGTATTAGTACAATGTGTACCTATAGTTCTGTGTCATTTTATCAGGTATGTAGATTTGTGTAACCACCACCGCAGTCAACAAATTATTCCATCAGCATCGCCACAGATCACCCTTGTGGGTGATCTTACTGTCACACTTACCCTACCCATCAAAACCAGCCCTCACCAGGGCAGGCCACCAATCTGTTTTCCACCTCTATGATTTTGTCAATTTTGAGGTTATATAAATGGAAGCATACTTTGTAATCTTCCAAACCTGGTGTTTTCCACTCAGTATAATGCCCTTGGGATCCATCCAAGATGTTGTGTGTCTCAATAGCTCGTTCCTTTTCATGACTGAGTGATGTTCCACAGTACTAGATTACCAGATTGCTTACTCATGTATCTACTAAGGGCCATTTTGGTTGTTTCTCCTTTTGACTGTTACAAATAGAGCTGCTGTGAACAGGTTTTTGTACAGATATAAGTTTTTATTTCTCCAGGATAAATGGTCAAGAGTGCAATTGCTGGTTTGACGGAGGAGCCTGGTAGGCTGCAGTCCACGGGGTCGCTAAGAGTCAGACATGACTGAGCGACTTCACTTTCTCTTTTCACTTTCATGCATTGGAGAAGGAAATGGCAACCCACTCCAGTGTTCTTGCCTGGAGAATCCCAGGGACGGGGGAGCCTGTTAGGCTACCGTCTATGGGGTCACACAGAGTCGGACACAACTGAAGTGACTTAGCATAGCATAGCATAGCATGGTAAACATAGAGTTTTTTGTTTTTAAACTACCAAACTATTTTCCAGAGTGGCCGCTTTACCATTTTACATTCCCACCAGCAACATATGAGAGATTCAGTTTCCCTCCATCTTCACCAGCATTTGGTACGGTCACTAATTTTTTAGTTTAGATCATCTAATAGGTATATAGTAATATTTCATTGTGGTCTTAAATTTGCATTTCCCTAGTGTCTAGTTAAATGTTAAATATTTCTTCATGTGCTTATTTGCAGTTGTATATCTGCTTCAGTGATATATTGCCATATCTTGTGCCCATTCTCTAACTGGATTTTTTAAAATATTGAGTTTTCAGAGCTCTTTATGTAAACTAGATATAAGTCTTGTGTCAGATATGTGGTTTGCAACTATTTTCTTTCAATCTGAAGCTTATCTTTTCATCCTCTTAACAGGGTCTTTCACTATAAAAATGTTTTTAATTTTGATGAAATTCAATTTATCATTTTTCTTTTATAGATTGTGGTTTTAGTGTCATTTCTATGACATCTTTATCAGGCCCTAGACCCCAAAGATTTTCTCTTTTGAAATTGTAGCACTACCCTGATGTCAGCCTTCTTTACCACTCTTCTTGATTTTTCTCAATAGCATTTGCCCCCATGAAACAATACATGTTTCACTTATTTTTTTTTTTTGTTTAAGATTTTGTGGATTTTTAATTAGTTTTGGCTGCACTGGGTCTTTGTTGTTGCCCTCAGACTTAGTCGCTCCATGGGATGTGGGATCTTCCCTGTACCAGGGATCGAACCTGTATCCCAGGCACTGCAAGGCAGACTCTTAACCACTGGACCACGAGGGAAGCCCTCATTTATTTGTGTATTGCCTGTCTTGCTTTCTGCTAGAATTTAAGTTCACTTGGGATAAGGTTCCTTCTTCCATTTCCTGTTGTATCTCATATGCCTAGCACAGTACCCAGGCACGATGGAAGTGTTCAGTATAAGTCTGTTGAATGAAAAAAGGGATCTTGGCTTCTGAGCTGCAGATGCTTGGGGCTTATTACCAAAGGCAGGTACCTTACAAGCTATACCTTTGCAAGTCACTTAAGAAGGACGCCAGAAGCCTGGAGCGGGAAGCACAGACTTCCCATTAGTACCCTGCTCCTTCCCTGCCCTCGTCCCTCGCTGACCGCTGAGATCTGAAGGGCAGGTAGGAGTTAGCAAATCTGGGGTGGGCTTTCAGGTGGCAGGACACCAGGCGCAAGAGCTGGGAGGGGAGAGGGCTTGAAACACACAGTGTAAACAGTGGGGGTGTGGGCAGGGAGGCGGAGCTGGTTGTACATGTTAAAAAATTTTTGTGTGTATTTTTATTTGGCTGCGCTGGGTCGTAGTTGTGGCATGCAGGATCTTTAGGTGCAGCATGTGGGATCTAGTTCCCTGACCAGGGGTCAAATCTGGGTCCCCAGGATTGAGAGTGCTCTTAGCCACTGGACCACCAGGAAGTCCCTGGTCATATATTTTCTGATGAGAGCTTTGAGGAAGACCCAGCAGGGAACTGATGCAATCAGATCTCTCTCAAGAGGGTGGTCTGGCTCAGGCAACAGGGGCGAGTTCCATCTGGATGTTGGGTCAGAGGGTCTCTAGACCAAGTGGAGCAGCTGGCCATGGGTCTGGAGGTCAAGGGAGCCTGCAAGCTTTAGACAGAGACACAAGAGAGCACATCTAGGTGGAAACTGAGGCTAGGGAGTAGCCATTTTCACCCAGAGAGTTAGGTCCTCAGATACAGACCCTGGGGGAAGAAAGGAACAGTGGTGCCCATGCCACTTGCATTGGAATCTCCTGAGGGGCTTATGAAAAACAAAGCTTCCCTGTTGAACTGGTTCTCTGGGTGTAATGCCTTGAAACCTTCATTTTTAACCAGCTTTCTTGGCAATTCTGATATGCATGAGAATCACAGCGTTAGGGCAACTGAGAGGGCTGAGAGATGAAGAAGCAGCAGCCAGCAAGTAGAGACTTCAAAACCTTTTTTTCCTCCAAAGAAAGTCTGCTGCAAAAAATTTAAAGTGGGAAAAGACCAAGTGTTGGGGAAGAAATCATGCAACAGAAACACTCATGCGGGGCTGGTGGAAGGTGTGAACTGATTCAGCTTTTCTCAAAAAGTTGGGCATGCCTTTCACCTGACCATCCCACAACTGCATACATGCCCTAGAGAAAGTCTCCCATGCCCCAAGGGTGATGCATATGCGAAAGCTCAAGGTGCCATATGCAAATGACTCAAATACCTACCTATGAGCAGCTGGATAAATAAAACTTCAGGAGAGTCATGAACTAGAATACTGCACAACAGCAGAAAAGAAACAGAGCAGCCCCTATCAACAAGATGAATCTTTCAATGTTGAAGGGCAAACACAAACCACAGAATGCAAACTGCAGACTTTCAGATCCATGAAGCATTAAAACACTCCAATTACATTTTACCTATTTTTGCCTGCTGCTGTGGCCTGCTAGAAAATGATAACACATGCATACATGATAAAACTACAAAGAAAATCAAGAAATTGATGAACAAAATGCAGAGGAATGACTGCCTCTTGTGGGGGAGGAGGCCAGCATTAAGGAGGGGCGTTCAGGGGCATCTAGCCAATTGGTCATGCTCTATTTCTTAGCCTGAGTTCTGATTACGTGTGTTCTGTTTTTGTTTTAAATATTTATTATTGATTTATTTGGCTGTGGCTGGCACAGGGATCTTTGGTTGCAGCATGTGGGATCTGGTTCCCTGATCAGGGATTGAACCTAGGCTCCCTGTATTGGGAATGTGGAGTCTCAGCCACTGGACCACTATGGAAGTTCCGGTGTTTTATTGTTACCAAACGTGCGTAAGATGTTCACATGTTTTGGATATTTTAGCTATTTTTAAGTAAAATATTCTGGGAGAGATCATTTGCTAGAGAAAGATTAGAGGTCATTAGAGGTCAAGGAAGATGTTTTCTAGTTTTGTCTTTTAAGATGGAAAGAACAGAGTTTGTTGAATCTAACGGGAAGGAGCCAGGGGAGGCTATACAAGTCAGAGTTTAATCAAGGAGAGGGGCCCTTAGGGGAGGGGGGGCGGATGCAGGACTGAGATGAACATGGAACACAGGCAGGAAGAAAGCCTTTCTTCCATGGCACCAGCAGGAAAGCAGGAAAGGATGAGTAACAGGTAAGCCTGAAGGCCTACAGCAGGAAGCTGGGGGAACTGACATTTGGTGGCTTCTGTGTTCTCTACATCGTAGTACTGAAAACATTAGCGATCCAGCCACCAGCCTTAGACCAACACAGCACGGGGTGTGGTCTGACAATATATCTGGTTTTTGTCCCCGATTACAGGCACAAGGTTCCTAAAATCCTTGCAATTTCCTGCTAGGAGTGTTTTTGGTTTTCATAATGAGCCTCTTTCCATCACCCCTGAATTTATGCTAATGAGGTAACTCTAGGCAGACCCCTAGATTCCTGCTGGATGAGGCCAGAAAGACCCAGCTAGGATTAGGGGGCTGGAACGTTCACCCCCATACCTGACCTCTGGGGAGAAGGGTGGGGCTAGAGACTGAGTTCAGTCACCAACGGGGCCAATGATTAATCAATTATGCCTACATAATAAAGCCTCCATAAATACTACATGACAGGGTTTGGAGAACCCTGGGTTGGTGAATATATCGAGGTGCTAGGAGGGTCGCAGGCCTGAAGAAGACATGGAAGCCCTTCCCCCACACTCTGCCCTTGCACCTCTTCCATTTGGCTGCTGCTCAGTTGTATCTTTTTTCTTCTGTTGGTTCCGAAGTGTGTGGCATGTGGGATCTTAGTTCGCCAACCAGGGATTGAACCTGTACTTCCTACATTGGGAGCACGGAGTCTTAACCACTGAACCACCAGGGAAGTCCCTCCTCAGTTGTATCTTTTATAATAAACTGTAAGTAAAACATTTTCCTGCATCTTGTGACTCTTTATAGTGAATTATCAAGTCTGAGGAGAGAGGACATGGGAACCTCCAGCTTTACAACTGGTTGGTCAAAAGTGGGAGACGGTCCTATGGGACTCAGCCTTCAGCGGTGGGGTCTGTACTGACCCCAGGGAGACATGTCAGAATTGAACTATAGGACACCCAGCTGGTGTCAAGAGAGTTGGCTAGCATCAGAAAGAACCTCGGGGGTTTCTGTTTGGGGTTCAGAGATTCTCCAAGGGACTGAATTCAGTTCTATCCTGGGATTCAAAGACTTTTCTGCCCCTATTGGGAAAGTGATCACCATTTTCCCACCAATCTCCAAGGAAAAACATATTTCTGGGTTACAAACTCAGACCCAAACAGACTTCTGGAACATGACCATTCATCCTAGGCCCACTAAAGGGCCCGCGGCCTGTGGACACCCCGCGTGCTCTTCCCCACCCTTATTGCTAGGCTCACCTGGATTTTGAGCCTGAATTTTCTGATGCCAGAGAAAGCTTTAAGTGTGTTCAGGGCTTGGATTCTGACACTGTTGTCCTTGTCATCCAGCATGGAGCCCACCAACGTGATGTCATCATTGGTACAAGCAGAGGCCTAGAGTGTGCCAGGAGAGACGGAACAGGCAGGAGAAGAGGGGGTCCTGGTTCCCCCACACACACCCTGTCACCAAGACCCCTCAACACAACCCCTCCCACCCTGAGAGAGACAGGTCCCAGGACACCGTCTGGCTAGTCAGGGGGTTTGGGGAGGGGGGTGCCAGGACACACGCCGGTAGCCCCCAGGGGCCAGGCTGACGGGGAGGGGTCTCCCTGCCTCCCTTCCCTCACCTCGGACTCCAGCAAGTACACACAGCGCGTGATGCTGTGTAGGATCATGCTCTTGGTGTACGCATCCTGCTTGCACTCCAAAGAGCTGAGGAGCCTCCGGAGCTCACCTGAGTCCCGCCCCGTGTCGCTCTCGCTCGATTGCCAGGCCTAGACAGCCACCCCAGACCGGTTCAGGCTGTGGACTCAGAGGTGATGAAAGAAGGGGATTGGGAAGCAGGGCAGAGGGGCCTGGGAGACAAGGCTGCCTTGCCTTTTCTGAAGAGAAGACTTCCTGCTGTACGCAGGACCACCATGCGCAGTTGATCAGGGTGTGCACTGCACAAGGGCACCACATCTAATGCTGCGTCATTCAGATCATAAACAAAAACGTTCTCTACGTTCACCATAACAACCTTCTGCCATATGGCAGTCACACACAGTGTTTTATCATAACTGGTATGTGGCAATGATAGTCCAGCAGGTGGCAAAGTCTTGCAGAAAGGGTTTCTTTCTTAACTTTCCACTGAGTGGTCACAGAGATTGGTGGAGGCTCTGGGCACATAGGTCCCCCAGTTTTCCCTTGGGGAGAACTGCTGCTACCAAGTTTCTATCCATCCTAGATGCCAGAGTGAATGTAGAATTTAGGAACCTGCCAGATGACTCCTGAGGATGCACCTGAGTGCCATCCACTACCTGGGGACCCTGCTCCAGCATCTCTAGAGTGGGTCTGGGGAAGATGGAGGTGAGAAAGAGGCACAAGCGAGGAATGTGGAGGAGTCTCCTTGGGCCCCTCAGAGACCTGGGGAATAGGTACCTCCTGGGGCCGAGCCCTCTCCCCCAGGGTGGGGACACTCACGGGCGATGCAGATGGGTGAGGCAGAGCAGAAGGGCGGCTGACATTTTATGCCAGCCTTGATGGCCTTGTAGAGAAGGTAGACAGCCCCGGCGCCTGTGGCCAGGCTCACCACACCTTTGCGGATGTCCATTTGCCTCAGGCGCTGGCAGGACATGCCCGAGGCACCCAGCGAAGGCCTTCCGGAACCAGAACTTCAGCAGGGCCAGGAACCAGGTCACCAGAATCAGAACATGGGCAACAAAGGGAACTGGGGAAACAGTAGGACAGAGGGTGGTGGTCTGGGAACGGGGCAGCCAGGGAGCTTTGGAGGCTGTGGGAAATAAAATTCAAGACTCCAGGGAGACAGAAGGTCTGGGGCAGGAAGGTCCTTCACAGTCCCCATTTTTAGGGGACCCAGGTTGGTGGGGCCCCAGCAGCCAGCTCCAGAGGCTTCCTTTCCTCCATTAGAGGGCAAAGTGAAAAGTGAAAGTGAAGTCGATCAGTCATGTCCAACTCTTTGTGGCCCCATGGACTGTACCTGCCAGGCTCCTCCATCCATGGGATTTTCCAGGCAAGATTACTGGAGTGGGTTGCTATTTCCTTCTCCAAGGGATCTTCCCAACCCAGGGATCAAACGCAGGTCTCCTGCATTGCAGGCAGACTCTTTACCATCTGAGCCACAAGGGGGCTTCACCACTAGAGGGCAGCAGAGGCCCAATTTCTGGAAGTTTGGAAGTTTGCTGCGTGGGTCGGCAGGGTTGGGGGTGTTGGGGGGTTTGGGATTTGGCCCCTGGCAGCCCTGTTCCCTCCCAACCAGTCCATTCTGAAGGAGATCAGCCCTGGGATTTCTTTGGAAGGAATGATGCTAAAGCTGAAACTCCAGTACTTTGGCCCCCTCATGCGAAGAGTTGACTCATTGGAGAAGACTGATGCTGGGAGGGATTGAGGGCAAGAGGAGAAGGGGACAACAGAGGATGAGATGGCTGGATGGCATCACTGACTCGATGGATGTGAGTCTCAGTGACCTCCGGGAGTTGGTGATGGACAGGGAGGCCTGGAGTGCTGTGATTCACGGGGTCGTAAAGAGTCGGACACGACTGAGCGACTGATCTGATCTGAGCCCTGTTCCCTCACTTGCCTGGCCCTCCCATCTTTGATCTTTTCACCATGGATCCACTTCTGAGCCTCGGAGTGTTTCTGTAGGCAAGGGCCCCTCTTTCCATCGGAGGATGAAAAGATGACGAGCACCTTACAAAGTTTTCCAGAGTCTCAAGGCAAATCTATTATCTTCCAGCATCCACGTGTTCCCTAGTGTTGACCAAAAGCTCATAAGGGCAGTTGTCTCTGCATCTCCAACATCCAGCAGTCCTGCACTTAGGAGATGCTCAAGTTAGGACTTCGGTTATTCCCTGAGGATGGGAGGACAGAACAACATCAGAGAATCTGAATACAGGGAGGCCAGGCCCATTTAACCAGAATGTGTCTGGAGGAAAAGGGGCACTTGCCTTGATCACTTGTAACCTGAGAGAACCCAGATTTAGCATTCTAAAACTCCAGGGTTAAAACCTGGGTGGGTCTGTGCCATTAAACCTTGGAGGCCTGAATCTGGGAGTATCGCACCCCATCCCCCCCCCACACACAACATATACACACAGGGTGGGGGTGGGGTTGGAGGCCTCTGGAAAATGCCACCACATTGGAGGAGGAGAACCCAACTTTGGAGGCCTGAGTCTCTACCACCTCCACCACTAGGATGGGGCAGGTGAGACCAGACCCTTCTCTCCTCCTCTTCCCCCCACAGCCTCTGGCCTCACCTTCTGGTACAGAACAGGGAGGAGCCCAAGCCAGGCTCAGGCCCAGAGTCAGCCCTGAACATGGCTGTCCCAGAACAGGGCTTCTCCTGCCTGGCCTTGAGCTCCTCTTGGAAGGCTCAGGGCTCTGGGCTGCTGCATCTGGGCTTGCAGGAGGTGTGGAAACATATCACCAAGGATGCTACAGCAGCCAGCCAGGTCTGTCCACTCAGAGCCTTCATCCACGTCACCCCAGGCTGCAGGCAACACTTCCAGAGGGCCATTCTCTTCCATCCTCGGCCCCTCCTCAAGGGTAATTTCTGGCCCTCTACACAGCGAAGAAGGCGATGGCACCCCACTCCAGTACTCTTGCCTGGAAAATCCCACGGACGGAGGAGCCTGGTAGGCTGCAGTCCATGGGGTTGCAAAGAGTTGGACACAGCCCCAAGGTGGGTGTATGGTCAGGCCATTCAAGATGGCTGTTCTCTTGCTCATTGTTCTTCCCTTGCTCTACCTGTCCCTTCTTTTAAAAACTTGGCTGTGCCGCTTTCGTTGCAGCTCGAGGGATCTTCCATCTTCATTCCAGCATGAGAACTCTTAGTTGTGGCTTGTGGGATCTAGTTCCCTGACCTGGAATTGAACCCCGGGCCCCCTGCGTTAGACGCTCAGAGTCTCAGCCACTGGACAACTGGGGAAGTCCCTTGACCAGTCCCGATTTTGCCTGCACCCTACACACATGACCAGGTTTGCCCCCTGCCCCAGCTAATGGCTGATCTCACCCCTGCTCTACCTGCTAATTTATTAAAGGAAACATCTGCCCTCCTGATGGTTCTTAACTGAGGGGCTGTATGTGCCCCAGCTGGTTTCCTTGGTAACTGAGGAGCCAACCTGACCTCAATTTCCCCTATAAATAGTAGTTTCCTTCTACTCCCAGTGGGGATAATTGTTGCTATGGCCTGCCCGCTGTAATCCGCGGGTTGTTGCTCCAGAACCTTTTGCTTTGTACCAGCGCCAACCCCCTCCCCAAACCTCTGGTCCAAAAACCATTGAGGTCTCCATCATTGTCTCCAGACTCTTTGTTTGGTCTTGAGGTGGGACAATCACAAGGCTTTTAGGACTGTGGGGTGCAGCCCAATGATTGGTGAGCCAGCCAGGAGGCCAAAGAAACACCCAAGATGTGGAGAAGTCAAGGGTAGGGAACGGAAGGTCGCAGACATGATCTCGAGGGTGGCTGTCCACCAGCAGGTGGGGCCCTGTGGCAGCCGACTGCCATGAGAGAGCTCTTTCTCTTCCATTAAATTGATTCTCTTCCACTCTGGTAACCTGGGAGTCTGTTTTCAGTTTAAAGGCAGCAGCCCTATGCTTGTGGCTCATCTGACTGCACGAGGATGGCTGGTGAGTACAGACAAAATGCAAGGAAGTGGATGATCTGCAAAGGACAAGCACACCTCCAACCTCACCACTAAACAGTTAGTTACAGCCACAGGCTTCAGGGGATCTTAATCCAGGGACAGGCTTGTGAATTGCACGTGGCCGAAAAGTCTGGCTGGGGCCTGTGACAACAACAAAATAAAGAGTACCTCTGGGCTTCTGGTCCCAGCTGTGGAAGGGGGCAGAAGAATGATACAGACTGCGAAGGGGCAACAGCCATGTGCAGCTTATACTACAAAAGGCTGACCTGGGTCTAGCAATGCAAAAATCCCCTATTTGGGGTCTAGGATAGCTGTGTGTGAAATACAGGACCCCCATGGACATTGATCATGACCAAAGACTCCACTTAACCAGGCATGAAGTTCAGGAACAGGCTGATAAAAATGACACACACTGGCCTTTCCACTTGCCTTACGGATATCCCTCCCCCCACTTCAACCAGGCTAATGGAAAGGATGACAGAACAACTCAACAACTGAAATGGAAACCCGTTCTTTCCACGGGTGGACCAGAGGCTAACTTAAGCTCTAAGAATTCAAACTGAACATCCCAGGGGCAATCAGCCCAGGGCTATGTTAACCCAGAAGTGACTAGTCAATACAGCCTGAACTGAACTGTTGACCGCCTAAAGACGAATGCCTACTATCGGGACAACAACTTACTTGTGCTCTCACCACAGGATCTTACCCCAGAGGAACACATTACCAAGTGACCTGGGGACTGGCAGGTAAGTCCCTGGTGCTTTGGGTTTGCTGCCTCATGGGGAGAAGGATTGGCAAGGGAATTACAGTTTTCACCTGGATTTATACTAGACCCACCCAAGACTACTAAAGTTAATTAATCCAGCTCCTAATGGAGAAACCTGTATGCAGGTCAGGAAGCAACAGTTAGAACTGGACATGGAACAACAGACTGGTTCCAAATAGGAAAAGGAGTACGTCAAGGCTGTATATTGTCACCCTGCTTATTTAACTTACATGCAGAGTAGTACATCATGAGAAGCGCTGGACCGGAAGAAGCACAAGCTGGAATCAAGATTGCCGGGAGAAATATCAATAACCTCGGATATGCAGATGACACCACCCTTATGGCAGAAAGTGAAGAGGAACTGAAAAGCCTCTTGATGAGAGTGAAAGAAGAGAGTGAGAAAGTTGGCTTAAAGCTCAACATTCAGAAAACGAAGATCATGGCATCCAGTCCCATCACTTCATGGGAGATAGATGAGGAAACAGTAGAAAGTGTTAGACTTTATTTTTTGGGGCTCCAAAATCACTGCAGATGGTGACTGCAGCCATGAAAGTAAATGACGCTTACTCCTTGGAAGGAAAGTTATGACCAACCTAGATAGCATATTCAAAAGCAGAGACATTACTTTGCCAACAAAGGTCCGTCTAGTCAAGGCTATGGTTTTTCCAGTGGTCATGTATGGATGTGAGAGTTGGACTGTGAAGAAGGCTGAGCACCGAAGAATTGATGCTTTTGAACTGTGGTGCTGGAGAAGACTCTTGAGAGTCCCTTGGACTGCAAGGAGATCCAACCAGTCCATCCTAAAGGAGATCAGCCCTGGGATTTCTTTGGAAGGAATGATGCTAAAGCTGAAACTCCAGTCCTTTGGCCACCTCATGCGAAGAGCTGACTCATTGGAAAAGACCCTGATGCTGGGAGGGGTTGGGGGCAGGAGGAGAAGGGGACAACAGAGGATGAGATGGCTGGATGGCATCACTGACTCGATGGACATGAGTCTGGGTGAACTCCAGGAGTTGGTGATGGACAGGGAGGCCTGGTGTGCTGTGATTCATGGGGTCGCAAAGAGTCGGACATGACTGAGCGACTGAAGTGACTAACTGAATGGAGAAAATGTGCCACTATACCCTGTAGGCTGAGATTGTACCACTACCAGCCTTCAGCACTATGAATGTCTTTGCTGCTGTCCTAGGCTCTTTGTTCAGTCTCAAGGTTGGGCAACTCTGAGGCTTACAGGTCTGTGGGGTGCAGCCCACCAGTGGGTGACTACACGGATTCACCAGTGAAAGGTGACAGAAGCCGCTGGAGGCCCCCTCCCTCCACAGCCATGGGACCACCTATCAGGTTCCATGAACTCTGGGCAGGAAATGGCTGCCTGATGGAACCGTTCTAGGTTCCAACTCCCCTGGTGGATCCGAGGAGAGGTCCTTCAGAACAAAGTTCCAACCCTCTTTGAAGGGGACCCAGGGCTACTGGCCTCCTCAGTCTATGGAGCTGACCCCAAGACCCTCACATCCTAAACAAATGCAGTGGTCATCTGCTCTTTAAAGCTCTCCAAAGATGCAGAGTTCTTTCTTGGCTCTAATTCCTTCCTGCTATATCTAAGCCTATTTTTTTGGGGGGGGCGGGGAGGGTTTTGCTCTTAAATAATTCAGAGGGATCAGAAGCAGAGGCAGCTGCCCCGTTATACGCTTTTGCTAATCCACAGCACAATACAGAAGAAAAAAAAAAATGTGTTTTTGTTGGTGGAAAGTCAAGGACTGTTCTTTCTTGGGAGTAACTGCTTTTGATTCAGATGATGTCTGTCTTCTTCTGAGAATTAAAATATACTTGCTTTTGTGAAATGGTGACAACACACAACAGTGAATGTTCTTAGGGAGCATAAACGAAGGCTGAAGCTCTCGGTGAGAACTTGGGTTTTGGTTCTCTTCCCCTGTCAAATCCCCAGCTTTGGAATACCGGCTAGAGAGAAGTCTGAGACGCCATACACACACACAGCCAACCCCAGGTTTCTTACCTGCCCTCCCCAAGGCAAAAGGGCACGGGCTGCCCTAGCACAGCTCTCTGCTATCTGTGCCAGCTTTCCACCTTGAAGGCTGCTGATGTGCCCATCATGGTGCTGTTCAGTCGCTCAGTCATGTCTGACTCTTTGCAACCCCATGGCCTGCAGCAGCCCTGTCCTTTACCATCTCTGGAAGCTTGCTCAAACTCATGTCCATTAAGTCAGTGATACCATCCAACCATCTCATCCTCTGTCGTCCCCTTCTCCTCCTGCCTTCTATCTTTCCCAGCATCAGGGTCTTTTCTTCGGATCAGGTGACCGAAGTTATTGGAGCTTCAGCATCAGTCCTTCCAATGAACATTCAGGGTTGATTTCCCAACATGTTAGGTGCAATTTATTGAGTGAGTGTGGGTTCAACCCAGACTTCCTGCTCAGTTCCTGAGTTAGCTTTGTAATCTTTTTGTGCCTCATTTTCCACACCTATAAAATGGGTAAAATAGTTAATACCTACTTCTTGGGTTTATCAGAACAGTGCTCAGCACACAGAACTCACCAAATGTGACTATGATCATTTCGATTATAAGCAGGCTTCCCTTTGGAGAAAGATGTCAGGGGTGGGAAGGAAGTGAGCACTCAGACGGTTGGCCTCTATGAGGCCTGAAAGGTACATTATTCAGCCCCTTCCCTTATTCTCTATCCCTCCCACTCTGGTCGTCTTCAGGCTAATCAATCTCAACTCCTGTAGCCCATTTACTTTCTTTGCCAGTTTTAGAGTCCTCCTTGAACCCTTCAACCCCACCAAATACCTAACCCTGGAGAACTAGGGGCACCCGGCCCATTGCCCTGGGCTACTCAGTCCCTAAAAACCATCCTTCCACGTGTAAAACCCTAAGACTACCTGCTTACTCTATCAGAACTCTAGGCATGGATGTTTCAGCCTAGTTACTTAGAGGAGACTGACACGCTATTAGGGACCTGCTGTGCAAGTAGGCCATTAAGAAGTGTGACCCAGGAGGGGTCCCGCACTTGCATGCCCAGGAGACGCTACGGGGAAATCAGCTTACTCTATAATGAAAAGCGCGTTGGAGTCCTTCGAGCTTCGGTTTGGGCAAGTTCCATAATCTGAGTCTCAGTTTCCTCCTCCGGAAAACGGGTCTATCAATACCCGCCTACTTCACGGAAATGCGCCGTCAGAACTGAATGCGCTGTACTGCCCGTGACTCCAGGTGAACTGGGGAGGTTCTGCACGTGCGAGCTGCCCCCGCAGAGAGCGGAGAGGTGCACGTCTGGGGACAGCCCGCGCCCTGAAGTGGACCCCACGCGCTCCGAGACCGTACCGTCCAAGCTCGCGCATATCCTGGGCCGGGGACCAGGCTGGCGGGCCTTTTGAGTAGCTCGTGACGCCGGCGAAGGCGTGGGGACGCGGGAAAAAGGCGGCGAAAACCCAGGGAAGCGAAGGGGGCGGCGTCCCCCGCAAGAGGAGGACTGGGCGTGGGGCGGAGGCCGAGGCTCCTCCCGCCCCCCGGCCTCCCCCGTCTTGCCCCCCCTCCTCCGATTGCTCCCCGCTCCTCCCCCCGCCCCGCGCGCATCCGGCGGCGGGCACAGGATGTTCTTTCGCTCGGGCCCCCCCACCCCCGCCCCCGCTCTCACTTTCCCTCCGCTCCCATCCCCCACCCCGCCGCCGGCACCTTGTTTAACTCTTTCCCTCCCGCGCTTCGCGGCGCGCGGCGCGCCATGGCGGGGGAGGGGGTCCCACCCTTCCCGCCCACCCCCATGACCGGGAGCTCGGTCCAGGGCGGCACGGAAAGAAGGGCCCCAGCCAAGCGCTGGGCCTCGGTTCTCCGGATCCACTGGCCCGTCGGGGGTGGGAGGGGAAGGGATGAAAAGAGATCCTAGGGCCTGAAGCCGGCCTTCTCCGGATCCCCCAGGCCAGCTCACCACCGGTGCCGGTGGGCTAGGGGTGGGGGGTGCCCGCAAATCCGGCGAGTCCCGCGACCGAGGAGGGCAGCCAGCTGGGCGGAGTTAGCGCCAGGCCAGGCGTAGGGTCAGCAAGATCGAGGACCCCAACCTCATCCTCTCCCCAGTTGGGATGAGAAGGGGGCCCCCGGGTCTCCGGGAGAGGATGGAGAGAGGTCACGCCCTTCGCGTACACGTCACTGTTTCCAAGGCAACCAGGGGCGGAGACGCGGGCTGGGGAAGGAGAGAGCTTAGCGAAACAAGGTTGCTGGAGATACTGGGACCCGGCAGTTGGGGGTGCGTTGGGGTGGGGAGGCGGCGTGGGCAGCCTTTTCAATCTTTGCTTTTCGCTCTCTGGTCCTCAAAAAGCTGAGGGCCGGACAGGTTCGGTTCATTCGACAGACGTTTGTTGAGCTTGGACCTTGCTTGGCATCAGGCTTAATCACTGCGTTCTGGCGGCGCTGGATCCGAACCCTGCCCTCGCTTATTGAGTCAGGGTAGAGTGGCTATGCATCCTGGGTTACCTCCGTGGAACTGGTGTTAATTGTTAACAGTGTCTTTTTACTCGCTTAGAAATGTCTCAGTTGGGGGTTGGAGGACAGCAGTTAAGGTATCGCATCCCCCAATTCAAGAAAAGCTCCCGCTGAGCAGGCTGCTGTCTGCTCACTTTGCAGCCAGCACTTTGAGTTCTCTGTAATCTTTACCTCTCATTCTGCAAGGTAAGCATCTCTCACCTTTTACAGATGAAGCAGGCTCAGAAAGGTGAAGAGGCTTGCCCAAGGCCATACAGCTAAGTGTTGGACCTAGGTCATTGTGGCCTTCAAAATCCAAGAGCCCAATCTTTCTTTTCAAGACAGATGATATTAAATAAGTAAATAAATAACCCTGTCCCTGCCACGAAGGAGCTTATAAATATTTGAGGCTGAAAATATTACAGGACATAATGAAGCAATAAAATCTAGGAAAGATTAAAGGCCACCCATAAGGCTTAGAGGGAAATTGATGACAAAATGATCCAAGCGGGGAGATTATCAGAGCCTTTGAGCGGGGTTATGAGGTGGTGATGGGATCAAGCTCACTGGGTCTGTGTGTTTGTGTGTGTGTGTGATGTGGTGCCAACAACTTAAGGGCATCAGACCAGCGACCCAGAGCTAGACAGGCGGGACTCTCCAATGGCAAGATCCCCTTGTAAATCCCAAAGCCACTGCTTGCACTCTTTTCTGCCTTCCATGCTTCTTCTGCCTTCCACGCTCCTTCTGCCTTCCACGCTCCTCAGTGGTTTTCTGTTCCTTGCTGGAGCACAGGCTCCAGGCAGGCAGCTAGAATCATTCCATTCAGCACTCCAGTACTTTAGAGTTGGTATTTGGCACAACCTTGGTAGCTCAGACGGTAAGACGTCTGCCTACGGTGTGGGAGACCCAGGTTCGATCCCTGGGTGGAGAAGATCCCCTGGAGAAGGAAATGGCAACCCACTCCAGTGTTCTTGCCTGGAAAATTCCATGGATGGAGGAGCCTGGTAGTTCATGGGGTCGCAAAGAGACAGGACTGAGCGACTTCACTCACTCTGATGTTAATTTGGATGTCAGCTTCGCTTTTCTCATTCCCCACCCTTACCCTGAAGATTCTGGGAAATTTAAAAACCAGGACTGCTCAAAACAAAAGGGCCTGCATGAGCATCAGGAAACCAATAGGCTTGATGCTGACAAGGAGACCAAGCCAGGAAAGAGAACTGTGAGGAGAAAAGAGGCACAACCCAATGGACTGGACACTTGGGGAACACTGGATGTCTTCCTACCACGCACCAGGCCTTGTGCTGGATTCTGTGGTTTGGGGACACCATGAATGAGTGTGGGCCCCTTTGTATGGAACACATAGATTAGTAGCTGGTGTACCCAGTGTGCTTGAAGAGTCTGAAGTTGATAACATACACAATAAACAGTGTTTGAGAAAGATTAATTCCAGCAGAGTGTGTAGGAGGAAGGAAAAACCTGGGTCAGAAAGGACAGTGTGGCAGTGACTGTGGGAATTTGGGCCAAAGGTGGAATCTATGGTATTGCAAAGCAAGGCATGAGGAAAGTAACAAACAATACACCTTGTAATAAAAGCAGGAGTGGGAAGAATTTGGTAATAGATGGTGAAGGAGAGAAAACAGTTAAGAATTTTTTAAGTTAATTTTTTTTTAGATTTTTATTTTTGGCTGCACTGGGTCTTCATTGCTGAACACAGGTTTTTCGAGATGCAGCCAGTGAGGGCTGCTCTCTAGTTGCAATGAGGGTTTCTCATTGCAGTGGCTTCTCTTGCTATAGAGCACATGGGCTCTGGGTGCATGGGCTTTAGTAGTTGTGGCTCAAGGGCTCTTAAGTGTGGGGTCAGCAGTTGTGGTACACAGACTTTGTTGCTCCATTGCATGTGGGATCTTTCTGGACCAGGGATCGAACTGGCATCCCTTGGATTGCAAGACAGATTGGTAACCACTGGTCCACCAGGGAAGCCCCAAGAGTTAAGAATTAATCCTCCTTCATGGTGAGTTTGGGCAGAGGAAGGTCACTGCAGGCAAGGAGGAGGAGCTGGTGTGAGGGACCTGAGAGTGAGTTCCGTCCCTCCTGGGCCATGTGAGGTCAGGTATCCTCTAGGCGATTGGACTTGGACACAGGGACATCATGAAGAGTTGTGGCTGCCTCGTAAAAGAATGTCCTCGTCACTGTGGGTATGCAAACAGCTTCAGAACATTGGCCTGGGATACTGTGGAAAGATTTCATCCATCAGGTAGAAGGCTGGAGTCGACACAGTAAAAGTGGCTCCTGACTGAGGGATTTGGTGAGCGTTGGCTGGGTAAGCACATGTGTGGGAAGGACGCCTGTATGTGTGGGAAGATGGTTGGCATCCATCGCCTCAACTTTGGCTACAGAAGGTGCCCAAGATGCCTGGGAAGTGGGGGTTGAGGCCCAGGTGAGGCATGTCAGCAGTCTAGGATCCCGCCCCACCCACCCCCCCGCCCCACCTTGGAAGGCCCTGGAGCCCAGGACTGTGCTGACTGCCAGGGCATTTCCTGGAACTTGGCAGAGGATGGAGCCCCTCCCTGCCTGCCCTGGCACACTCCAGGTACACTGTGTCCCGGGATGTGGGGTGGGGGGTGGTGGAAACCTTGCAGACACCCCAGGAGACTGGGGTGTAGGAAAGGTCCCCACCCCCCAGGAAGAGTCCTGGTCTGGGCAGACATCTGAGCTCCCGCCCTGCGGCTGTCTTCCTCACAATGGCCCCACCAGACCCCAGGGGACAGCAGGCCCAGAGGAGGAAGGAGAAACCTTGTGGCTGGGTGGCAGGATTCGTGGGTCTTTGTTGTGGCTTTGGGTGGGAGGGTGGGTAAGGCAGAAAAGCGGGGTCTCAGGCTTCAAAGCACCTCACCACCTGCTTCTTCCCTGCAGGGTAATCTTCAGGGGCCTAGTGGTTTTGAGGGGAGGGGACAGGAAGAGACTCTGAACTCTGGGTCAACCGAGGACAGAGATGGGGAAGACTTCCTTGCCCTGCATCCATCCCATCTCTCCCAGCGTCTTCTGCTCCCCTCCACCCTAGACCAAATTTCTATCTCCATCTGCAACTAAGAGTTACGACACCCCACCATGCCAAGACCTCCAGAGGCCTCCCAGAGTGGTGGGAGAAGGGGACGATCAACTTGTCTGGCGGGCCACACCTGCCGGGCTAGGTGAGGTGAATGCCCCTCCCGAGTGGGCAGAGCCCATTCAGGTCCGGCCGGGGGGAAGGGGGGCGGCGCGAAACGCTGGAATGGAGGGGCGAGAAGGCAGAGGGCTGCGTGAACCGGCCACGTGGAGGTCCAGAGCGACAGGCAGGGGCGGGAGCCGCGAGCAGGCCGTAAGCTCGCTCCTCCCGCTCGAGGGAGCCTCCGAGAGAGTTGAGTCGTCGCTGACCGCAGGCTGCAAGAGCGGTTGATCTGGTGAGCGAGCACACCCACTTACCCAGCTGCTGAGTCAGGCTGTTCTCGCTCCCGGTTCGCCCGCCCGCCCGCTCGGGACATTGTGTTCCAGCCCCGGCGCGCTGGCACCCGGCCCAGACGCTCACACCAGCCTCCTCGCCCTGTTTGTGCTCGCGGCTTGCGCTCGGCGCGCAGCCTCCCCGCCGCCGCCGCCGCCGCCGCCGCGGTCCCGCGAGTGCACGCTGGGGCCAGGCCCGGCGCAGACACGGGGGATGGTCGGGGGCTGGTGCGCAACTCCCCGCCGGCCCAGGGGTCCCTGAGGCTCTGCCGGATTACCGGCCTTAGCAAACCCAGATCACTCCATCCCCCACCTGAGTCCGGGTTCGGATCCCTGGGCGAGTGGGGGGCCTGGGGCAGCACAGTTGGGAAGGGGCGGGGGGCAGATATTGGTAGCTAAACGCGAGAGAAGGAGCCACCCAGGCTGCCGCCTAAGCCCCACGGGTGCTCAGTCCAGGAGTCTGGAGGAGGAGAGCAAGAACGCGCCAGCCCCATACTTGCGAGACCTGGGATGCGGTCACGTGACAACGGAAGCCCGCTAGAGGGGGCCAGTTCAAGCCATCTCCCCGGAGCCTCCCGGTTCCTCCGACCCCTTCCCTGATTGATCCTTTCTTCACACAAGCCTGGAGACTCCAGTGATTCCCAGGGGCTGGCAAACCAAGCCCAACTTTCGGCTGGCTTGGGAACCCCTGGCTGTACGCCAGGAGTAAGTAGGAAGAGCCTGGACACTAGCGGGTGGGAGTGGGCAGCGGGGTGGAAGAAGACGACCCCAAACCCGAGCCTGACCCCTCCCTTTGTCCAGCCCAAACCTGGGTGTATTCAGGGCCAAGTCTTCTTAACCATCCTTTTGCAGAAAGAGGTCCCTGAGCGCTTGGCCTAAAGGTTCCTGGACCAAGGAAGGGACAAAGGACTTACATACGGAGCACCTACCATATGTAAGGATGAGTTCGCTCCTGCTAAGGAGGTTATTAAAAAAGTTCCAACACAATTCGGAAAGTCCTTTCTTCTCCCTCCTGCCAACCTCCACAGTGTGCTGTGCCGTTTCCCCCATGCTGGGAGGGCCCATCTTCCAAGGTCTACCCACCTCTCAAGCTCCAGCTCATAAAGCCTGTTTGGAACAGTGCCAGCCAAATCTGATTCCTCTCTCCTCTGAAAGCCCAGTACACTCAGTCTGTACCTTTCTCAGGGCACAGCGTGTGGCCTGTCTCATATTCTAGTGATCTGTTTACTAATCCTGTTCTTCTAACCAGATTAGAAAGTCCTTGAGGCAGAAACAAAGTCTGCTTCTCTGAGCCTTCTCCCATGGCTTGAGCTCATCCCCCACAGGCCAAGCTTGGCACTGGAGTGGATGTTCAATAAATGTTAGGTGTATTGAAATGATTTCCTGCCCTTGGGCAGTTTGCAGGCCAGTTGAAGAGACAAACACATGGCATGTGAGATTAAATAATAACCCAAGCCAGCAGGTGGTGAGTACCAAATGTGTGAGAGCTATAGGGAATCAGTGGGAAGGAGACGGTGATATGGGAGAAAGATCCCAAGAGGCTCTAGGCTTTGAGCTGTGTGTGTGGAGGAGGAGAGAGAAGGTGTGGAGGTGACTCAGTCTGGTTTACATCACCGCAGACCCGCCTACACACTAGGCACTTCACCATGCATTATCTCTAATATTTCAGAGAGCAGGCTGGGTTTGGGAAGAGTGGAGGGGACCCAAGCCAGACATGCCCAGAGCCAACCAGAGCTCAGAGGCACCCTTGGATCTGGGCTTCCCACCCTCACTCCCCAGGCACTGCCTGTTCCCTGGCCTGCCACTCCTACATACTACACCCAAGAGAGCTGCCTAGCACTGCCCAGCTCTGGATGCCCTCTGGTCCCTCCCTGGTGCACAACTGGCTGTGTGACCTTGGGCCGGGCCCTTCCTTCCCTACACCTCTCCGTCGTCGTCGTCTGTGCCTCCATTGCAGCACTTCCAGGCTGTGACTCTGTGAGTCAGTGTCCCAGGGATGCTTGCCACCTCCCCTGATGTGACCTGGGCTGCTGTGGCTCTCCCCTCCCCTAGCCCCTACCCGCCTCGTTGCTCCCTCCCAGTCTGGAGCTGCTGAGAGGAACACTGGGTACAGAGTGTGAGCAGGGATAGGAGGTTTCCTGTGGTTGCAAAAGGAACATCGGGACTTTCCCTGCTGTGGGAGAAGTGGGGGAGGAGGAGGCAGGGCCAACCTCGAAGGAACCTCTGCTCTCTTCCCTCCCCTCAGTGCTCCCAGCTCTGAAAAAGGCTGGTACAGTTTGTTACGCTGGGGCCGGAATGTACCGTGTGTTTCATATGGCCCCTGTCCAGTCCTACACTGGCTGCTTTATATTTATACTTCCTTCTTCAGCCATGGCATCCTGCTGCCTGTCACCCCTGCTCTCATCTGCCTACCTCCCACCTGGGCTCCCCCATTCACCAGGGGTTCTGTACTCTTCTGGATGGTGAGGGTGGGGGGCTGAGCAAGCCCTGGAGGAAAGTTGGACTCTGGGAGGTTGAAGCCATCAGTCCGCTTCTCCCTCCATCAGCCAGCCCGAAACAGCCTCCAAGGCCATGGACACTCTAAGCTCGGTCTGAATTTTCTCTGGACCTTTGAGGTTGACCCCCCTCTACCACTCCTTGCCACCCTTATTTTCCTGAGCGCTTCAGCAGTGTGCTTGAGCCCAGCTAGAGAAGTGAACGGAAGGCTGTATTTAAGTTGCCACCCCCACACCCCAAAACCTTGGCAGACTTGTTAATCCTTGATCCCCCAGGCATCTGTTACAGAACAAAGCAGAGGTGGGAGTTGGGGAGGGGGATTCTACCCCAACTCCCCCCATCCTAGAAGTCAAGCATACCTAACAGAAGCTGCAAAATGGAATTTGACACTTGGTGACAAAATGATTTTTGAGTTTTTGACCACTTTAATCTCCTCAAAGTGGGTTTGACATTCAGAGATTGATACGTTTATAATCTAACCTTCCTCCCCCAAGAGCACGTGATGTTATTATTCACAATAAGAACTAATGTCCATTGCCTCCTAGGGACCAAGCATTGGGTTCAGGGGTTCAAGTTCATTTCTCTTCACAGTGACTCTAGGAGGTGGGTGCTTCTGTACCCGCCTTTGACAGTTAAGGAAACTGAGGCTCAGAGAAGTAACAGAGCTGGGATCCACATTTAGGTCTGTCTCACAGCAAAGCCAGCACTTCTGAGTGTCCTGCTAGATGACTTAGGTCTGTATCTAAATCACAAACCCTCCATTTCTCAAGCCTCGGAGTCCTATTCCTCCTACCCTTCAAATGATTCCAGGAACTCTGCCTCCTGAGAGCCTATATATGCCTGGAGGTGCAGTATGACAGCAGGAAAACCATTTTCAGCCCATTGGACAGGCTGAAAGCAGAGGCCCCAGGGGACACTCAGTGGTGGAGGTAAGTGGTCAGACCTGCTGGCTATGGGCAGCCTCAGTTATTTCTTTGCTGGCATGCCAGCTCCCACTCAGCCCCCCACCGGGGAGTAAAGTTTTTCTCACTGTACTACTCTGGGAACTAAGACCTTAGATCCAGGACTCTGAACTCAGAACTTCTGTGGTACTTGGTGACATGGTGGCGTGGCCTCTCCAAGGACCCATTTACATTTACGCAGGGCTTTGGCAGAAATCACCACCATTATGTCAGATCCCTGGCCATATCTGGGTGTGTCCATTTCACTTATATTTCCTAACTTGCTACGCTCGCCATGATCTTCATGATCCTCTAAAGGAAGGAGAAGAGTGCCCATTTTACTAATGGGAAAACTGAGGCATGAACAGCTCAGTTGCTTACTCAAGGGCAAGAAATTAGATTTGTGACTGATATCTGGGGTGCTTTCTTTCATAACACTGAGCCTCTCCTAAGAGACAAAGAGTTTCCCAAGATGTCCCCAAGCCTGGTGACATGTGACCTTTCATCCAGCCCTTTCACCCTAGGATGCTGCCCATGCCACCCTTATCTACCCCAAGGCTGAAGCAAGGGCCCCAGACATCCTGTAGTCAGCTGGCCTGGCCTGGGCTCTGGCTTCCTGTCCTCTGCGGCTCTCACAGGCACATTTTGTCCCCTCTGAGGCTGGTTCTTTCTTCCTCTTTTATCCTTCCTTCTTTGTCGCTCTTTGCTCACTGAGAGTCCTGTTTATATGCCTCCATCCACCTGTGTTTGCTCTTTACCTTTGCGTTCTGTATGTCCCTTCTCCTAGGAAGTTTCGTAAGGTCCTCCGTGCCCTCTGCCCTTGACACCATCTTGTTTTTAAGGAAGCATTTTCCATTTCTCTCCCTGCCCCCACTCCTCACTTTGCTCCCAACTTGAGAAGAGGGGTCAGATTACTCTGGTTCATTCCTTCAGTGTGCACTTAATGAATGCCTACTCTGTGGCCCAGGAATTGTGTTAGTGCCTAGGGTCTCAAGTCCAAAAGCTGTACTGGAGCATCTGTTAAGCACCTACTGTGTGCATCGAGTATTATGCTTCAACCTATGGACACGTAAGCTGGTCATTGTCCTCAAGGAATCTCCAGGTAAGAGAATTCCTTTGTGGTATAGTGGTTAGGACTCCAGGCTTTCACTGCTGAGAATCTGGGTTCAGTCTCTGGTCAGGGAACTAAGATCCCCCAAGTGGTACAGTGCGCTGCCCCCAAAGATCTCCAGGCTACTTGGGAAGATGCATATGAACAAGTTATTATAATGCCCTGGGAAGTCAGAGACTGGGTGTGACCAGAAGCCTCAGGGGGGCTCTTCTGAGGAGGCCAGTCTTCAAGCCTGAGAGGAGCTGGCCAGGCAGAGAAAGGGTGCAGGGAGCACCAAGCAGAAGGCACAGTGTGTATAAAGGCATATGGCGTGAAGCTGCCCTGAGTTCTCTGGCGGACACTTGGAGTTGTTTGGTCTGGCCTGAACCTGGAGTGCAGGTTGGGGAACCTGAGCAGATGTGGCCAGAGGCAGGCAGCCCCAGATGGTACAGAACCTCCTGTTCAGCCAGAGTTGACCTTTATCCTGGAGCAGCTGGAAACCAAAGCAGCCTGATGGCTCCCTACAGCCTAGAAGCCCCAGGGTTGGGCTGGGGCCAGGCCTGAAATACTCTCAAGTCGCCATTAACCCACATTTACTGCCCTTTGTCTCCGTAAGACCTGAGAGGCAGACACTTCAATATAATGCTGTTTCCAAAGCATAATCATTCATTCATCCATAAATGTTTCACAAGTTCTCCTGTTTGTCACCTGCGTCTCTGAGCACTGGGAAGGGGTCATTGACCTCCCTCACTAAGGTCCCAGCTCGCAAGAAATTTTACCTCTTTGGCAGCTGGGGAGGGAGGATAGGCCACAAACAAACAAAACAAAAGAAGAAAATGAAAAAGACAATCTCAGATCGTGCTGAGTGCAAAGAAGAAAGCACAGTGGTGCAACTGCAAGTGATGGGTGGGTTGGGTGGTCAGTGGAGGCTGCTGTAAGGACAGTTACCTTTGAGCTGAGACCGAGATGGCAAGAACAAACCAGTATGTGAACATGCGGGGACTTAGGGTTCTAGGCCTAGGAAAAATCACTTGCAAAGGGCCTGAAACATGACGGAGCTTGGTGTCTTTCAGGTTTAGAAAAATGCTGGGTTCATTACTCTCCAGCAATTCTATGCAAGGATCATTGTACTCATTTTGTAGAGATGGAAACTGGGGATCAGAATGGTTAAGTTCCTTGGCCAATATCCTAACTGGTGGTCCAAATTTGGGCTCTAAATCCACTGCTCTTTTTTTCTACCAAAGTATCATGTTGCTGTACAACCTAAATTATTTAGGACCATCTAGTTTCCAAAATTCTGCCTCACTGTTCTCTGGACATTCACCCTGGACCTTCTCTATGTCCCAAATCATGACTTCAAGCCCTGTCTCTGCCACGTTCTACCAGCAGCAGCCCAGAATGGGCGTATCATCCCCCTAAGCCTCAGTTTCATCATCAGCAAATAGGGAGAGTAAGAATCCCAATGGCATAGGCTTGCCAACTGAGGATTGAATGAGGTCATCTGCTTACGGTCAGTACAGTGCCTGGAGCAGGGTACACATTCCACTTGTGGTTGTTCTTAAAACTGGGGTCGAAAGAGAATGGTCTTGTCACCACGTGCAGGCCTCTGACGCATGTGCGGGGCGGGAGCGCTGCGGGGGCAGAGGGCAGCCGGGAGGGCCTCTTCCCTTTGCCCAGCAGCCGGCTTCTCGTGCCGGGATCCCATACTGACACATCTTGTACTTCCCGTTTCCAGGGAAATTCCTTGCCTCTGGACCGCACCCGCCCTTGAACACCTCCCAGTCTCTTTGGGCAGAGTGCAAGCCACACAGAGCTGGGGACAGTGAAGTGGCCATCCTCAGCCCTGTGTGTGCCAGGAGTCCCCCCTCCCGGGGGGTGGGGGGCGGGTAGCCCCGCTGCAGGAGGTCAGGGGCTGCAGAGGCAACCTGGCGTGGGCGGCTGGGACAGAGTCCTTCTTGAAGGAGGTGGGGACCCCGTGGAGTACGTGACTCCTGACCCTTCAGCCTGCACGCTCCAGTTAGCAGGACAGAGACCCCTCCCCACGCATCCCCAGCCTTCCCGGGCTTTCTGCCCTGCGGGGAGGCCCTGTCACCCCACCCCCCGCAACACCACTCCCAGGCACCCTTGAGAGGACCAGCTGGATCCGGGGCTGGGAGCAGGCAGAGTCCTGCCAGGGCTCTCAGACCCCTAGCCTGTCTCCCCCTACCCTTCCCTCGCCCCTGACTGCTGTGCTGCTTCCAGGTTTAAAGCAAAACCTGGTTCCATCCTTTCTGCTGCTCGGTGGTGCTGGCACTGCTGCCTGGGGTTATTTTTAGCAGGGATGCGGGAACGCACATTTCTCCCGGACTTTCACTGGGGACACCCCCACCCCGCCAGCCAAGACTCCCCCTGGGGAGGCTGTTTCTGAAACCCCCCCCTCCCAGAAAGGGGAAACGGGTGTGCTTTCTGTTCCTCCAACTCACCAGAACAGGAGTTGTGGTTAAGCCTGGGGCTACCCTGGTGGGAAATTCTAGATTCCAAAGCCCATGGGCTGCCCTCATCCCTGGTCTCTGTGTTCCCTTAAATCTGGGGGGCCTGATGCCCAGTGTGTGGGAGTTGGGGTCCAAGGAGAGCCAGCACTATGGACCCCATGGGGGCACCAGCTATTCTGGGTGGTGTTTATGTGGGTACTTGCTTTATAATTCATTGAACTGTTCTTGCCTGGTCTGTGTATTTCTCTGTATGGGTGTCTTTTCTGCTAGCAGTAGTTTATTGAGGTATAACCTATACCCAGTAAAATGCACAAATCTTAACTGCACAGCTCCGTGAATTTTGACAAATATGTATACCTGTGTAACCATCACCTAGATCAAGACTTTGAATGTTTTGAGTAACCCTAAGTTCCCTTTATTGACTAAGAAACCTATATGCAGGTCAGGAAGCAACAGTTAGAACTGGACATGGAACAACAGACTGGTTCCAAATAGGAAAAGGAGTTCGTCAAGGCTGTATATTGTAACCCTGTTTATTTAACTTCTATGCAGAGTACATCATGGGAAACACTGGGCTGGAAGAAGCACAAGCTGGAATCAAGATTGCTGGGAGAAATATCAATAACCTCAGATACGCAGATGACAGCACCCTTATGGCAAAAAGTGAAGAGGAACTCAAAAGCCTCTTGATGAAAGTGAAAGAGGAGAGTGAAAAAGTTGGCTTAAAGCTCAACATTCAGAAAACTAAGATCATGGCATAGTCAATAAAGCAGAGATAAATGTTTTTCTGAAACTCTCTTGCTTTTTCCATGATCCAGTGGATGTTGGCAATTTGATCTCTGGTTGCTCTGCCTTTTCTAAAACCAGCTTGAACATCTGAAAGTTCACCGTTCACATTTTGCTGAAGCCTAGCTTGGAGAATTTTGAGCATTACTTTACTAGCGTGTGAGATGAGTGCAATTGTGCGGCAGTTTGAGCATTCTTTGGCATTGCCTTTCTTTGGGATTGGAGTGAAAACTGACCTTTCCCAGTCCTGTGGCCACTGCTGAGTTTTCCAAATTTGCTGGCATATTGAGTACAGCACTTTCACAGCATCATCTTTCAGGATTTGAAATAGCTCAACTGGAATTCCATCACCTCCACTAGCTTTGTTTGTAGTGATGCTTTCTAAGGCCCACTTGACTTCACATTCCAGGATGTCTGGCTCTAGGTCAGTGATCACACCATCCTGATTATCTTGGTCATGAAGATCTTTTTTGTACAGTTCTTCTGTGTATTCTTGCCACCTCTTCTTAATATCTTCTGCTTCTGTTAGGTCCATACCATTTCTGTCCTTTATCGAGCCCATCTTTGCATGAAATGTTCCCTTGGTATCTCTAATTTTCTTGAAGAGATCTCTAGTCTTTCCCATTCTGTTGTTTTACTCTATTTCTTTGCATTGATCACTGAAGAAGGCTTTCTTATCTCTTCTTGCTATTCTTTGGAACTCTGCATTTAGATGCTTATATCTTTCCTTTTCTCCTTTGCTTTTCACTTCTCTTCTTTTCACAGCTATTTGGAAGGAAAGTTATGACCAACCTAGATAGCATATTGAAAAACAGAGATATTACTTTGCCAACAAAGGTCCGTCTAGTCAAGGCTGTGGTTTTTCCAATGGTCATGTATGGATGTGAGAGTTGGACTGTGAAGAAAGCTGAGTGCCAAAGAATTGATACTTTTGAACTGTGGTTTTGGAGAAGACTCTTGAGAGTCCCTTGGACTGCAAGGAGAGCCAACCAGTCCATCCTAAAGGAGATCAGTCCTGGGTATTCATTGGAAGGACTGATGCTGAAGCTGAAACTCCAATACTTTGGCCACCCCATGTGAAGAGCTGACTCATTTGAAAAGACCCTGATACTGGGAGGGATTGGGGGCAGGAGGAAAAGGGGACAACAGAGGATGAGATGGCTGGATGGCATCACCGACTCGATGGACTTGAGTTTGGGTGAACTCTGGGAGTTGGTGATGGACAGGGAGACCTGGTGTGTTGTGATTCATGGGGTCGCAAAGAGTCCGACACGACCGAGTGACTGAACTGAACTGAAGTTCCCTTGTGCCTGCTCCTAGTCAGGCCTCACCCCTGAGATGACCAAGATCTGATTTCTATCCCCATATTCATTGGAAGGACTGATGACTGATGCTGAAGCTTAAACTCTAATACTTTGGCCATCTGATGCAAAGAACTAACTCATTAGAAAAGACCCTGATGCTGGGAAAGATAGAAGGTGGGAGGAGAAGGGGACAACAGAGGATGAGATGGTTGGATGGCATCACTGACTCAATGGGCATGAGTTTGAGTAAGCTCTAGGAGTTAGTGATGGACAGGGAGGCCTGGCGTGCTACAATCCATGGGGTCACAAAGAGTTGGATACAACTCAGTGAGTGAACTGAGCTGAAGACTAGTTTCGTGTGTGTGTGTGTGTGTGTGTGTGTGTGTTTTACAAGGTTAGAAGAAATATAGCTGCTATCATAAAAGAAAGAAATGGGCAATAAAAAATTTAATGTGAAAGGGAGCCTCAAAAAAGGAGGGCAATTGGAATTTGAAAAAACTAAGGAAAAATTGGCATGGAAATGGAAGGTTCCAGAACTAGCTCAACCCCTCAGCTTTGGAACTGGAGGGCTTGGGATATTCCCCTGAGCAGAGAGGCAGTGAGCAGGACTCACTCCTGCCAGGACTCCTCCTGGGTCCAGCTGCCCCCATTTTCTGCTAGAGATCCAGGCCCTTCCTCCAGTCCCCTCACCACAGCAGGGTTCAGCAAGGCCAAGGCTGCAAGGAAATGGCACTCTCAAAGGCATTCACCTAGAGACAGGGAGAAGTCAGAGCGTCTGTGAGTCAAAGTCGTTAGTCTTTTCTGCCTTCCCTTTCAAGATCTTTGTGATTCTGGGCCTCCTTCACCCTACACGAAGGGGAAGGGAGAGGCTGAAGGTCTCAAAGAAGGGTGGGAGAGGAAGAGTCCAGGAGCCCATAATTCCTTCTTTCCTTTATTTTAAAACACTTATTTGGGACTTCGCTGGTGGTCTGGTGGTTGAGACTGCCTTCCAGTGCAGAAGGTGCTGGTTGATCTCACATGCCTCACAGCCAAAAAACCAAAGCATAAAAAACAGGAACAATATTGTAACAAATTCCATAAAGACTTTAAAAATAGTCCACATCAAAAAAAGCCTTAAGAGAAAAACACTTCTTTGAGCACCTACACTGAAGAGACAGCACCCATGTTGCTGTATCTTCTGCTCCTGCTGGGACTGGGGAATGACCAGGACAAACTTCAGCTCCCTAGGGAGTCAAAGGTAGCATTCCCAGGTGAGGCGAGGCCTTGTGCCCACTTCCTAATGGAGAGGAGGGGCTCAGAGAGGTAAAGTGACTTGGTCAGTGTCACGCAGCTAGCTGCTGGTGGAGGGAGGGGGTCCCTGACTCAGCCTAGCTGGGGATGAGAAAGCAAAGGAAGCGAAACCAGCAGCCTGGCTCCTTGGCTTCCGTCCTCGCAGGGTCTCCGGAGCAGCAGAGTGAACACTGACCTGGAGGGCAGGAGGAGGCAGCCTCAAGTGGAGCTTTAAGCTTCCTTTAACTCTAAGTCTTTTTCAGTCGAATTGTGCATCTTCCTGCCTCAGGGCCTTTGCTCAGGTTTTTCTCCTACTGGAAGCTCCTTTTCCCTCCAGCTTCCTTCTTCTGACAGCCTCTCAATCTTTTGCCATCTAATTCCAGGGCTATCCCCTGAGGCCCTTGCAGTCCAGGGTGTTTTTTGAGGGGGTATTCCCCAGGTCTCCACTACCAGGACAGGCAGAGCCTCCCTCCCTTTGCGCCACCCACCTCCCACCTTGGGACGGGGCCTCCCGTGGGGTGAGAAGGTATTTGTTCTGTCAGCCACACCGGAGGCAAGGTGAATTTTTGCTCCCACCCCACATTTCCATGTGCTCCTTTCAACTTGCTGAGAATGAGCTCATCCTTTCTTGGGGCCTGCAAGAGGTTGTGCCTTCCTGCTGGGCAGCCAGCCCTGCCCAGGGCATCAAACTGGGGCCCTTTTGGCAAAGGTGGCTGCCCTGGGAGGCGAGCCCAGGAAGGATGGGAAGGACAGGCAGGGTCTCAGGCAGAAGGTATGGCTGCTCTGCCTCACCCGACCTATTCTCATTCACAGACACCTGGGCAGAAATCTTTCCTACCACAAACATACGGCTCCTGTTCCCATCACCACACCCAAACCTACGCCTACCCACTTGCTCACAAACAGACCGGCAACTTTGTAAACATGCACACCATCGCTCCCTCCACCCCCTCCCCAAGACAGGCATTGTGCAGATACATGATCATCACACATAGGCATGTGGGCACACACAGACACAAGGGCACACATGTGGGTGCATCACGGGTAACAGTCATGCCCACAAGGACCTTGCGGCAGGGAACACTCATGCATGTGCACACAGGCATGCATGTTTGCACACCAGGGTACACACATACACACACTCTCCTCTCCACCCTCAGCTCTCAGATGAAGGGGCCCAGCTTGTACTCGGAATGAGGAGAGTGCTCCATCGTTGGGGACTGGTGTCTCTGGATTTATACCAAACTGGAGTATTTTGTTTCCCAACTTTCCATAGGGATGGCCCTATGGGAAGCAGGGAAAGCCCTAAGAGCTGTGAGCTCAATCCAGGGCAGCAGCTGGTGTGGGTGACAGACAGGAATGGGGGCAGGAGGATGGCAGGGAGGACTCTGTCACTCTTGGGGACGAGGTCTCCACGGAGGCTCGTTTTGCGAAGCTGATCTCTCCGCTTTCACTGTCGTGCTCTTCATTCCATTGCATCCATTCATGGGCCTCAGGCCCATGTTCTCTTCCTACGTGTGTGTGTGGAGGGGGGTGGGTGGAAGTCTGAAGAGGGCCCAGTCCCAAGGCTGATATGGCATCTCTGGGGATAACAGCAGGGTGCCAGACAGATTGGCCCCCCCTCAAGTGGAAGTAGGGCGGGGGGCTTCACTTGGATTCCTCCAGGGCAGCACAGCAGTAGTCCAGAGAACAGGAGGTGGAACGGTTGTGTTTGTGACGTAGTTAGCCGATCTAGAGGGTTGGGCAGGGAGCAAGCTTGGATTCTATTAAACCCAATTTAGCTGCAGTCACAGTGTGTGCCTGATGTGGTGTTGGGGTGGGTGGGGAGAAGGAGGGGGTGGATTCAGAAATGAGTAAGACACAGTAACTTTTCTTAGAGTGATTGAGTGTGTGTGCATGCCTGCGTGTGTGTGTGTGTGTGTGTGTGTGTGTGTGGGGGGGTGGTGGCCCATGAAAGCCCACACAGGCAGAACAACCCCTGGGAGGAAAATTTAAACATAATGTGCCCCACACGGAAGCCATCGCCTCTGCCCGTCCCTGCCCAGGGCATCACAAACGCGCCCTCTGCCTGATCCTCCTGCTGTGCTTCCTGTGTCGGTTTACTGCAAATATAAGGCCATGTCGTCCCAGGGCAACACCTGGGGGGCTGCCCCAGCCCTGCCCTCTCCTACCCCAGCTGTCAGCCCCCATCCTGTGGGTTTTCTTGTCCCATCTCTTCCATCCGCTCTCTCCTTTCAGGGTTCACGGTCTGGGAATCTCTCATCACCTCCCTCCTGGACTTGGAAGGGATGAGGGAAGTCTCACCTCCAGGTGTATATCATCCCCTATAGTGTTGCCACGCGCACCTGCCTCAGACACTGGCTGCCACTTAGAGGCCTTCACTGGCTCCCTACTGCCATTAGAATAAAGTCCTAAATGCCTGACACAGCATAGGCATCCATCTGTATACAGCACGCGCAGCACCCCTGTACCATGTAGCCTGACCCCAACCCCCAGTTCCCCCAACTGGCATTGCTGGTGGACACCTCTAAGCCTTTGTATGTGCTGTTCCTTTTGCCTGGAATGCCTCTCCCTCATTGACCTAGCAAGGACCTCCTCATCTTTCCAGACTGAGGTGGGGTCCTTCTTGGTCTCTATGAAAACACATTTTATCAGAGTGCTAACAAAAGTGACTTAAAAGCCACATAGGCACCCTTCTGACTCATCACTTGATATATATTATATATACATATAAGCTTGTTTAATCCTCATAACAACCCTGATAGAGATTATCATCTTTATTTTATAGATTGGGAAATTTGATACCGAGAATTTAAGTGACTTATTCACCTAAAGTGATATGCCTCGCAAGTGGTGGAAGCTAGCTGAAGAGTCTATGCAGTTAATTCCTACACTACACTGCCTCACTCACTATTGTGTTTGCTTATTTATATAGCTTTTGAGCAATCAGAGTCAGTTAATGTCTGATCAATAAATAAATGAGTGACTCATTAAAATTGAATGGAATGAAGAAGTAGGACTCCTCCTCATTTATAAGATTCTGCCATGCTAAAGCTGTTTTATAGAACATAGAACAGTTTAAAGAACATCGATTTTGAAGAAAAATCCCGTACATCGTGTTTTCATCTTATCATCTTGCTTTTTATGTAAAATTCCCATGGATCTCTAAGCCCATGTTTTTTTCGTCAATGGAGACAAATGTCCTCAGATAAATGTCCTGCTTCTAATGGCCTGCTTACCATGTCCTGCTGCCCCCAGGGAGACAGACCCACTGAGAAGTGACCAAGGCAAAGTGAATTGTGGCAGATGCTGGAAGCGCATCCCTTCTCATCACACAGGCCTGGGACAGAGGCATCCCACCCAGGGATGTCAGTGAGGGCTTTCTAGAAAAGGTGAGATTTGGGTTGAGTCTTAAAGAATTTTGATAACTGGCAAGAAGGGAGAGGGGCAGGGAAGGCCAGTGAATGTCTGGACTCCAGAGTTGGGTGGTAGGAAGGGCAGGGCAGGAAAACAGGAGAGGGGAAAAGGAGATGATGGAAGGTGAGACCAGGCAGGTAACAGTGTCTGGTGGTGTGGCAGGTGTGAAATCACCTTCACTTCCATGCCAGGCAGCTGTACAGTTTTGAACAAGTGGCTGATTTTAAAAGTTTCTGCAGGAATTCTTGGGTAGTCCAAAGGTTAGCGCTTTTACTGCTGGGTCCCAAGTTCAGTGTCTGGTTGGGGAACTAAGATCCTGCAAACCACAACACATGGTCAAAAAAATTATTTTTAATTTTCTGCTCTGCTGTGGGCAAATTGATTATTTAAGCCTGGAGAAAAGCTCAAATGAGCACCCCCAGGACATGAGAGATTGCTGATCCTTCAATGCCAACAGCTCAGTCCTACAGTCACCTCTGGAAGGTGGTATAGCTTAGAGGGTAAGCCATGATTCTGCTGCTTACTGTCTTGGCAGGTCATTCAACCCATCTGTGACACAGTTTCCTTAGGTTGTCATTGAAGATTAAATTACTTAAAGCGTTTAATTATCTAGATCATTGGAAGCATCCAGCTTCTCACGGCTGCCAGTAGACTCTAGCTAGTATGGTCACTGGAGCCAGAGGTCTTCATAATGGTGCTAAATTTCATTGAGTTATCCCTTGTCTGGGCCACAGGATTGAGCCTTTGCTGTGTGGTTCCTTTTGCCCTCCTCTCTCACCAAATGCCCAAAGTCAGTGCCCCCAATCTTTGCCCCTGCCCACTTAATGCCCTTTTCATACTGTTCATGGGTTTCTTGAGGCAAGAATACTGAGGTGGTTTGAGAAGGGAGTGACAGAGGATGAGATGGTTGGATGGCATCACCAACTCAATGGACATGAGTTTGAGAGAACTCTGGGAGGTGGTAAAGGACAGGGAAGCTTGGCGTGCTGCAGTCCATGAGGTCGCAAAGAGTCAGACACAGCTGAGCGGCTGAACAACACCCTGTACCCACTGTGCTGATACACTGGCTTCTTGAGATGAGGTTAATTTTGCTTTGTGCCCATAGGGCTGGGACGAGAAAGCAAAGCTGCGAAGAAACCTGAGTAAATACTTCCTGGGAGTACACAGGGCATGGGGCCAATTTCAGTTCGCGAGTCAGCCAGGTTCCACACATGAGAGTTAAGTCCCTGGGAGTCGGCACTGGTGCCTCAGCATCTCCCAGAGTAGGTGTGGGGTGCCAGCCACCTCGCAGCCCTGCAAGGAGCCAGGCCTGGGAAATACCTGTTGGTTCTTTGCATGGCAGGGTGAGAGCAGAATTCAGCTATGCAATTACAGGCTGAAGATCCTGAGAACCAGGCTGGGATGGGCTACAAATGTGGCTCCTCCTGGCTTAGGTTCAGGTGGCAAGGTGATTAGCTTCCAAAATAGAACCTGGGCCCTTTCCTGGGGCCAGCCCAGTGGGGTGCTCCTTAGCAAACCCCCAGGGCTTTGATGGTTCTCTTTGAATGATCAAGTTCACCTTCCCACCATCCTGCCCTTAACCTGCTCCCAGGGCTTTCTCCTAATACCTTCCATCCTGCAAAAACTTTCTCTTAAATACTCTAAATCAGAGTTTCTCTTTATCACTTTTTTTTTTTTAACCGTTTGATAATGATGTGCCTTGGTGAGATTTCCCTTGTGTTTATCCTACTTGGGGCTCATTCATCAACTTTGGAACAGTTTCTGTCATTACTTATCCTATCCCAACTATTGTGTCTCAAAGATGGTTTGCAGGGAACCACCTGGGAGCTTGTTAATGATGCCCCACCCAAATAAGAATCCCCTGGGAGTCTGTTTTGAACAAGTTCCTGGCTGAGTCTTCGGTGTACTGAAGGGAGACAACTTCAAGGAGACTGTGAGTGCTCCAACTGCAGGGCCTAGGTCTCACGCCTCTCTGTGTCCCTGAAGGGCTTCACTGTTGAATGGAACACTCAGCTGCAAGGATTTCTCTTCATTCATTGAGTCAGCAAGATTGGTGCCATCTGCCTTCCCATGCTACTAAAGCCCGATGCTGAATGGATGACCCTTGGACTCATGAATTTCAGGCACCAGGTAGCAGAGGAAAGAGACTTCATGGGCGCTTTAAGAGGCTCCCCCAAACCCACCAAGGATGCTTCTGGGGAAAGCACGCCTGCTGACATAACCACACGAGTGGGCATGGGAGGAACTTCCTTGGTGGCGCAGTGGTAAAGAATCCGCCTGCCAATGCAGGAGACACGAGTTTGATCCCTGGTCTTGGAAGATCATGCTGTGGGGCAACTAAGCCAGTGCACCACCACTACTGAGCCTGGGCTCTAGAGCCTGAAAACTGCAACAAGAAACAGCCACAGTGAGAAGCTCGTGTACCGCAACCGCTAAGTCGCTTCAGTCATGTCCGACTCTGTGCGACCCCAGAGACGGCAGCCCACCAGGCTCCCCCATCCCTGGGATTCTCCAGGCAAGAACGCTGGAGTGGGTTGCCATTTCCTTCTCCAATGCATGAAAGTGAAAAGTGAAAGTGAAGTCGCTCAGTCGTGTCCGACTCCTAGCGACCCCATGGACTGCAGCCTACCAGGCTCCTCCATCCATGGGATTTTCCAGGCAAGAGTACTGGAGTGGGGTGCCATAGAGAGTAACATCTGCTTGCTGCAACTAGAGAAAAGCCTGCACAGCAACAAACGCCCACACAGCCAAAAATAAATGAATAAATAAATATTTAAAAAAAAACAAGGGACCCCTGTTCTCTGTAAAATGCAGATAAGCATTTCTGTATGGAGGGTTGAGATGAATGAGTCAGACTCAACAGTTAGAAATTCTGGGTGACAGGTTTAATTCTCTTTGGAGTTAGGAGTAGAAGAAGAAGAACAAGTAAGGTTAGAAATGATTATTTGCAAGCTACTTCCTAGAAAATACAGTGGGAAGCAGATAATGTACCAGACAAGTAAATAAGCATGCACATGGTTGTTTTCCATCAACTTTACTGAGGCAAAAATTTACATAATAATACAGCACACCCATTGTACAGTTTGATGAGTTTTGACAAATGTGTTTGCCTGGGAAACCTCTGTCACAACATAGATTATTTTCTTAAAAAATTTTCTTTGTTCCTTTTCGCAGTCAATCCCCACCTGGCCTAGCAGCCCCTAATCTGCTTTCTGTCACTTTGCATTAGGTTGGTATTTCCTAGAATTTCAAGTACATGTAATCACACTCTTTTGCAACTGGCTTCTTTTGCTCACCATAATGATTTTGAGATTTGTTCCTGTTTTGGCATGTATTAATAGTTTTTTCCCCTTTGATTGCTGTATATTATTCCATCATATGACTGTACCATTATTTGCTATCCCTTCTCTTGTAGTTGGAGGTTGTCCTTTTTAAAATATTTGTTTATTTGGTTGCTCCAGTTCTTAGAGGAGGCATGTGGGATCTGTGAACTCTTAGTTGCCACATGTGGGATCTAGTTCTCTGACCAGGGATCGAACCCAGGTCCCCTGCTTTGGGAACACAGAGTCTTAACCACTGGACCACCAGGAAAGTCCCTGATCATAGTTTGAGGCTGTTATGAGAAAGTTGCTATGAACACTCTTGTACAACTCTTTCTGTGAACATACATTTTTGTTTCTCGTGGGAGCAGAATTGCTGAGTTATAGGGTAACTGTATGATTAATGTTAAAAGAAGTTACCAAACTGTATCCCCAAGTGGCTGTATGTTCCCACCAGGAAAGGACAAGAGTTCCAATTTTTCCGCAGCCTTGCCAAGTCTTGGTGTTGTTGGTCTTTTTTATTTTAGCAGTACTGGTTAGGTGTGCAGTGGTCTCTCACTGAAGCACACATATGCCCACCTCTCTAACCTCTTATGGGACCGCTGCCCCCGCCCCCACATTTTTCCCCAGTCTCCCTGACCATCTTTCTGTTTCTCCCAAGTTCTGGGCTTTTTTCCTGGAATTCTCATCCTCTCAAAATTTCCATAACTAGTTCCTTTTCATGATTCAGTTCTCAGCACAAGTGTCACCTCCTCAGAGGCCTTTCCTCACCACCCTCTCTATTGGTGTCCTCAACATTTTTGATCATATTACTGTTTTTTCTTCCTTTGTAGCAGTGGGTCCTATGTGAAAGAATCTTATTTGTTTGTCTACTTGTTAATTGTCTGTTCAACAAGAACATCAGTTCCAGGACCAAACACACTTTGTGTTTTTTGTTTATCTAGAGCTTAATAGAGTAATGTTCAATGTGTATTGTTGAACAGATTTGCAGTCCAAAATGGATGTTTGATATATTGTTATTTGAGGTTCTGGGAATTAAAGGGTATGCATATCAACAAAGAAAAAATATTTAAAGCATAAATTACTTTTATTGCCTGGGGAAATTTGATTTTGCATATAAATATGTTTAGAAATCTAAAAATACAGAAAAGTAGAAAGAGGAGGAATCAGATCAGATCAGATCAGATCAGTTGCTCAGTCGTGTCCTACACTTTGCAACCCCATGAATCGCAGCACGCCAGGCCTCCCTGTCCATCACCAACTCCTGGAGTTCACTCAGACTCACGTCCATCGAGTCAGTGATGCCATCCAGCCATCTCATCCTCTATTGTCCCCTTTTCCTCTTGCCCCCAATCCCTCCCAGCATCAGAGTCTTCTCCAATGAGTCAACTCTTCGCATGAGGTGGCCAAAATACTGGAGTTTCAGCTTTAGCATCATTCCTTCCAAAGAAATCCCAGGGATGATCTCCTTCAGAATGGACTGGTTGGATCTCCTTGCACTCCAAGGGATTCTCAAGAGTCTTCTCCAACACCACAGTTCAAAAGCATCAATTCTTCGGTGCTCAGCCTTCTTCACAGTCCAACTCTCACATCCATACATGACCACTGGAAAAACCATAGCCTTGACTAGACGGACCTTTGTTGGCAAAGTAATGTCTCTGCTTTTGAATATGCTATCTAGGTTGGTCATAACTTTCCTTCTAAGGAGTAGGCGTCTTTTAATTTCATGGCTGCAGTCACCATCTGCAGTGATTTTGGAGCCCAGAAAAATAAAGTCTGACACTGTTTCCACTGTTTCCCCATCTATTTCCCATGAAGTGATGGGACCAGATGCCATGATTCTTCGTTTTCTGAATGTTGAGGTTTAAGTCAACTTTTTCACTCTCCACTTTCACTTTCATCAAGAGGCTTTTGAGTTCCTCTTCACTTTCTGCCATAAGGGTGGTGTCATCTGCATATCTGAGGTTATTGATATTTCTCCCGGCAATCTTGATTCCAGCTTGTGTTTCTTCCACTCCAGCGTTTCTCATGATGTACTCTGCATATAAGTTAAATGAGCAGGGTGACAATATACAGCCTTGACGAACTCCTTTTCCTATTTGGAACCAGTCTGTTGTTCCATGTCCAGTTCTAACTGTTGCTTCCTGACCTGCATACAAATTTCTCAAGAGGCAGATCAGGTGGTCTGGTATTCCCATCTCTTTCAGAATTTTCCATAGTTTATTGTGATCCACACAGTCAAAGGCTTTGGCATAGTCAATAAAGCAAAAATAGATGTTTTTCTGGAACTCTCTTGCTTTTTCCATGATCCAGTGGATGTTGGCAATTTGATCTCTGGTTCCTCTGCCTTTTCTAAAACCAGCTTGAACATCAGGAAGTTCACAGTTCACATATTGCTGAAGCCTGGCTTGGAGAATTTTGAGCATTACTTTACTAGTGTGTGAGATGAGTGCAATTGTGTGGTAGTTTGAGCATTCTTTGGCATTGCCTTTCTTTGGGATTGGAATGAAAACTGACCTTTTCCAGTCCTGTGGCCACTGCTGAGTTTTCCAAATTTGCTGGCATATTGAGTGCAGCACTTTCACAGCATCATCTTTCAGGATTTGGAATAGCTCAACTGGAATTCCATCACCTCCACTAGCTTTGTTTGTAGTGATGCTTTCTAAGGCCCGCTTGACTTCACATTCCAGGATGTCTGGCTCTAGGTCAGTGATCACACCATCATGATTATCTGGGTCATGAAGATCTTTTTTGTCCAGTTCTTCTGTGTATTTTTGCCATCTCTTCTTAATATCTTCTGCTTCTGTTAGGTCCATACCGTTTCTGTTCTTTATTGAGCCCATCTTTGCATGAAATGTTCCTTTGGTATCTCTGATTCTCTTGAAGAGATCCCTAGTCTTTCCCATTCTGTTGTTTTCCTCTATTTCTTTGCATTGATCACTGAAGAAGGCTTTCTTATCTCTTCTTGCTATTCTTTGGAACTCTGCATTCAGATGCTTATATCTTCTCTTTTCGTCTTTGCTTTTCGCTTCTCTTCTTTTCACAGCTATTTGTAAGGCCTCCCCAGACAGCCATTTTGCTTTTTTGCATTTCTTTTCCATGGGGATGGTCTTGATCCCTGTCTCCTGTACAATGTCACGAACCTCATTCCATATCAACCATAATTCCACCAAACATTGTGGTTTTAAAATGTAAATCATTTAACATTATTAACTAGGTTTAAAATTTGATTTTTTTCAAGTTAATATTAACTTAAATAGTATTTCAACATGGAAAAAAACCAGTGTATCCTTCTAGAAAAAGCTACTCATATACAAACATAGCTATAGCTATCTGAATTTCTTCCCAAAATAGTACCATTCTGTGTACATTGCTTTGCACCTTAGTTTTTCACTTAACAGTTTATCATAGAAATCATTCTACATCAATGTGTGTATTGGTTAAGATTAGGTTCAGCTACAAGTGATGGAAAATTCAAAATATCAGTGTCCTGAAAACTTAGACATTGGTTTCTCTTCCACTAATGAAATCCAGAGGGAAGTAGCCAGGCAATACTACGAAAACACAATTATCAAGGACCCAGATTCCTTCTGTCTTTTGCTATGCCATATTCAACATGGCCCATCACTTCATGGGAAATAGATGGGGAAACAGTGGAAACAGTGTCAGACTTTATTTTTCTGGGCTCCAAAATCACTACAGATGGTGACTGCAGCCATGAAATTAAAAGATGCCTACTCCTTGGAAGGAAAGTTATGACCAACCTAGATAGCATATTCAAAAGCAGAGACATTATTTTGCCAACAAAGGTCCATCTAGTCAAGGCTATGGTTTTTCCAGTGATCATGTATGGATGTGAGAGTTGGACTGTGAAGAAGGCTGAGCACCGAAGAATTGATGCTTTTGAACTGTGGTGTTGGAGAAGACTCTTGAGAGTCCCTTGGACTGCAAGGAGATCCAACCAGTCCATTCTGAAGGAGATCATCCCTGGGATTTCTTTGGAAGGAATGATGCTAAAGCTGAAACTCCAGTATTTTGGCCACCTCATGCGAAGAGTTGACTCATTGGAGAAGACTCTGATGCTGGGAGGGATTGGGGGCAGGAGGAGAAGGGGACGGCAGAGGATGAGATGGCTGGATGACATCACTGACTCGATGGACGTGAGTCTGAGTGAACTCCAGGAGTTGGTGATGGACAGGGAGGCCTGGCGTGCTGCGATTCATGGGGTTGCAAAGTGTAGGACACGACTGAACGACTGATCTGATCTGATCTGTTTCAACATGGGGCTTCTACCTCATGGTCCAATATGGCTGTCTGAGCTCCAGGCATTACATCTGCATCTAGCCAGCAGAAAGAGGGGGAAAAAGAGAGAGACATCCTTTCTCCCATTAAGACATTTCTGCTTAGCTCCCATTAGTCAGAGCACAGGGACACATCTAGTTACAAAGGAGTTTGTGTTCTAGGTAGATATGTATACCAGTTCAAAAGGCAGATGAGGGAATCCCCTGGTGGTCCAGTGTTTAGGATTCTGCACTCTCACTGCTGAGGGTGAGGGTCCAATCCCCCTAGGATCTTACAGTCTGCAAAGCATGGTCAAAAAAATAAATAAATAAAAAGCAGAGGAGAAAAGGAGAATGGATATTGGGGGTGACTAACAATCTCTGCTGGAATTTTTTTTATAGCCACCTGTCCAGTGGAAAGTGGGAGCCAGTCACCAAACCCCTTGTCCTACATTTCCAAATAGAAATTTCCAAATTCTTCCTGAGGTGTGTGATTGGTAGAGCTATGATCCAGCTGCAAGGGAGGTTGGGAATTTGAGTTCTGATTTCCAGGTTGAGAGGTGAAATTTGTGATAGAAGGATTTCCCCAATATAGAAACGCCATTTAGAATTCGGACCAACAGCTATATACATTAGACAAATACTTTTGAATCTTAAAAGCATCAAAAATCTAGCAAGATAGTGAGGAATTACTGGACCAAGATACGCGAAAAGAATCCAGAGAGATTAGAGTTGCTAGATAAAATACAGGACTCCCACTTAATTTCAGATAAACAACAAAATATTTTTTAGCTTAAGTATGCCCATGCAATATTTGGGACATAGTGATACTAGAAAATAATTTGCTGTTTATTTGAAATTAAAATAAACTTGATGTCCTGTGTTTTTGTTTATTAAATTTGGCAACCCTAACAGAGAAGTAAGTCCAGCACTTGGGGCTGCTTTTACCCAAGGGCATTTGCCAGTCTTGAGTTATCAGAGAGGCTGAGCTGTGCTTTTGTATAGAATTGTAATTCAGGGCCTCCCGAGGTTGGAGATTCTGATAGACCACTCCTGTGGCAGGCTATTCCTTCAGTGACCCCCAGGGAACCATAACTATGGGTATTCTCCTGACTCTGGGCTGGCCCTGTGATACACTTTCCTTGATAGAATGTAGGGCCAGTGATGTTGCGCTGGGCCTGGTTCAAGCCTTAAGAAGACGGCTTCCATATTTTGGCTCTGGGGGATGCCAGCTGCCACATAAGAAGTCCTACTACCCTAAAGAACTGGGACCTAACCGAGGAATGGGTGACAGGTGCCCAACTAGACTTCAGAATCGTCATGGACCTGTGGCTGCTATAGGGTTTCTCTGGTGGCTCAGATGGTAAAGCGTCTGCCTGCAACGTGGGAGACCCGGGTTCGATCCCTGGATAGGGAAGATACCCTGGATAAGCAAATGGCAACGCACTCCAGTAGTCTTGCCTGGAAAAGTCCATGGATGGAGAAGCCTGGTAGGCTACAGTCCATGGGGTCACAAAGAGTCGGACACGACTGAGTGACTTCACTTTCTTTCTTTGTGGCTGCTATGTGTCTGCCACTTTCTCCTTTCTGAACAGGAGTATCTATTGGAATTTTCCTTCTTCTTCCTACCATTACCTGAAAGGAGTAGATAATTTGTCTCTAATTCAAAGTTGTCAGATTCAGAGAAGAATTCCTTGAGAAACCTCAATCATACGTGGACCTGAATTAGATGATGAAATTACGGACTTTAAGTTCAATCTTGGTATGATAATGGGGTGAGATTACGGTAATGGGGTCTTTTTTAATATTTATTTTTATTTGGCTGCTCTGGGTCTTAGTTGTGGCATATGGGATATTCAATCTTCATTGTGGCATCTAGGATCCTCAGTTGTGTTATGTGGGATCTAGTTCCCTCGACAGGGATTAAACCCAGGCTCTCTGCCCTGGGAGCATGGAACTTAGCCACTGAACCACTGGGGAAGTCCCTGGGGAGAGAGGTCTTAAGAGGTGTATTTTGCATATGGGAAGAAGTATATCATTAGCGGACAGAGGGCAGATTGTGATAGATTATTACTTTAATGGGCCCCAGTGAACCACGTATCTCTGAAATGACATTATTGTAAGTTCCCTCCCCTTGATTCTGGGCTGGCCCGTGACCTGCTTTAATGAACAGACCATAGTGGAATGACACTGTCAGTTCCAGGCCTAAATCTTAAGAAGGCCTGGCAGCTTCCACATTTGTCCTTTGGAGGAAGCCAACCACCATGTTTAGAAGCCCGGTTATGCAACTCAGTGGTTTTAATGTTCTCACAGATACATGTCACCATCACCACAGTTAACTTTAGAACATTTTCATCACCTCAAAAAGAAATCCTGTGCCATTTATCTATTATCCTCCTATCCTTTCTTCCCCTACACTCCCAGTTCTAAGCAATCTCTAATCTACTTCCTCTCTGCTGTCTCCTCTCTTATGGACATTTCATATAAATGGAATCAAACAATATGCAGTCTTTTGAGACTGGCTGCTTTTACCTAGCATAATGTTTTTGAGATTCATCCATGTTAAGAATCCACCTGCCAAGGCAGGGGACGTGGGGGTTGGGGCGGGGGGGGGGGGGGGGGGGGGGGGGGGAGGAAGAAGGAGGGGCGCGACCCCAGAGAGCCACAACAACAACAACAACGCGGGGGTGTGTGGGGTGCGAGGGACAGGCACCCCCCGGCCCCCGAGCCCTCCAACAAAAAAAAGAAAGGGAAGGGAAAAAAAGAAGGGGGCGCCGAAAAAAAAAAAAACCCACCCTCCGCAAAAAAAAAAAACGTATGTGCAGCAAAGGAGACCCAGTGCAGCCGTAAAAAATAAACAAAAGATTCATCCATGTTGTAGCATCTATCAGTACTTCATTCTTTTTTATGGCCAAATAATGATTCACTGTATGGATCTACCACATTTTGTTTATCCGTTGATAAGACATTTGGGTTGTTTCACTTTTTGGCTATTATGAATTTATGCTGATACTTAAGTTGGTGTACAAATATCTGTCTGAATTTTTGTTTGCAATTCCTTGGCGGGTATATACTTAGGAGCAGAATTGCTGGGTCATATGGTAATTCTTTGTTTAACATTTTAGGAAGTGCCAAACTATTTCACATTCCCACTAACAAAACACAAGGGTTTCGATTTCTTTTTTTTTTTTTTGGGGTGCGGGGTCTTTTTTTTTTTTTTTTTTTTTTTTTTGGGGGAAAAGAAAAAAAAAAAGGAAGAAAAAAGGGGGGGGGGAAAAAATGGGAAGAAAGAAGGGAAGAAAGTGATGGTGGGGAGGAGTATATGTAATTTCTTAACCAATGGCTTTCTGTTTTTAATCACAAAGAACACTTAAAAAAATCATGGTGAGTTCATCTTATATTAGGAGGTTTGTTCTCGAAATGAAAAGTTCAGAAAACAAAAAGTCCAGTTTGGGTGTCCTCATCTTTAGGCACATCTTGGTATTTTGTATTGGTAAATCTATCTTTACCACAATATATTATTTAGGACAGGATCACATTTGTCACCTCTTCCTCCCTACTACCCAAAGTGGTACCAAACCCACAAAATAGTCAATAAACCTCTACAGAGTGAGCAAATAAGTCTTTTTTTTTTTTTTTTTTAAACTCTCCTGAGTGAACTGAATTTTTTGAGGCTCATAAGTAAATATGTTTTCCTCTTTACTTTGTCTATTACAGCCAGATTATATGAGTGGGGTGTTAAAGTCTCCCACTATTATTGTATTGCTCTAGAGAATGTCCTTTAGTTTTTGTTGGAGAAATGGTTTAGTGATGCAAAATTCTCTCAACTTTTGCTTATCTGTGAAGCTTTTGATTTCTCCTTCATATTTGAATGAGATCCTTGCTGGATACAATAATCTAGGCTGTAAGTTATTTTCCTTCATCACTTTAATTACGTCTTGCCATTCCCTCCTGGCTTGGAGAGTTTCTATTGAAAGATCAGCTGTTATCCTTATGGGAATTCCCTTGTGAGTTATTTGATGTTTTTCCCTTGCTGCTTTTAATATTTGTTCTTTATATTTAATCTTTGTTAATTTGACTAATATGTGTCTTGGGGTGTTTCGCCTTGGGTTTATCCTGTTAGGGACTCTCTGGATTTCTTGAACTTGAGTGGTTATTTCCTTCTCCATTTTAGGGAAGTTTTCAACTATTATCTCCTCAAGTATTTCCTCATGATCTTTCTTTTTATCTTCTTCTTCTGGAACTCCTATGATTCGAATGTTGTAGCGTTTGATGTTATCCTGGAGGTTTCTGAAATTGTCCTCATTTCTTTTGATACGTTTTTCTTTTTTCTCGTCTGATTCATTTATTTCTAGGATTCTATCTTCTAGTTCACTAATCCTATCTTCTGCCTCTGTTATTCTACTATTTGTTGCCTCCAGGGTGTTTTGGATCTCATTTATTGCATTATTCATTATGTGTTGACTCTTTTTTATTTCTTCTAGGTCCTTGTTAAACCTTTCTTGCATCTTCTCAATCCTTGTCTCCAGACTCTTTAACTGTGATTCTATTTTGATTTCGAGATTTTGGATTAATTTCGCTATCATTATTCGGAATTCTTTATCAGGTAGATTCCCTATCTCTTCCTCTTTGGTTTGGTTTGGTGGAGATCTATCCTGTTCCTTTAGCTGCTGGGTATTCTTTTGTCTCTTCATTTTGTTAAAATTGCCAAATTTAGAGTGTCCTTACTATATTCTGGTAGTTTGTTGAATTCTCTTATTGAGGCGGTTTACAGGTCTTTTCAATATCTGATCTCTGCCTTGTTACAGAGAGGGCGGAGATGAACACCCAAATCTAAACCGGCCAGGTTCAGGCACTCAGATAATCCTCAGAAGCACAGACTTGGTTGAGTCTGCGTTTTATGCCCTTGCCAGATCCGAGTAGCGCAGGTGATGAAATGTTCAGCGAGCGCAGGTGCTGCGACTTATCGCCTCTCCGCCGCTCAGTTTTCTGGGTATACAAACAGCGCACTTTCTCAGGCAGATGTTGACCATCCAGAGCCCCAAGAAGCGTGAGTCAGCACAGAGACCTACTCACAGTTCCGTTAGACAGTGTCCCTCTAGGGCTATAATTGCCCGCCTCTGGCCCTGGCTGCCTGTCACGGGAGTGGGACGGCCTGCAGCCGGCCAACTCTGTGCAGCCCTTTGTTCCGTAGGTAGTCCTGGTGGTGTCTTAAGTTAGGGCTGGCTTTTGATGTAGTAGATAACCGACAGTCTAGTTATTTCGCTCAGATAGCGCCCGAGATAGCCAGGCCAAATCCTTTCTCAAAGCAAAGCAGGCCTCGCCGCTCCTCCTAGCCCAGCCCCCACTTGCCAATAGCAAATGCTGGTGTCCGCGCCAGTTCTCCGCAAAAGGAGTTACCGCAGGGCTCGTTTTCTCGTTTTGAAGACAATGAGCTGTCTTTCTAAGTGCCTGATGTCCTCTGCCGGCATTCAGAAGTTGTTTTATCGAGTTTATTCAGCATTCAAATGTTCTTTTAATGGATTTGTGGAGGAGAAAGTATTCTCCCCATCTTACTTGTCCGCCATCTTAGCTCCTCCCCCACAAGGGTTTCGATTTCTTCCCGTACTTATCAACACTAGTCGCCTTGTGGAAAATCAGCTCACCATAGAAGTATGGACTCTCAATTCTTTCATTGACCTAATATATTTCATTGTCAAGGATATGTATACCCATGTGCTGTTACCAAAATTACTGTTGTCTTGCAGTAAGTTTTAAAATCAGGAAATGTAAGTCTTCCTACTTAGACTGTCTTTTTAAAGATTGTTTTGGCTATTCTAAATCCCTTGCAATTTCATTAGAATTTTAGAATCAGCTTGCCAATTTCTGTAAGGAAGTCAGATGGGCGTCTAATGGAATGATACTAAATTTGTAGATCAATTTTAAGTACTGTCATCTTAACAATGTTAAGTTTTTTGATCCATAGGATGTTTTTCAAGTAAGTTAGGTTCTTAATTTCTTACAATGTTTTATAGTTTTCAGTGTATAAATTTGGCACTGTTTTTGTTAAATTCATTCCTAAGTAATTTTATTCTTTTTGATGCCATTATAAATGAAATTTTTCTTAATTTTATTTTGGATTGTTCATTGAAAGTGGATAGAAATACAATTGCTATTTTAAAATGTATTCTTTATATTTTATTATTTTAAATTTATTTATTTGACTGTGCTGGGTCTTAACTATGGCATGTGAGATCTTTAGTTGTGGCAGGCGAGCTCTTAGTGGTGGCGTGTGAGATCTAGTTCCCTGACTAGGCTTTGAACCTGAGTCCCCTGCAATGGAAGCAAGGAGGCGTAGTCACTGGACCACCAGGGAAGTCTCACAGTTGCTATTTATTATTGATCTTGTATCCTGCAACCCTGTTGAATTTATTAGTTCCAATAGGTTTTTGGTGGATTCCTTAGGTTATTCTATACATAAGATCGTGTCATCTGTGAGTAGTGATAAGTTTTCCTTTTTCCTTTCCATTTCCTTTCCTTTGTATGTGTGTGAATGTGTTTTTTATTCAAGTATAGTTTATTTACAGTATTAAATTAGTTTTAGGCGTACAACAACGTGTGTATGTGTGCTCAGTCATGTCCAACTCTTTGTGGACCCACGGACTGTAGCCCACCAGGTTCCCCTGTCCATGGGATTTCCCAGGCAAGAATATTGGAGGGGGTTATCATTCCCTTCTCCAGGGAATCTTTCCAACCCAGGGACCAAAGCCAAGTTTCCTGCACCTCCTACATGGGCTGGTGGATCCTTTACCACTCAGCCATCTGGGAATCCCAGGTATACAACGTAGTGATTCAATATTTTTATAGATTATATTCCATTTAAAGTTTTACAAAATAATGGCTATATTTCCCTGGGCCATATGATATATCTTTGTTGCTTATGTATTTTTTTTTTAATGTTTATTTTTGGCGGTGCTGGGTCTTCGTTGTCGCATGGGGTTTTTCTTTGGTTGCGGCCTAGCTGTGGTACGTGGGCTTCTCACTGCGGTGGTTTCTCCTGGTGCAGAGCACAGCCCTAGGGTGTGCAGGATTCAGTGGCTGCGGCGCATGGGCTTAGTTGACTCATGGCATGTGGGATCTTTCTGGACCAGGGGTCAAACCCTTGTTTCCTCCATTGGCAGGTGGATTCTTTACCACTGAGCCACCACGGAAGCCCCACTTCTGTATTTTATACATAATAGTTTGCATCTTAATCCCATACCCCTATTTTGCCACTTCCCCTTCCCTCTCCTCAAGGGTGACCCCTAGTTTGTGCTATCTGTAAGTCTGTTTCTGTTCCCTGATATACATTTGAGTGTTTTATTTTTTTTAGATTCTACATATAAATGATAACATAGAAAATTTGTCTTTCTCCATCTCACTTACTCCACTAAGCATGATAAATTCTAGGTCCATCCACATTGTTACAAATGGCAGAATTTCCTTCTTTTTTATGGTTGAGTAATATCCCATGTAGAAGTAGAAGTGAAAGTCGCTCAGTCGTGTTCAACTCTTTGCAATGCCTTGGATTATACAGTCTATGAAATTCTCCAGGCTAGAATACAGGAGTGGGTAGCCTTTCCCTTCTCCAGGGGATCTTCCCAACCCAGGGATTGAACCCAGGTCTTCCGCATTGCGGGCGGCTTCTTTACCAGCTGAGCCACAAGGGAATATTCCATTATATATATGTGTGTATGTGTGTGTCTGTGTGTCAGATTTTCTTTATCCACTGATTTGTTGATGGACACAGGTTGCTTCCATATGTTGGATATTGTAAATAATGCTACTATGATCATTGGGGTGTGTTTATCTTTTAGAAATAGTGTTTTCATTTTCTCAAGCTATATACCCAGGAGTAGAACTGCTGGATCATATGGTACTTCGTTGTTTTGTTTTTTTTTTGAGGAACCTCCATACTGTTTTTCATAGTGGCCAAATCGTGGGTGCCTTTTAATTTCTATTTCTTGACGAACTGCTCTGGCTAGGACCTCCAAAGCAACAGTAAATAGAAGTGGTAAGAGTGGACATCCTGTTTTGTTCCTTGTCTTGTTTTCTGGACTTGCTGTCCAGTTTTTCAGTATTAGGTACAATATTACCAAGTTGTGAGCTTTTTTGCAGATAGTCTATCTGGTTGAGGATGGCTGCCTATCTTTACAAATAAAGCTTGATTATTGTATAGTCAAGCCATTCATTTATGTGCTGTCTATGGGTGTTTCATACTATAATGACACAGTTGAGTAGTTATAACAGAGGCCATATGGCCTGCAAGCCTAAAATATTTACCATCTGGACCTTTAAGAAAAAAAAGTCTGCTGATATCTGTTTCAAACTGCTAAATCTGAGGACAGTTTGCTACGAAATAGTATATAACTAAAAAAAAAAAAATCCTCCCATTTTTGAATGGGACCTCAGAGAATTGTAGCACTGACTAAGGGGAACCCATAAATGAACAAACCCTCCCACAGACTCTTCAAGTTATCAGAGAGGCTCAAAATCCAAAGCCCTGAAATTGGGTTGCATGCATGCTAAGTTGCTTCAGTTGTGTCTGACTCTTTGCTACCCTGTGGATCATAGCCTGCCGGGCTCCTCTGTCCGTGGGATTCTCCAGGAAAGAATACTGGAGTGGGTAGCCACGCCATTCCTGAAGGGAATCTTCCTGAGCTAGGGGTTGAACACATGTCTCTTACATCTCCTGCATTGGCAGGCAGGCTCTTTAGCACCAGCACCACCTGGGAAGCCAAAATTGGGTTGAGGATCCTAATTTGCTAGTGTTTCCCCAGGATGGGGAAACAAATGGAAATCCTTTCTTTTTCCTTCCTTCTTTTAGAAATCATTTTATTTATTTAGCTGCACTGCGTCTTAGTTGAGGCACGCATGCAGAGTCTTTAGTTGTGGCATGTAGTATCATTTAGTTGGGACATGTGGGCTCTAGTTTCCTGACTGGGGATCGAACTGTGGTCCCTTGTACTAGGACCTCAGAGTCACAGCCACTGGACCCCCAGGGAAGTCCCTAGAAATCCTTTCTGGAGGAAGATATCATTGCTGCCTCAAATGATTTTTTAAATACAATATCCAAAACATAACTAGATACATGTGGAGATAAAACAGCATGAAGGAGAATCAGTAGGGAAAACACAATGAGTGGACCCAGGAGGACTCCAGATTGTGCCCTGCCGCCCACCATGGGCACAGACCCTGAAACTACTATACTTACTATGTTTAAGGAGAGAAAAGCCAAACTTGAAAATTAAGTAGGGCACTAAGAGAAAATGACATAGCAGATCTGAAAAAGAACCAAATAGAAATTCCAGAACTAAAAGAAAAAAGAAATAGAATAACCAAATTTGAGAGCCCAATGGAGGAGAATTTTTTAAAAAGCTGAAGAGAGAATTAGTGAAACGAAAGAGAAGAAAAATTTTTAGAATAAAGCATTTAAGGACAAAAGACAGAAGGAAAAAAAAAACAGAAGAAAGGGATGTAGTGAGAAGGTATAATATATATTTCAACTAGGAGCCCAGAAGGAAAGAGGAAAAGGTATAGAAACAGTATTTGAACATATAATGGCTGAGAGTTTTTCAAAACTGATGAAAAAGTATATAAAAGGTGATATCCATGAAATGACAGATACTCATCCCATGGTATTGTGACTCAAAATCCTTCATTTACAAATCTGCCTTTGAGAGGATTCCGAAACCAATATGGAGGTGGCACTGTAGCGAACAGAATAGTGCCCAGGAAGGCTAAGTTCAGGTACAAACTCTGCCACCTCCGAGCTATGCCACCTGGAGAAAGTTGCCACACTTCAGTTTTCTCAACTGACAGGACCAGTAACACAAGCCTTCTCCACATTATCATTGTGAGAATGAGGGATACAGTGTATGTGAACAAACCAAGTTAATGCCAAATGTTTTTTCTTATTTTGGCTGCACTATGAAGCTTCTGGGATCTTAGTTCTCTGATCAGGGATGAACTCACACCCTGAGCAGTGAAATTGTGGAGTTCTAACCACTGGGCAACCAGGGAGTTCCCTGTGCCAAGTGCCTTAGGTAAGATATGGCTTGAGCAGTAGCACAAGCATGGCCAGGGGCATTGACAGGGACAGGTGGGACTGACAATTTGTCCAACTGCAAAATAAAAATGTGGCCCCTTGTTAAAAACTTATTAAGAATTTCAAGACAGCGACAACAAAGCGTTAATCAGAACACGGGTCACAGGCCGGTAAGGCCTGCTGTGGTGACAGGTTTTGCAAACTGCTCTGTGCCTGAGGAAAGGGTTGCTCCCCCCACACTCGGGTGTTTGTAGCTGGGGCCCATGTTATCTTCGAATTCTGAAGGGCAGCAAAGCTCAGGGAAATTGCAAAGCACGCGTGTTTCCAAGTGCTGAGGAGGGCAAGTGCAGTGACCGGAGTGGTTTTCTGAGAGAGGGTGGGGCCAGCTCGGCTGCCATCGGAACTGACTGTTCCCCCACAGACTCTGGCCTAGGGAAAAAAAAAAAAAAAAAAAAGCCTGCAGCTGTATCTACAGGGCCTGTTGTTGTTTGCTGCGGTGTGTTACAACACAGCCTGGCAGCCTCCCGCGTCTTTCTCTCTTCCTCCGCCTAGTCCCAGGCCATGTGACATGGCCATACAGCACAGCAGATTTGACCACACAGTTCCTGCTGTTCCCTCAGATACTAGGCTCTTCCAGGTCTGCATTCTTCTTGCTCACGCTATGCCCTCTCTTCCCCTGCCACCGCCCCCGCCCCCCCAAGTTTCTCTTCTTCCTCTTCCACATCCATCAGTCTGGCAAACACCATCTCTTAATACTCTTTTATGACTCAGATCTAGCGTCACCTCTTCAATGAGGCCTTCCCTGACTCCCTTCCCCAGGAAGAGCCGATTGCCCTGCTCCTGGGAGTCTGCCACTAGTCTATGCATAGCCACTCCCTATGCAGGTATCTTGTCACAATCTATGAAACATGAGGCCCACAGACATGCAATGTGGATGGCACTGTCTCTTAGGTCTGGGACAACATCCTCTCACCTCAGTATACCGTGCACATAGCACAGTGCTTAATTCCAGGCTGTTAAAAAGCATGTGGGTGTATGCTGAGTCGCTTCAGTTGTGTCTGACTCTTTGAGACCCTATGGACTGTGGCCTGCCAGGCTCCTCTGTCCATGGAGATTCTCCAAGCAAGAATACTGGAATGGGTTGCCATGCCCTCCTTCAGGGGATCTTCCCAACCCAGGGACTGAACCAGTGACTCTTGAAGTTCAGGCCTTGGCAGGTGGGTTCTTTACCACTAGCATGTCACCCGAGAAGCCCCATTAAAATCACAGTAGATGCTTAAACGATTGGTGTTAGTATGCAGAATTAATGCACAAATAAACTGTTTCAGTGACACTTCTTGGCATCTGGTAAAAAGGTAAGCTTCTAGGCACTGAAGCAGGGCCTTTGCCCTCATTGAGGAGGTTTCAGTGTCAGCTCTAGTGGTTGTTTCTGCAGGTGGCACCTCTTGAAGGCAGGGATGGTTATTTTTAGAAGAAGCTCTTCATAAATACCTAAATGACCCTAGGTGATATAGTGTTGAGGCCAGATGTGGAGTTGGGAGACGTTAGGTTTCCATAGGTAATTATTAAGCTCCACAGCTGTGGGACTTCAGGCTTGTTTCCTCAAAAATGAGATTGAGCAAGCCACTCCCTAAGGCCCAGGAGCTGCTACCTCAGTCCCCTTCATCTGAATCTTGGTTTGGTCATTTCACTCCAGGGGCCTGAGCCCCCTCCTGAAGTCCAGCTGCTCAGCAGACCTACACGTTGGCAGGCGGCAGAGAACACAGAAATCCTCTGCTGTCTCAGTCACCTGGGATCTCATGTTTGAAAGGTAGAAGACCGTGGGAAACCCTAGTCTTAACAGTCCCTGAGTGTCCAGAGGCAAGTGCTACGTGCTATGGTTCTCCAGATGGGATTTTTTTTCCTCCAGTTCCAAATGGACAATACCAGTTCCCCTGGTATTGTTTCCCGGGTCTAACCTGGCTTGCTTACCTGACGCAAACAAGCTTGGCCTGCCCCTCTCCATCCCCGGATCAGGTCGGGTGGGCGGACAGGAGGGCAGAACTGTCAGAGAGAGGTCCTAATGTGAAGTCCACTAGCTTGCCTGGGCATTAGTTTCCCCGGAGGTAAGGGATGGAGTGAGGGGGCGTCGGTCAATTTCCTCCCTCTCTTCCCTACAGCGCCCACAAAGTGGCAAGGGCTAGACACGTGGGCTGGCGTGGGGGAGGCGGAGGTTACACCGAGGCGGAGGTGCAAATGACCGGGGGCGGGGCCTTATTTGCATGGACGGCGTTAGGCCGCCAATCGGGATGGGAGGAGCGACAGCCCGCGCGTCTTTTGGGGGCGGACTGACAGCCCCAGGGCCCTATGGGAGGCCGGTCCTGCGGCCCGCGGGGGCGGGACTGCGCCGGGCGCTGCCCGGGGGAACTCGGGCCGCTTCGCGGGCGCTGCCAGTCTCCGGCGGCGGCGTCCGGCGCGCGGGCGGCCTGCTGGGCGGGCTGAGGGGCCGGCGGCGCGCGGCTGAGGCAGAGCGACAGAGCGGGCGAGCCGCCACGGCGACAGGTACCGGCGCCATGGCCGTGGGGGGATGAGGCGGGGTGGCCGCCCGGCCCCGGGAGCCGCGTTCCCTCCTTCGCGGTCCTGCCGCCGCTGAGCCGCTTCCTCACGCGGGGCCCCAGCCCGGGAACCGCGCTGCGGGGCCGGGACGCCTCGGAGCGCGCGCGCTGGCGGCGCCCAGGCTCCCCCGCGGGAATCCTCTGCGTCCCGCCGGGCGAGCGGGGCCGGGGCTCCCTTCCCCTCCGGGAGGCGCGGAGCCGGGCGGCCGCGGGAGCGGCTCCCCGCCCCTGCCGCGCTCTCCCTCAGGGAGACGAGGCGGGTCGCGCCCCGCTGGTCCTCACTCGGCCCTTTTTTTTTTTTTGGTTTCCCGCCCTGGGTAACAGGTCCCGGCTCCGGCTCCCGTCTCGGCGGCCCTCGACTCGCCCGCGGCCCGGCGCCGGAGAGCCAGGCGGCCCGTGAGTCACCGCCGCGAGCGGGAGAGAAACTTCGGTCTCCCGGGCCCGGGCGGCGGGAGAAGTGGGCCCGCGGCGAGCCGTGCGCCGGGACGCATCGCGGGCGCGATGGAGCCTCGCTCACCTGGCGGGCCCGCCGAGGGAGGGATAACGGAGCGTCCCGCCGCAGCCGCGGTCCCCGGCTTTCGGTCTGCGCTCCCAGGGCGGTGGGTGTGGATATGCGCGTTCGCCGCCTTTCACCTGCCGCCCCGGGACGGGGACCTGTGACTGGGAACACGGCCTCCCCGCCCTCGACTGCCTGTAGAGGGGACCGGGGCAGCGCCGTTCCAACAGGTGATTATCCCAAGTGCCAAGTGAGAGCCACTGAAAAGTTGTTTCAGGGTTCGATAATTCAATTCACTCCGTGGGCTTTGCAACGCCTTCTCCCATGATTATTATTATTTTTTTTAAACGTGTGCTGACCGCAGTATAGGAGTCAAAAACCAGTATTGATTGGGGTGGGGAAGGTGGGGAGTGTCGCCAGCGTGTAGATTGCCTTCTTTCCATTGACTTGGCCGGGAGGAACATCTTAGTTTAAAAATCGGTTTCTGCAGTGGTGGTGAAAGCATGCATAGTAAGGTACAAGTTGTAAATGGAGAATGCAGAGCTCGAGATATCCTTCGCTGTGGTTCAGGACAGAGTGTACAACGTTTGGCCGCCATTCAGTAAATTCTGCATGAAGCAGTTTGAGCTCGTGGTTTTGGATTTACTTTACAAGAGTGGAATAAGGCTTAGCTTTGAATGGGAGCTTTCTTTGCCTTTCTGAGGGCACACAGGAGTGTTTATTTTCATTGTCTTCTCGTTTTGTTAGATTGTAGACAAGGGAAAAGTTAAGGCGTATTTTGGTTCAGTATTTTTAATGGTCTATGGGAATTCTCCTTCACCCATTCCCCCCTCTCCTGCCCCGCATAAGAGTATTTATTTTAAAATTCGAGGGTAGAGTTGAACAACTTGTTATTCTTGTGGAAGTTTTTATGTTATACTTTCACTTATTTTCTGTTTCTCTCCCAGCTGACCTCACTTAAAATCTGCAGTTATGGCCCTGACCAATTTAGGGCGTTTATAGAAAAAAAAAGTTTTAAAATGTAATTATTTTAAAATATATTATGAAGGTTTAGATAACTCAGATTTTTCTTATGTGTCTATTTTTAAATGTCTGTGCTGGATATGATTTGAATAAGAGATGTAAGGAACTTCTTAAGGACAGTTACACTTTTGATTTAATTATGTTACTTTATTAGTGCTTCATTGAATGGTAATTTTAGTCACATGTTAATTAGAAACACCTTTGAAAGGTGCACTCTAACCAATAGGCTAGTTGTGACTGTTTGGGATTTTTTTTTTTTTTTTTAATCAAAGATTTTATGAATTTTTTTTTTTGTTTCTCTAAAACAGGCTTATCTGCTGTGAGTTGTCTTTCAAACATGAACATTTTAAAATATTGGATTAGGCAACTAGTGAAGTCTTCAATTTTCTGTTTATTCTTGCATTGGAAAAAGAACTTAGATTGGTTGTTTTGTTTCCTGAAGTCTTAGCTTAGAACAATCGGTCTAGAGAAGGAAGAACATTCTCTTTCTATAGCTGTAGAAGAAATTATTACTGTTGAAAGCTGAGTTGGCTTTTCGATGCTTAGCGAAGGTAGATTGAGCAGTGACTTGTTCAGAGTGGGTTTTATTCTGTATAAGCAGTTCTGAGGAATCTTATGAGACTAGGGCTATGGGTGATCTATATAATTGTTGTTTAAAGTGTATAGGCGTATATTAGTCTAACTATTGTGTATAATTAGAAGTTTTATAGTTTTTATCTTGTGATGCTTAAATGTACCACATACCATAAATTAAAGCTGTATTTCATAGTTTAATTTACAAAAACATGTTTTGGGAACTTTAACTGTAAAAGTGCCTTTTAATTAAAATACTGTTTTCAAATTCAATTTTTACATGTTTTTATTACTGATTTCTGTCCACTTTTAACTTGTGGTAGACTGTATCGTAAAATGATCAACCACATTATAGTTTCAAAATTAAATATAAGTTGAATTCTTACATCTACATAATAAATGTTGGAAGTATTTTTAAGTCACTTACCCTCAGGTGTGGCTCCTTTTGAATTTGGGGGTGGGCAAATATTTCTGATTAAACAAAGCTACAGAAAAACAGGGACACATGTGAAACAAGCTACGTTTGAGGGTAAATCACATGATACTGTTAAGATAGTAATACTTGTTTATTTAACAGTAAAATGCGTGCTGTATCTGTTATTAAGAATATTTTCTGTAGGCCTTTAATATAATTTTTCACAATTCCTAACAGAGAATCTGTATTGTACATATTTTGGCATACTGAATTCTGTACTTATTTTATGCTGAACAGTTAAATATTTTATACTTTTTATAATTCTGAAACTATTTGAACTTTCTAACCTAGCTGATTAAGTAATCAGATTTTGTTTTTCATTATTTTACATTCTGAATTTTTTTACAGTGCATTTTTAACTTCTGACATTATGCCAGGAAAATTAAAAGTTTACAGAAAATTAAATTTACAGTCATTCGAGACTAAGTGGAAGTTGGTAGGTAAATCATATAACTATTGATTTAAAAACAGTAGCCACTTAAGTGGGTTTTTTTTTTTTTTTGCAAAAAGATGCTTATTTATTGTGTAAAAGATAGTTCTGCCAAATGAAACAGGTTAAAGTAATTTATAGCAGGACCTTGTGGACGTAACTAAGTTACTAAGGATATTTCAGTAATATTTGAAACACTAAAATTCAAGCATTCAAATTATTTGTACCTCATTTTTGTCATGATGAGGCTTGACCTGCATTCAGCTGAAACTCAAACATGTAAGGCTATAATCCTTAAATGGGGCACGTATTTTAGTGTTCTGGCCTTTTGGAAAACAGCTAGTTAATAAGAGTAAAGGACCACCAGAGGGAGTATGGGGTCTACACATTTAATTTAATCTATTTTCTACTCTTGGTCTGGAAGAGAAACATTTTAAAAAATAGGAATAAAATTTTAGCTCTCTAAAATAGGCAAAAAGATATTGAAAATTGGGAATTGTAGCTCTTTGGAACTGCTGTCATTTTTGTAACACTTAATCAAATTTGTTTTTTTCTTTTTAGAAAAAGGTACAGTTACTAGAAAAATAAAAATTATATATTTTCAGAGTGAAATAATGGGTTTTTAAGTAAACAGTTCTACATCTGTGAAAGTTATGGAACATCCGAATGCTAAGAATGTTTTTAAGATTAAAAATGCAGTCCATTTGAGTTGTATGGTCTTGGAACTGCTCATTTTTTGGAAGGAGGAATAAAAGATGGAGAAAGATCAAAGACTAGAAGAGGGGTTTTTTCCCTTTTGTAGTCTGCAAACCTTTGCTAAAGCAGGCGATGGTAAATTTTTGGAACCATTTGTGATGTTCAGTTGGTAGTCTTGGCAGTTTTTGTGTGATGTTAAATGAAGAACCACTCCTAGTCCCCTGTAAATGATCATCTGATGATCAAAAACGGGCTTGGGGACTTCAAATTGATCTCATCAGAAATCCGATTTGTGTGTATGTTTCTCAATGTTCCTGTCTCTGTAAATTAAAGATCCTTCTAGCTGCTAAAAATTACACATGGAATTTGAAGGTCAGAATGTCTCTGTCACAGACAGTGCTGCAGTAGGTTGCTTTTTGGAATGGAGGTCTTTTTCTGAATAAAGATGAAATGGTCTTTACTCATGTTAAATATTAGCCAATGGAATTATTTCCCTGTTTAACTTTTTTTTAAAAGCAAGACAATAAAATAAAATCTTGTAACCTTAACATATTTTGGATTTTACCCCCTAGCATTAAAAAATTACTTCATGATGGATGGTCATATTTAATGTTCTGAAATTCTAGTTTGGAAAGGGGATTTGTTGTTAGAAGATGGTATTTCATTGATGCGAAATAGAGTAGCTTACATGGAGAGAAATTTGTTTCTCTTTTGAATTATACTTAGGTTAAAATATAATATACTTATTAAGAAGAACTGAAATGTTATCTAAATTTATTTTCATTGTGAACTTTATAAGTTCGTTTAATATATCTTGGGGGTTATTCCTAGGTAGATCTCTCAGAGTCCATTTGTGTACACACACATAAATACATATACACAGGTAGGAAGATAAATATCTATACTATGTGTATTTGCATTATATATGTAACTATATGTTTATTATATGTATACATATAAATCATCTATATGACTTCACAGGCTTATTTATATGTGAATTCTTTTTTTTTTCAAGTGAAATCTTGCTTCATCAAGAGGAACAAAGTACATGTCCACACAGAAACTGATGAAAATGTTCATAGAGTCTTTCTTCACAATAATAATAAACTAATGACTCATGGTGGCTCAGAGATTAAAGCGTCTGCCTGCAGTGCAGGAGACCTGGGTTCGAGCCCTGGGTTGGGAAGATCCCCTGGAGAAGGAAATGGCAACCCACTCCAGTATGGAGAATCCCATGGACGGAGGAGCCTGGTGGGCTACAGTCCACGGGGTCGCAAAGAGTCAGACATGACTGAGCGACTTTGCTTTCACTTCACTGTCAATGACTCATACAATGACATAGAAGAATCTCAGAAATATTATTCAGAGCAAGAGAAACCAAACACATGTATGTATTGTTAGATGCCATTTATAAAAAATACAAGAACAGACAAAACTTAGGTATGGTGATAAAAATCAGGAAAGCAGTTTCTGGGTAAAGGCTGTGGATAACTGGAAAGGGACAAAGGGGAACATGTTTTGTAAAGAAACTCTTCAGTTTTCAAAAAATTAATTAATTTTACTTTGCTGGGTATTTGTTGGCGGCATGTGGGATCTAGTTTCTTGACCAGGGATCAAACCCTGGCCCCCTGCATTGGGATAGTGGAGTCTTAGCCACTGGACCACCAGGGAAGTCCCCAAAGGGAACTTTTGAGGGTGATAGAAATATTCTATAGCTTGGTTTGGGATTCAAGTGATTAAATTCACGTATGCGCTTTCAGGGTAGCTTTTAATTTTCATATATTTTTAACTTACAGAACAGTTTCAAGACCAGTACACAGAACTTCCAGATTCATCAATTGGTGGTATATACATTTGTTCAAATTTACCAAGTTGAATACTTAAGATCCGTGCATTTTATGGTATGTAACTTTTACTTTCATAAGGAAAAAAGCTATAAATATTTGTTGAAGATGAGAATGACTTTGTTATCTGAAAAAAGTGAAATACCTCAATTTGAAATATGGAAGCAGTACTTTAATAATGTAGAAAAAGAGAATTACTGAAATGTCTTTTGTCTCTATATGTATCTGTCCTCCTTCTCTCTGAAGTCTCATGACATCATATTTCTGTTAGAAGAAACAGAATCCTGAAAATGATTCACGGCACAATTGCCAGCAAGGAAACTGGTTTATTTTGTTATGCTGTGTAAGTCACCTAGGGAACGAGACTGCTACCTAGTGATAGCATCCTGGGAATTAAAAGTACTGATAATTTCCATTAAGAGAGTTGCACATCTTCAGTGTGCTAGGTTTTTCTCAAACATGTGCAATCTTTACTGTTCTAGAATTCACCAAAGAAGAGGGAAACAAATTTGGTTGTTCTTTTTGGGTGGTATTTATAATAGGGAGGAAAGAGTGGTGTGTACAAACAATATAAATTAGTCTTGATCATAGGTAAGTGGTGAATTTGGTGCTCTCTATTAGTTTTAGTGCTGCCATAGAGTGATTTGATGGCACCCCACTCCAGTACTCTTGCCTGGAAAATCCCATGGATGGAGGAGCCTGGTAGGCTGCAGTCCATGGGGTCTCGAAGAGTTGGACACGACTGAGCGGCTTCACTTTCACTTTTCACTTTCATGCACTGGAGAAGGAAATGGCAACCCACTCCAGTGTTCTTGCCTGGAGAATCCCAGGAACGGGCTAGCCTGGTGGGCTGCCGTCTATGGGGTCGCACAGAGTCGGACACGACTGAAGCGACTTAGCAGCAGCAGCAGAGTGATTTGAGTTAAACCTATTTAAGTCATATCTTAAAATATGTCAGTTGTTAAGACATTCAACTTTTTTTTCTTAACTTACTGTTTTATGTAAGCTTAAATATGTTCTTCACAATTTAGGATTGGGCATTATTTATGGATATTCACTTTTCATCCTTTTTTTTTTTTTTTGCATCTCCATAAGAAATTTGTTTATTTGGTTATGCTAGAGTGGAAGATGATTTGAAGTAACAGGAGAACTAACCAACAGGCTTAACAAATTAATCATTGATGACTGGGGATAAACACTTATGTTGCCTGTACTAACCAAAACTGTACATATGTATTGTCTATAAATTTTTTCCTTAAGTTTTTTGATGAGAAAAATGACAAATGTTGAACTCGGCCAACATGGATAATAGGACTGACTTTCTTCATTTAGTGAACACGCTCCTGTTCCTCATGTCCTTTTCTCCCTTTTATAGACACTAAATTTCACTGGTCTGTTGAGCATGAATTAAGCATTATTTGAAAAATTTTAAGAATTTTGTTTTGAGTTGTCAAGCCTTAACTGCAGATAGAACTTTAAAAATACTTATAGGTAGCTTTTCTTTTAGACTTTTTATTATGAAAGTTTCAAACATACACAGAACTGGAGACACTAGTATAATGAACATCTATATACCTATTCTCCAGGTTTATTAATTATCAACAGTTCAGTTAATGTGCTTTTAAAACTGTTACATTCTCACAAATATTGTAAAGCAGTAGTATTAGTATACCAGTTTCTTTTTTTCCCCAAAATTTTGTTGTACATAGAGAAACCTGAAAAGCGGTGTGTTTTAGCTCAGACTTCGCTTTGGACGATCAGTAATTCTGAAACCATTCTTATTCTTGGTTCCTTTCCGTCAGTTCATATCCTGGAAAAGAAAGATAAATTTTTTAGCTTTTTCTTTATAGTAAATTAGTTCAAATACACTATAGAATAAAGTACTGTTCATCTGAAAAGTTAGATTATCTTCAAAATGTAGTGTCTGAGGAATGCTGTTGTTTAAATGTTTTGCTGTTATTTTCTCTTCCTCTAAAAACTAAGTCATTGCTGTGCTTTTTTAGGCTCCAAATCTGTATCTTCTTGAGGCCTTCCGAAACTGAGGCCCAAATTTTCACCTGTGTCTTGAAACCAAATATGTTTAAATACCATCTCTGTAGCAACTGCACACCAACACCCCCTCCCTCTGCCCCCAGTCAAAACACTTTCTTGACTTTCCTCTTTATCTGTTCCTAACACTGTTATTCTTACTGGTCATTTTTTTTTTTTTCCTACCTTATTCTTCCTTTACTTAAAGCTCAATGAATCACTAAATCACTTTGTTTCTAAATTTATGCTTTTTTGTCCTTTTCATTTCCACTTTAATTGTCCTAATTTGGGTAACATGTTAGCAGGAAGTTATCCTTAACCTATAATGAACTTGATATATATCAAAATTAAGATGTAAGATATATTACCAAAGTAAAATAGGGCAATTTCTTCCCTTTCAGAGAAGGCTTCCGTCTTATAAGCAAACACATAATTTTTAAGGCCTAGGAAATCATTATATTTGAACCAAGGTGACGTAGATGATCTCCAAACCACTCAACCTGGTGAATGATGGCCGGCAGGGGTATAGGCGGCAGACTTTCTTACCACAGAAATGGCCCAAGTGAGTTCCTTCTAGCCCAGAATATCTGCAGGTGCTTTGCAGTGGGGCAGATACTAAGTGTATGTAACACATTTTCAGGACGTCTTGTGCTTCTGTGGTAAAAATAAGGGATCTATTGGTTTACTTGAAAACTCTTCTCCTATTCCTGTGGCAAATTTCCTGTCCAAGATAGTTCTCATCAAAAAGCCATTATGCCAAAAGTGACTTCACACTCTTATCTCATTACTTTCCTTCTCTTTACAGGCTCCTAGAATTGAGGTTTGTCAGAAAGATAGGAACTCAGGTTAGTTGAGAGGATGTAAAATAAAAATGGGAAAGTAAGGGATGTCTGTTGCACTTCGCATGAGCAGTAGCCAGCCTCCAGTGGTCTTGGGCCTGAGTCCTTTCCAGATGGATTGTAGCTTATGAACTTGGCTTGCCTTTGGTCAGCTTATGGAGATCTTTCTTTCTTCTTTCTGCTCTTCTGGGAATTGTTTGAATTTCCTCCTGGAAATTTCCAAGATGCAATTTTACATTACTGACTCGGGGATAAGAGAATAAAATTTGATACTGTTTTAGATAATCCAGTATATCTGATTATTTTCTTTTGTGGGAAGTAGGAATAATACAGGGATTCTGAGATGCTTATGCAGAGATTAATGGTTATTAAGAGTAGAAAATGGAGGAGAAAATTACACCATTTATAGGAAGGCTAGTATGGTGGGGCTAGACCTTTGATGAGGAGTATTGCTACATGATCTTGGGCAAGTTACAGTTGTTAGGATTAGTGGGATCCTTCTCTATAGTACAGAAACTAGAGATAAATCCTAGGGTATAGGGAATGGGGGAGCCTGAAGGGAGAAGGAATGGAATGGAAGAGTTTCCAAGGATTATTTTGGTTTAAAATATAAGTTAAAATCTTCCTGAAGTTTTGGGGATGGCAGCTCTGCCTGTGGCATCAGAATGTGGTCCTGAGGCCCTCGTGCACTGTGAGAAGCTGTGCCTCTTAATCCTGAATGCTTGGTGTTCAGAATAGTGCTGGAGAGTAAGTGAGAGTTGAGTTGAGTTGTTAGGACTGATTTTGTCTTCAAGTTTTGTGGTTGGGTGGAGATTAAGAGTCTGGTTAGACCCTTAGGTAAGACTGTCACCACCGCTTTGTGATATGGGACAAGATACATAGCTTTTCTCTGAGCCTCAGTTTCCTCATCTATAATATTGGGAGGTGCATGCAGTATTAATACCTACCTAAGGGCTGTGAGGTTTAAATGAGACAATACATACAAAGTACTTAGCCCAGAACCTGGCATATGTCTTCAGTAAATATTAAATACAATTATAGTTTCATTAATAAGCAATTTTGTGTTTGGATAATAAGTTCTGTTAGGTTCTAAGTAGTGTTGTTACAGAATAAATAAGATCCTGTCCTTAGACAAGATAGAACGTGTACACAAAAGATAAGTAACAACCCAAGTCCTGTGGTAAGTGACAAATGAGTGGTGTACTTAAGAACTCGTGAGGCAGGAGTAATTGCTAAGCGGATGAGGATCTCAGGAACGTGACAGAACTCCACCTGAGCTTTGTAGGACTAGTTAGCAGGTTAAGGGGATAGGCTCCTTGGAGCCAGACTGCCTGTGTTAGAGTCCTGACTCTGCTACTGTATAATCTTCAGTAAGTTACTTGACCTCCTTCCTAGGGTTGTTGAGAAAGTTAAATGAGTTAATACATGCCAAGTGCTTAGAACAATGCCTCAAATGTGGTTAGAAGACCCAACACAACCCCAAAAAACCAGAAACAAGCCACATAATTAGAGCATGATAAATTGTTGCTATAAATTGAGAGAAGGGAGAATGCATTTCAGGTAGAACATTGAATGATAATGAAGGGGAGGTATGGTAAGTTTGTTTGAAATGATGAAGCCAAATGGATTCAAGGGAATAACCTGTGGAAAACAGTGGGGGATTGTGTTGGGGCAGAATTATGAGTGATTAAGCCAGGGACTATGACATCTTCTCCATATATTTCAGGGGAACTTGGGAAGATTTTTTGGGTTATTGTAAAGCATCCTTTTGTGCTATGAATAACATTTCTAAGTCGTGTCTCTTGCATTTCTCACTGTCTTTCCTGATTTCAGTGTCACTGAAACTGATGTTCATACTAATTTTGACAATGAAGTTCATGATCCTCTACTTTGAACCATTATGGCTCTTTAATCTGTCCATTTCTTTTTGTAAACATGTATTTTGGCTAACTTTCCCTATTTCTCTCCTTGTTCTATTTGTTTACATAATGCTTATTCCTTTTTTTCAAAGTTTAGTGGGTGTCTGTTGTTTTCCACTCTGCCCTCAAAAATCCCAGTAGAGATCCTAAATCACCAAAGTCAAAAGTAGGGATAGGGCAGAAAAAGGTGAGGAAAGTGAGGAAGTATTCTCTAGTCCAGCAGTCTTATTTTACAGATGAGGACATTGAGGTCCAGAGGAAGTTATGTGAAGATCCACAGCTAATAATTAGCAACCTATACCTTTCAGAGCTAAACAAGGGCTGTTTTTTTTGTTTTGTTTTGTTTTTTTACACTGTTATCCTAGTATGATTCTTAACAATCTGGGTAGGAGTTAGAGTAGTATCACTAATAATATTTCTATTAACAACTATCAGACCCCAAGGTAAGAATTTTACTGCTAGGAATAATGTGATAATAATTCACTCTATTCTTAATGAGAAGCCCATTAGCATTACTGTTCCTTTTTTTTAAATATAAATTTATTTAAATTGGAGGCTAATTACAATATTGTATTGGTTTTGCCATACATCACCATGAATCCGCCACAGGTATACACGTGCTCCCCATCCTGAACCCCACCTCCCTCCTCCCTCCCCGTACCATCCCTCTGGGTTGTCTCAGTGCACCAGCCCCGAGCATCCTGTATCCTGCATCGAACCTGGACTGGTGATTCATTTCATATATGATATTATACATGTTTCAATACCATTCTCCCTAATCATCCCACCCTCTCCCTCTCCCACAGATTCCAAAAGACTGTTCTATACATCTGTGTCTCTTTTGCTGTAATGTTTAAAACCAAACTACAAAGTGTGCTTTAGAAAGAAAAGGATTTCTTTTATTTTTAAAGTTTTAAATTATAAATAGTATTATAAATAACATTCTCAAAAAAAGTGGACATTTTGTTCCTATCATGGTGGAGCACAGGTTCTCTTATAGAGTGATTGATGGGCCCGTAAGGTTAGCATGAAATGCTGGGAACTATTGTACTTTCACCTCACAGCCCCAAGACCTGTACTTCTGCTCGGACAGTTGTCTCTAAGCTTACATCTTCTTCAGCCTCTTACATTTTACCATATGCCACACGTAAGGGTGAGAATACTCTTCTGGATCGTTTTCCTGCCTAGGTGTAATCTGACAGACTATATTTTATAAAGCCCTAATCTTTATTTAGTGTCTGGATACTCTAGTTGCTCAACAAATGCTTCCTTCACTTTTTACAGAGCACATAATTTTTTCTCATTAATGTCATTTCCTAATCTCTAAATCACTGTCACCACTTTTCTGCTCTTGCAGTGTCTTGTTTTAACTTTGGCAAGATGCTCCTCTTGTGTTTTGAAAACTTGTGTGATGTGCAAATACTTTTTTAGTCACTTTAAGCATAATTTTATCATAAAATTATTTCACAGCTGGTAATATTTCCATGTTCTGTATTCTTCCCCAAGATGAAAGAAAGAATAAGTGTCATGGGTTACATAAAGATGCCCGAGACCTCTCTGCTCATCCTGCCGTATCCCTTAAAAAAAAAAAGGCTTCTAACCAGATTCATTTTTACTGAAATACTTATTTTTCTTTATCATTTTCAAACGCCGTGAAGCTGAAGTGTATATACACAAAGAAGAACTGTGTCCGTGTCCTCAGTGCTTTGTATCAGATCCCTTAGTTGTATTGTCTATGCTTTAGTTTCTTTTTCCTGTCTTCATTTTTCTGAGGATTTTTTTCTCTTATGATCTGCAACTTGTTTTGTATAGATGATTATTCTTTATAGCAAATTATAACTTCTATTTATGCTAATAGGAAAGATAAATACTTCAAAATTAAATTTTAGATTTTTTTGATAGCTCTGTGTGTGTGTAAGGATCTCTTAGCCTCTTTCTTCAAATTATAGGAGTTTGTTTTCTGTTTTTAAATTTTTTTCTTGTAAACTGTTTTATTGTTTTAAATAAATTTGTTAAATTCTATTTTATGAGTGGTTTCTAGCCTTTGTTTCTATATACATATATATATAGAAGCAAAGGCTTCTATATATATATTTATAGAATATGTTCTTTATATATATAAATTATATTGTGTATAATTATAATATGTGCACTGTGTATAATACCATATTATATATGTAATATATAGCATAAATATTGTATATGTTAATATAGTTTAGCTTTGGGTGTAAGCCTTCCAGTTCTCGTATGATCAGAGAGAAAGGAACAATTGGTTTTTGTAACCTTTATATAAATTATTTGGCTGTCTTGCTTACTCCATTTATTATTTTCCATTTTTTGTTTGTGGCTTCTATAAGTGGAGACCTTTAATATTATACATTCTTATAGACTGTAGTCTTTGTTACAAAATGAATTTATTTTTTCATTTTTAATATGACTATTTAGATTTTCTGTTCAACTCATGGTATATTTTTGTTTAGTTTTTGGTTAGATTTGTCAGTTTGGGTTGTAGTTCATCTTCCTATTGTTTTTGTTCATTTTATTAATATCTCCTTTAATAAACTATTTGGTATTACCATGTGCTGAATATTTTCGTGTTTGTGTATCTATAGCTGCTAAACAAGTGTGACTGAGTTTTCCTCTTTAAGATTCCTAAGTAAATATTTTTATACCTGTTGTCTATTTTGCATCTGAAATGCTGGTAACAGTAAATAAAATTTTAGTACAGTTTATGTGAGTTAATTTTTTATGACAGTTATCTAGCTTTGCCAGACCAATTTTGTTAGGAAATTGAAAACATTTAAAAATTAATAATTCTCCTAATCTAGTGCCCCTAATTTAGTAATTTGTTTTGATCCTAGTCTTTTATTTTGAGAACTCAGCAATGACTTTTTAAAAAATGAATCATGAAATGTGTGAAACAACTTTAAAAGGGGAAAGTAAAGATACATTTTAGGACCTATATTTTTTGTGAATTGGATTAACAGATTATTCAGTGATATAAAGATATGTCTTTTAAATTAAGTTTCTTCTATAGTCATTGAAAAGATTTGATATCTTGTAATTAAAATTAAAAGGCAAGCACTATTAAAAACCAGAATTCAAGCATAAAATACTTGAGAAATAGTGAGCAGGATGAGAGTGGAAAGAAATCTCTAAACCAGTAATCTGAGGCAAGATATTTTCTGTATTTAAACATTGAATTTAGCTCTGAGCTTCCTGGCAAGCAAGAGAAAAAAGGGAATAGGATGGGCTTCATCGTTATTGTCTAATAAAGAAAGCTTATCAGTTTTTAATGAGAGAGAAACCTTTTCTGAGTTCTAAGTTAAAAAAGAGGTTGTTATGTGAATTCTTAATAAGGAATATATTTATATTTCCATTTTTATACCTTAACTAATTACTGCTGTTGCTGTGTTAGCTGTCATACACCATTCATATGCACTGTAGTTATATTTGATCATATTAAGTTTATATCCACTGTTGTCAAAACTGTGGAAATACCATGGCTAGGGTGTGTTTATATATTGCCTCTAGAATTGTAGCCATTGACGAACAGGAAACTGAAAGCTAAAAGTTCAGGAAATGTATTTAAACTTTGTGGAAAGAATGTATAGGATACTTTACTGAAATCCATGGCCGTTTGAAGACTAAAAAATTATGTCTGCATTTAGTTAGAGAATAATAATATGGATTCTTACAATGCTGTCAGATGCTTAAATATGATAATAAATACAGTATGCACATTATGTGCCAGGAAGATTGTGCAATGCTAGAAAAAAATGCAGCGGATTATTATATGTGTTCAGCTATACTCTCAAGAAATAAAACAGCTGGCACAGCAGTTGAATTCTTCAAGGATGTCTTATTTTCAGAGAATTACAGAGTGTTGGTTTTAGTTTTAGTTCCAGGGAAGGAGAGGTCCCTGTTTTACAAGATAGTCCATTTCACTCTTAGGAAATTCTAATGGTTAAGTTTTATTTTCTCATATTGGGTTGAAGTTTGTTCCCTTGTAATTTATAATGTACTCTATAGTTTTCCTAGTTTTGAAAAGAAAATAGTTAACTGATAAAAAAAAATATTAAAAAAAATAAATGTTTATTATACATTTCAAGTGTTTGGGTTTTGTTTGTTTGTTTTAGGTATTGTGGCATTTTAGGTGCCTCAGGAAATACTAAAGGTTGAGGTCTTTATTTTTGAAGTGGTTTAGAAGATTTCTGTCACAGGACATATGATGAACGTGTATGCTGGGTAACCTATTTTCTTACTGTTTCTATACTTAGCTGTTTTAACAGGATGTGATCTATATGGTTTCAACATTATTGTTTGAAACAACATGAAGTTTTAGTAACTTCTTAGAAATGGGGATTTTCTAATACTTTTTGTTGTTGTTGTTGTTGTATTTCAACAAAAGAGGTCGGTTATGATTCTTTCACTCCAGTTTTGTGATTTGAAGTTACAGTCACTCAAAATATTTAGGAACCGCATTAAATGAGAATTCTATTTATTACAAAGTTCTTCTAGGAAATTTAGCTGTATTATATGTCAGCAATTATCATTTTAATAGCCTCATTTAAGTTAGCCTTTTTCAGAATTGATTGAATTTGGATCTGTCATGGTTTTGCCTCTGAACCGTTGGGATGGCCAGGGGGCTAGAAGGAGCTGACTGGCAGGACTAGGGATGGGCCTACCCCAGGGGTGAGGAGCAGTGATTCCCTAGTGGAAAGTCCCAGAATGGTGTTTGCAGTAGAGGGTGGAATGGGCTCTAGGCTGACCAAACAAAAAGTCTCGACCAGGCCAGACCATACAGGGCGTGGTATAATGAGTTAGGCGGGTGGACTTTAGGCAGTAGCTGATCTGTTTTTGTAACAAAGGGTTCTTTTCAAGAACAGCTCTTACTTTCTCCTTATTGTATAGTACATGTTTATTGTAGAAGAATTTAGTGAGTATATATAAATCCATACAGAAAAGAAAAATTTTCAATAATGTTTCTTCCCTTTTGAATTTTCTTAGCTAATTTCCCTTAAATTTCATTTACCGTCTACGTTACTTTTTAAAATTTATTTGAAATGGTGTTTGTTGAATTGTTCTTTCACAAAGTGTGTCTTTGATAACTTTTTCAGTTAATTATGAAGGAGATAGGAGTTAACCTTTAAAGCCCTTGTTTTTGTTTGATGTAATTATTCTATTAATTTTTATCTATTTTATGGGAAACTATAGGCACACAATGAGAACACAAACCTGAAAGTCAGAGTGGTTCTTACAAGGCGAACAGGAAAAATGGAGCAGGGATGAGGTCCTTCTTGTTCACCATTATGTCAGTATCATCAGGTACAGTGCCTGACATGTAGTTAGTGTTCCATAAATAATTGTTGAATGAATCGATGAGTTTCTCATTAAGCACTTTGAGTAGCTCATATTTCCTGCACTGTGGATGATCAAGTTGAATTACATTCATCCAAAGTTAGAGAGTCTTTGCTGTGCTCAGTCCTGTTTTAAAAATGAAAGTTAAGATGATTTTTTAAAAAGATTATGTGCGCGCGCACACCCCATAAAAAAGTGAAACTCCCTTGTTTCTTTCTCTGAATCCCATTCTCCAGAATTTGCTACTGTTAATGACTGGTATTTTTTTCCTTAGATGTTTTCTTGCATTTACAAATATATGTACATTTTCTTTATACAAATAAAATAGTAGTCTACATTGTTGTATAACTTGCTTTTCCCCTTCTTAAAGGTCTTTCCATATCAACTCATATGTAACAGCTCCATTTTTAAAGACTTTTTAAAAAAAATTATTTATTTATTTGACTACAGTGGGTGTTAGTTGTGACGTCTTTAGTTGCAGCATGCAAACTCCTAGTTGCAGCATGTGGGATCCAATTCCCTGATCAGAGATTGGATCTGGGCCCCCTACACAGGGAGTGCAGAATCCTAGCCACTGGACCACCAGGGAAGTCCTTGTAACTGCTTCTTTATTTTTAATTGCTGCATAATAGTCCACTGTGGAGATGTATAATAATAGTCAAGGAAGTTTCAGTAGTGTGCCCACCTTTTTTTTTTTTTTATTAACCATTTCACCAATATTGTGTTTAATAACCTTCCACATGTAATTTCGGAGAAGGTAATGGCACCCCATTCCAGTACTTCTGCCTGGAAAATCCCATGGGTGGAGGAGCCTGGAAGGCTGCAGTCCATGGGGTCGCTGAGGGTCGGACATGACTGAGCGACTTCACTTTCACTTTTCACTTTCATGCATTGGAGAAGGAAATGGCAGCCCACTCCAGTGTTCTTGCCTGGAGAATCCCAGGGACGGGTGAGCCTGGTGGGCTGCCGTCTATGGGGTCACACAGAGTCAGACACGACTGAAGTGACTTAGCAGCAGCAGCAGCACATGTAATTTTGCTTTCTTCTGTGAGACTATCAGAGAAGGCAGTGGCACCCCACTCCAGTACTCTTGCCTGGAAAATCCCATGGATGGAGGAGCTTGGTGGGCTGCAGTCCATGGGGTCGCTAAGAGTCAGACATGACTGAGCGACTTCACTTTCACTTTCCACTTTCATGCATTGGAGAAGGAAATGGTAACCCACTCCAGTGTTCTTGCCTGGAGAATCCCAGGGACAGGGAGCCTGGTGGGCTGCCATCTCTGGGGTCGCACGGAGTAGGACATGACTGAAGCGACTTAGCAGCAGCAGTGAGACTATCTACAGGATATTTCCTGGAAGTGCTATCGGAGGGCTAAAGGATATTTGCACTTACACTTTTTATCAGTTCAGTAACTCAGTCATGTCCAACTCTTTGCGACCCCATGGACTTGAGCACATCAGGCTTCCCTGTCCATCACCAACTCCCAGAACTTGCTCAAACTCATGTCCATTGAATCAGTGATGCCATCCAATCATCTTATTCTCAGTCGTCCCTTTTTCCTCCTGCCTTCAATCTTTCCCAGCATCACGGTCATTTCCAGTGAGTCAGTTCTTTGCATCAGGTGGCCAAAGTATTGGAGTTTCAACTTCATCATTAGTCCTTCTAACGAATATTCAGGACTGGTTTCCTTTAGGATTGACTGGTTTGATCTCCTTGCAGTCCAAGGGACTCTCAAAGAGTTTTCTCCAACACCACAGTTCAAAAGCATCAATTCTTCTGCGCTCAGCTGTCTATATAGTCCAACTCTCACATCCATACATGACTAGTGGAAAAACCATAGCTTTGACTTGAGGGACCTTTGTTGGCAGAGTAATGTCTCTGCTTTTTAATGTGCTGTCTAGGTTGGTCATAACTTTTCTTCCAAGGAGCAAGTGTCTTTTAATTTCATTCCTGCAGTCACCATCTGCAGTGATTCTGGAGCCCAAGAAATAAAGTCTGTCACTGTTTCCATTGTTTCTGCATCTGTTTGCCATGAAGTGATGGGACGAGATGCCATTATCTTAGTTTTCTGAATGTTGAGTTTTAAGCCAGCTTTTTCACTCTCCTCTTTCACTTTCATCAAGAAGCTCTTTGGTTCTTCTTCACTTTCTGCCATAAGGGTGGTGTCATCTGCATATCTGAGGTTATTGATGTTCTTCCTGGCAGTCTTGATTCCAGCTTGTGCTTCATCCAGCCCAGCGTTTTGCATAATGTACTCTGCATATGTTAAATAAGCAGGGTGACAATGTACGGCTTTGACGTACTCCTTTCCCAGTTTGGAACCAGTCCGTTGTTCCATGTCCAGTTCTAAGTGTTGCTTCTTGACCTGCATACAGATTTCTCAGGAGGCAGATCAGGTGGTCTGGTATTCCCATCTCTTTTAAGGATTTTCCACAGTTTGTTGTGATCCACACAGTCAAAGGCTTTCTGTAGTCAGTAAAGCAGAAGTAGATGTTTTTCTGGAACTCTCTTGCTTTTGTGATTGATCCAGCAGGTGTTGGCAATTTGATCTCTGGTTCCTCTGCCTTTTCTAAATCCAGCTTGAACATCTGGAAGTTCATGGTTCACGTACTGCTGAAGCCTGGCTTGGAGAATTTTGAGCATTACCTTGCTAGCATGTGCTGCTGCTACTGCTTAGCTAGCATGTGAGATGAGTGCAATTGTGTGGTAGTTTGAACATTCTTTGGGATTGGAATGAAAACTGACCCTTTCCAGTCCTGTGGCCACTGCTGAGTTTTCCCAATTTGCTGGCATATTGAGTGCAACACTTTTACAGTATCATCTTTTAGGATTTGAAATAGCTCATCTGGAATTCTATCACCTCCACGAGTTTTGTTCATAGCAATGCTTCCTAAGGCCCACTTGACTTCACATTCCAGGATGTCTAGCTCTAGGTGAGTGATCACACCATCGTGATTATCTGGGTCATGAAAATCTTTTTTGTATAGTTCTTCTGTGTGTTCTTACCACTTTTTATAGATGTTGGAAAATTCCCCCTTAAAGATAGCATACTGCTTTGCACTCATTAAGAACATGAGTTGTTGTTTTCTAATAACTACATGCTTTCATGTGGGTTAGAAGAGTTCAACTTTTGAAAATGAATCCTCCTTCTGGTAATTTGAGTGGTTCAGAAGATGGATTAAATCAGATATCCCCATTGCCTGACATAAGTAGTTGAAGTCAAGTGGAAGATGGTAGCCTATACTTTACACTGATCCAGATGTGAAAGATCAAAATGTTGGTTTTCAAAGGTTTTGTCTCCTTGGGAAGTTTAAGCTCAACATTTACAAGTGACCATCTGAAAGGATGGAAGGTCCTTGAGTATTGGTTTGAGAAGTTTGGTTTCATTGTTCTCAGGAACTATTTTAAGTCCTTGAACTGGGGCGTGTACTGTATGAGAGAGATTTACTGGTGGTGTGTACCAAATGAATAGAAGGGAGTGAGTAGGCTGGAGGGCTGTGGTGACTCAGGAAGGAAAGGAAGAAAACGCAGAATGTGATAGCTGTGGGATTGAAAAGCTCAGACTGTAGGAAGCAACGCGCAGTTGGCGGGCCCTGTCGATGATGTGGGGAAAGTGAAGTGTTTGAAGTTGTGGAAGAACGGCCAGACAGTGCAGATGATGAAGTCAACAGAGAAGGGGCCAAGTTTGGAAAAGTTGATTAAAAAAAAAAAAAAGGAGGGGTATAAAAGGGTTCTTAAGTATCTATAACCAGGCAATTCAGGAGAGATTAAAAAACTGGAGAAGGGAAGAGGGAGAAATTAACTAGATATGGAAGTTATCTGCAGGTGAAGTTGAAATTAAGAGTGGATGAGTTCTGGGATGAAATGGTTGACAGGGGAAAAGCTGTTGATTGAGAACTACATTTTGAAAAGAGGTACTTGCAGTGATGGACTTCCCAAATGGTTCAGTGGTGAAGCATCCGCCCGACAGTGCAGGAGACGTGGGTTCGATCCCTGGATGGGGAAGGTCCCCTGGAGAAGGAAATGGCAACCTACTCTGTTCTTGCCTGGGAGATCCTATGGACAGAGGAGCCTGCTGGTCTACAGTCCAGCGGTTGCAAAAGAGGCGGACACGACTTAGTGACTAAACAACTTGCAGTAATAGGAGATGGGATGAAAAGAGCAATTAAGAAAAGAAGTCAGTAATCTGAGAAACAGGAAAAGAATCAGGAGAAATCTTATTGGGAACTCATCTTCGTTTTACCTTCGTTTTTTTTTTTTTAATGGCCTTATTTTTAAATTTTATTTAATTAATTTTTTGGCTGCACTACGTACGAGCCATGTGGGATCTTAGTTCCCAGAGCAGGGATTAAACCTCAGCCCCTGCATTGGAAACATAGAGTCTTACCACTGGGCTATGTGGGGAGTCCCTCACCTTCATTATTTTTCTCTACATACGATATTGTATTTACTGGATGTTTTCCAGGCAGCTGCCATGTTCTTCCTTTGGTGTAATACCTCAGAAAATTTTGTTGTGTGTATTTTAAAGTTGGAGTTAGTTTTATTCCTGAAGTTGACACTTGAAAAAAAGTCTTGGAAAAGTAGTTTTGGTGTCATGCTCTGTGCTCAGTCTGTGCTCCTTTTTTGTGTAGTTTCATAAAATCTTTTCATTTTGTTTTAATATCTGTGGATCCAACAAAAGAAAAAAATGCCAGCTTATTATTGACTAGATACAAGTCCAGATACCTTGTGCATTTTAACTGATCATTTAAAAAATGTATATTGGCTTTGGAAACTCAGCTAATAACAAATGATAAGAATGAGTATCTTTTTTTATTTTAGAAGAACGTAGTGTGAATTTAGAGTGTACTGTCATGGTGCTTGTCAGGATGGAGCCTAGTCACAAGAAATAATCTAGAGTCAAAGCCAGGGCCCTGTGACTTCACCAGAGTCAGTAGGTGAAATGGTTCAAATGCAGGCTCAGGAGTCATTCTGCCTGGTTCCACTGCACACGAGCAGTATTATGCCCCTGAATTTCACCATCTGGACATGCTAATAATAGTTTGTATATCAGGGTCATTAAGAGGATCCATCCTGGAACTTAACATTCTAGTAAAGAGAGACTGGAAATTTTCAGATAAATACGTGTGCCAGGTGGTAAGTGGGGGAAAATAACGATAGGATTGATTGTTGCTGTTCCTTGCTCTTTTATATTGGGTAATAGGGAGGGTCTGCCCGATAAGAAAGTGTTTGAACAGAGACCTGCTGGAGGTGAGGAAGCAAACTAGAGACCAGTGAGGAAGCCGATTTGGGGCAAGAGTTTCAGGTGGAGGGGACAGCAAATGCAGAAACCCTGAGGAGCAGCGTATTGAAGGTACAGCAACAAGGCCAGAGTCACATGGGCAGAGTGAGAGGAGGAGCAACAGGAAATAATTTCAGAGATAGCCACTGACCAGCACGTGGGTTTTTCCTCCTTTATTCTTACTATTTTCAAAAATCTTTATTGGCGTTTAGCTGCTTGACAATGCTGTTAGTTTCTGCTGTACAGCAAAGTTAATCAGCTATGCATATGCATGTACCTCTTTTTCAAATCTCTCTTCCATTTAGGTCACCACAGAGTACTGAGTAGAGTTCCCTGCGCTATACAGTAGGTTCTCATTAATTACCTGTTTTATAGATAGCATCGATAGTGTACATGTAGAGTTTTAAGCATAAGAAGGATTTGGCTTTATTCTGTGTGAGATGGGAAGACGTTGGGAGTATTACCAGAGTTCATTTTTTAAGTCAGTCTGATTGTCACTTCTTTTCTTAAAAATGCTTCAGTTCTCTACTTGCTTTGGAATAAAAGTTCAAATGCTTTCTTCTGGCACACAGGGTCCTTCATAGTCAGACCTCTGCCCATTTAGCATCATCTGCTTCCTTCCCACATGTACCCTCCACTTTAGCCAAATTGGGTTACGTGCAGTTCCCTGCATGGGTCACAGTGATTTGTGTCTTCGTGTTTTTCTGCACGCTGATTGTCCTGGGAGACACTCTCGCCCTCAGCTCACATGGTCATGGCTCTGTTTCAGAGGGACCTCTTTGTGCTCCAAGAGCACCCTGTGCCTTGTTCTCTCACCGTCCCCTCCCCGGCCACTTTGTACTCTAGTCGCAGAGTCTTGTAATGTGCTGTGTTCTTTCACCAGCCTTGATTTGATTTCACTCTTGCCACACCCTTGCCAGTTGAAATTTTTCCCATCCTTCAAGAATCAGCTGAAACACTGCAATCTTTTCTCCCCTTTATAAATCTTTATAAACCTGCCCTCATAAATACTTTGTAGCTTTGTTATACTTAATCATAATTATCCTGAGTTAAAATGCTTCTCTGCCTTACCTCACACAGAATCCTCTGCTTGACTCATTTTTAGGTTCTGTTGTAGCCCCCAGTATAGTGTCTTGCACAGATTTCACATTAAGTAGATGCTCAGTGTATGTAGGATTTAAATGATAATTAGAAAAACTGTTGGGTTTCACGCTGATAAACTATTGGGTTTCAAAAGCAGCACAAATGAACAGTTAAAGTGAGATGGCTATTAAGAAAACAAATTTATTATAACATAGTGTTGATAATTGGCACCCCACTCCAGTACTCTTGCCTGGAAAATCCCATGGACCGAGGAGCCTGGTAGGCTGCAGTCCATGGGGTCGCTAAGAGTTGGGCACGACTGAGCGACTTCACTTTTACTTTTCACTTTCATGCATTGGAGAAGGAAATGGCAACCCACTCTAGTGTTCTTGCCTGGAGAATCCCAGGGACGGGGGAGCCTGGTGGGCTGCCGTCTATGGGGTCGCACAGAGTCGGACACGACTGAAGTGACTTAGCAGCAGCAGTGTTGATAATGGCATGGTTACTCTGATTCTCTCATATAGTTAATACAGCCAAAAATTAGTGCACCCCTTTTGATATGTGTAGTGTGGCAGGATGTATTCAGACATAAATGTCCATGGTTTTTTATTTTTTTGAGTTAGTGATACCCCTTCTGGAAATCATCTTCAGAAAATAATGCGGACTAGAATAACAATTACAATAGCTACCTCTACAACTAATGTTGAAAGTTTACTGTGTGACAGGCACCGTGTAAAGCCCTTTACACACATTACTTTATTTCTCAGAATCCAAAGACGTATCGATGCTAGTAATCTCATGTCGTGTATGGGGAAATTGAGGCACAAAGAAGTTAACTGACTTGCTGCCATGTTGTCAAGCCAAGAGTCCTACAAACAGAATTCATACCCCTAATTTTATAATGTGATAAAAACCTAGGCACAAAACTATTCACAGCAGTGTTACATAGAGTAGATAAATTGGAAGCAATGTATATAATTAATTGTGGTTCATCCATTCAGTAGATTAATCTTTTAATAGCTTTATTGGAATAAAATTCACATAATATTTATCTTTTTAAAGTCTACAAGTCAGTGATTTCCAATATATTCACAGTTACACAACTATTACCATTACCCCACTTCAGAACACTTTATCACCCTCAAAGAAATCTCATACCCATTAGCAGTCACCCCCTTTTCCTGATTACCCAATAAAATCACCAGTCTGTTTTCTGTCTCTATAGCTTTGCCTATTCTGGACATTTTGTATAAATGGAATTGTATAAGATATGGCATTTTGTGCTTGGCCTTCATTTAGCATAATATGTCAGGGTTCATGTTGCAGCAGGTTATAGTACTGCATTGCTTTTCATCACTGAATAATATTCTAATGAATGGATATGTGACTTTTATCTGTCTCATGGACATTTCTGACTAATGTCTAATGGACATATCCGACTAATGGACATTTGGAGTGTTTCTACTCCTTAGCTATTATGAGTATTCATGTCCAGGTTTTTGTGTGGACATATTTTCATTTTTTTTTGAATTGTTGATCAGATGATAACTAAATTTTAGAGGAACTCCCAGATGATTTTCCACAGCAGCTGCATCCTTTTACATTTCTTCTAGCAGCGTATGAGTACTCCACCTTCTCTAGATCTTTGACGATACTGGCTGTTATCGGTCTCTTTGCTAATAGCCATCCTCGTGGTTTTGGAGTGCTATCTCATTGTGGTTTTGATTTGCATTTCCTTGATGCCTAATGATGTTGAGCATCTTTTTGTGTGCCTATTTGCTGTTTGTAAATCTTGTCTGGAGAAATGTCTGAATCCTTTGCCCCCTTTTAACTGAGTTATTTTTTATTATCGAGTTAAAGGAGTTCTTAGTATATTCTAGATACAATCTCATTATCAGATATTTGATTTGCAAAATTTTTCTTTCATCCTGTTGTGTTTTCACTTTCCTGATGGTGTCCTTTGTAGCACAAAGTTTTTAATTTTCATGAAGGCTGATGTATTTTTTTTTTTTGCTTTCAGTTTCACATAAGAAAACCGTGCCTAATCCAAGGTCAGTGAAGATTTACTCCTGTGTTTTCTTCAGAGTTTGATAGTTTTAGCTCTTATGAGGAGGTCTTTGGTCCATTTTGAGTTAATTTTTGTATGCGGTGTGAAGTAGAGTGTCCAACTTCATAACCGTTTGCATATTGAGATCCAGCACCAGTTATTGAAAAAAGGCTGGTCTTTCTTCTATTGAATTGTCTTGGCACTTTTTTCAGATATCAATGGACCATAAATGTAAGAGTTTATTTACCAGCTGTCAGTTCTGTTCTACTGATCTATGTGTCTGTCCTCATCTTAGTACCACACTATGTTGATTCCTGTCACGTTGTAGTAAGTTTTGGCACCATGAAGTGAGTGTCCTCCCAACTTTGTTTCTTTTCAAGGTTGTTTTGACTGTTTTGTTCAGTTTTGCTGTGAACCTATAACTGCTGTAAAAAATCTGTTTTTAAAAAAGGACTCCTAAATTGTGATGTTGGGATTATGGTGATTTCTTTCCTCCTCCATTTCCTAAACTCGCTGTAACATAACTATATTATATTTATGTTTGGCTAATAGAATACTTTTTTTTTTTTAACTCAACATGCAACTCTTACCTTGTAGCTAAAAACCAGAGTAACCTAACTTTCCAGGGAGAATGTGTGAAGGTGAAGAGCTGGGGCATAAGGTGACGGTTAGAATGAGCCAGACTCAGATTTAACACGAGGCTCCATGGATGCGCCTTCTGTCTCCAGTCAGTCTCCGTCAGTTTCTTCTTTGCCATCTCACTCTCCATTAAAAGCTTTCCCTCTCACCTTAACTAAGGTTAAGGAAATGTTATCCTTTCCTCCAAATATTTAGGTGAATTTTTGGAATCTGGCTAGTCTATATAATTGCCATCCATAAATGGAATGAATGATGATTGAGTAGCATTAGGGCAAGGACCCAGATAGTGCAGTCTGAGCTGCATAAGTCACTTTGATGGAAGTTGATTTTGAGAAGTGGGCAGGGGAAAGTCATCCAAGCAGAGCTCTTTACTGACTTCTCTGCCCTTTTGTTCCTTCAACTCTTTGCATCTGTGTATGTTGTTTTCTTAGGAAATCATGGTGAGGGTAGAGATCTGCAGATGATGCTACTTAAAAGTTTAAATAGATGCACAGAGAAGCAAGCCTGTGACCGACTCAGTGACAGACTGCTTTTCCTATGTTGTCAGTACCACTACAGTGTGTGTGTGTGTTTTAAATAGCCTGGGGACTTTCTTTCCAGTGGAAGCAGTGTTAAAATCTCAGTATATTGAAATACTTGATAGGTTTGTGTATCATAAGTGTCCATTTGAAGTTTGTTTCAAAACAAAAGCAAGTTTTACAGACCTGCTAAAAACTATTAATACTGGTGTCAACCACAAGCCAACTTTTTTGTAGTATTAAGACTTTGAAATATTAAGATGATTTACACTGTATTTTTTAGTTGAATTAATAAAAGAAGGGGATTTTTAACCTGGATTTTTAAAAGCTGTGTTATATTTATTAATTGCATTTAGAAATGTAAAATCATACTTTTTTACTCTCATAAGGCTTAAACTTCTTACATATGTTAAAGAAAAATGAGGTGCTGAAGTTATGCAGGTTTTCAGAAATATTTGCAAAGCCATAGTTTTGACAGTTGTTTTAAAATCAAATACCTGCCACTTTAGGAGAGAGATGTCTTACTGCCAGTTATAGGTTTTGGCTTTTGTAATGTTGTGGAAAAACTATATCCTTTAGATTTCAGACTGTAGAAACTAGTTCTAAATAATTCTTGTTTTATAAAATACTTTCTTCCAATTTGAAGTTCCATTCATAATTCTTGTGTCTCCCTTTATCTGGCTTAAAAATACACTTGTGAGCTTGTGCTTCTGGCCAACATAGAATAACAGAGATTGGATTTACTCTCTCGGCTGTAATCACATAACAAACGAACAAACAAAAGCTCCATTAAAAAATATATGAAGTTTCAAACACTGAACAACTGGCAGCAAAGGATGATAATTCCCAAGACAGCAGAAACAGATGAAGTCTACAATTATCGTAGCTTACTGCCTAGAGAGAGCTTCCAGGCTGCAGCATGGGACCCAGCCTCATCCCAGCAGTCTGTCTAGTAAAGGAGGCTGTAGTTTGGAGAAGAGAACACAAAAAGGAAACTTCAAAGGTCTGCAGAGTGTTCCCCCTTAAGTTTTCAGATGAGTAATAATTAGTGCATATGTTGTATGGAAGTGCATTAGTGCATATGTATTAGTGTATTAGTGCATATGTTGTATGTTCCTACCTAAAGCCAGGAACCATCTGAAGAGAGTAGAGGGAATAATACCTGATTCCTTTTCAAGGTTAAAGTAGTATGTATTCCCACCAGCCAAAGGGAATAAACCTCCTAAGTCACAGGACATCGGGTAGTGTATTCAGAAAGGTGTTGCCCCAGCAGTGGTGCTAAACTATAGACTGCTCTCATCCCTTCTAACAAAGCTTAAAAATAGGCCTCAAAAGAATCAAACTGTTTCTGACTTGCTTCACTCTGTGTAATAGGCTCTAGGTTCATCCCCCTCATTAGGATTGACTCAAATAGTTCTCAGAAACCAACACAAGATTGTAAAGCAATTATCTTCCAATAAAAAAAAATCAGTCATTGTTGACACCATTTAAAAAAAAAAAAAACTATTTCCAAGTAATTTAACTGCATCCCAGAACAAAGCTCAAAATGTATAGTCATACAAAAACTAGCATTCTGTTGTCCAAAAGATAACAGATAACAAGTGTTAGTGAGGATGTGGAGAAAATGGAACCCTTGTGCAACTGTTGGTGGAAATGTAGATTGCTACAGCCATGGTGTGGAGATTCTTCTAAAAATTAAAATAGAACTACTGTATGATTTAGCATTTCCACTCCTGGATATTTATCCAAAGAAAACAGAATACTAATTAGAAAAGATATATGTAACCATACGTGCTCATTGCAGCATTATTTACAATAGCCAAGATATGAAAGCAACCTAATTACCCATCAACAGAGGAAAGGATATCGCAAATGTGATATTTTTATACAGTTGTTAAGTCAGACAGATTAATAATGTGTGATTTCACTTACATGTGGAATCCAAAACACAAAACCAATGAACAAACATAACAGAAACAGCATTACAGAAACAGAGAACAACAGGTGATAGCCAGAGGGGAGGGGACTAAGAGAAAGAAAGAAATAGGTCAGGGAAATTAAGGAGTACAAACTTCTGGTTGCAAAAAAAAAAAAAAAAAAGAGTCAAGGGTCTGAAATGTACAGTGTGGGGAATATAGTCAGTAACTGTGCATATCTTTGATGACCTGTTACTAGACTTTATGTGGTGATCATTAGACTTACTGTAATTATCATGTTGAAATGTACAGAAATACTGAATCACTATGTTGTTTAACAGGAACTAACATAGTGTTGTAGGTCAATTATAATTCAAAAACAAATTCATAGAAACGGAGACCAGATTTGTGGTTGCCAGAGGCGGGGGCAGGAAAAGGGGAAATTGGGTGAAGGCAGTCAAAAGATACAAACTCCCAGTTATAAGGTAAATAAGTACTAGGATATAATGCATAACATGATAAATATAATTAACACTTCTCTGTGTTATATAGGAAAGTTGTTAAGAAAGTAAATCCTGAGTTCTCATTGCAAGGAAATTTCTATTTAATTTTGTATCTGTATGAGATGATGACTGTTCACTAAAATTGTGATCACTTCATGATGTGTGTAAGTCAAACCATATGCTGTACAGCTTCAACTTATACAGTGAAAGTGAAGTCACTCAGTCATGTCCGACTCTGTGACCCCATGGACTGTAGCCTGCCAAACTCCTCCACCCATGGGATTTTCCAGGCAAGAATACTGAAGTGGGTCGCCATTTCCTTCTCCAGGGGATCTTCCTGACCCAGGGATCGAACCCTGGTCTCCTGCACTGCAGGCAGACTCTTTACTGTCTCAGCCACCAGGGAGCCCTCAACTTATACAATGCTAGATGTCAATTATATCTCAAAAAACTAGGGAGAAAAAAAAAATAGCACCAAGGTAAAATTCACATTTGATCTCCAATCAAAAGCATCAGACTTGTAAGGAAGCAGTCCTTGAGGAAAATTAAAAAATAGAAACAGATCCAGAAATGACACAGGTGATATAATTAGTGGACGAAAACTTTATTTTTATTCACTAATATCTGCTGCTGCTAAGTCACTTCAGTCATGTCCGACTCTGCGTGACCCCATAGACGTCAGCCCACCAGGCTCTCCTGCCCCTGGGATTCTCCAGGCAAGAACACTGGAGTGGGTTGCCATTTCCTTCTCCAATGCATGAAAGCGAAAAAGTGAAAGTGAAGTCGCTCAGTCATGTCCAGCACTGTATTATTTGAAGGTGTATAGCATATGGTTTGACTTACATACATCTTAAAATGTCACAATAAGTTTAGTGAACAGCCATCATCTCATATAACTGAACAAGTAGACAAAAAAATTAGTAATGATTTAGAAGAGTTAAACTATTATCAACCAACTGACCAAACTGACATTTATATGACATTCTACCCAATACAAGCAGAATGCATATTTTGTCCAGTTGCACAGAAGAACGTTTACCAACACATTTTAGTCCATAAAATAGTAAAATTACTTAAATCATAAAAGGTATATTAGCTAACCAAAAGGGAATTAAATTATAGTCAACAATAGATATGTGGAAAACTTTTAAACGTTTAGAAACTAACTGATTTTTAAGAAGCTCATGAGTCAAAGGAAAAAAAGATGAATTTAGAAAGCATTTTGTAGTGAATGAAAACACAACATATCAAAATTTGTGGGATGTAGCTAATGTAATGCTCAGGGGAAAAATCACTAAATACCTACATTAGAGAAAGTCAAGTTGAGCAAATCATTGTCCTCATCTTCTACCTTGAGAAACTAGTAGAGAAAATCAGACCCATAGTAAGCAGAAGAAATGAGCTAAAGATCAAAGCCAAAACCATGAAATAGAAAAACAGAAAGTTAATGAAATCAAAAGCTGGTTCTTTGAGAAGACCAATAAAACTGATAAACCTCTATCCTGTTGGATCAGGAGAAAAAGAAGACACAATTTAGCAGTATCAGAAATGGAAGAGTCAGCAAAGCTGCAGATACTGTAGTCTTTAAAAGGCTATGTAAAAGGATATGAATTACTTGATGTCAGTACATCAGACACTTAAATGAAGTGGATAAGTTTTTGAAAGACACAAAATACCAGTGCTCACTCAGGAAAATATGAATAGCCTGAATTATCTTATGTCTGTTAAAGAAATTGAATTCCCCCAAAGAAAACTCTGGGCCCGGATGACTTCCCTGATGAATTCTAGCAAATATTTTTGGAGGTCATGATACACAATTTAAACAAATTCTTCCATTAAGTTGGAGAGAATCCTTCTTAACTCATTCTATAACAATTGTATTGTCCTGATACTAAAACCAAATACACTACAAGAAAAAGTTAGACTAGTATCCTTCATGAACACAGTTGCACAACTCTTAACAAAATTTTAGCGAATATACTCCAACAACATATAAAAAGATAAAAAAATACAGTGACCAAGTGAGATTTGTCCCAGGAATTCAAGATTGGTTTGACATTTCAAAATCAATATCATGTAGTAAAGTAAAAATGGAAAACCATGTGATCAATTCAATAGATGCAGAAAAAGCATTTAACAAAATCCATCATTAAAAACTGTCAATGAATTAGGGAAAGAAACTTCCTCAATCAGATAAAGGACATCCATGAAAAACTAATAGCTGAAATCATACTTACCACTGAAAGACTGAATCCTTTCCTTCCAACATTAGGAACAAGGCATGATGTCCACTGTGAGTCACAACTTGCATTCAGCATTGTACTTGAACTTACAGCCAGTGCAGTCAAATAAGAAAAGAAATAAAAGACATTCAGATTGGAATAGAAGAAGTAAAAGTTTTTATCACAGGTAACATGATTGCCTATGATTTCTTTAAAAAGAAAAAAGGCTATTAGAATTAAGTGCACTTAGCAAAGTGTCCCCCTTCATGGATCACACCCTTGTGGTAAAGAGACTCGCATAATTCAGTGAAGTTATGAGCCATGCCGTACAGGGGAACCCAAGACAGATGAGTAATAGTGAAGAGTTCTGAATCAACTCTGAACATTCATTGGAAAGACTTGATGAAGCTCCAATACTTTGGCCACCAGATGCAACGATCTGACTCATTGGAAAAGACCCTGATGCTGGGAAAGGTTGAAGGCAGGATGAGAAGAGGGGGCAGACGATAAGATGGTTAGGTAGCATCACCTATTCACTGGATATGAATTTGAGCAAATTCCTGGAGATAGTAGAGGGCAGAGGAGCCTGGTGTGCTAAAATCCTTGGGGCTGCAGAGTTGGACATGACTTAGCAACTGAACACCAGCAAGCAAAATTGCAGGATATAAGATCAATACAGAAAAGTCAACTATATTTCTATATACTAGAAAACAAACAGCCAGAAGTTGAAATTTTAAAAAAATACGATTTGTAGTAAAATTTGAAATACTAAGTACCTAAGGATAAATTTCCTAAAAGATATGTAAGATCTCTCCACTGGAATCTATTAAATATTACTGAGAGAAATTAAGGAAAACTCAGATAAATGAAGATATACTGTATTCAAGGATTGGAAGCTCAATATTGTCCGTTTTCTCTAAAGGTATAGATTCAGTGCACCCTCAATCAGAAATTCAGCTCACAATGTGTAGAGAGTGTCAAGTTGGTTTTAAAGTTTATATGGTAATGCAAAGGTCCTAGGATAGAAGAGGGCTTCCCTTGTGGCTCAGCTGATTAAGAATCTGCCTGCAATGCAGGAGACCTCGGTTTCATCCCTGGGTTGGGAAGATTCCCTGGAGCAGGGAAAGGCTACCCACTCCAGTATTCTGGCCTGGAGAATTCCATGGACTGTACAGTCCATGGGGTTGCAGAGTCGGACACAACTGAGTGGCTTTCACTTCACTTAGAATAGAAGAATAGAGAGGACTTAAAACCATCTGATTTCTAAAACTTACTATAGCTACAATAATGAAGACAGTGGTATTGATGTAAAGTAAGTAGACCCATGGACAGAAAATATGGTCAGTTTCTGAGTACAGTGCCAAATCAATTAAATAGAAAAATGGTTAGTGTTTACAACAAATGGTAGGGGAACAACTTGATATTCATATACAAAAAACTAAATCCATACCTTATTCCATACCTTATATATAAAAGTTAATTCAAAATTGACCATAGACCTAAATGTAAGGCCCAAATCAATAAAATTTTTAGAAGAAAATATTTTTGATTTTGGGTTTGGTAAAGATTTTTAAGATACAACAAACGCATGATTTATAAAAGAAGACAAAGTTAAATTGGACTATATCAATTAAGAACATCTCTTTGAATGCCACATTTAAGAGAATAAAAGGATAAGTCACAGAATGGGAGAAAATATTAACAGATCACATCTGATTAAAGACTTATATTCAGATTATATAAGGAACTCTCAAAACTTAAGAAAATTAAGTCAAAAATAGGCAAAAGATTTGGACAGTTCACCAAAGAAGATACATAGATGGCAAGTCAGCCCATGAAAAGATGATCAACACTATTACTCATTAGGAAAATGCAGATTAAAATCACAATAAGACACCACTACGTACATGTTAGAATGTCTTCAGTTAAAAAGGCCTACGGTACAGTGTTAGGAAATGGAGTAGCTGAAAAGTTTACACACTTCTGTACAAAATGGTACATCTACTTTGGAAAGCAGTTTGCCACTTTCTTAAAGACCTAAAATATACACCTGCTCTGTGATTTAGCCTTTTCCACACCTAGGCATTTATTTAAGAGAAATGAATGCATATGACCACATAAAAATTTGTACCCAAATATTCATAGCAGCTTTATTTGTAATAGGCAAAAATTGAAAACAGTCCAAGTATGCATCAACAGCAGACATTGTGCCCTGTCTCATACAGTGGAATACTACACAGCAATTAAAAAGGAACGACCTATTGATACATGCAACAATGTATTTTATTCTCAAAGTAAGAGAAAGAATTCAGGAGGAAAAAGACATTCCGTTTATATGAAATTCTGTAAAATACAAACTATTCAGAAAGCAAATCAGAGATTGCTCTGATGTGAGCCAGAGAGAAGTGAATCATAAAGAAGTCCAAAGAAAATTTGTGGCTGACAAATACATTCATTATGTTGATTGCAATGATGGCTTTATGAATACATATATGTATGTCAAAACTTACAAATTGTATATTCTTAAAATATATGCAGTTTATTGTCAACTCTTAAAAATTTTGTGTGTTCTACATTTGGGGATAGCAAGCTGCTTGACTTTCAGAATCAGATAAGGGACTCAGTTTTTAAACTAATTTTTAAGTGATTAAGTTTGAAGTGAGAAAACATGCACTGTATTTATCAAGTTTACTTATAATTTTTAACTTATTACAAAATTGAGAAACAATAAATGTTCTAATTTGGGCTTTCTGAAAGTCTGAAGAATTTTTTATAATAATGATGTATCAAATGTTAGATTTAATTCTGTTGTCAAATTGGAACATTGTAGTCCAGATCAGATCAGATCAGATCAGTCGCTCAGTCGTGTCCGACTCTTTGCGACCCCATGAACTGCAGCACGCCAGGCCTCCCTGTCCATCACCAGCTCCCGGAGGTCACCCAGACTCGCAACCATCGAGTCAGTGATGCCATCCAGCCATCTCATCCTCTGTCGTCCCCTTCTCCTCCTGCCCTCAATCCCTCCCAGCATCAGAATCTTCTCCAATGAGTCAGCTCTTCGCATGAGGTGGCCAAAATACTGAAGTTTCAGCTTTAGCATCATTCCTTCCAAAGAAATTCCAGGATTGATCTCCTTCAGAATGGACCGGTTGGATCTTCTTGCAGTCCAAGGGACTCTCAAGAGTCTTCTCCAACACCACAGTTCAAAAGCATCAATTCTTCAGCGCTCAGCCTTCTTCACAGTCCAGCTCTCACATCCATACATGACCACAGGAAAGACCATAGCCTTGACTAGGTGAACCTTTGTTGGCAAAGTAATGTCTCTGCTTTTGAATATGCTATCTAGGTTGGTCATAACTTTCCTTCCAAGGAGTAAGCGTCTTTTAATTTCATGGCTGCAGTCACCATCTGCAGTGATTTTGGAGCCCAGAAAAACAAAGTCTGACACTGTTTCCACTGTTTCCCCATCTATTTCCCATGCAGTGATGGGACCAGATGCCATGATCTTCATTTTCTGAATGTTGAGCTTTAAGCCAACCTTTTCACTTTCCACTTTCACCTTCATCAAGAGGCTTTTTAGCCCAACTGGATGGTAAATAAATGGAGAGAGAGGAAGGAATGTTGAAAGAATACTGAGTGTAAGATGGTGGAAGTCAACAGAATTCTAGGCTTGGGAGACATTCTTACGATCTTGTTTGGATGACTAGGCGTCTAAGGTAGATAGAAGAATAAAGATCCCTCCAAAGATGCCCACATCCTAACTCCTGAAATTTATTAGTGTTACCTAACAGAGTAGAAGGGACTTTGCAGATATGATCAAGGTTAAAGGTTTGAGGTGGGGAAATTTTCCTGGATTATCTAGGTGAGCCCAACATAATCACAGGGATTCTTAAGAAATCAGAGAAACTTTCCCATCTGTGGCCAGAGGGAGAAGGTGACCATAGCACCATCTACATTTGGGGATAGCAAGGATGACCAGAGAGAAGACGATATTGCTGGCTTTGGAAATGGAGGATGTGGGCCATAGCCTGCTTATATAACTTATATGCAGAGTACATCATAAATGCCAAGCTGGATGAAGCACAGCTGCAATCAAGATTGCCAGGAGAAATATCAATAACCTCAGATATGCAGATGACACCACCCTTATGGCAGAAAGTGAAGAGGAACTCAAAAGCCTCTTGCTGAAAGTGAAAGAGGAGAGTGAAAAAGCTGGCTTAAAACTCAACATTCAAAAAACTAAGATCATGGCATCTGTTCCCATAACTCCATGTCAGATAGATGGAGAAACTATGTAAACAGTGACAGACTTTTTTCTTGGGCTCCAGAATCACTGCAGATGGTGACTGCAGCCATGAAGTTAAAAGACAATTGCTCCTTGGAAGAAAAGCTATGACCAACCTAGATAGCATATTGAAAAGCAAAGACATTACTTTGCCAACAAAGGTCCGTCCAGTCAAAGCTATGGTTTTTCTAGTGGTCATGTATGGATGTGAGAGTTGGACTGTGAAGAAAACTGAATGCTGAAGATTTGATACTTTTGAACTGTTGTGTTGGAGAAGACTACTGAGAGTCCCTTGGACTGCAGGGAGATCAAACCAGTCAGTCCTAAAGGAAATCAGTCCTGAATATCCATTGGAAGGACTGATGCTGAAGCTCCAATTCTTTGGCCCCCTGATGCGAAGAACTGACTCACTGGAAAAGACCCTGATGCTGGGAAAGATTGAGGGCAGGAGGAGAAGGGGATGACAGAGGATGAGATGGTTGGATGGCATCACTGACTCGATGGACATGAGATTGAGGAAGCTCTGGGAGTTGATGATGGACAGGGAAGCCTGGCGATCTGCAGTCCATGGGGGTCGCAAAGACTCAAACACGACTGAGCGACTGAATTGAGCTGATGGGCAGCCTCTAGAGTCTGGAAAAAGCAGAAGACTCTTTCCTAGAGCATTCAAAAGGAGTGCAGCCATGCTAGCACCTTGATTTTAGCCCAGTGAGACCCATTTCTATCTTCTGCGCTCCATAACTGTAAGATAAGTGCATATTGTTTAAGCCATTACATTGGTGACTGTTGTGGCAGCTGTAGAAAATATCTAAGAGGATAACCCTCAGAATTAATAAAGTTTTACCAGAAGGTTGCAGTACAAAGTAAACTCTGTGATACCAGAATAACTTTTTCCATTCCTTGGGAATTATTTTCCATTCCACATATCAAACGTCATTTTCCTATAAGGTAAAACATGCACTTATTCATTAAAAAGTAATCCTAGATATAAAACATTAGAGTTGGAACTTCCTTGGTGGCTTACTGGATAGGAATCCGCCTGCCAAGGCAGGGGACGTTTGTTTGATCCCTGGTCCGGGATGATCCCACACACCCTGGAGCAGCTAAGCCCGTGTGCTCCAGCTCCTAAGCCCAGGTGCCCTAGAGCCTGTGCTCTGCAACCAGAGAAGCCACCACAGCCAGCCCTTGCTCCAACTAGAGAACGCCTGTGTGCAGGATTGAACGCTCAGTGCAACCAAAAATAAATAAATTTTTTTAAAAAATTAAGAGTTGGAATAAACCTTAGATTTGTCACTCTAGTCTAATGTCACCCCCCACCCCACCCCTGCCCCTGAAATTTACAGATGGAGAAATGGAAAACTGAGCAAGAACCAAAGATCCTATAGCTTAGTTACAACAGGTTTGAGGTTAAATTCAGGCACAGGACAGTACTCTACCGTATACATGCCCTATAATTAGAAATTTGTTCTGGAAACATGGAATATATGAGTCATTCCAAAGAGGGTGTTTACTTGGGAAGATAGACAAATTTTTATCTAGCTGGCAGTATTCACTTAGGAGGTTAACTTGTCAGCTTGGAAGGTCCTCTCTTAGGTATGGTGTCATTCTCCAGGTTAGATTTTTCAGAGTAGACCTAGAAAAGGAATATAGTCAACTGATAATTAAATTTCAGTGCTGATGCCTTACACTGTCTCCTATTTTATTATCTTTACATTGATTGCTTTCGAATATCACAATTCATTTGTGTTTATCGAGTACCTCTTGCATGTCCATTTACACTAGGTGGTGGGGGTTCAAAAATGAATAGGACACACTTTGCCTGTATAATGTTTATAGACCTTTTGCCATATGTTACCTTGTTATCCTGTTCTTAGAAATCATCAGCAGACTTGGAATCAAACTGTTTGATCCTAATGAGTCAACTCAAGTTAATATACCACTGTGGCACAGGTGGAAATTTAATTTTTCTATCAAAACATGAATAGAGGCTCACTCCTGTGTTTACCCTTAGCAGTGTGTAAGTTCTATGGAAATTATTTCATCTGTACTGCCACAGGGCATAGTAATCAGAAGTGAGGTTGGGACATTAAAAGTTTGAAAGCCAACTTCACTTTCCTAGAAGCAATTGCAACTGTACTTTTATCTTTTTTTTTTTTTTTAATATTTATTTTTATTTGTTTGGCTGTGACCAGGATCTTAGTTGTGTCTCTGATCTTTACTGAGACACGCAAGATCTTCAGCTGCGACTTGCGGGATCTAGTTCCCTAATGAGATCAAACCCAGGCCCCCCCTGCATTGGGAGCACTGAGTCTTAGCCACTGGATTATCAATTAGGGTGCCCCTATACTTGTATCTATGGGGAAGGCAATGGCACCCCACCCCAGTACTTTTGCCTGGAGAATCCCATGGACGGAGGATCCTGGTGGGCTCCAGTCCATGGGGTCGCTAAGAGTCGGACACGACTGAGCGACTTCACTTTCACTTTTCACTTTCATGCATTGGAGAAGGAAATGGCAACCCACTCCAGTATTCTTGCCTGGAGAATCCCAGGGATGGGGGAGCCTGGTGGGCTTCCGTCTATGGGGTCGCACAGAGTCGGGCACGACTGCAGCGACTTAGCAGCAGCATACTTGTATCTTAAAACTCCCAAATGTATACTGTCACCCAGAGCTCTCCTGAGAGCAGGCTTCATCTCCCGACTGCCTTCTGGATCTCTTACAAGCACCCCTCACTCAACCAGAGTTTGCTTCCTCTACATAGGAGGCACTCCACCATGTTTGAATTAAATTGAACAGAAAGAATAAAAGATCCTGATAAGTGCAATGAAGTATTTTCATCATTTCATCATTTAAAAAAAAACTTGTCTTAAAAATCATGAAAGAAATATATACTTAGTGTTAATATTTAAATGATAAAAAATTTTGCAAATGAAAATTCCTTTTTACCTTCCTGAATCTCATTTTCCAGAGGTACTCATTTTCCACTGTCCTAACAGTGGTTAAATATACATTTCTTGTATATATTAGTAAATGTACACCATTTTCTTCCTAAAAATAGGATCCTACTAATTCTTCTGCAGCTTCCCATTCACTTCATAGTACATGTTGGACAGTGTTCCAACTTTCATGTCATTGTTAGAAGATTGCATATCTAGAATAAGAGCTTCCCTTGTGGCTCAGCTGGTAAAGAATCTGCCTGCAGTGCAAGAGACCTGGGTTCAATCCATGGGTTGGGAAGATCCCCTGGAGAAGGGAAAGGCTACCCATTCCAGTATTCTAACCTGGAGAATTCCACGGACTGTATCATCCATGTGGTCGTAAAGAGTCGGACATGACTGGGTGACTTTCACTTTATCTAGAGTAGCTAAGACCTCACCTGTTTCCTGTGAATATTTTTAGAGTTTAGTTGTCTTAACTCTAGGAAAGAACAATGATGAAAAAGACATTTTGGCATGTAATATTTGCATAATTGTAATCCAGTACACTAAAATGATTGTACACACCAAATCTATACTGGGAACCATAGTTGGTTACTGCAAGTAATTGTGATATACCACATTGTCTGTACCACATATATTGTCCCTTTTTGACATCATCTAGTGACTGGTTTTGTTTACAGCCCAGAGAACCAAATCATTGGGCACTGTGCATTGTAACAACACATTTCATTTATTACAGTGGTATTCTTTTTTAATGGATGGACATCTACAAAATCCTTTCTCACTTCATTTGTTTTGATGTTTAGACTCTTCGCTCAATATTCTCTTTAGATTTATCTCATCCTTTTCAAAGACTGAATAATATTCTTATGGTATGAATTTGTCAATTTCCATTTAAACATTCCTCTTGAGGAAAACCTTACTTTTATTTAGCCATATTAATTTAGCTGTAAGTTAAAGAAAGTGAAGTTGCTCAGTCGTGTCCAACTCTTTGTGACCCCATGGACTGTAGCCTACCAGGCTCCTCCGTCGATGGAATTTTCCAGGCAAGAATACTGGAGTGGGGTGCCATTTCCTTCTCCAGGAGACCTTCCCGACCTAGGGATTGAAGTCTCCTGCGTTGTAGGCAGACACTTTACCATCCGAGCCACCAGGGAAAATGTATGCTTGTGTTCTTATTCTCAAATCATTACTTTTTCGTTTCCCTGTGACTTTTTCCCCTGTGTATTTAAGCTTGTCTAGTTCTTTCTTATTCTTAAACCTTCACTCTTCAGTTCCCTTTCAACCAAAGTATTTTCCTGTTTCCCTTTGTAAGCATAATATGAGTATCAAAATTCTCACCTTTCACTTTTGCTTCTTATACATACCCTTCTACTTTACATTCACGGATGCTGCCTTTCTCTCCTTTCCATTTAACTGCTCAGTCTTCACCACTGCCTAGTACCTTTGGCAGACACTAGAAAGTGAAGTCGCTCAGTTGTGTTTGACTCTTAGCGACTCCATGGACTGTAGCCCACCAGGCTCCTCTGTCCATGGAATTTTCCAGGCAAGAGTACTGGAGTAGGTTGCCATTTCCTTCTCCAGGGGATCTTCCCTGACCCAGGGATTGAACCCAGGTCTCCCCCTTGTAGGCAGATGCTTTACCATCTGCGCCACCAGCAAAGTCGTGAGATACTAGGGAATACATAAAATCCACATTTTTTTTTTCCTTAAAAACTTTTTAGCCACATATGTATTCATGGGAGGTGTCCCATTTTATTCTAAGAATCTTCAGAAACATTTGGGAGGTAATTGCATCCATAAAGTAAGGACATGCTAAGAAAAAATGAGCAGTCAGATAATAAGAGTATACAGAAATAAATTTTTAAAAATCCTTTGAACAAATTAAGTGACAACCGTGGACATGGCTGACAAACAAAAGGTGATCTAGAAACTTCATCAAAAGATATCTTTTAGGATATAGAGCAAAAGGACAAAGATGAAATCTGAGAGAAAAGACCAATGTTTCTCAACCCTGTGTGCACACTAGAATCATCTGAGATGCTTCCTAAAAACACGGATATCCTGATCACAGACCAGTTCCATCCAGACTCTCTGAAAGTGGGTCCACAGGCATCAATGACTTTTTAAAGCTTCTTAGGTACTTCTGATATTTATTCCAGAAACATGTTTAGGAGACCTGAAGGATATAATCAAGGATATACCCAAGTCTGTCTAATAATACTTCTGGAAGCAGAGGACAGACATTGAAGGAAAAGAAACAGTAGGTACTTCCCTGAGATCCCCAGAGACTTGTTTTCAGTATTTAAGGACCAGGATGTTAAGGCCCTTGCACGGATGAAGGAGAGAAGACAAATACTATATATATCCTAGTGGTATAGCTGAACCCCTGGAATAAAGAAAATTTTTACCTCTTTATAGAAGAAAATGGGAGCCACCTTGTGCATTTGGGAAGGAGAAAGCTTGCCTGGCCTAATTGATGGAACACTGCATCTGGTGTCCCCAGGTGGGGCTCTGCTTAATTTCTCTGCTCTTTGGGAGGTTGTCCAGGTTCCCTTGGGAAGAGCTGTTATAGTTGGTGTTTAGAAGGCAATTTGCTCTTTGTTCTCTCCTTGGGACTGATCTCTTCTGCGTTCTAGTTCAGTGATACACTTTTTCTTGTTTTCAAGCTCAGAGCTTTATAAGTTTTTCTGTCTCTCCAGTGCCATTTCAGAGGGAGAAAGTTGACCTTGGTCCTGTCTTTCAACATTTGGCATTTGGATGTTCTTGTATTTTCTAGGTTTTTTGTTTTAATACTAATTTAACTCTTTGCCTCTTACTCATTTAAGAATAGTAATTTACCCAAGTAAATGGTTAGTGATAGGAGTAACTATAAATTTGGTCTATTAACTTTGCTTTCTTCAGTAATTACTGGGAAGAGTGAATTTACCAAAGCATTGTATGCATCTGAGAGAGACCATAAAGGAGGAAGCAATTTGTAGCTATCAAGTGGTAGTTCAATTTAGGATTCTCTTTCCTCTCCTGTCTTTATGATTGGCCATCCCAGAATCTTTGGTCTCTCCCTCCAGAATTGATCCAGAACGCTTCTGGAGACTTGACTCAGAACTTTGGGATTGCATTGGAAATGCAGAAAGCATCCTCAATTAAGGGGAAGGTCAGAGGACTAAGGAGAGAGCAGTGGCATTACGTACTTCACGTTGCTGAGCAATTATCACCACTCTTTTCCAGAACCTTTATATCTCCCCCAAAAGACACTCTGTATCCATTAAACCACTACTCTCTTCTCTGCTCTCCCAGCCCCTGGTAATCTCTATTCTATTTTTCTGTTTCTGTAAACTTGCCTATTCTATATATTTCATATATGTAAAATTATACATTATTTGTCCTTTTGAGTCTTATTTTAGCATAACATTTTCAGGTTCCTCCATGTTGTAGTATGTATCAGGATTTCATTCCTTTTTATGGCCAGATAATATTCATTTTAACAATATATAATTCATACTGCACACATAACCATATTTTGTTTATGGACACTTGGATTTTTTTTCTAAGCTTTTGGCTTTTGTGCATCATACTGCTATACCTGTTTGAGTCTCTGGTTTTACTTCTTTTGGGAACATAGCCAGGAGTGGAATGGCTGAATCCTATGGTAATTCTGTGTTTAATATTTTGAGGAACCACCAAACCTTTCCACAGAAGCCACACCATTTTACATTATTACCAGCAGTGCATGAGGGTTCCGATTTCTCTACATCTTCACTAACACTTTCCCTTTTTTGATAATAACCATCCTAATGGGTGTGAAGTGGTATCTTATTGTGATTTTGATTTGCATTTCCTTATGAATAATGATGTTGAACATCTTTTCATGTACTTATTGGTTGTTTGCATATGTTCTTGCAGGTTTCTTTTTTAAAGGAGGAAAAGTAAGTGTATGAACATATCTTAGAGTGTTTTTTGTCACCTCTCCATTCCCCACCCCAGTGTAAAGAACCAAATAACTGGAGGGACATAGGTGAATAGATAACAGTGTGCGATTTCATATAGACGTATGCTAAGTCACTTCAGTCGTGTCCAACTCTGTGTGACCCCATAGACGGCAGCCCACCAGGCTTCCCCATCCCTGGGATTCTCCAGGCAAGAACACTGGAGTTGGTTGCCATTTCCTTCTCCAATGCATGTCAGTGAAAAGAGAAAGTGAAGTCGCTCAGTCATGTCCGACTCTTAGCGACCCCATGGACTGCAGCCTACCAGGCTCCTCCATCCGTGGGATTTTCCAGGCAAGAGTACTGGAGTAAGGTGCCATTGCCTTCTCCATATAGACGTATAGTCTATACATTTGGTGTTGTTTCCTGTGCGTGCATGTATATCCTGTCTTTTATATGTATATATTGTCTATAGATAGATAACTCCTCCTGACACTCCTCTGTGACTGGACTTGAATGTTACTGGCCTGGGATTGAAAGTAAATGAGGGCTTTCCAGTTCATCCTTACATGAATATTCTCAAAATTAGGATGCATTTATACTGCATTTAGTCTTAAGCCCTTCCTTGTGTTTTCTTCCTTTTGTGCTTTAGTTTTAGGAGACTGAAAACCTTTATGGCCCAGACATATATGGTACTTAAAAATGTAATTTTCTGTGCTCCTACCAAAGTAGCCAGTTTCTCTGTTCTTTTCTGCCTTCTTTCTGAAAACTCTTGCTAGACAGTAGGATAATCTTTGATACAAGATACCTATATTTTAACAAAAAGAACAATGAGTAGAGTACGTAATATGCAAGGTTAATTTAGTGGATAAACCTTTAGAATGATTTCTCACTTGGGGGAATATGACAATATAGTTAGGTAAATTGAAGTTTTCAGTGCACTGTTGATGAAATACTCAGCATAGTCTCATTTTTCTGTGCTGTCTCAGGTGTTTGCTGACTAGCACTTTGGAGAGTGCATGCTTATCCATAACAGAACGAACTGTGTGTTCTCTTTCTGAGGCATTGGGCAGCTATTTCCCACTTTGGACAGTTCAGAACAGTAAGCTTTATCATAGATTAATATCCATAGCTACAGAGTGATTTTAAATCCAGAATAAGTGTAGGGTAGGGAACAAAGACACAGCTCTCTTATAAAAAAAAAAGTGAAACTTTGTCAGTGTGTCCAACTGGTTTTTAGGAATTATCTGTTCTTACAGCCTTTTTTTCATGTAACACTGAATCAAAGAAGTTTTTATTTGTTTTGTCTGATTCAAAAATCTGTATCAGATGGCATAACTGGAGTTACGGGTAAGTACTTAGAAAGTTCAGTTTATTTATTTATTCTTCCAGATTCATCTGCCTAGCTTTAGTTTGGTTTTTATCTTTGTGTTTTAATTATTTGTGCTACTTCTTTTCACGTGGACTCCATACTGGTCAAAATCATTTTCGGATCACAAAGGTTATTTGTATCCCTTCAAGTGTTAGAACCAAAACTGAAGAGCAAATTCCTTTATCAAATGAGATTTGTAAAGCTTGCAAATCAATGTATACAAGTTCCCTATTTATTTGAATTTGAGCAAGCCACTGTTTCTCAAGGGAAGGGTTAGAACCAAAACAAGATGTTTTTTTGAATCACAGAGTTTTCATCTGAAAGTTTAGCTGATCACCAAGTGACGAACGTTCAAAAGAAAGGCCTTGCCTTTGGGTGTGTTGTATTCATGCTTTCTGAGTGCTTTGTTTTTAGCTGCTTGTGCTCACACAGGCTGGCAAATAATTTGAAAGTGAGAGGCACACATCACGGCACCTCATCCCTAAATGCTTCAGCATGTCTCCGCTAAGAATGAGGAGATTATTCTCTACAGAAGCACAATACTATATCACACTCTAGAAAGCTAACATTATCCAATAATGGTAAGGTAATGTATAGTCTGTTTTTCCAAATTTTCCTAATTCTTCTCAAAATTTGCTTCTGTAAATTTTTGTTCCTCCTAATCTGGTATCTAGCCAAGGATCACACATTGCATTTGGTGGTTGTGTCTCTTTAGTCTTTTTAAAACCAGAGCAGACCCCTTTCCTTTCTTTAAAATTTTTTTCTTTTATAACATTAACATTTTGAGGAGTCTAAGCCAGTTGTCTTGTAGAATGCTCCACACCCTAATTTTGTCTTTTCTTCTTGCTTAGTTTCAGGTTAAACGTTTTTGGTAGGAATACCACTTGTATACTTCCTATTACATCACAGCAGGAGGCATAGTGATACCAGCCTGTGTCGAAGAAGATACAGAGTTTGGTCAAGATGTAGGTTACTTGTGTGATCAGACCACTCCACTGGAAAGCCCTTTTCCTTTTTTTAAGTATAAGTAGTCTGCAGGATCATGCTTTGAGACCCTCTGATTGTCCTGTTCCCTAACAACTTTTCACTTGATGGTTTTAACTTGTTTATTGATGTGGTTTCCCTAGGTGTTTACTGATGGAGGTCAATGTATCTGTAAAGCCCAACCTCCAAAATGTTTAAAAGATCTTTTCTCCCTGTTTTTGAAGCGCTTTCTGCAAATTTCTATGCATGAGAGAAGTGTTTTGTGAGTGGTCGGTTACTGGAATTTGGGTACAAATCTTGTTGTTCTAATTTTCCTGTCTTGCCCAGCATCACATACAACAACTAGGTACTTAGTTTTTGTTGTTGTTTGTTTGAGGACACTTTGTTCTGACCTTTCCCTTACCCTGAGCCAAGCATTTGGATCTTTGGTGTCTGGTATAAACTGTACTAGTAAATAAAGCAAAGGGGCTTAGCCCCTGGTTTTCGGTGTTCTCTTTGAAAATTTTTGAGTACAGCAAAGTTTAATTTGTGTCTTTGTTGACATTGAAGTAAGTTTAGGTCAACTGGAAGTGAGTTAAGATACATTTAGTTGTTTAATCATCAGTTTTATCAAATAAGACATTTGTCACAAGTATAAAATAGTTATTTTTCAATGTGTAGGCAAGAGGATCCCACAGTGACTTAGGGAGCCTTAACGTCCATTATTAGCCTAATATCAAATAACTGTGGAAGTTTCTTGACTTTTCCTTCTCAGCCACAAGAGCTGTTAGGGAATTCATCATGACAGCAGGCATTGAGGTGTTTTTTGTTTTGTCTGTTGATTAGCTTTTCAGTATTTGCCTTGCATGAAAAGCTGTCTGTCATTTTAGATGATTGATGATAATAAGAGCTAGTATACTTTTAACATATACATTATACCATTTAATCCAGAAGGTCACTCTGTGAAAGGAGATGTTACTTTTATTCTGATTACACAGGTAGAGAAAAAAGGCTTGGAGAAATTAAAAGTAAGCAACATCACACAGCTTGTAAGGAGCTCCAAATTCCTTGCCCTTTCTGTCTTACCAGTCTAAAAGGTAGAGGTGTTCCTGGAGAATCTAAATAAGGACAAACCATGACCCTGCTCTTAAGGACCTCTTAAATCTGGGCCTTCTGGTTCAAGATGGCAGACGAGAAGGATATGTGCTCATCTGCAAGAACACCAAAATCCAAGCTAGCTGTTCAACAGCCATTGACAGCAGGATGATACAACCCACCAAAAAAAGATATCCCATGTCCAAAGACAAAGAAGAAGCTGCAGCGTGATGGCAGGAGGGTGCAATCATGATAAAATCAAATCCCATACCTGTCAGGTGGGTGAGCTGGGGATCCAACAAAGGGACTGGGGATCCCCAGGGAATCTCACCCTGAAGGCCAGCAAGATTGGATTACAAGACCTCCACAGGACTGGGGGAAACAGAGACTCCAGTCTTGGAGGGCACAAACAAAATCTTGTGCACACCAAGGTCCAGAAGAAAGGAGCAGTGGCCCCACAGGAGGCTGAACCAAAACTACCTGCTGGTGTTGGACGGTGTCCTGTGCAGGCGTGGGTTGGCAGGAGCTCGCCACAGGGATGGGGGCAATGTCCCCCTTGGTGTAAGCCCTTTTGAAGGTCCCTGTTAACTGTACTGTAGAGCCCAGGGCTGATTTGTCTCAGGCCAAACAACTGCCAGGGAGGGAGTGCAACCCCACTCATCAGCAGATAGTTGGATTAAAGCTTTACTGAGTAAGGCCCTGCTCATCAGAGCAAGACTCAGTTTTTCCCACCACCAGTCCTTCCCATCAGGAAGCTTGCACAAGCCTCTTAGCCTCCTCCATCAGAGGTCAGACAGAAGAAGCAAGAAGAACCACAGTCCCACAGCAGCTAAAACAAAAAGCACATTACAGAAAGTTCATTAGAATGAAAAAGCAGAAAGTTATGTCCCAGATGAAGGGACTAGATAAAACCCCAGAAAAACAACTAAATGAAGTGGAGATGGCAACGTTCCAGAAAAGAATTCAGAGTAATGATAGTGAAGATAATCCAGAATCTTGGGAAAACAATGGAGAAGATGAAAGAAATGTTTTATCAAAGACCTAGAAGAACTAAGCTAGTGGAGGTGATGGAATTCCAGCTGAGCTATTTGAAATTCTAAAAGATGATGCTGTGAAAGTGCTGTACTCAATATGCCAGCAAATTTGGAAAACTCAGCAGTGGCTACAGGACTGGAAAGGGTCAGTTTTTATTCCAATCCCAAGGAAGACAATGCCAAAAAATTTTCAAACTGCTGCACAATTGTACTTCTCTCACACACTAGCAAAGTAATGCTCAAAATTCTTCAAGCCAGGCTTCAACAGTATGTGAACCGAGAACTTCCAGATGTTCAAGCTGGATTTAGAAAAGGCAGAGGAACCAGAGAGCAAATTGCCAACATCCATTGGATCATCGAAAAAGCAAGAGAGCTCCAGAAAAACATCTATTTCTGCTTTATTGACTACACCAAAGCCTTTGACTGTGTGGATCACAACAAACTGGAAAATCCTTAGAAGAGATAGGAATATCAGACCACCTGACCTACGTCCTGAGAAATCTGTATGCAGGTCAAGAAGCAACACTTAGAACTGGACATGGAACAACAGACTGGTTCCAAATTGGGAAAGGAGTACATCAAGGCTGTATATTGTCACCATGCTTATTTAACTTATATGCAGAGTACATCATGCAAAATGCTGGGCTGGGTGAAAAACAAGCTGGAATCAAGATTGATGGGAGAAATATCAATAACCTGAGATATGGAGATGACACCACCCTTATGGCAGAAAGTAAAGAAGATCTAAAGAGCCTCTTGGTAAAGGTGAAAGAGGAGAGTGAAAAAGCTGGCTTAAAACTCAACACCCAAAAAATGAAGATCATGGCATCAAGTACCATCACTTCGTGGCAGATAGGTGGGAAAACAATGTAAACAGTGACAGACTTTATTTTTGGTGGCTCCAAAATCACTGCAGATGGTGATTGCAGCCATGAAATTAAAAGACGCTTACTCCTTGTAAGGAAAGTTATGACCAACCTAGATAGCATATTGAAAAGCAGAGACATTACTTTGCCAACAAAGGTTCGCCTAGTCAAGGCTATGTTTTTTCCAGTGGTCATGTATGGATGTGAGAGTTGGACTGTGAAGAAAGCTAAGCACCAAAGAATTGATGCTTTTGAACTGTGGTGTTGGAGAAGACTCTTGAGAGTCCCTTGGACTGCAAGGAGATCAAACCAGTCAATCCTAAAGGAAATCAGTCCTGAATATTCATTGGAAGGACTGATGCTGAAGCTCCAATACTTTGGCCACCTGATGTGAAGAACTGAGTCACTGGAAAAGACCCTGATGCTGGGAAAGATTGAAGGCAGGAGAAGGGGATGACAGAAGATGAGATGGTTGAATGGCATCACTAACTCAATGAACATGAGTTTGAGTAAGCTCCAGGAGTTGCTGATGGACAGGAAAGCCTGACTGTGCTACAGTCCACGGGGGTCCCAAAGAGGTGAACACAAAAGAGCGACTGAACTGAGAAGAACTAAAGAACAGACAGACAAGTGAATAAATACGCTAGAAGGAATCAATAGCAGAATACCTAAGGCAGAAGAATGGATAAATGACATGGAAGACAGAATGGTGGAATCACTGTTGCAGAACAGAATATAGAAAAAAGAGTGAAAAGAATTGAAGACAGCCTGAGAGATCTCTAGGACAACATTAAATGCACCAACATTCAATTTATAGGGGTCCCAGAAGGAGAAGAGAAAAAGAAGACTTGAGAAAATATGTGAAGAGATGATAGCTGAAAACTCCTTAACATGGGGAAGGAAATAGAAGTCCAGAAATTGGAGAGTCCCAGGCAGGATATAAATCTAAGGAGGAACACACCAAGACATAGTAATCAAACTGACAAAAATTAAAGACATAAAATATTATAAGCAACAAGGGAAAAATGACAACATATAGGGGAACGCCCAGCAGGCTATCAGCTGATTTTTCACCAGAAACTCTGCAAGCCAGAAGGGAATGGCACTTTAAAGTGATGAAAGAGGAAGAACCTACAACCAAGAATACTCTACCCAATAAGATTCTCCTTCAGATTTGATGGAGAAATCAAAAGCTTTCCAGACAATCAAAAGTTAAGAGAATTTAGCACCATCAAACCAGCTTTCCAACAAATGCTAAAGGAACTTTGCTAGTCAGGAAACACAAGGAAGACACCTGCAGAAAATAAACCCAAAACAGTTAAGAAAATGGTAATGGATCTTACATATTGATAATTACCTTAAATGTAAATGGATTAAATGCACCAGACATAGACTGGCTGGGCAGATGAGAACATGTACATGTATGAAATTCTACTTACCATTTCACTCTGCTTGACCACCCCCCCAGATTGTATATAATTATTTTATATTGCCAGGTTAGTCATGTTTCCATTATGGCTTGCAGTTGTAATAATCTTCTATTTTTGGTCTGGTTATTGAGTGTGAAAACTGTTCTTTTTGTTTGTTTTGATTGTGAAAACTGATAAACATCTTTTACTATTGTGATTGTGCAACTCTTACTTAATACCATTGTATTATGAGTGGTCAACAGAAAAACAATAGATCTCTATATCACCAAAACTACCATTTAATCGAAAAACCTGTAATCACTTTGTAAAATCCAGATGCATATCAGAATTATTGGAATTTTTGAAAAATAAAAATGCCCGGGTATTGCTTTTTTTCTTCAGAGCTCCAGATATGTTTCTAATGAGCAGCCATGTTTGAAAACAACTGAACTACATGATGATCTTTTACTTTTATCTTGTTTGTTCCACTTTTTCTATTTCATATTCAGTGCTCCCATTTCATTTAGTTTGTTTTCCAGTTTTTCCATCTCTTCTTTTTTGTTTTTTGATGTTCTTTCTCAAGCCTTTATCAACTGCAGTATAAAAGTTTGTATACATATATGTAAAAACAGTATGTATAATATATATATTTCAGAAGACTTAGAATTTTTGCCTAACTATAAATTTTATGACATTTTGATTCCACTTGTTTGACTTAGTATGAATAGAATGCTAGATTTCTAATTTTAAAAAAAGATATGCAACAACAACAAAGGTTTACTGTATAGCACAGGGAACTATATAGTCAGTCAGTTCAGTCGCTCAGTCGTGTCCCACTCTTTGCGACCCCATGAATTGCAGCACGCCAGGCCTCCCTGTCCATCACCAACTCCCGGAGGTCACTCAGACTCACGTCCATCGAGTCGGTGATGCCATCCAGCCATCTCATCCTCTGTCATACCCTTCTCCTCCTGCCCCCAATCCCTCCCAGCATCAGAGTCTTTTCCAATGAGTCAACTCTTTGCATGAAGTGGCCAAAGTACTGGAGTTTCAGCTTTAGCATCATTCCTTCCAAAGAAATCCCAGGGCTGATCTCCTTCAGAATGGACTGGTTGGATCTTCTTGCATTCCAGGGGACTCTCAAGAGTCTTCTCCAACACCACAGTTCAAAAGCATCAATTCTCCAGTGCTCAGCTTTCTTCACAGTCCAGCTCTCACATCCGTACATGACCACTAGAAAAACATGACCAGAGCCTTGGCTAGATGGACCTTTGTTGGCAAAGTAACATCTCTGCTTTTTAATATGCTATCTAGGTTGGTCATAACAGTCAGTGTCTAGTAATAACCTATAATGGAAAATAATTTCAAAAATAATATATGTGTATAACTGAATCACCTTGTTGTGTACCTGAAACACTGTTAAGTCAACTATACTTCAGCAAAATATGCATATTAAGAAAAAATTTAAAAAAGATCTCTTCAATCCAGTGCATGTGTCTTCTTATGAATATATTATAGAAAACAAATCAATGGAAGAGCTAAGAAAGTAAAGGGCAGACAACTGCAAAATAGAAGGTTAAAGTTGGTACAATGAAGGTAGCATTTGAGTGGGAAGAATGGGAAAGAAAAAGAATGCCCAAAGTATGGAGATGGGAAAGCACAGGACTTGTTGCAGGGGAAGCCTGGTCTGGTTTGGCTAGAGCGTGAGCCACATGTGAGAAAGTAAAGAAAGTAGTGGAGGCTCGACCTGAAACATAGGTTAGGGTCATGTTGTGGAAGGCGTTGAGTGCCATGGTAGAGAAGAACATCATTCTGTAGGAAAATTTGAGCAGGAAATGAAAAATGTGGCTCTATAAAAGAACCAATAATCATCATGATAAATGTTTAAATTTTTAAGTTATGACTTTGTGCTCATCCCTTAACATTTGTTATCTCCTTAATGCCTCATAGTGACTATGAACTATGAACATGAAACTGAGGCTCAGTGATCTTAAGTAGGTTGGCAAATATCAAACATATGGCTGGAGCTGAGGCTCAGACGGGGGTCTATCATTTTCCAAAGCCTTGTCCTATTTTCCACTGTGATAGATTGCTGTTTCTTTTATCAGATCACCTGATAAGTTCTTAATTCTCTGTCAGGAATATGGTTGTAGGAAAAGGACATTTTCAAGTTCTGAAAGGACTACTTCTCAATGTGTAATCATGCTAAGTAATATAATCACTGCCAAGCCTGACTTGCGCTGCTGTCTAATTTGGGACCAGAGCTAGATGGGAAATTGAAGATTTGGATGATGTTTTATTTACATGCCTCGTGACATCAGTACATACTCATAGCAAACGTTTTTATTTTCCTTTTTGGTGTTTAACCTTATTGGCCCTATGTAAATCTTGGGTCAGGTAAAGCTCTGTTTCTAGGGGCATTTTAAGATACATAATGAAGTGATGCTTCTAGCTAAAATTTGTTTCTTCTCAGCAGGTTTTCTACTTTTAAAAGACAATGACTACTGATGAAGCTGCCAAGAACAATGGAGAAAGCCCTGCAGCAGCTGTTGCTGAACAGGGAGAGGATATTACCTCCAAAAAAGATAGAGGAGTATTAAAGGTGAGGCCATGACATGTAAGGAAATTTGCTGTCTGGAAAGATTGTTAATAAAAATCCTTTTTTGTTTTTGGCTGGAGGTGTAGCTGGATTGGGGCTTCCCAAGTGGTGCAGTTGTAAAGAATCTGCCTGACTATGCAGGAGACGCAAGAGACGCGGGTTCCATCTCTGGGTTGGGAAGATCCCCTGGAGGGGGAAATGGCAACCCACTCCAGTATTCTTGCCTGGAGAATCCCATGGACAGAGGAGTCTGGTGGACTACAGTCCATGGAATCACAAAGAGTCAAAATGACTGAGCAACTGAGCATTGAGATGGATTATGTTTATTGAGGCTTACTAAGTACTGAATGCTACAGCTAAATTCTCATTTGGTCTTTATAACTGCAGGTTTATTTTTAATCCTAGATTATAGATAGTAAAGCTGAGGGCCAGCTATGTAAATTAACTTGCCGCAAATCATATATCTCAGTAAATGCAGGTCTGAGGATTTATGTTATGTCTGACTCCAAAAAGACTGTCTCTCTCTATTCTCACCAGAGTATAAATGGGCGATTATTTTAATATTTAAGTATATTAAAGCTAGCTAATGACAATTTAAAAGACTTTCTTAAAAAAAGTTAACTTGCAAAGTTCAAAAGGATTTGTTTTTTACATAGAGTTCCTGTGTGTAATGAAAACATTTTTTTGAGGTTTAATCAGAGAATGTATCTTACTTTTGAATTAGTGTTCCTCCTTAAAAACACTTTTTTCACACTGTAATTATGTTTACATGTGGTTTTTTTTTAAACCTTACAGTGGTCTTTTGAGACAGCACATTTGATTCTCCCATTTATATATGGAAGATATATGTGTTGTTATTCCATATAATAGAGAGGTTAAATGGCTTTAGTCATAGTAAGTTCTTTTTTCTCCTACACTGTTGTGATGTATTCAGGTTTTGTAAGGTTAATTTTTTTGCTGAAAAGATTATGTTACACTTTTTAAGTATTATCGATAAGCTAAGTTTTAATATAACCTATGTTATCAGTAGCAAATGAGATTTTTCTTTTAGTTTGTTTTGGCTAATCTTGCTTACATGAAAGCTTTCTTCACATATTCACAAACATCAATCTCTTCTGAATATACATGTTTTACTATTAGCTTGCTATATGCCAAGCCAAAGTTTGAAGACTTGCAAAATAAAGACTTTAGCATTATGGATGTGTACCATACTATCTTCAGCTTTCAGAGGGCTTTCAACCTTGTAGCTTTGTGAATTCAGTTCAGTTCAGTTGCTCAGTCCTGTCCGACTCTTTGCAACCCCATGAATTGCAGCACGCCAGGCCTCCCTGTCCATCACCAACTCCCGTAGTTCATTCAGACTCACGTCCATCGAGTCAGTGATACCATCCGCCCATCTCATCCTCTGTCACTCCCTTCTCCTCCTGCCCCCAATCCCTCCCAGCATCAGAGTCTTTTCCAATGAGTCAACTCTTCGCATGAGGTGTCCAAAGTACTGGAGTTTCAGCTTCAGCATCATTCCTTCCAAAGAAATCCCAGGGCTGATCTCCTTCAGAATGCCCTGGTTGGATCTCCTTGCAGTCCAAGGGACTCTCAAGAGTCTTCTACAACACCACAGTTCAAAAGCATCAATTCTTCGGCGCTCAGCCTTCTTCACAGTCCAACTGTCACATCCATACATGACCAGAGGAAAAACCATAGCCTTGACTAGACGGACCTTTGTTGGCAAAGTAATGTCTCTGCTTTTCAATATGCTATCTAGGTTGATCATAACTTTCCTTCCAAGGAGTAAGCGTCTTTTAATTTCATGGCTGCAGTCCTCATCTGCAGTGATTTTGGAGCCCAGAAAAATAAAGTCTGACACTGTTTCCACTGTTTCCCCATCTATTTCCCATGTAGTGATGGGTCCGGATGCCATGATCTTCGTTTTCTGAATGTTGAGGTTTAAGCCAACTTTTTCACTCTCCACTTTCATTTTCATCAAGAGGCTTTTGAGTTCCTCTTCACTTTCTGCCATAAGGGTGGTGTCATCTGCATATCTGAGGTTATTAATATTTCTCCTGGCAGTCTTGATTCCAGCTTGTACTTCTTCCAGCTCAGTGTTTCTCATGATGTACTCTGCATATAAGTTAAATAAGCAAGGTGACAATATATAGCCTTGATGTACTCCTTTTCCTATTTGGAACCAGTCTGTTGTTCCATGACCAGTTCTAACTGTTGCTTCCTGACCTGCATACACGTTTCTCAAGAGGCAGGTCAGGTGGTCTGGTATTCCCATCTCTCAGAATTTTCCACAGTTTATTGTGATCCATAGAGTCAAAGGCTTTGACATAGTCAATAAAGCAGAAATAGATGTTTTTCTAAAGCTCTCTTGCTTTTTCGATGATCCAGCAGATGTTGGCAATTTGATCTCTGGTTCCTCTGCTGCTGCTGCTGCTGCTGCTGCTGCCGCCGCTAAGTCGCTTCAGTCCTGTCCGACTCTGTGCGACCCCATAGACGGAAGCTCACCAGGCTCCCCTGTCCCTGGGATTCTCCAGGCAAGAATACTGCAGTGGGTTACCCTTTCCTTCTCCAATGCATGAAAGTGAAAAGTGAAAGTGAAGTCGCTCAGTCGTGTCCAACTCTTAGCAACCCCATGGACTGGAGCCTACCAGGATCCTCCATCCATGGGATTTTCCAGGCAAAAGTACTGGGGTGGGGTGCCATCACCTTCCCCGTCTGGTTCCTCTGCCTTTTCTAAATCCAGCTTGAACATCAGGAAGTTCACGGTTCACGTATTGCTGAAGCCTGGCTTGGAGAATTTTGAGCAGCACAGCATTACTAGCGTGTGCTGCTACTGCTGCTGCTAAGTCGCTTCAGTTGTGTCCAACTCTGTGCGACCTCATAGATGGCAGCCCACCAGCGTGTGAGATGAGTGCAGTTCTGCAGTAGTTTGAGCATTCTTTGGCATTGCTTTTCTTTGGAATTGGAATGAAAACTGACCTTTTCCAGTCCTGTGGCCACTGCTGAGTTTTCCAAATTTGCTGGCATATTGAGTGCAGCACTTTCACAGCATCATCTTTCAGGGTTTGAAATAGCTCCACTCAAATTCCATCACTTCCACTAGCTTTGTTAGTAATGATGCTTTCTAAGGCCCACTTGACTTCACATTCCAGGATGTCTGGCTCTAGGTGAGTGATCACACCATCATGATTATCTTGGTCATGAAGATCTTTTTTGTACAGTTCTTCTGTGTATTCTTGCCACCTCTTCTTAATATTTTCTGCTTCCGTTAGGTCCATACCATTTCTGTCCTTTGTTGAGCCCATCTTTGCATGAAATGCTCCCTTGGTATCTCTGATTTTCTTGAAGAGATCTCTAGTCTTTACCATTCTGTTGTTTTCCTCTATTTCTTTGCATTGATCACTGAGGAAGGCTTTCTTATCTCTCCTTGCTATTCTTTGGAACTCTGCATTCAGATGCTTATATCTTTCCTTTTCTCCTTTGCTTTTCGCTTCTCTTCTTTTCACAGCTATTTGTAAGGCCTCCCCAGACAGCCATTTTGCTTTTTTGCATTTCTTTTCCATGTCTGTGTCTGACTCCTTGTGACCCCGTGGACTGCAGCATGCCAGGCTTCCATGTCGTGTCTCACGACTTTTCCATGTTGTGTCTGACTCTTTGTGACCCCGTGGACTGCAGCATGCCAGGCTTCCTTGTCCATCACCAGCACCCGGAGCTTACTCAAACACATGTCCATCTAGTTAGTGATGCCATGCGGCTGTCTAATCCTCTGTCATCACCTTCTCTGCCCGCCTTTGATCTTTCCCAGCATCAGGCTTTCTTTTCAGTGAGTCAGTTCTTCATGTCAGGTGGCCAGAGAGTTGGAGTTTCAGCTTCAGCATCAGTCCTTCCAATGAATATTCTGGACTGATTTCCTTTAGGATTGACTGGTTGGATCTCCTTGCAGTCCGAGGGACTCGCCAGAATATTCAACACCACAGTTCAAAAGCATCAGTTCTTTAGTGCTCAGCCTTCTTTATAGTCCAACTCTCACATCCATGACTACTGGAAAAATCATAGCTTGGACCATACGGACCTTTGTCAGCAAAGTAATTTCTCTGCTTTTTTAATATGCTGTCTAGGTATAGACAGCATATTAAAGGAACAAGTGTCTCTTCATTTCATGTCTACAGTCACCATGTGCAGTGATTTTGGAGCCCCCAAAAAAGTCTGCACTGTTTCCCCATCTATTTGTCATGAAGTGATAGGATCAGAAACCATGATGTTAGTTTTCTGAATGTTGAGTTTTAAGCCAACTTTTTTCACTCTCCTCTTTTACTTTCATCAAGAGACTCTTTAGTTCTTCGCTTTCTGCCATAAGGGTGGTGTCATCTGCATATCTGAGGTTATTGATATTTTTCCCATCAGTCTTGATTCCAGCTTGTGCTTCATCCAGCCCAGCATTTTGCATGATGTACTCTGCATATGTTAAATAAGCAGGGTGACAATATACAGCCTTGACGTACTCCTTTCCCAATTTGGAACCAGTCCTTTGTTCCATGTCCAGTTCTAAGTGTTGCTTCTTGACCTGCATACAGATTTCTCAGGAGGCAGGTCAGGTGGTCTGGTATTCCCATCTCTTTTAAGGATTTTCCACAGTTTGTTGTGATCCACACAGTTAAAGACTTTGGCATAGTCAGTAAAGCAGAAGTAGATGTTTTCTGGAACTCTCTTGCTTTTTTGACTGATCCAGCAGATGTTGGCAATTTGATCTCTGGTTCCTCTGCATTTTCTAAATCCAACTTGAACATCTGGAAGTTCACAGTTCACGTATTGCTGAAGTCTGGCTTTAAGAATTTTGAGCATTACCTTGCTAGCATGTGAGATGAATGTAATTGAGCAGTAGTTTGAGCATTTTTTGGCATTGCCTTTCTTTGGAATTGGAATGAAAACTGACCTTTTCCAGTCCTGTGGCCACTGCTGAGTTTTCCAAATTTGCTGGCATATTGAGTGCAGCACTTTCACAGTGTCATCTTTCAGGATTTGAAATAGCTCAGCTGGAATTCCATCACCTCCACTAGCTTTGTTCGTAGTGATGCTTCCTAAGGGCCACTTGACTTTGCATTCCAGGATGTCTGGCTCTAGGTGAGTGATGACACCATCGTGGTTATCTGGGTCATGAAGATCTTTTTTGTACAGTTCTTCTGTGTATTCTTGCTACCTCTTCTTAATATCTGCTGCTTCTGTTAGGTCCATATGATTTCTGTCCTTTAATTGTGCCCATCTTTGCATGAAATGCTCCCTTGGTATCTCTGATTTTTTTGAAGAGATCTCTAGTCTTTCCCATTCTGTTGTTTTCCTCTATATCTTTGCATTGATCACTGAGGAAGGCTTTCTTATCTCTCGTCGCTATTCTTTGGAACGCTGCATTCAAATTGGTATATTTTTCCTCTTTTCCTTTACCTTTAGCTTCTTTTCTCAACTATTTGTACAGCCTCCTCAGACATCCATTTTGCTTTTTTGCGTTCCTTTTTCTTGGGGTTGGTCTTGATCACTACCTGTTTTCAGTGTCATGAACCTCCATCCATAGTTCTTCAGGCACTCTATCAGATCTAATCCCTTTAATATATTTGTCACTTCCACTGCATAATCATAAGGGATTCTACAAACTAAGATGGTGGAGTAGAAGGACATGAACTCATCATCTTCTGCTAGAACTCCAAAATTACAACTCACTGCTGAACAACTGTTAACAGGAGAGTATTGAATCCCACCAAAAAAAGATACCCCACATCCAAGGACAAAGGAGAAGCCCCAACAAGATGGTAGGAGGGGTGAAATTGTGTTTAAACTTAAACCCCATACCTGTTAGAGACGCTCGGAGGGCTCAAACAAGCCTTGTATGCACCAGGACCCAGAGACCCCACAGAGACTGAGCCAGAACTGTGTTTGAGTGTCTCCTATGGAGCTATGGGTCAGCAGTGGACTGGGGCAGGGGCTCTAAGTGCAGTGGACCTGGGAATGGCATAAGCCCTCTTGGAGGAGGTTGCCATTAATCCCACTGTAGAGCTGCCAGAACTTACACAGGACTGGGGAAACAGACTCCTGAGGGGGCACAAACAAGACCTTGTGCACACCAGGACCCAGGAGAAAGGAGCAGTGACCCCACAAGAGAGTGACCCAGAGTTGCCTGTGAGTGTCCAGGAGTCTCTGACGGAGGCATGGGTTGGTGGTGGCCTGCTGCAGGGTTTAGGGCACTGACTGCAGCAGTGCATGAACCTTTCAAAGGAGATCACCATTATCTTCATTACCTCCTCTATACTTTGGCCTCAAATCAAACAACAGGGAAGGAACACAGCCCTCATCAACAGAAAATTGGATTGAAGATTTATTGAGCATGGCCCCATCCATCAGAAGAAGACCCAGTTTCACCCTCAGCCTGTCACTCCCATCAGGAAGCTTCCGTAAGCCTCTTTTCCTTCTCCATCAGAGGGCTGACAGACTGAAAACCACAATCGCAGAAAACTAACCAATCTGATCACATGGACCACACCCTTGTTTAACTCAATGAAGCCATGAGCCATGCCATGGAGGGCCACCCAGGACACATGGGTCTTGGTGGAGAGTTTTGACAAGAGGTGGTCCACTGGAGAAGAGAATTGCAAATCGCTTCAGTATTCTTGCCTTGAGAACCACATGAACAGTATGAAAAGGCAAAAAGAAAGGACACTGAATGATGAACTCCCCAGGTCAGTAGGTGCCCAATATGCTACTGGAGATCAGTGGAGAAATAACTCCAGAAAGAATGAAGAGATGGAGCCAAAGCAAAAACAGTACCCAGTTGTGGATGTGATTGGTGATGGAATTAAAGTCCAGTGCTGTAAAGAGCAATATTGCTTAGGAACCTGGAATGTTAGGTCCCTGAATCAAGGCAAATTGAAAGTGGTCAAACAGGAGATGGCAAGAGTGAACATTGACATTTTAGCAATTGGCGAACTAAAATGGACTAGAATGGGTGAATTTAACTCAGATGACCACTATATCTACTACTGTGGGCAAGAATCCCTTAAAGAAATGGAATAGCCCTCATAGTCAACAAAAGAGTCCAAAATGCAGTACTTGGATGCAAAAACTCATCAAAAACAACAGCCTGATCTCTGTCCATTTCCAAAGAAAACCATTTAAAATCACAGTAATCCAAGTCTGTGCTGAATCCAGTAATGCTGAAGAAGCTGAACAGTCCTATGAAGACCTACAAGACCTTCTAGAACTAACACCCAAGAAGTAAGTCCTTTTCATTATAGGGGACTGGAATGCAAAAGTTGGAAGTCAAGAAACACCTGGAGTAACAGGCAAATTTGGCCTTGGAGTACAAAACAGAGCAGGTCAAAGGCTAACAGAGTTTTGCCAGGAGGATGCACTGGTCATAGCAAACACCCTCTTCCAACAACACAAGAGAAGACTCTACACATGGACATCACCAGATGGTCAGTACCGAAACCAGATTGATTATATTCTTTGCAACCAAAGATGGAGAAGCTCTGTACAGTCAGCAAAAACAAGATCGGGAGCTGACTGTGACTCAGATCATGAACTCCTTATTGTCAAATTCAGACTTAAATTGAAGAAAGTAGGGAAAACCACTAGACCATTCAGGTATGACCTAAATCAAATCCCTTACGATTATACAGTGGCCAAAAAATAGAGAAGAAAAAAAGATGATTAAATAGGTCTATTAACTGCCATGACCTAGGGCAATTTAGTAACATATCTGTGAGAAGTTTCCTCATTTGTAAAATTTGAATAATATTGCCTATCTCTTAGAATTAAGATTATATAAAGCATTTAATACAGTGCCATGTTTGTAATTGTCTCTTATTAACTCATATATATATATATATATATATATATATATATATTTTTTTTTTTTTTAAGACCAAGGCAGATCTGAGAAGTCAGTCAGAAACTAGCCCAGTAATATAAAATTTCTTTATGGAGCTTACATTTTTAAACTGAATTAAGACTAGGTTGTTTTCTTAAGACAACTCCAAATTTAGGCACTAAACTCAGCTTGTTGGGGAAACCTGAAGTGATACCACAGTATTACTGTGGATGTGAACAGCACTGACTCCTGGGTGCCCTTCACTCCATCAGCCCAGTTACTTGGTTATAGTCCTAGAAATACAGATGCCCTCCAGGGGTAGCCCAGGCTCCCCAGTACCGCATGCAGTTCATGAACGTGAGCACTTTCAAAATATTGTGAGATTTCTCTTAGGTTAACATTTTTGGAAACATTTTTTTCTCTTGAGCCCTAGAAGGGCAGTAATGATTCTACTGTTCTTTTTAAAAATGAGCTTTTTAGTTTTTAAATTATAACTCTTTTTTCCCAGCTGTATTGAGATGAAATATAACATTATGTAAGTTTAAGGTGTATAATGTGATGATTTGATACATTTAAATGTTTCAAAATGACTACCACAAAAGGATTAGTTCACCCCTTCATCACCTCAGATAATTATCATTTCTTTTTTGTGGTGAGAACATTTAAGATCTATTCTCTTAGCAGTTCTTAAGTATATAATACACTGTTGTTAATTACAGTCACCATTCTGTACATTAGATCCTGAGAATTCAATTCATGTTATGACTTAGCATAATGTCCTCACAGTACATCCATGTTGTCACAAACGGTATGGTTTCCTTCTTTCTTGTGAGTGAACAGTATTCTGTTGTACATGTATATGGGCCTCCCTGGTGGCTCAGAAGGTAAAGCATCTGCCTGCAATGCAGAGGATCCAGCTTCCATCCCTGTTTTCGGAAGATCCCCTGGAGAAGCTAACCAGCTAACCTGCTTCAGAATTTTTGCCTGGGAAACCCATGGACAGAAGAGCCTGGAGGGGTACAGTCTGTGGGGTCAGACACAACTGAGCGACTTAACACTACACAGTACATATAGATCAGATCAGATCAGTCGCTCAGTCGTGTCCGACTCTTTGCGACCCCATGAATCGCAGCACGCCAGGCCTCCCTGTCCATCACCAACTCCCGGAGTTCGCTCAGACTCAAGTCCATCGAGTCAGTGATGCCATCCAGCCATCTCATTCTCTGCTTCTGTTAGGTCCATACCATTTCTGTCCTTTATCAAGCCCATCTTTGCGTGAAATGTTCCTTTGGTATCTCGGATTTTCTTGAAGAGCTCTCTAGTCTTTCCCTTTCTGTTGTTTTCCTGTTTCTTTGCATTGATCACTGAAGAAGGCTTTCTTATCTCTTCTTGCTATTCTTTGGAACTCAGCATTCAGATGCTTATATCTTCTCTTTTTGCCTTTGCTTTTCGCTTCTCTTCTTTTCATAACTATTTTTAAGGCCTCCCCAGACAGCCATTTTGCTTTTTTGCATTTCTTTTCCATGGGAATGGTCTTGATCCCTGTCTCCTGTACAATGTCACGAACCTCATTCCATAGCTCATCAGGCACTCTATCTATCAGATCTAGGCCCTTAAATCTATTTCTCACTTCCACTGTATAATCATAAGGGATTTGATTTAGGTCATACCTGAATGGTCTAGTGGTTTTCCCCACTTTCTTCAATTTCAGTCTGAATTTGGCAATAAGGAGTTCATGGTCTGAGCCACATTCAGCTCCCGGTCTTGTTTTTGCTGACTGTATAGAGCTTCTCCATCTTTGGCTGCAAAGAATATAATCAGTCTGATTTCGGTGTTGACCATCTGGTGATGTCCATGTGTAGAGTGTTCTCTTGTGTTGTTGGAAGAGGATGTTTGCTATGACCAGTGCATTTTCTTGGCAAAACCCTATTAGTCTTTGCCCTGCTTCATTCCGTATTCCAAGGCCAAATTTGCCTGTTACTCCAGGTGTTTCTTGACTTCCTACTTTTGCATTCCAGTCCCCTATAATGAAAAGGACATCTTTTTTGGGTGTTAGTTCTAGAAGGTCTTGTAGGTCTTCATAGAACTGTTCAACTTCAGCTTCTTCAGTGTTACTGATTGGGGCCTAGGCTTGGATTACTGTGATATTGAATGGTTTGCCTTGGAAACGAAGAGAGATCATTCTGTTGTTTTTGAGATTGCATCCAAGTACTGCATTTCAGACTCTTTTTGTTGACCACGATGGCTACTTCATTTCTTCTGATATACAACATCCCTATTCAGTATTTCTTTGAGATAATAATTTCATTTCCTTTGGATTTATACCCAAAAGTGGAATTGCTGGACCATATGGTAGTTCTAGTTTTAATTTTTTGAGGAAAGTTCATACCATTTTCCATAGTGGCTGTCCCAGTTTACATCCCTATCAGTAGTGCACAAGGGTTTCCTTTTCTCCAAATCCTTATTAACAGTTGTTATTTGTTGATTTTTTTTGTAATAACCATGAGTTCCGTGTATATTTTGGATATCAAATATTTGCTTTGTGGATATTTTCTCCCACCCCATAGGTTGCCTTTTCATTTCGGTGATTGTTTCTTTTGCTGTGCAGAACCTTTTTAGTTTGATGTTCTAACTGTTTATTTTTGTTGCTTGTGCTTTTGGTGTCATATCCCCAAAAATGGCTGTCAGGATTAATGTCAAGGAGGTTTTCCCCTTGTTTTCCTTCACATGTTTTATATAGTTTCAGATCTTATGTTTTAAGTCTGTTGTTGATTTTGAGTTAGGTTTTGTGAGTGGTGTAAGATAAGGATCCAGTTTTATTCTTCATGGGGCTATCCAGTTTTCCTTGGCACTTTTTATTGACGACCTTATCTGTTCCTCATTGAATATTCTTGGCTCCCTTGTCAAATAGGAGTTAACTGTGTGTGCTGAGGGTTTTTTTTTTTTTTTTGGGTTCTTGATTCTGTTCCATTGGTCCATATGTCTGTTTTTATTACCATAGCTTTGTAATATAGTTTGAAATCAGGAAATATGATCCCTCCAGCTTTTTTCTTGGAATTGCTTTGGCTATTTTGGGTCTTTCATGGGCCTTTTCTTCTATTTCTGTGAAAAATACCATGGGAAAGTTTGATATGGCTTGCATTGAGTCTGTAGGTGTCTCTCAGTAGTATGGACATTTTAGCATTTTTAATTCTCCTAATTCATGACCATAGGCTACCTTTTCCATTTATGTGTGTCTTCTTTAGTTCCTTCCATTAGAATCATGCAGTTTTCAGTGTACAAATCTTCTACCTCCTTGATTAACTTGATTCCTAACTATTTGATAGTTTTTGATGCTATTTGAATGAGAGTTTTATTGAGGTATAATTTAACAGTTTATTACTTTCAGGTGTGCAACATGATTTGACATTGGTATATATTATGAAATGGTCACCAAAGTAAGTCTAGTTAATATTTGTCACCACACATAGTTTAAAAAATTTTTTTGTGATGAGAACTTTTTAGATCTATTCTCTTAGCAGCTTTCAAGTAGGCATTACAGTATTATTAACTGTCACACCCTGCTGTACGTTACATACATGGCTTACGTATTTTGTATCTTTCGACTCTCTTCACCCATTTCCCCCACCCTCTCCTTAAACTCTGACCTCTGGCAACCACCAGTCTGTTTCTGTTCTGTGTATCTGTAAATTTGATTGTTTTTTTTTCGATTCCATATGTAAGTGAGGTCATATGGTATTTGTTTTTCTGTGTCTGACCTATCTCACTTAGCATAATGTCCTCAGGGTCCATCCATATTACAAACGGCAAGATTTAATTCTTTTTTATGACAGAATAATAATCCATTGTGTGTGTATACAAACATCAGATCAGATCAGTCGCTCAGTCGTGTCCGACTCTTTGCGACCCCATGAACCGCAGCACGCCAGGCCTCCCTGCCCATCACCAGCTCCCGGAGGTCACTCAGACTCGCATCCATCGAGTCAGTGATGCCATCCAGCCATCTCATCCTCTGTCGTCCCCTTCTCCTCCTGCCCTCAATCCCTCCCAGCATCAGAGTCTTTTCCAATGAGTCAACTCTTCGCATGAGGTGGCCAAAATACTGGAGTTTCAGCTTTAGCATCATTCCTTCTAAAGAAATTCCAGGATTGATCTCCTTCAGAATGGACTGGTTGGATCTTCTTGCAGTCCAAGGGACTCTCAAGAGTCTTCTCCAACACCACAGTTCAAAAGCATCAATTCTTCGGCGCTCAGCCTTCTTCACAGTCCAGCTCTCACATCCATACATGACCACAGGAAAGACCATAGCCTTGACTAGGCGAACCTTTGTTGGTAAAGTAATGTCTCTGCTTTTGAATATGCTGTCTAGGTTGGTCATAACTTTCCTTCCAAGGAGCAAGCGTCTTTTAATTTCATGGCTGCAGTCACCATCTGCAGTGATTTTGGAGCCCAGAAAAACAAAGTCTGACACTGTTTCCACTGTTTCCCCATCTATTTCCCATGAAGTGATGGGACCAGATGCCATGATCTTCGTTTTCTGAATGTTGAGCTTTAAGCCAACCTTTTCACTCTCCACTTTCACTTTCATCAAGAGGCTTTTAGCCCCTCTTCACTTTCTGCCATAAGAGTGGTGTCATCTACATATCTGAGGTTATTGATATTTGTCCCGGCAATCTTGATTCCAACTTGTGTTTCTTCCAGTCCAGCATTTCTCATGATGTACTCTGCATATAAGTTAAATAAACAGGGTGACAATATGCAGCCTTGACGTACTCCTTTTCCTATTTGGAACCAGTCTGTTGTTCCATGACCAGTTCTAACTGTTGCTTCCTGACCTGCATACAGATTTCTCAAGAGGCAGATCAGGTGGTCTGGTATTCCCATCTCTTTCAGAATTTTCCACAGTTTATTGTGATCCACACAGTCAAAGGCTTTGGCATAGTCAATAAAGCAGAAATAGATATTTTTCTGGAACTCTCTTGCTTTTTCCATGATCCAGCGGATGTTGGCAATTTGATCTCTAGTTCCTCTGCCTTTTCTAAAACCAGCTTGAACATCAGGAAGTTCACGGTTCACATATTGCTGAAGCCTGGCTTGGAGAATTTTGAGCATTACTTTACTAGCGTGTGAGATGAGTGCAATTGTTCGGTAGTTTGAGCACTCCTTGGCATTGCCTTTCTTTGGGATTGGGATGAAAACTGACCTTTTCCAATCTTGTGGCCACTGCTGAGTTTTCCAAATTTGCTGGCATATTGAGTGTAGCACTTTCACAGCATCATCATTCAGGACTTGGAATAGCTCCACTGGAATTCCATCACCTCCACTAGCTTTGTTCGTAGTGATGCTTTCTAAGGCCCATTTGACTTCACATTCCAAGATGTCTGGCTCTAGGTCAGTGATCACATCATCATGATTATCTAGGTCTTGAAGCTCTTTTTTGTACAGTTCTTCTGTGTATTCTTGCCACCTCTTCTTAATATCTTCTGCTTCTGTTAGGTCCACACCATCTCTGTCCTTTATCGTGCCCATCTTGGCATGAAATGTTCCTTTGGTATCTCTGATTTTCTTGAAGAGATCCCTAGTCTTTCCCATTCTGTTGTTTTCCTCTATTTCTTTGCATTGATCACTGAAGAAGGCTTTCTTATCTCTTCTTGCTATTCTTTGGAACTCTGCATTTGGCTGGGCTGAGACTTAGTTGTGGCATGCGAGATCTTGTTCTCTGACCAGGGATTAAACCCCGTTTCCCTGCTTTGGGAGCATGTAGTCTTAGCCCCTGGACCACCAGGGAAGTCACCATATATATGTATATATATATTTTTCTTTATGCATTCATTTATCAGTGAACATAGGATGTTTTCATATCTTGGCTAATATAATAATGCTGCAGTGAACATGGGGTTGCATATATCTTTTTTCAGTTAGTATTTTCATTTCTTTTGGATAAATCCCCATAAGTGGAATTGTTGGATCACATGGTAGTTCTACTTTAGTATTTTGAGGAACCTCCATACTGCTTTTCATGACAGCAGTATCAGTATATATTCCCATCAACAATGCACAAGGGTTCCCTTTTCTCCACATCCTTACCAACACTTGTTATTTCTGTCTTTTTGATAATTGCCATTCTGATTCATTTGCATTTCTGAGATTATTTTCTCTACAGTATTTCCTCTTCAGATACTTTGTTGTGTGTAGAAACACAACATATTTCTGTATATTGAGTTTGTAATCCTGCAACTTTACTGAATTGATTAAGTTCAGCTTTTTATGAAGTTGCAATTTTTTTTTTCCCATTTAGAATGTCTGGGCTTTTGAACTAAGAAAGTTGTAGAATCTTAGTTCGCAGTGTTTATGTGATGATACGAGGGTGGAGCAAGGAGGAGCACATAATTCTTTCGATAAAAATTCAGGCCCTTCCCCACAAAAGAAGTTTAGTTACCATCCTCTGTTATCTAGCAAAAATGATTAATTTGGCATAAGTGATTGACAGAATAAATTACACACCACATGCCTGGATTTGATTTTCTTTTCCCAGAACTTGACCAACTCTATTAGTGTCTTGCTCTGCCAAGAACAAAATAAATATACTGGATTTTATGATAGTTAAATATTTTTCAACTTGGAACTTTCTGACATTTCCTTTACTAGAACACAAGTTATTCAGTATCATATCAAACTATTTTTTTTTACACATTGCATATTCTTCAGATATTAGGAAGTATAACCTGTTATATCAGAAAATTGGGCTTTTTGAAATAAAACCAAACTAATGGAATCTAGTCAGAAGCTAATGTTTTTAGCAAAGGAGAGAAGTAAAAATCTTACCTTTGAAACTTTGCTTTAGACTTACTTTTGAATGTTTTTGAAAGTCCACTAATCTTTTTGGTCTAATTCAGTTTGTACATGAACTAGCTCTGTGTTTTCACAGATTTTAGTGTCAAAACATGGGGCATTAAAGCAATAAAACAAGCTCTATTGGTTTATTATTTTGAGAGAATAGTGTAGTTAACAGTACAATTAAATATAGTATTAAATATTTAGTGATATAGGACAGTTTTCTAAAAGTGAAGATTATTGCAAGAACTGGGAGGGAGGCCTTTAGAAAGGACAGACAGTTGTTTACAAATCTGCCTGAGTGATGTGGCATGGACTGAGTGACATTTTTATTTTCTGATTAAGAGAAAAATGTTTAACCTCCTTTTTTCTTGATGTTCGTCTTTCCTAGATTGTCAAGAGAGTGGGAAATAGTGAGGAAACACCAATGATTGGAGACAAAGTTTATGTCCATTACAAAGGGAAATTGTCAACTGGAAAGAAGTTTGATTCCAGTCATGATAGAAATGAACCATTTGTCTTTAGTCTTGGCAAAGGTAAGAGGGTTTTTTGTTTTGGGTTTTTGGTTTTTTTTTGAGTTGTGTTTTGCTAAGATTTATTGCTATTTATATTATGTGGGAGCTAGTGGATCTTACCCTTGCCAAAAGTGAAGATATTTTGGAGCAGTAGTTATCAAAGTGTGGTCCATGGATCCCTGTGGGGTCCCTGAGATTCTTTTGGGGGTCCATAGTGTCAAAATTGTTTTCATTGTAACATCTCAAAATAACATTGAGATGTTATTTATTATTTTTTACTGTGTTGACATTTGCACTGATGGTACTAAGCTGCAGTGGTGAAAAACTGCTGGAGCCTTAGCGCAAATCTAGGCAGTGACATTAGATCATACCAGTAGTAGTGTGTTCTTCCTGTCCTCACGGCTTAAATAAGAAAGACAAAGGAAAGCAAGTTTCACTTAAGAATGTCCTTCATGTGGTGTAAAAAAATGTTAATTTTATTAAATTCTAATCATTGAGTTTCACATTGTTTTGGTATTTTGAGACAGATGGGAAAGCACACGTAAAACACTACGCCAGCCCCCCGCCCCCACCCCACCACACACACAGGTTATCTCAAGGGGAAGCACTTGTCCACTTTGGTTGAGAACTGAACTGGCTGGATTGTTTCTGTGAAGCATCATTTTTATTTGAAAGGGCAAGCTGTGATTATTCAGACTTGGCTATTCTGTATTTGGAAGATAATGTCTTGCAGATTACTGCAATGAGCCTGTCACTTCCAGGACAACAAGTGACAGTATTTCTACCATTGAGTTTTCAGGTGAAAAGTGCAGTTTGGGAAAATTTGTATCAGCTACTCAGAGCTGGACAGCTTCCCAGAACGTAAAAGATTTCTGATGAAATCAATGAATATAAATGAATGTGTTTTAAGATATTATACAATGAAATGTGTTAACATTTGGAAGATTGTGTGACTCAGTGAACAGTATTTTCCCGGGGACCAATGCAAGATGTTACAAAATCACTCATGAGTAAAAGGTCCATTGGATGTGTAAGCTAGACCAGTGGATTTTAATGTAACATCATATGAAAAATTCATTGATATGATCTCAGATTCCACATTGCAACTGACCCTTATGAAACTAATACCTGTCCAATTTTGATGTAGTATCAGATGATTGTATTCATAATTATCTGAAAAGGCTATTAAAAAACTCCTATCTTTTCTATTATCTTTGTGGGTATGGATTTTTTCCGTATACTTCAACCAAAACTTGCAGTTGCAACAGATGAATCCAAAAGTAGGTATGAGAATCAGATTGTCTTTTATTGTCAGACACATTTTACATTTGTAACAATTATATAACAACACCACTCTTCTCACTATTTTGTTTTGTTTTGGGGAAATATAATTATTTTCCATAAAAATAATTTATACTAACATATGAAGCTATTGTTACTTTAAATGAACTGGTAAAGATGTAATAAGGTCCTAAGGAAAAAAGTTGAGAACCACCGTTTGAAAATCTTAAATGTGATTTTTTTACTAATTTCTTTATAAATACTTTTAAATGTCTTCAGTTAGTATTTTTCTTTTTCAATCTTGGAAATAGAATAGCCCATACATCAAATTGAACTTCGTGGACCGTGTGACTTGTTGGAAGTGAGTGGCTGAATTACAAAGTCCTTTTAGCTTTGTCAGTCACAGAGCAGATTTTAGTTTGTTCCCAGGCCAAGTGTAGGAGAAAGGAGGCAGTCCCCCCACCCCATTCACCACCATGCCTCAGTGTTAAATAATTTTATTCTTTTTTCGGACTCTACATGTTAGTTGAGTTGCTAGCTAAGCAAGGATCTGGGAAAACAAACAGCAAGTAGCTAAGGAGTTAAACTCTTTCTGAGTTTCTGCTTTCCTTGTACCCATAGGCATTTGTATGTCATGGCGACTTCTGCTTCCTATCCAACAGTCCTCTCTTCAAGCTCTAATGCTGGCTGGGTCACTGCCCCCTTCTCCTTTAGGTCCTCAGTGAGTTGACTGCTCGTGGGAGATTAATCTTGTGTTTAGTAAGATAGCAATCAAAATCAAGTACAGATTTTTTTCCTTAACATAGCAGAAAGTGACAACGGTGAAACATTTTTTCATTCTTGCTCATGTAGGGATGTGAACCTCCAGGGCCACCAGCATGGCTGTGGCATCATTATTTAATTGAGAGGACCCCAGAGTAAATGGCCTCATCAGACCTCTTTGTTCCCACTGCTCCCCCTTTGAATTTCTGTATTCAAGTTGGTAGATTTAAGATAATAGGTCTTCTGTCACCAATTATCTTTGCAAGTAGACTGAATTGCTGAGAATTTATACAACCACCTTCTGTACCCAGATTTTCTCAGTAAAGTGCACTATGGTGAAAGTAATGGAAATTAAAGTAAAAATAAACAAAGGGGACCTAATTAAACTTAGAAGTTTTTACACAATGAAGGAAACTATCAGCAAGGTAAAAAGACAACCTTCAGAACAGGAGAAATTCATAGCAGATGAAACAACGGATAAAGAACTAATCTCCAAAATATGCAAGTAGCTAATAAAGCTCAATAACAGGAAAACAACCCAATCAAAAAACAGGCAGAAGACTTAAACAGACATTTCTCTGAAGAAGACATACAGATGGCTAATAAATACATGAAGACATGCTCAACATGGCTTATTATTAGAGAAATGCAAATTAAAACTACAATGAGGTATCACCTCACACCTGTCAGAATGGCCATCATCAAAAAGTCCACAAACGGTAAATGCTGGAGAGGGTGTGGAGAAAAGGGAACCCTCTTGCACTGTGGTGGGAATGCAAATTGATACAGCTACTATGGAGAACAGTATGAAGATTCCTTTAAAAACTAGAAATAAAACTAACATATGACTCAGCAGTCTCACTATTGGGCATATACCCTGAGGAAACCATAATTGAAAAGACTCTATTTCCATAAAACAGAACCCCAATGTTCATTGCAGCACTTTACAACAGCTAGGACGTGAAAGCAGCATAAGTGTTCATCAATAGATGAATGGATAAAGAAGTTATGGCACATATACACATTGGAGTATTCAGACATATACACATTGGAGTATTCAGATCAGATCAGTCAGATCAGATCAGTCGCTCTGTCGTGTCTGACTCTTTGCGACCCCATGAACCGCAGCACACCAGGGTCCATCACCAACTCCCGGAGTTCACTCAGACTCACGTCCATCAAGTCAGTGATGCCATCTAGCCATCTCATCCTCTGTCGTTCCCTTCTCCTCCTGCCCCCAATCCCTCCCAGCATCAGAGTCTTCTCCAATGAGGCAACTCTTCGCATGAGGTGGCCAAAATACTGGAGCTTCAGCTTTAGCATCATTCCTTCCAAAGAACACCCAGGGCTGATCTCCTTCAGAATGGACTGGTTGGATCTCCTTGCAGTCCAAGGGACTCTCAAGAGTCTTCTCCAACACCACAGTTCAAAAGCATCAATTCTTCAGCTTTCAGCCTTCTTCACAGTCCAGCTCTCACACCCATACATGACCACAGGAAAGACCATAGCCTTGACTAGGCGAACCTTTGTTGGCAAAGTAATGTCTCTGCTTTTGAATATGCTATCTAGGTTGGTCATAACTTTCCTTCCAAGGAGTAAGCGTCTTTTAATTTCATAGCTCAGCTATAAAAAGGAATGCATTTGAGTTGGTTCTGATGAGGTAGATGAACCCAAAGCCTATTATACAGAGTGAAGTCAGAAAGAAAAAGACAAATACCGTGTTTTAATGAACTCATATATATGGAATCTAGAAAGATGGTACTGATGAACCTATCTATAGGACAGCAGTGGAGATATAAAGAACAGACTTTTGGACACAATTTTTAATGTTTCTTGGAATTTTGAGCAGAGAAGAGGCAGCTTTCAGTTGACGTGGTACCTTTGGCACACCTATCTAGAGGTCTCATGGGCTCATGGGGGGTGCCTCCAGCTGGGTGTTAGGAAGCCAGCATTCCTGTCTTTGTTCTTCCCTGTGGTATGTTAACATGAATAACCTAACCTTCCCTACTCTTACAAAAAGAAGCATCTGTAGAAGAGCTTTAAGATTAGTCCTGAGTCTGAGATTCCATTCTTGTATATTCTGTGAAGAGTATAGGGACAAAAACTGTAAAGGATTAAACCCAACACAAAAACAAAAACCTTTTGAGGACCCCTGAAGATGATAATTAGGAATATGAGGCTAGAGCAGTATCACTGTGGTAAAACTTTTATAACATAATGTGTTCAGTTGCCTATAAAACAAACATTGGCTAGGCAGCTTCGTTTTATACCTATATGTTATGGAAGTAACTACTTCATCATAATGAAAAATAATACAAATGGACTGCAGCATAAGTATTGTACACTGAACTCTCTTGATTCCTTATGTACTGGACTTACTGGCTGGCTTTACAATGGAGGGGCAAGAACTGTGTTACAGCAGTTTGGGTCCTCACTCCTGTTTACTATGCTTGCATACAGACCTTTTAAAACAATGCTTAAGCATCTTTTTTAGCCTCAGAAAGTAACTGATCAATCTAAGACAGCTGGTTATTACCACTACAGAATGTGTTACAGAAATCAGAATGAAACAATGATGGTTTCCCTCACTGAATTTCTTAAACTAAGTCTTTATTACATATTGTGAATCCCTAGATCTGTTCCATAGCCCATCTTAAAAGAAGCTAAAATAAGAATGACTCAGGATTTTCAAGTATGCTTCCATAATAGGGCTTTTGTTCTTTCCCTCTCCCTCCAGCAAATATGCTGTCACTAAAATTGGGAAGGGATGGGTTTGGGGGCTGCAATAATTATATCTGGTCTGTTCTTATAAGTAAATCTAAGGACACTAATGCTTCACCCACCTACCCCTATGAAGATCTGGTGATTTTTGATAAAAGGCTATTTCAGTGAAGCTGTCTTTGGTGTTCTTGGTATATGACTAAACACAGTTGGGAATTATGAAGATAAAAATCTTATCTCTTATATTCTTCCCTCAATTTGAGAAGACAAACCAGTCATTTTGGATTTTTGACATTGCTATTCTTCTTACTATTGAGAGTAAAGTGTAATGAAGTAAATGTGAGTGATCTGCCTTTAACATTAATCTAACCTTATTAGATGCATCATGATCCATGATTATTGTCAGTCATTAGCATACTGGGGTAAAAGGGAGAAAGTATATGTTGAAAGACTAATAGCGAATACTTCCTAGGACTTGTAGTGCAAGGCAAAGGGCTTATATGCATTATCTCATTTAATCCTCACATCAACCCTATTATTCTTTTTTAAAGATTTTTTTAAAAATTTATTTTTGGCTGTGCTAGGTCTTTGTTGCTGCATGGACTTTTCTCTAGTTGAGCTGAGCGAGGGCTGCTCTCTAGTTGTGTTGTGCAGGCTTTTCATTGTGGTGGCTTCCCTTGTTGCAGAGCACAGGCTCTAAGGTGCACGGGCTTCAGTAATTGCAGCACACGGACTCGGCAGTTGAGGCTTCCAAGCTGTAGAGCACAGGCTCAGTAGTTGTGGTGCATGGGGCTTAGTTGCTCCATGGCACGTGGGACCAGGGATCAAACCCAGGTCTCCTGCATTGGCAGGCAGATTCTTTGCCACTGAGCCATCAGGGAAGCCCCTACTGTTATATTTTAGATTTTTTTTTTTTATTTAACAAATATTTATTGAGCAGCTATTATGTGATTGATTTTGTGCTAGGAACTGAAAATATAACAGTGGGCAGTACAGTTATGATCTCGGTTGTCTAAAAGCTTATTTGTCAATAGAGGATACAGATACTAAAATACGTAATTTTAAGTGTGAGGTACTTTAAATTTATACAGACAATTCAAGAATTCATAAATGTAACTTCACTTTTTTATAATTGCATTCAGTTTTGCTCTGGAATGCCCTTTTTTTTTTTTTCAATAGTGGGAAATTCCCAATCTTGCCATCTTCAAGTAACTCAGTCACGTCTGAGTATATTTTAGACTTTTGGCACAATCTGTTTAGTATAGTTTAGGTGGCAGTTAGTCATAACAACATCTATGTCTGAGTTTTTTTAAATTGAGGTACTATTTACATATATTAAAACTCATCCTTTAAAGGTACAGCTTGATGGGTAATAGTTATATGACCACCACCACCACAATCAAAATATAGAACAATTTTCTCACCCTAAAAATTTGCTTATAGTTCCTGGGCCATGCAGTCAGTAATCTGGTTTCTGTTATTACAGTTTTGCGTTTTCCAAAAATTCATATAAATGGAATCATATGTCATCTTTGGCGTTTGACTTCTTTCACTTACAATAATGATTTTGAGATTCATACATGTTGAATTTCAAGTAGCATTTTACAAGTATGGAAATACTACAATCTGTTCATCCATTCACAAACTGGACATTGGAGTTTGCAGTTTGGGGCTGTTGTGAATAGTGTACTGAACACTAGTCATATACCTGTCTTTGTGTGGATATATTGGGTAAATTTATTTTAGGGTAAATACCCAGGAGTGGACTTGTGGATCACATGGCAAACATATGTTTAACTTTATAAGATGCTACCCTACTGTTTTTTTTTTTAGTGTCTGTACCATTTTGCATTTTCACCAGCAAGGTTTGAGAGTTTGTTTTGCACATCCTTGTCAGTTGTTAGTGTTGTCAGTCTTTTTAACTTTAACCATTTTAATGCACATGGAATGGTGTCTGACTTTGGTTTTCAGTTGCATTTCCCTGGTAATTAGTCACATTGAGGGTGTCCTTTCTTGTGCTTAGTGTACATTTGTATATTTTATTTTGTGAAGTATCTGTTCAAATCTTGTGCCCACTGAGTTGTACCCTGTAAGACAAGCACTTAATCAGATATGTATTTTGCAAGTGTGTTCTCCCAGTCTCTGACTTGCCTTTTCATTTTCTTTTTATTTGCCTTTTCATATTCTTAATCAGTCTTTGAAAGAACAAAAATTTTCAATTTTAATGAAATCCGCTTTACAAATTTTTTAAAATGTTTTGCTGCTAAGTCGCTTCAGTCGTGTCTGACTCTGTGGGACCCCATAGACGGCAGTCCACCAGGCTCCCCTGTCCTTGGGATTCTCCAGGCAAGAACACTGGAGTGGGTTGCCATTTCCTTCTCCAATGCATGAAAGTGAAAAGTGAAAGTGAAGTCGCTCAGTCGTGTCCGACTCTTAGAGACCCCATGGACTGCAGCCCACCAGGGTCCTCCATCCATGGGATTTTCCAGGCAAGAGTACTAGAGTGGGGTGCCATTGCCTTCTCTATAAAATGTCTTAGGCACCTACTATAATTAGCTATTTTAGTTTTCTTTTAGTTGGTTTTTGTTTACATATGAGGAGGCAACAGGTAAAGTGAGAGTACAAAGTTATAATTATTACTATTATTTATAGGTCTAATAATTATTATTAAAATTATAATTAGCCCAAAGTTATACAGTAAGTGGCAGAGCCAGTTATACAGTTATGGCAGAGCCATAACTCTTTCAAGTTATGTCAGATATTAAGATTTAAAACTAGTCCCAAAACTAGGTACAGAAACAAAGTAGTTACTGATCCAGCAGAATTTACTGAGTACCTGCTGTATACCAGACATTTTTCTTAAAGGAATGGTGTAGTTAATGAGGTTTATCAAAAGCAAAATTATTGCTATTACATTCTTGGTATTGGGGCCTAGTTCCTATTTTTAGTTTTATTTTTATTTGAAATGGTTTTTTTAATGTTTTATATTCATTTTTGGATATACATATATATTGTGAAATGATTACCACAATCAAGTTAATTAATACCTACATATATCCCTTCTCTTGCGCCTCCCCCACACCCGACCCCTCCAGGTCACTACTGGGCGCCCAGGGGAGCTCCCTGTGCTGCGCAGCAGTCTCCCCCTAGGTAGCCGTTCTGCACTTGGTGCTGTGTATGTGTCAGTTCTGCTTTCTCAGTCCGTCCCACCTTCTCCCTCTGTGTATACAAGTCTGTTCTCTACATTTGCGTCTCTATTCCTGCCCTGTTTTTTTTGTTTGTTTGTTTGTTTTTAACATATTTTAGGCCTTGACAACATTTTACAGCAAGTAAAATACACTTACTAGTAACGGGTAACCATACAGCCAGAGTCCTGTGGGTTGTTTGTGGTTTAGCCATATGTTCCCTTTAAATTTCTATGATACTCTTGCTCCTCTGTAAATATAGTCTTAACATCTGTTTACTTTTTTTTTAAACATGCAGTTTAGGAGCATTCAGGATTTGGAGGGAAGGCTTTTAGGCCAAAATATTCAATTTTTCTGTCCTTCCCAAAAATGAGAGCCAGAAAGACAACAAACTTTCAGTACTTTCTTTGGCTTTACCTGGTACTTTCCAATGAAGGAAGAATGCTTCCAGTTTCGTCACTGAGCAGATATTAAGGAGAAGCTGATTTAGGTATGGGTGAGAGTAGACTAGGGGAAGCTAACAAATTTTTAATTCCATGTAGACATTGCAGCATGGACTGTGTTCCTTTATTAAGTGTAACATTTGGTGGTAAGTTCTTTGGGAAATAAAACAATAATTAATACATGACTCCTGACTTCAGGTATCTAGCAGTTTAACCCTGGTAGAGTTGACCATGAAGGCTGTCCCAAAACATTATTTTTTCTCCCTGTCTTTGAAATGATAAGTCATGAGGATGGGGAAAGATCATCCAGTGATCAGTTTTCTTAGTAATTAGAGCAATGGCAAAAACAGAATGTAACGTAAGATATATGAACACTTTTAAAGAATCTTAACATATAAATTAGTTTGTTGAATTCATAATCATATCCTTTTGGTAGGGAGTGGGGATGATTTACCAGAGTCCTTTTTTATAAGACATTTAAAAAATAAGATAAAATTAATGAGGAAAAAATATACAGGAAAAACTTTAGTATGAAAAGAAGAAAGCCAACGTCAATATTATCAGTGATTTCACATGCAAACATACATTTAAAAGTTAGTCATTAATTTTATCAAGGATGCCAAGACCATTTATTAAGGAAAGAAAACCATTGATGCTGGGAAAGCTAGATATTTACATGCAAAATATCAAGCTAGACCCATGATATATAAAAATTAAAATGAATCAAAGCCCTAAATATGAGACATAAAATAGTTTTCTTTTTAGGAGAGAACTTGATAAGAAAGCTTTATGACTTTAGATTTGGCAAGGATTTCTTGAATAAGACACTAGAAGCAAGGCAGCAAAAGTAAAAAGTACATAAACTGGCTACCTCAGAATTAAAAACTTCTGTGCATCAAAGGATAGAGTAAAGGAATGGAAAGGCAGCCTGGGGGTTCCCTGGTGGCTCAGTGGTAAGGTGTCTGCCTGCCAACACAGGATATGGAGGTTTGATCCCTGGTATGGGAGGATCCCACAGGCCAGGAGCAACTAAGTCTGTGTGCTACAGCTACCGAGGCTGTGTTCCAGAGCCTGGAAGCCATAACTATGGAGTCCACATGCTGTAACTACTGAAGCCCGCACACCCTAGAGTCCATGCTCCGCAGCAAGAGAAGCCACTGTGATGAGAAGTCTGCCCACTCCAACTAGAGAGTACCCCCTCTCACTGCAGCTGGAGAAAAGCTCGCATAGCAATGAAGATCCAGCACAACCAAAAATAAAAAAAAAGTGAAAAAAATTAAAAACCTATTTTAAAAGGCAGCTTAAAGAATGGAAAGAAATATTTGTGAATCATGTATCTGACAAGGGGTTAATATCATAAATACTTAAAAGAACTTCTATAATCCAGCAGCTAAAAAACCCTCAAATAATCTGATTATAAAATGGACAGTGGAGAGGGAGGTTCAGAAAGGAGGGGATATATGTATACCTATGGCTGATTCATGTTGAGGTTTGACAGAAAACAACAAAATTCTGTAAAGCAATTATCCTTCAATAAAAAAAAATTTTTAAATGGACAATGGACTTAAATAGACATTTCCCTAAAGAAGGTATACAAATGGACTACAAGCATATGGAAAGATGCTCTCCATCACTGAATCATTAGAGAAATACAAATCAAAACCACAATAAGATACCACCTTATATCCATCAGATCAGATCAGATCAGATCAGTCGCTCAGTCGTGTCCGACTCTTTGCGACCCCATGAACCGCAGCACACCAGGCCTCCCTGTCCATCACCAGCTCCCGGAGGTCACTCAGACTCGCATCCATCGAGTCAGTGATACCATGCAGCCATCTCATCCTCTGTCGTCCCCTTCTCCTCCTGCCCTCAATCCCTCCCAGCATCAGAGTCTTCTCCAATGAGTCAACTCTTCCCATGAGGTGGCCAAAATACTGGAGTTTCAGCTTCAGCATCATTCCTTCCAAAGAAATTCCAGGATTGATCTCCTTCAGAATGGACCGGTTGGATCTTCTTGCAGTCCAAGGGACTCTCAAGAGTCTTCTCCAACACCACAGTTCAAAAGCATCAATTCTTCGGCGTTCAGCCTTCCTCACAGTCCAGCTCTCACATCCATACATGACCACAGGAAAGACCATAGCCTTGACTAGGCGAACCTTTGTTGGTAAAGTAATGTCTCTGCTTTTGAATATGCTATCTAGGTTGGTCATAACTTTCCTTCCAAGGAGTAAGCGTCTTTTAATTTCATGGCTGCAGTCACCATCTGCAGTGATTTTGGAGCCCAGAAAAACAAAGTCTGACACTGTTTCCACTGTTTCCCCATCTATTTCCCATGCAGTGATGGGACCAGATGCCATGATCTTCATTTTCTGAATGTTGAGCTTTAAGCCAACCCTTTCACTCTCCACTTTCACTTTCATCAAGAGGCTTTTTAGCCCCTCTTCACTTTCTGCCATAAGAGTGGTGTCATCTTCATATCTGAGGTTATTGATATTTCTCCCGGCAATCTTGATTCCAACTTGTGTTTCTTCCAGTCCAGCATTTCTCATGATGTACTCTGCATATAAGTTAAATAAACATGGTGACAATATGCAGCCTTGACGTACTCCTTTTCCTATTTGGAACCAGTCTGTTGTTCCATGACCAGTTCTAACTGTTGCTTCCTGACCTGCATACAGATTTCTTAAGAGGCAGATCAGGTGGTCTGGTATTCCCATCTCTTTAAGAATTTTCCATAGTTTATTGTGATCCACACAGTCAAAGGCTTTGGCATAGTCAATAAAGCAGAAATAGATGTTTTTATGGAACTCTCTTGCTTTTTCCATGATCCAGCGGATGTTGGCAATTTGATCTCTGGTTCCTCTGCCTTTTCTAAAACCAGCTTGAACATCAGGAAGTTCACGGTTCACATATTGCTGAAGCCTGGCTTGGAGAATTTTGAGCATTACTTTACTAGCGTGTGAGATGAGTGCAATTGTTCGGTAGTTTGAGCACTCCTTGGCATTGCCTTATATCCATCAGGTACTATAAAAAATATTTCAAGTGTTGGCATGGTTTTAGAGAAATTGTGCATTGTTGGTGGGAATGTAAAATAGTATAGCCACTATTGAAAACAGCATGGGAGTTTCTCAAAGAAAAAGTTAACCTATGATCCAGCAATTCCACTTCTTGGTATATACCAAAAGAACTGAAAGCAGAATCCTAAAGAGATATTTGTACACCCATGTTTGTAACATTATTCATTACAGCCGAAAGGCGGAAGCCACCCAAATGTTTGTGGGTTGGTAAACAAAGTGCCTTAATGTACTTACAATGGTATATGTGTACAGTGGAGTATTATTCAAATGAGACAAAACTGATGAAACTTGAGGACATCATACTAAATGAAATAATATAGTCACAAATAGCCAAATATTGCATGATCCCACTTACATCTAGAGAAATCGAGAGTAATCAAATTCATAAAACAGAAAGTAGAATGAAATCTTGCCAGAGACTTGGGGCAGGAGGAAATGAATTGTAGTGAGTGGAGTCCTAGTGTTGCAAGATGAAAAATTCTGGACATTGGTTGCACAACAGTTTGACTATACCTAATTGAACTGTACACTTAGTGGTTAAAATGGTCATTTTTATGTACGTTACCACAATTTAGTCTTTCCCTTTTTTCAACACCCCCCTCCAAGGTGGTATGCTTGTTACAACTGATGAACCTACATTGAACCTATAAAATTTGTTTGTTTTTTATCAGAAAAAATTATATAATACTCTGCAGAAAGAAGAAAAAAGTACAGTGTGTTGTTTTTATACTGAGCTTTAAGTATATATTCTCATTTCATATTTTGTTACTAATAGAATAGGACTGCTGACATTGATCACTTGTACTTGAGGTAGTAAAATTGAAGTCCAGAACAAGTGGGAGAATAAATTGTGTTTTTGTATTCTTGGTGTATTATACCTATAATTAAGACCCTAAAGAGACCAAAAGATCCCCAAAATCAAGAATCTTAAAAGTGTTTTTGCTTTGACCCAGTAAATCTGCTTTTAGGAATCAGTTCTAAGGAAATAGGTAGGAGCTTGCTTAACCAACTCCAGTGTAACTGGTACTCTCCATTCTGCTTATAAAGACGCTGAGTAACACCCCTTGTTTCCTGTTCTTTGGTATGGCCCTGCACTCTGCCTCAGCCAGCTGAGAGAGTCATCAGTGTCCTTCAGCCACAAACCACTGGGAACACAACTGTAGTGAACAGGTTGCATTTATTACTCATATAGCCTGCACACCATGGGAAGCTGGGGGTGTCCCAGTAAGAGTGTTTGAAAGGCCTATAGGATTGGGGCTTGTATTAGGTGATTTGGGAAGAGTTTAAGGAAGAAGGGATTTGCTCTGGATTGATATTGTGGGAATGCAGATGATTCTTTGGGTATCTTAGCAGATCTTAGCTAGGAAGAGGGCTGACTGGAGCGAGGCTTGAGCTGTACCTGTAGAGAAGTGGCAGTCACTCCTGTCACCAGGAGAGGGGGATGTTTGGTATTTTGTAGGTTGCACAGGGACCTTGTTTTTGTTCATGCTCAGACAAAATTTTGAAGTGTTCTTCTTTTGTCTCACTTTTTCATGGTTTCAGAGTAATCCTGTCCAATGCTGATGCTTTGTGAGATTGTTATGTCCAACAGGAGGATAGCATGGCCTAGCTGGGTGCCCTGGGCCCATTTCAGAATCACCAAGGCCGAGCTGTGTCGGACAGTTTCTAGACATTAGGGCCCGCTTTTTTCTTTCCCAGATTCTTTCTAAGTATCCGTTTAAACTTGCTAAAATCCAGTATCCTTTTTGTAATCATGCAGTTTCATTAGATAGTATATAAAACACTGAAATTATATAATATATAGATATAATGAGAAAGGGGAATTATTTCTATGAAAACTAAGTTGAACATCTTTGGAAAGATTTGTTAAAGTGAATTGCTAAACGTCTTTTTAAAATGGCTATTGAATTAGGGGTGGGTAAATGCCAGGTGAAATAAGTAGGCCATTCAGAACAAATTTTTACCAGACGGATTCTACATACTAATTACAAGTTCTTCTAGTTCTTACTCCACTTTAAAGATATCCACATTGTAAATTTCAAGTGCTGTACTCTAAGTGTGATTTATATAGTGAAGATGAAATAGGACTCTTATTATACTCAAAGACAAGGCTTTGGCCTTCTAACACAGAATTAGTGAATTAATACACTTTGATAGGTTTTAAGTTTAAAAACTTAGGAACCTGGAATGTCAGGTCCATGAATCAAGGCAAATTGGAAGCGGTCAAACAAGAGATGGCAAGAGTGAATGTCGACATTCTAGGAATCAACGAACTCAAATGGACTGGAATGGGTGAATTTAACTCAGATGACCATTATATCAACTACTGCGGGCAGGAATCCCTCAGAAGGAATGGAGTAGCCATCATGGTCAACAAAAGAGTCCGAAATGCAGTATTTGGATGCAGTCTCAAAAACAACAGAATGATCTCTGTTCGTTTCCAAGGCAAACCATTTAATATCACAGTAATCCAAGTCTATGCCCCAACCAGTAACACTGAAGAAGCTGAAGTTGAACAGTTCTATGAAGACCTACAAGACCTTCTAGAACTAACACCCAAAAAAGATGTCCTTTTCATTATAAGGGACTGGAATGCAAAAGTAGGAAGTCAAGAAACACCTGAAGTAACAGGCAAATTTGGCCTTGGAATACGGAATGAAGCAGGGCAAAGACTAATAGGGTTTTGCCAAGAAAATGCACTGGTCATAGCAAACACCCTCTTCCAACAACACAAGAGAAGACTCTACACATGGACATCACCAGATGGTCAACACCGAAATCAGACTGATTATATTCTTTGCAGCCAAAGATGGAGAAGCTCTATACAGTCAGCAAAAACAAGAGGGGGAGCTGACTGTGGCACAGATCATGAACTCCTTATAGGCAAATTCAGAATGAAATGGAAGAAAGTAGGGAAAACCACTAGACCATTCAGGTATGACCTAAATCAAATCCCTTATGATTATACAGTGGAAGTGAGAAATAGATTTAAGGGCCTAGATCTGATAGATAGAGTGCCTGATGAGCTATGGAATGAGGTTCGTGACATTGTACAGGAGACAGGGATCAAGACCATCCCCATGGAAAAGAAATGCAAAAAAGCAAAATGGCTGTCTGGGGAGGCCTTACAAATAGCTGTGAAAAGAAGAGAAGCAAAAAGCAAAGGAGAAAAGGAAAGATAGCATCTGAATACAGAGTTCCAAAGAATAGTAAGAAGAGATAAGAAAGCCTTCTTCAGTGATCAATGCAAAGAAATAGAGGAAAGCAACAGAATGGGAAAGACTAGGGATCTCTTCAAGAAAATCAGAGATACCAAAGGAGCATTTCATGCAAAGATGGGCTCGATAAAGGACAGAAAAGGTATGGACCTAACAGAAGCAGAAGATATTAAGAAGAGGTGGCAAGAATACACAGAAGAACTGCACAAAAAAGATCTTCATGACCCAGATAATCACGATGGTGTGATCACTGACCTAGAGCCAGACATCCTGGAATGTGAAGTCAAGTGGGCCTTAGAAAGCATCACTACGAACAAAGCTAGTGGAGGTGATGGAATTCCAGTTGAGCTATTCCAAATCCTGAAAGATGATGCTGTGAAAGTGCTATACTCAATATGCAAGCAAATTTGGAATACTCAGCAGTGGCCATAGGCCTGGAAAAGGTCAGTTTTCATTCCAATCCCAAAGAAAGGCAATGCCAAAGAGTGCTCAAACTACCACACAATTGCACTCATCTCACACGCTAGTATAGTAATGCTCAAAATTCTCCAAGCCAGGCTTCAGCAATATGTGAACTGTGAACTTCCTGATGTTCAAGCTGGTTTTAGAAAAGGCAGAGGAACCAGAGATCAAATTGCCAACATCCACTGGATCATGGAAAAAGCAAAAGAGTTCCAGAAAAACATCTATTTCTGCTTTATTGACTATGCCAAAACTTTTGACTGTGTGGATCACAATAAACTGTGGAAAATTCTGAAAGAGATGGGAATACCAGACCACCTGACCTGCCTCTTGAGAAATCTGTATGCAGGTCAGGAAGCAACAGTTAGAACTGGACATGGAACAGCAGACTGGTTCCAAATAGGAAAAGGCGTACGTCAAGGCTGTATATTGTCACCCTGTTTATTTAACTTATATGCAGAGTACATCATGAGAAACGCTGGACTGGAAGAAACAAAAGCTGGAATCAAGATTGCCGGGAGAAATATCAATAACCTCACATATGCAGATGATGCCACTCTTATGGCAGAAAGTGAAGAGGAACTCAAAAACCTCTTGATGAAAGTGAAAGTGGAGAGTGAAAAAGTTGGCTTAAACCTCAACATTCAGAAAACGAAGATCATGGCATCTGGTCCCATCACTTCATGAGAAATAGATGGGGAAACAGTGGAAACAGTGTCAGACTTTATTTTTCTGGGTTCCAAAATCACTGCACATGGTGACTGCAGCCATAAAATTAAAACACGCTTACTCCTTGGAAGGAAAGTTATGATCAACCTAGATAGCATATTGAAAAGCAGAGACATTACTTTGCCAACAAAGGTCCATCTAGTCAAGGCTGTGGTTTTTCCTGTGGTTATGTATGGATGTGAGAGTTGGACTGTGAAGAAGGCTGAGCGCCGAAGAATTGATGCTTTTGAACTGTGGTGTTGGAGAACACTCTTGAGAGTCCCTTGGACTGCAAGGAGATCCAACCAGGCCATTCTGAAGGAGATCAGTCTTGAGTGTTCTTTGGAAGGAGTGATGCTAAAGCTGAAGCTCCAATACTTTGGCCACCTTATGGGAAGAGTTGACTCATTGGAAAAGACTCTGATGCTGGGAGGGATTGGAGGCAGGAGAAGAAGGGGATGACAGAGGATGAGATGGCTGGATGACATCACTGACTTAATGGACGTGAATCTGAGTAAACTCTGGGAGTTGGTGATGGACAAGGAGGCCTGGCGTGCTGGGATTCATGGGGTCGCAAAGAGTTGGACACGACTGAGCAACTGAACTGAAGTTTAAAAAGTTTGACATCATGTGTATATTCTTTTTATGATTCTTCACTAAAAGCCACATTTTAAACTAACCTACCACATTGGTCCTAATGAGTCAGGTGAGAGGCTTTTATAAAAAAAAGTCTAAATGTTTATTAGGGGAGTAATGAAAGTATGGCATATTCAAAAGATGAAATAGCATATAGCTATGCTATGCTATGCTAAGTCACTTCAGTCGTGTCCGACTCTGTGTGACCCCATAGATGGCAGCCCACCAGGCTCCCCCGTCCCAGGGATTCTCCAGGCAAGAACACTGGAATGGGTTGCCAAAAGTCGTATTTTCAGATACTGTCCTTTAACATTAAAAAAAAATGCCCATATAAGTGTAAAGAGTAGGCTACAAAATCAAACTATGAGCAGAATTTTAACGTATATACAAAAATTTAATATGTGTACAAAGTAGATGTACACAATTGGAAGAAAATGAACCAAGAAATTGACATTTTACCCCAGATGCTGAAATTGCAGAGATTTTTTTTTTTTTTTCTTATTGTATTCTCTATGTTTGTATATACATTCCAACTGGAGAAGGCAATGGCACCCCACTGCAGTACTCTTGCCTGGAAAATCCCATGGACGGAGGAGCCTGATGGGCTGCAGTCCATGGGGCCGCTAAGAGTCGGACACAACTGAGCGACTTCACTTTCACTTTTCACTTTCATGCACTGGAGAAGGAAATGGCAACCCACTCCAGTGTTCTTGCCTGGAGAATCCCAGGGACGGGGCTTCGGGTCACACAGAGTCGGACACGACTGAGGTGACTTAGCAGCAGCATACATTCCAAGTGTTCTATAATGAGTTTTTGTTTTTTTAAATCAGGGAAGTGCTTTTTATGAAGAGGCCCAAGATGGACAGCTTTAGAAACATATCCATGTTCATATCAGGCTGGCTCTTTGCTCAGCGTGTTTCATTCAGTATCTGAAGTTTTGTGTAAGAGAAACTTAAATGTTCCTGAATGAGAAGAAAAGCCAAAGGCACAGACGTGATTTATATAGCTTGGGGCTCCTGTGGATTTAATAGCCAGACTGCTGTTTCCAGCTTCTCAGGCCTACCATAGACATCATCTATGAATTAAGCTTTTGCTGATTGCTCCAGTCCCCAGCCCAAGGCAAAAGCCACTATTTGTATTCTGTGTTGGTGTTCAACATATACTTAAAAAAACAAACAGGGCATGTGTCTTTCTGCTGCACTAGCCAGACTACATTGCATGCTGCTTAGATGGAAGAAGGGAGCAGCCACTTTCAAATTTTTAGAACCTAGACAGACCTTTGCTCCTCAGTAATTGGCTAAATGTCTTGAACAAATATACAGTAGTACCCCCACAATATAATGATTTCCTCTTTCCAATAAAAGAGGGTGTAAGGTATTATTGGTCTTAAAATAGCAGAGTTGAGAGTAAAAAAAAGTTCTATATGGACCACACTAAAACCAGTCATAGTCTTTGAGGAGCATCAGTGACTGTGAAGCAGCCTGTCCACAGCAGACTTTACATTTCTTCTGAAGATTCTAGACTGTTCACTTTGGAACTGTGTGTGGGCATATATATTGATGTAGCCCTTCTGGAAGGGCAGTTGGGCAATATCTGTCAAATAGAAAGTGCACATCACTTTTGCACTTCTAGGAATTCGCTCTCCAAGTATTTGCACAAAATAGGCAAACATAAGGGACAAAAATCCTTATTAGAGTACTGTTGATAATAATGTTTCTCGAGTAGAGTGACTGGAATATTCTGAAGCCACTGAGAATGAAGTAGCTCACTATGTATTTATGATGCTGATGACGACTGTTCTTTATTCAGTGTATATTATAGCCAGGCACTTGAATTCTTACAACAACTATATGGCAAGTACTATTATTATCTACGTTTTGCAGACAAGGAAACTTGTACAAGGTCACACAACTAATATGGGCCAGACCTGGTATTCTAATTTATGCAGTCTGGAGTTAAAGCAGGCTGTACTGCTAGCTCCTAAAATATATATCCTCCTATCAGCTGATGGATAAAGATATAAGTGTGTGTATATATGCATATATACACATATATAGAAATTATAAACATTTATATACATTTATAGCATTTTATAATGTCATATATTTCTATATAATTAAAATATATGTATATAAGAATCTATATAATGAAAAAACAGTTCCGACCTGAATGTATAGTATGCTGTCCTTTTGATTTAAATTTTTTAAAAAGCAATAGTGCACATTGGAAAGATACAAAAAAGAAAATACAACAGGGGCTTCTTATAAGGAGGGAATGAATGACTTTTCACTTATATCTTTCTCTCTTAGGTGTTTGTAAAAATAGGCATGTATACCTTACATACACTTTAAAATAAATGTATCTGATATTTTGAAAAGTTGTAATGCTTAAGACTAAGCTGAAGTCATGAGTCACAAATGCTTTGTCCATCCCTACTTACATACCTTAGCATAGAGTTCCCCTTATTCTAATCATCCTTACTGTAATCCTACCATCAGCTCTCAGTTCAAGATAACAGCTGTTTTCAAAATTTTGCTCTTTCTGGTGGTCATTGCTCACCTGGTCTCACTTTGAATACTCAAGTCTTTGACAGAGCACCTCAAATTTGTATATCATCCCTTGAAGTTTTGTACATTTCCTGTTGTTTTCCAAAGGATATGGGACTGCTTATTGTAAGATTCAATTATGTAGGTTAAGTTTCTTCCCTGGTGGTCCAGTGGTTAAGACTTCACCTTCCAGTGTGGCGGGTGTGGGTTTGATCCCTGATCGGGAGCGAAGATCCCACATGCCTGTAGCCAAAAGAGCCAGAACAATAAAACAGAAGCAGTTGTGTAACAAATTCAATAAAGACTTTAGAAATGGTCCATATCCAAAAAAAAAAAAACCAACAAAAACAGTTTTACAGTTAAACAGTAAACTTTTAGTTTCCTGGAAGTAAGCAAAAAAAAAAAAAATTCTGAGTTCTGTAGTTCTTGTGATTTGGCAGAAGAAGACACACATCATTCTGGTTTTTTAGAAAAACAAAAACCACTCTTTTTTTTTTTTTTTACTCTAAATTTTGAGGAGTAATCTGTTTCATGGGCCGTTTTATGCAATTTATACTTTTCCAAATGCTTCTTGTTTGTTGTTTTTGTCTACCCAACTAAATTATAAGCTTTCTTAGGACAAATTCCATTTTCTATACTATTTTTGTTCCATCTCTGCCTAGAAAACACGCACTTATTCTTACGGTTGAAATTATAAATTAAGCAACAACTGCAGCCCAGCCACATTTCAGAGATTATGTTACTGCCACTTTTCAAAGCCTTAGTCTTTGAGCAGTTTAGAATCTGATACCACTTTCATGCTTCTCAGCAGAGAATCTTCTCTTTTAGCTCTCAGGGGGAAAAAAAAATCACAATTTGTTTCTTAGTGTGTAACTTTTACTGAGTTTTTTTATAGCCCCTGCTTCTTAGCTGAGTAGTATATAGTTTAAGGAATGGGAAATGTGTTTGAATTTTTGTTTTGTGTGTGAAAGTCTTAAAATATAACCTATAGCTTTCAACCACTTTTTCCTTTCTCCTAGGCCAAGTTATCAAGGCATGGGACATTGGGGTGTCTACCATGAAGAAAGGGGAGATCTGTCATTTACTGTGCAAACCAGAATATGCATATGGCTCAGCTGGCAGTCTTCCCAAAATTCCCTCGAATGCAACTCTCTTTTTTGAGGCAAGTATGTGTGTGATGTTGCCTTGTTAGCATCTGCTCTACTACAGTGCTGGCTCCAAAGCGACAGGCAGTGCAACGAGGAGCTAAGCTTGCTATTGAGAATCGGATCCAACTTATTTATTTTGGAGCTTGGCTTCTTGAATTGTTTCCCACAAACCCAAGGGGTGTGTGCCAGTGCTTTCTTAGAAACGTGTTTCTGGCACAAAATGGTCATATCCAAATAAACAAAAGAAACCAGGCTTAGAAATAAAGGTTCTGGTCAATGGTGTGAGTTGTGACATACGCAGACCCGACCAGAGGACAGGATGGGAAATGTGGGAGATAAATGTTGAAATACACCTAAACCAAGTTGTAAAGCTATTTTTATGACAGAGGTTTATGACTGCCCCAGATCTCACTTCCTCATTAGAAGCAGTAGGTGGTGATAAAATGTTGTTCATCCTGTGTTGAGTCACACATATTTGGCCACACTTAATTAAAAAATTAAGAGGGAAAATGCCTGAAACATTGTACCCAGGTAAAATACACCGTTAGTTGGTTGTAGGCCTGCTTCATAGGCTTTAGTCTTACATTTTAAGAAGGGAATTCCATGAATCTGGGGTGAAAAAGTGGTGGCCTCTAGAGTTAAACAAAGTAGTTTAGAGCCAGAACTGTGTCACTTTGGCGTTTTGCCCACAAGGCAGTTTTCCTAGTATTTCCTGTCTGTCTTTGCAGTGTAGCCCCACAGGATGTGGTCCTAGACATTATCATTACATGAAGGTTCTTTCCAGGTATTGAAAAGTGCAGTGTTCTTTTTTCCCTACTTTTCCAATAACTGAGAAGCACAGATAAATATAAAACAGAGTTTTGTTTTGTAAAATGAAGGAGAATAGTTGCCCTAGTGTTTAAGTACGTTAAATTGAGTTTGTTTGGGCCATTCTCAGCCATATCTCTCTTTGCTTTCTAGATTGAGCTCCTTGATTTCAAAGGAGAGGATTTATTTGAAGATGGGGGCATTATTCGAAGGATCAAAAGGAAAGGAGAAGGGTATTCAAACCCAAATGAGGGAGCGACAGTAGAGAGTAAGTACTGCTGTGAGAGGTCCCAGTTACGTGAACAAAATGGAGCTTTCCTTTTTAAAATCTTTAAAAGAATAAATGTACTGAATATTTATCTGTAGAATAGTTTTAAATTCAACATTTATTTAATAAGGACTTCTTTTAGTAAATATTCACTCAACCTACATGCACCAAGAACTGTACCAGATTCTTCAAACTTAAAAAAGTGAGTAAAAGGTAAGCCCATCCAATAAGGGATTCTTAGTCTGTGGACTCCTCGGTGTGCCAATAGCCATATTAGTTACCTTACATATTTATTCATTTATTTCTCACAGTAACCTTTTGAGGTATGATTAATTATCCCTAGTCAAGAAAAGTGAGTTCAGAGAAGTTACATAAATTACCCAAGATTACATTTACTAAATAGAGCAGTAGATGGTAATGCCCTTCAGGGCTCTAACACTCATCTCACAAGCTGTTGTCAGGATAAAAAATGGTTTGTCATATTAGAGAGATCAAAACTGGGGATTAATTTATTCTGTTCGGTGTCAGGAGACCTGGGTTCAAGTTCTGCTTTGTCATTTATAGAATGACCTGCAGCTGTTTTATTTTTTTTGTTTTATTTGCTAAATAGGGTGTAAGAATAGGATGAGGACCAGGGTAGCGAGCACCCTTCTCCCTCCCAGAGGGAGGTGTGCACATACCAGGCGCCACTGTGTACACCACTTGTCACTGTGCCCTCCAGTCGGCACCTGCTCCTCTCTTCAGTGCACAGTGCATGCTGGAGGACAAGAACCTTTCTTCATCTTTTTGTTTCCAGCGTCACTTACAGAGCCTTACACACATTTGGTGTTCAGCAAATGCTTTCTGCATGGATAAATGTTTGTAAGATGCCATTTACTAAGCCAAAGTACTTCAAAAAAGACAGTTGTGAGAAAGCATAAAGAAATAAATCCATTAAAATTAAAAAAAAAAAAATCAAGGGAATTCTCTGGCGGTCCAGTGATTAGGACTTAGCACTTTCACTGCCATGGTCTGGGGTTCAATCCCTTGTCAGGGAACTAAAGATCCTGCAAGCTGTGTGGTGCAGTCAAAAAAAAGGGTTTTTTTTGTTTTTTTAATCAGTAAAGGATTAGTCTTCAAAATTTATAAACACTTTGATCCTTAACAACATTAAAACACACGGCCCTCTCAAAAAATGGGCAGAAAACCTAAATAGACATTTCTCCAACAAAGAGATACAGATGGCCAACAGGCACATGAAAAGATGTCCAACGTTGCTAGTTATTAGAGCAGTACAAATCCAAGCCTCAATGAGATAGCACCTTACACTGGTCAGAATGGCTATCATAAAAAATTCACAAACAACAGATGCTGGAGAGGGTGTGGAGAGAAGGGAACCATCCTACACCGTTGCTGGGAATGTAAATTGGTATAATCACTATGGAGAACAGTATGGAGGTCCTTAAAAAACTAAAAATAGAGCTACCATATGACCCTGCAGTCCCACTCCTGGGCATATACCCAGAGGAAAGCATGATCTGAAAGGATCCATGCACCCCAGTATTGATTGCAGCACTGTTTGCAATAGCCAGGACATGGAAACAACCTAAAGATGTGTTGACAGAGGAATGGGTACAGACGCTATGGTACGTATATAGCATGGAATATTACTCAGCCATCAAAAAGAGTGAAACAGTGCCATTTGTAGCAACGTGTGCAGACCTGGAGAGTGTCCTACTGAATGGAGTATGGCATCCCTTACATGTGGGATCTAAAAAGAAAGGATACAGCTAACTTACTTGCAAAACAGAAACAAGACCAACTTAGGATTCCAGGAGGAAGGGATAGTTGGGGACTTTGGGAAGGTTGTGTACACACTACTATATTCAAAACGGATAAACAACAAGGACCTATTGTATAGCCCATAGAACTCTATTCAGTGTTACGTGCCAGCCAAGATGGGAGTGGGGTTTGGGGGAGAATGGTTACGTGTATATGTACGGACCGAGTCCCTTTGCTGTTCACCTCAAACTACCACAACCTTGTTAATTGGCTATACCTCAATACCAAATAAAAAGTTTAAAATTTGAAAAATAAAGGTTTCATTTGAAATAGCATAATGAACTAGAATATCAAGGAATATATGTAACAAAAAATATGTAGGAAGTCCCTTACAGGGCAATTATAAACTATTGAAAGACTAAATGGATTGTGTACCCAAAAAAAGAAATACACACATTAAAAATAATCAAGTCACTAACCAAGGATGGCAACAGGAATGAGAGTTCGTTTTTAAAATGTAAACTAGAGTAGTTGATTCTCTCATCTTTAATGTTGCATATTGAACCACAACATTATTTTACCTTCTGCTTTGAACCCATTTTTCATTTTCACAGGTCTGGTAAATTAGTTCAAATATTGCCTTTGTTTAAATTGGAAACAGTTATAAATAGTATTGTTGTCCTATTGTAGTTAAAGTGTTTAGATAGTTATCATTCTTGGTAAGTTTAGAATAAATGAAGAAGAGCTCAGATGTATAATGTTGGAGAAACACCTAGACTAGGAGCTGAGAGAGAGGGTTCAGACTGTGGCCAGCTCTAACTGGATGTTGCCTCTCTAGCTTTAGCTTCTTTCGTGTACAGTGACACAAGAGAAGCTGTCTTGATTTCTAAGGCTCTACTAGCCCTAAAAATTATATGACCAAATTCTAAATGTTTATGAAAGGTATAGAAATAATAGGAAATTCTCTTCAGTATATTAATAAGCATTTAGAAATCTTGTCTATAACATTTTTAAAATCTTTATTATGAAAATTTTTTTTTTTCTTTCTTTTTTTTTTTTATTTTGCTTAACTTTACAATATTGTATTGCTTGTACTATACATCGAGATGGATCCGCCACCAGTATACATGTGTTCCCCATCCTGAACCCTCCTCCCTCCCCCCGCCCCACACCATCCCTCCAGGTCGTCCCAGTGCTCCAGCCCCAGGCATCTGTTATCGGGCATCGTACCTGGACTGACGACTCATTTCAGATATGATATTATACATATTTCAATGCTATTCTCCCCAATCATCCCACCCTCTCCCGGTCCCAGAGTCCAAAAGTCTGTTCTATACATCAGTGTCTCTTTTGCTGTCTTGTAAATAGGGTTATTTTTACCATCTTTCTAAATTCCATATATATGCGTTAGTATACTGTATTTGTGTTTTTGTTTCTGGCGTACTTCACTCTGTATAATAGGCTCCAGTTCCGTCCACCTCCTTAGAACTAATTCAAATGTATTCTTTTTAATGGCTGAGTAATACTCCATTGTGTATATGTACCACAGCTTGCTTATCCATTCATCTGTGGATGGACATCTAGGTTGCTTCCACGTTCTGGCTATTGTAAACAGTGCTGCTATGAACATTGGGGTACACGTGTCTCTTTCAATTCTGGTTTTCTCAGTGTGTATGCCCAGCAGTGGGATTGCTGGATCATAAGGCAGTTCTCGGGGAAGGCGATGGCACCCCACCCCAGTACTTTTGCCTGGAAAATCCCATGGACGGAGGATCCTGGTAGGCTCCAGTCCATGGGGTCGCTAAGAGTCGGACACGACTGAGCGACTTCACTTTTACTTTTCACTTTCATGCATTGGGGAAGGAAATGGCAACCCACTCCACTGTTCTTGCCTGGAGAATCCCAGGGACGGGGGAGCCTGGTGGGCTTCCTTCTATGGGGTCGCCCAGAGTCAGACACGACTGAAGCGACTTAGCAGTAGCAAGGCAGTTCTATTCCCAGTTTTTTGAGGAATCTCCATATTGTTCTCCATAGTGGCTGTACTAGTTTGCATTCCCACCAACAGTGTAAGAGGGTTCCCTTCTCTCCGCACCCTCTCCAGCATTTATCGCTTGTGGACTTTTGGATCGCAGCCATTCTGACTGGTATTATGAAAATTTTCAAACATACAAAGTAAAGGATTTTTCACCGATGCTACAGTGACTTCCCTAACTCAGCAATTTATGTTTTAAAACTGGAGGTTTTTGTTAACTAAATTAAAAGGAAAAACTTTTCCCAGTTATAGGCAATACCACAAAGCTACCACTGCTAAATTAAATCAAATCTTGCTTTTGGTAATATTTTCAACGGGAGTCATTTTTTTTAATGTTTCACTAAAATAATTTTTAACTTACAGAGAAGTTGCAAAACTAGTACAGAGAATTTCCTCTCAGCTTCCCCTTTACTTAACCACAGTACATTAGCAAAATCAGGAAATTAACATGGATGCAGTGCTATTAACCATTCTGCACATCTTAACTTTAGTGTCACCAGTTGCCATGTTGATATCCTTTTCCAGCATACCATCAAATTCAGCATCCAACACTGTAATTTAGTTGTCTCCTTCAATCTGTGACAGTTTATCATCTTTCTTGTTTTTCGTGACTTTAACACTTTTGAAGATAACTGGCCAATTATTGTAGAATATCCCTCAGTTTGGGTTTGTCTTATGTTTTCCCCTGATCAGATTGAGGCTACACATATTTGGAAAAATACCACATAAGTGATGATGTTCCCTTCTCAGTTATCAGGAGGTGCATGACATTGGTGTCTCACTGCTGGGTATATTAACTTGGATCACTTGGTTAAGGTGGGGTCTGTGTTTTTCCACTATAAAGTTACTGTTTTTCTGTCCATAATTATGAAGTATCTCATTGGGAGGGAAATATTAGGAAACTGTGGGAATATTAGGAACCGCTTTTACATCACACCTTCACACACTTGAATGAACGATTTTTGTATGCAACAGTTATTACTGTGGTATTTGCCTAATGGTGACTTTTCTATTTCCACTGTTTCTTCTACATTTAATTAGAATTATGCTGTAAGGAAGAACTGCCTCTTCTCCCCTGTTTGTTTATTCACTTGTTTATTTACAGCAGTATTGACCCATGCTATGCTATGCTATGCTAAGTCACTTCAGTCGTGTCCGACTCTGTGACCCCATAGACGGCAGCCCACCTGGCTTCCCCGTCCCTGGGATTCTCCAGGCAAGAACACTGGAGTGGGTTGCCATTTCCTTCTCCAATGCATGAAAGTGAAAAGTGAAAGTGAAGTCGCTCAGTCATGTCCGACTCTTAGCGACCCCATGGACTGCAGCCTACCAGGTGCCTCTGTCTGTGGGATTTTCCAGGCAAGAGTACTGGAGTGGGGTGCCATTGCCTTCTCCGGTTTTGACCCATGGATATTGTTTTATTCTGTAGGTTATTGTTCATTAGTATTCTTGTTGCTCAGATTGTCCTAGATTTGGAGACTGAAAATTCCTTCAGCTTGGCTCTTTTGTCCTTTCAACACTATTTCTTGAGCACATGCTTGCTTTGGACACCACTGGATGCTCAGGGTTTATTTGGTTAATTTTCCTGCCCCAGGTGTAGAATCAGCCATTTCTCCAAGGAGCTCTGATTCCTTTTCCTGGCGAATGGTATTTAGAAATGAAGATCTGGGTACTAGGTATACTCATGCTATGGAATGTTATTGCTTCTAGAAGCTCTTAAGAGGTCCAGGAAATACATGTACTTCAATGTGCATCTGTACATATCTATGTATATTTCTGTATTAGTATGTGAATATGTATTAACTCATTATTGACTAGAAACATATTAATACATTTTCTGCTACCTGAACTTTATTGACCAGAGACTTTTCAAGATTTATTTATAAATTGCTGGCCACAGGTGTTAGTTTCTGCCAAAATCCCCTGCTCAATAATATGTTAAAAACTATGGGTACGTACTGACACTTTCAGTTTCACCCCATCACAGATTTGTTTTAGCCTTCTCTCTGCTTCTTTGAAACTGCTTTCTCCCACAGTGAGAAACCTGGCTCTCATTATCCACAGTATATTTATTTATTTGCTTAATCATAGTATACACAATAAGCAGTTTCAGAATTGCTAACCCATACCCCTCCAATATTCTTGCCTGGGAAATCCAATGGACAGAAGAGCCTGGAGGGCTACAGTCCATTGGGTTGCAGAGTCGGACATGAATGAGTGACTGAATGAACACACACACACGCACACCCCCACTCCATGCCGTGAAAAACAGATTTCTTAAGTAGGATGTATCTTGAAAGTAGTTCCTTTTGTCCTGAGCCTGTCATACACTGAAAATACTATTCTCCAACTTAGATTAGTTCTTTCATTTTCATTCCCTTCGTTGTAGTTTGTTACTCACTTGTAATACAGTTAAGTTCATCTGTTATGTTTGCCTTCCATTGGAGTTCCCCTCACACTCTGGTTGGTTTTAATTATTTGTTTTTGGGATATATGAAACATTACCATGATTCTAGATGATATAGAAAGACATACTCAGAAGTGTTATCCCCCTAATCCTACTAACCTGTCCCCGTTACCTCATTATTTCCACTCTGTTCCTAAATTTCTGCCTCTTATAGGTAGCCAGTCTCATTAATTCTTGGTTTATTCTTGTATTTTTTTGCAGAAATGAGCAGATATATAATTTTTTTCTTATAATCCCTTTTTGCGTGAAGGATAATATTCTATCTTATTATATTCTATCTAATATTCTATCAATATTCTATATTGATATATATTGTATAATATATTGATAGAGTAGTAGAGATCAATCAGTTCAGTTGCTCAGTCGTGTCCGACTCTTTGCGACCCCATGAATGGCAGCACACCAGGCCTCCCTGTCCATCACCAACTCCTGGAGGTCACTCAGACTCATGTCCATCGAGTCAGTGATGCCATCCAGCCATCTCATCCTCTGTAGTCCCCTTCTCCTCCTGCCCCCAGTCCCTCCCAGCATCAGAGTCTTCTCCAATGAGTCAACTCTTCGCATGAGGTGGCCAAAATACTGGAGTTTCAGCTTTAGCATCATTCCTTTCAAAGAACACTCAGGATTGATCTCCTTTAGAATAGACTGGTTGGATCTCCTTGCAGTCCAAGGGATTCTCAAGAGTCTTCTCTAACACCACAGTTCAAAAGCATCAATTCTTTGGCGCTCAGCTTTCTTCACAGTCCAGCTCTCACATCCATACATGACCACTGAAAAAACCATAGCCTTGACTAGATGGACCTTTGTTGGCCGTAATGTCTCTGCTTTTGAATATGCAATCTAGGTTGGTCATAACTTTCCTTCCAAGGAGTAAGCGTCTTTTAATTTCATGGCTGCAATCACCATCTGCAGTGATTTTGGAGCCCAGAAAAATAAAGTCTGCCACTGTTTCCCCATCTATTTGCCATGATATATATCTATCTATATATATAGAGAGATAGATATCTATATATTATATATTATTATCTATATTATCTATAATATATATCTACATATTGATATCTAATATTCTGTCAGCATGCTGCATTGATATATAATATTCCATGTAGAATTATATTCTATAATATCCTATCTAATATATTCTGTGAATAGAATTTTTGATATATTGGAATAATCTTTTATATAATTTTATTCTTTTCTGTGTCTAAATATATTAAGAAAAGGCAATGACTAATTTTTTTTATCTCTCTTGTTTGTATTTTCCTGGGGAATTTTAGAGTAAATGGTTTATTCTTTTTTATCCCAAAGCCCTTTTGGGTTTTCTGGAACAAATCAATTTTATAAAAATTTGTTGTATTGTCAGTTGTCAAGGTTAAGGTGTTCTGCTCTCCCTCTGTGAAACCTATATGAAGCTCTTTGCAACTCTTTGTGAGAGGCGGACAGAAGGTTGACTCAGAAGTGGTCCCTGTCAGAAGCCAAGATCACCTTGTTCCTTTTAAAGTCTTCTCAGTCTTGTCTTGACTGATGTGCCTTTTTTGTAGCATCACTATAGACTATTCAAAACCGAATAGAAATCCTAGAACTAAGGCCAGATGTGAAAGAAAAACTATAGACAATAATCATCCATTATAATATGTCATTATAGATATACAAGAGGGACTGAGTTTCTGTCATTTCTGTATAAAGGTACAATGAATAGTCAGGGGAAGGGGGCCCACAGGCTTCAGAAGTGATAGACATGAATTTTGAATCTCAGAATCACTACTTGATATTTTTATGACTTTAGACTAGTTACTTAATCACCTTGAGCATCCATCTTTCTCATCTGTAAAGCGAGAAGAATAATTTTTTACCCCCACAGATTGTTGTGACAGTTAAGAAAGGTGCCTAGAATGTGGCAGACAATTTCTTTATCTTCTATATTATGTTTATATCATATGTTTTGCTGTCTTTAAATAGATTTAAGGAAATAAACCCTAGGCTTCTCTTTCCCTTACACTCTCCAGCCAGTCTATCAGCAAATCGTTTTCCTCTGCCAGGGTTGATCTGGAGCCCATAATCAGTTTGTCTTTGGTAACAGTCTTTAAAATAATTATATACCTTCTTAGTAATCTTACCTAAATCATATTTCTCCAGGATTTTTGTTGGTTGGTTTTTTTGAAGAACAAAGTTATGGATGGAATCAAAAGGCTTCTATTGAATTGTGATCTTTTGCTTCCTTTTAATGATTTCTTTGTGGAAGACAGAGTTGTACATTAATTTGACAGAACTTAATCTTTCTCAAAGAAATTGTGATATTTTACTCCCTCTATCAGGATCCTAATGGTTGCAAATCAATAGATCCTGTTCCAGTGTGTGTTTTTATGTCAATTAATTTGGCCATCTTGTAATTTTTATGCAATGTTGTTCTTTTTCCATTAAAGAAAAGTCACTGTGTTCTAAGGTCCTCTAATTGACATTATCATGATGACTGATACTTTAGTCATCATACTTTAGTTTCATTGCCAGTAGTGGCTACATTGTTACTTTTACGCTTTGTTTTCTTACAAAAACCAATTGACTGACATACAGCTCTGAAGAGCTACCAGCTCCTTTTCCCACCTCCCATCTCACCTCTTCTGATTTGTTAACTTTGTGCTTTGAGTAGGTACATCAAAATGCTCTCTGAGTTAAACTAACTCTTACCTCACAGTACTTTCAACCACATCTGAATGCAAAGAGTACAGACAGTCGACAGTATTTTCAAATGTGGAAATTTCAACAGAGTGTGATCTACAGGGAGTTGAGTTGTTGGGAGTACCCTTCCCCCTCACCTTCTTTCCCTCCATGAATCCCACTGAAATGAGAGTTGGGGAAGGGAAGGGGATGGATGGAGAATGATTTCAAAAAAGAGGAAGAAATCCATGTTAGTGGTAGAAAACAAGAAAACTTCAAGAAGTACATCAAAAATTATGAAGAATTTCTGGAATATGTAAAGTAGATAAAATTGGACTGATGGAAACAAGACTCAGGAAACCCAACCCACAACAGGTGTAAAGACCTCTGCAGAGCTACATACTGTTCTTTTCCACAGACTTGGGCAGAACTCCAAGCTTGGTTAGCTGGTGCAAGGGAGCCAAAGCAGGCTGTGGGGCAATCATCAGGGTTGTTATAAAACAATATGAAACAGCTGGGCCAGCAAACCTCTTATGTAGCAAGTTCTCAACTTTGGCTGAATTTAGAATTACCTGAGGAGCTTTTAAAATCCTGATGCCCAGGTCTCAGTCCAGACCAGTTAAATAAGAATATTAGATCTCAAAGGATGGAACTCCAGGCATAAGGATTTAAAAAAAAAAAACAACTCCCCAAGTGATTCTACTTTGCAGCCAGGGATTCAGAATTACTGCTATAGGGCTTGGCTGTGACTTTCGCTCCCAAACTAAAGTCAGTAAGGCTAGATTTCTAAAATAAAATAGGGATCTGCCTTGGAAGACTCCATGTGTTAGGACTTGGACTACAGAATAAGAACATAAAGTACCTTTGAGCTTTGAAAACAGATTTGAAGGGGGAAAAAGTGAAAGAGCAACTCTGCCCAACAGTAAATAAGCTGAAGTATCTTGTTCCTGAAGTAAAACTTTCTCCTACATCACCAGTGGAAAAAGGTGTCCCCAGCCTTCCTGTGCACATCATCTCAGCACATAGTAAATGCTCAATAAATATCTGTGGCCTCTTCACCCAGAGATCCCCATGATCAGCCCACCCCTCTTGGGAAAAGGCTTACCTAATCCAAGGGCTTAGAAAACCTGTGCCCGCTAACTAAACTCACTTGATCTTTCTGAATCCTTCCTTTATAATATGGCCAAATAATACAGAATCCTCAGCAGATTCTGAAACAGAAACACTCAGATAGACTTGTCTAAGTATTCAAAATACTAATACAAAATACTAAGAAATAGAAGAGAACTTTCAAAATACTAATTACTATCTTCAGAGATATTTAACAGGATATTGAATTCATGACTCAAGATCAGCTTCTCTGAAAATGAAGAAGATAAGAAAGTATCTGTAAATTAAGAATGTGAGTATCAAAACTGGTAATACCAAGGAAGGATTGAAAAGCAAAATGGACAGTCTCAGAATCCTGAATTAGTGATACAAAAGATGGTAAAGAATATCTCAAAACACAGAGGAAAAAAACCAAAGAGATGAAAAATTAATCAAGGATAGGTAATATGTATCTTCCTAGAGGAAGAGAGAAGAATCTTAAGAGTGAAAGGGCCAGTTGATAGTGGCACAGGAGTGCATTTTCACCTAGATACATCCTGATGAAATTCCTCCCTCCCTCTTTCTTTTTTCTTTTCTTTTCTTTCAGTTGAAGTATAATAAGACTTAAAATATTGGTTTCAGATTGGGTTGGCCAAAAAGTTCATTCAGCAAGCTGATACTGAATGAACTTTTTGGCCAACCTAATACATTAACTGATGACTATGGTAAGTGTAGTTACCATCTGTCATCATACAGGGTTATTACAATATTACTGACTGTATTCCCTATGCTGTACATTATATCCCTGACATTTATTTTCTAACAAAGTTTGTTCCTCTCTATCTCCCTCGTCTATTTCACTTATCCCCACTCCCCTCTGGCATCCCTGTTGATTTCTGTATCTGTGACTCTGCTTCTGTTTTGTTACACTTGTTTATTTGCTTTGTTTTTTAGTTTTCACATGTACATGAAATGAGACGGTATTTGTCTTTTTCTGACTTACTTTACTTACATAAATACGCTCTACGTACATCCATGTTGTCATAAGTGGCAAGATTTCATTCTTTTTATGACTGAGTAGTATTCCATTGTGTTTATATCTGCTGAAATTTCTTAATTCCATTACTTAAAATTTTGCATGCTTCCAGGGAGAAACTATGCAAAGGACTAAGAATCAGACTGACCTTGTGAAACTACATACGAAAAGACAACGTTTTGAGCATTGTCTATGAGTATTTTGAACCTAAAATTCTATCCCCAGCCAAATTCCCACTTAATTATAAGAACAAAATTAACTATTGGGAGTATGCAGACTTGTGCCCTTTTTTGGGGGGGAAAAAATAGGATATACTAAAACATCACAAAAGATAAAGCCAAGAAGTGAAGACTCAGCCATAAGAAACATCAGTGAGCATAAAAGTAATTTCCATACCAGGACAGCTGAAATTGGGATTCCTGAAATGGTAGAACTAATGTTAAAAATAGTAATTGTTTAACAGTCTGGGTCATTTTAACAAAATGAGATGCAGATGGGAAATGAAGGAAAATGAGAGGAAGGAAATTGGTTAAAATGGTTTTCTTATTCAGATTCTGCTGATTAGTTCAGTTCATTTCAGTCGTGTCCAACTCTTCACGACCCCATGGACTGCAGCATGCCCCCGTCCATCACCAACTCCCGGAGCTTGCTCAAACTCATGTCCATCAAGTCACTGATGCCCCCCAACCATCTCATCCTCTGTTGTCACACCCTTCTCCTCCCGCCTTCAATCTTTCCCAGCGTCAGAGTCTTTTCAGATGAGTCAGTTCTTCACATCAGGTGGCCAAAGTATTGGAGTTTCAGCTACAGCATCAGTCCTTCCAATGAATATTCAGGACTGATTCCTTTAGGATTGACTGGTTTGATCTCCTTCCAGTCCAGGGACTTTCAAGAGTCTTCTCCAACACCACAGTTGTAAAGCATCAATTCTTTGGCGTTCAGCTTTCTTTACAGTCCAGCTCTCACACCACAGCTTTGACTAGATGGGCCTTTGTCAGCAGTGTAATAATGTCTCTGCTTTTTAATATACTGTCTGGGTTGGTCAGAGCTTTTCTTCCAAGGAGCAAGCCTCTCTCAATTTCATGGCTGCAGTCACCATCTGCAGTGATTTTGGAGCCCCCAAAAATAAACTCTGACACTGTTTCCACTGATTCCCCATCTATTTGCCATGAAGTGATGGGACCGGATGCCATGATCTTTGTTTTCTGAATGTTGAGCTTTAAGCCAACTTTTTCACTCTCCACTTTCACTTTCATCAAGAGGCTTTTTAGTTCCTCTTCACTTTCTGCCATAAGGGTGGTGTCATCTACATATCTGAGGTTATTGATATTTCTTCCGGCAGTCTTGATTCCAACTTGTGTTTCTTCCAGTCCAGCGTTTCTCATGATGTGCTCTGCATATAAGTTAAATAAGCAGGGTGACAATATACAGCCTTCCCAATTTGGAACCAGTCCGTTTTTCCATGTCTGGTGCTAACTCTTGACCTGTGTACAGGTTTCTCAGGAGGAGGTTGAAATTAGTTCACATTGATAAATGTGTGTGTGTGTGTTAAATGATTTGTTCAACATTTAATCTTAGGTGCCGATAAGAATATTATGTAGAACTTCCAAACCACCAGCATGAAGTGGGGAAGTAAAGGAACAAGGAAAATTTGACTGATCTAGTAAAGGTAATAAAGGAAAAATAACAAGAAAACATTATATAGGAAATAAAAAATAAGATGGTAGGAATAAAATCAATCAAAGTCATTACAAAAAATATGAATGAGGTAAAGTCACCTATTAAAGGCAGAAATTCTCATGAGGTTAACACAAAGATGACAACAAAATATAGGTATGTGTTCCTTATAAATAATATATGTTTTTTATAAATAGCACCAAAAACCAAAGTGAAAGTGAAGTCGCACAGTCATGTCCGACTCTTTGTGACCCCGTGGACTGTAGCCTACCAGGCTCTTCCATCCGTGAGATTCTCCAGGCAAGAATACTGGAGTGGGTTGCCATTTCCTTCTTCAGGGAATCTTCCCGACCCAGGGATTGAAGTCAGGTCTCCCGCATTGGAGGCAGACGCTTTAACCTCTGAGCCACCAGGGAAGCCAAAAACCAAAATGGTCCAAAAATTGAAAATAGAGGAAGGATTTAATGTATGCCCCTGTTGAAATCTGATAGAGCTATCATTATTAAATGCAGATCAAAATTACAACGAAGTATCACCTCACACCAGTCAGAATGTCAATAATTTAAAAAATCTACAGACAATAAGTGCTGGAGAGGATGTAGATTTCTCTTGCATGGGGACCCTCTTGCATGTTGGTGGGAATATAAACTAATACAGCCACTATGGAGAACAGTATAGAGGTTCCTTAAAAAGCTAGGAATGGAACTACTACCATATGACTCAACAGTCCCATTGCTGGGCATATACCCTGAGAAAACCGTAACTGAAAGAGCCACACGGACCCCAGTGTTCACTGCGGAGCTTTTCACAATAGCTAGGACATGGAAGCGACTTAGATGTCTATCAACAGATGAATGGATACAGAAATGTGGTACATACATACAATGGAATATTACTCAGCCATAAAAAAACACATTTGAGTCAGTCCTAATGAGGTGGATGAACCTAGAGCTTATTGTTCATCCACCTAGAGCCTATTGTACAGAGTGAGGTAAGTCTGAAAGAGAAAGACATGTTGTATATTAACACGTGTGTGTGGAATCTAGAAAGATGGTGCTGAAGAACCTATTTGCAGGGCAGCAGTGGAGACACAGAACAGACTTGCAGATGCAGTGGGCAAAGAGGAGGGTGGGACGAACAGAGAGGGAAGCATGGAAACCTGTATATTACCATGTGTAAACTAGCCAGTGGGAATCTCTGTGACACAGGGAGCTCAACCCAGTGCTCTGTGACAGCCTGGTGGGGTGGGGTGGGAGCTGGGGAGGGGAGTTTCAAGAGGGAGGGGACATGTGTATACCTGTGGCTGATTTATTTTGATATATGGCACAAACCAGCACAATACTGTAATTATCCCCCAATTAAAATTTCTTGAAAAAAAGAAATCTGGTAGAACTATGAGGGTTTTTCTGGTTTTATTTGTTTTTCACATGCTTTAATGCCCTAGCAAATTTTGTCCAATAAGAGAGAGCAGTTCTTGAAACCATTTTATCAGATATTTTCACAAAATAATGTTGTATGGTACCTGGGTCTAGAGCTTCCCTGGTAGCTCAGTTGATAAAGAATCCGCCTGCAATGCAGGAGACCCCAGTTCAATTCCTGGGTTGGGAGATCCCCTGGAGAAGGGATAGGCTACCCACTGCAGTATTCTTGGGCTTCCCTGGTGGCTCAGATGGTAAAGAATCCTCCTGCAATGCAGGAGACCTGGGTTGGGAAGATCTGCTGAGGGGCATGGCAACCCACTCCAGTATTCTTGACTGGAGAATCACCATGGACAGAGGAGCCTGGTAGGCTACAGTCCATGGGGTCACAATGAGTCTGACACGACTGAGCGACCAAGCACAGCATCTGGGTCTAAAATGGATAGTGTTTATTCTTTCAGATATACTCCATTTTACATAGCTCTAAAGGCCACCTCATGCGAAGTGTTGACTCACTGGAAAAGACTCTGATGCTGGGAGGGATTGGGGGCAGGAGGAGAAGGGGACGACAGAGGATGAGATGGCTGGATGGCATCACTGACTCTATGGACGTGAATTTGAGTGAACTCCAGGAGTTGGTGTGATGGACAGGGAGGCCTGGCATGCTGCGATTCATGGGGTTGCAAAGAGTCGGACACGACTGAGAGACTGAACTGAACTGAACTGAAAGGCTGCTTAGTCACTCAGTCGTGTCTGACTCTTTGTGATCTCATGGACTGTAGCCTGCCAGCTTCCTCTGTCCATGGGGATTCTCCAGGCAAGAATACTAGAGTGGGTTGCCATGCCTTCCTCCAGGGGATCTTCCCAACCCAGCGATCGAACCTAGGTCTCCCACATTGCTGGCGAATTCTTTACCGTCTAAGCCACAAGGGAAGCCCATATAGCTCTAAAAGTTATCTTCAAATCTTCAGGTAGAGTAAAATCTTAGTAGAAAATAATCTTTTTGTAATGGACCATTTATTTTAGAATAGTATTAAAAACAAAAGCTCCATATCAGTGAAGAATTTAAATAGCTCTTAAGTTTATTAAAAATAGGAGTTCTAATATATTCAAAAGGGAAAATTCCTATAAATGAGTGAAAATTACTACTATTTTCCTTAATGCCCTGTTTTCAGATTAATCATTAAGTAAATATTTACTTTCTGGCCCTGTACAACACACAGTTGGTACACTGCGAGGTACAAAAGCGTAAGAGATTGCCTTTGCCTACTTTGAATTTTATTCACATTTTGACAGCACTCTCTGTGGAGCCATTAACTGGTTTCTCATACCAAGTTCTAATTTTTGTTTAATCTGGTATAATTTACCACTCATTGAAGGAAAATAATCATAGCTAATGTTCATTGAGTTCATCTCTGTAGCCGCACATAATAGTGTTTTCACATAGTAGCTGCCCTGACATATTAATGAATAGATGTCAAGTATTGGGCTAAAAAAAAAAAAAAAAAGAAAGAAACCAGTGAAATGAAAAAGAACAATTCTGATTTGGAGTTGAGTACTTTTATAAAAGTTACTGGAACCCTCTAGTCATACCTCACTAGTCAACTGAATGTGCATCTGGAAGACTTGCTCATGTTCCATGTACTCCGATTATTTGGTGCTCAACTTTACCTTGTCCAACCAAAGAGTGCTCAGTAAAAGAATAAGAGTTGAAAATCAGATCAGATTTTGACTTTTAAAAGCTCTCTTTTGGAATTTAGGTTATTGCAGAAGTTGATAAATAGTCTTATTTTTCTTTGGCTTGGGAAGGAGATATGCTGTAGAACTTGAGTAGAGGGAGGCCCTGAGTTAGAACATTTGAGCTATTTGGATAATTACTAAGTCCTTGTATATTTGATTGGAATATAACAGTAGATGAAGCACTCTCCAGACCTAAACTGAGAGGGAGTTAATGGGGTGTGTGTGGGGTAAGGGGAGGGAAAGAAAGGGAGAGAGAGAATTGATGCGAATAAGCCCAGGGGAAATTGATAAGCTGGACTGAGTATAGATTTTAGGGTACACTCTATTTTAAAAATTCTTTTTAATGACAAAATATTTTACCTTCATGATGCACTTAAAGATATCCTTTATTTTATTCAAATTGTGTGCGTTTGTGGTAAGGAGGGAAGGAAGGAAGGTCTGTACTAGGGGAAAAGTTCTTTGAAGCAGTGTGTTATTTTTTTAAAGTTTTTAAAGTTCATCTTCTTAATTATAAGAGTTCTCAAACATATATAAAAATGAATCAACTTCCTCATAACTTCAGTTCTTTTATCAAGATTTTGCTTCCATTTGCTTTGTCCCTTTTTTTTTTTTTTTCTTCCCTGAAATATTTCAAAGTGCACCCCAGGAATACTGTCATTTCACCTCTACTTATTTCACTGTATATCTCCAAACAGTAATGACATTTCCTTACCTAACCACAATGCCATTAGACTCTCTAGTTCCCAGGAGTGTATAATACAGTTTCCCTGTTGTTTAGTCACTCACTTGTGTCTGACTCTTTAGCAATGCCATGGACTGTAGCCCCCATTCACCTCTGTCCATGGAATTTTCCAGGCAAGAGTACTGGAGTGGGTTGTCATTTCCTTCTCCAAGGGATCTTGCTTGAGACCCAGGGACTGAACCCGCAGCCCCAGCCATGTCTCCTGCATTACAGGTGGATTCTTTACCCATGAGCCACTGGAAAGGTTCCCCTCGCCCCACCCCCGCCCCAGTTTCCTTAGTTGTCTCCAAAATATTTTCTCTTTCACTGGTTTGTTCAAATTAGAATTCAAACAAATTAAACTCATATTTGGTTGTTATGTGTCATAAATTTTTCTTAATCTACAACAATCCCTTCTAACTCCCACTTGTGGTTCTTTGTCCTTCTGCCATTGACTGGTGAAAATCCAGTTAGTTGAACTGTAGATTGCCCCAAATTCTAGCTAGATTTGGCTGACTGCTTCCTTGTGGTATCACTTAACTTTGTCCTGTAACTCCTCATGTTTCCTATAAATAAACTTTTTGGTCCCAGGACCCCTTTATTCTTTTAAATTATTGAGGACCTCAAAGAGCTTTCAGTTAATATTGATTTTACTATATTAGAAATTAAAATGAGGAATAAAATTTTAAAATTTCTATTTAAAGTTAGAAATTTAAAATATTTACTAATTCATTTAAGTAGAACAATCAAAAATTCATTGTCATCTCAGTTATTTTTAATTAAAAATAACTTTATTCTCCAAAACAAAATTAATGAGAAGAGTAGCATTGTTTTATATTTTTGTACATATTAATGACCGCCTTAGTAGAAGACAGATTCTTATATCTGTTTCTATATTTGTTACTTTGTTATATCTCCAAGTAACCTATGGAAAACCCTGCTCTACAACATGAGAGTGAAAAAGGTACATGGTGGTTTTATATTATTCGAGTGGTTCTGACCTCATGGACTATCTGATGAAAAAGTGAAAGTTGCTCAGTTGTGTCCAACTCTTTGCGACCCTATGGGCTATACAGTGCATGGAATTCTCCAGGCCAGAACACTGAAGTGGGCAGCTGCTCCCTTTTCCAGGGGACCCTGGGTTCCTCCCTAAGGAATTCCCTGGTGGCTCAGATGGTAAAGTGTCTGCCTACAATGCAGGAGACCTGGATTCGAACCCTGGGTCAGGAAGATCCTCTGGAGAAGGAAATGGCAACCCACTCCAGTACTCTTGCCTGGAAAATCCCATGGACGGAGGAGCTTGGTTAAGCTACAGTATATGGGGTCGCAAAGAGTTGAACATGGCTGAGTGACTTCACCTTACCTGGTTCCCTAGATTGCAGATTGAGAGACAGCTGCCCTAGGAGGCTTGATTTGGTAAGAATGGTTGTTAAGTGGTGGTGTATGCTTCATGTTTTATCCTTAGGATGCACACTGTATCTGGTCATGTTATTGATTCTAGGATTCATTGGGTTTAGGTGAGGCATTTTGCTTTATAATAGGGCAGCAGTGGCACCCCACTCCAGTACTTTTGCCTGGAAAATCCCATGGGTGGAGGAGCCTGGTGGGCTACAGTCCATGGGGTCACTAAGAGTCGAACACGACTGAGCGACTTCAATTGGAGAAGGAAATGGCAACCCACTCCAGTGTTCTTGCCTGGAGAATCCCAGGGATGGGGGAGCCTGGTGGCTGCCGTCTATGGGGTCGCACAGAGTCGGACACGACTGAAGTGACTTAGCAGCAGCATTGGGCTAAAAGCTTTAATTCAGTACCTAATTTAATCCTGTCAACAGTTAGCTAACATTGTTTCCCTAATGTATAGATGAGGAAACTGATCTTGGGATAATTTAAATGACCTTGCCTAAAGCCACGATTAAGTGACTGAGTGGGGCAGGAATCCAGCAGTGACTCAAGTGCTGTGCTAGTGTGAAGAGGAGAGAGTGGTGAGGAGCCTTGTTGGTGCAGAGTGTATTGCTGTGTGTGTGCTTCCTGTTTAGACTAAGACGTGTAAGCATCATTCTGTTCAAGCAGCCAGGCTCCATGCCCGCTCTCAGCTAGCTCCATGCTCGCTCTCAGCTAGCTTCTGTCCCTCGGTGCCTTGAGCAGCCTTCCAGTGGGGGGAGTTGACTGCCGTGCCTGAGGAGAGGAGTTTCTCTTCTGCTCAGTGATTAATATGCCTCTCCTGATTTGAGAAACCCATCTCTGGATCTGCCTCTTCGGGGGGTCATTAAGATCCCACTGTCTCTTGGGTGCTCTGCTCTGTTAGGCAGGAAACACAGGCAGAGAGAAACTCCCTTGGCATGAAGTAGGCAGCAGAGAAAACCCTTTCTGAGTGGGAGTAACCTGTCACAACCTGGTTTTCTCTGGCTAAATGGCCAGTCTTGTCTAGTAGTAATGCCATTACAACATTCCCATTCAGATCCCCATGACCCAGTAATTGTTTTGGGAATGAGTGCAAAGCTATCAGACACCAACTACTATAATTAGAAAAGAGAAAAACACTCACCAGAGCTAACATCTTTATGCTGGAGGGATTACAGCACTTTTTAATTTTTTTTAAGGTTATGGAGCCTCTTTCTCAGTTTTGCTTCCTAAAATACAAATTATACCCAAAATGCAAGTTTTTGAATTCTTGCATTCCAGTTTTTTTGTTTTTTTTTTTTTTTCTTTCCTTACTGCAGTGCACTCTTTCCTTCCCCCCCCATTTTAATCGGAGTACAAATTGCTGTCAGCACATCGAGTTCATGTGCCAGCCACATTCAGAACAGGGTGTTCTGTGCTCTTCAAAACAAAATTGCTCTAGGGCAGTAAGAGAACAATAAGTCAGAGCTCCAGTTTAAGTGATGTTTTGCAGCAGACCAGGCCCACTTGATGTGGTTATACTCGGATTTCACGGGGAGGCTTGGGTAATTCAGTTTGGTTTGATTTCGTGGGGTTTAGAGGATCTCCCCCTTTAAGTTACGTATACTTGAAGCCAAAAGAAAATGTTGTCCCTTTCTAACTTGTGTATTTCTTTCACTCCCCCTAAAAAGCCCTAAGTAGAAGCATCCTGTATGTACTTTTATTCTCTTTGGGCACGTCATAGATCATTTACTTCCCGTAAATCAGGCTGGTTGGAATTAGCAACAGACCTCCTGAGCCCTAGAGGCCGGGCTCCCAGTGAGTCATGATGGTTATTATTAAATATTTATTAAATGAGTATTTGCACTAAGTGATACAAGGTCAAAAGCAACCACAGGTCTTCCACAGCCAAAGCTGCCATGGTTTTCTTTGGTAGCAAATGTTGAGACAATTTTTTAAAAAACAGATATGTGGGAGCCAGACATGTCTGCATCTGTCCCCATGATGGGGGACCCTCCTGTGGCGATCCGCAGGCATTTCTGTAGCTCCAGGATGGGGTGTGAGTTCTCGTCAGCTATCACATGAAACATGTCACACCAGTGTTCCAATTTTTGAAACCAGTTAACCTAGTGATAGCGTTTGCTACTTGTAGATGTAAAGAATCAGTGGGCTCTCTACTGTCTAAGGCTGTAACACCTCCTCTTGCACTGACATTCCAGATAATGTCAATAGTAAAAGGTTTTATATACACACACAGACTGCTGTGTGTGTGCACACATGCATATCAGTTTATCAGTTTAAGATTTTGTGGTACTATAGTGCTTGTTCAGGTTCAACTTAAAAGAGATTTAATAGAAAAAAAAGATTAGTTCCTCTATAAGGTAGTAAAGCATTATTGCAAATGTTTCCCTATTGGGTGGCTAAAACACTGGTTCTCCCAGTATTACCTCTCTTAGACCAGCTGCGGTGAACTTTTTTTTTTTCTTTCTTAATTATACTTTAATTATAATTTGACTTGAATTTTTTTTTTTTGCTTGCTTGCTTCACTTGTCTTTCCAAACATGTTTATTAGTAGCCAGTCTTTTCTTTCCCTAACATAAAGAGTTATCACATGTAAGGAGAATTTCTCAAATCATTTATATAATCTTAAGATCAAGTATATGCATCAAGCTGAAAACCAGCCTAGGAAACTGACACACAGGCAGGAATCTTTCGCAGAGTCTCTGGATTTCCTGTTTTGAAAACACATTCAAAGTTGATCAACCTAAAACCACAACGAATGTACTGATAGCTTCCTCCCCCACTAAATGTTCTCTCCTTCAGGGAGGAAAACACTTCTAACAATAAACCTCACACAGAAAAAGTTGTGAGCTACTAGGATCATAAATCTCAATGCTTGAGATGTGCTACAATACGTGGGCTGAAATTCACTTTGCTCAGCAAATCTTTTTTTCATGAAAAGTGTCATCACATTAGTCTAAATTTCTTGGGCAGATTTTAAAATATATAAGAACATAAACTTTTTAGAACTCTCAAATCCTTTAGAAATATGAACTTTTACTCAGTAAAAAAAAAAAAAAATCTTAAAAAAAAATTACTTGGCTGTGCCAGGGCTTAGTTGCAGCCTGCAGACAGACAGACAGTTCCCTGACCAGGGATGGAACCCAGGCCGCCTGTATTAGGCACACAGTCTTAGCCACTGGACCACCAGGGAAGTCCCTCTAGTAAAAATTCTTAAGCTTAGAATTGCCTGCAGAATCTCTCAGGTGTGTACATATTTGAAAATAATAAAGTTGAATTTATTTGCGACTGTTTCCGAAAGAACTTCCACCGTGCTGCAAACTAAGTTGTATTTTATCTAGAATGTTCCAAAGGTGAGTTAATTGAGAGTCATCTGTACTTATGAGTATCAAACAGAACAAAATTCCTCTGTTCCAGCTCCACTCTGAGAGCCAGTCTAGCTGTTGCCCCTGTTTAGAGAGTCTGACTCAAATCAGGCCTTCTCTAGTTTGGCCCAAGTGTCTGGCTCCATCCTATATCTCTGATGGGAACAAATCAGGATAGTATTAATCCTAGTGATTAGAAAAGGGTAGAGAACTTGAAAGCATAAATGTCCATGTGACACTTTGGCCCCTAGTATCTATGCCACTGCTGTTGACTCTTCAGGGTTTCTCTCATTTCCTAGGCCTGGGCTAAAGGTAACCTGATCAAATTACAGGAATTAGCTTTGAAACTAGTTTCTGGTCTGTGTCGAGAGTTACATTACTGAGTCATAAAACTATAGAGTTTCAGAGTTTCAAAGGAGCTTTGAGATTCAGAAGTTGAAAAGTATACATTGGAATTGAATTTGTATTTGGAAGATAACTGTCTCATGGAATGGGTGTAACAGAACAAGTGATGTTTAGTCTCTACAGCAAGTTATTGATCTAAAGACTTAGCAATAGCAATAGTAGCCCAACCAGTCGTAGAAAAGAAGCATTTTAGGAATTCATTACATTTGAATCAAGGCCATTATATTACAGAAGCAGGAATAAAGAATTTTTTATGAAAGATAAATTATTATATTGCTTTTTGGCTGCCATGCAAACCATCCATTTTTCTTACTGAGTCAAAGACCTAAATGGAAAGGAATGAATATCCTTAATACTAAACATAGTTGGAAAGTTTCAGAGAATTGTTTATCCCAGAAGGAAAAATCTAACCAATCAAGAGGAAAATACATATCTATATGCATTTTTCCTGTATTATACTAACATAAAGCCACTTATCTAATATGAAATTACCCTGAAAATGAGCTGAGTTTGAGTGCAGTGGCTAAGTAGGCCCTGAGAAATTGACCTCTTAACATTTCTGAGGAGGTGGCTGAGAAATTTGATTTTTCAAGTTATAGTAGACTTGATTCCTTCACATTTTACATTTATTATTCCACTAAGGGATTACAGCTGTGTTATTGATGATGTTGCCTTTGGCTTTTCCATTTTATTTAAACATGTTTGTGAATGAGGTTAAAGCTCTTAAAAAAGAGCTTCTGTATTCAGTTAATCCTTGTATATCACTGGAGAAATAGCCATTCAGTTGTTTTTCAACCCAGACATCTGAAGCCAAGAAAATGTTTAAGCCTTTATCTGCTTGGTATTAAATTTGTGGCATTTTGATAATTACCTACTAAATAATTAGTTTTTCTTGTATTACAGTAGAGGATATCTCTGTCAGCTTAAATTAGAACTGTTTCCACTTTATTATCTGCTAAACTATCTTATTCATACAGTTACAGTAATTTTTAAGTTTAAACTTAAAACAAAAATAAATATGATTGCGCTTAAATTTCCCAACTGGGTGGACTAAGCTTCAACAGGACATACTCCATATGTCTCCAGATGCAAAGAAGAAGGGGAAATACTCATTTATCATGGCCCTACATTAGCCAGTCACAAGGAGCAGCTCTGCTGACTGTCCTGTCTCCCCTCTCTCAGTCCACCTGGAAGGCCGCTGTGGTGGAAGGACGTTTGATTGCAGAGATGTGGGGTTCATCGTTGGTGAAGGAGAAGACCACGACATTCCAATCGGAATCGACAAAGCCCTGGAGAAGATGCAGCGTGAGGAACAATGTATTTTATATCTTGGACCACGGTAAGCAGTGTACTGGTTCAGTACACAGTGACTGACGTTATCTAAAGAACAGGGATACACTTGTTTTTTCAATCAGCATTTTGCTATTTTCAGTGAAGTTAATGCCAAGAGTGGAAACAATTAATTAAATCAGGCTATAGTTAGGGTGAGTTAATGGGCCTTATAATATTACAGAGGTTTGTAAGCCTGTTCACTTGATTGATGTGTGTTCAGGGTAGGACTGACAGGCGAGTTTTGCTTCTCTGTTTGTTTTGCTGGCCATGCTGCCAAGACAGGAAGCTCTTGCCCCTTCTCCCCTTTTCTCTGAATTAGGCTGGAGGTGGTAAAACGTGGGGGCTGGAAGTAGAAGCAACATTTGGATGATTTATTACCACTTGAATTTGTGCCACCTGTTCTTATACAGACTCTCTGAAAAAAGAGTGCTCTTCCTGAATCTAAAGGCAGCGGAGATGACTCATTTTTGCCTAAATTTTTCCCATCATAAGGATATCCATTAGCACTTCCAAGCTTAGAACTATCAGACACTAACAGTCTCTCTTGTGAAAACATGTTTGGTATTATTTTTAGACCTAAAATTATACCATGGATCTAACCCTTCTATCTTGAGAAATGGACCCTTGAGAGAAACCAGGGTGTTTTGATTCTATTTGTGTGAAAGTGCATCTGCTTATCTCGTGTCTCCTCTCTCCCTGGATCCTTGAGTTTCAGTCAGTAGGATTTTGAGTTACTGGGAATACTGATGACCTGCACTTGCCAATAGGTATTCTTGTGCCTTTTGTACAGTTGCTTGCTTTTTGTAGCCTTAGTCCTAATCCAATGGCATATTTACCTTTGCCCTGAAACTTGAGTCATAATTGTATTTCTCAAGTGATGTTCCAGTCATGCCACTAATCCACTTGAAAAGCCTTGCAAAATGCTCTACATCTCGAACCCTTTAGAGCCTTCACTGAGGCACCTTTTATTTAATACCTTCTTTTTCTCTGCCTTATTCCTTTCTGAACTAGTATATTCCCACCTTTGTGTTTTATTTGCATTTACTATGTAAATAGTGGTATGTACTTCACTCAGATGAATCTAGTTCTCTCTTCTATAAGAAACTATTTTTTAACTCAGGTGGGGCATAGGCAGGCCATCTCTTCCATATCTAAGTAATATCTAATTATTTTTAATCCAGCATCCCAAAGTTACATTAGTTCTAAGCTCATATAAAGAGAGTGGTATTTATGCACATATATTTTCAAATTTAAGTTCCTTGCAGAAGAGTTCTGCATGTATATTATATGAATCAGTTTATTACATTTTGGCCTAGCTGACAAGCCAATTGTGGGAACAGATGTCTCAGTTTTAATGGGCAGAGAGAAGCCGGAATTACCCTTATATTTATTAATGCAGATGGTTCCTTGCAGGTTTAAATTGTGGTTTAAAAAAAAACAAACATGCAGCTTACCAGCCGTGTATACTTGACTCTGTTTCCCTTTCTATAAAATGGGGATAGCAGTATCTGCCTCTCACAGCTGTGGAGGACTAAGTAAGAGAAGGCACATAGGAGCATAGCAGAGTGCCTGACACGCCCAGACCCTCAGCATCATCACCGGACCATCAGGACAGGCTGGTATTGCTGTCCTGATGACTCCCATTTGGCTCAGACCACAAGAAAAGGAAACCCTGTTTTAACATGTGGTAGATTTTTCAGGCATAAAAGTAGGCAACAAGTTTTCATGAATTTCTAGGTGTAAAAGGTTTTTCATATGTTTTGTGGAAATAGCATGATTAGAAAGGAACACGTTATTTCCTCTTTAAGATGTTGCTTAGTATGTTAAGGAGTCACGAAGTGCAATGCCTGTAACAGGAGACTGCCCACACGTGCACCACGTAAGATCTGTGTACATAGAGAATCCGGGCGTGTGGGGAGCGTGTGCAGTGAATTTGCTTGTCTTCCCACCTAACAGACACACTGCAGCTGAGTGTGGCTATAAATATGGCTGTTGCAAATATGTGTTTGGTGTTACTCTTAGGGTCACCTGTATTTCATTCTCCAAAAGATTTCCAGGGCATATACCTTCTCTTTAATTCTGACAAGACTCCTTGACAGGATGTTTTCATAATAAAGAATTCATAAAACACATCCAGAGAATCCCATTTTCTCACCTCTCATCAGAACGATGTCTTTAATATTGTTTTAAATATGGTGACTGGTTAATCTTTCTTGTTTTAGGTAAAGTATGGCTAGTTTTAACTTTTTTCTTCCTTGTCTTCTGTACGGCACCAGCCCCAAACAAAAACAGATTGCCAAGAGCCAGAGTATCTCATTATGAGGCAGTGTGGTTCAAAAACTAAAACAATTTTCTGGGACCCACACAGTCTGAATTTAAATCCTGGCTCACCACTGCCTCTGTGTAACTCTGAGGAAGCACTTCTGAGTCCTAGTTTCTTCATCTGTAAAAACGGAATAATCGCATGTAGGGTACAGGTGGTTCTTGTGTGTGCAGAAGGGTATAATGGTCATGAGCACTCAGTGTCTCTGCTCTCTGCAGGCACCTGTCGGTTTAAGAACACTGACACTGGATTCCTTCTGTTACTGTCACCCAGCCTGTCTTTTGGTTAAGCCTGAAATTCCATTTGTGGTGGTCTTTCACTTGGGCTTCCTGGGTAGCGCAGTGGTAAAGAATCCACCCGCCAGTGCAAGAGATAGTGGGGTCGATCCTTGTGTTAGGAAGATGCTCTGGAGAAGGAAATGGCAACCCACTCCAGTATTCTTGCCCGGAAAATCCCATGGACAGAGGAGCCTGGCAGGCTACAGTCTATGGGGTTGCAAAGAGTCAGACATGACTGAGAATGCATGTCTTTCAATCAGATGAATTTGTGGGTCCTTCCTCACCCAGCCTAATCCATAGTAAATCAGACAGGCTTCTGTATAATTGGAAGTCAGTTGACATGCTCCCAAAACAGTTCCCTGGGATTGTGTTCATATACATCTTCACAGAATAGACTGTACAACTACGCTGTCAGGAAACACAACGCTCAGCAAGGACTCACCTGCCTACCTGCTTCCCAGCAGTTAAAGCATGTCCTTTATTTACCAGATGGCAGGAACAAAATAGGAGATAGAGCAGTCAGAGCTCAAAGTAGAAAACTAGTCACCACTTCCTACAGTTGGCCACTGGTAATTATGTCCGCTTTTATTTTTCGCTGAAGATACCCTTTGCCCTGCTATTCAAACTGCCACACCCCATTCCTGCCAGCTTTCAGTCCGTCTCTGTGCCTTCTCTGGCTCCAGCTTCCACTGTCTTGTGTGACAGTGGAGGTATGTGAGTAAACATTTTCTTCCTGGAAAATTCAGGCAGGGAGGAGAGAAGTGGTGCAGACAGCAAGAGATGAGTGTTCCCACTCCAATCCTCTTACCCCAGAGAAAACTGAAGGTATTAACACATCAATCCGGTTTTGGCATCTTTCATCCCATAGCCTGAGTGTTTGAGTTATTAAGTTTTTTGCAGTGCCATTCCATATATTAAAGAGAAGTTGGCTTGAAACACATGGGAGTAGAATTATTCCAGGGAACATGTTCCTATTATGCTGGGCATTGTTCTACATGCTGGGAAACCGCTGAACCAGGCAGACAAAGCTCCATCAGAATTTCCGTTCTCGTAGATGTGTGCTCCCTCGAATGCCTTGCATTTGTTAAAATCTTAAATGGTCTGAAAAAAAAAAAAAAAATTCTATATCCTCAGTAATTGTATTCAGTAATTTTTGGCTAAAAAATGCAGTGTTTTGTAGTGTTACAGCCAGGGAGCTATGGGAATGCATTGCAGGGTATTTCTCTTGATGAGGCGTTAGAGCTTGCTTGGGCTGGCTTTTTAAATTATGTATTTTGTGTTTTCTAGTATGCTTTCTAAAAGTCTTGAAGAAATACTGTGAGGATATATATCCTTTCTGGTGTGTGATCCTTTCCCCCTATTTATCTGACTGGAAATGGCACTTCTGGAAAGGGACAGTATTTTAAAGTTAAAAGCTCATTAAAACATACCTCTCCCACATAGCACTGTAACAATTATAGTGTCTGTCTTCTCTAGGTCCTGATGAAGCTTCAGCCCTGATAGTCAAATAGTGGCCGTTTTTTAAAAAAAGAATTAGATATAAAATCAAGCAGAGAAAAAGACAGTGACATTTACAATTATGTTAAGCAAGCTGTCCCAAGGAGTCCAGGTGTTGCATCACACAGGAATGTAAGGAAGAAGACTAAATGGAGCCTGGCTTCTTAAAAAACCACAGCAGTGGTACTTGGCACTGTCTGTTCTGACCAACATCTGGTTTATCTTCAGGGTCTCTGATGTGTGTAGTTTGCAAATGAGAGCTCTATGCTAATGTGATGCGTCAAGATACAGAAGGAGGTGCCTGGAAATAAACCATTTCTTTAAAGTTTTTTTTTTTTCCCTCTCCATTTCAGATATGGTTTTGGAGAGGCAGGGAAGCCTAAATTTGGCATTGAACCTAATGCTGAGCTTATATATGAAGTTACACTTAAGAGCTTCGAAAAGGTGAGAAAATACCAACTTCTCTGAAATCGTGACAGATTTTCTCCTCCATCCACTTCCTGTAAATTAGTATCTTACATTACCAGATGGAATAGATAGATGGTGTGTGTTTGTATGCTGTGCTTTCCATGACCGAGTTTGTCCCCTGTCTCCGATGCTGCTCCTAAAGCACAGCACAGCTGATACACAGCCAAGGAGCCAGGGTTCTTACTTTGTTCCTGTGTGTCAGCCTTTTTTTTTTATTATTATTATTATTAACTTTTTTGGGTAGAAGCCAAGACTTGTTCCCTTATTTGTTCCTAGACTTGTTCTTTTTGTACTTTTTTTCCTGGGTTGAAGACAAAAAGGTTCATGTTCTTGCCAAGCAGCTCCTTGGGGGAGTGGGGTGCAGTTTTCCAGGGCTGAACGGATTGTACCCTTCACAAGAGTTGCGAAGAGGCCGTCAGTGTGGCTCCCAAGTTATTATCCAAAATACAAGGCTTCGTGCGCCACCAGGCTCCATGACAAGGGACACAAGGAACAAATCTGTTAACCTTAGATCTTTTCTTTTCATACCTGTCCAAGTAGAAAAAAGTGTTGGCCTCAGGACCCAGAAATGGCACGCCTCCTTGAGCATACTTCCATCTCAGATCCACCTCTGGAGGCTCCTGGCAGCAGCTTCCCTGGACAAACAAAACATTTGCCTGAGCTGGGTACACTGTCACAACCAGCTATGTCCCTGCCCACCAAAGTCTCCTTTCCCCGAGAGCCTTGGGAGTGCATTTTGTAGACATTTTTCATCCCCTCCCAGCACTACCTCCATGTTCCTTACTTTAATTTGGACTAGAAACGTGACCTTTTTTTGTTATCAGACACAGAAAGGAAATCATTGTCCTGAGGGCCTCTTAATGTTGGGCTGAGAAAGGGGAGGACAGCTTTGGGATCCTCTCCTAATGGTAATGTTCCTAATCATAACACAAACAAACACGTGCTCTTTTCATAGCTATTGCTTATTGTCAGATAATGTCTTCTGAAGTCCTGATCCTCCAAAATTGTCTTCATGGCACAAAGTGGTTTTAAATAGGGAAAAAGGGATCTTTTGCGCATGGTTACTTAAGCCTTTGGCTTTCTTATTTCCATTTCAGTAAAGTAACCCCCACCCCTTCCCATCCTGGCCCTGTGGCCCTGGCCCACTCAGGTGCCCTCTCACTCCTGAGTAGTACTGCAGTACATCACAGCAAGCCTGTGGTCAGTCATGGCCCCAACGGCACATTTGAAACCACATGATCAATCCACGAAGATACAGCAGTCCAACATAGGAGCACCTCAATAGATATAAAAGGAGAAATTGACAGTAACACAGTCATAGTGCGGGAGTTTAATACCCCACTTACATCAGTGAACAGATCATCCAGACAGAAAAATCAATAAGAAAACGCAGGCCTTAAATGACATATGACAATTAAGACAAGATGGACTTAATTGATAGTTATAGAGCAGTCCATCCAGAAGCACCAGAAGACACATTCTTTGCAAATGCACATGGAACATTCTCTAGGACAGGTCACATGCTGGGCCACAGAGCAAGCCTTGGTAAATGTAAGAAAACTGAAATTGTATCAAGCATCTTTTCTGACCACAGTGCTGTGAGATTATACTTAAAACCATGTGACAGTGTGTGATGTTGTTGGTAGCAACATGATTTAATTTTCTGTTTTGTAATATTAAGAACAGATTTATAATCCACTGAAGCTTCATAATTCTTATCAGTAAATTGACAATGGCTGTGTCAGTGCTTTTCCCCTGAAGGACCTCTCAGATTGTTCTGTTGACTATGATCCAGCTGTTCTTAATAAAAGTGCAGTTGTTCCTGGACTCATATCTGTAATGTGGGAAAGTAATGATACACACAAATTAGCAGGTGATCATGAAAGTGCTTATTTATGTCTTTGCATCACCTCCATCCTCCCAATTATGTTTTCCTTGAAATTCCCCAAGTAAACTTGTGCAAGTTGCTAGTTTGGAGGCTTCAGGTCTGATTGTTTCACAGTGAATATAGACAATTACATGACTTGAAATTTTTAAAACTGTGTATAACTGTGACTTGCCTGCAGTAGTGTTCCCATTTTTGAGTTAAAAACTGAATCTTGAGAGAAACAGCTTGCCAAAATTGTAATAACAGTATAGCAGCAGAATGAGAAAAGAGGCCTCAGCTTTCTTTGTGTGGCCTTACCTTGTAATTCTAAAGATGCACTCTTTAAGAGTGCTCAACAGTTCATGCTCCTTACAGTGTTACCGCCCAAGCCTCCCTCTTGAGCAGCATGGGTCAAGCTACACCTTGGTTCTCATGGAGGGTGAGTTCTAACCTACCAGCATTAGCAAGGGCACACAGTTTTAAAAGCCACTGTGTTTTGAGGTGTAGAAGTAGCTATAGTTTTTTCTTAGTTTCAGCTGATGCTTTTTCCTTCTTCGTTCATCTAACCATCGTCATGCATTTACACAACAGGCCAAAGAATCCTGGGAGATGGATACCAAAGAAAAACTGGAGCAGGCTGCCATTGTCAAAGAGAAGGGGACTGTGTACTTCAAGGTATGTTGAGTCTTTGTACAATACTTTCCATCTCAAAGAATTTACTCAACTATCAGTGAATTGTGCTGATATCCCCTATCCTGAATTCTGTCAGTACCCTTCAGGATAAGAATAAGCCTGAATTTTTACAAGTCTGTCATTTTCAGTATAAGAAATGATAAGGCAGAATGAATTAATGTGACACAGAATACAAATGCCTCTTTTACACATTCTAATCTAGACTGTAACCATCCATAGCATCAGACCAGGTCTGGCTTGCCCACTCACCATGTATCAGTTAAGGCCTAAAGCACTGTGCTTGGTACATAGTGGGCCATCACCAAGTGTTTGTGCAACAAAACAAAGAATGAATAGAATAATTGTTAGCAAATAGTAGTATTCAAAGGGATAAGTTTCATATCATTTTCCCTTTCCACTGTTTTGGGGAAGTCACTTAGGTACATGATAAAAGAAAAGTTCATGCACAGATTTCAAAAGGAACTAAACCCAATATAAAAAGCGCAAAGAGCATTTGTTACTAGATTTTTAAATAATAAAGTTAAATTGTTAGGAATCAATGTAGGGTTGCTAGAAAGGCTAGTAACTCTCATTATTCACTTTAATAGTGACACCATGAATATAACACCATCTGTCACTTTACCCGCTTAAATGAGTTGAGTGGGTACAAATCATAACTTAAAGCATTTCTTACTGTGGGTGTAGATAATATATATTTATTTATAACTCGTATATACTGGATTCCCTGGTGGCTCAGAGGTAAAGAATTTGCAATGCGGAGACATGGATTCTATCCCTCGGTTGGGAAGATTTTCTGGAGAAGGAAATGGCAACCCACTCCAGTATTCTTGCCTGGGAAGTAAAGTCCCCATGGACAGAGGAGCCCAGTCGCAGAGTCAGACACGACTTAGTGACTAAATGACAGTATCAACTCAGTGTAATAAAACAGCTTAGCTGTTCACAAACTAATTGGTTGCTGATGACTCAGTGTTGCAAAGCCAGGTATCATATAGCTGTGTCCTGAATATATACAGAGAGATGGCCAGAATTTGTAATCAGCAGCAGAAATCAGTGCTAAAGTAGCTATACAATTATTTAACTTCATTGCCTCTTAGCATCATAACCACAATAGTGATCTGTGTATTTCATAATGTTATGAACCCTCTTAAAATTACTGATGTTTGGCTAAAACTTGGATCACACATAATATTTTTAACATGCAATTTGATAAACAAAATCTTTCAAAACATGAGTTTATTGGGGGAAAATTAATGAAAAGGTTCAGAACCACTGACCTAAGACTTTTTCTCCCAGAATGTCTCTGAACATTTTGCACTAAAAAAACTTCCTTGGAGGCACCTTCACATATATAGGTAAAAGATCCCAGCGGCGATCCTAGTCTTACCTATACGACTTTAGAAATGGTAGGTGGGTTCCTATACACATTCCCTTTTCAGATGTCAGGGCAAGTTCCCAGTCTGCCGAGCAGCCTTCCTGGGCCTCAACTTTTCAGGGTGTGTTACTTGGGCACAAGCGCAGGAGCCTGGTGTGGCGGCCAGAGCAGAGATGGGGCACGGTCATGGCACCCATACAGCAAGCCCTATTCTCAGTGACCTGTCAGCTTGGTTTATACCTAAGTGGGTAAGTCTCTGCTCTTAGTAGGGTAGAATTGTAGAAAGCTTTTAAATGGAAGTGATTTTGGTGTTTAGAGTGTAAACTCCTCATATGAACCTCTGAACACTAAAGAAAGGTAGGAGAGGACTGTCTTCGTTTGGCTCTAAAAATAATTATTAAGCACATGTAACATGACGTTGCACCCGGCACTGTGCAGGTCAGCTAGACAGACATGATTTGTGCCCTCACAGCTGACAGCACTGTGTAAGACAGGAGGGTTAACTGTCACACCTGGTCAGTGTCTCTCTCCTCTGACTTGGAGGCAGAGTGGGAAGAAGGCTGAGGATACTTCTTACCAAGAGGTTCTTGCGCCCCCTTGTGCTCCATGGGGATAAAGCATTCTTAAAGCAGCTGAGTGAAGGGTCATCTTTGAGCCACAGGACCCTTTGCAGACTCACCAGGTTTTGCTCTGTTTTGACCACTATTACTGACCCAGGAAGCCAGTGCTCTGATTCAGAAACAAATTGTCCATGACTCTTGGATTTTAGGATTTTAGGTTAAGAAAAACTCAAAACCCTCTTTTGCTCTAGAAGAGTGAAGGAAAGAGAAGACTTCTCAACCTTGGCACAGTTGACATTTGGGGCTGTAAAATTAATACCGTTTGGTGGGAGGTTCTGTTCATTTAGCAGTAGCGCTGGCCCCTACCCACTAGATGCCAGTAGTACACACACATTCTCCAGTTATGACAACTAAAGAACATCTCTAAACATTACCAGATGGTCACCTGGGGACAGAATCACCCTAGTTGAGAACTCCAGTTTTAGTCCATCAGAAGCAGAAATAACACAAAGATCTTTGCTCATTTTAAGGTGAGATATAAAAATTATATATACTATATATGAAAGGACTAAAATGCTCTGTAAGTGTAAAGAACATGTACATAAAGTCTAATACTTTGGGAGCTTTTATTTTCTTTCAGAAACTATAGCCTCTCTACCATTCCCATAGTCAGGACCTACTGAAGTGATCTGATCCAGTCTTTGTCCTCCCTGGCTCTTTCCTTCCTCTATGACAGTATCTTTCTTAGATAGAAAGGTAATTAGAGGAGGATGAGAGAGAGGAAGAAGAAACTGGACATAACAGGGAACATGCCTGCCCTTCTCACTGAATCTAAACAAAAGGACACCTTTCATTTTCACCCATATCTCCATTTTGCTCCCAGTGATTGAAAAACTTGATTCCATAGTTATATTCCTTTGACCTTAATATTTACTTAGCAAACCATCATCAAGAACCACCTCGTGTTAAACCCTGAACATTCCAAAAGGGATAGGGCATGATTCCTGTCCCCAAAAGCTTATATTCCAGCAAGAGAAAAGACAGTGACAGAAAATGCCAGCCCCTGAAACTGCTAAGGACTTCACTTTTGAGTAGTAAGGCCTAAGGCTCTGACAAACTACAAGGACAGCCAGCCCCCAGCTTATACCTGTGTGAAAGCAGCATGCATCTGGTAGAAACCATACTTTGAATTTGGGTTTGCCTCTTCCCAGACTGGTGATGTCATCAGCAGTGAGCACAGCTCCCAGCCATGGGGTCACGGGGCTGAACAACCGACCCAGCGGCTCTGGACCCACACACCTTTCTGGTTTTCACTTTCAGGACAGTATTCAATAAATTACATGAGATATTCAGCACTCTATTATAAAATAGGCTTTGTGTTAGATGATTTTGCCCAACTGTAGGCTAGATCACACTGAAGGTAGGTCAGGCTAAGCTATACTGTTCAGTAGGTGAGGCATATGAAATGCACTTCAGTTTCCCTGGGCATACTGGGGGATGATCCCCATGTAAGCTGAGGAAGACTGTACCTTCAGATCCAGGCCCTCCACTTGGAACTGTGTCTACCCCATCCTCATCACCGGAAGCTGACATCAGGGCTTCCTTTCTACAGTAATAGAGCATATGTATCATTCATGTGAATTATACAGTTTTTATTCACAGTTGTTACTGAGTGAAAATATGATTAAGAGAAAAGTCTTTCTCATGTAGTCAGGTGACTAACACCTTTGTGATTTTTGTTTTATAGTTAGGTATGCTGGACAGCTATTGATTGTGTATATTCCCCTGGTCTGTAGATCAGTGGTTAGCAGGTCACAGCCTGTTTCTGTAGGCAGGGCTCTCCTGGGACTCAGCCACCCCCTTTGTTTATATATTGTCTGTCACTGCTTTAGTAGCCAGGACAGAGTTGAAGCAGAGACTGTGGTCTGCAAAGCCTAAAGTATTATCTGCCCCCTTATAGGAAAAGTTTGTCAACCCTTGGTTTAGCTAACGAAGATCTTCTGGGTTTGGGACTAGCACTTACCAGAATATAGTATCTGCTGTCCAGGGCTGATCATCAGGAGAAAAGGGGAAGTAACTTCCCTTCGAGTAAACTACTGACATAGTCTACAGCCACTCACAGGCCTTATGAAAGTTTGGTAAATACTGGCACCAAAGAATGTAATTCAGAAGCCTTGATGCCCACGTGCTGAAGAGGGTGAGATGGTAAATGCTGGCGAAGAGCATCACAGTGCCCGCTGTGCAGCAGCTCAGAGGTCACTGGGGTCGAGAAGGAAGAGGGAGAGGTGTCTGGAGAGCAGGATACTTGTGCACCCTGCTTGGGATGAGGGGGTGGTTCCCTTCCAAGGATCTGCTTCGCTCCCTTTGAACTCGCTCCAGAGCCAGGACAGCAAGTAATTACTAGCTTCTCTCTCTCAGGGAGGCAAGTACATGCAGGCGGTGATTCAGTATGGGAAGATAGTATCCTGGTTAGAGATGGAATATGGCTTATCAGAAAAGGAATCGAAAGCTTCTGAGTCGTTTCTGCTTGCTGCCTTCCTGAACCTGGCCATGTGCTACCTGAAGCTCAGAGAGTACACCAAAGCCGTGGAGTGCTGCGACAAGGTAGAGTGTCCGCATGTGGGATGAACGTTAACGTAGTCCGGGTCTTTTTCCCTGTCTCTATGCTTAGTCATCCTCCACTTCCTCTCAGCCAGGGTTTGGGTTTTTTCATTTTGTTTTGTTTGAGATTATTTCTTTCTCAGTAAGAACTGGGAAATTCAGAAAGATTTTTTTTACTACGGTCATACTTTCCTTATGCCTAGACTGTTTATAATAATATATTATGAGTTAACAGTTTTGATAAAATTAAGCAATATTTATCCATGACCTTAAGTCTGTGGCATTTGGTACCAGGTTACACAATTTTATAAAAACAGATTTAACTTATTAAGCCTTTTAGGTCTTTAAGAAGAGGCTGTGATGGTTCATCCAGGGATATTTACATATTTTTATTATCATATTTATTCACTGCCTAGAATTATACATAAATAATTTGCAAGACCCACAAAGCATCAGCACCCTCATTCCATCTGTATTGTTAAAGCACTAAAAGACTGGTGGAAGTGCCATATGTATGACTCTGTTCTTTTCTATACTAATGATGCTGCTGTGTCAGGTAGGAGGTCCCAGAGTGAACACTGTACATTTTACTATGGGTACAAGCTAGTAACTGGATGTATCTTAAAGACAGACAAAGGGAACAAGAAAAGCAAGCAACTATTTCAGGCCTTCTTTGTAAGGTTGAGTTTTAAAACTCAGAGTTTTGTGGATTAGTATGTTATATGAAATATATAACATGATATAGTAAATATATTAAATGGCATTTTGCCTGAGAGAATAATGTTACTATTACATTTTTAAACCTTTGTTGTTCTTTCTTATAAAAGTAGTATAAAGTCATTCAATATTCAGACATTACAGAAACATCTAAGAACCTGAGTCCATTCATAAAATTCCCACTGACGTGAAGGCCATGGTCATTCACGTCACACGCACATTCCTCTTGTTTTTCTATTTCCATAAGTAGAGTAACATGTATGTGTACTTTTTAATGAGAATGTATAGATTTATAGTTCTATAAAATAAGGCCATCTTTCCACATCTTATCAGTTCATCATATTCTTTTTAAAGTCTGTTTAGTGTCCAGTGTATGTATCTATCAGTTTATTTAACCAACCCGTTTTGGTAGATTTCCAGGGTTTTGATATTACAAATTATATAGTGTCTCTCTGCACATGTATGGGATTATTTCTCTAGGATAAAATCCCTAGAAGTTGAAATACTGGGTCAAAAGACATTCTGTCAATATATTTAAATATGTTTAAATTTTAATACTTTATATATTATTGAATATTATCAGTGATTCCTCAGTATTATTGACAATAGAAAATTCTTATTTTCATTTTAGTTCTTGATTAAGTTGCACATCTTTTCATTACTTGTATTGAAATAACTAGTATTTCTTCTCTGAACTGCTTGTTTACATCCTAAGATTATAAAAAAAATAACCATTTGGTACTTAAACCTACTCTAACTAGGTTTGCTTTTCAAAAAAATAATAACCCTATTATATTTTATGGGGGTTTGCATGTAAATATATTTGGATTAGAATTTATTTTTGTGTTTGAGATAAGAATCTAAATCTTATTTTCTACATAGAATCTCTTATTTTCTACATGGATAGTCACTGTTTTAGCCCCATTTATTGAAGTTAATCCTTTTTCTGCATGATTTACGTTACTATCTTTGTGATAATTAAATCTTTTTTATATACATACACATGAATCTGTTTCCAAATGCTTTGTTCTACTAACCTGTTTTTTCATGGAGTACTGTTTTAATTTTAGTAGTTGAATAGTATATCTTTTTTTTCTGGTAGGTCAAGTCCCCTCATTATTTTTGAGTTTACAGAAATTTTCTCAGCCAGTCTTAGGCATTTACTTCTTCCATTGGCATTTAAAATGAACTTCTCAAAAGCCCTTCTCCCAACCCCCCTTGGGATATTTATAGGAAATGAATTTGATTATTTTGACCAGTAGTATATAATTGCCTTGAGCCTGGTCTTTTCTAATTCCTTTGGCCAGAGACTTCTCTCTCCAAATTCCCACAAGGTACATGGCATCCTTTCTAAAATATTGCCCATCTGTCCCCAGGCGCTTGGACTGGACAGTGCCAATGAGAAGGGCCTGTACAGGAGGGGTGAAGCCCAGCTGCTCATGAACGAGTTCGAGTCGGCCAAGGGCGACTTTGAGAAAGTGTTGGAAGTAAATCCCCAGAATAAGGCTGCAAGACTGCAGATCTCCATGTGCCAGAAAAAGGCTAAGGAGCACAACGAGCGGGACCGCAGAATCTATGCCAACATGTTCAAGAAGTTTGCGGAGCAGGACGCAAAGGTATGTGCAGAACCCACCCACCTTCAGGTTGGGGGAGGACGGACCAAACGCACCTCTGACTTCCATCCTAAGGAGGTTCCCGTAGGACACAGACCCAGGAAGACAACCCAAGAGGGCCACGAGGAGGGAAAAGGACTTTAGAGACGATCAAGGCTGCTTGGATCTAGAGGACGAGCCGGGAGGGTGCGCGGTTCAGTTTACCAGAGGCACAGTCATGAGGCCCTGGCACGTCCATGCAAGAGAAGAGGGGAATTAATTCCCTAGAAGTGCACTAAGGCTTTTATTATTATTTTAAAACCCAAACACAACACTTGCTTGTAGAAACTTCCGAGCTTCCTAGGAAATAAGCTCTGAGGGGGAAGCCCCACCCCATGCCCTTTACTTTAAGGCTTGAGAGCCAACCTAGCAACCCAAGAGGAGCAGGCAGCCCCCGGACGGCTCAGGTGTATTCTGGTCCTCACTGACCGTCCACTCAGACCCTCGGTCATGTGGACTTGATGGTCAAAGCTGTCCCTGGGGTGGGTTGGTCACTTTAACCAAAGAAAAGGGAAAGCTCCCAGGCTAACTGTGGCAGCAGCACTGGGACTGACCAGCTGTGAATCCCAGTACAGTCGTGTTCACGCCCTCTTGTGTTAGACCTGACCGTCTAGAGGAGCCAGGAAGCAACTGGACATTTCTTTTTTTCTCTAACCCTCTTGATTCCTCTTTATTCCTTAGGAAGAGGCCAGTAAAGCAATGAGCAAGAAGACTTTAGAAGGGGTCACCAACGAAAAAGAAATAGGAAGTCCATCGATGGACGAGCAGAAAGCCGAGGGGCATGTATGACACCACGCCACGGAGGGAAGAGTCCTAACGAACTCGGCCCCTCCTCCATGGGCTTTCACCCAACTCAGGACTAAACAGTGTTTAATGTAAAGTTTGTTATAGTCTATGTGATTCTGGAAGCAAACAGCAAAACTAGTAGCTTCCCAAAACACCACCACCACCGCGCAGAGGTCTCATCGCAGGGGCGGCGTGGGACCACTCCAGGTGGAACAGAGCAGCGCCTGTCAGTGTGGAGAGTGAGCCAGCACCTTAAGTCCTGCTCATTTCAGTTGATGTCAACTTGCAATATCCAATTTCGGGTCCCTTGAGATCATTCTAACAATTGGGGGCTGTCTGTTAGGTTTTACATTTGATTGAACTTTAATAGCACTGCAGAAACCTAGAATTCAATGCTTGATGAGTTTCTTCTTTCCTATAGTTGGGCAGAGGAGAGTTGAGGGTGGGGGAGGTTTTGTTTTCCAAATGACTGAAGTGCTCTGAATGCAAGCTGTAGAGGGGCCAGGTCCCGCTCAGTCCACAGCAGCATCACACACTTGAAAGCCAGAACCTCAGAGGCGTCTCGCTTGCTGACTTTGCTGCATTAGTCAAGCAACCCCTCTGTGAGAGCGGTTTCTGCCCCGCAGCCTGTCCCCCGAGGGGGACCCTGTCATTCCTAAAACACTCTTCCATGATGGTGAGCAGGAGGTTCTGGATTAGCCTTCCCCTCTTTGGATGAAGTTCTGAGACACTGAAATGTGAAGAGAGCAGTCAGAATTGTGCTTTTCTTCCCTCCTCTATCTGTCAGGAAAGAACGCTGTATCCAGTAATGCCTGCCCATTGCTACCGTTCAGTTTCTGACTTCCATTCTGACCTCTCCTATCAAGAATTTCAGACTTGTTCTTATATCTTTGATGTGGAGTGAGTTTTTATTTAACCTATCTATCTAGGATCCTTGAAGCATTTTTTTTGTTGTCTTTTTAAAATTCCTGTCTCATAAACACGTGTATACTGATATATGGAAGTTTATTTACACTCCTTTTTTTTTTGACTTTTTACTACTAAGTAGCTTAATTTTTAAAAATAAAATCTGTGAGGTTGAAAAATCATTGCTCTTCTACGTTAACCGTTTTCCTTGCAGGTTTGACATGCTGTAGCTTTCTTTTCCTGCACTGATAGCTGCTTTGTTCTGGTAAGAGTTGTGGAAAAGAGTTGAAAACAGCTTCCCATGCAGGTACATCTAGCCTAAAATCTCCAGTACTTGGGCATTGAATTAGGGCAAGTCTTAAATACGAACATGTAGTTGAATTTTAGTCCTTACGGGTAAGCAAGATTAAGCATGGCTTTCTAGTCCCACAGCCTAAGAAATAAGAAACACTCGTAGGAATGCATTTGGCAACCCAAAAAACATTTGTTTCAACCTAGAACATCTCACCTTTTTAAATCCTAAAAAACTACTGGCAATTTTAGATTCATCTTTATTTTTATGGTGGTTTTAACAAAACACTTTTATTCTTGGCTTAGGACCCCTGTTAAAACATAAAAATAAAGTCATTTCCTTTTTATACCAGTTTTCGTCTCTATGAACAAATGGAATCGAGTTTCTTCTTTAATGATAACTAGAATTCTTTTTAATTTCTCATGTACACATTTGTCGTTTTTCATGAGGTATTTCTTTAAAAAGCCCCAATCTCACCTAGAGAATATAAAGCAAAAGTTGATTTTGCTTATCTGCTTAACTGTCTAGTATTTGTAGCTCTGTTGACTAGAGCATGACTCCAATGAGGCCAAGATTGAAATTAGATCCTAAAAAGGCCAATTAGATTTTTGCAGGTAACAAGCAAAATAGTATTCCCAAAACTAGATTCTCTTAGCCCACTGTCTCCCTAGTGTATGTTATGGGTCACGGGAACAGAAAGTGTGTGGAGGGGAGAGAGGGGAAGGGTGGGCAGGTGGTTCAGAGGAAACTATTACAAGGTGCCCATCACCACTCAAGACAAAGAAACTTCATGTATTCTTGTATCAGATTCAGTAATTTTAAACAATTTGTCTAGAAATCAACTCTCTCTTAGACTGCATTTGGAGTGGTGAAACAGATGAATTAATAGATTGGTTTTTAAAACTATTCAGATGTACTTTTTTGGTGTTCCTTAAATAAATTCAGAAAAACATATGTGATTTCCCATTATTCTTGTTGTTGTGTTGTTTTAATTGCTAAGTCGTGTCTGACTCTTTTGTGACCCCATGGGCTGTAATCCACCGGACTCCTCCGTCCATAGGATTCTCCAGGCAAGAATACTGGAGTAGGCTGCCATTTTCTTCTCTAGGGGATCTTCCTGACCCAAGGATCAAGCCCACTTCTGCATTGGTGGGCGGACTCTTTACCACTGAACTACCTGGGAAGCACCCCACCCCCACCATTATTCTTGGTTTTGCTCAAATAATCTTCAATAAAAAGGTGGTTTTGGTTGGGAAACTACTTTGGGGGCCCAGCTGAATAAATGAAACCTCAGAAAACTGACAAGAGACAACACTGTCCTGCTTCTTGCTCTAAGACACAACTTGAGATCAGCATTGGGGTACAGGCAATGGAATTATGCATCTTTGTTCAAATGAACCAAACAATAAGAAAAAGAGGATTCTGTGTTTGCATTAACCAGTAGACATTCCACCATTTTCATTGTAAGGTAGGTTCAGTTTGGGAAGTGAAGAGGTTTAATTGTGCCCTTTAACGAATATGTAAAACATAAGTAAGCATGTGTCAGACGCTGTTGTTTGTTAAACAAGTATTTCCTCTTAAGTAGCATTTTTCTTGGATATTCACACTGTGAAGGCCTAAAAAGCTGATGTCACATACATTGTGAACCCTTATTCACAGTGTAAAACAAACCAGATATTAGATCCTCACTAGAATCTGGCTGCAGCAAGAAAAGGCAAAAGGTTTTCCTCTGCACCCTGCTCCTTTCGAGCAAACACGTCAGTATCTTTGGAGGGACCCTCACCTTTTTAATATAATCAAGGGCAAGTAGTGGAACCTTCAGTGATCTGCCAGGCATTGACATGGGTAAGGTTTGTACAAGTTGCTAAGAACAGTGCATAGGAAAAGCTGCCCTGCATCCACAGGCTTAAACGGGTCATAACTGCTGGGTGCATCCCATGCGTCAGACATTTAAACCCCCTTTACGCTTCCATGTGTAAAAAGGATGTAGCTGCTGCACTGTTGCCATCTGAATCGCACAGAAGATCGTGTGGTCCTTACTAAAACTATAAGGAAGGAATTCTGGGATATGTATTTCAAACCTGGCTTAGTTGACACATTATAAATATTCCCCAAGTGTCTAAGCCTTTCCTGAGGCATTAAATATTTCTATCCTGGGTCTACTTGGATGATGTGCTTTCTTAAATAACTTTAAAGCCAAAAATCATAATGCCTACAGCAAGAAGTTAGCTACTTAAAAGTTTGACCAAGGAGATAAAGCAGGAAGGACAAGTAGCTAATGATTAGTATTTGGCAATGCAATGACTAACTCTAGTTACTCTACTGATTTGATATCTGCTTACAACCACGTTTCCACAGTGAGAACTTCTGCTCTTTTCAGTGTAGAAACATGAACCCGCCTATATGCCCTTGCCCTCTTACAGATACCAAAGTCTTCCTAAAGGTGACACCACCCTAAACAGTAAACTCATGACATCAAGGAACTTACACATTCCTTTATTCATCCCCATCTCAGCATCTAGCACACTATACCCAAACTAGTACTCAGTAGATACTCAGCAAATTGGCTTCCTCCCCTTCACATCTCTTACTACAGTGGCCCTTCATTCCTGTTGCTGCTGCTGCTGCTAAGTCGCTTCAGTCCTGTCCGACTCTGTGCGACCCCTTAGACGGAAGCTCACCAGGCTCCCCTGTCCCTGGGATTCTACAGGCAAGAACACTGGAGTGGGTTGCCATTTCCTTCTCCAATGCATGAAAGCGAAAAGTGAAAGTGAAGCCGCTCAGTCGTGTCCGACTCTTAGCGACCCCATGGACTGGAGCCTACCAGGCTCCTCCGTCCATGGGATTTTCCAGGCAAAAGTACTGGGGTGGGGTGCCATTGCCTTCCCCATTCCTGTTACCCGCCTTGAAATATGGAGGCCAGAACCACATGGTTTCCTAAGCAATCCCTGCAACCTAATCTTGGTCCTTGAGGTGCTGGGAACCAGCCAACAACTTGTCTTGGGGTGGATCTGCAAAGTGCATCTGTGGTCTTTGGGCCACAGTGATCTTAAATCTATTTCCACTCAAGGGTAGATCAAATGTGAAGTGAATGAGGATCCTGGGAAGATTGAAGAATAGGAAGCACCAGGAATCTCCCACTGAGACAACAGCTACAGTTGCAGAATCTGATATAACTATTTTGGAATTTGGGAGTTTATGAAAGCCTTACAAACTTCTAGGCATGGATGGTAAATTGTAGGCATTTTTTGTTCATTTCAGCTAGTACAGTGGAAGCTGCCCATCCACTACAACCAGCAACATGGCAGGCAGCTCTGCAAGTTTTCTGACACAGCTTATGGGAGCTAGAGTGGGCAAAAAGGACTCTGTTCCCTGGATATTGAGGATCTGTGCCCTGAGTGGGATTTCTGCTTGATTACTGAGATGCAAAGAGGTAGGCAGCAGTTGTCTCATCTCGCCCCCATCAATGTAAGCCTCTGGCTCAAAAGTCCAGCAGCGTTTTACATCTTTCAAGTTTTGCATCTTTCCCTCTCTTTTAGGAGCCAAACATTAAAAACTAGCACATTCAAAAACAACTGCCTATATGGGAAAAATGAGAAAGACCACATGTGTCCAGAGAAAGGCTAAGACCTGAAGACATTACGTTTATACCTCAGACTGACTCTCCGTACAAAGACAGCCTACAACAATCATAAAAATAAAAACTCAAAACCCTGAGGATGAGGGAGAATCTGATTTCCAGAGTTAATGCCACATTATTAGATTAAAATGGCCAGTGTTCAACAACAACCAAAAAAAATAGCAAGACACGAAGAAACAGGAGGCCCATTTAAAGGAAAAAATAATTCAACAGAATCTTCCCTTGAAAAAGACATGACAGATACACAACCAAAATTTTAAAGAACTGTCTTAAAGATGCTCAAAGAACTAAAGGTAGATATGGAGAAAGTCAGGCAAACAATGTGTAAACAAAATGGATCAATCAAGAGATTTTAAAAACCTAAAGAGAAGCTAAAAAGAAATTCTGGAGCTGAAAAATACAACAACTGCAACAAAAAATTCACTAGATGTATTATTCCAAGGCAGATTTGAGCAGGCAGAAGAAAAAACTAATAAACATTAAGATAGGATGGTGGAAATTATTCAGACTAAAGAACAAAAAGAAAAAAAGACTGAAAAAAGTAAACAGAGCCTAAAGGACCTGTGGGACACCATCAAGTAGATATCATGAGAGTCCAGAAAAAGAAAGAAAGGGGCAGAAAAGTATTAGAAAACATAATGGCTGAAAGTTCCTAATTTTGATGAAGCACCCAAATGTAAACATCCCAAAAGCTCAACAAATTCCAAGTAAGATTAATCCAAAGGAACCAAAACCAACACATTATAATCATACTTTCAAAAGGATAAACAATGAATCTTGAAAGCAGCAAGAGAGAAGCAAGTCAACACCCCTAAATCACATAAGTTTGCTTCCAGAGCGTGGTGTACTACTTGGCTCCCACAAGGACATCTCCTACACTGGGAACTATAAACAACTTACCTAACACTTACAAATAACCACAGAGAATTAGGCAAAATGAGGCAACAAAGGAGTATGTTCCAAATGAAGGAACAAGACAAAACCACAGGAGTGCAACTAAGTGAAGTGGAGATAAGCAACCTATCCAATAAGGAGTTCAAAGTAATGATCATAAAGATGCTCAACATACCTGGGAGAAGAAAGGATCTCCAGCACAGGGTTGGATCCCTGGTCAAGAAACTAGATCCCACATGCCACAACTAAGAGTTAATTAAGCTAAATATTTTTTTCAAATCAGTGGAATTTCATGGAACTAGAATAAATAATTCTAAAATTTGTATGGAAACAGAAAAGATCCTAAATAATTGCAGCATTATTTACAGCTGCCAAAATATGGAAGCAACGTGTCTATCAATGAATGACTGGATAAAGATGTGTGTGTGGAACACTTTATAAGCCATAAAAAAAGAATGAAATCTTGCCACTTGCAATGATATAGATGGGCCTAGAGATATTATTCCAAGTGAAATAAGTCAGACAAAGAAATACTGTACAGTTTTATTTACATATGGAACCTAGAAAACAAAACGAACCAATAAAACAGAATAGAGTCACAGAAACAGCAACAGAAATGTGTTTGCTAGATGGGAGGGAGTGTGGGATGAGTGAAAGAGGTAAGAGAAATTAAGGTACTAACTTCCAGTTTCAAAACAAATGAGTCATAGGGATAAAATGTACGGTGTGGAGAATATAGTCAATGTATCTTTGTATGGCACAGACAGTAGCTAGATTTATTATAGTGATCATTTTGTAATGCACAGAAATACCTAATCACTATATTGTAATGTTGAAGGTCAAATATACTTCAAAAAAAAAAAAGAGACAAGAAGTCAGTGGGCCAGTATATTCAAAGTGCTCAAATCAAAAGGTCAACCAAAAGTCCTCTATCCAGCAAAACTGCCTTTCAAAAGTGAGGGAGAAGTTAAGATGTTCTCAGATAAACAAAAGCTGAGGGAATTTGTTACCACTAAGACCTGCTCAAGGGAGGCCTCCAAGGTGAAATGAAAGGATCCAAGACACTACCTCAAAGGCATATTGAGAAATAAAAATTTCAGTAACAGTAAATACATGGGTAATAAAAGTGATGTTATAAAAATGATTTGTAACTGTCCTTAGTTTTCTATATGACTTAAGAGACTAATATATCTAAAGAAAAAACAATTATTAATGTAAAGTTTATATTACTGTAACTTTAGTTTGTAACTCCAAATCTTGTTTTCTATATAATATAGGAAACTAATACATTTGAAAGAATGATTACTTATGTATTGGGCACACAGTGTGTGAAGATGTAATTTTAATGACATCAACAACTGAAATGATTGGGGATGGAGCCGTAAAAGACAAGTTTTGTATATTATGAACCTACTATAATTCAAATAGAATGTTATAACTTTATGTTACATATAATCTCTGTGGTAACTGAAAAAATAACTAGAATATACAAAAAAGAAAATAAAAAGGAATTTCAACATTTCACTAAAAAAAATCAGCTAAACACAAAAGACAAATGTAGCAACTGAGGCACAAAAAGCCTACAGAACACATAGAAAACAAATATAATGACAGATGTCTCTTCCTATCAGTAATTATTCTAAATATAAATGGATTCAACTCTCCATTCAACAGAAAGATGGGCAAAATGGATGAATACACATGATCCAAGTATATGCTTCCTACAAGAAATTCACATGACATCCAAAAACAGGTTGAAAGTGAAATTTAAAAAATATATATTCCATGCAAATTGTAGCCAAAATAGGGCAGGAGTGGCTATACTAACATCAGACAAAACAGACTTTAAACCAAGAAAGGTTACAAGTCAAAGAAGAATATTATATATAAATAAATTGATGGGGGAAAAAAATGGAAACAGTGGCAGATTTTATTTTCTTGGGCTCCAAAATCACTGTGGATGGTGGCTGCAGCCATGAAATTAAAAGATGCTTGCTCCATGGAAGGAAAGCTATGACAAACTTAGTGTATTGAAAAAACAGAGACATCACTTTCCCAACAAAGTCCCATTTAGTCAAAACTATAGTTTTTTGCAGTAGTCATGTACAGATGTGAGAGTTGGACCATTAAGGCTGAGTGCCGAAGAACTGATGCTTTCGAAATGTGGTACTGGAGAAGACTCTTGAGAGTACCTTGGACAGCAAGGAGATCAAACCAGTCAATCCTAAAGGAAATCAACCGTGAATATTCATTGGAAGGACTGATGCCAAAGCTCCAATACTTTGGCTACCTGATGTAAAGAGCTGATTCACTGGAAAAAAAAAAAAAAAACTGATACTGGGAAAGGTGGAGGGCAGAAGGAGAAGAGGGCAACAGAAGATGAGATGGTTGGATGGCATCATCAACTCAATGGACATGAGCTTGAGCAAGCTCCAGGAGATAGTGAAGGACAGGGAAGCCTGGCATGCTGCAGTCCATGACGTCAGAGTCAGACATGACTTAGTGACTGAACAACAAAAATATATTAGTAATATATCAATATGGCAAGAAAATTTAACAATTACAATGTTCAAGCACCTAATGACCAACCATGAAAATATATGAAGCAAAAATGTACAGCACTGAAGAGAGAAAGAGACATTTCTACAGAAACAGTTGGAGACACCAGTACCCCACTGGCAAGAATGGAGAGAACAACCAGACAGAAGATAATTAAGGAAACAGAGGACTAGATCTAACAGATATACAGAACACCACCCAACAATAACATGATATGCATTCTTCTCACGTGCACATAGGCCATTTTCCAAGATAGACCACATGTTAGGCCGCAACAGATTTTAAAAGATAAATGTCTTACAAGACCACAATAAGATGAAGTTAGAAACAATAACCAAAAAAACTGGAAAGAACACAAAGTTCTGGAAATTAATATACTCTTAAAAATAGATCAAAAAATAAATCACAGGAGATACTAGAAATAGAGATAAATGAAAATAAAAACACAACATACCAACTTAACGAGACACAGCAAAAGTGAGACTAAGTAAGGGGGACAATAATTGTGTGTGTGTGTGTGCCACACCATTCAGCTTGTGAAATCTTAGTTCCCTGACCAGGGAGACTGAACCCAGGTCCTTGGCAGTGAAAATTCCAAGTTCTAATCACTGGACCACCAGGGAATCTTAAAGGGAAAATTTCTTAGCTATAAACATTTACACTAAAAAATAAGATCTCAAATCAACAACCTAACTTTATAATTTAAGTAACCAGAGAAAGAACAAACTAAACCCCAAACTAGCAGAAGAAATAATAAAGATGAGAGCAGGTATAAATGAAAGGGAGAATAGAAAAATGATACAGAAAATACATAAAATCAAAAGTTAGTTCTTTGAAAAGAAAAAGAACTGAAAAAACTTTAGCTAGATAGACAAAAGAGAGAGAGAAACTCAAGTTGCTAAAATCAGAAATTAAGGGGGAGAGATTAACGGATTTTATGGAAAGAAGAGACCACTGCGAACAATTATGAGCTTCCCTGGTATCTCAGGCAGTAAAGAATCCACCTGCAAATTCAGGAGATGTGAGTTAGATCCCTAAGTTGGGAAGATCCCCTGGAGAGGTAAATGGCTACTCACTCCAGTATTCTTGCCTGGAGAACTCCATGGACAGTCCATTGGGTAATAAAGAGTTGGATATGACTGAGCAACTAACACACACGTGAACAATTATATTACAGCAGATTGGACAACCTAGAAGAAAGTGAATAAATTTTGAGAAACCTAAAATCTACCAAGACTGAATCAGGAAGAAATAGAAAATCTGAGCATATTAATTACTAGTAAGGAGAGAAAGGTAGGCCTCAACAGTAGATGAACCATGAACTTCCAGTTTTACAAGCTGGATTTAGAAAAGGCAGAGGACCCAGAGATCAAATTGCCAACATCTGCTGGATCATAGAAAAAGTTATTGAATTCCAGAAAAACATCTGCTTCATTGTCTATGCTAAAGCCTTTCACTGTGTGGATCACAACAAACTGTGTAAAGTTCTTCAAGAGATGGGACTACCAGACCACCTTAACTGTCTCCTGAGAAATCTGTATGCAGGTCCGGAAGCAACAGTTAGAACCAGACATGGACAACAGGCTGGTTCCAAATTGGGAAAGGAGTCCATCAAGGCTGATATTGTCACCCTGCTTATTTAACTTATATGCAGAGTACTTCATGAGAAATGATGGGCTGGATGAAGCACAAGCTGGAATAAAGACTGCCAGGAGAAATATCGATCACCTCAGATATGCAGATAACACCACCCTTATGGCAGAAAGTGAAGAGGAACTAAAGAGCCTCTTGATGAAGGTGAAAGAAGAGAGTGAAACATCTTACTTAAAACTCAACATTCAAAAAACTAAGATCATGGCATCTGGTCCCATCACTTCATAGGAAATAGATGGAGAAACAATGGAAACAGTGACAGACTATTTTCTTGGGCTACAAAAGCACTGCAGATGGTGACTGCAGCCATGAAATTAAAAGAGACTTGCTTTTTGCAAGAAAAGCTATCACCAAACTAGACAGCTTATTAAAAAGCAGAGGGATCACTTCGCAACAAAGATCCAGCTAGTCAAAACTATGGTTTTTCCAGTAGTCATGTATGAATGTGAGAGTTGGACCATAAAGAAGGCTGAACACCAAAAAATTGATGCTTTTGAACTACGGTGTTGGAGAAGATTCTTGAGAGTCCCTTGGACTGCAAAGAGATACAACCAGTCCAATCCTAAAGGAAATCAGTCCTGAATATTCATTGGAAGGACTGATGCTGAAGCTAAAGCTCCAATACTTCGGCCACCTAATGCAAAGAGGTGACTCGTTGCAAAAGACCCTGGGGGGTGGTCCTAAGATGGTGAAGGAATAGGACGGGGAGACCACTTTCTCCCCTACAAATTCATCGAAAGAACATTTAAACGCTGAGCAAATGCCACAAAACAACTTCTGAATGCTGGCACAAGACATCAGGCACCCCAAAATGCAGCCCATTGTCTTCGAAAGGAGATGGAGAAGTCTTGAGGCTACTGTAAGAATAAGACTGAAAACCAGAGGCAGGAGGCTTAAGTCCAAATCCTGAGAACATAGAACTCCTGACTCCAGGGAACATTAATCAATAGGAGCTCATCAAAAGCCTCCATCACTTCAGTTCAGTTGCTCAGTCATGTCCGACTCTGCGACCCCATGAGTTGCAGCACGCCAGGCCTCCTTGTCCATCTCCAATTCCTGGACTTCACCCAGACTCATGTCCATCGAATCAGTGATGCCATCCAGCCATCTCATCCTCTGTCGTTCCCTTCTCCTCCTGCCCCCAATCCCTCCCAGCATCAGAGTCTTTTCCAATGAGTAAAAGCCTCCATACCTACACTGAAACCAAGCACCACCCAAGGGCCAACAAGTTCCAGAGCAAGACATATCATGCAAATTCTCCAGGAATATAGCCCTGAGCTTCAATATACAGGCTGCTCAAAGTCACACCAAACCCACTGATATCTCAAAACTCACTACTGGACACTTCATTGAACTCCAGAGAGAAGAAATCCAGCTCCACCCACCAGAGCATTGACACAAGCTTCCCTAACCAGGAAACCTTGACAAGCCACCCGTCCAACCCCACCCACAGCAAGGAAACTCCACAATAAAGAGAACTTCACAAACCGCCAGAATACGGAAAGGCCACCCCAAACACAGAAATATAAACAAGATGAAAAGGCAGAGAAATACTCAGCAGGTAAAGGAACAGGATAAATGCCCACCAAACCAAACAAAAGAGGAAGAGATAGGGAATCTACCGGATAAAGAATTCTGAATAATGACAGTGAAAATGATCCAAAATCTTGAAAACTCAATGGAGTTACAGATAAATAGCCTAGAGACAAGGATTGAGAAGATGCAAGAAATGTTTAACAAGGACCTAGAAGAAATTTTAAAAAGTCAATATATAATGAATAATGCAATAAATGAGATCAAAATCACTCTGGAGGGAACCAACAGTAGCATAACGGAGGCAGAAGACAGGATAAGTGTGGTAGAAGATAGAATGGTAGAAGTAAATGAAACAGAGGAAAAAAGAATTAAAAGAAATGAGGACAACCTCAGAGACCTCTGGGACAATGTTAAATGCCCCAACATTCAAATCATAGGAGTCCCAGAAGAAGAAGACAAAAAGAAAGATCATGAGAAAATACTTGAGGAGATAATAGTTGGAAACTTCCCTAAAATGGGGAAGGAAATAGTCACCCAAGTTCAAGAAACCCAGAGAGTCTCAAACAGGATAAACCCAAGGCAAAACACCCCAAGACACATATTAATCAAATTAACAAAGATCAAACACAAAGAACAAATATTAAAAGCAGCAAGGGAAAAATAACAAATAACCTTCAAGGGAATTTCCATAAGGATAACAGCTGATCTTTCAATAGAAACTCTTCAGGCCAGGAGGGAATGGCAGGACATACTTAAAGTGATGAAAGAAAAAAACCTACAGCCCAGATTACTGTACCCAGCAAGGATCTCATTCAAATATGAAGAAGAAATCATAAGCTTTACAGACAAAAAAGCTGAGAGAATTCAGCACCACCAAACCAGCTCTCCAACAAATGCTAAAGGATCTTCTCTAGATAGGAAACACAGAAAGGGTGTATAAACTCAAACCCAAAACAACAAAGTAAATGGCAATGGGATCATACTTATCAATAATTACCTTAAATGTAAATGGGCTGAATGCCCCAACCAAAAGACAAAGACTGGCTGAATGGATACAAAAACAAGACCCCTATATACGTTGTCTATAAGAGACCCACCTCGAAACAAGGGCACATACAGACTGAAAGTGAAGGGCTGGAAAAAGATATTCCACATAAATAGAGACCAAAAGAAAGCAGGAGTAGCAATACTCATATCAGATAAAGTAAACTTTAAAACAAAGGCTGTGAAAAGAGACAAAGGAGGACACTACATAATGATCAAAGGATCAATCCAAGAAGATATAACAATTATAAATATATATGCACCCAACATAGGAGCACCGCAATATGTAAGACAAATGCTAACAAGTATGAAAGGGAAAATTAACAATAATAATGGGAGACTTTAATACCCCACTCACACCTACGGATAGATCAACAACAGAAAATTAACAAGGGAACACAAACTTTAAATGATACAATATACCAGTTAGACCTAATTGATATCTATGGGACATTTCACCCCAAAACAATGAATTTCACCTTTTTCTCAAGTGCACATGGAACCTTCTCCAGACTGGATCACATCCCGGGCCATAAGTCTAGCCTTGGTAAATTCAAAAAAATTGAAATCATTCCAAGCATCTCTTCTGAACAGAATGCAGTAAGATTAGATGTCAATTACAGGAGAAAAACTGTTAAAAATTCCAACATATGGAGGCTGAACAACACGCTGCTGAATAACCAACAAATGACAGAAGAAATCAAAAAAGAATCAAAATATGCATAGAAGTGAATGAAAATGAAAACACAACAACCCCAAATCTATGGGACACTGTAAAAGCAGTGCTAAGGGAAAGGTTCATAGCAATACAGGCTTACCTCAAGAAACAAGAAAAAAGAAAAAGTCAAATAACCCAACTCTACAGCTAAAGCAACTAGAAAAGGAAGAAATGAAGAACCCCAGGATTAGTAGAAGGAAAGAAATCTTGAAAATTAGGGCAGAAATAAATGCAAAAGAAACAAAAGAGACCATAGCAAAAATCAACAAAGCCAAAAGCTGGTTGAGAAGATAAATAAAATTGACAAACCATTAGCCAGACTCATCAAGAAACAAAGGGAGAAGAACCAAATCAACAAAATTAGAAATGAAAATGGAGAGATCACAACACAGAAATATAAAGGATCATAAGAGACTACTGTCAGCAACTGTATGCCAATAAAATGGACAACTTGGAAGAAATGGACAAATTCTTAGAAAAGTACAACTTTCCAAAACTGAACCAGGAAGAAACAGAAAATCTTAACAGACCCATCACAAGCATGGAAATTGCAACTGTAATCAGAAATCTTCCAACAAACAAAAGGTCAGGACCAGACAGCTTCACAGCTGAATTCTACCAAAAATTTAGAGAAGAGCTAACACCTATCCTACTCAAACTCTTCCAGAAAATTTTAGAGGAAGGTAAACTTCCAAACTCATTCTATGAGGCCACCATTACCCTAATACCAAAACCAGACAATGATGCCACCAAAAAAAAAAAAAAAACTACAGGCCAATATCACTGATGAACATAGATGCAGAAATCCTTAACAAAATTCTAGCAAACAGAATCCAACAACATATTAAAAAGATCATACATCATGACCAAGTGGGCTTTATCCCAGGGATGCAAAGATTCTTCAATATCCACAAGTCAATCAACGTAATACACCACATTAACAAATTGAAAGATAAAAACATATGATTATCTCAATAGATGCAGAGAAAGGCTTTGACAAAATTCAACATCCATTTGTGATTAAAAAAAAAAAAAAACCCTCCAGAAAGCAGGCATAGAAGGAACATATCTCAACATAATAAAAGCTATATATGACAAACCCACAGCAAACATTATCCTCAATGGTGAAAAATTGAAAGCATTTCCCCTAAAGTCAGGAAGAAGAGAAAGGTGCCCACTCTCACCACTACTATTCAACATAGTTTTGGCCACAGCAATTAGAGCAGAAAAAGAAATAAAAGAAATCCAGATTGGAAAAGAAGAAGTAAAACTCTGTTGGCAGATGACACGATCCTCTACATAGAAAACCCTAAAGACTCCACCAGAAAATTACTAGAGCTAATCAATGAATATAGTAAAATTTCAGGATATAAAATTAACACACAGAAATCCCTTGCATTCCTATATACTAACAATGAGAAAACAGAAATTAAGGAAACAATTCCATTCACCATTGCAACTAAAAGAATAAAATACTTAGGAATACATCTACCTAAAGAAACAAAAGACCTATATATAGAAAACTATAAAACACTGGTAAAAGAAATCAAAGAGGACACTAATAGATGGAGAAATATACCATGTTCATGGATTGGAAGAATCAATATAGTGAAAATGAGTATACTACCCAAAGCAATCTATAGATTCAATGCAATCCCTATCAAGCTACCAAGGGTATTTTTCATAGAACTAGAACAAATAATTTCACAATTTGTATGGAAATACAAAAAACCTTGAATAGCCAAAGCTATCTTGAGAATGAAGAATGGAACTGGAGGAATCAACCTACCTGACTTCAGGCTATACTATGAAGCTACAGTCATCAAGACAGTATTGTACTGGCACAAAGACAGAAATACAGATCAATGGAACAAAATAGAAAGCCCAGAGATAAATCCACGTACCTATGGACACCTTATCTTCAACAAAGGAGGCAAGAATATACAATGGAGAAAAGACAATCTCTTTAACAAGTGGTGCTGGGAAAACTGCTCAACCACTTGTAAAAGAATGAAACTAGAACATTTTCTAACACCATACACGAAAATAAACTCAAAATGGATTAAAGATCTAAATGTAAGACCAGAAACCATAAGCAAAACACTCTCTGACATAAATCACAGCAGGATCCTCTATGACCCACCTCTCAATATTGGAAATAAAAGCAAAAATAAACAAATGGGACCTAATTAAACTTAAAAAGCTTTTTCACAACAAAGGAACTATAAGCAAGGTGAAAAGACAGCCTTCAGAATGGGAGAAAATAACAAATGAAGCAACGGACAAACAACTAATCTCAAAAATATACAAGCAACTCCTGCAGATCAATTCCAGAAAAATAAACAACCCAATCAAAAAATGGGCCAAAGAACTAAATAGACATTTCTCCAAAGAAGACATACAGATGGCTAACAAACACATGAAAAGATGCTCAACATCACTGATTATCAGAGAAATGCAAATCAAAACCACAATGAGGTACCATTTCACGCCAGTCAGAATGGCTGCGATACAAAAGTCTACAAGCAATAAATGCTGGAGAGGGTGTGGAGAAAAGGGAACCCTCTTACACTGCTGGTGGGAATGCAAACTAGTACAGCCACTCTGGAGAACAGTGTGGAGATTCCTTAAAAAACTGGAAATAGAACTGCCTTATGATCCAGCAATCCCACTACTGGGAATACACACCGAGGAAACCAGAATTGAAAGAGACAAGTGTGCCCCAATGTTCATCGCAGCACTGTTTATAATAGCCAGGACATAGAAGCAACCTAGATGTCCATCAGCAGACGAATGGATAAGAAAGCTGTGGTACATATACACAATGAGATATTACCCAGGCATTAAAAAGAATGCATTTGAATCAGTTGTAATGAGGTGGATGAAACTAGAACCTATTATACAGAGTGAAGTAAGCCAGAAAGAAAAACACCAATACAGTATACTAATGCACATATATGGAATTTAGAAGATGGTAACGATAGCCCTATATGCAAGACAGCAAAACAGACATAGATGTATAGAACAGTCTTTTGGACTCTGTGGGAGAGGGCGAGGGTGGGATGATTTGGGAGAATGGCATTGAAACATGTATATTTTCATATGTGAAACGAATTGCCCGTCCAGGTTCAATGCATGAGACAGGGTGCTCGGGGCTGGTACACTGGGATGACCCAGAAGAATGGGATGGGGAGGGAGGTGGGTGGGGGGTTCAGGATGGGGAACACATGTACACCCGTGGCAGATTCATATCAATGTATGGCAAAACCATTACAATATTGTAAAGTAATTAGCCTCCAATTAAAATAAATTTATATTTAAAAAAATACCCTGATGCTGGAAAGATTGAAGACAGAAGAAGAAGGGGATGACAGAGGATGAGATGGTTGGAAGGCATCACCGACTCGATGGACATCAGTTTGAGCAAGGCCCCGGAGATGGTGAAGGATATGGGCCGCAGCACATGGGGTTGCAAAGAGTTGGACACGACTCAGCAACTGAACAAGGAGACTGAATCAGTAAGCAGAAACCTCCCAGTGAAGGAAAGCCCAGACCAGATGCCTCACTCATGAATTCTTATCAAATATTTAAAAATAATTACATCAATCCTTCTAAAACTCTTCCAAAAAATCAAAAAGTTGGAAACATTACCAAACTCACTGTCAAACAAAACAAGGATGCCCACTCTCAGCACTCCTAATCATCATAGTGCTGAAACTGCTCCCACCCAGTGCAATTATAGGCAAGAAAAATAAGACGCCAGAATCAAAAAGAAAGAAAATTGTCTCTATTTGTAGATGATATGATATTATATATATATATATAAAACCCTAAAGACTCCACCAAAAAATTATTAGAAGAAACAATGTCAACAAGGTGTAAAATAAAAGATTAACATTAAGAAATTACTAATAGCAAACTATCTGAAAAAGAGAATAAGAAAATAATCCCATTTACAACAGTATCAAAAACAATAAATATTTCAGTTCAGTCCAGTTGCTTAGTCATGTCCAACCCCATGAACCGGAGCAGGCCAGGCCTCCCTGTCCATCACCAACTCCCGGAGTCCACCCAAACCCATGTCCATTGAGTCAGTGATGCCATCCAACCATCTCATCCTCTGTTGTCCCCTTCTCCTCCTACCCTCAATCTTTCCCAGCATCAGGGTCTTTTCAAATGAGTCAGTTCCTCGCATCAGGTGGAGGAGGAGTATTGGAGTATTGGAGTTTCAGCTTCAAAATCAGTCCTACCAATGAACACCCAGGACTAATCAATCTCCTTCAGAATGGACTGGTTGGATCTCCTTGCAGTCCAAGGGACTCTCAAGAGTCTTCTCCAACACCACAGTTCAAAGCATCAATTCTTACATAGGAATACATTTAAGCAAGGGGATGAAAAATCTCCAATGAAAACTAAGACACTGATAAAAGAAACCAAAGTGAAAGTGAAGTCACTCAGTCGTGTCCGACTCTTTGTGACCCCATGGACTACTGTAGCCCACCAGGCTCCTCCCTCCATGGGATTCTCCAGGCAAGAGTACTGGAGTGGGTTGCCATTTCCTTCTCCAGGGGATCTTCCTGACCCAGGGATTGAACCCAAGTCTCCTACATTCCAGGCGGACACTTTAACCGCTGAGCCACCAGGGAAGCCCAAGAAGAAACCAAAGAAGACACAAATATGTGGAAAGGCATCCCATGCCCATGGACTGGAAGAATTAATACTGTTGAAATGTCCAGGGATTTCCCTGGTTCGTCCAGTGGCTAAGACTCCACACTCCCAATGCAGGGACTCAGGTTCGATCTCTGGTCGGGGAATTAAGATCCCACGTGCTCACGTAGCTCTCAGACAAGCAGGAACTGAGGCACTGGCTAGACCCCTGCAGAGCATCTGCCGTCTGCTATTCAGACCCACAGGACTTGGGGAACAGAGCAGGAAACTGAATTCTGCCTCTCCAGCGTGCCAATCACACCCAGCTCTGGTGGAGGCCACGTCCAGCCAGGGCCCACCCCACAGCCGACGTCCAGACCCATGACAGTGCACACACCCTTCTGCAGCAGCCGCTGTTCCCCCCACCCAACCCCCTGGCTCTCCTCTGGGCACCTGATGTAGACACCTGCCCTGATGTAGACCCTGCCCTGGGCACAATCTAGGTGAAGTTTCTCCTGGTGCCAAAATCTTAATTTCCTCCTTGGAGCACTGCCTCCCTTTTTAAAGGAGCTCCAGGCAGAAGTCTGGGGAGTGGGAGGTGGGCTATTTATTTAGTGATTCATCCCCTAGACTGCAACTACAAAACCCCCAGAAGTTTCCTTTAGTTACAAAGCAACTGCACAAATACACCATGCCTAAACTTGTTTACTGTGTAGCCATTAAAAAGTACTAAGCTTCAAAGAAATGAATTTGTCTGATGTTTAATTAGAACTACCCCCTTCTTATGAATGTAAGTTGGTACAGCCACTATGGAGAACAATATGGAGGTTGCAGTCCCGCTCCTGGGCATATATCCAGAGAAAAACATGGTTCGAAAGGATACATGTTCCCCAATGTTCACTGCAGCGCTGTTTACAGTAGCCAAGACAAGGAAGCAGCCTAAATGTCCATCAACAGTGAATAGATAAAGATGTGATAATATATGCAGTGGAATATCACTCAGCCAATACTGAAACAATGCCATTTGCAACAGCATGAATAGACCCGGAGATTATCATACTAAGTGAAGTAAGTCAGAGAAAGACAAATACCATAACTGTGACATGACTTACATGTGGAATCTAAACAAATGATACAAAATGAACTTATTTAGAAAACAGAAACACACCACAGACTTAGAGAATGAATTTATGGTTATGAGGGGCAGGAAGAACAGGGGGATAGACAGACTGGGAGTTTGAGATTAACATGTAGATACTGCTACGTTTAAAATAGATAACCAACAAAGACCTATTGCATAGCACAGACAACTCTGCTCGATATTCTGTAATAACTTAAATGGAAAAAGAATAGATACATGTATATTATTGTTTAGTCACTAAGTTGTGTCAGACTCCTGGCAACCTTGTGGACTGAAGCAGGCCATGCTTCCCTGTCCTCCACTATCTCCCGAAGTTTGCTTAGATTCATGTCCATTGAGTTGGTGATGCCATCCAACCATCTCATCCTCTGTCATACCCTTCTCCTCTTGCCCTCAATCTTTCCAGGATTTGGGTCTTTTCCAGTGAGTTGCCTCTTTGCATCAGGTGGCCAAAGTATTGGAGCTTCAGCATATGTGTAACTAAATCACTTCACTGTACACCTGAAACACAGCATTGTTAATCAACTACACTCCAATATAAAATAAATTTTTTAAAAAAGATCACAAAAGGAAGAAAAAGAATTGCCATCCCTTACAGGGGCATCAGTTCTTGATATTGAGGGGACCCCCTCACCCCCTCTGCCAACAAGGCCTCCCAGCAGACAGTGCTGCTCTCTTGGAGGAGGCTGCTGAATCGCACTCTCTGCACCATTTCTGTAAGGGTCTCTAAGCTTTCTCTGAGCCCAGCCATGGCTTGTTGACAAGGGCAAGTGGTAATAAGACTTGATAATGAGGCACTGCACTGTTCAGTCATGATTGAACATGAGAGCAAATAACCAAGTTTCCACCTTTGGGCTGTGAATCTGGGCCTCAAGAACCAAGTTCCACGGAACGACCCAAGTCACTTTGATGATGGCTGGGACTAGATTTCCCATGAACAGTGCTACACACCTCTGTGCTGGGCTTCATCATCCCAATTCCAAAATAATGTTCCCCCAGAAGGTCCTCATTGACTATGCTAAAGCCTTTGACTGTGTGGATCACATCAAACTGTGGAAAATTCTTCAAGAGATGGGAATGCTAGACCACCTTACCTGCATCCTGAGAAATCTGTATGCAGGTCAAGAAGCAACAGTTAGAACTGGACACGGAACAACAAACTGGTTCCAAATTAGGAAAGGAGTACATCAAGGTTTTTCCAGTAGTCATGTATGGATGTGAGAGTTGGACTATAAAGAAAGCTGAACCTAGAATTGATGCTTTTGAACTGTGATGTTGGAGAAGACTGTTGAGAGTCCCTTGGACTGCAAGGAGATCCAACCAGTCCATCCTAAAGGAAACCAGTCCTGGATGTTCATTGGAAGGACTGATGTTGAAGCTGAAACTCCAATATTTTGGCCACATGATGCAAAGAGCTGACTCATTTGAAAAGACCCTGATGGTGGAAAAGATTGAAGGCAGGAGGAGAAGGGGACGACAGAGGATGAGATGGTTGGATGGCATCACTGATTCGATGGACATGAGTTTGGGTGAACTCTGAGAGTTGGTGATGGACAGGGAGGCCTGCGGTTCATGGAATCACAAAGAGACATGACTGAGCGACTGAACTGAACATCAAGGTTATATATCATCATCCTGCTTATTTAACTTATATGCAAAGTACATTATGCAAAATGCTGGGCTGGATGAAACACAAACTAGAATCAAGATTACCTGGAGAAATATCAATAACCTCATAAGGCTGACAGATAACACCAGTCTTATGGCAGAAAGAGAAACTAAAGAGCCTCTTGATGAAGGTGAAAGAAGAGAGTGAAAAAGCTGGCTTAAAGTTCAACATTCAGAAAACTAAGATCATGGCATCTAGTCCCATTACTTCATGGCAAATAGATGGCAAAACAATGGAAACAGTGACAGATTTTATTTTCTTGGGCTACAAAATCACTGTGGATGGTGACTGCAGCCATGAAATTAAAAGAGGCTTGCTCCTTGGAAGAACAGCTCTGACAAACCTAGACAGCATATTAAAAAGCAGAGACATCACTTTGCTTACACAAAGATCCATCTAGTCAAAGCTATGGTTTTTCCAGTAGTCATGTATCCATGTGAGAGTTGGACCATAAAGCTAGCTGAATACTGAAGAATTGATGCTTTTGAATGTGGTGTTGGAGAAGACTCTTGAGAGTCCCTTGGACTGCAAGGAGATACAACCAGTCAATCCTAAAGGCAATCAATCCTTAATATTCATTGGAAGGACTAATCCTGAAGCTAAAACTCCAATACTTTGGCCACCTGATGTGAAGAGCTGACTCATTAGAAAAGACCCTGATGCTGGGAAAGATTGAAGGCAGGAGAAGGGGGCAACAGAGGATGAGATGGCTGGATGGCATCACCGACTCAATGGACATGAGTTTGAGCAAGCTCTGGGAGATGGTGAAGGACAGGGAAGCCTGGCGTGCTGGTCACAGAGTCAGACATGACTGAGAGACTGGACAACAAGAGGTCCTCATCAGGGTTTTACAGTCTGAAGAATCCAGAGGCGCAGAGGCAAGAGTGCACGGTCAGGTCCAGTGTTGAGAGGAAGTGATTTTTGTCAAGCCCCCTCTTCCTGCTTGGGACTTCAGTTTCCTCACTTGTAAAAGAGCTGATATTTAACTTTCACATTTCAATTGTGGTTAAAAAAAAAAAACATAAAATTTACCATCTTAATCATTTTTAAGTGTACAGTTGAACAGAGCTAAGCATTTTCACACTATTGTGCAACAAGTCTCTAGAATTTTTTCATCTTGCAAGAGTAAAACTCTATACCCATTAACCCAATTCCCTCTTCTCCTCTCCTGCCCAGCCCCTGGCAACAACCATTCTATTTTCTATTTCTATAAATTTGACTACTGTAGACTCCCTCATTAAAAGATGCTTTTAAAAGACACTTGCTCCTTGGAAGAAAATCTATGACCAACTTAGACAGCATATTAAAAAGCAGAAACATTACTTTACCAACAAAGGTCAGTCTAGTCAAAGCTATGGTTTTTCTAGTAGTCATGTATGGATGTGAGAGTTGAACTATAAAGAAACCTGAGCGCTGAAGAATTGATGGTTTTGAACTGTGTTGGAGAAGACTCTTGAGAGTCTCTTGGACTGCAAGGAGATCCAACCTGTCCATCCTAAAAGAAATCAGTCCTGAATATTCATTGGAAGGACTGATGCTGAAGCTCAAACTCAGATATTTTGGCCACCTGATGTGAAAAGTTGACTCATTTGAAAAGACCCTGATATTGGGAAAGATTGAGGGCAGGAAGAGAAGGGGATGGCAGAGGATGAGATGGTTGGATGGCATCACCGACGTGATGGACATGAGTTTGAGTAGGCTCCAGGAGTTGGTGATGGACAGGGAAGCCTGGCGTGCTGCAGTCCATGGGGTTGCAAAGAGTTGGACATGACTGAGCAACTGAACTGAACTGAGACTCCCTCATATAAGCAGGATCACGCAGTATTTCTCTCTTTGTGATTGGCTTATTTCACTTAGCATAATGTCCTCAAGCTTCATCCATGCTGCAGCATACGTCAGAACTTCCTTCCTTTTTAAGGCTGAATAATATTCCTTTGCATGTACATACCATATTATGTTTATCCATTCATCCATCAGTGGACACTTGAGTTGCATCCACTTTTTGGCTATTGTGAGTAACACTGTTACAAACAGAAGTGTACAAATGTCTCTTTGAGATCCTGCTTTCAAATCCCTTGCATACAGACCCAGAAGCAGGATTTGCTGGATCCAGTTCTACTTTTTGAAGGACCACGGTGGTATTTTCCATGGAGGCTGCATGATTTTACATTCCTGCCAGCAGTGAGCAGTGGTTCCAATTTCTCTACATCGTCACCAACGCTTGACGTTTTCTGTTCCGCTCTTGTTTTATCAGCAGCCATCCTCATGGTTACGAGGTGGTACTTCACTGCGGCTTTGACTTGCACTTTCCTAATGATTAGTGATGCTGTACATATTTTCATTTGCTCGCTGGCCTTTTATATATCACCAGAGAGATGTCATTTTAGTCCCTTCCCTATTTTTTTATTCTGTGCATTTGATTTTTTGGTTGTTGGGTAATAATAGCTCATATTTATAGTGTACATTTATATGTAGTGTACATTATTTCTACATTATAGTGAAGAAACTAACCCCAGGACCAAACTAAGACAGGCAGTGCACTGGCAGGCTATCGTTCTGGTGTCATTTCAAACCCAGTCTCTTTTTAAATGGGAATACAGTTGATTTATAATAGTGTGTCAGTTTCAAATATATAGCAAAGTGATTCAAGTTACATATTTTCAAATTATTTCTATTATAGGTTATTACAAGATACTGAATATTGATCCTTAAGCAATATAATAAATCCTTGTTGCTTATCTATTTAAAATATTATGTGCTCAGTCTCTTCAGTCATGTCCAACTCTTTGCAACCCCATGCATTATAGCCCTCCGGGCTCCTCTGTCCATGGGATTCTCCAGGCAAGAATACTGGAGTGAGTTGCCATGCCCTCCTCCAAGGGATCTTCCAGACCCAGGGATCAAACCTGCATCTCCTGCATTGCAGGCAGATTCTTTACCGACTGAGCCACTGGGGAAGCCCCATTTAATATACCATAGTGCTATGTTAATCCCCTACTCCTAATTCATCCCTTCCCCTCTTTTCTCTTTTGGTAACTATAAGTCTGTTTTTTATGTCTGTGAGTCTCTGTTTTCTAAATAGATTCATTTGTATTATTTTTCAATTCCACATATAAGTGATATCATATTTGTCTTTCTCTGACTTACTTCGTATGGTGTTTTCTAGGCTCATTCATATGCTGCAAATGGCAACATTTCATTTTTTATGGCTGAGTAATATTCCATTGTGTATATATGCACCTCATCTTTACCGTCTGAGCCACCAGGGAAATTGCCTCATGTGCACCACTTCTTTATCCATTCATCTGTTTATGGACTTAGGTGGCTTCCATGTCCTAAGCAGTGCCGCTACAAACACTGGGGTGCATGTATCTTTTCCAATTAGAGTTCAAACTCATAGTCTCTAAATATTTGCTAAATATTTACTTGGAGGGAAGAGGAATTAGGAGAAACTGATTTCCTGTTATCAAAACTTACATATATGGGTACAGCATTATTCACAATAGTCAAGACATGGAAACAATTTAAGTGTCCATCGAAGAATGAATAAAGATGTGGCGTATATATACAATGGAATATTATTCAGCTATAAGAAAGATATTTTGCCATTTGTGACATGTATGAATCTTGGGGGCATTATACTGAGATAAATAAGACACAGGAAAACATACAGTATGATATGACTCATACACAGAATCCAAAAAAAGCCAAACCCGTTGAAACAGAGTGGCGGTTACCAAGGGAAGATGGGGAGATGCTGTTAAAGGGTACAGACTTGCAACTTGAAGAGAAATAATTTCTGGAAACCTAAGGCACAGCATAGTGATTACATTCCACACACTGTATTATAAACATCAAGGTTACTAAGAGAGGAGATCGCCAATGTCCTCACCACAAAAAATAGTTATGTGAAAGCAGAGGTGATAGCCAGCTCTAACACTGGTAGTCATGTTGCAATACAGAAATGCACCAAATCAAATGCAACATATAAATGCATTGAATCAAGGTGTGTACATCTTATTTACACCATGTTATAAATCAACTATTTCTCAATTTTAAAATATATATATATATATATATATATATGTAGAAAAAGATTCATTAATTCACTCCTACTGGCCACAGTCTGAACAAAATATTTTGGCTTGCTTCATTTTGTTTATTTTATAAAATTGTTCCAACTTTTCTGAGATTCTCCCTTCAGTTTTTTGTCTCTGATCTTTCAAGCCAGATAAGTTCTTGGGAGGCATATTAAAGGGCTGAGGATTTCGATAATGAAATGAATCACTCCTTGCCGGTAAACAGCATCAAGTCAAGCATTACTCAGTCTCCCAGTTTCAGCCGAGTGCCCTGCCAACTTGCAGGGGATGGAAACAGAGGCTCTGCAGAAGTGTTAGAAAACTCTGGCAAGATAGGTGGGTGCTAGCAAGCAAAGCTTTCCATCTCTTCTTGAGGGTGCTGGATCAAACTGTCCTTCAACAGTTACATAAGAAGACATCTGCAGAGACCTGAATGGCCTGACACATACTTCTGATGTGCTGGTTTTGAATTTTTTAACTAGGAAATATTTGTAAGAAACACATAAGCATTCAGCTTCCCTGGTGGTTCAGTAGTGAAGAATCCACCTGCCAATGCAGGAGACACAGGTTCAATCCCTAGCCCAGGAAGATCCCACATGCCAAGGAGCAATTAAGCCCGTGCACCACCACTGCTGAGTCTGTGCTCTAGAGCCTGAGCCCACGTGCCGCAACTACTGAAGCTCACATGCCCAGCCCCGTGCTCCAAAACAAGCCACGCACCACAATTAGAGAGTGGCCCCGGCTTGCCCCAACTGGAGAAAAAGCCCATGCAGCATCAAAGACCCAGCACAGCCAATAAGTAAATACAGTTAAAAAAATAAATAAATAAACACCTAAGTGTAGAAAATAATGAAATCCATTTATCCACCATGATGCATAAACAAGTGGTAACATTTTTCATTTTTAAGAAATAAAATGTTTCTGATATAGCTCAAGTCCCACATCTTTTCCCTGACCCTCTCTCCTCAGAGGTTACCTATTACCCTGAAGTTAGTGCATGTCATCCCTGTGAATGATTCTGTTTTTACTGTGTACTTATTTTCAAATTGTCTAGGCTATCGCTTTGGATGTTGATAAGTTTCACATAAATGATAGCGATGTGGCCATTTGCCACTATTTTGTTTGGGGTCTGAGGCCCCCTCCCAGCAGGTGGAGTCCCTTCGCCAAGAGAGCCAAAAGGCCAGTGGGCCGCCTTCCCAGCTGGGGACAGGGCTGTGACCAAGTGAGGCTCAGCAATCGGACCACAGCCCCCGACAGCAACGGCATTGCTGAGCAAAGGGCCTGGGGCTTGGCTGCAGCCGCACAGTTTGGTCCTGGATCTCAGCTCCTCAGCTCTCCCGGTGACCCTGGGAACTGCCTTAACTACTTACAGTTAAGAACCTGGTTGAAAATGATACTTTTGCAACTCACTTTTTCATTCTTTTTTTTTTTTTCTCATATTCACATGAATATAATTGAAGGGGAGCAGAGTGTGCCACCCCAAAACGTGCCATCTTGGCATGCTGAGCTTTTGAATTAAAGGTACTTGAGAAATAGGAGAACAGGCTGATCCTTTGTCTTCTGAACTCAACTACAGATCTCCGTTCAGTTTTCTTCATTCTTCCCTCTTTCTGCTCCTTATACTGATCATCTCAGTGCACTGTCTAAAAGTTTGCTGGTTCTTTTGCCTGCTCAAATATTTTGTTGAGCTCCTCTAGTGAATTTTTCACTTCAATTGTTGTAGGTTTCAACTCCAGAGTTTCTGTTTGGCTTGCATTATAGTTTGGATCTTTGTGGATGTTCCCTGTTTAGTGAGATATTGCTCCTAGTTTTACTTCTTTTTTTTTTTTTTTACTTACACCCAGGTCTTTAATGTCTGATTTGGGTAAAGCAATAGTAACATGTATTTTTTTTTAAGGAATAAAATATGTGTCTATATTCCCACCTGTGTTTTACTTTATTCACTTAATTCTTTATTTCCAATTTTTTTAAAGTTATGTCTTTTTTAAAATTGAGGCATAATTGGCATATAATGTTACACTAGTTTCAAGTATACAACATGATTTGGTATTCGTATACATTGCAAAACCATCATCACAATAAATTTAGTTAACATCTGTAACCATTACATAGTTGCAGTCCAGCTGGTGTAGTGGTGTCATGCAAGATTCCCCCAGTTAGAATTTTTCTTGTGATTAGAACTTTTAAGATTTACTCTTAGCAATTTTTAAATATGCAATACGGTATTAATTACAGTAGCCATGCTGTACATTATTTCCTTACGACGTGTGCATTTTATAACTGGAAGTTTGTATCTTTTGAGTCCCTTCACTCATTTCACCCACCCTTCACTTAGCTTTTTAGAAATTATTTTCTTTAGTTCTTTAAACATACTTAAAATGTTTGATTTGAAGTACTTTTCTAAGGAATTCCCTGACGGTCCCGTGGTTAGGACTCCATGCTCTCACTGCCAGAGGCACAGGTTCAATCCCTGGTTGAGGAACTAAAATTCCACAAGCCATGCGGAGCAACCAAAAGAAAGTATTGTTCTATTTTGTTCCAGGTCTAAACTTCATTAGGAATGGCTTCTATTGATTATGTTTTTCTGTGTATGGGCAATATTTTTTTGTTCATGTCTCAATTTTTTGTTGAAAAATGAACATTTTAAATAATACGGTAACTCTGCATATCAGATTCTCTCCCTCCCCAGAAACTTGTTATAATTGCTATTTTTTTGTAGTTTGTTTAGTGATGTTTCCAAACTAATTATGTAAAGTCTGTATTCTTTGTTGTATGTGGCCACTGAAGTCACTGCTTAGCTTGATGGTCAGCTAATGATTGCACAGAGATTTCCTTAATCACCTGACATCAAGAGAACTCCAAATCTTTATCAAAGGGCTCTACATACATGTTGGGATCAGCCTGCAAGCTGACAACTCTGTGTTAGCCTTTAATCCCTCCTTGCAAGGACTCAGCAGTGGCCACAGGACTGGAAAAGGTCAGTTTTCATTCTGATCCCAAAGAAAGGCAATACCAAAGAATGCTCAAACTACTGCACAATTGCACTCATCTCACATGCTAGTAATGCTCAAAATTCTCCAAGTCAGGCTTCAGCAATATGTGAACCATGAACTTCCTGATATTCAAGCTGGTTTTAGAAAAGGCAGAGGAATCAGAGATCAAATTGCCAACATCCGCTGGATCATGGAAAAAGCAAGAGAGTTCCAGAAAAACATCTATTTCTGCTTTACTGACTATGCCAAAGCCTTTGACTGTGTGGATCACAATAACCTGTGGGAAATTCTGAAAGAGATGGGAATACCAGACCACCTGACCCGCCTCTTGAGAAATCTGTATGTAGGTCAGGAAGCAACAGTTAGAACTGGACATGGAACAACAGACTGGTTCCAAATAGGAAAAGGAGTACGTCAAGGCTGTATATTATCACCCTGCTTATTTAACTTCTATGCAGAGTACATCATGAGAAACGCTGGGCTGGAAGAAACACAAGCTGGAATCAAGATTGCTGGGAGAAATATCAATAACCTCAGATATGCAGATGACACCACCATTATGGCAGAAAGTGAAGAGGAACTAAAAAGCCTCTTGATGAAGGTGAAAGTGGAGAGTGAAAAAGTTGACTTAAAGCTCAACATTCAGAAAACGAAGATCATGGCATCCGGTCCCATCACTTCATGGGAAATAGATGGGGAAAGAGTGGAAACAGTGCCAGACTTTATTTTGGGGGCTCCAAAATCACTGCAGATGGTGACTGCAGCCATGAAATTAAAAGACGCTTACTCCTTGGAAAGTTATGTCCCACCTAGATAGCATATTCAAAACCAGAGACATTACTTTGCCAACAAAGGTCCATCTAGTCAAGACTATGGTTTTTCCTGTGGTCATGTATGGATGTGAGAGCTGGACTCTGAAGAAGGCTGAGAGCCGAAGAATTGATGCTTTTGAGCTGTGGTGTTGGAGAACACTCGAGAGTCCCTTGGACTGCAAGGAGATCCAACCAGTCCATTCTACAGGAGATCAGCCCTGGGATTTCTTTGGAAGGAATGATGCTGAAGCTGAAACTCCAGTACTTTGGCCACCTCATGTGAAGAGTTGACTCATTGGAAAAGACTCTGATACTGGGAGGGATCGGGGGCAGGAGGAGAAGGGGACAACAGAGGATGAGATGGCTGGATGGCATCACTGACTCGATGGATGTGAGTCTGAGTGACCTCCGGGAGTTGGTGATGGACAGGGAGGCCTGGCGTGCTGCGATTCATGGGGTCGCAAAGAGTCGGACATGACTGAGTGACTGAACTTCAAGGAGTCTCAAGGTCAGAGTGAAGTGAGAGCTTAGTACCTCCTCAGGTCTTTCCTTAGCAAGCGTACAGCTCTGGGCATGCCTACAACCTGACACACACACGTGGCCTTCTAGAATCCTAGCAACATGTCAGTGCTTTTTAAGAGCCCTATGGACATCTCATTTCCCACTTTTCCTTTTAAATTTCTAGGCTATCATATGTTACAAATGTTAACCACTGCCTCAACACAGCCACAGAGGTAAACAGTTGCCCATCATATTGTTTTTAACAAACACCTTCACCCCAACCCAAAGCAGGAAAAAGCTTTATGCATCAGATGAAGTGAGAGAGATCAAACACAGATAGATTTCCAGGTAGAGTCTTCCAGGGCACCAGCAGACAGGTCAAACAATGATAATCCACTGAGAATAAGACTTTGAAGTCCTAGACCTGTCATCTTTTAGTGATTTCTACGCTTATTTTGGGCTGATTTTGCTTACTGAAAAATTCGCTTATTGCAAAATTCAGACTCAAATTGAAGAAAGAAGGGAAAACCACTAGACCATTCAGTTCAGTCGCTCTGTCGTGTCCGACTCTTTGCGACCCCATGAATCACAGGTATGACCTAAATAAAATCCCCTACAATTATACAGTGGAAGTGACAAACAGATTCAAGGGATCAGATACGACAGAGTGTCTGAAGAACTATGGACGGAGGTTCATGACATTGTACAGGAGGCAGTGATCAAGACCAAGAAAAAGAAATGCAAAAAAGCAAAATGGTTGTCTGAGGAGGCCTTACAAACAGCTGAGAAAAGAAAAGAAGCTAAAGGCAAAGGAGAAAAGGAAAGATATCTCCATCTGAATGTAGAGCTCCAAAGAATAGCAAGGAGAGATAAGAAAGCCTTCCTCAGCAATCAATGCAAAGAAACGGAGGAAAACAACAGAATGGGAAAGACTAGAGATCTCTTCAAGAAAATTAGAGAAATCAAGGAAACATTTCATGCAAAGATGGGCTCGATAAAGGACAGAAACAGTATGGATCTAACAGAAGCAGAAGATATCAAGAAGAGGTGGCAAGAATACACAGAAGAACTATACAAAAAAGATCTTCATGACCCAGATAATCATGATGGTGTCATCACTCACCTAGAACCAGACATCCTGGAATGTGAAGTTAAGTGGCCTTAGAAAGCATCACTATGAACAAAGCTAGTGGAGGTGATGGAATTCCAGTTGAGCTATTTCAAATCCTAAAAGATGATGCTATAAAAGTGCTGCACTCAATGTGCCAGCAAATTTGGAAAACTCAGCAGTGGCCACAGGACTGGAAAAGGTCAGTTTTCATTTCAATCCCAAAGAAAGGCAATGCCAAATAATGTTCAAACTACCACACAGTTGCACTCATCTCACATGCTAGCAAAGTAGTGCTCAAAATTCTCCAAGCCAGGCTTCAACAGTATGTGAACTGTGAACTTTCAGATGTTCAAGCTGGATTTAGAAAAGGCAGAGGAACCAGAGATCAAATTGCCAACATCCACTGGATCTTTGAGAAAGCAAGAGAGTTCCAGAAAACCATCTGCTTCATTGACTACGCCAAAGCCTTTGCTTTGTGGATCACAACAAACTGTGGGAAATTCTTCAAGACATGGGACTACCAGACCACCTTACCTGCCTCCTGAGAAATCTGTATGCCCATCAAGAAGCAACAGACTAGCTTCAAATTGGGAAAGAAGTAAGTCAAGGCTGTATGTTGTCACTGCTTATTTAACTTATATGCAGAGTACATAGTGCAAAATGCTGGGCTGGATGAAGCAGAAGCTGGAATCAAGATTACCAGGAGAAATATCATTAAGCTCAGATATGCAGATGACACCACCCTTATGGCAGAAACTGAAGAGGAACTAAAGAGCCTCTTGATGAAAGTGAAAGAGAAGAGTGAAAAAGCTGACTTAAAAGTCAACATTCAAAAAACTAAGATCATGGCATCCGGTCCCATCATTTCATGACAAACAGATGGGTAAACAATGGAAACAGTGACAGATTTTATATTTGGGGGCTTCAAAATCACTGCAGATGGTGACTGCAGCCATAAAATTAAAAGATGCTTGCTCCTTGGAAGAAAAGCTATGACCAACCTAGACAACATATTAAAAAGCAGAGACATTACTTTGCCAACAAAGGTCCGTCTAGTTAAAGCTATGTTTTTTTTTCCAGTAGTTATGTATGATGTGAGAGTTGGATCATAAAGAAGGCTGAGCACCAAAGAATTGATGCTTTTGAACTGTGGTGATGGAGAAGACTCTTGAGAGTCCCTTGGACTGCAAGGAGATCCAACCAGTCCATTCTGAAGGATATCAACTTTGAATATTCATTGGAAGGTCTGATGCTAAAGCTGAAGCTCCAAATCTTTGGCCACCTGATATGAAGAACTGACTCATTAGAAAAACCCCTGATGCTGGGAAAGGTTGAAGGCAGGAAGAGAAGGGGATAACAGAGGATGAGATGGTTGGATGGCATCACTGACTCGATGGACGTGAGTTTGAGAAAGCTCCAGGAGTTGCTGATGGAACGGAAGACTGGCGTGCTGCAGTCCATGGGGTCGCAAAGAGTCGAACACAACTGAGTGACTGAACTGAACTGACGCTGCTGGCTTCCACTGTGAGTGAAGCCTGTTAGTTTTCAAAGCTAACACAGAGGAGTCCAGTAGTTAAGAATCCACCTGCCAATGCAGGAGACATGGGTTCGATCTTTCCAGGAAGATTCCACGTGCTGTGGGGCATCTAATTCCATGTGCCACAACTACTGGGCCCACACAGCCTAGAACCCGTGCTCTGCAACAAGAAGTCACTACAATGAGAAGCCCAAACACCACGACCAGAGTAGCCCCTGCTGGCGGCACCAAGAGAAAGCCAGTGTGTAGCACCAGAGACCCAGCTCAGTCTTTATCTATTTATTTAAAATAAATTTACAAATTTTTTAAAAGCTAACAGAGTAGAAGAGAAGAGGATGGTACTAGGGGCAAGCTGGAACACTGAAAAGCTCGGAGGACTCTGGGAACGTGGCATAGTAGGAAGTACCAGGAATAGGTCTCCCTACCTACACAACAATTTGCACTTGCAGAACTTAATTTAACTATTTGGGAACTCTGGAATCTGCTGAAGGCTAGCAACTTACAGGAGAAGACATTAATGTTGAATGGTGGTTAACTGTGGTCACTTTCAGCTCTTATCGCAGCAGCAGACACACATCACCCATCCCAGCCATGTGGCAGGAAGCTGTGCAAGTTTTCCTGGGGCTGTTATACACAGCCTGCAGGAGCTAGGGTGGTCAAAAAGGATTCCTACCTCCAAGTATTGGGTATCTGTGCTCTGACTGCCAACTGCTGCTTCTGATCACTGAGATGCGAACAAATAGGTGGGCAGCCATTGTTTCACCTTCCGCTACTGTGGCAAGGCCCTCCATCTCTGGCCAAGTGACTTCCAGGGGGATTTAAAGAGCCATGCACACCCCGCTCCCCTTTGTTGTTCACTCCTTGTTCTCCTTTGGAGAGCCAGATATTAAATATGAGGACACTCGAAAACACCTGCATGTATAAAGGAAAATGAAGTAGTGAGAGTATTAGAATAAAGGTTAAAAACTTCTCAAATTTGATGTAAGACATAAATGAAAGTGAAAGCTGCTCAGTTGTGTCTGACTCTTTGCAACCTCATGGACCTACACACTCCATGGAATTCTCCAGGCCAGAATACTGGAGTGGGTAGCCTTTCCCTTCTCCAGGGGATCTTCCCAACCCAGGGATCAAACCCAGGTCTCCCACATTGCAGGCAGATTCTTTACCAGCTGAGCCACAAGGGAAGCCCAAGAGTACTGGAGTGGGTAGCCTGTCCCTTCTCTAGCAAATCTTCCCGACCCAGGAATCGAACGAGGGTCTCCTGTGGATTCTTTACCAACTGAGCTATCGGGGAAGCCCAAGACATAAATATGAACATCCTAAAAAGTAAATGAACTCCAAGGTAGATTCACTCAGAAACCCAACACAAGACAGATTATAAATAATACACACTTTGAAAAGCCAAGACAGACAGCAAATCCTGAGAGTAGCAAGAAAGAAGTGAACCATCACATACAAGGGATTCTCAATAGGATGATGAGTGGATTTTTCATTAGAATATTAGAGGCCAGCAGACAGTAGGTTAGTATATTTAGTGCTAAATGGGAAAACCTCAACCAAGAATCTCATATCCAGTCAAACTGTCCTTCAAATATGAGGGAGAAATCAAGACATTCCCAGGTAAACAAAAGTTGATACACTTTATGACCACTAGACCTGCACTGTAAGAAATCCTCCAAAGGAAAATATAAGGACACTGGAGAGTAGCTTGAAGCAATACAGACGCCTAAAGATCTCAATAAATGTATATCAGCAATTGTAAAAGCTAATACTAATATAACAATGATTTTTAACTGCACTTGGTTTTTTACATTCTGCAAGATAATAATACATTTAAAGAAAAAATTATAACGACTTCCCTGGTGGTCCAGTGGTTAAAAATTCACCTTCCAAAGCCGGGGACCCAGGTTCAATCCTTGGTCCAGGAAGATTCCACGTGCCAAGGGGCAGCTAAGCCCGTGTGCCCAACTACTGAAGCCCACATGCCTAGAGCCCGTGCTCTGCAACAAGGGCAGCTGTGGCAATGACAGGCCTGCACACCGCAACCAGAGAAAGCCCGCGCTCAGCAGCAAGACCCAGCGCAGCCAAAAACAGAAAGAAATTCTACAAAAAAAGAAAACAAGTGTTACTGTAAAAGTATTATTGTAACTTTGACTTGTCACTCCAAATCTTGTTTTCTACATAATTCAAGAAGCTAATGTAATTAAAAGAATGATTAGTTTATGTTTTTGGTCCATATAATATAAAAAGATATAATTCAGCGACACCAAAACTGAAACAGATGGGGTCAGAGCTGTAAAAGAGAAGTTTTTTTTTATGTAATCCCCATGGTAACCATAGAGAAAACATCTACAGAATATATACAAAAGGAAACAAGAACATTTCACTTAAAAAAAAAATCAACATAACACAAAAGATAGGAATACAAGAAATAAGGAACAAAATGCTCTAGAGCATACAGAAAACAACACAATGACAGAAGCCCTCTGTGTATCAGATCAGATCAGATCAGATCAGTCGCTCAGTCATGTCCGACTCTTTGTGACCCCATGAACTGCAGCACGCCAGGCCTCCCTGTCCATCACCAGCTCCCAGAGGTCACTCAGACTCACACCCATCAAGTCAGTGATGCCATCCAGCCATCTCATCCTCTGTCGTCCCCTTCTCCTCCTGCCCTCAATCCCTCCCAGCATCAGAGTCTTCTCCAATGAGTCAACTCTTTGCATGAGGTGGCCAAAATACTGGAGTTTCAGCTTTAGCATCATTCCTTCTAAAGAAATTCCAGGATTGATCTCCTTCAGAATGGACTGGTTGGATCTCCTTGCAGTCCAAGGGACTCTCAAGAGTCTTCTCCAACACCATAGTTCAAAAGCATCAATTCTTCAGTGCTCAGCCTTCTTCACAGTCCAGCTCTCACATCCATACATGACCACAGGAAAGACCATAGCCTTGACTAGGCGAAACTTTGTTGGTAAAGTAATGTCTCTGCTTTTGAATATGCTATCTAGGTTGGTCATAACTTTCCTTCCAAGGAGTAAGCGTCTTTTAATTTCATGGCTACAGTCATCATCTGCAGTGATTTTGGAGCCCAGAAAAATAAATTCTGACACTGTTTCCACTGTTTCCCCATCCATTTCCCATGCAGTGATGGGACCAGATGCCATGATCTTCGTTTTCTGAATGTTGAGCTTTAAGCCAACCTTTTCAGTCTCCACTTTCACTTTCATCAAGAGGCTTTTTAGCCCCTCTTTACTTTCTGCCATAAGAGTGGTGTCATCTGCATATCTGAGGTTATTGATATTTCTCCCAGCAATCTTGATTCCAACTTGTGTTTCTTCCAGTCCAGCATTTCTCATGATGTACTCTGCATATAAGTTAAATAAACATGGTGTCAATATACAGCCTTGACATACTCCTTTTCCTATTTGGAACCAGTCTGTTGTTCCATGACCAGTTCTAACTGTTGCTTCCTGACCTGCATACAGATTTCTCAAGAGGCAGATCAGGTGGTCTGGTATTCCCATCTCTTTCAGAATTTTCCACAGTTTATTGTGATCTACACAGTCAAAGGCTTTGGCATAGTCAATAAAGCAGAAATAGATGTTTTTCTGGAACTCTCTTGCTTTTTCGATGATTCAGCGGATGTTGGCAATTTGATCTCTGGTTCCTCTGCCTTTTCTAAAACCAGCTTGAACATCAGGAAGTTCATGGTTCACATATTGCTAAAGCCTGGCTTGGAGAATTTTGAGCATTACTTTACTAGCGTGCGAGATGAGTGCAATTGTGCGGTAGCACTGTAAATGCAAATAGATTAAACTCTTCAATCAAGATTGGCAGAATAAATGCAAGCACAGATCCAGCTATACGCTATCTACTAGAGACTCGCTTGAGATCCAAAGACTTAAAAAGTTGAAAGGGAAAGGATGGAAAAACATACTCTGTGTAAATACAAAAGACAGCATGAATGGCTATATTAATATCCCAAAACAGACCTTCAATCAAAACAGGTTACGAGAGACAAAGAAGGACAGCATAGGACTTCCCGGCGGTACAGTGGATAAGAATCCTCCTGCCGTGCAGGGGGACCCACGTTCGATCCCTGGTCCGGGAAGATTGCACATGCCACAGAGGAAAGAAGCCCCAAGTGCCACAACTACTGAGCCTGTGCTCTAGACCACACATGCTGCAACTACGGAAGCCTGAGTGTGTGCAACTAGTGTGCCCATGTGCTAAAACGACTGAAGCTCACACGCCTGGAGCCTGTGCTCTGCAAGAGAAGCCGCCACAGTGAAGAGGAGCCCTCGCTCACCACAACTAGGAAAGCTCATGAGCGACAACGAAGACCCAGTGCAACCAAAACTAATGTTTTGAAAAGGACAGTTTATATTAATGAAAGGCTCAATACATCAAGAAGATAAACAATATAAACATGTATACACCTAAAGACAGACTCGATGGACACAAGTTTGAGCAAGCTCGGGGAGTTGGTGTGGACAGGAAAGCCAGGCATGCTGCAGTCCATGGGGTCGCAAAGAGGTGGATACGACTGAGCGACTGAACTGAACTGAATGACAGACCATCAAAACACATGAAGCAAAACCTAACAGAACTGAAGAGAGACATAGGTCTAAAATAATAGTTGGAGACTTCAATACTCAACTCATAAAAATGGAGAGAATAATCAGGCAGAAGCTAATTAAGGAAACAAGACTCAAGCAATGTAATAGACGACCTAGATCTAAGATACACATGCAGAACACTCTACCCAGTAACAGCATACACATTCTTCTCAAACGCACATGGGACATTTTCCAAGGTATATCATATGTTATGCCACAAATTATGTCAATAGATTTTTAAAAGACAGATACAATCCGAAGTATTCTCTCTGAATATAATGAGATGAAGTGAGAAATCAATAATATAGAGAAAACTGGAAATGTATTTACAAGATCATGGAAATGAAACATACTTTGAAACAATCTATGGAGCAAAAAAAAAAAAAAAAAAAGATGATCACAAGGGAAATTAGAAAATACTTAGAGATGAATGAAAACGAAAAATACAACATACCAAAACTTATGGTACATGGCAAAAATGGTGCTAACAGGGAAATTTTTACCTATAAACACGTTAAAAAAAAAAACCAGGAATGTTTCCAATCAACAATCTAATTTTGCAATTTAAGAACTTAGAAAAGAACTAAAACTAAAGGCAGAAGGAAGGAAATAAAAAAAACAAGAGCATAGATAAACAGAATAGAGAAGAGAAAACAAAGTCAGCAAAACCAAAATTGTTCTTCAAAAAGATCGACAAAATTGACAAACCTTTAGCTAGATGGACTAAGACAAACAGAAGGAAGACACAAATTACTAAATCAGAAATTGAAGTAGGGACATTTCTATCAATGCTAAAGAAATAAAAGGGATATTGTAAGACAGTGCTATTCTATGCACAACTGTACAGACACACACACAAAACAGACACCCAGATGAAAGAGACAAATTCCTAGAACACAAAACCTAGCAAAAGTAAATCATGGGACTGTCCAGTGGCTGAGACTCTGTGCTTTCAATACAGGGGGGCCCAGGTTCGATTCCTTGTCAGGGAACTAGATCCACTTGCTGCAACTAAGAGTTTGCATGCCGCAATTAAGACCTGGTGTGTCCCAATAAATAAATAAAAATAAGGTTTGTTGTTTTTTTTTTTTAAAAAAAAGACTAAATCATTAAGAGACAATCCAAGGAAGCCAGAGCATCAGCTGCTGGTGGTCTTGCGTAGCCCAGAAATAAGGGGGCGGGGAGGCAGCTCTCCACCCAGCTCCTCTCAGTGATGCTGCAGCAGGTCCTGGAGGGCAGCCTGGCAGCAGATGGGTGCACGGCCACCCCAGCCTTCCACACCGACATCGGCCACGTGTGGCCGTGCCTGCTGGGGTGCATGTGCTGCCTGGCCACACGTGGTACTCATCAAGGTGCTGTGTGTCCAGGTGGCCCACGTGCCCAGGGCTGTCTCAGCCTCCTACACCTATATGAGTAGATAGAGTCTCCTATATTTTCCAGGGAAAGGATGATATCATTTTGGACCTGAAAAGAAATTCTGGAATCTGTATGAGTGGTCTGATGTACTAGTCTTTGGTATACCTGACCACCTTCTGTTTGTTCCTGTTCCCTGGAGAAGCACTTACACTGGACCCTGGCTTCCCACAGATTCTTCTACTTTTTACAACACAATGGCCATAGCACACCAAAGTCAGCTTTCACTTCATCTTTCTTAAGATAAAGGAAGCAAATGCAGATGGAAAGGCCCCAGAGAAATGAGAAATCAAGGACTCCATCAAGGACTCCCTAAAAGTGACTATTCTTTTTTCTTTAAATACAGAGTGGATGGTCTACAGATAAAATACTCTGTTATCTGTTACATACTCCATTTTAATTTTAACAGACCCAACTGTTTTTTAATTAGCAATGATAACTTTAAATTTTATTCAGTTTTTTTTTCCATTCTGATCTGAAAGTATTACTTCTCTAATTTTTTAATTTCTCTAATACTTTGGTTACTATAAAGAAGAGTGGCAAAATGGTATTTTATAATCATTGCTATTTCTATTATAATATTTTAATGCAGTTGATTTAAAGAACACTTTTTTGATTGTACACATCCCCTTCTAAAATCTCAGGTTTCTCCTAAATGTTTTTGGATCAGACTACATTTTAATTTTATATCAAAAATAGTCCTTTTAATAAATTTCTATTTGTATAAAATTCAATGAAAAAGAAGATGGAATAACCAGATTTCTCCCAAATACTGTATAATAATTTACTGTTATGCTTACATTAAAGTTCTGCAAGTACATTTTTAGTCTTTTGTATTCCTTTATTGTGGTTTTATATATATATAGTAACATTCACAATCTTTAAATTCATTGGTATTAAGTACAGTCATAGTGGTGCGCCATTATTATCACCATCGATCTCTAGAACTTCTTCATTTTCTCAAACTGAAACTTGGTGCCCATTTAATCTTTCATTTGTAAGAAACAGCAAACTGCAGATTCTGGGACAACTCATACCTTACTTACATGAGGAGTTATCACAGAAAGCACATAATTTATATTTTTTATTAATTTACTCAGTTTTTAAACAGGTGTTGGCTGGGTACTGATGATAAGCCAATAGTGTTCTGAGGATGATGTTGAAAAAACCAGATGAAGTCCTGCCCTCAGATCTTACAGTTTGTTCTCTTCTTACTTTGGGAGGCAGAATAATGCCCCGCCCACCCCCCAAAGATGTCCATGTCCTGATCCCTTTACCTGTGACTGTGTTATCCTGCAAGGCAGAACAGGATTTTGAAGGGTGAGTAAGTTAAGGATATTTGTTTGTGTGTATATTTCTTATGTTTATCTATGTACTTATTTTTGTATCAAAAAAGAAAAAAAAATCTGAGTAATCAAAATCCTCCCAAAAAACAAAAGTCTAAGACCAGATGGTTTCCCTGGTGAATTCTACCAAACACTTGAAGAAAAATTAATACCAATCCTTCTTGAACTTTTCCAGAAAACTGAAAAGGCGGGAACACTACCAAACTCATTTTATGAGGCCAATATTATCTTGATACCACAACTAGACTAGAACACTACAAGAAAAGAAAATTAAAGGCTAATATCCCTGATGAACATAGATGCAAAAAACCTCAACATAATATTAGCAACCCAAATTCAACAATATATTTAAAGGATTATATACCATGATCAAGGAGGATTTATCCCTGGGATGCAAGGATAGTTCAACACCCCCAAATCAATGTGATATACCACATTAACATATGAAGGATAAAAACTATATAATCATCTCAATAAATACAGAAAAAGCGTTTGACAAAATTCAACATCCATTCATGAAAAAATTCACATCAAAGTGAGTCTAGAGGAAATGTACCTCAACATAAAGGCCCGATATGACAAACCCACAGCTAACATCATGCTCAACGGTGAAAAGCTGAAAGTTCTTGCTCCAAGAACAAGAAAGGATGTCCACTCTCATTGCTTTTATTCAACACAGCATTGGAAGTCCTTACCACAGCAATTAAGCAAGAAAAAAAAATGCAAGGCAAGCAAATCAGAAAGGAAGAATTAAAATTGTCATTATTTACCGCTGACAGGATGTTGTACATAGAAAACTCTAAGAGTCCCGCTCAAGACAGCAACACAGGAAGATCCTAAATCCACCTCCTCCTACATCACACTATGTCTACAGTTACATGTGGAGCAATTTCCTCTAAAAAATGAAACCTAAGAACTGGTTGAGTGACTTATACATGAAGCAAAGAGAGATCACACCAACGTGGGTGAGAGAGGCTGAGAAACAGCCTTGCCCAGCCCTGGTCCAGCAACCCACAATCAAGTGGGGACGCGAGACCTGGGGCTCCTACCTGAGAGGGAAAGGGTCTGAGCCCCACATGGAGCACCCCCACTAGTGAAACCTGAGAGCTGGGGGAATTCCCTGGCGGTCCAGTGGTTAGGACTCCACGCTTTCACTGCCGAGAGCCCAGGTTGGATCCCTAGGCAGAGAACAAAGATTCTGCAAGCCATGCGGTAGGACCAAAAAATAAATAAAAAATTTTTAAATAAAACCTGAGAACTGAGCCCTCAAAACATTGAGCTTTGAGGGCTTGCATCCACAAGAAACACAAGGCTATAAGGAACTGGGAAACGGCTCTTCAAGACCTCATACAGGGATTTCCCTCGTGGTTCAGTGTCCACCTTAAGAGTCCACCTTCCAATGCAGGGGACCCAAGTATGGTCCCTGGTCAGGGAACTGAGCCCGAGTGCCGCACTACTGAGTCCACGTGCTCTAGAACACCTCATCTAGAGAAACCCACACACCGCAATGAAGAGCCCATGCAGTCAAAAAAAAAAAAAACAAAAAAAAGACCTCATCCACTTGGACTCACCTACCCCAGGGATCAGCCAAATTAGAGCTGCCCACACTTCAGGTGAAAAAGGCTCGTTGGTTGGTCTTGGAGCACCAGCCTGACAGGCAAGCATCCGGTACTCTCTGTCGGGGGAGGTTGACAGATGCCATGTTTGTGTTCTCTGTCTTGCTCCAGTGGGTGGGCACTGTTTCTTACAGCTCCAGGCCTTTTTTTTTCCCAGCAAGAGCTTTTACACACATCTGGTGGCCCAGCTTTTGCTGCTGCTGCCCAGAAGACGCCTCTTGATCACCTGGATCTGCAGGCTCTGTCGAGGTGATTATTTAATTTACTGAATAAAAAACTGGCACAGAGAGTCAAGCAAAATGAAGAAAGAGAGGAATATGTTCCAAGTAAAAGAACAAGGAAAAAAGACTTCAATAAAACAGATAATTTACCCCCGAAAGATTTTAAAGTAATGATTATAAAGAAGCTCACCAGGAAAAGTTCCCTGGCAGTCCAGAACTCAAACTTTCATCTGCTGTGGCCCCAGGTTCAATCCCTGATCTGGGAGCTAAGATCCCACAAGGCACAGCCAAAATTAAATAAGCATTGCACCAGTGACAGCAGCCTCACTTGAAAAATATTTTAAATAAGTAAAAATAAAATACTTAGGCATAAATCTCTCCAAAGTGGTGAAAGACTTATATGCTGAGAATTATAAAACATTCATGAAGGAAACGGAAGATGATTCAAAGAAATGGAAAGATATCCCATGCTCTTGGATTAGAAGGATTAATATTGTTAAAAAGCAAAGTAATTTATAGGTTCATTAAATTACTTTGCTTTTTAACAATATTAATCCTTCTAATCCAAGAGCATGGGATATCTTTCCATTTCTTTGAATCATCTTCCGTTTCCTTCATGAATGCAATACCTATCAAAACACTCATAACATTTTTCACAGAACTAGAACAAATAATCCTGAAATTTATATGGAACCATAAAAGACCCAGAATTGCCAAAGCAGTCCTGATGAAAAAGAACAAAGCAGGAGGCATAACCCTCCTGTACTTCAGACAACACCACAAAACTAACCAAAACCGCCTGGTATTGGCACAAAGAGAGAGAGATGCAGATCAACTGAACAGAACAGAGAGCCCAGAAATAAACCCACACACCTATGGACACTTAATCTTTGACAAAGGAGGCAAGAATGCACAATGGGAAAAGACAGTCTCTTCAGCCAGTGGTGCTGAGAAAGTTGGACAGATGCATGTAAATCAATGAAGCTAGAACACACCCTCAAACCGCATACAGAAATAAACTCAAAATGGCTTAAAGTTGTAAATATAAGACACAACACCATAAAAGTAGAAGAGAACATAGGCAAAACATTCTGACATAAATCATACTAATGTTTTCTTAGGCCAGCTTCTTAAGGCAATAGAAATAAAAGCAAAAATAAACAAATGGGACCTAGTCAAATTTAAAAAGCTTTTGCACAGCAAAGGAAACCATAAACCAAATAAAAAGACAAGCTATGGACTGGGAGCAAGTATTTGCAAATGATGCACCCAACAAAGGGCTTAATTTCCAAAATACGCAAACAGCTCATATAATAATAATAAAAAAAAAACAACCCAGTCAAAAAATGGGCAGAAGACCTAAACAGACATTTCTCCAAAGAAGACATATGGATGGCCAACAAGCAGATGTAAAGATGCTCATCATCATTCATTATTAGAGAAATGCAAGTCAAAACAACAATGAGGTACCACCTCACAGATCAGAATGGTCATCATTTAAAAAGCCTACAAATAATTAATGCAGGAGATAGTGTGGGGAATAAAGGGAACCCTCCCCCACTGTTGGGGGGAATGTAAACTGATACAGCTACTATGGAAGAAAGCATGGCGGTTCCTCAGAAAACATAAAACTAGCATTGCCATATGATCCAGCAATCCCACTCCTGGGCACATAACTGAGCAAAACTATAATGCAAAAAGATACAGATGTCCCTATATTCACAGCAATGCTATTTACAACAGCCAAGACATGGAAACAAGCTAGATGCCCACTGACGAATGAATGGATAAAGACGTGAGACACACACACACGCAACTGAATAGCACTCAGTCACCAAAAAGAATGAAGTAATGCCATACTGCGGCAGTATGAATGAACCTAGAAATTACCATACTAAGCAAAATAAATCAGAAAGAGAAAGACAAGGACTTTCCTGGGGGTCCAGTGGTTAACAATCTTCCAATACAGGGGATGTGGATTTGATCCCAGGGGGTCAGGAAACTAAGATCCCACACGCCACAGGGAAACTAAGCCCACGTCTCACAACTAGAGAAGGCCACGAGCCCCCCAAGACCAAGCACAGCCAAAAAAGGACGACCAACATCGTACAGTATCACTCACACGTAGAATCTAAAATGTGCCACAAATGAACACATCTACAAAGTGAAAACAGACCCACAGATACAGAGAACAGACTTACGGTTGCCAAGGGGGAAGGGAAGGATTGGGAGTTTGAGATCAGCAGAGGCGAACTATTATACATAGGGTGGAGAAACAATAAGGTCCTGCTGTTACAGTGCAGGAACTGCATTCAGTATCCTGTGATAAACCACAGTGGGGAAGAATATACGTATATATGTATAACTGAGGCACTTCGCTGTACACACAAATAAACACAACATTGCAAATAAACACAACATTGCAAATCAACTATACTTCAATAATTTTTTAAAGACAATGGCTAACAACAACAAATGCAGAAAAAAAACAAGCATTGAGGGCATGGAGAAATTTGGAATCCTTATGTGTTACGAGTGAGAATATAAAACTGTTTAGCTGCTTGTGGAAAACATATGGCAATTTCTAAAAACAACCATAGAATTATCACATGACCCAGCAATTCAACAACTGGAGTATATCCCAAAGAAATGAAAGCAGGGACTCGCACAGATACGTGCATACCCATGTTCACTATAGCATTATTCACAACTGTCAAAACATAGAAGCGAATCTACTATAATTTAAAAAAAATTAAGGTAGAAGCAACCTAAGCGTCTGTCATCAGGTGATGGATGAATAAAATACAGTATAATCATACAATGAAATATTGTTGCTGTTCAGTTGCTAAATCATGTCCATCTCTTTTCAACCCCATGGATTGTAGCATATCAGGCTTCTCTGTCCTCCACTATCTCCTGGAGTTTGCTCAAATTCATGTCCATTCAGTCAGTAATGCTATCTAGCCATCTCATCCTCTGCTGCCCCCTTCTTCTTTTGCCTTCAATCTTTCCCAGCATCAGGGTCTTTTCCAATGAATTGGTTCTTTGCATCAGGTGGTCAAAATACTGGAGCTTCAGCCTCAACGATAGTCCTTCCAATGAATATTCAGGGTTGATTTCCTTTAGGATTGACTGGTTTGATCTTCTTGCAGTCCAAGGGATTCTCAAGGATCTTCTCCAGCGCCACAATTTGAAAGTTTCAGTTCTTTGGTACTCAGATTTCTTTATGGTCCAACTCTCATATCTGTATATGACTACTAGAAAAACCATAGCTTTGACTATATGAACATTTGTCGGCAAAGTGATGTCTCTGCTTTTTAACATCCTGTCCAGGTTTGTCATACCTTTCCTTCCAAGGAGCAAGCATCTTTTAATTTCATGGCTGCAGACACCATCCACAGTGATCTTGGAGCCCCAGAAAGTCACTGTTTCCACTTTTTCCCCATTTGCCATGAAGTTATGGAACCAAATGTCATGATCTTAGTTTTCTGAATGCTGAGTTTCAAGCCAGCTTTTTCACCCTCCTCTTTTACCTTAAGAGGATCTGTAGTTCCTCTTCACTGTCTGCCATTAGAATGGTGTCATCTGCATATCTGAGGTTGTTAATATTTCTCCTGCCAATCTTGATTCCAACTTGTGATTCATCCAGCCTGCCATTTTACAAGATGTACTCTGCATATAAATCAGCAGGGTGACAATATACAGGCTTGATGTACTCCTTTCCCAATTTTGAACAAGTCCATTGTTCAATGTCCAGTTCTAACAGTTGCTTCTTGACCTGCATACAGGCTTCTCAGGAGAAAAGTAAGGTGGTCTGGTATTTCTCTTTAAGAATTTTCCACAGTTTGTTGTTATCAACACAGTCAAAGACTTTAGTGTAGTCAATAAAGCAGAAGTAGATGTTTTTCTGGAACACCCCCTTGCTTTCTCCACGATCCAATGAACGCTGGCAATTTGATCTCTGGTTCCTCTGTCTCTTGGAAACTCGGATTGTACATCTGAAAATTCTTGGTTCAGATGCTTCTGAAGCCTAGCCTGTAGGATTTTGAGTATAACCTTGCTAGCATTGAAATAAGCGCAATCGTGCAGTAGTTTAAACATTCTTTGGCATTGCTTCTTTGGGACTGGAATGAAAACTGACCTTTACCAGTCCTGTGGCCACTGCTGAGTTTTTCAAATTTGCTGACATATTGTGGAGAATGCAATGGCAACCCACTCCAGTATTCTTGCCTGGAAAATCCTATTGACAGAGGAGCCTGGTAGGCTGCAGTCCATGGGGTCACACAGTCAGACACGACTGAAGCAACTTAGCAGCAGCAGCTAACATATCGAGTGCAGCACTTAAACAGTATTATCTTTTAGGATTTTTAAATAGCTCGGCTGGAATTCCATCATCTCCATTAGCTTTGTAGTAATGCTTTCTCAAGCCCACTTCACTTCATACTACAGACTGTCTGAAACAGGGAATTTTTCATTTAATGGGTACAGAGCTTCAGTTGGTGATGATGATAAAGTTCTGGAAGTGGGTTGGTAACGGTTGTACAACATGAATGTTGTTGTGAATGTACCTTAATGGCATTTTACACTTAGAAATGGTAATTTTTCTTTTAAAAAACTTTTTATTTTGTATTGGGGTATAGCTGAAGACAAATAACATTGTGATAGTCTCAGGCGAATATCCATATATATACATGTATCCAAACTCTTCCATCCAGGCTGCCACATAACATGGAGAAGAGCTCCAGGTACTGTGCAGTAAGTCCTTGTTAGTTATCCAAAAAATGGTAAATGTTACGTTATATATTTTTCCACAGTAAAAAAAAAAAAAGTGTGACAGAAAATTAAAGACATTTTTAGGAAAAAAAGAGTGCCTGAATGGATTAAAACAACAACAACAACAAGACCCAGGACTTCCCTGATGGTCCACTGGTTAAGAACCCACCTGCCAATGAAGGGGACACAGGCTGAATCCCCAGTATGGGAAGATACTATGTGCCACAGAGCAACTAAGCCCACGCACCACAACTGCTAAGCCTGTGCTCTGCAATAAGAGAAGCCCAGACATCATAACGAACAGTAGCCCCTGCTCGCCACGACTAGAGAAAGACTGCACACAGCAAGAAGACCCAGCGCAGCCAAGAATAAAACAAATAAATATGGTGGGGGGAAACCAAGACTCATTGGTGTACTGCCTACAGGAGACTCACTTCAGATGTAAGAACACACACAGACTGAAAGTGAACTCATGGAAAAGTTATTCCATACAAATGAAAACCAAAAAAAGCTAGGGCAGCTATACTCATATCTTACAAAATTGACTTTGGGATAAAGAGAAAAAGAAGGCAATTACATAAGGATAAAGGAATCAATCCAACAAGACGACCTTTATAAATGTTAATGTTTCCAACACGGGAGCACCTAAATATACAAAACAATCATTATCAGACCTAAAGAAAGAAATACACAGCAATATAATAATTTGTTCTTGTTCAGTCACCCAGCCGTGTCTGACTCTTTGCAACCCCATGGACTGCAGCACACCAGGCTTCCTTGTCCTTCACTATCTCCTGGAGCTTGCTCAAACTCATGTCCATTGAGTTGGTCATGCCATTCAATCATCTCATTCTCTGTCGTCCCCTTTTCCTCCTGCCCTCAATCTTTCCCAGCATCAGGGTCTTTTCCAATGAGTCAGCTCTTCACATCAGGTAGCCAAAGTATTGGAGCTTCAGCATCAGTCCTTCTAATGAATATTCAGGACTGATTTCCTTTAGGATTGACTGGTTTGATCTCCTTGCAGTCCAAGGCACTCTCAAGAATCTTCTCCAACACTACAGTTCAAAAGCGTCAATTCTTCAGCGGTTGGCCTTCTCTATGATCCAACTCTCACATCCATACAAAACTACTGGAAAAACCGTAGCCTTGACTAGGCAGACCTTTGTCAGCAAAGTAATGTCTCTGCTTTTTAATATGCTATCTAGGTTGGTCAGAAGCGTGGACTAGAGGAGCTACCCCTCACCCAAGGTCAGGGGCGGCGACCGACAGTGCAAGGCTGCGTCGGCACAGGAGCGGCCAAGAGGAGCTACCGCACGCCCGAGGTCAGGGTGGTGGCCGGGAGGAGCAACCCCACGTCCAAGGAGCGGCAGCTGTGAGAGCGTAGGAGGGCCAAGAGGAGCTACTCCACGTTCAAGGTCAGGAGGGGTGGGCGTGAGGAGATACCCTTCGTTCAAGGTAAGGAGCAGCAGCTGTGCTTTGCTAGAGCAACCATGAAGAGATACCCCACATCCAAGGTAAGAGAAACCCAAATAAGATGGTAGGTGTTGCAAGAGGGTATCAGAGGGCAGACACGCTGAAACCATAATCACAGAAAACTAGCCAATCTGATCACACGGACCACAGCCTTGTTTAACTCAATGAAACTAAGCCATGCCATGTGGGACCCAGGATGGGCGGGTCACGGTGGAGAGGTCTGACAGAATGTAGTCCACTGGAGAAGGGAATGGCAAACCACTTCAGTTTTCTTGCCTTGAGAACCCCATGAACAGTATGAAAAGGCAAAATGATAGGATACTGAAAGGGGAACTCCCCGGGTCGGTAAGTGCCCAATATGCTACTGGAGATCAGTGGAGAAATAACTCCAGAAAGAATGAAGGGATGGAGCCAAAGCAAAAATAATACCCAGTGGTGGATGTGACTGGTGATAGAAGCAAGGTCCAATGCTATAAAGAGCAATATTGTATACAAACCTGGAATGTTAGGTCCATGAATCAAGGCAAATTGGAAGTGGTCAAATAAGAGATGGCAAGAGTAAACATCGACATTCTAGGAATCAGCGAACTAAAATGGACTGGAATGGGTGAATTTAACTCAGATGACCATTATATCTACTACTGTGGGCAGGAATCCCTTAGAAGAAATGGAGTAGCCATCATGGTCAACAAAAGAGTCCGAAATGCAGTACTTGGATGCAATCTCAAAAATGACAGAAAGATCTCTCTTCGTTTCCAAGGCAAACCATTCAATATCACAGAAATCCAAGCCTATGTCCCAATCAGTAATGCTGAAGAGGCTGAAGTTGAACGGTTCTATGAAGACCTATAAGATCTTTCAGAACTAACACCCAAAAAAGATGTCTTTTTCATCATAGGGGACTGAAATGCAAAAGTAGGAAGTCAAGAAACACCTGGAGTAACAGGCAAATTTGGCCTTGGAGTACAGAGTGAGCAGGGCAAAGGCAAATAGAGTTTTGCCAAGAGAACTCACTGGTCAGAGGAAGCAAACACCCTCTTCCAACAACACAAGAGAAGACTCTATACACGGACATCACCAGATGGTCAACACCAAAATCAGATTGATTATATTTTTTTGCAGCCAAAGATGGAGAAGCTCTATACAGTCAGCAAAAACAAGACAGGTAGCTGACTGTGGCTCAGATCATGAACTCCTTATTGCCAAATTCAGACTTAAAGAAAGTGGAGAAAACCACTAGACCATTCAGGTATGACCTAAATCAAATCCCTTATGGTTATACAGTGGAAGTGAGAAATAGATTTAAGGGACTAGATCTGATAGACAGAGGGCCTGATGAACTATGAATGGAGGTTCGTGACATTGTACAGGAGATAGGGATCAAGACCATCCCCATAGAAAAGAAATGCAAAAAGGCAAAATGGCTGTCTGGGGAGGCCTTACAAATAGCTGTGAAAAGAAGAGAAGCGAAAAGCAAAGGAGAAAAGGAAAAATTATAAGCATCTGAATGCAGAGTTCCAAAGAATATCAAGAAGAGATAAGAAAGCCTTCTTCAGCGATCAATGCAAAGAAATAAAGGAAAACAACAGAATGGGAAAGACTAGAGATCTCTTCAAGAAAATCAGAGATACCAAGGGAATATTTCATGCAAAGATGGGCACAATAAAGGACAGAAATGGTATGGACCTAACAGAAGCAGAAGATATTAAGAAGAGGTGGCAAGAATACACAGAAGAACTGTACAAAAAAGAGCTTCACCACCCAGATAATCACGATGGTGTGATCACTGACCTAGAGCCAGACATCCTGGAATGTGAAGTCAAGTGGGCCTTAGAAAGCATCACTACGAACAAAGCTAGTGGAGGTGATGGAATTCCAGTCGAGCTATTTCAAATCCTGAAAGATGATACTGTGAAAGTGCTGCACTCAATATGCCAGCAAATTTGGAAAACTCAGCAGTGGCCACAGGACTGGAAAAGGTCAGTTTTCATTTCAATCCCAAAGAAAGGCAATGCCAAAGAATGCTCAAACTACCACACAATTGCACTCATCTCACACGCTAGTAAAGTAATGCTCAAAATTCTCCAACCCAGGCTTCAGCAATCCGTGAACCGTGAACTTCCAGATGTTCAAGCTGGTTTTAGAAAAGGCAGAGGAACCAGAGATCAAATTGCCAACATCCGCTGAACCATGGAAAAAGCAAGAGAATTCCAGAAAAACATCTATTTCTGCTTTATTGACTATACCAAAGCCTTTGACTGTGTGGATCACAATAAACTGGAAAATTCTGAAAGAGATGGGAATACCAGACCACCTGATCTGCCTCTTGAGAAATCTGTATGCAGGTCAGGAAGCAACAGTTAGAACTGGACATCGAACAACAGACTGGTTCCAAATAGGAAAAGGCGTACGTCAAGGCTGTATATTGTCACCCTGCTCATTTAACTTATATGCAGAGTACATCATGAGAAACGCTGGACTGGAAGAAACACAAGCTGGAATCAAGATTGCTGGGAGAAATATCAATAACCTCAGATATGCAGATGACACCACCCTTGTGGCAGAAAGTGAAGAGGAACTCAAAAGCCTCTTGATGAAAGTGAAAGTGGAGAGTGAAAAAGTTGCCGTAAAGCTCAACATTCAGAAAATTAAGATCATGGCATCTGATCCCATCACTTCATGGGAAACAAATGGGGAAAGACTGGAAACAGTGTCAGACTTTATTTTGGGGGCTCCAAAATCACTGCAGATGGTGACTGCAGCCATGAAATTAAAAGGCACTTACTCCTTGGAAGGAAAGTTATGACCAACCTAGATAGCATATTCAAAAGCAAAGATATTACTTTGCCAACAAAACTCCATCTAGTCAAGGCTGTGGTTTTTCTAGTGGTCATGTATGGATATGAGAGTTGGACTGTGAAGAAAACTGAGCACCGAAGAATTGATGCTTTTGAACTGTGGTGTTGGAGAAGACCCTTGAGAGTCCCTTAGACTGCAAGGAGACCCAACCAGTCCATCCTAAAGGAGATCAGTCCTGGGTGTTCATTGGAGGGACTGATGCTGAAGCTGAAATTTCAATACTTTGCCCATCTCATGCGAAGAGCTGACTCATTTGAAGACAGCTGACTCATTTGAAGAGACCCTGATGCTGGGAGGGATTGGGGGCAGAAGGAAAAGGGGATGACAGAGGATGAGATGGCTGGATGGCATCACCGACTCGATGGACATGAGTTTGAGTGAACTCCAGGAGTTGGTGATGGACAGGGAGACCTGGCGTACTGTGATTCATGGGGTTGCAAAGAGTCGGACATGACTGAGTGACTGAACTGAACTGAGGTTGGTCATAGCTTTTCTTCCAAAGAGCAAGTGTCTTTTAATTTCATGACTGCAGTCACCATCTGCAGTGATTTTGTAGCCCAAGAAAACAAAGTCTGTCACTGTTTCCATTGTTTCCCCATCTATTTGCCATGAAGTGATGGGACCGGATGCCATGATCTTTGTTTTTTGAATGCTGAGTTTTAAGCCAGCTTTTTCACTCCCTTCTTTCACCTTCATCAAGAGGCTCTTTAGTTCCTCTTCGCTTTCCGCCTTAAGGGTGGTATCATCTGCATATTTACGGTTATTGATATTTCCCCCGGCAGTCTTGATTCCAGCTTGTGCTTCATCCAGTCTCGCATGATGTGCTCTGCATATACAGAAAGTGAACTCATGGAAAAGATATTCCATACAAATGAAAATCAAAAGAAAGTTGGGTAGCTATACTCATATCTTACAAAACTGACTTTAAGATAAAGAGAAAAAGAAGGGAATTACATAATGATAAAGGAATCCATCCAACTCATTGAGTTGGCATCATTAACTCGATGGACATGAGTTTTATCAAGCTCTAGGAGTTAGTGATTGACAGGAAAGCCTGGTATGCTGCAGTCCATGAGGTTGCAAAGAGTTGGACACGACTGAGCAACTGAACTGAACTCTGCATATAATTTAAATAAGCAAGGTGACAGTATTCAGCCTTGATGTACTCCCCAATTTTGAACCAATCCATTGTTCCATGTTTGGTTCTAACTGTTGCTTCTTGACCTGCATACAGGTTTCACAGGAGGCAGGTAAGGTGGTTTGATAGTCCCATCTCTTGAAAAATTTTCCACAGTTCATTATGATCCACACAGTCAAAGGCTTTAGCTTAATCCATGAAGCAGAAGTAGTTTTTCTGGAATTCTCTTGCTTTTTCTATGATCCAATGAATGTTAACAATTTGATCTCTGGTTCCTCTGACTTTTCTAAATCCAAGCTGCACTTCTGGAAATTCTTGGTTCATATACTGTTTGAAGTCTAGCTCGGAGGATTTTGAGCATGAACTTGCTAGCATGTGAAATGAGTGTAATTGTGCAGTAGTTTGAACATTCTTTGGCATTGCCCTTCTTTGATATTGGGGTGAAAACTGACTTTTTCTAGTCAGTTTTCATTCCAATAATACAATAATCCAATAGAATAATAGCAGAGGATTTCAATGCTCCACTTTCATCAATGGCTAGATCATCCAGACAATCAATAAGGAAACAACCTCAACACCTTAGACCAGATTAACAGATATATACAGAATACTCAAAAATATACAGAACACAATCTTCAAGTATACAAGGAACATTTTCCAGGATAAATCATGTTAAGCCACAAAACAAGCCCCAGTAAACTGAGCAAGATTGAAATCACATCAAGAATCTTTTCTGACTACAATGATATGAAACTAGAAATAAATTACAAGAAGAAAACTGGAAAATTCACAAACATGCGGAGATTAAACAACATGCTACTGAACAACCAATGGATCAAAGAAAAATCAAAAGGGATTTTAAAAATACCTTGAGAAAAATTAAAACAGAAATACGATATACTCAAACTTATGAAATACAGCAAAATCAATTCTAAGAGGGAAGTTCATAAGTGATAAAAAACCTACATCAAGAAACAAACATCATAAAAACATCATTCTCAATGATGAAAAGCTGAAAGCTTTCCCTCTAAGATCAGGAACAAGACAAAGATGCCCAGTCCCACTAGTTATTTTTTTAATTTATTTATTTTGGTTGTGCTAAGTCTTTGTTGCTTTGTGGACTTTTCTCTAATTGTAGCTAGCGGGGGGCTACTCTCTAGCAGTGGTGCACGGACTGCTCATTGCAGTGGCTTCTCTTGCTGTGGAGCCCAGGTTCCAGGGCATGCAGGCTTCAGTGGTGGTGGCGCACGGGCTCGATAGTTGTGGCTCACAGGCTTAGTTGCTCCATGGCATGTGGGATCTTCCCAGACCAGAGATCATACCCGTGTCTCATGCATTGGCAAATGGACTCTTTATTACTGAGCCACCAGAGACGCCCTCACCACTTACTAAACATGGTACTGGAAGTCCTAGACAGAGCAATTAGGAAGAAAAATAAAAGTCATCCAACTCAGACAGGAAGAAGTAAAACTGAAGCTGTTTGCCAATAAAAAGATTTATATATATATATATAACACCCTAAAGACTCCACCAGAAAACTGTTAGAGCTAAGAAATGAATTCAGTAAAGTTGCAGGATACAAAATCAATATACAGAAATATGTTGCTAACATAACTATCAGAGAAATTTAAGCAATCCCATCAAAAAGAATAAAATATCCTGGAATAAGTTTAACCAAGGAATTGAAAGACCTGTACACTGAGAACTACAGACACTGATAAAATAAACTGAAGACACAAATAAATGGAAAGATATTCTATGCTCATGGAATGGAAGAATATTTTTAAATGTCCATACTACCCAAAGAAATCTACAGATTCGATGCAACCTCTATCCAAATTCCAACAGCATCTTTTGACATATTTAGAATAAACAAGTCTAAAATTTGTATGGAACTACGTAATACCTCGAAGAGCCAGAACAATCTTAAGAAGAACAAGGCTGGAGGCACCATGCTTCCTGACTTCAAATTATACTACAGCGCTACAGTGTCAAAACAGTAATGGTATTGGCATAGAAACGGACACATAGATCAATGGAACAGAATAGAAATCCCAGACATAAACCCACACAAATATGGTCAACTAATTTATGACAACAGTGCCAGAATATACGATGGGGAAAGGACAGTCTCTTCAATAAATGGTGGGAAAGGAAGAGCCACATGGGGAAAACTGGAGAGCCGCAGGCAAAAGGATCAAACTGGATCACTATCGTACACCATACACAAAGATCAACTGAAATGGATTAAAGAGTTGAATGTAGGACCACCCTGGTGGTCCGGTGGCCAAGAATCCACCTGCCAATGCAGGGGACACGGGCTCGATCCCTGGCCCAGGAAGATTCCATATGCTGTGGGGCGACTCAGTCCATGCACTGCAACCAACAAGCCCACAAGCTGCAACCACTGAGGCTCGTGCACGCTGAAGCCCTTGCTGCACAACAAGAGAAGCCACTGAAACGAGAAGCCCCCAGACTGTAACTGGATAGCAGCCTTCACTCGCTGCAACTAGAAAAAAAAGGCCATGCACAGCAACGAAGACCCAGAGCAGCCAAAAATAATTAAATATAATTTAAAAAGAGAGTTGAATGTAAGACTGAAATTAAAATTAAATTCCTAGAAGAAAAAAATGGAATGAAACCTCCTTGACATTGGTCTTGGCAATGATTTCTTGGATTTGACACCAAAAGTAAAGGCAATAAGAGAAGGACAAATAAGTGGGACTTCGTTAAACCAAAAAGCTTCTATACAGCAAAGAAAGCCATCAACAAAGTGAAAAGGCAACCTATCAAATTAGAGGAAACATTTTTCAAAGCAGGATAAAGAGTTAATATTGAAAATAACATGGAGGGGGTGGGATGAATTGGGAGATTAGGACTGACATGTACATACTATTTTATACAGAGTATAAGATAGGTAACTAATGGGAACCTACATAGCTCGGGGAACTCTACTCAGTGCTCTGTGGTGACCTAGATGGGAAGGAAATCTGAAAAAAAGAGGAGATACAAGTGTATGCGGGCTTTCCTGGTACTCAGACAGTCTAGAGTCCATCTGCAATGCAAGAGACCCAGGTTTGATCTGTAAGCTGGGAAGAGCCCCTGGAGAAGGGATTGGCCACTCACTCCAGTATTCCTGCCTAGAGAATCCCACAGACAGAGGAGCCTGGCGGGCTGCAGTCCGAGGGGTCGCAAGATGTCGGACACGACGGAGTGAGTAAAGGACAAACTACAACATGAGTACAAGCTGACTGGCTGCTGAGCAGTACAAACTAACACAACATTGGGAAACAACTATACTCCAATAAAAACTCATTTTAAAAGGGTATGCCAATATTCTAAGAAGAATATTAAAAACATATACAATAAAATCCTAACAACCGTTAGAATGAAAGTTTTTTTTTTTTTCATAGTTGTCCTTTCCTGGGTTTCTATCTTTTATAGTGAGTATGTTTTATGTTTTTAAGTCAGAGGGAAAAATGGACATTTCAAAATAGTGAAGAGAATTTAGAGTCCTTTAATACTAAAAAGTAATAAAAACCACATGTCTATTACTTAAGCATTAAAAAATAACTATTTCTTTAAAAAAACAGAATATATAAAGAACTCATATACTTCAAAAGAAAAGAATAATCCAGTTAAAAGGTGGGAAGAAGAAATGAACAGATGTTTTTCCAAAGAAGATAGACAAATGTCCAACAGATACGTGAAAATGTACTCAACCTCACTGATTATCATAAAAACACAAATCAAAACCACAATGAGATATCAATTCATATCTGTTAGAATGGCTAGTATCAAAAAGATATGTGATAGCAAGTGTTGGGAGGATGTGGAGACGCGGGAACCCTCGTGCACTGTTAGCGGGTCTCTGAATTGCTATTGCAAGAGCCACTATGGAAAACCATACTGTTCCTCAAAATCTGAAAAACAGAACTACCATGCAATTCAATGATTCCATTCTGAGTATTTATCCAAAGGAGACAAAAGCACTATCTCAAAAAGACGGCTGCAGCCCGATGTTCACTGCAGCATTATTTATAACAGTAAGACATGGAAACAAGCTAAACGTCCACTGACGGATGAACGAATGAAGAAGTAGTGAAATAACAAATATAAATATATATAGATTTATATATAATTCCAAAATATTATATAAGCAGTGAGTTATATATACAATTATATATAATTCCATAATATAACACATATAAATATTATATGTATATTAATTCCATGATAATGGATAATGGAATATTGCTATGCTATGCTAAGTCACTTCAGTCGTGTCCGACTCTGTGTGACCCCATAGACGGCAGCCCACCAGGCTCCCCCATCCCTGGGATTCTCCAGGCAAGAACACTGGAGTGGGCTGCCATTTCCTTCTCCAATGCATGAAAGTGAAAAGAGAAAGTGAAGTCGCTCAGTCATGTCTGACTCTTAGCGACCCCATGGACTGCAGCCCACCAGTCTCCTCCGTCCGTGGGATTTTCCAGGCAAGAGTACTGGAGTGGGGTGCCATTGCCTTATTCAGTTACAAAAAGGACAGCTGGCAATTTGTAACAACATGGATGGACCTTGAAGGCATTATGCTAACTAAAATTAAATTCATACAAAGAAACACAAATACTGTATGATCTCATTTATACAGAGAATAAAAAAACCTCACAGATACAGATAACAGAGACAGCAGTTGCAGAGACCAGGTGAAACAGGTGCAGGCAGGTCCTCAGCAGGCACAAACTTCCAGTTATAAGACAAATAGCTCCTGAGGATTAACGCACAGCATGGGGACTGTGCTGCATCGTATATTTGAAAGTCACTAGGAGAGTAAATCTTAAGTTCTCAACAGGAGAAAAAAAATCATTGTAACTATTATTTGTGTGGTGGCAGATGTTAACGTATATGGTCATTGTTTCAAAATACATACATATATCAAATCACTATGTCCTATACCTAAAACTAATATAATGCTCTATGTCACTTGTATCTCAATCTTTTAAAAATCTCCCAAGAAAAATCCTAGGGAATTCCCTGGAAGTTCAGTGGGTAGGACTCTGTGCTTCCACTTGCAGGGGGCCCAGGTTTGATGCCTGGTTGGGGAAATAAGATTTTGCGAGCTGTGCACTGTGGCCAAAAAAAAAAAAAAGTCCTCGATGTGACAGCTTCATTGGTAAATTCTACCAAACCTTTAAATAGGAGCGAACACCAATCCTTCTCAAACTTTGCCCAACAACTGAAGAGGAGGCAATACTTCCTAATTAATTTTCTGAGGCCAGCATAACCCTAGTACCAAAGCCAGACAAAACACTACAAGGAAACTACAGACCAAATCCTTTATGAACATTGATACAAAATCCTTGACACGTTACTAGCAAACAGAAATCAGCAGCGGGAGAAAATATTTGCAAACGAAGCAACTGACAACGGATTAATCACCAAAATATTAATATATAAACAGCTCATTCAGCTCAGTATCAAAACCAAGTAACTCAATCAAAAACTGGGCAGAAGACCAAAACAGACATTTCGCCAAAGAAGACATACAGACGGCCAACAGACACATGAAAATGTGCTCAACATCACTAATTATTAGAGAAATGCAAATCAAAACTATAATGATACCAGTCAGAATGATCATAAAAAAATAAATCTACAAACAATAAATGCTGAAGAGGTTGTGGAGGAAAGGGAACCCTCTTGCACTATTAGTGGAAATGTAAATTAATATAGCCACTAGTGAAAAAATAGAAATGCCACATGACCCAGCAACTCCACTCCTGGGCACGTACCCAGAGAAAACCATAATTCAAAAAGATACATGCACCTCGGTGTTCACTGTTCACAGTAGCCAGGACATGGAAGCAACCTAAATGTCCATCAGCAGAGGAATGGATAAAGATATGGTGCATACCTACAATGGGATATTACTCAACCATAAAAAGGAATGAAAATAGTGCCATTTGGAGAGACGTGGATGGACCTAGAGACTGTCATACAGAGCGAGGTAAGTCACATATTATATATAAGAAAAAACCATGTCACATATTAATGCATAGGTGTGGAATCTAGAAAAATGATACAGATGCTCTTATTTGTAAAGCAGAAATAGAGATACAGAGGTAGAGATCAAACATATGGATATCAAGGGAGGAAGGAAGGGTAGGATGAACTGGGAGATTGGGATTGACATATACACACTGTTGATACTATGAGTAAAACAGGTAACTAATCGAGAACCTACCATGTAGTACAGGGAATTCTACTCAATGCTCTGTGGTGATCTAAATGAATGATCTGAAAAGGTTCACTTGAACAATAAACTATCTGAAAAATTGAAAAAACAAGTCCATTTACAATAGCATTAAAAAGAATAAAATACTCCGCAGTTAATTTAACCAAGGCGGTAAAGACACATACAATGAAAAGTACAAAAAAATCACTGAAAGAAATAAAAGACAAGAGAAATAAATGGTAATATACCACATGTTTGTGAACTGGAAGACATCATTATTTAAAATGTCAATGCTACCCAAACAACCTACAGATTCAATGCAGTCTCAATCAAAATTCCAATGATTTTTTTTTTCAGAAATAGGAAAACTCATTTTAAAATTCGTATAGAAACTGAAGGGCCCTGAAGAGTCAAAACAGTCTGGAAAAGGAAAAACCGGATAGCTGATTTTAAAACTTACTACAAAGCCACCATAATCAAAACAGTGTGGTTTTAACATAAAGACAGACATATAGACCAATGGAATAGAATAGAAATCAGATCAGATCAGTCACTCAGTCGTGTCCGACTCTTTGCGACCCCATGAACTGCAGCACGCCAGGCCTCCCTATCCATCACCAGCTCTCGGAGGTCACTCAGACTCACATTCATCGAGTCAGTGATGCCATCCAGACATCTCATCCTCTGTCGTCCCCTTCTCCTCCTGCCCTCAATCCCTCCCAGCATCAGAGTCTTCTCCAATGAGGCAACTCTTCGCATGAGGTGGCCAAAATACTGGAGTTTCAGCTTTAGCATCATTCCTTCCAAAGAAATCCCAGGGCTGATCTCCTTCAGAATGGACTGGTTGGATCTCCTTGCAGTCCAAGGGACTCTCAAGAGTCTTCTCCAACACCACAGTTCCAAAGCATCAATTCTTCGGCGCTCAGCCTTCTTCACAGTCCAGCTCTCACATCCATACATGACCACAGGAAAGACCATAGCCTTGACTAGATGAACCTTTGTTGGCAAAGTGATGTCTCTGCTTTTGAATATGCTATCTAGGTTGGTCATAACTTTCCTTCCAAGGAGTAAGCGTCTTTTAATTTCATGGCTACAGTCACCATCTGCAGTGATTTTGGAGCCCAGAAAAATAAAGTCTGACACTGTTTCCACTGTTTCTCCAAAATAGCCCAGGAATAAACCCTCACCTATATGGTCAAATGAATTTTGGTAACAGTGCTAAGACCATTCAATGAGAATTTGTCTTTTCAACAAATGATGCTCAAGAAACTGAGTATCCTCATGCAAAAGAATGAAATTGGGCCCTTATCTCTCACCATATACAAAACTTTTAACTCAAAATGGATCAAAAACTTAAATATAAGACCTGAATTAAAACTCTTAGAAAAAAATTGGACAAGAGCTTCACAACACTAAATTTGGCAATGATTTCCTAGATATGACACCAAAAGAACAGATAAAGAAAATTAGACTTAATGAATATTTTTTAAATTTTGTACATCAAAAGACATTATCCACAAAATTAAAAGGCTGGGAGAAAATATTTGTAAGTCATGTATCTAAGGGCTTAATATGCAGAACAAATATAGAATTTCTAAAACTCAACCAAAAAAAAAACAACCCACTTCAAAAATGGGCAAAAGACTTGGACATTCCTCCAATGAAAATAAATGGCCAATGAGCACAAAAAAAGATGCTTAACATCACTCAATCAGTAAGGAAATACAAATCAAAACCAAAGTGAGATAGTATTTTATACCCATTAGGATGGCCACTATCCAAAAAACAGCAAATGTTAATGAAGAGGTGGATAAACTGGAAACCTTGAGCCCTGTATGGGCAGTTTCTCAAAAAAAATCAGAAACATAGTTAATATAAATAAAAAAGTGAAGTGAAAGTGTTAGTCACTCATTTGTATCTGACTCTTCTTTGTAACGCCGTAGATTGTAGCCTGCCAGCCTCCTCTGTTTATGGGATTCTTCAGGCAAGAATACCAGAGTCGAGTTGCTATTTGCTACTCCAAGGGATAGTCCCAACCCAAGGATCAAATCTGTGTCTCTTGTGTCTCCTGCATTGGCAGGCAGATTCTGTGCCACGTGGGCAGCCCCTCAATTTCTAGTACCAATTATAAAAACTCACATACATGTGTTTCAGATCAGTCGCTCAATTGTGTCCGACTCTTTGCAACCCCATGAATCGCATCACACCAGGCCTCCCTGTCCATCACCAGCTCCCGGAGGTCACTCAGACTCACATCCATCGAGTCAGTGATGCCATCCAGCCATCTCATCCTCTATCGTTCCCTTCTCCTCCTGCCCCCAATCCCTCCCAGCATCAGAGTCTTCTCCAATGAGGCAACTCTTCGCATGAGGTGGCCAAAGTACTGGAGTTTCAGCTTCAGCATCATTCCTTCCAAAGAAATCCCAGGGCTGATCTCCTTCAGAATGGACTGGTTGGATCTCCTTGCAGTCCACGGGACTCTCAAGAGTCTTCTCCAACACCACAGTTCCAAAGCATCAATTCTTCGGTGCTCAGCCTTCTTCACAGTCCAACTCTCATATCCATACATGACCACAGGAAAGACCATAGCCTTGACTAGATGAACCTTTGTTGGCAAAGTAATGTCTCTGCTTTTCAATATGCTATCTAGGTTGGTCATAACTTTCCTTCCAAGGAGTAAGCGTCTTTTAATTTCATGGCTACAGTCACCATCTACAGTGATTTTGGAGCCCAGAAAAATAAAGTCTGACAGTTTCCACTGTTTCCCCATCTATTTCCCATGAAGTGATGGGACCAGATGCCATGATCTTCGTTTTCTGAATATTGAGCTTTAAGCCAACTTTTTCACTCTCCATTTTCATTTTCATCAAGAGGCTTTTTAGTTCCTCTTCACTTTCTGCCATAAGGGTGGTATCATCTGCATATCTGAGGTTATTGAGATTTCTCCTGGCAATCTTGATTCCAACTTGTGTTTCTTCCAGCCCAGCGTTTCTCATGATGTACTCTGCATATAAGTTAAATAAGCAGGATGACAATATACAGCCTTGACGTACTCCTTTTCCTATTTGGAACCGGTCTGTTGTTCCATGTCCAGTTCTAACTGTTGCTTCCTGACCTGCATACAGATTTCTCAAGAGGCAGGTCAGGTGGTCTGGTATTCCCATCTCTTTCAGAATTTTCCACAGTTTATTGTGATCCACACAGTCAAAGGCTTTGGCATAGTCAATAAAGCAGAAATAGATGTTTTTCTGGAACTCTCTTGCTTTTTCCATGATCCAGCGGATGTTGGCAATTTGATCTCTAGTTCTTCTGTCTTTTCTAAAACCAGCTTGAACATCTGGAAGTTCACGGTTCACATATTGCTGAAGCCTGGCTTGGTGAATTTTGAGCATTACTTTACTAGCGTGTGAGATGAGTGCAATTGTGCGGCAGTTTGAGCATTCTTTGGCATTGCCTTTCTTTGGGATTGGAGTGAAAACTGACCTTTTCCAGTCCTGTGGCCACTGCTGAGTTTTCCAAATTTGCTGGCATATGCTTACTATATTACTAAAAAACCACAAAATCCTTGTATTGCCAATAGATGCTGGGAACTTCACACTGCATCCTTGAAGAGGCAGAATTCCATTTGCAAGAGGGCCATGTGGTCCTCCCAGCCTGATGGAATAGCTCCCTCCCTGCCCTCATGGTATATATCTTGGAGAACTTAAAGCAAGGCTCAAAGAGATCTTTGTACACCCATGTTTATAGCAGCATTATTCACAACTGCTAACACACAGAAGCAACTAAGTGTCCACAACTGATGAATGATAAGCAAAATGCTGTGGACACATACAACAGAATATTATACAGCCTTAAAAAGAAAAGTAAATTCTCCAAAATGTTACAACACGGGTAAACCTTGACAGCATTTTGATAAATGAAATGAGCCAGGGAAATTTGTCTTTTGTATTACAAAAAGACAAATACTATATGATTTCACTTGTATGAGGTACTCAGAGTAGTCAAATTCATAAAGACAGAAACTAAAATAGTGGTTCTGGAGTGGGAAGAGTGAAGAATAGGGAGCTGTTATTTAAAAAGTATAGAGCTTCAGTTTTACAAGATGAAAAGAAATACGGTGACGAATTATGACAATGGTTGCAAAACAGTGTGAATGTATGTAATATTACTGGACTGTAAAGTTTGAGGTGTTAATTTTTACGTTACATGTATTTCACACAATAAAAACAAAAATTTACTAAAAAGTTCACTGTTCTTACTAAGAGTCAGCCATTTTTCTTGCATAAACACTTCCTGAAACACTGCAAGTCTTTGGTAAATTTCCAGAGTTTGGGAAAGTTAATTCTGATCACTTTAGCCAGTTTTCTCATTGCTTTTATCGAAGAAATTTTGGAGATTCTTACTTCAGTGTTTTTCTCTGTTCATTTCCAAGGCAAACCATTCAATGTCACAGTAATCCAAGTCTATGCCCCAACCAGTAACGCTGAAGAAGCTGAAGCTGAATGGTTCTATGAAGACCTACAAGACCTTTGAGAACTAACACCCAAAAAAGATGTCCTTTTCATTATAGGGGACTGGAATGCAAAAGTAGGAAGTCAAGAAACACCTGAAGTAACAGGCAAATTTGGCCTTGGAATACGGAATGAAGCAGGGCAAAGACTAATAGAGTTTTGCCAAGAAAATGCGCTGGTCATAGCAAATACCTTCTTCCAACAACACAAGAGAAGACTCTACACATGGACATCACCAGATGGTCAACACCGAAATCAGATCGATTATATACTTTGCAGCCAAAGATGGAGAAGGTCTATACAGTCAGCAAAAACAAGACCAGGAGCTGACTGTGGCTCAGACCATGAACTCCTTATTGCCAAATTCAGACTTAAATTGAAGAAAGTAGGGGAAACCACTAGACCACTCAGGTATGACCTAAATCAAATCCCTTATGATTATACAGTGGAAGTGAGAAATAGATTTAAGGGCCTAGATCTGATAGATAGAGTGCCTGATGAACTATGGAATGAGGTTCATGACATTGTACAGGAGACAGGGATCAAGACCATCCCCATGGAAAAGAAACGCAAAAAAGCAAAATGACTGTCTGGGGAAGCCTTACAAATAGCTGTGAAAAGAAGAGAAGCGAAAAGCAAAGGAGAAAAGGAAAGATGTAAACATCTGAATGCAGAGTTCCAAAGAATAGCAAGAAGAGATAAGAAAGCCTTCTTAGCGATCAATGCAAAGAAATAGAGGAAAACAACAGAATGGGAAAGACTAGGGATCTCTTCAAGAAAATCAGAGATACCAAAGGAACATTTCATGCAAAGATGGGCTCGATAAAGGACAGAAATGGTATGGACCTAACAGAAGCAGAAGATATTAAGAAGAGGTGGCAAGAATACACAGAAGAACTGTACAAAAAAGATCTTCACGACCCAGATAATCATGATGGCGTGATCACTGACCTAGAGCCAGACATCCTGGAATGTGAAGTCAAGTGGGCCTTAGAAAACAACACTACGAACAAAGCTAGTGGAGGTGATGGAATTCCAGTGGAGTTATTCCAAATCCTGGAAGATGATGCTGTGAAAGTGCTGCACCCAATATGCCAGCAAATTTGGAAAACTCAGCAGTGGCCACAGGACTGGAAAAGGTCAGTTTTCATCCCAATCCCAAAGAAAGGCAATGCCAAAGAATGCTCAAACTACCGCACAATTGCACTCATCTCACACGCTAGTAAAGTAATGCTCAAAATTCTCCAAGCCAGGCTTCAGCAATATGTGAACCGTGAACTTAGTGATGTTCAAGCTGGTTTTAGAAAAGGCAGAGGAACCAGAGATCAAATTGCCAACATCCTCTGGATCATGGAAAAAGCAAGAGAGTTCCATAAAAACATCTATTTCTGCTTTATTGACTATGCCAAAGCCTTTGACTATGTAGATCACAATAAACTGTGGAAAATTCTGAAAGAGATGGAAATACCAGACCACCTGATCTGCCTCTTGAGAAATCTGTATGCAGGTCAGGAAACAACAGTTAGAACTGGTCATGGAACAACAGACTGGTTCCAAATAGGAAAAGGAGTACGTCAAGGCTGTATATTGTCACCCTGTTTATTTAACTTATATGCAGAGTACATCATGAGAAATGGACTGGAAGAAACACAAGTTGGAATCAAGATTGCCAGGAGAAATCTCAATAACCTCAGATATGCAGATGACACCACCCTTATGGCAGAAAGTGAAGAGGAACTAAAAAGCCTCTTGATGAAAGTGAAAGTGGAGAGTGAAAAGGTTGGCTTAAAGCTCAACATTCAGAAAACAAAGATCATGGCATCTGGTCCCATCACTTCATGGGAAATAAATGGGGAAACAGTGGAAACAGTGTCAGACTTTCTTTATCTGGGCTCCAAAATCACTGCAGACGGTGACTACAGCCATGAAATTAAAAGATGCTTACTCCTTGGAAGGAAAATTATGACCAACCTAGATATTCAAAAGCAGAGACATTACTTTGCCAACAAAGGTTCGCCTAGTCAAGGCTATGGTCTTTCCTGTGGTCATGTATGGATGTGAGAGCTGGACTGTGAAGAAGGCTGAGCGCCGAAGAATTGATGCTTTGCAACTATGGTGTTGGAGAAGACTCTTGAGAGTCCCTTGGACTGCAAGGAGATCCAACCAGTCCATTCTGAAGGAGATCAGCCCTGGGATTTCTTTGGAAGGAATGATGCTAAAGCTGAAACTCCAGTATTTTGGCCACCTCATGCGAAGAGTTGCCTCATTGGAGAAGACTCTGATGCTGGGAGGGACTGGGGGCAGGAGGAGAAGGGGATGACAGAGGATGAGATGGCTGGATGGCATCACTGACTCAATGGATGTGAGTCTGAGTGACCTCCGGGAGTTGGTGATGGACAGGGAGGCCTGGCGTGCTGTGATTCATGGGGTCGCAAAGAGTCGGACACAACTGAGCTACTGATCTGATCTGATCTGATCTGTGGCTGCCTGCTTTACCACCCGGGGAAAAGTAAAGATTATAATAACCCCAGGCCATTAGGAAAATTCCTGCTGGCCTGCAAAAGGGTCCCAGCTCTACCTGAAAAGCTCACCTCAGGCAAAGACTAATCAAAGAGGAACCTGTACAAAGATACTAGAAGGCAAAAAAAGGAGAAAAAAAGCAGGACAAATGTGAACACTGGAAAACACTTACTAGGAAACTGTTACCACAAAGTAGGTGAAAAAAAAATCCGACCAGATATTTCGTCTTCAGTTTAAAACAAACAAACAACTCTTCCGTGAAACCAGAGCCCAAGGATGAGACTAAGACGCACGAGCATTGCATAAATAACAAGCAAAACATGAGCTGGCGAAACCCAGGAGACAAGTGAAAGAAAGAAAATTAAAGTAGCACAGAAGAGAAGATGAAAGGGTCTCAGGAAAAACAGAGACTGAGAAACACAGAAGAGGGTTTAGAAAACTGGACTTTTGCTGCTGCTGCTAAGTTGCTTCAGTCGTGTCCGACTCTGTGCGACCCCATGGACTGCAGCCCACCAGGCTCCCTCGTCCCTGGGGTTCTCCAGGCAAGAACAGGCTTAAAAGGAAATAACATGCATGGCAAATGGGCAAGACAGAGAAAGAGAGAGCGAGAGACAGAGAGAGATCCCTACGGAAGAAAATCCAAAGAGACTTGAAAACAGAATCTTGACTGCTTTCGGCAATGAGAAAACACACGCCGTGACACCTGGAAAGGCCGGGTCCCCGAGAAAGGGGATTACAAACAGTGAAGATGTCCAGTGCTGGCCGTTGCTGAACTTCAAAGATAAGAATCCTTTGAACCGACAGGCAAACAGATCACATCTGGGCTCACACGACCCTACAGCTGTATTCGGTGTTGGAGCACAGCGGAGCTGAGACAGGCTGGGACCCTTTGCTGCAGCGCGTACACCTGGACAACACCTCTCCTCCAGCAACAAAATGCAAAGAAATGACATGGGACTAAAAATAACTGTATGCATGAGCAGTTGGGGCAAATTCTGGACCAAAAAAAAAAAAAATACAAAGAGACCAAAAAATTCAACTGCCACTTCTGAAGAGCCTGGAGCAAAAACAAGGTGTTGGGAGCAAAAGCAAGGTACTTGCACATGGCCCCCTGCACATACCACCGCCTAAGGGGTGGGCAAACTGCCTAAGCCACCCCTCCAGCCTGACCCCTGGACACACCTTCACTCTGTATAAAGAATAAGCTCACCCCGCTCCAGCAAGAGCAAGCAAGCAAGGGAACCTGTTCTCACTCCCCTTGCCTAGTGCTGCGGCAGGGTCCCCAGCAAAGCCTTGCCTGAATTTCCTATCTGGCCTCTAGTCAATTTCTATTGACTGGGGAAGGCTAAGAACTCTGGTTGGCATCAGATTTACGGCGCTCAAAGTGGGACAGTTGTCCGCTTCTGGGGAGATCTGGGCACCTCCAGAATCACTGGATGCAGTTTTCCTGTGGGTGACAAGTGGCCACCTGAGCCTCTTGTTCCAGAGTCATCCCCTTTGCTAAGCCTGCCTTCCTGGCCCCCGGGGGCTTCAGCATCCTCATTCAGACAATGCATTCCCTTCCCCCAGTCCTTTTCCCTTTCCTGAGATCACTCCTCTGTCTTCTCCACCTTTGACAGTGGACGCCAGGCACCTACAGCATCACTCCTCTCAACCAGTCACCTGATCCCTCTGGCCGGCAAGCTCACCTGGACAGGTGATGAATAGAGGTGGGAGCAGGCTCTCCCTGACGGAAGGCTTATGAGGTACAATGAAAGTGTTATACTTAATTTTAAAAAAATATTTACTTATTTAATTTTGGCTGCACTGGGTCTTCATTGCTGTGTGCAGGCTTTCTCTAGTTGCAGTGGGTGAAGCTACACCCTAGTTGCGGTGTGGGCTTCTCACTGTGGTGGCTTCTCTTGCTGTGGATCACAGGCTCTAGGGCTCCCAGGCTTCAGGAGTTGTGGTTCACAGGCTCAATAGCTCTGGCACACAGGCTTAGTTGCTATGTGTCATATGGGATCTTCCCCGACCAGGGATCGAACCTGTGTCTCCTGCATTGGCAGGGGGATTCTTAACCACTGGACCGCCAGAAAAGTCCTATACTTACTTCTGATGAATCTAAAGTCAGGTCTGTGTTAATTACACCCACAAGCTTAAGCCAGTCAAGCTAACTTCTATAGAACCAGAGATCTAGTTTCTGCAACATGCAGCATGTGGGATCTTAGTTCCCCAACCTGAGATCGAACCCACACCCGCTGCGTTGGAAGCACAGAGTCTTAGCCACTGGACCTCCAGGGAAGTCCTGGAATTTGCACTTTTAAAATAAAATTAAATACTTATTTATGTATTTGGCTGCACCGTGTCTTAGTTGTGGCATGGGATCTTTGATCTTCACTGTGGCATGTGGAATCCAGTTCCCTGACCAGGGATCAAACCTGGACCCCTGCATTGGGAGTGTGGAGTCTTAGCCTCTGGACCACCAGGGAAGTCTGCCCTCTTGTTTGAATTTGAAATGCCCCCCGCTTTTCCTTGAGCTTCAAACCTCACATCGTGTAGTCCCAGGAGTCTTACTTTTATTTTCCTGCTCTTTTTCAGTCTTTTCTGTCCCTCCTCTCTGAACCTCTCCCTTGATCCTAATACCTTCACCTGCCATCCCCTTTATCATGAAAACCGCTTGTTTGTGTCTTTAAGATTTTGTCATTGGCATCTTTGTTTCACGTAGTCTTGTCTGTCCAACTGCTCCTGCCAGTCTTGGCCAAAGTCATAGGCATGGCGGAACATTTAAATCTTGAAATACAAATGCAACCCACTTTGCCGGAGAGTCCAACCTTGGGTTGCTTGGTGGGATTTTAGAGAACACAAAGAAGAGAAGGAGCTGACATTTTTCCCTCCTCTGCTTTTGCAATGTAACTATTCTGCCTGGGCTCTCAGTAACTGCCTGATTCATGTGTAGTCCTCCAGACTAAAGAAAAAAAAAAAGTGGGGGGCATTTCAAATTCAAACAAGAGGGCAGACTTCCCTGGTGGTCCAGAGGCTAAGACTCCACACTCCCAATGCAGGGGCCCCAGGTTCGATCCCTGGTCAGGGAACTGGATTCCACATGCCACAGTGAAGATCAAAGATCCCGTGTGCCTCAACTAAGACGCAGTGCAGCCAAATACATAAATAAGTATTTTATTTAAAAAGTGCAAATTCCAGGACTTCCCTGGAGGTCCAGTGGCTGAGACTCTGTGCTTCCAACGCAGCGGGTGTGGGTTCGATCTCAGGTTGGGGAACTAAGATCCCACATGCTGCGTGCTGCAGCTAAACAAATTCAAGTGAGAAAACTAGATCTCTGGTTCTATAGAAGTTAGCTTGACTGGCTTAAGCTTGTGGGTGTAATTAACACAGACCTGACTAGATTCATCAGAATTAAGTATAGGACTTTTCTGGCGGTCCAGTGGTTAAGACTCCCCCTGCCAATGCAAGAGACACAGGTTCAATCCCTGGTCGGGGAAGATCCCACATGACACATAGCAACTAAGCCCGTGAGCCAGAGCTATTGAGCCTGTGAACCACAACTCCTGAAGCCTGGGAGCCCTAGAGCCTGTGATCCACAGCAAGAGAAGCCACCACAGTGAGAAGCCCACACTGCAACTAGAGAAAGCCTGCACACAGCAATGAAGACCCAGTGCAGCCAAAATTAAATAAGTAAATAATTTTTTAAAATTAAGTATAACATTTTCATTGTACCTAGGATCACTCAAAGTCAATAAGTACATATTGGTTTTGTTATGAAATTTGTCAACAGGGAAAATAAACTTTTATGATCAAATTTTTAAGTCAATGTAACTGTGATAAGAAGTTTTTGGTAAACTCTTTAAGAATAATTATGTTTTGAAAATATCCATCTAATTTTATAGTCCCTCCGGGGCTTCCCTGGTGGCTCAGTCATAAAGAATCCACCTGCCAATGCAGGAGACATGGGTTCAATCCCTGATCTGAGAAGATCCCACATGCCGCAGAGCAACTAAGTCCATGAGCCACAACCGTTGAGCCTGTGCTCTAGAGCCTGGGAGCCGCAACTCCAGGGCCCACGAGCTGCAACTACCGAAGCCTGGGCGCCCTAGAGCCTGCACTCTGCAACCAGACAGACCACGGCAGTGAGAAGTCTGTGCACCACCGAGAGGGCAGCCCCCACTAACCATAACTAGAGAAAAGCAACCACAGTGATGAAGACCCAGCGTGGTCAAAAATAAAGTAAAACGGTACCTCCAAACTTTGGTAATGTAAAACTAAATTAAGTTACGTGATAGGAATTCATTGAATATAGAGGCCATTTCAAATAAAATACTGGGAGCAATAATGGCTGAACAGGCCTAAATGTACCTCTTTTGACTTCTTGCAAGAAGTTTGGTGCCACTTTGAGATGGCCTCTACCAATCTATAGAATGCTAATGTGCAAGACAGTTCCTGGTTGCTTAAAGAAACGATGTGTGTTTTTAGAAAAGAAGGTATAAGGAATGGGAATATATTTTGTTCAAGGAAAAAGGGTGGGTTTGTCCTGAAACTGAGTATTTCTAAATGAAAAGAGTAAGAAACAAAGTCTGGCTACAGAAAGGTGCAGAAGGTTTGTGGAAGAGGAACACTGAGAAAAGAACTTTGTATGTGATCAGGATTTTCTTTTATCACTTTACTGCCTTTTTTTTTTTTTTTTTAACTTTATAATATTGTATTGGTTCTGCCACACATCAACATGAATCTGCCACGGGTGTACACGTGTTCCCCATCCTGAATCCCCCTCCCACCTCCCTCCCTATACCTTCCCTCCAAGTCATCCCAGTGCACCAGCCCCAAGCATCCTGTATCCTGCATCAAACCTGGACTGGTGATTCGTTTCTTATATGATATTATACATGTTTCCATGCCATTCCCCCAAATCGTCCCACCCTCTCCCTCTCCCACAGAGTCCAAAACACTGTTCTGTACATCTGTGTCTCTTTTGCTGTCTCACATACAGGGTTATCGTTACAATCTTTCTAAATTCCATATATATGCATTAGTATACTGTATTGGTGTTTTTCTTTCTGGCTTACTTCACTCTGTATAATAGGCTCCAGTTTCATCCACCTCATTAGAACTGATTCAAATGTATTCTTTTTAATGGCTGAGTAATACTCCATTGTGTATATGTACCACAGCTTTCTTATCCATTCATCTGCTGATAGACATCTAGGTTGCTTCCATGTCCTGGCTATTATAAACAGTGCTGTGATGAACATTGGGGCACAGGTGTCTCTTTCAATTCTGGTTTACTTGGTGTGTATGCCCAGCAGTAGGATTGCTGGGTCATAGGATTTTCTAAGGTTGGATTAAACTTAATTAAGTAAATGGATTTTTTTTTTAAGATAGGCTGATGCAAGACTGGATTTGGCCTCTTTCTCGTAAGAGAACAAACTTTCCCTAGAATGCTGCTTTTGATAACAGATTGCATGAATTTCTGTGCCTTTAAGTGACCTGCATTTACTTTTGAAATCTTTTTTTTCACCTTGCTAAGTCGCTTCAGTAGTGTCTGACTCTGTGCGACCCCATAGACGGAAGCCCACCAGGCTCCCCCATCCCTGGGATTCTCCAGGCAAGAACACTGGAGTGGGCTGCCATTTCCTTCTCCAACGCATGAAAGTGAAAAGTGAAAGTGAAGTCGCTCAGTCGTGTCCGACTCTTAGCGACCCCATGGACTGGAGCCTACCAGGCTCCTCCATCCATGGGATTTTCCAGGCAAAAGTACTGGAGTGGGGTGCCCTTGCCTTCCCCTTTTTTCACCTTAGCTCAAGGAATAACTGTTTCACAGTGACCTATGATTCTATCTGACTGGGTTTTTTTTTAAAGCTTTATGAAATTTTTGACAGACTTTTCAAATGTCAAATTCTAATTAAAGTTCTTTTGACCTCCAGCTAGCTTTGGGGTGCTTCAAAGGGTCCCTAGACCATCCCAAAGTGAGATCCTAAACTAATTGTCTTGGTATGTTAAATCATATGGGAAACTGTCCAAACTGGCTGTTGCCTGTGTCAGATGGAAACACCAGGCTCTCCCTACCTTGACTGCAGCCACCAGACAGGGGAAGGAATTCTGGGTTGTTCTGCTGTCAAGTCTCTCACCTTACTCTACGTCCAAAAATATCCCCTGTGGGAATACTCCCACCTGTAGGCCCACAGGTCCTGACCCCTGTGGCACTTTCCGCCCAACTTTAATTCCTCCAGGAGTTCCTTTTTGCACCCCTCGCTCCAGGCCTCGGCAGCCCGTATCTTGCTACAGACTACCTGTGGGGCCAGCCACCTCCAAAAAGCCCATATCCGAGGCTTTATAGCTGCTCAGTCTTAAAGAATACAACTCGATCCAACACCAGGAAAACTGTTACAGAACATAAGCATTCTAGGCAACAGATCCCCCTTCGGAAGAGTCATGGTTTGAACCATGACTGGTGCAAACATCCGCTACCAGGGGACACTGCCACCCCCAGCCCCCCGGCAGGAGGGACTGAGTACCAGAGACATCTGGATGGGTGATAGGGGAATAGAGGAAGCCCCAAATCCCATTAGGTAAGAAGGGAATCTGGAGGTCACTCCAATCCCCTTCTGACAAAAGCCTCCTAGTCAATGTCTCTGGGATGCTGGACTTCATTTCCAGGAGCACTCTCAACTGCAGGGGACTCAACACGGGAGGATCCTCTTCTAAGCGAAGACAAACTAATACAATATTGTAAAGTTAAACAAAATAAAATAGAAAAAGAAACACCTCTGGAATGTATCCCCCCAAGATGGAAATTTTTAAAAACAGAGGGCTGAAAAGGCAAGAACTTAAATGCTACGGTAACAATGCGTGGCCTTTATATAAGTTGAGGGGGATAGAGGAATAAAGGCCTAAAATGGGTCTTAAATTATGATACTATCTTGCAATTGGCTCTTTCCTATCACAAGATGGGAAAATGGACTGAGTTTCCCTATGTTCAAGCCTTCACGGTTCTTTACCAAAACCCTGCCCTCTGAAGCTCCTGTATTCAAGTCTGAGGAATTAAAAAACACTCCCAACATTTTTGATGATCCTCTTTAAACCTTTCCCAACTTTCAGGGAGGAAACCAAGTCTCCCCTGCTTTTCCAGAGCCACCTATTTCCCTAGAGGCACCTATTCCTTCAGATCCCTCTGCCCAATCCCACACGCCGCCTCCCTATGTTCCTTTATGGTCTCTGCTACCCCAGGAGAGACATTAGTCCCTCGGGGATAACTTCTAGTGGAACTTCCTATCACCCAGGATCGGGAAAAGTGTGCCCTCTGAGGAAAGTGGCAAATGGTAATGAGACAACCAGAGTTCACATGTCCTTCTCTTTAACCAAGTTAGCCCAGTGCAGACAGAGCCTGGGCCAATTTTCTGAAGACTCTAGTATGTTTGTTGAACAGTTTTAGGCCCAAACTCTGGCCCTTGATTTAACTTGGAAGGATGTCCAAATAGTCCTACCTACTTGCTGTGCCCCTGAAGAACATCAGAGAAGTATGAACAGCAGCTCAGGGGCCTGGGGACCACCTTGCCATGGACCAACCCGAGCATTTTGTTGTGGGTGGAGATGCAGTCCCAGATCAGGAGCCCCACTGGAATTATAACTCCTGGAGGGAACAGAAGCCAAGAAGCCCACAATCCAGTGTGTATCAGAAGGGATGAGAAAGCACATCAAAAAGCCAATTAACTATGGATAGTTAAAGGACTGACCCAAGAAGAAAAAGAAAATCCAACCCTCTTTCAGGGATGGTTTGTGGAGGCTTTTAGAAAATTTCTAACACTGACCCATCCTGAGGGTTAATCCCTGCTGGGACAACATTTCACCAGCCAGTTCACCTCTAATATGAGGCAGAAACTCCAACAGTTACAATTAGGCCTACAAACCCCAATGCCCCAATTCCTAGAGGTGGCCTTTGGGGTGTTTAATAATCGAGATCAAGCTGAGGAGGAAGAGAGAAACTGGCAGGAAAACAGAAGACCAGGGCTCAGGCCAAGCTTATAGCCACAGCCGTCAGCCACGCCCTGCGACCACAGGACAACCCAAGGGGACAAGGAAGCTTAACCATCCACCTGGAGGACGGTAAACCAGCAAGAGGGATGCTTCAAATGTAAGTCGACCAGCCACTGGGCCCAAAAGTGCCGAAAAGAACCCCCTGGTCCACGTCCAGTCTGCAACAAACAGAGAGACTGCAAGTGGGACTGTCCCCAGTCCTGAAAGGGAATGGGGGGCTCCCGCTCCTGAGATGGCCACACTGCATGACTGAGGTGGCCTGGGGTTCTGGCAGCTCCCCTCAACGAGACGTCTATCTCCACTGAGAAGTCCTGGGTGGTCCCTGACACGGTAGGCAAGAAAATCAATTTTTAATTGATACGGGACCCACTTACTCTGCCTGAGCTCTCAGTGGGCCTCTTCCCTCCAAAACCTGTACAGTGACTGGTGTGGACGGAAAACCCATTACTTCACATTGCCAATCCAAGCAGTGTTTAATCTCACATGGTTTTCCAGTGGTGCCTGAGTGTCCTACTCCACGACTGGGGAGAGACCTGCTCGGCTCCTTGGGGCCATATCGTGATTAACAGGCTCCAAGCAACCTTCTCTTGATTCGAAGACAAATCAGCTGGAAGAACAAGGGCCTGTTCCTAGTCATATTCTACACATAGCAAACCCTACAGTTTGGGACACAAGAATCCCTGGGAAGGCTATCAGTGCCCAAGCAGTAAGAATTAGCCGTAAGCCAGAGGTCACTTATCCTAACAAGAGACAGTACCCTATAAAGTTGGAAGCAAAAAATGGTTTGCAAACTCTCATAAATAAATTCTTAAAACACAGCCTCTTAGTGCCTGGTCAGTCTCCACGCAATACCCCTACTTTGCCAGTTGTTAAGCCAGTGGGGAATGTGGAATGGTGCAAGCCCTTAGCACAGTAAACCAGGCAGTGGTCCCTATATATCTCTTACAGCCGATCCTTATATTAATTCAGATTCCTGAAGATGCCAAATGCTTTAATGTGCTTGACCTCAAGGATGCCTTCTTTCACATTCCAACTCATTCCTCATCTTAGTATGTCTGCCCTCAAGTGGACTAACCCCTACGCGGGCCAAATGCAACAGTACCTGGGCAGTACTGCCTCAGGGGTCTCAAGACAGCCCACACTTATATTCAATGGTGCTAGTGGTAAAGAATACACTTGCCAATGCAGGAGACACAAGTTTGATCCCTGGCTCAGGAAGATCCCTTGGAGGAGGAAATTCAACCCACTCCAGTATTCTTGCCTGGAGAATCCCATGGACAGAGGAGCCTGGCGGGCTACAGTCCATGGGGTCACAAAAAGTTGGACATGACTGAGCAATGAACACTGGGGCTACAGGATCTCCCAGAAAAAAAAGCCCAAACCTCAAAGCAACAGGTTAAATACCTGGGATATATTATAAACCCTGGAAGCAGACAGTTATATCCTTATAGAAAAGAAGCTATATTAGGCCTAAGTGCCCCAAAAACAAACAAACAAAAAATCATCCTTTCTTAGGTGTGGTGGGATTTTGCAGAATTTGGATTCCAGGATTCAGACTAGTGGCCAAGCCTCTGTATGAAACTACTTAAGACCCAGATACAGAACCATTACTCTAGACTGGTTCTTAATAATAACATCAAACAGATCCTCACCCAAAGCTCCTGCTCTGGGTCTCCCAGTTTCAAAAAGCCGTTTATTTCATACGTAGCTGAGAAGCTGGGGGACAACTCTGGGGGTCCCTGTACAAAAGCTAGGAGAAGTTCCTCTGCCTACAGGCTACTTTTCCAAACAACTAGATTCTGTGGTCCATGGCTGCTTCCAGGTGGTCATCTCTTTATTACAGGAAGGAGCTAACAAGCTTACCTTTGGAGTGCCACTGGAAGTCTAGACCCCTCATCAAGTACAAGGGATTCTGGAGATTAAAGACAACCATGGGCTTACTGGAGGCCGTCTTACTAAGCGCCAGGCTTTACTCCTTGATGCCCCAGAACTAACCCTCAACACCTGCCACACCCTCAGCCCCGCGACACTAATGCCTGCTGAAAGCCCAGAACTAACACAATCCTGCCTTGAAACCTGTGATGAGGTTTATGCCTGCAGCCTTGACCTAACAGACCAGGCTATAGACAACCCTGAGGAAGAATGGTTTACGGATGGCAGTAGTTTTGTTAAAGATGGAGGAGGCAGGGCAGGGTATGCTATTGTGAGAGCCCATACTGCTACAGAAGCAAAACCTTTGCCACCTAACACTTCAGCCCAGAGGTGAGCTAATGGTCCTAACTTGAGCCTTAACCTTAGAAAAAGGAAAAATTATAAATATACACGTGTGCTTAGTTGCTAAGTCATGTCAGACTCTTTGTGACCCTGTGGACTGTAGCCCACCAGGCTCCTCTGTCCGTGGGATTCTCCAGGCAAGGATACCGGAGTGGGTTGCCATGCCCTCCTCCAGGGGATCTTCCCAACCCAGGGATCAAACCCAGGTCTCCCCCAGCGCAGGCAGATTCTTTACCATCTGAGCCACCAGGGTAGCCCGAGAATACTGTAGTGGGTAGCCAAGACCCAGCATAGTCATAAAGAAATTAGTTAAATATATGGGGCTAAGATTTGACATCTCAAAGAAGTGACTCAAAATCCAAAACAAGGAACAGTCATTCACTGCCATGGGCACCAAAAGGAAATTGACCTCTGAGTATCTACTGACAGAACAAGGAGGGGTGTGGCCATTGCCAGCACTGCTTGTCGCCCATATGTCAATACCTCGTTCCAGGTAGAAACCACTTTTGAGAAAATTCAACAAGTCCCCTGGCTTCAGCAGACAATTAACCATCAGTGCTTGCTATTCAGAATGGACAGGGAAATTTAAAGTTGGTTCTCTAGCTTGTTCTCTCGCATCCTGCTAAGCTGCTACTAAGTCACTTTAGTCGTGTCCGACTCTGTGCAGCCCCACAGACGGCAGCCCATCAGGCTCCCCCATCCCTGGGATTCCCCAGGCAAGAACACTGGAGTGGGTTGCCATTTCCTTCTCCAATGCATAAAAGTGGAAAGTGAAAGTGAAGTCGCTCAGTCGTGTCCGATTCTTAGCGACCCCATGGACTGCAGCCCACCAGGGTCCTCCGTCCATGGGATTTTCCAGGCAACAGTACTGGGGTGGGATGCCATTGCCTTCCCTGAATCCTACAAGATATAAAAAACCTTTTTGGCAGGAGGTTTTAATTTTCTTATAACCCTTTTCTTTTCGGTCACAGACTTGGTCACAGGTTTCCAACAGTACTCCGATGTCTTCCCTAGTGTTGTAAACCTGCGACTAAGACTTTTTGGGCCAAGGAGGAGACCTGGAACCAACAGGTCCAGAGCCTCTATTCTAAAAATAGAGAAACACGTTCAAATTTAACCCTGGGAGTAACAAAAAATATATACCCGAGCAGAACGGCTTCTTAGCAGGGGTGATAGCTCCTCCCCTGTCTGGTCAACAGGTAAGGAAGCCCTCCCAAAGTTAACCTGGCTCCTTCCCTTCCAAGGCCTTTTAAAGGCTACTATTGCGGTTCTCCTTTCTGGTCCTTGTTTGATTAACCTCTTGTTGAAGTTTGGGTCTTTTAGGTTCCAACAGTTGGAAGTAAGGCTCATGATGGCTGAAGGAGTTCAACCCACTCCAGCAGAGTGGCCCAGGTCCCTACGGGTCCTTGGAACAGTCAGCAAGGGACTTCCACACCTCTAGAGTCTGATGCCTCTGTCCAGCAAGAAGCAGTTTCAGAAGATGAGACCTTCAGCCCCTTACCCCTTAAGAATAAGGAAGTCTCTCAGAGGGCATTGAGACAAGCTGGGACATGGGACTCTCTTGCTGCAATGCTTGCACCTGGACACACCTCTTCTCCAGGAACAAAATACAAAGAAACTGTATGGGACTAAAAATAACTATGGGTATGCAAAGTTGGGGCAAATTCTGGACAAGAGAAATCAAAATACCCAACCGCCACTTCTGAAGGAAGAGCCTGGAGCAAAAACAGGGTGTTGGGAGCAAAAACAGGGCACTGCACATGCCCCCTGCACCACCAAAGGGGTGGGCAGATGACCTAAACCACCCCTCCAGCCCAACCCCTGGACACCCTACCCTCATCCCATATGAAGAACAAGCTTGTCCCTGCCCAAGAAGCAAGCAAGCAAGGAAACCTGTTTGTTCCCACTTGCCCAGCATCCCTGCTTCAGCAGGGGCCCCAGTAAAGCTTTTCCTGAGCTTCTTGTCCAGCCTCTAGTCAAATGCTATTGATTGGGGAAGGCCTAGAACCCTTGTCCATATCCTGAGCCAGTAAGGCTTCAAAAGGCAGGAAAAAGCAAACACTGCCAAGACATTTATACTCATTTATAAACAGTTCTGAACAAGCAAAATGAGGAATATTGTTCTCAGAAGGCTTCCTCAGAAAAGGCTCAAAGGTGAAACTCAGCCATGCAAGAGGGAAAGTCAGAACAGAAGACTTGGACCCACAGGTCTCCTGGGACGACTCCTACCTCTGAGGTCACTGCTCCATGTCACACCCTGTGTGTGCTCAGCCACTCAGTCAAGTCCAGCTCTTTCCCACACTGTGGACTGTAGCCCATCAGACTCCTCTGTCCATGAAATTTTCCAGGCAAGAATACTGTAGTGAGAAGCCCTTTTCTTCTCCAAGGGATCTTCCCGACCCAGGGATCGAACACCACATTTCCTCATTACAGGCAGATTCTTTACCACTGAGCCACGTGGGAAGCCCACATTTCATACCCCAGGTGGATCGTTTTAATACCCTCTTCTCTATACATAAAATTGTTTTTTCAGTAATAATCACTTTTCTTGACTCTAAAAAGAGTAACTTCAAAATTCAAAAATAATGAAGTATTTTGCGTATGAAAATTTGCACTGACCAAAGAATACACACACACACACACTTTGCAATTTACACTTAATTTTGCCATTTAAAATTTTAAACACAAAGTAAAAACTTTTAAGTGATCATGTAAAGACAGAATTGAAATTATATCAGATCTGTGTGATAATTTTTACAACCACTGTGCCATCATTGTTTATTTCATATTCACTAATTAAATGCAGGAATATGCGGTACAGCTGGAGACACAAGACAGCCAAAGTGAGCTTGGAGGATTTCATACCTCGAGGTTCCTACTTTCCTAAAGAAAGCTATTGCAGATTAAGTGTGAGTGTGTGTGTGTGTGCATTGCATCAGGGAAAGGTTTCCTATTATACAAACTGAGATTTCTCCAAATGACCTTCCAGGCAGACTTAAAAAGGATAAAAAATAAAAATGTGCTAATTTGAAACACACAATGAAATTCTGTGCTTTGAAATTCAGTAATAACCAAGGCAACTGGAACAAAAGATTTGGGGAAGGGGGCATTTTACCACTGTTGAGGATCACCAGGGCAAGGTTTCACAATAAAAAGCCAGCACGATGCTCAGTTTTATAATTGTTTTCAAAACTCTCCTACATCTGTCTCATCCCTTTTACTTTCTGCAGCCTTGCTACAATCTAAGAAAGAAGTAACAGATAAAACAGTAAACTGGGCAGTCATTAAAGACGGAAAATAGCCCCACTTATATACTGAAGCTGGACCACCTAAAGCAACACAAGGCAACATGTCAGCAACAAATCTCTACAGACCGAGCACTCCCTCCGTGCCAGCACCTAGGGCTGCCACACCCACTGCCCGTCCGAGTTCCAGCACCAGGCTCTCCCCAGTCCTACCTGACCCTGGAAACTCACTGCTGCAGATCCCCAGCCAGGAGGGTACTTACGCTTGGAGGTGCTGCCCGCTCCGATACCGACACACCTGCCACGGAGAAGGGCTTCCCGGTGGCTGCTCCGGAGTTGCATGCAGGGGCAGGCAGCAGAGCCCAGAAGACACTAGTGCATGGGGACGTGAGGGTCATGGCCAGCGGAGCAGTGACAAGACGCTGCCGGAGAAGACCGAACAAGACCTGGAAAGGATAAGCCAGGAGTCCCACCTGTGAGAAGAGGCGGGCAGTTTAACAGCCCACAAGCTGAAGGACATTAGTGCTTCAGAATTTGGCCAACTTGTCCTGGCTGCTGAGGACAGGGCAACTGTTTTCAATCTAGAAAATGTGGTTTTCACCGAGCACCTGTAAGCCTATAATTATTATTACACTTCACTGGGAATTGGTGCATTTTCCATTTTCTTACAGGGAACTTTCTTTTCCATCAAGAGAAGATATAAAAGGCTTCACAGAAATTCTTTTCTTATTAATAAAATAAGCTATTTCAAAACGTAAATTTATGAGCAAAAGAGCAAAGCAGCTATGATCTCTTCTGAAGGGAATAACGTACAAAAAGGAGAACTCACCTGAAGAGGTGCTTAGGCTTTACGATGCACTGTTCTAGAAGGCTTGAGGATCCAGACCAAATTCAAGGGGGAAAATGTTTGGCATCGAGGGTGGAAGATGGAGGGAAGGAAAGGGAGGTGAGATTGGGGGTGGAGGTGTGGGGACGGGGTCGGGGGAGAAAAAGGACAGTGTAAAGGAGATGTGGAAAGCTTGTAACGAGGAATTTGGTGAAACTTTAGGAAAGAAAAGAAAAGCCCTTAAAGAAACAAGACAGGTTAGAAAGAAGATGAAGTCTGAATGCCTTCAAATTCTAGAGAAGAAAAAACACCGGATTTCAGAAGAGCTCGGAGCTCTTGCAGGAAGCGTTTGGGATGAGCGAAGCCTTCCGCCGACTCCCTGCAGGAGCTCCCCCAACTGGCCACATAGCGCAATCACAGAGGGGCTTTAAAGCCTCGGGACCCTGGGCCCCATCTGCTTCCAAAGAGCTTCACTACATTGGTGTCAGGTGTGGCTTGATAGTTGGGCTTTACAGGCTTCTCGGGTGACTCTAGTGGGCAGCCAGGATTGACAACCAGAAGCTTTGACTTCTGAAAAAGAAAGAAATTCAAGTTTTTGGAACATTGCATTATACCGTTGACAATCGTTCAGTTCAGTCGCTCAGTCGTGTCCGACTCTTTGCGACCCCATGGGCTGCAGCACGCCAGGCTTCCCTGTCCATCACCAACTCCGGAAGCTTGCTCAAACTCACGTTCATCGAGTTGGTGATACCAAACAACCATCTCATCCTCTGTCGGCCCCTTCTCCTCCTGCCTTCAGTCTTTCCGTTGACAATGTCGAGATGATAATGCCTTAAAGCTGGAAAAGGCCATGAGTAAAATTGTAGTTAAAAAATACTGTGCTTGAGATGGAAAAACTCAAAGGTTCATCATAACCAATCTGTGCTCTATCCATACGCTAGGATACCACTCAGTGATTTAAAAACAAAAAAAGGAACAATCTTATTTTCAAACAGGCACCAAAGATACATTTCAAAAACATGATGCTATGCTGAGTGGGAAAAAAAAAAATCAGACACAAAACAGCACTTTCTAATACATGGTTTTGATTATGTGACATCCAAGAACAGGCAAAATTAGTCTGCGATGAAATCAGAACAAGTGGTTGCCCCTGGGAAGTAGAAGTGGGAATTGACTGAGAAAAGCCATAAGATGGAATGTGCTCTACCTTATTTTGAGTAGTAGCTATACAGGTGCAAATATTGTCAAAATTCATCAAACTGGACACTTAATTTTTTTGCATGTAAATTATAATTGATTAAAAAAATATCCTGCACTTTTGAAAAAGAGACTATTTCTAATCAAATGGGTGATGAGATATAAGCCTGATAATAGCTACATCCTGTCACAGAGATGGTGGGGGAGAAATGCAGAACCTTGAGGCAGAGAGCAAACCTCTAAGTACTGTATCAGCAGAGAAAGGAGTTCAGAGGAGAAGCTGGCTTGAAAAAGAATGAATGGGGGCATTCTCTGGCAGTCCAGTGGTTAGGGGGCTTCCCTGATAGCTCAGTTGGTAAAGAATCCGCCTGCAATTCAGGAAACTCTGGTTCAATTCCTGGGGGGGCGATCCCCTGGAGAAGGGAAAGGCTACCCACTCCAGTATTCTGGCCTGGAGAATTCCATGGACTGAAGAGTCCATGGGGTTGCAAAGAGTCAAACATGACAGCAACTTTCACTTTCCACTGATTAAGACTTGGTACTTTCCCTGCCCTGAGCCCAGGTTCAATTCCTGGTCACCACCCCCACCCCCACCCAAAAAACCCTTACTATTGTCAAAAATAAAGAGAATAAACGGGAGGACAGCAGAAGCTCTTAGCTGAAGAGGAAGCAAAAACACTTTTAGGCACAGAACTCAAGAACAGGAAGGCAAATTATAGAAAGGAGAGAGGAGGAGAGGGGAGTGATCAGTCTAATAAAACCCAAATTCCTCTTCAGGATTCCTCTTCAGAAAGATCATGACAATTCAGGAGCTCCTCTTGCTACCAGGAGAGCTCTTGCTGGAGAGAAGAAGCAAGCTGCCAGCCTGTGACAGAAATTCACATCAGTAAAATCAAAGACAGGATTCCCTGGTGGCTCAGTGGTAAAGAATCCGCCTGCCAAGCAGAAGATGTGGATTTGATCCCTGGGTTGGAAAGGTCCCTTGGAGAAGGAAATGGCAACCCACTCCAGTGTTCTTGCCTGGAAAATTCCATGGAGAGAGGAGCCTGGCAGGCTACAGTCCACAGGGTCACAATAAAATCAGACACGACTTAATCAGTAAACAACAACAAAAGTCAAACAGCAATGTTTCAAATACCAGTAACTTTAAGTCTAATTCCAGAAAGATGGGACCATAAAATCCTACCATAGAGAGGTCCTCTAAGCCAAGCATCAGCAAACTTTTCTCAGTAACAGGCCAGACAGTTAATATTTTAGGCCATGCAGGGCTTAGGGTCTTTATGCAATAAACACTGCCGTTATAGCATGAAAGCAGCCATAGAAAGACACAAGTGGTTTTCGGATCCGCCATCTGTGGTGGAACCGCCGCCAAGATGTAGATTTTCGTGAAGACCCTGACGGGGAAAACCATCACTCTCGAGGTCGAGCCCTCGGATACAATAGAAAATGTAAAGGCCAAGATCCAGGATAAGGAAGGAATTCCTCCTGACCAGCAAAGACTGATCTTTGCTGGCAAGCAACTGGAAGATGGACGTACTTTGTCTGACTACAACATTCAAAAGGAGTCCACTCTTCATCTAGTGTTGAGACTTCGTGGTGGTGCTAAGAAAAGGAAGAAGAAGTCTTACACCACTCCCAAGAAGAACAAGCATAAGAGAAAGAAGGTTAAATTGGCTGTTCTGAAATACTATAAGGTGGATGAGAATGGCAAAATCAGTCGCTTTCACCGGGAGTGTCCCTCAGATGAATGTGGTGCTGGAGTTTTTATGGCCAGTCACTTTGACAGACATTATTGTGGCAAATGTTGTCTGACCTATTGTTTCAACAAACCAGAAGACAAGTAATTGTATATTGGTTAATAAAGATATAAGCTAAAAAGAAAGAAAAGAAAGACACAAGTGAATGGGGGTGCCTGTCTTCCATAAAACTATCTATTGGGTTGGCCAAAAAGTTCATTCAGGTTTTTCTGCAAGGTGTTATGCAAAACCCAAATGAACTTTCTGGCCAACCCAATATAAAAATAGCTGTCAGACTGTTGAATTCAGGCCGTGATGGCTAAGTTCATTCCAGTCAAAAGGGAGTAGGAAAGGAGAAGCTGCCGCACAACACGGAGTTGCACACATCACTTGCATTCACAGTCAGTGGCCAGAGCTTAATCCTTGGGTCATACCAAGCTGCAGGGAATGCTGCAAGTGTGGTCTACACCGTGAGCGGCCGTATCTATCAAGAATCAGGCATCCGCCACCCCAAAATCTAGTAGACTTAATAAACAAGTTCAGCAAAGTTGCAGTCAATATGCAAAAATCATCTGTATCACTAAACACTTAACAATCAACAGTCCAAAAATGAAACTGAAATTAAGAAAACAATTCTGTTCACAAAAGCATCAAAAAGGATAAAATACTTAGGAGTAAATTTAACAAAAAAAGTGCAAGACTCGTATGCTAAAACCTACAAAACATCACTGGAAAAAAATGAAAGACCTAAATAAATGGAAAGACATCCTGTGTTCAGTGGAAGACTTACTATTGTTAAGATGTCAATACTCCCCAAATTCGTCTATAAAATTCAATGCAATTCCTGTCAAAATTTCAACTGCCTTTTTTATGAAAATGGATAAGCTGATCCTAAAGTTCATAAAGAATTGCAAAGGATTCTGCCTAGCCATAATAATTATGAAAAAGAACAAAGTTGGAGGACATGTTTCTGGCTTCAAACTTACTATTAATCAAAGCAACAGTAAGCAAGACTGTGTGTTACTAACATAAAGATAGACATAGAGAGAAAAACAAAACTGAAAACCCAGAAATAAACCCAGACATCTATGGTCAGTTGATTTTTGACAAGGGTGCCAAGACCCACTCACTGAGGAAAAAATAGTCTTTTTACCAGTGGTCCAACTGGATATTCACATGCAAAAAGAATTAAGTTGGACCCTTACCTCACACCATATATAAAAATCAACTCAAAGTGGATCAAAGATCTAAACATAAGAGCTTAAACTATAAAACTATTAGAAGAAAACACAGGGATAAAGCTTCATGACCTTGGATTTAGCAATACACACACTTATATTCACAGAATCTTAACACTTCTGGAAGATAATAAGAATCCACTGGTAATACTGGCTGCGATTCTGGATAACTGAGGGGTCAAAAGAAGAGGAATTACTTTCAAAGGTATATTCATTTTTACCTCTTGAATGGTCTAGCATGTGTTTATAATATCTATTAAAAACAATACAATTTAATTTAAAATAAGCCAAAAACAGATGGCAGGCTGGATTTGGCCAAATGGGTTGCCTAACCATGCTCTAAGTCAAAATGGCTCAATGTAAAGGAAAAAATTCAGTTCCTCCTGTGTCTCCTTTCAGTTCAGTTCAGTCACTCAGTGGTGTCTGACTCTTTGTCACCCCATGGACTGCAGCACGCCAGGCTTCCCTGTCCATCACCAACTCCCGGAGCTCACTCAAACATCGCATCGGTGATGCCATCCAACCATCTCATCCTCTGTCATACCCTTCTCCTCCTGCCTTCAATCTTTCCCAGCATCAGGGTCTTTTCCAATGAGTCAACTCTTCACATGAGGTGGCCAAAGCACTGGAGTTTCAGCCTCAGCATTGGTCCTTCCAATGAACACCCAGGACTGGTCTCCTTTAAGATGGACTGGTTGGATCTCTTTGCAGTCCAAAGGATTCTCAAGAGTCTCCAACACCACAGTTCAAAAGCATCAATTCTTCAGTGTTCAGCCTTTTCATGATCCAGCTGTTACATCATACATAACTACTAGAAAAAGCCATAGCTTTGACTAGACAGACTTTTGTTGGCAAAGTAATATCTCTGCTTTTTAATATGTTGTCTAGGTTAGTCATAGCTTTTCTTCCAAGGAGCAAGTGTCTTTTAATTTCATGGCTGAAGTCACTATATGCAGTGATTTTGGAGACCCCAAAAATAAAGTCTCTCACTCTTTCCATTGTTTCCCTATCTATTTGTCATGAAGTGATGGGACCGGATGCCATGATCTTAGTTTTCTGAAAGTTAAATTTTAAGCCAGCTTTTTCACTCTCCTCTTTCACCTTCATCAAGAGGCTCTTTAGTTCTTCTTCACTTTCTGCCATAAGAGTGGTGTCATCTGCATATCTGAGGTTATTGATATTTCTCCCGGCAATCTTGATTCCAGCTTGTGCTTCATCCAGCCTGGCATTTTGCATGATGTACTATGCATATAAGTTAAATCAGCAGGGTGACGGTATACAGCATTGACATACTCCTTTCCCAATTTGGAACCAGTCCATGTTCCATGGCCAGTTCTAATTGTTGCTTCTTGACCTACATACAGATTTCTCAGGAGGCAGGTCAAGTGGTCTGGTATTCCCATCTCTTGAAGAATTTTCCACAGTTTGTTGTGATCCACACAGTTAAGGGCTTTGGCATAGTGAATAAAGAAGAAGTAGATGTTTTTCTGGAACTCTCTTGCTTTCTCAAAGATCCAGCGGATGTTGGCAATTTGATCTCTGGTTCCTCTGCCTTTTCTAAATCCAGGTTGAACATATGGAAGTTCACAGTTCACATACTGTTGAAGCCTGGCTTGGAGAATTTTGAGCATTACTTTGCTAGCATGTGAGATGAGTGCAATTGTGCAGTAGTTTGAGCATTCTTTGGCATTGCCTTTCTTTGGGATTGGAATGAAAACTGACCTTTTCCAATCCTGCGGCCACTGCTGAGTTTTCCAGATTTGCTGGCATATTGAGTACATCACTTTCACAGCATCATCTTTTAGGATTTGAAATAGCCCAGCTAGAATTCTATCACCTCCACTAGCTTTGTTCGTAGTGAGAAGTCAAGGCCCACTTGACTTCTTATTCTAGGATATCTGGCTCTAGGTGAGTGATCACACCATTGTGGTCATCTGGGTCATGAAGATCTTTTCTGTATAGTTCTGTGTATTGTTGCCACCTCTTCTTAATATCTTCTGCTTCTGTTAGGTCCCGACCATTTCTGTCCTTTATTGTGCTCATCTTTGGAATTCTCTCTCTAATTTTCTTGAAGAGATCTCTAGTCTTTCCCATTCTATTGTTTTCCTCTGTTTCTTTGCATTAATCACTGAGGCAGGCTTTCTTATCTCTCCTTGCTATTCTTTGGAACTCTGCATTCAAATGGTTATATCTTTCCTTTTCGCCTTTGTGTTTAGCTTCTCTTCTTTTCTCAGCTATTTGTAAGTCCTCCCAAACAACCATTTTGCCTTTTTGTGTTTCTTTTTCTTGGGAATGGTCTTGATCACTGCCTCCTGTACAATGTCATGAACCTCCATCCATAGTTCTTTAGGCACTCTGTCTATCAGATCTAATCCCCTGAATCTATTTGTCACTTCCACTGTAAGGGATTTGTTTAGGTCATACCTGAATGGTCTGGTGGTTTTCCCTACTTTCTTCAATTTAAGTCTGAATTTGGCCTGGTGGCTCAGAGGTTAAAAGTGTCTGCCTACAATGCAGGAGACCTGGGTTCGATCCCTGGGTTGGTAAGATCCCCTGGAGAAGGAAATGGCAACCCACTCCAGTACTCTTGCCTGGAGAATCCCATGGACGGAGGAGCCTGGTGGGCTACAGTCCACGGGGTTGCAAAGAGTTGGACACGACTGAGCGACTTCACTCTGGCAATGAGTTCATGATCTGAGCCACAGTCAGCTCCCAATCTTGTTTTTGATGACTATATAGAGCTTCTCCATCTTTGGCTGCAAAGAATATAATCAATCTGATTTCGGTATTGACTATCTACTCCATCTGTAGTCTTCTCTTGTGTTTTTGGAAGAGGGTGTTTGCTACGACTAGCGCATTCTCTTGGCAAAACTGTTAGCCTTTGACCTGGTTCATTTTGTACTCCAAGGCCAAATTTGCCCATTACTCCAGGTAGCTCTTGACTTCTTACTTTTGCATTCCAGTCCCCTATAATGAAGAGGACATCTTTTTGGGGTGTTAGTTCTAGAAGGTCTTGTAGGTCTTCACAGAACCATTCAACTTAAGCTTCTTCAGCATTACTGGTCAGGGCATAGACTAGGATCACCGTGATATTGAATGGTTTGCCTTGGAAATGAACAGAGATCATTTTCTGTCATTTTTGAAATTGCATCCAAGTACTGCATTTTGGAGTCTTTTGTTGACCAAGATGGCTACTCCATTTCTTTAAAAGAATACGAGGATCTAAAAAATAGTACAAGGGATTCTTGTCCTCACACTACTACAAAATTGCTTCTGACACCAGGTCTGTGTGTGCTTGGTTGTTTTTCACATGTTCAAGCAGCTCTGTGCTATTAGCTAGGTGTCCCACAGTTTAACTCAATCTTGACACTACCTGGAGATCACGTCTGACCCCACAGGTTAAGTGCTCAGTCCACAAGACACCCCTACTCCCAGTTCAGATGCCAATCAAAAGTCCAGACTGGGGACTTTCCTGATGGTCCAGTGGTTAAGACTCCGCCTTTCAATGTGGGGGAGCAGGTCTGATTCCTGGTTGGGGGAGCATGTCACAGGGTGTGGCCAAAAAAAAAAAAAAGTCCAGGTTGTTACTTGCATTTCTTTTTTAAAAAAATACTTATTTACCTCCTTATTTGGCTGCATCGAGTCTTAGTTGTAAAATGATAGGTCGTAGTTGTAGCATACGAGACCTTCGCTGCATCATGCAGGATCTTTCCTTGTGGTGCACAGACTCTCTAGTTGTAGCACACGGATTCCCTGGTTGCAGTGCACAGACATAGCTGCTTCAGAGCATGTGGGAGCTTAATTCCCCCACCAGGGATCAAACCGGAGTCCCCTGCATTGCAAGGCAGATTCTTAAACCATTGGATCATCAGGGAAGTCCCTGGTACTTGCATTTCTGACCAATGAACTACAAATTTCCCTTCTCAGTTTCAATTAATTTCCTAGAGTGGCTCACAGAACTTGGGAAAACATTTACTTACTAGATTATCAGTGTGTTATAAAAAAAGATATAAGTCAGGAACAGCCAGATGAGAGAGATGCAGAGGGTAAGGAATGTGGGAAGGAGGGTGGAGTTTCCATGCCCACTCAGAGCAGGCCACTCTTCCAGCAGCAACTCGGAAAGTCTCTCAACCCTGTCCTTCTGGGGGTTTTAAGGAAGCTATATTATGTAGGCATGACTGATTGGGTCATTGGCTGTTGATGACTGAACTCAATCTCCTCTCCCCTCCCCAGAAGTCAAGGAGGTGGGGCTGAAAGCTCCAGCCCTCTAATCAGTGGTTGGTTCCCCTGGCAACCAGCCCCCATCCTTTGGGGCTTTCCAAAAGCCACCTTATTAACACAAAGCAGCTGTAATTGAAAGAAGTTTGTCGTGAATAAATACCAAAACACTCTTTTTGCCTTTATGGCTCGGAAGCTGTTTCACGAACCAAAGACAAAAGACCAAATGTTATGACCAAAAAAAAAAAAAGCTCCCATTGCTCTTATCATTTAGGAAATTCCAAGGATTTTAGGGGCTCTGTGCCAGAAGCAGGAAGAAGACCAAATACATATTCTTATAAGTCACACTTCTTTCGCCCTCCACTGAAATCGGCAGGGCACTCTATCCCCAGTAAATGAGGAGTATCAGTTCAGTTCAGTTCAGTTCATTCGCTCAGTCATGTCCGACTCTTTGCGACCCCATGAATCGCAGCACACCAGGCCTCCCTGTCCATCACCAACTCCTGGAGTTCACTCAGGCTCACGTCCATCGAGTCAGTGATGCCATCCAGACATCTCATCCTCTGTCGTCCCCTTCTCCTCCTGCCCCCAATCGCTCCCAGTATCAGAGTCTTTTCCAATGAGTCAACTCTTCGCATGAGGTGGCCAAAGTACTGGAGTTTCAGCTTTAGCATCATTCCTTCCAAAGAAATCCCAGGGCTGATCTCCTTTAGAATGGACTGGTTGGATCTCCTGGTAGTGGGTAGGTGAAATAAATCAGAGAGTTGAAAATAAGGGACCCCCCGCCAACGGTGGACCCAGGCAGACAAGACACTGACCCGGCTGGTTAAGCCATGTGGATGTGACAGCAGAAGAACGAATTTCCTTAGGAAAGCCATCTCCCAAGTCAATTTTCTAATACTTATTTTTTTTATCTGGCTGCACCAGGTCTTAGTTGCAACACATGAAATCGTCCATCTCTGTTGCAGCATGCAGGATCTTTCTGTTGCAGCATGTGGGATCTAGTTCCCTGACCAGGGATTGAACCTGGGCCCCTGGTATTGGGAGCTCATAGTCTTAGTCTCTGGACCACCAGGGAGGTCCCTCCCATGTCAAGTTAATCCAATCCAGTATTCTTGTATTACTTCCTGTGGCTGCTGTAACAAATTACACAAACTTGATGGCTTAAAACAACAGAAATTTATTCCTTCACACTTCTAGAGGCCCTAGAGGAGAATCTGCTCCATGCTGAATCCAGTAGCTGGTTGCCAGCAGCCCTTGGGCTTATAGCCACATCACCCTCATCTTTCAGGCCAGCATATTAAAATCTCCCTTTGCTCCATCTTCACATAACTGTTTTCTCTATCAAACTTTCTCTGCATCCCTCTTGTAAGAATATTACATGTGTGTGCTTTCAGGGACCACTTGGATAATGTAGGGTAGTTGCCTCATCTAAACACTCTTAATCACATCTGCAAAGATCCTCCCACCCTCACCCCCACCCCCACCCCCAGGCTCCATGGATTAGGATATGGATATCTTTCATGGGCACATTGATTCATTCAGTACACATGACTCAATCCTTTACTGAATCTTTATATAAGTCAGCATTCAGTCTTCAGTTCAGTTCAGTTCAGTCTCTCAGTTGCATCTGACTCTTTGCGATCCCATGAACCGCAGCATGCCAGGCCTCCCTGTCCATCACCAGCTCCTGGAGTCCACTCAAACCCATGTCCATTGAGTCGGTGATGCCATCCAACCAGCATTCAGTCTTTAGTTCAGTTCAGTCGCTCAGTTGTGTCTGACTCTTTGCGACCCCATGAATCACAGCAGGCCAGGCCTCCCTGTCCATCACCAACTCCTGGAGGTCACTCAGACTCACGTCCATTGAGTCAGTGATGCCATCCAGCCATCTCATCTTCTGTCGTCCCCTTCTCCTCCTGCCCCCAATTCCTCCCAGCATCAGAGTCTTTTCCAATGAGTCAACTCTTCACATGAGGTGGCCAAAGTACTGGAGTTTCAGCTTCAGCATTATTCCTTCCAAAGAAGACCCAGGGCTGATCTCCTGTAGAATGGACTGGTTGGATCTCCTTGCAGTCCAAGGGACTCTCAAGAGTCTTCTCCAAGACCACAATTCAAAAGCACCAATTCTTTGGCGCTCAGCCTTCTTCATAGTCCAACTTTCACATCCATACATGACCACTGGAAAAACCATAGCCTTGACTTGGGTATGCAAAAATTTATAAAACAGGGTCTTTGACTTCTGATTTTAATAAAGTTGATGTGTTCCCCCTTATCTGGAAATCATCTGTATCAGTCAGGGTTCAGTCAAGAAAAGAGGTTCTGGAGATTTCCCTGGTGATCCAATGGCTAAGGCTCCACACTCCCAATGCAGAGGCCCTGGGTTCAATCCCTGGTCAGGGAACTAAATCCTGCATGCTGCAATAAAGGACTAAAACCACCAAATAAATAAATAAAATAGGTTTCATACTAGTTATTTTAACAGAATGTGAGATAGGACATTGATTAAACAGGGACTGGAGGACTCAAAACACAAAAGCAGCACACTGAGGTCCGAGCAAGATTTATGCTACTCCGAGAAACAACTCCCACCTGAAGCGCTGGGGGAATGATGAAAAGACGCTAAAAGAGAGGCCTCCAGGACTCCTCCAGACGGCAGAGCCTGGTGGGCTGCCGTCTATGGGGTCGCACAGAGTCGGACACGACTGAAGTGACTTAGCAGCAGCAGCAGCAGCAGCTTGGAGGTGAGTTCTGGACCTCGGAAAAGAGGTGGGATCCAGTGGCTGCTACCACCTCAACTGCTCCGAGGAAAGGATGGTACTGGGCTCCACCCTCAAGGAGAGATGCTGTGTCATCATGTGAGTGTATCAAGAGACTGCGGGGAGGCTGAAGCCTCGACCCCCGAAATAAGCTGGAGGCGGAGGCCAACCTTTGCTGCCCCGGGGTGAAATACTGCGCAAGCCCAGCAAGCATCCGGCACGTCTCAGCTCCGGCCGCCCGATCTTCCCTCTGGCGCCCCCTGCGGGCTCGCTATTTAGCAGGAGAAACGCCGCCGAGTTCCAGCTCCAGCACATCAGAGCAGAACACAGAAGGGTCGATTAGGAGCGGAAAGACAGTAACAATCCACCCAAGCCACCCTCTGGCTCCTCAGCATCCAGTTCCACCCTGCCACCTATATTTGAACCTCCATATTCCAACAAACATGGTGACAATATACAGCCTTGACGTACTCCTTTTCCTATTTGGAACCAATCTGTTGTTCCATGACCAGTTCTAACTGTTGCTTCCTGACCTGCATACAGATTTCTCAAGAGGCAGGTCAGGTGGTCTGGTATTCCCATCTCTTTCAGAATTTTCCACAGTTTATTGTGATCTACACAGTCAAAGGCTTTGGCACAGTCAATAAAGCAGAAATAGATGTTTTTCTGGAACTCTCTTGCTTTTTCCATGATCCAGTGGATGTTGGCAATTTGATCTCTGGTTCCTCTGCCTTTTCTAAATCCAGCTTGAACATCAGGGAGTTCACGGTTCACATATTGCTGAAGCCTGGCTTGGAGAATTTTGAGCATTACTTTACTAGCGTGTGAGATGAGTGCAATTGTGCGGTAGTTTGAGCACTCTTTGGCATTGCCTTTCTTTGGGATTGGGATGAAAACTGACCTTTTCCTATATGCAGAGTACATCATGAGAAATGCTGGACTGGAAGAAACACAAGCTGGAATCAAGATTGCTGGGAGAAATATCAATAACCTCAGATATGCAGATGATACCACCCTTATGGCAGAAAGTGAAGAGGAACTAAAAAGCCTCTTGATGAAAGTGAAAGTGGAGAGTGAAACGGTTGGCTTAAAGCTCAACATTCAGAAAACGAAGATCATGGCATCTGGTCCCATCACTACATGGGAAATAGATGGAGAAACAGTGGAAACAGTGTCAGACTTTCTTTTTCTGGGCTCCAAAATCACTGCAGATGGTGACTGCAGCCATGAAATTAAAAGACGCTTACTCCTTGGAAGGAAGGTTATGGCCAACCTGGATAGCATATTCAAAAGCAGAGACATCACTTTGCCAACAAAGGTTCGCCTAGTCAAGGCTATGGTCTTTCCTGTGGTCATGTATGGATGTGAGAGCTGGACTGTGAAGAAGGCTGAGCACCGAAGAATTGATGCTTTGGAACTGTGGTGTTGGAGAAGACTCTTGAGAGTCCCTTGGACTGCAAGGAGATCCAACCGGTCCATTCTGAAGGAGATCAGACCTGGGATTTCTTTGGAAGGAATGATGCTAAAGCTGAAACTCCAGTATTTTGGCCACCTCATGCGAAGAGTTGACTCATTGGAGAAGACTCTGATGCTGGGAGGGATTGAGGGCAGGAGGAGAAGGGGACGACAGAGGATGAGATGGCTGGATGGCATCACTGACTCGATGAATGTAAGTCTGGGTGACCTCCGAGAGCTGGTGATGGACAGGGAGGCCTGGCGTGCTGCAGTTCATGGGGTCGCAAAGAGTTGGACACGACTGAGCGACTGATCTGATCTGATCTGATTCCAACAAAACAAATTGACACCTTTGCCTAACAAGCTAGATCCAACTACCCTTCAAATAAATGAAGATATTCTCAGTCTTTCCCCAAAAGGGGACACACTAAGTCTGTACAGCCATCGCTAAGTGATGTTAATGACTGCATTGATGCTGATAATATAAAGCTTATATGTATATATTTCTTTATATGTGTTTGTGGGGCGGGGTGGGGGTGGGGCAGGCAGGAGCTTCCCAGATGGCGCTAGTGATGAAGAACCCGCCTTCAACGCAGAAGATGAAAGAGAAGTGGGTTCCATCCCTGGATCCGGAAGATAATCCACTCCAGTATTCTTGCCTAGAGAATCCCATGGACAGAGGAGCCTGGGGAGCTGAAGCAACTTCACACACATGCATGTGTGAATGTGTCTTATGGGTAGAGTTGGGTCTCCCAAAAGGATGGGTTAATGTCCTAACAGTACCTCAGAATGTGACCTCATTTAGAGATAGAGTCTTTGCAGATGTAAAGTCTTTGCAGATGTAAAGTCTAGATGAGGTCATTAGGGTGCACCCTAATCTAATCTGACTGGTGTTCCTACAGGAAGTGGCAAGTGACATGTGAAGATATAGACCCAGAAAGAACAGCATGTTCTCAGAGGCAGAGGTTACAGTGAAGTGTCTACAAGCCAAGAAATCACCAGGAACTGTAAAAGAGGCAACAAAAAAATATTCCCTTGAGCCATTGAAGACAGCATGATCCTGACCACACCCGGATGTCAGACTCCACCTCCTGAACTGTCAGAGAATAAATTTCTGTTGTTTTTAAGACACTCACCCTGTGCCTTCATTACAGCAGCACTAGGAAACTAGCTGTGTGTGTGTGTGTGTGTGTCTGTGTGTGTGTGTGAGTATGTGTGTGTATAGAATAAGAAAGTGTACCTAGCTAGCCTATTCTCATTTCGGTAATTCACTACAAGACTGTACTTGATGTCAATAACTTCTTTCTTCCATTCCCCATTCTGTGTTCCTTCTTCCTCCAGCTAGCACCTTAGCTGGTTGAATTATTTATGTGGTGGGGTAGCCCTTTATTTAATATGAAGGGTATGAGTTCTCAGTGGTCCTGTCTTTTGTTGGTTGCTATTGTTTTCCATTCACTTTTACTTGGAAATGTGAAGCACTAAGAGGCACCCCGGAAAATGTCCCTGATACTAGATGTCTGATCTCACTGTGTAGTAGCATCCCCCTTTTCCCTTAGTTACCAGGTTCAGGCATTCCAGCAAGTAGAGTAACCCCTTCCTTTACCTGTTGGCTCAGTGACATGAGGAGCCCCAACTGACCAGGAAGCAGTCTCAGCTTCCAGGTCAATGATATCAATGTCATATCCCATGGCGGAAGAAATTTCTCTACTGGGAATCATGACCTTTAAACCAGCAGAGCTCAGAATTGCAAGAACAGGAGCCATCTATAGACAGATGTACTTATGAAAGGAACCGTGTACATTTTCACTGTTTGATTTCCAGGTCTGTATATTCTGGGTGCTTCTTCAAAAGTTCATCCTATAAGACGAACCCCAAACTTCAAGATGTTGTCTCTCTTGTGACTTGATGGGTCAGATGACTCCCAGTACCTAACAGGCACCTCAGAACAAACAGCCACTTGATGTCCCATCCCCAGACATTCGGTCTCCACCAGGTCCCAGCAAGTGTGCAGCTAAACCAAAAGGAAAGTAGTTCTCTGAACAACACAGCATGGAATTGCTCAGTAAACTTAAATGTGTGTGCTATGATTCCCCATGAGGGCTTCCTCGGTTGGATCATAAAAGGCCCAAGTGACAGAGCCATTTACACTACAGCCTGAGCCCACTACAGAGCCTGCCTCTCCCTGGACCCTCCTCGAAACTCAGTAAATGGATCTGAGTTGTACACTCCCCTTGATGTGCATTGCCTCCTGTATTCATTTCCCAGGACTGCTGTAACAGGTTGGCTTAAAACTGCAGAAAGGGGACTTCCCTGGTGGTCCAGTGGGCTATGACTCTGCGCTCCCAATGCAAGGGACCTAGGTTCACTCCCTGGTCAGCAAACTTGATCCCACACGCCGCAACAAAAGTTGAAGACCCCATGTGCTCCAACTGAGACTTGGTGCAGCCAAATAAATAAACAAATAAATTTTAAAAAGACAGAAATTAATTTCCTCATAATTCTAGAGGCTGGAAGTCTGGTATCAAGGTGTCACGGGGCCACACTCTCTCAAAGGGTCTAGGTGAGAACTTATCACATGACGTTCCACCTCTCAGCTTCCAGTTGTTCCAAGCAGCTTTCAGTGTTCCTTGGGTTGTAGACACATCACTATAATCTCTGCCTCCACCCAAACCTGGCCTTCTCTCTACATGTCAGTGTCCTCATGTGACCTTGGCCTCTTCTTTCAAGAACACCAGTCATGTTAGATTAAGGTCCACCCTAATGACCTCATCCTAACTTGATTACATCTACCAAAACTCTATTTCTAAATGAGGTCACGTTCTGAGACATAGGGGGTTAGAATGTCAACATATCTTCTTGGGAAATGCAATTCAAACCATAACACCTTCTAAATTCAAAGAGACCCATGAAGCATTGGGCCTCATTTTCGGTCAGAGTTAGTAGAAGCTACCACACTCACCTTTAAGAAAATAACCCAACTTGAACCAAACCACTGTGTACTCCAAGGAAGGTTATTGAGATGGCAAGTCCCTGCATTTTCACGGGCTTTGTCTCCCACTCTCTGGCTTGGTTGGGCCTTACTAAGGTGTCTAAAGTCCTTGCTCCTCAGTTCAGTGAGTTCAGTCGCTCAGTCATGTCCGACTCTTTGCGACCCCATGAATTGCAACACGCCATCACCAACTGTCCACTACCAACTCCCCGAGTTCGCTCAGACTCACGTCCATCAAGTCAGTGATGCCATCCAGCCATCTCATCCTCTGTCTTCCCCTTCTCCTCCTGCCCCTAATCCCTCCAAGCATCAGAGTCCTTTCCAATGAGTCAACTCTTCGCATGAGGTGGCCAAAATATTGGAGTTTCAGCTTTAGCATCATTCCTTCCAAGGAAGTCCCAGGGCTGATCTCCTTCAGAATGGACAGGTTGGATCTCCTTGCAGTCCAAGGGACTCTCAAGAGTCTTCTCCAACACCACAGTGCAAAAGCATCAACTCTTCGGCACTCAGCTTTCTTCACAGTCCAACTCTCACATCCATACATGACCACAGGAAAAACCATAGCCTTGACTAGATGGACCTTTGTTGGCAAAATAATGTCTCTGCTTTTCAATATGCTATCTAGGTTGATCATAACTTTTCTTCCAAGGAGTAAGCGTCTTTTAATTTCATGGCTGTAGTCACCATCTGCAGTGATTTTGGAGCCCAAAAAAATAAAGTCTGACACTGTTTCCACTGTTTCCCCATCTATTTCCCATGAAGTGATGGGACCGGATGCCATGATCTTCGTCTTCTGAATGTTGAGCTTTAAGCCAACTTTTTCACTCTCCACTTTCACTTTCATCAAGAAGCTTTTTAGTTCCTCTTCACTTTCTGCCATAAGGGTGGTATCATCTGCATATTTGAGGTTATTGATATTTCTCCCGGCAATCTTGATTCCAGTTTGTGCTTCTTCCAGTCCAGCGTGTCTCATGATGTACTCTGCATATAAGTTAAATGAGCAGGGTGACAATATACAGCCTTGACATAGTCCTTTTCCTATTTGGAACCAGTCTGTTGTTCCATGTCCAGTTCTAACTGTTGCTTCCTGATCTGCATATACGTTTCTCAACAGGCAAGTCAGGTGGTCTGGTATTCCCATCTCTTTCAGAATTGTCCACAGTTTATTGTGATCCACAGTCAAAGGCTTTGGCATAGTCAATAAAGCAGAAATAGATGTTTTTCTGGAACTCTCTTGGTTTTTCAGTGATCCTTGCTCCTCAGGTCCTATCAAATGAGCATCGTCAAGACCATGATGTTCTATGAGATACTGGGATGATGAAAACCTCTGCACACTAGGTTATGAGAGAACTAGAGGGTTGACATGGCCCTGAAGAAGACTGTAAACATATACTGTTGGGCCTGGTTAGTGATTTAAACTGCCTTTGGTACTACTTGCAAGCTGTTACAGAGAAAATATCATTTGCCAGGTCAATAGTGCTAACCAGGAGGACATGCAGCTGTAATAATTTGTTCCAAAAATAGATAATGCATCTGGAACAACAGATGTGATTGGAATCACCATCTGATTATGTTTACAATGAATTACAGAAATGCTCTCTTAAAGCCACCTTTTTTTGTACAAGCCAAACAGGTAAGATAATAAATGGGGGTGTACCAGGTAGCATCGTCCATGTTGCAAAATTGCTTTTACTTTACTACCTGGTTTCTGCTGCTAAGTCGCTTCAGTCATGTCCGACTCTGTGCGACCCCATAGACAGCAGCTCACCAGGCCCCCCCATCCATGAGATCCTCCAGGCAAGAATATTGGAGTGGGTTGCCATTTCCTTCTCCAATGCATGAAAGTGAAAAGTGAAAGTGAAGTCACTCAGTCGTGTCTGACTCCTAGCGACCCCACGGACTGCAGCCTACCAGGCTCCTCTGTCCATGGGATTTTCCAGGCAAGAGTACTGGAGTGGGGTGCCATTGCCTTCTCCTACTACCTGGTTAGGGAAGATCAATTCTGAGATTCTTCTTTGTGGTATTTCCTGCCAAAATAGCCTTTATACAATGGTTCTGAGAGTTAATATGAGGATTCTACCACTGGCCAAGTATTCATTCAAGAACTAGGAAAACAGTCACAGGATGGATCTGTGATTCGGCTTGGCTCATTGTGATTCAGACTTTAGCCAAAATTCCATTTATCATCTGACCACCGTAAGGCCCCACTGGCCTTTTTGGTTGCCAGGAATTAATGACAATTCGAAACCAGTATCTAGTGATCTCCAAAGAGGCTGAGAATGTCCCTTTACCCAAGACACAGCTACCCTAGTAAATGGCGGCAGGGTCCTTGGAAGAAAGCTTGGAAGATATATATTGCACGCTTACAGGAGCTTGCAAGATCCCATCTCAGAAGGACCCCAGCCTCAGTCAGTCAAAGGGCTCTAAGGCTATGAACTGCTTTAAGTCCATAGACTGGGTGGGGACTGTGACCATTACTGTGGGAACTAAGGGTTCTGGTTTTGTAGATTAAGAAATATTTTATAGGTTGTTCGTCTATTTTATTCCTAGGGACACCATGGTCAATTGGGCACCCTCAAAATCCATACAGATCAAAACATTCTGATTGCCATTCTCCAATGTCCATGATGTTTCTGGTGACTAAACGCTGCCCTGTAGCCCCTCCTGCTCCAGGACTCTGGCTTTCCCATTGAAATATGGGAACCCGTCTCAGGGGTGGGTCCCCTGGTATTCCTGGCCTATGGGAAGCAGCCAGCACAGAGCTGGCCGAGGACACTGGTACAGAATCCCTAGTGCCCTCGAAGGGATGTGCCCTCTGGGACTTCACAGGGGATGCAGTGAGGCGGGGATGTGCCCATCACGCATGACAAATCCACTTCACATTTCTTCCCTCCTGCACGTTGGGACTCTTTCTATGTAATTTCAGGGACGTGCTAGCACCTCATCTTCACTGAATGGAATCAATCACTGAGTCCAGGTTTTAGTTAATCAACCAAGCAGAGACTTTTCTGGTGGTCCAGTGGTTTAGACTTCATCTTCCTAATTAGGGGGTGCGGGTTCAATCCCTGGTCAGGCGGCTAAGATCTCATATGCCTTGCAGCTAAAAACAGAAGCAATATTACAACAAATTCAATAAAGACTTTTAAAAAATGGTCCACATTAAAAAAAAATCAACCAAGAAAACTGCTCAGTAACTCTCCCGCTGTACCAGCTGACACACTGGGAGAGATGGCAAAATAAAATAGTGACAGTCCCTTCCCTCTCTGTGTGTAAATCCCTTCAAAGTGTGACTTGACTGCAACTCCTGTCTAGGGGACACCTACATCCTCACTCCCTAAATGCCACCTGAGCTTGTAATGTGCTGTGACCAACAGAATATGGCAAAGGTGATTTTGTGGGTGTTTTGAGACCAGATCCTCAGAAGTTTTGCAGCTTGCACTGGCCCTGACTGTCCACTCTCTCACTGCCCTGAGACTTCCAGGAAAAGGAGCCAGGATGGTCCTCCTGGAGAATGAGAGACCACACGGCCCTGCAGACAGCCAGCACCTACAGGCCGACTGTCTTGGGGTGTTCACCCAGCCCCAGCCGAGCCACCAGATGACTGCCGCCAGGAGAGACCAGCAGAAGAATCGCCCAGCTGAGCTCAACTAAACTGCCGGCCCATAAAATCACGACCCAATAAACCAGCTATTGTTTTACACCACTAAGTTATGCAGCAAAGGATAACCGGGGCACACAAACCCAGTGTGATCTAGTATTGATGAACTGAGGAACAGAAAGACCATCTCTGAGGAAACCAGAAAATAACGAAAATTGCAAACTACAAAATGGGCAAAGGCGGAGCCCAAAGCAACTGAGATGAAGAATCAGGGAGGGTGGGGAGTTAAATGGAGAGGGGATGCCTACAGCTTGGATATCAGGCAGGGCCAGCAAAGAGCAAGCCTGTCATTGGTAATAGTAGCACCTCAGATGTGACCATGTGGCAGATAGCTGAGGCCAGGTGAAGGCAAGGTCACAGATAGAGAGGAGTCAGGGGACTGAGGGACCAGGGAAGGAGAAGGACCATCTATGTGAACACTGAACATGTAAAGAATTACGGCTGGAACAAACAGTCCATTGAAAAATGGCCAGGGGTGGGACTTCCCTGGTAGCCCAGTGGCTAAGACAACTGCACTTCCAAAGCAGGAGGCCCAGATTCTATCTCTGGTTAGGAAATAGATCCCATATGCTGCAACTAAGAGTTTGTGTGCCACAACTAAAGACCCCACATGCCACAAGAAGATTGAAAACCTGGTGTAGCCAAATAAATAAATGGGCAGGGGCTGAATAGACATTTTCCCAAGGAAGATGTACAGATGGCCAACAGGTATATGAAAAGACATTGAACTTCACTAATTGTCAGGGAAATACAAATCGAAAGCACAATGAGACATCACCTGTTGGAAGGAATATCATCAAAAAGACAAAATATAACAAGTGTTAGTGAGGATGTGGAGAAAAGGGAATCCTCCTGTACTGTTGGTGAGAATGTAAATTGGTGCAGCCACTATGGAAAACAGTATGAAGGGTCCTCAAAAAAACTAACAAAACAACTATCATACAATCCAGCAATTCCACTTCTAGGTGTTTTCTCTAGGAAAACAGAACCACCTATTGGATAAGATACATGCACCCCATGTTTGTTACAGCATTATTTACAAAAGCCAAGATATGAAAGAAACCTAAGTGCCCATCGTGGACCATCGCCTGCCAGGCTCCTCTGTCCATGGGCTTATCCAGGCAAGAATACTGGAGTGAGTTGCCATTCCCTTCTCTAGGAGATCTTCAAGACCCAGGGACCAAACCTCCACCTCTTGTGTCTCCTGCATTATAGGTAGATTCTTTAGCAACTGTGCCACCTGGGAAGCCCATCGATAGACGAGTGGAAAACAAGATGCAGTATATATATATGTGTGTATATGGGCTTCCCTGGTGGCTTAGAAGGTAAAGAATCTGTCTGCAATGCAGGAGACCCAGGTTCTATCCCTGAGTTGGGAGGATCTCCTGGAGAAGGGAATGGCCACCAACTCCAGTATTCTTGCCTAGAGAATTCCACGGACAGAGGAGCCTGGTGGGCTACAGTCCATGGGGTCGCACAGAGTCAGACACAACTGAGTGACTAACACTACTACTACTGTGCAACAGAATACTACTCAGTTCAGTTCAGTCGCTCAGTCGTGTCCGACTCTTTGCGACCCCATGAATCGCAGCACACCAGGCCTCCCTGTCCATCACAGACTCCCGGAGTTCACCCAGACTCACAGCCATTGAGTCAGTGATGCCATCCAGGCACCTCATCCTCTGTCGTCCTCTTCTCCTCCTGCCCCCAATCCCTCCCAGCATCAGAGTCTTTTCCAATGAGTCAACTCTGCACATGAGGTGGCCAGAGTATTGGAGTTTCAGCTTTAGCATCATTCCTTCCAAAGAAATCCCAGGGCTGATCTCCTTCAGAATGGACTGGTTGGATCTCCTTGCAGTCCAAGGGACTCTCAAGAGTCTTCTCCAACACCACAGTTCAAAGGCATCAATTCTTCGGCGCTCAGCCTTCTTCACAGTCCAACTCTCACATCCATACATGACCACTGGAAAAACCATAGCCTTGACTAGAATATTACTCAACCATAAAAAAAGTAAATCATGAAATCTTGCCTTTTGAAACAACACGGATAGACCTATCATGCTAAGTGAACTAAGTCAGACAGAAAAAGACACTGTATTATTTTACTTACATGTGGAATCTAAAAAATAAATGAACAAACCACAAAATAGAAAGAGAGTCAGAGATACAGAGAACAGATGGTTGCCAAAGGGGTGAGGGGAGAGGAATGAGTGAAACAGGAGAAGGAAATTAATATGTAGAAACTTCCAGTTTCAAAATAAATGAGTCACAGGGATGAAATGTACCACGTGGGGAACAGAGTCAATAATTACATAATATCTTTGTATAGGTGACGGATGGGAACTTTCTGTGGTGAGCCCTGTGTCGTGCACAGAAATCCTGAATCACTAGGTTGTACACCAGGAACTAATACAGTGTTGTAGGTTAATTATACTACAAAAAAACTATGACTGGAGTGGTATTTAAGAGAAGGTGCAGTGAATTAGGTGCTAAACCCTTCAAGGAATCAGGAGTAACCAAGGGCCAGTAGCTCTGTAATACCAGTTCGGTTAAATAGCATGAGATTTAAAGCTGAGAGTTTGGGGCGGGGAGGTGGGGAAGGAAGGGTCACATTCTGGAAGTGGAACAAGTCGATCGCCGACCCCGCCTCTTCTTGGCCCCATGGCAAGAGGAGCGAGAGAGAAGACAGTCACCATTTGAGCTAGTGGCAGGGAAAGCCACGTCCCCAGGGAGACTCGGTTTTCCAGAAGAGCCAGGAGACAAATTGTCCACAGAAGACAAATCCCAGGGTGCTTCCCATGTCTGAATCTGGACGGGCTCGTGAAGGGTTTTAGTAAAGGAGCAGGAGACAGGATGAGAGAAGGGAAAGCCAGACGAGGATTAGATACAGGGAGGAGGCTGAGCAGAGACCATAAACGGGGATGAAGGGTGTAATGAGATTAGTCTGCAGCAGAGCCGCGGTGGGGCTGGGTGGCTGGCAAGGCTGTCAGGGAGAAAACTCATGCAGAGACGCATATATAACCACACCGTGCAGAAGCAATCCTGTGTATGCTGGGATTGTATGTGTCTTGCCAGGTGTATCCAGTAATACGGGATGCCCACTATCCTCAAGTCTGGCTAAGGACACGGGGAAGGTGGGCTTTTCCAGAACTCTGATTCCTATCAGGACTTTTCCAAGACTGGTCAAGACAATGATGAAAAGTCCAGTGTAACAGAAGAGCACACGAACAGATACCAAAATAGATTTGATTTAAAATGTGACAATAGTTAAGTCGCTTCAGTCGTGTCCGACTCTGTGCAACCCCATAGACGGCAGCCCACCAGGCTCAACAATGCAGGATTTCAATTTGGTGAGGGAAGAATGTACTTTAATAAGTGTTGCTGACTCACTGGGATCCCACTAGGGAGAAAGTGAGTTAGAACCGCCACCTCTCACCATAGCCAAATTTAAAAAAAACAAAGAAAGAAATTCAGATGGTTTAACTGTGTACATGGGCCCGCTCACCCAGAACTACTCACTCAGACTCTTCAGAGGCTGAGCCACAGGATCTGAATTTCAAATAAGACACTTAAGCAGCTAAAAGGGACTTCTTTTGTGGTCCAATGGTTAAGAATTCGCCTTGCAACGCAGGGGACGTGAGATCGACCCCTGGTCAGGGAATTAAGATCCCACATGCCACAAGACAGCTAAGCCTGTGTGCCACGACTAGACAGTCTGTGTGTTGCAGTGAAAGATGATGCAACAAAGACCCCATGTGCTGCAACTCAGACCCAATGCAGCCAAGTAAACAGATGTTGTTAAAAAACAGCACTAAGGACTTCCCTGGTAATCCAGTGGTAAAGACTCTGCCTGCCAATGCAGGGAACACGTGTTCAATCCCTGCTCCAGGAAGACTCTACATGCCTTGGGGCAACTAAGCCCGAGTGCCTGTGCTCCACAAGGGAAGCTACCGCAATGAGACACCCCTGCTCCCTGCAACTAAAGTCCATGTGCAGCAACTAAGACCCCAGCGCAGCCAAAAATAGATAAACAATTCCTTAAAGCACTAGAAAATAAAGCCATTATCTGTTGAAGATGCTTACTCCTTGGAAGGAAAGTTATGACCAACCTAGATAGCATATTCAAAAGCAGAGACATTACTTTGCCAACAAAGATTCGTCTAGTCAAGGCTATGGTCTTTCCTGTGGTCATGTATGGATGTGAGAGCTGGACTGTGAAGAAGGCTGAGCGCCGAAGAAGTGATGCTTTTGAACTGTGGTGTTGGAGAAGACTCTTGAGAGTCCCTTGGACTGCAAGGAGATCCAACCAGTCCATTCTGAAGGAGATCAGCCCTGGGATTTCTTTGGAAGGAATGATGCTGAAGCTGAAACTCCAGTATTTTGGCCACCTCATGCAAAGAGTTGACTCATTGGAGAAGACTCAGATGCTGGGAGGGATTGAGGGCAGGAGGAGAAGGGGATGACAGAGGATGAGATGGCTGGATGGCATCACTGACTCGATGAATGTGAGTCTCAGTGACCTCTGGGAGCTGGTGATGGACAGGAAGGCCTGGCGTGGTGCAGTTCATGGGGTCGCAAGGAGTCGGACACGACTGAGCGACTGATCTGATCTGATTGCTGTTTCAGTCACTAAATTGTGTCTGACTCTTTTGCAAGCCCATGGACTGCAGCCTGCCAGGCTCTTCTGTCCATGGGATTTCCCAGGCAAGAATACTGGAGTAGGTTGCCGTTTCCTTCTCCAGGGGATCTTCCCAACCCAGGGATTGAACCCCATTTTCTGCATCGGCAGGGGGCTTCTTTACCACTGAGCCATCAGGGAAGCCCCCAACAATTATCAAGGAATAAATTCAATGAGAAAAAATTTTCATTAACTGAATAAATGTATGCGTACGTATACATATGAGTACACATGTACACACACACACACATCACATTCAAAGATTGGAAGGCAAACTTCCAGGATACAAACTTTCAGTTATAAGATTAATAAGTTCTGGGGGTATAAAATACAGTATGGTGATTATAGCTGCTGCTGCTAAGTCGCTTCAGTGGTGTCCGACTCTGTGCAACCCCATAGACGGAAGCCCACCAGGCTCCCCTGTCCCTGGGATTCTCCAGGCAAGAACACTGGAGTGGGTTGCCATTTCCTTCCCCAATGCATGAAAGCGAAAAGTGAAAGTGAAGCCGCTCAGTCGTGTCCGACTCTTAGCGACCCCATGGACTGGAGCCTACCAGGCTCCTCCGTCCATTGGATTTTCCAGGCAAAAGTACTGGGGTGGGGTGACATTGCCTTCCCCGGGTGATTATAGCTAATAATACTCTATTACATACTTGAAATTGCTAAGAGAGTAGATCTTAAATGTCCTTACCACACAAAAGAAATGGTAATTATGAGATGGGATGGAATGTTAGCTAATGCTATGGTAGCAATAATTTTGCAATTTATAAATGTATCAAATCATCACATTGTGTACTGTTAACATACACAGTGTTGTATGTCAATTATATCTCAATAAAGCTAGGTCTTTTGTTGGGTCTCCCCCATCTTAAATCTCTTCTTAATATGTGTACATTTTTTAAAAAAGGATTAGAAGATATGAATGAGATACAATCAAATCAAAACCTTCATGGGTTATTTTTTCGGTAGAATGTGACAGGTTGATTCTAAAATATGTGTGCAAAAGAAATATATATGTAAATAAAAATATAAAACAGCCCAATATGGGAATATTACTCAACTGGATAGCAAAACTTGATAAAGTACAGTGATTAGGAGAGGATGATACTTGGGCCAGCATAGACAGATTGAAGACGACTGTTGAGGGACACAGAAGGGCAGGAGTTACGATCTATGTGGCAATAAGAGTGCAGGCAAAGATGAGCTTTTTCAATAAACGGACTGAGTGCTCATATGGGGAAAAAGTGAAACTTGATCCTTGCCACACACCATAAACAAATAATCTCGGGTGAGCTGTCATTACATGGAGGGTAGAACACTAAAGATTACACGAGATGATAGAAGGTGAAAGAAAAGGTTGAGGATGAAAGCCTCGGGGTAGTGACAGATTACTTTTTCCTGACACGAAAGCACCAACATTACATGAAAAGCCTGACAAATTTGGTTCCATTAAGATTAATAAGTAATTCCATTTGTACAACACTCTAAAACAGGCAGAACTGCCCCCGTAGTGTTTAGGAAGGTATCCTCAGGCTGAAAAAGATGGAAGGAAGCGAGGACCCGATCAGGGCAGTGGTTCCCTAAGGGGCAGGAGGGGTTGAGGCTTTGAGTCTGACAGTGTTTTGCTTTGTTTTGGGGCCTCGCTGTCTGAGTTCCCTGATCAGGGATTGAACCTGCGGCCCCTGCACTGGAAGCACAGCATCTTAACCACTGGACCGTCAGGGAAGTCCCCACTGTTGTCTTTCTAGACCTTAACGAGGCTACATGGGAGTCGGCCTTGTAATAATACATTCACTTGTATATTTATGTTTTATGCTTTTTTCTATATCTATAAAGGTTTTAAGGGAAAAAAAAATCTTCCCATGTGATTCTCTTGTTCTTTGGCTGTACCACGCTGACATGCAAGGTCTTAGTTCCCTGACTAGGGGTGAAACCCGCGACCCCCTGCCGTGGAAGCAGAGTCTTGATCACTGGACTGCCAGGAAAGTACCCCCTGACCCACGTGATCCTGATGAGCAACCACATCTGGATACCCCTCGTCTAGAGCCTCAGTGGAGCAGCCCTGTAATGGCCACATCTGTTTCAGGTGATAGAGTCCAATCCTGACTCATGGATCCCAGACATCGGCTCACATAGCTGAAAAGCCCAGGGTAGTTTCAGGAATGGTTAGTTCCAGATACTCCAACAAGACTATTAGGAACCTCCCATCTTTGCTCAGCCTTTCTCGTTATCCTGCAGGCTCTTGATCCCAGGACAGCCCTGGCTAAGTCCTACCAGGTGAGGCACAGGAGCAGAAAAAAAGTGTCCCCTCGGGTTGGCTCTCCCAGGGTCACCCCTGACCCAATGCTGTGGTCAAGGGTCTGAAATACGATTGAGGGTAGAGTCAGCCTCGTTTGCATCATATCCATATGGGATAAAAAAATCAAGTTTCTTCCAAGGAATAAGTGAGTGTCATTACCAACAGAAAAAAAGAAGACCAACAGGGATCAATGGGCTGGAAGCCCCAGCAGGGTCAGAGGAGAGGTGTGGGGGAGGAAAAGTGGGCAGGGGTCAGGGGAGGAGAGTGTCACTGGAGACTGGGGCGTCTGAAGTGCAATTTCAGAGGTGGAGCAGTTTCGGATGATGACAGGGACCGGGGTGTGGTCTTGGGGGAGGGTGGCAGGGCTGTCAAGGAGCCAAGTCCCCAGGGTGTTGGAGGCTGAAGTGCTCGTGCCCAAGGTCTTCATTAGCAAGGGTGGAACCCTAATAAAATGTGGCCACACATGATCCAGTCTCAGAACAGCACCAGAAACACAGCCCAAAAGCCCATGTAATTAACAAGCAATTTCATTCTTTGGTCACACCTCTCAGAGGATTTAAAGGGAGTCAGGTACATAGTTCAAAGCCACACTCATTAAACTCCCTTTTCCTCTCTTCTCTTTCTTCATGCCCCGAAGCTACTCAATCTCCATCTGCCACCAAAAAAAAAAGAAAAGAAAAAATGCTCCTCCTCCATATCTAGCTCAACTCAGCAGCTACTTTCCCATGGGGAAGAATCACTCTTCTTCAGGAAGGGAAGGCAGGGAGAAGGAAGTGGACCCATAATTACAGGACTCTTTGGGGGATGGGGTTGGGGAAGAGAGTGAGAACATCTCTCTGTGCCCAGCCTCACTGACCATTTTTACCCCATCACAAGGAGAGTGACCTGCTACATATGAAATAGATAACTAATAGGGACCTACTGTACAGCACACGCAAGTCTCCTCAATAGTCTAAAATGGCCTATATGGGAAAAGAGTCTAAAAAACAATGGCTATGGGGCTTCCCTGGTGGTCTAGTGGTTGAGAATCTGCCTGCCAAGGCAGGGAACGTGGGTTCAATCCCTGCTCTGGGAAGATTCCACTTGCTGGGGAGCAACAAGTCCATGCACCACAACTACTGAAGCCCACGCTCTAGAGCTTTCAAGCCGCAACTACTAAAGCCTGGGCACAGAGAGCCACGCTCCGCAACAAGAGAAACTCCCTCTGTGTGTATAACTGATCCATTTTGCTGTACACCTGAAACTAACACATTATAAATCAACTATACTCTGATTAAAAAAAAAAAAAACTAAGGAGAATGACGTAGGAGGTACATAACAACAGCTACTAGGGGATGTCCCTGGAGGTCCAGTGGCTAAGAGTCTGCACTCCCAATGCAGGCAGTCCAGGTTTAATCCCTGGTCAGGGAAGTAGATCCCAAATGCCGTTAACTAAAGCAGATCACACATGGAGCAGCTAGGGATCCCGCCAGCTGCAAGGAAGATCGAAGATCCTGCACGCTGAGACCTGGTGCAACGAAAAATAAACAAACAAATATTTTAAAAATAATAATAATAACAGCCACTGGGAGGACTGGCAGGTGATGAAGCAAAATGAACACGAGTTTTTACATTCGTGGTCCTCGACTTCATGAGCCCTCTGCTTCAAGAGCCTCCATCTCAGAACGTGGAATTCCTGCTAAATAAGCAGAAACCCTAAGGCCAAAGCTCAAGCAGGAGCCACTTTCTCTTCTCTGTTAACAGACCTAGTAGGTTTTTAAATTTACTCTAACAATAAACATGGACTTGTTTTATTTAGTGTAATAAATCAAGCATTAACATTTTGAGGAAAATCATTCTGAGGCTGTCAATGGCATTGGTCAATTCTGGACCTTCCACTTTAAATCTAACAAAAGTTAATGCAAATTTAAGTAATAATGAAGTACTATCTCTCACCCATTAAATAGAAAAAAAGGTAAAATAATAGAACCAAAAGTTGGTGAAGTTACTAGGGAAAAAGTGTATCCATACATTATTAGTGTAATCCTCTTTGAGGAAAAGAGATGATTGACAATCAACAGTCATCAAATTCCACATATATTTATTCATAAATTCATTCAAAAGAAGAAAATCACACTTACCTTCTCACTCTTCACCTCTATCAACCCTTCAGGGCTGGGCACAGATCATCTTATCTTTTTTTCTAATTGTTGTAGTAAAATACACATAATATAAAATTAACCATCTTAAACATTTTAAAGGGCACAGTTCAGTGCCAGTGGCTGGTGGTGTTCAGTAGTTAGGTCATGTCTGACTCTTTGCAACCCCATGGACTACAGCATGCCAGGCTTCCCTGTCCTTTACTATCTCCCTGAGTTGACTCAAATTCATGTCCATTGAGTTGGTGATGCTCAATGTCAGTAGCCTTCATATTATTGTGCAACCAGCCATCTCTGGAACTATTTTTATTTGGCCAATCTGAAACTCTGTTATCATTAAGCAATAACTCCCCATTGCTCCCTCCCCTCAGGCCCATTATACTTCCTGCCTCTATGAAAATACTTTGACTATTTTAGGTATATCATATAAGTGGAATCATACAGTATTTGTCTTTTTGTGGATGGATTTATTTCACTGATCCTAATGTACTCAAAGTTTATCCATGCTGTAACATATGTCAAAATTCCCTTTCTTTTTAAGATTGAGTAATACTTAATTGTATAAACATACCACATTTGCTTCTGGAAAAGGAAACGGCAACCCACTCCAATATTCTTTCCTGGAAAGGTCCATGGACAGAGGAGACTGGAGAGCTACAGTCCACGGAATCACAAAGAGTCGGACACAACTGAGCTTGCCACGTGCATGCACCACATTTGCTTATTCATTCACCTGCTGAAGGACACTCAGGTGGTGTCCACCTTTCAGCAATTAAGAATAATGCTGCCGTGAACATGGGTGTTCAAATATCTCTTCAGGATCCTGCTTCTAACTCTTTCGGGCATATACCCAAAAGAGGAATTGCTAGGTCATGTGCTATGTACTATCTCATCTTTGGAGGGGGTGGGTGTGGCCTGGCTTCTGAATTAGAGGGTATGAGGAGGTTGGAGGGGATTGGCTGTGTGACCTTGGGCAGGACACTTTCCCTCTCTGAGAGCAGATCACGTTTCCAAACAGGGACTTCTGTTAACCAGACACATGCCCAAGCCCATTTTCCTGGGAAATTCTAATTCAATGCCTGTCCTCGGACCCAGGAATTTGGAATTTTTTGAAGAGCCTCAGGTGATTTTTATCATCACACAGGTTTGGGAATCACATGGCCCGAGAATTTCTAAAGACCCTTGCAGCTGTGACATATAACTTCAGTGATTAAGAGACTAACCTGGAGTCTGACTGATTTCAGTTAAATCCTGGTTGCCAGTCACCAGCACCACCTCAGCTTCATCCTGTTGCTGCTGCTGCTGCTTCATCCCGTAAAAGGAGGGTAATGGCGCCTACCCCAGGACTCCTGCATGAAGTAAATGGAAATGAAAGAAAATAAGGCTTTAGCATTTACCTAGTACTCAAAAAAATCCTCTAATATCTTTGTGTTATCCCCAGTCGTCTGCTCCTTCAGCCTGGCTGTTCTCGCAGTAGGTGGATTCCTGTCGCCTCCTGGTGGTAAGACTAAGTCAGTGCACACACCCTGACTTCCCCCGTTTCTCCATCCAACTCTGCCCCAACTCCCACCTGGCCCATTCCATCCTAGTCTCACCCTACTCAAAAGCCTTAGGCCCCTCCGCGAGAGTGAAAGATCAAGGCGGGAGGGGCTGGGGTCTGAGGCTCCCAGAGTCCATTCCACAGCCTCAGCCTAGGGATGGTGAGTCGTTGGCACTGACTCTCTGGATGGTCCTGCAGAAGCCACTTCTGTCCTGACTCCTCCTTGATAGTAAGAATGGAGCTGACTGCCAGTTCTATGCTGGAGGTCTTATAGGTATCATCTCATTTGATCTTCACATAAAGAAGAGGGACTTAGAACCTTTCCCACAGACAAGGAAATTGAGACAGAGAAGATAAGTGACCGGCACAAAATCACACAGCTTGCAACAGTGAAGCCAAATCTCAAGCCCAGGTGGATTTTTTTTTAAAGGATTTTATTTTCTTTTTCCAGAAAGAAAGGCTACAGAGTTAGACATTTTCACCAAAATTTAGTATAATGTTTGATTCTTCAAAACAGCCACAGGCTTTTCAGCTCTGGACACTCAGGTTATGCAAAAACCTTGTGAAACTGATTCAGCCAGAACCTTCATGCTTCCTCACTAAAGAACAGTCAAACCCAGGCAGATGTTAAACTATGGTTATTTCTATTAAGCTAGAAAGCCTACAAACTAGTGATTATCTGCCTGGGCTGGACACTGAATTCACCTGGGGAAGCTGAAAGAATATTCATGCCTGGGCTCCATCCCAGAGATTCTGGTTAACTGGCCTAGGATATGGCTTCAGCTACCCACTCTGAGTATTCTTGTGGGCAGCCCGTGTGAACCTCTGCTCTAAACTCGCTCCATCTGTTTTCTGTTTCTTGAGGCTCCGTGCTCTGCTCTCTGCTCTGTGGGTAACAGCAAACTTCCCATAAACGATCTGGGCCCAGGCGTTCCACTTGCCCCAGGTTCACAGGTGCACTGGGGGGAGGGGGAGGGGACCGTGCCACGTGACAGCCCCAGCCTGGAGCAGGAGACCTGGTTCTACCACTGAGAGGTAACCGGAGGGCGAACTTCTGTGTGCACCGGGACGCACTCTAGAGTGACGCCCGAGGGTGTGGGGCACCAGGTTCTGCTGCGTACTAGTTGTGTTGGCCTTGGGCAAGTGACTGCACCTGTCTGTGAAGCTGCTGGTATGGAAAGCATGTATGAAAGTAAAAAACGACGGCACAATATGGCTAAGTATTAAGTGAGCTAATTGATAGGAAACCCACTTAGAACGATGCCCAGAACCCAGCAAGCTCTCAATAAATGTTTCGGCTACTGCTGCTGCTTTTATTATTCCTCACTCCGACAACAGCGCCCGGTGAGGACTGCTCACCGGGCGGTCAGAAGAAGAAATTCTCTTTCCTTTTTCAGAACTACTCTTCTCGCAAATCACAGAGAGCCCCGCCCAGAGGCGGGCACAGGTCTGAGCTGGCCAATCAGAGCACAGCCATCCTAGGACTTAGATCCAGGGGTAAGCAAGGGACCAAAGTGCAGCCAATCAGGCCTCCGCTTGGCGTCTGAGGTCACCTCTCCCAGGAACGCAGAGGAGAGCAGAGTGTGAGAGAGAGGGACTTGGGGAGGCCTTTTGAGCCCCTGGGTACTGCTATGCCAGAGGTGAGACTGCCTCTAGTTGACCCAGTTGAGGGTGCAATCCTTTGTGCTTATGCTACTTTACACTGAGCTTCTGTTACCTGTCACTTACACGGCTTTAGGTTGGGTTCATAGTCCCTGTTCACCCTCAAGGATTCAGTTGAGACAATGTCCAGGAAGTGGCTTCTTATGCGGAGGTTGGGCCTGAAAGCAACTGTTAAATCAAGGTAATTACCCATAAGTGATGGAGAAGGAAATGGCAACTCACTCCAGTATTCTTGCCTGGAGAATTCCATGGACAGAGGAGCATGGTGGGCTACAGTCCATGGGGTCACAAAGAGTCGGACATGACTAAGTAATGCACACACACACACCCATAAGTGAAAATCACACAGCGCAGAATTGCCCTTGATAATTCCTCAGAGATTGAGGAGGACTAGAGAGACATCACAACCAATGCAAAGTGTTCCCCTGAACCTATAAGGGCCATTACTGGGACAGTAGGAAAAACCTATCGGTCTCTGGCCAAGGGTATTCCAGAGTTCATCACACTGTTCTTGAAACTTATGTGTCAATTTGAAATTGTTTCAAAAATAAAAAAAAACAAAAACACCACTGGAGGAAAAAAATGAACACTGGAGGGGAAAAAAAGGGAACGTTTTTGAAGAAAAAGTCTCATAAATCGCCTGTCAAATAGTGTAACTGCCACAGGCGTACACCACATTGGAGACACAAACAGACTTTAAACAACAGCCAGGGGGCTGCTCCACCACAGGTAGAAGAAGGCCACATCTCCTCCCCTGAGCACTAGGTGGAGAGACAGGTATTTAAGGGCCCACTTGTGCCAGAAATCTGTATTTTTAAACCTTAGAAACACTAGAGTCACATGTTCCAGGATAAAGACAGAATAAGAAACTGGCAGGGTCTCCCCTCCCCATTCACAGCATCCAAGATAGTTCTTTGTCTCTCCCTCCCCATTTAGTTACTCATCACACACCATGGGCCCTGGAGAGACAGCTGTAAACAGAATGGACAAAGTCCCTGGCCTCAGGGAGCTTTTCTTCATAGGTCCTGTGACATCATTCAGAGATGTGTGGGGAACTACCCAGTGGGGAGAGAGTATCCTCATTTCTTGAAGATGGTGCTGGGCTGAGTGGTTCTCAGACTCAGGTGGGCATCTGAATTCCCAGAGGCTATGCTAGAATGCTGAAGGCTGGGCCCCAGCCCGGAGCTGCTGATAGTCAGAGGTGAGGTCTGCGCATCCACGCTTCTAACGTGTTCCCCAGTAATGCCGAGGGAACCATTACTGTTCCCCAGTAATGCTGCTGGTCCAGGGAACCTGCTTTGAGAATCACTGCTTGACTGTAAGGAGTAATTTCAAGAGTAAGCATTTCAGAAACCCCAGTAATATTATTTGTCATGTTCTCCTTTTCTAGAGGAGACATCAGTGCCCCAGTTTTATTGTCTGTGCCTCCCAACAACCTCATCTCACAGCCTGTGCATTCCATGAGGGAAAAACCAAGCTGGAACCCCATTTTCAGCTCCTTCGGCCAGCGCCCAACAGTCACCAGGCTCTGAGCTCAAACAGCTGGCCTGAATCCTGCTCGCTCCCGCCTGTCCTCCTGTGAGACCCTGGACAGTGGCTTAACCTTCCTAAGCCTCCGTTTCCTTATCCAAGAAGCAAGGCTAAGACTAGGACCCTGGGGACTTCCCTGGTGGTCCAGTGCCTAAGATGCCGAGCTCCCAACGCATGGGCCTGCGTTTGATGCCTGGTCAGGGAACTAGACCCCACACGCTACAACAAGGAGTTCACATGCCACAGCTGAGAACCTATGCAACTAAAAAAAAAAAAAAAAGACTAAGACCCTGGCACCGCAAGGCTAGAGCTCACTGAGGGACACTCACTTCTAGAACAGTCTGCCAGGGGCTATGTGACATCAATAGCACCCTGATGGATAAAAGAAGCCCCAACCTTCAACAAATAAAGCTAACAAAAATCGGCCATTTCAAAGCTCAGACCTCTTTTCTATTTTGCAAGAGCCTGAACACCCCTTCTGGAGAAGGAAATGGCAACCCACTCCAGTGTTCTTGCCTGGAGAATTCCAGGGACGGGGGAGCCTGGTGGGCTGCCATCTGTGGGATCACACAGAGTCGGACACGACTGAAGTGACTTAGCAGCAGCAGCAGCAGCAGAGCACCCCTTCAGGCAGCTGGAGTTTCCAGGTTTCTGAAAAGCCCACCTGAATGGATCCTTTCATGATACAAATGTATTTTGTCAGATTGAGAAACTGAAGCTCAGGGCAATAGGCTCTAAGCAAAGGGGATAACTTCCCCAAGGTCACCCCGCTAAGACATGGAAAAGCAGGACGCATGGGTCTGTTTCTGGGTAAAATCTCCAGCTCTTAACCACTACTTCAGACTTTCTCCAAAATCCCCTCTTTTCTCCTTTGTACCACACAGGCTGAGCCAGGGAGGGCTGGGTTCGAGTCTCTAGGACTGGGCCCTACTTTCCTTATACATAAAGCACCACACAGCTGATCTTGATAAGACATCGGTTCTATGCCAGGCACTGCACTAAGCACCGAACATGGATCAATCCATTTGATTTTCACAACTTCCATAACGTCAAATACAGTTATTGTCACCACTTTACCGGCTAGAAAATGGAGAGGTGAGCTCATGTGCTCACCTGCCTTTCAGAGTTTCCACAGGGACTAGAGATAACACAAGTGAATACCACACACCTAGTAGGCGCTTGTCCATGGAATGGCTCCACCAAGCACCAGCTGTGTGACCTTAGACAAATTATGTAGCTTCTCTGAGCCACAGACACACAAGTGTGCTATGAGAATCAGCTGAAAGCACTGGGTCCAATGCCTAGCACATGGTAGGAGTCGTTATTGATCAGCGTCATAGTCATTGGTGGTAGCAAATCTTTGTCTCCTGAAAGTAGATTTAATTTTAGGAAATAGCTAAAATTCCAGTGGAATTGAGTCTGGTGACTAATGCCAATGATCAAACAGAAATGTCTCAAGTTTGTTTTTCTTTGTGGAGAGGCTTGGTGTTCTGGTGTCAGAGCAGAAGGTACCAGAAGATATCTGTGTTCTTTTTAAAAAAAAATTTTTTGGTATTTATTTGAATGTTCCAGGCCTTAGTTGCAGCATTCAGGATCTTTTTTTTTTTTTTTTTTTTAATTGCAGCATAAGAAGTCTTGGTTTCGGCATGTGGGATCTAGTTCCCTGACCAGGGATCAAACCCAGGCCCCCTGTATTTGGAGTGCAAAATCTTAGCCACTGGACCACCAAGCAAGTCCCTATGTGTGTTCTTGACATGAATCTTATCACTAAACTCTCATTTTCAGCAAAATCTTGATGGCCAATCCTAACCTACCCATCCTTGGCCCAAATCTAAACACTGACCCATCTCTAAGTTTCCCACACATCTCTAAGTTTCCCACACATCTCTAAGTTTCCCACTGTGAAAAGTGAAAGTGAAACTCAGTCATGTCCAACTCTTTGCGACTCTGTGGACTAGGGAATTTTCCAGGCCAGAATACTGGAGTGGGTAGCCTTTCCCTTCTCCAGGGGCTCTTCCCAACCCAGGGATCAAACCCAAGTCTCCCGCATTGCAGGCAGATTCTTTACCAGCTGAGCCACCAGGGAAGGTCCCCAACAAAACTCTGAAGATTCTTTTTATTCTTTTCTGTGTTTCATTTGGCTATTTTCTGCTTCTATCATGATCCGGACCCAGACTAACTCTCCAAGGATTAAAAATAAGTCACTGCATTCAAAGTGTACAAAATGTGAATACATTCTCCTCAGAGTAACTAAGTAAATGTTAAACTTCTTAATTAAAATTATTTTTCATGTATGTTTTGAAAAGTTGCTTTCCTTGAATATATTCAAAATGATATATTAAAATTTGTAGGCAAATATAGTTTACACTTAATAAATATCCCCCAATTAATCAAATTTAAATGGTTTTTAGAAGTTTTAATTTCATCTTATTTAACACTTTTAGGAAAACTGAACTGTTATTAAAATATCATCCAATGTTGCACTATTTGCCAACATGAAGAATTGCTACCATGCTTCACAAGTCATGTCCAGACTTATGCAGGTACATTACCGTGAATTAATACTCTATAGTGCTCCTCAGCCGGAGAAGGCAATGGCACCCCACTCCAGTACTCTTGCCTAGAAAATCCCATGGATGGAGAAGCCTGGTAGGCTGCAGTCCATGGGGTCCCTACGAGTTGGACACGACTGAGGGACTTCACTTTCACTTTTCACTTTTATGCATTGGAGAAGGAAATGGCAACCCACTCCAGTGTTCTTGCCTGGAGAATCCCTGGACGGCAGAGCCTGGTGAGCTGCTCTATCAGGTCGAACAAGTCGGACGCGACTTAAGAGACTTAGCAGTAGCAGCAGCAGCAGCAGCAACGCTCCTCAGCTGCCATGTGCAACAGGTACAGAGACAATGCTGATTCAAGAGACCCTTCAGGACAGGAAAAAAAAAAAAAACTAAATGGATACTTTGTTATGTAAGTGTTGATCACACCCATGCAACCCAAGAGGAGAGATCTGAGAAGTGAATTTACCTTTTCTTTCACGTTAAAGATTCTGCTGCTCAGATCTGCCCCCCAACTCAGGAGCAGAGTCCATCTCTGGTGTCAGCCAAAGCTCAGCACACATGCCTCCTACAGGCGGGTTCAGGAATCTTTGCTTTTGAAAAGAGTGGGCAAGAGAGAAGTGTCTCTGGGACCCCAGCAGGGTTGGAACCTGGATGTTTAGAGTTACAGCCCACTGAGCCCCAGGCTCCCAATGGTTCTTGACTCAGATGTGTTTGAGGTTAGAGATTCCCTCTGAAGGGTGGTTCTTAGGCAGGGTCGCTGCAGTCCTGGTCGAGGCAACTGTGGCACCCACTACTGCTGCTGCTGCTGCTGCTAAGTCACTTCAGTTGTGTCTGATTCTGTGCAAACCCATAGACGGCAGCCCACCAGGCTCCCCCATCCATGAGATCCTCCAGGCAAGAATATTGGAGTGGGTTGCCATTTCCTTCTCCAATGCATGAAAGTGAAAAGTGAAAGTGAAGTTGCTCAGTCGTGTCCAACTCTTAGCGACCCCATGGACTGCAGCCCACCAGGCTCCTTCATCCATGGGATTTTCCAGGCAAGAGTACTGGAGTGGGGTGCCATTGCCTTCTCCCATGGCACCCACTACTACATTGTGCCAAGTTCTTTGTTGCTTGGAAACATGTTCTTAAGCTGTGCCCTTTACCTGGAACATTCTCTTTCCTAGTCTTTGAAATCCTTCAGGTCTCAGTTTAAAATCCCCTTCTCAAGGACATCCCTGGTGGCCCAGTGGCTAAAACTCTGTACTCCCAATGGAGGGGGCCTTGGTTCCATCCCTGGTCTGGGGATTAGGTTTCACAAGCTGCAACTAAGACCTGGCATGACCAAATATTATAAATAATTTTTTTTAATTCCCTTCTCAGCCTCATCTATCCTCTAAATACAGTCTGGTCCCCCCTGCTAGTCTCATGGAACCCAGTTCTTCCCTTTCCTGGCAGTTATTAGAGTTAATAATAATGATATCATTATAACTGGGCTTCCCTGGTAATTTGCTTATCCATGGCTTTGCTCTCTTCCATTTCTCACAAGAATGGAAGCTCCATGAGGGCAGGGACCACATCCTTTTGTCCATCACTGTATAACCAGTGCTGTTTGGCACAGAGTTGGTACCCAGGAAATGCTTGCTGATGACTCTTAGCTGTGAGTTTCCTCACCTTTAATATCAAGGTGTTACTATCTGCCTCAGTGGAGAGAGAATGGGAACAATGACCTGATGCCCAGTAGCTGGTCAATAAATGCTGCTCCGGTTATCACACATTCAGAGGCAGATGAGGACTGAGGAATCTTAGCAGTGGGGACTTAAGGGCTATTTACGACTGAGCAACTTCACTTTCACTTTTCACTTTCCTACATTGGAAAAGGAAATGGCAACCCACTCCAGTGTTCTTGCCTGGAGAATCCCAGGGACAGCGGAGCCTGGTGGGCTGCCAATTATGGGGTCGCACAGAGTCAGGACATGACTGAAGCCACTTAGCTGCAGTAGCAGCAGGGTTGGATGTGGAGAAGGAAATGGCACCCCACTCCAGTACTCTTGCCTGGAAAATCCCATGGATAGAGGAGCCTGGTAGGCTACAGTCCATGTGGTTGCAAAGGTTCGAACACGACTGAGTGACTGAGCAAGGGTTGGATGGATTTCGTGGAATATGGAGGGCAATCCAGGAGGAGGGAACAGCTGCAGCAAAAGTATGGAGGAGAGGAAGTACAAAGGCAATAAGTAAACCCACGGGGCTGGGTGGAGAGTAGGGTTTGACACAGCCCTGTAGTGAGAAAGGCAGGCTGGGGCCAGGTCAGGGAGAGCCTGAACACCAGCCCAGCGCACTTAAACCTGATCGTAGGGACGCAGTGATGATTTTGGAGCAAAGGTGTGAACTGATGAAGCAGCATTTTAGAAAGATTATGTATGGCAAATTGGGACCAAGTGGACCAAGGACGTGGAGAAAAACAAAAAGACTATGTCATTCAAAATCCATCTAATCATTATGACCATATAAAACAAACATAAAAGGGCTAAGAGCAAAAGCTCTGACAGGAGACAGTTCTGGTTACCATCTGGCTGATATTAAGCAGGTCACTTCATTTCTCTGGGCCTCAGTTTTTCCACCTATGAAATAGAAATAATAATCTCTACCTTACCTATGTCACTGGACTATTGTCCAGTGAAAATCAAATGAAATAGGGAATTCCCTGACAGTCCAGTGGTTAGGACTCAGCACCTTCATTTCTGTGGCCTGGGTTCAATCTCTGGTCAGAGAACTAAGATCCCACAAACCTTGTGGGCATACAAGGAAAAAAAAAGTGCTAATTTACTCATGCAAAAAATGAACCCCAATCATGTGCCAAGTTGTGTTGTAAATGCTGAGGCAACAGAGATGAATCCAAAGTACTCTGAAATGGGGCACATAATTACCAATTTTTTGTCTTCTTTTTCCTTCTAATTACCGATTTTTGAGCGTTTACTGTATGTGGCTTTCCACCTGTCATCTCATTTAATCTGCACAACATCCCTACCAGGTCAGTGCTGTTGTTAAACCCATCTCATAAAATGAGGAAACAGAGGCTCAGAGAGGTTAAATCAGTCACCCAAGGATGTTCAGCTCTTAAGCAGCAGAGTTTAAGGCTTGTGCTCAGGGCTGGCTGACCCATGCCAGAGATGGCTGCCTCCCTCCTAGTGCTAGATCTTTGAATACATCTGTTTCCAACCCTTAGGCCTCTACCTTGCTGTTCCTTTTCCAGCAGTAAACCATCCCACCTTTTCTTTTTTCTTTTTCCTTTTTTTTTTGACTGCAGAACTCCCATCCCCTATCAAGTTTTAGATAAGGTTTCAGGAAGCCTCTAGGACCCCCAGTTAGGCCCCTCTTCTGGGCTTCCTCTGCACTTAGCCAAACCTCTCCCATGATATTAATCATACCAACACTACATTCCCTTGTCTCTAAGCTCTTTAAAAAGCATGTTCCAGGACTTCCCTGGTGGTCCAGTGGTTAAGACTCTGTACTCCCAATGCAGAGAACATAAGTTCAATCCCTCGTGAGGAAACTAAGATCCCTCACTAAGATTCTGTGTGCTGCATGGCAAAAAAAAAAAAAGACTAGCTGAATCAACAAAACTTAAAAAAAAAATTATAAAAATTAACTAAAATATATTTTAAAAAGTATGTTCCCTATCATTAAGAAACATTTACGTTTACAACCAGAATATAGGCATATTTCTTTATAAAGTATATACACATGCATGTGTCAATCCATATATATTAAATATTAGTAAGTCTTGATTCTTTTTTTATGAAAAACGAAGATACATACAGGATCTGATCTCATGTTTTCTTCCCATGCCCCATTTGCCACCACCAAATTACAAATCAGCATCTCTAAATCAAAGCTCAGGGCATGGGGGGACCTCCTTCAGGGACGCCAACCTTCAGGCCGCTGGGGATCTGAGATCTTGTGAGTTCAGCCTCTTCTCTTAGTAGGCCATGGCGGGGGGCGGGGGGGGGGGGGGGGGGGGGGTTGCTCTGGGCAGAAGCCCCTCCCACAGTCCTGCCACCCTCTGGAGCCTGCAGGAGGTGGGGGTGAGGCTGAGCCTGGATTAGCTGGGGCCGGGGGCAGGGAAGCTTCTAGGGCTGCAGGGCGGCCAGAGAAGTGGGTGCAGCCAGGCACGGGCACCATGCCGCTGCAGGACGACACCCTCCGAGAGGTGTGGGCCTCAGACAGGTCTGGATAGCCCCCACCTCACCCTAACTGAAGCCTGGTGGGGGGCTCAGATGGAGGGTTTGGGGAGGGAGACAGGCTGATTCCTTTGCTACCCTCAGCGGACACGAGGAGGAAGGCCCTGAGGTCCTGCAGCGCACCAAGCAGGTAGGTCACCCGGCTTGGGGAGGAGACAGAGAGCCCCCCACGCAGCACAGGGGATCTGGGAGCGGGCAGCCTCTGGCGGTCCTTACTTCCCTGGAAGTTTGGGCTTTATTTTGTTCTTGCAGGAAAGGGGTGTTTGCGGGGCATGGGGTGTCGCGGGGAGGAACCTGGGCTTTGGGACATTGGAGGTATCCTTGAGACGTCGGAGGGAGTCAGACATCGTGCCCCAGGAAGGGGCGCAGTTGCCCTCCCGATAATCCGTGGTTATTTCTGGCGGCTCAAGGGATTAGAAGGGTGATGGGCAGCCCTCTGAGCCCCCCCCCCCGTTTCCTTCCTCTCCCTCCTCTTGACCCCCCACTCCGCAGCGACAGAAGTTGAGGAAGAAAAAGCCAGAAGCCCCAGAGGCCCCCTGCCCCACCGGATCCAAGCCCCGGAGACCTGGAGGTGGGCGGGGGGTGTGGAGAGGGCGAGTCCCGGGGCACCCCCCGGGATGAGGGTCCCGTGAGGGAAGGCTCTCAGGCGAGGAACGAAGGGGAGAGGGGGTGAGCTTGGGGATAGGAAGAGCGGAAGGATGAATGAGAGCCGGGAGAGCGGTGTCCAAAGTGAAACAGAGCCTGGGGGAGCCCCCAGAGTGAGGAGCCCGAAGGGGCGCGGGCACCTTCGCAAGAAAGGGTGGGGGTCCCTCCTGACCCGCGCATCTTGGCTCAGCCGGGCGGAAGGGGAAGCCGCGGGAGGAGCCCGCGCAGGGACCGGCTGAGGCCCAGGCAGAGCAGACAGTCTACACCAAGTTCCTCAGGGACCCCGAGGCCAAGAAACGCGACCCCCGGGAGACCTTCTTGGTAGCCCGCGCTCCAGACGCCCAGGACATGGAGGATGGTGAGCGAACCCCGAGGGAAGGGGGCGTCTGGAGACCAGCAGGGGAGCGGGCGATTGGAGAGGAGAGGTTGGACAGGAACAACAGAGGGAGAGAGGCAGACAGCTGGGGAAAACAGCGTCAGCATCCCTGGCCTTGGCTCTGAACTAGGAAGCCGTTTATGCTCTGTGTTCTTGTCCCCATTTTCCGGATGGGGAAACCAAGGCACAAAGGAGCGGTTAAGAGCTCTCTGCCTTAGAGTATGGCTAGGGGCCAGGGAGATCTCAGATGGGTCTGGCTGGGAGTTAGAAAGAGAGACAGACCAGGGTAGGGAGAAGCAGAGTGGGAGAAGCAGGCACGTGTCTCATTAGAAGGGATGGAAAAGGGGAAACTGAAAGATGCCAGGAGGGTGTGTGACAGCCAGAGAGAGAAGGGCCTGCAGAGAAGCGCATTTTCCCAGAATAGGATTGCCAAGCCCCCAGCGTACCCCTGACTCCAGCTCTCGTGTGACTTGCACGCTGTGGAAGACTTTGAGGTCACCACATTCTTTGAGAATCTTCCTCTCTTTCTGTTCCAGAGGGGAGCCTCCTATCCCTGGCTCCTTCACTGCCTCCCAGAAATCTGGAGAGACTGAGCCCTGCAAAGATTAGAGGACCCACCCCAACCCCCATATTGATGAATTTCTACCTACAGGGGATGAGGAGGAGGAAGAGGATGACCTGGAAGATGAAGACGAAGAGGAAGAAAAGAAAGAGAGAGTCCGCCTGCCTCCCAAGAAACCCTCCAAAGAAAAGGCTTCTACAGACATCAAGGACAGGAAGACCAAGGCCCAGGGTCCAAAGGGTGGGTGTTGAGGGTCCAGAGGGAGCAAAAAGACACACAAAACTGGCCCCAGAGGGGCCTGGGGGTTCATGGATGTGCAGGAGTTGAGACATCAGAAAGCTACCAGGTGCCTGGACCCAAGTGTTCCATCCTTTGGTGATTTCTTCCCTCTGCATGCTGTATGCTAAGTCACTTTAGCTGTGTCCTACTCTTTACAACCCCATGGACTGTAGCCCGCCAGGTTCCTCTGTCCATGGGGTTCTCCAGCCAAGAATACTGGAGAGGGTTGCTGTGTCCTCCTCCAGGGGATCTTCCCAACCCAGGGATCGAACCCACATCTCTTGTGTCTCTGCATTGGCAGGCGGGTTCTTTACCACTAGCACCACCTGGGAAGCTTCTTCCCTCTAATGATCCTTAAATTAATATGTTCCCCCCTACCCCCACCATCACCACCATCCTCCCAGCCCCCTGCTCAGGGTGTGCTGAGCCAGGGAGGGCAGAAGATTTTCATGTTCTTGGTGAGTTTTTAGTTGTTTTGTTTTTAACTCAATATGAATTATAATTTTTACAAAAGTATCAAAGTGATTATAATAAAAATCAATCAGTGAGTAAATACTGTGATGGCTTCCTGGCTGGGCACCTTGCCCTACAGATGCTGGGCTCTGGTGTAAATGTAGACACATAGCTAGGATCTTGGGCCTCTCAAAGTGGGAGGACTGTCTGTAGCTCTGACCAGAGAAGGTTTGGAGGATTTTTGATGGAGATGGGGTGGGAGGTGGGATTCAGAGTTTCCTTAGAAGGCCTGGCATTCCTTCATTCACTACTTACTATACTCCTGGTGTTCATTCAGTTCTTTTTGGACTCAGGGTTAAAAACAAGACAAGCAGAGGAGCTCTAGGCCTCCCAGGGGACTGAAGAGACAATGAGTAAGGTGGAGGGTGTGACTGTTCTTTGTCTAACCCCCACGCTCCATTTCCAGGAGATCTGGGAAGCCCTGGCCCCCCACTGAAACCTCTGCGAGTTAAGAAAAAGGAGGCTCCAGCGGGGGAAGGGACCAAGATAAGAAAGATGAAGAAGAAAGGTGAGCCTAGTCTCCGGAGGAGCAAGGGTCTCTGGGTGTGGGGCTGGCGGGGGTGGGGGTGTGGCCTCTTCACTTCCACACCAGCAGGGTCCGGGGAGGCTGACAAGGACTGCTCCGTGAGCCCAGGCACGGTGAAAAAGACACCAGCAGCCATGTTTCTGGTTCCCGGGGAGTGCCCAGCGGAGAAAGCTCTGAAGAAGAAGGGTGGGTGGTGAGCTTTGGTGAGCTCTGGTTCCAGGACCAGTGAGCTCTGGTTTCGGGACATCCAGGGGCAGTCAGCTGTCAGTGTGGAGGGGAGGGTAAGGCAGAGGGGGTAAGGCGGAGGTTCTCAAGTGGGAAGACTTGGGGACACCTTGACACCCACTTTAATAAGCCGTATGGCCTCAGGACAGGGTCTTCACCTTTCTGAGGTTATTCCTTTCCGATAATAGTGAACCGGGGTTGCTCCCCTGTGGCTGTGGGAAGGGTCCAGGTGAAGCGTGGGTGTCCCTCGTAAACCATGATGTGCCCCTGCCAGGGTAAGGGGCAAACAGGCTTCTCCCTCCACCCCCAGGAACTCCCAAAGGCTCCGAAGAGGAGAAGAAGGAGGAAGGGGAGGAGGACGATGAGGGGGCCGCTGTGATGACCAAGAACAGTAATCAGAAGGGCAAAGCCAAGGGAAAAGGCAAAAAGGTGGGAGCCTGGAAGGGAGAGGGCGAGGTCCCTGCTGGGAGCAGTGGCAGGATTTGGGGGACCTGGGCGTGGGGCCTCGTGGGCTGGAGCCATGGAGTCCCTTGGGGTTAGAATTCTTAGCTCCCTCTTTGGTGACAGGGTTCGAGGACAAAGGGAACCAGGTTTGTAGGAACAGAAGAGGCAGTTGTGGGGTCACCAGGCTGGGACTGGCCACCCGGGGGGGCCTTATGCTGTCTGCCTTGAGCTCTCCCCACTGCAGCCTAACCATCAGACACAGCCGGAGGTGCTTGCATGGCCCCGCCTGAAAGCACACACATTTTCTGTACCAGGAGGTGAAGCACAGTCAGACAGGCACAGACGTACACACCCCTGGGCACAGGGACTGACTGACAGCCAGCTGACTGTGAGTTATTAAAGTAGTTCTACCCTGCTGCTCTGAGACTGCTCAGAATGCTTCTTCCTCTCCCACCCAGGACCTCCCAACCTTCCAGCAACCAAACTATTCAGCAACCAGAGGGTTAACACTGGCTCTCAAGGGCCTCCAGGACCTTCCTCTGAGCCTACCGTGTCCATTCTGATTGGGCAGTCTCCAGGGGCAGGACATGTTGTTAAATATATTGAATGCTTCCCCTCCTCACAAACAGGACTCAGGTACCAACATGCACAGGCTGGAGTAAGCAAGAGAGAGGGGTCCAGCTGGAGAAAGTGATGAAAGCCTTTGAGAAACAGGCTTCCAGGAATGGAGAGATCACCCCGAGGGCAGGGCCTGGGGGGTGAGGGTGGAGTCTTAGCTTTGTGGGTTTATTCCTTTGTACAAGAGTGGTCAGGTCTCAAGGGACTGATTCACATGGGCCAAGATCACCAGATACTGATGTATAAACTGAAAGCCTAGTTTATTATCTTCCAGAAAGAATATGCAGGCATGCAGAGCCTTTAATATAGTAGGCTCTTGAAATTCACCATGTAGAAATGTTTAAATGAGTTCCAGCTTTCTCCATACCGCATTCCAAACATAGTCCTGAGTTTCCTAAGATTCTTCTGCAGCAGCCTAGAGTGGAGAAGAGATGCCCACTCACCGGGCGGTTAAGGACCCACTTCCCAACACCAGCCTCACTTCACACCCAGTGCAAACCTGCCTTCAGCAAAATGGGCAACCTCAGTGCACCAGGGCTTCTTGGTGGCTCCCAGAGAGCATTTACTCCTCAAATGCACATACCCAGGTGGCAGTCCCTTCTCTCCCCTGCTGAGAAAGTTGGGGTTAGAATTTTGGTTGCCCTTCATGTGAGGGACAGAACATACGAGCAAAGGGTACTAGCCTTGTAAGAACGGAGGGGCAATAATCAGGCCACCCTCGGGCCTAATGCAACCAAAGAGTTATTAAAAGTTTTCAATGAGCAAAATGAGCTCATTTATTCATTTTTTGTATTGCTATGTAACAAACCACTCCAAAACTTAAAACAACAATTCATCCTCTTAATTTCTGTGAGTCAGAAATCTAGGAACAGACTCACAGACTTAGAGAACGAACTTATGGTGGCCAGGGGGAAGGATAGGGAGAAGGGATAGTTAGGGGGTTTGGGATGGATATGTATACAGTGCTATATTTAAAATGGATAAGCAACAAGGACCTGATGTACAGCACAGGGAACTCTGCTCAGTGTTATGTGGCAGCCTGGATTGGGGGTGGAGTCTGGGGGAAAATGGATTCAAGTATAGGTATAGCTGCATCCCTTCACTGTTCACCTGGAACTATCATAATATTGTTAATTGGCTATACCCCAATACAAAATAAAAAGTTTAAAAAGAAATCTAAGAGTAGTTTAGCAAGAGTAGTTCTGGCTCAGGGTGTCCCATGAATTTGCAGTCGAGATGTCAACTGGGCTGCACTCACTCTCAAACCTGGACTGGAACTGGAGGCTCTACTTCTAAATTAGTTTACTATCATGATTGTTGGCTGGAGGCCTCTCCAGAGGCTCCTTGAGTGTCCTTATGATGTGGTAGCCAACTTGCCTCAAGGGTTCAAGAATGGCCCAAGAGACAGAGCAAGGCAGAAGCTGTATATCTTTTATGACCTAGCTTTCAAAGTGACTGCCCATCACTTCAGCCTTATTGATCACAGAGACCAATGTGGGAGGGATCTACACTAGAGTATAAATACCATCTTGGAGATTGGCTGCTACATTCATTGGCTATTTACTTTCTGTTAAACTAACAGGTGGCACTAGTGGTAAAGAACCCACCTGCCAATGCAGGAGATGCTGGAGACACAGGTTCAATCCCTGGGTCAGGAAAACCCTTGGAGGCGGGAGCAACAACCCACTCTAGTATTCTTGCCTGCAGAATCCCATGGCCAGAAGCCTGGTGGGCTGTGGTCCATGAAAGTGAAAGTGAAATCACTCAGTCGTGTCCGACTCTTTGCGACCCCGTGGACTATAGCCCACCAGGCTCCTCCGTCCATGGGATTCTCCAGGCAAGAATACTGGAGTGGGTTGCCATTTCCTTGACACAACTGAAGTGACTTAGCACACCTGCATGCACATAGTAACAGTAGTAGCGAACACTTCTAACACCATGTGCCTAGAATACAGTAACCCAAACCTTCAGCCTCACCTCAGTTCACTCCCTAAGAGCATCCATGTGATGGAAGGTCTTTCAACAGGCTATGCATCTAACAGAAGACTGGGCAGCATTCAACATCCAGCTGCATCTCTTACTAACTATGTGAATTTGGGCAAGTTATTAAGCCTTTCTGAGCTTCAGCTTCTTCACCTGTTTAAAGAGACCAACCAGTAGCTATAGATAAGAAGAATGATAATATTCCAAAGAGGAATACTTGGAAAGTGCATAGAATAATTCCTGGCACATTGGTAGACTTTCTATGAGTGTCTGTTAAATATATAAACAAGCAATGGCACCTCACTCCAGTACTCTTGCCTGGAAAATCCCATGGATGGAAGAGCCTAGTGGGCTGCAGTCGGTGGGGTGGCTAAGAGTCAGACAGGACTGAGAGACTTCACTTTCACTTTTCACTTTCATGCATTGGAGAAGCAAATGGCAACCCACTCCAGTGTTCTTGTCTGGAGAATCCCAGGGATGGGGGAGCTTGGCGGGCTAACGTCTACGGGGTTGCACAGAGTCAGACACGACTGTAGCGACTTAACAATAAGGTCTGTCCCAGGTATCCACCCCCATCCTGCATACTTCTCAGATGAAACGAACTGAGTCACAGCATTGTTAAAAATTAACAAACATCATAGACAGTTAGTGGTGGAACCAGGATTTGAACCCAAGCTGTCTGGTTCCAGAGCCTTGGCTCTTAACCACAAGCTAAACAGAATCTTAATAAAGCACAAAGCTCCCTTCAGCCTGGCGAGCTTTGGGGGAGGCTGAGGGGCCCGGGGTGAGCACTGGAGCAGCCTCTGTTATCTCCCCCAAACAGAAAGCGGTGAGTTGCCCTGCCTGCCTCCGGGCTCCAGACCTGCTGAGGGCTGGGGGAGATGGTGCTCTGTGGCTGACACACCCTCTGCCCTGACTCAGAAGGAGGACAGGGCCCCATCCCCACCCGTGGAAGTGGACGAGCCCCAGGAGTTCGTGCTTCGGCCTGCCCCCCAGGGCCGGACGGTGCGCTGCCGGCTGACCCGGGACAAGAAGGGCATGGACCGGGGCCTGTATCCTTCCTACTTCCTGCACCTGGACACCGAGAAGAAGGTGGGTCGGAGGAGGGAGGGAGAAGGGGGGAAAGGGGAGGGGCCGGACCCGAGTCGAGAGCCAGAATGGGGGTGGGGGCTGGGGGCACACGGGCCTTCCGCTTCCCGCACTCCCCTCCCGCTGGCCTCTGTCTTCCAGCGCATCTCCGCTGCCCCTCTCTGCAGGTGTTTCTCTTGGCCGGCAGGAAGCGGAAACGCAGCAAGACCGCCAACTACCTCATCTCTAGCGACCCCACCAATCTGTCCCGAGGAGGGGAGAATTTCATTGGGAAGCTGAGGTGGGGCTGCGGGGCTCGGGAGCCAGTCACCTCTGCCCCGCTGTGCAGAGTGCCCCACCTCAGACACGCTGGAATTGTCCCCCAGCCCCGGGCTTCTATATACACATGGACACTTGTCCGCTTTGATGCATGTAGATCACTTGGGGATCTTCTTCAAATGGTTCAGTGAGGCGAGTTCTCTAGTGGTCTATAGGTTAAGATTCTGGACTTTCACTGTGGTGGCCTGGATTCAATCCCTGGTCTGGGAAACTAAGATCTTGCAAGCCCCAGGGTGAGGCAAAAAAAAAAAAAAAAATGGGTTCAGAGGGTCTGGGCTGGGAGTGAGCTTCTGCATTTCTAAGACGCCCTGGGGTGATGCCCATGCTGCTGGTCCCGGGACCTCACTTGGAGTAGGGCATAAAGTCCATGAAGCGGGGATTGTGCCTGTCTTTTCATGGTTGAATTCCTAGCACCTGGCACATAGTAGCTATTCAACAGTTACTAACTGACCAAACGAAATAGTCAGCACCCACCCTGTGTTATGTCTCCCCATATAACTCATCCAGTCCTCACCACAAATCTGAGAGATAAGGAGAAAGTGAGTCCCCAAGTCAGGCTTTATTTCTTTATGTCTTTACCAAGCACATATGTAAGGCCTACCTCTGTGTCAGAGGTATTTCTAGGTAACTTGCAAATATTAATCCAGTCAATAATCTTATCAACCAAATTGATAGTAAATACTATTACCACGCCCATTTTACAGATGGGGAAGTTGAGGCTAAGAGTTTAAGTCACTTGCCTAGGGCCATACAGTAAGAGCTGAGGTTTGAAAGCTGCCCAGTCTCCCTGTAGATCCAGGTTTTAAAAAGACTTCATGCAGAAAGCCAGGGGCAGGGTCCTAAGACACACCCATGCTTGAGGCAAAAAGCTCTTAAGATTGACTGTGAGGAGGGGTCTGGAAGAAGGGATGTGGAACCCCCTCAGCCCCGCCCCCAGCTCCACCCTGCTCGCAGGTCCAACCTCCTGGGGAACCGCTTTACCGTCTTTGACAACGGGCAGAACCCGCACCGCGGCGGCAGCACGGACGTGGGGAGCCTTCGGCAGGAGCTGGCGGCCGTGATCTACGTGAGAGCGCCCTCTGTCCCCCTGTGCCCTGCAGCAGGCCCCTTCCCTCACCGAGTGGTCTAATTCGCATCTCCCTCCCAGGAAACCAATGTGCTGGGCTTCCGAGGTCCCCGGCGCATGACAGTCATCATTCCTGGCATGAATTCCGACAACGAAAGGGTGCCCATTCGGCCTCGCAACGTGAGCCCCGCACCTCCCTGACACCCCTTTCCCTGTGGGTCTTGCTCCCTAGTTACTGGCTTGTAACCCACTTCCGGGAAGCCCTGTGCGGTGGGGAGGGGGTGTTCAGCCTACCCCATACCCAATCCGGAGCACACCCATCGCCCCGTCACAAATTCATTCTGGCAACTTGCACAATAGATTCAGTTTGGAGGGTTTTCATTGAACTCACTGAAACGAGCACAATAGGCTTGGTTAGTTGTATTTGTGGGTGTTTTTTTTTAGTGTACATCAAAATCATTCATTCATATATTCATTCAACACACACATACATTGAGTACCAAGTATTAGTCTAGGCAACTGCAGACATCAGTCAACAAAATGAAGATCTACCCTCATGAACCTGGCATTCTAGTGGAGGGAGGCAGACGGTAGACAAAGACTGTGATAAGTAAGTAAATTGTGTAGTGTGTTAGAAAGTGGTATTTACTGTAGGGGGGAGCGGAGAAAAAGTTGAACAGGGAAAGGAGATGAGATGTGTGTGTGTAGGTTTTGATTTAAATTCAGTGGTCAGTGTGGGCCTCACTGAGCAGATGAAATTTGAAGGAGGTTGAGGAGCAACCCTGTAGATATCTGGGAAAAGATCATGCAGGCAGGGAGAAGAGCCAGTGCAAAAGCCCTGAGGCAGGAGAGTGCCTGCTGAGTTTGAGGAGCAGCAAGGTGGTCAGGGTGGCTGGAGGAAGATGAGGTCAAGAGAGGTGAGAGTAAGGGGCAGGTGAGCCTGTGTAGCTGGTTTTTACTCAGGGAAACAGGAACAGCAGGGCTTTGAGCAAAGGAGTGATATGATTTGACATATTTTAAAAAGCAAAGGTTGTTTTGTGTGTGTGTGTGTGTGTGTGTGAGGTGTAGGGCAAGACGGAGAGCTGGCCCAGAGAGAGGGGCCCTCCTTCAGTGTGTCAGACCCATGCTTTGCCCCTCAGCACTGCAAGCTGAGTGAGCCCGGGATTTCAGAGACAGTTGACTGGCATGTCTCATACACACAGTGATGTCACTTTACTCATTTACAATGAAAAAGAATACTCCCGTCAGCTGATCACACATCATTCCCTGCTGGAAAGCCACACTGGAATAATCAGAGACCTGGCCAACCGATGGGGCACAAGCCCTGGGTGGCTCCGGTCTTTAGGAGCCTGTGTGTTCCACGACTGCTCCTCCCATCCTGGAATAGACACACAGGTCCTCCAAAGGCGGTGCCTCCCTCATTTGCTTGGGCTTAGTAAGAACTGACACCCAGAGCTGCTCTGAATCTCTTCATCATCAGTTCATTCCTTCTACAATCATTTTATTAATGCCAGGTATTGAGGATGTAAAATCAATACAAGAGGTACCATCAAAACAATATCTGATATTTATTGAACATTTACTCTGTGCGAGGAACTGCTCAAAACAACACTTCATGCACTATTAATCATTTAATCTTCACAACACCCTGTTACGAGGGAAACTAAGGCACAGAGTTCAGTTCGGTTCACTTCAGTCACTCAGGCGTGTATGACTCTTTGTGACCCCATGGACTGCAGCATGCCAGGCCTCGCTGTCTATCACTAGATCCCAGAACTTGCTCAAACTCATGTCTATTGAGTCAGTGATGTCACCCAATCATCTCATCCCCTGTCATCTGTAAGGCACAGAGCCATTAGTCAAATACTGCGCCTGCTGTTAGGGTATCTGATTCTGTCCATAACAGTGCAGTGGGAGAAATCATAAGAGCGAGGTGTTATGGAAATTCAGAGCTAAGACATTTAAATCAGACTTGGGGTCAGGAATGCTTCTTGGGAGGACACAATCTTGAGTGGACTCATTCTAAGCCATGAACGTGAACAGGTGACAAAGAAACCAAGAAAAGAAATACATGTCTCATACAGACTCTGCTCCTTCCTTCCAGAAACTCTTCCAGGACATTTTAACTACTCTTTACCTATACATCTCTTGAAGCTCAACTGTGAGCTCCTTGTAAATCCTAGAATATCTGGTTATCCTTGTGAAGTGCCAGCGTGTGGCCTAAGACCCCTTGGGACCAATGGCACAGAGCCCCTCCTGTGCAGCAGATACTACTTTTCACTTTCCAACCCTCCACTTTGGCGTCCCACAGCCAAGCCCATTCTCCCAGACGTACACCCTGGCCAGGTGGATGCCACAGATACTTTGGGTATACTCAAAGAAACCCTGGCCACCATGGCCATTGACACCCAGGCTGCACACATATATAAGAGCACCACAGGTCCCCAGCCACTGCCCCACCCCATCAGTCCCAAGATATCCCAGCCAGCTCTCACTATCCTGCTCCTAATACTGTCCACCCCTCACACCCCAGGCCAGCGACGGGCTGCTGGTGCGCTGGCAGAACAAGACACTGGAGAGCCTCATCGAGCTGCACAACAAGCCCCCCATCTGGAATGAAGACAGTGGCTCCTACACCCTCAACTTCCAAGGCCGAGTCACCCAGGCCTCAGTCAAGAACTTCCAGATTGTCCACGCTGACGACCGTGAGTATCTGAGGACACAAGCCAGGCTGTTCCCACCACTTCCAAGACCCCAACCCTCACTCAGGTCTTTCCCTCCCCTCTCCCCCTGCCATCTCCCTCTCTCTCTCTCTCTCACACACACACACACACACACACACACACACGCGCGTGCTGGAGTGGAGCTGGCCTTTATGCCTGGAGCCAGAACATTCAGGAAGCTCACTCTCTCCTGTGGGGGCACTCACATTGTACCCCCCAAAGAGCCTCAGATATTCCAAGCAGCTGTCTTCAGGTGCATTGTTTTCAGGGCTTTGTCCTAGCACTGACCAGAGCCTGGGCAGATGCTGGGCTGTTCTGGGTAAGACTGTGTTGAAGGGACAGTTACGCTGCTAGAGTTTAAAAACCACTGAAAGAGAGTTCCCAGGTGGTCCAGTGGTTAGGACTTGGTACTTTCACTGCCATGGCCTTGTCAGGGAAATAAGATACTGCAGTTCAGTTCAGTCGCTCAGTCGTGTCCGACTCTTTGCGACCCCATGAATCGCAGCACGCCAGGCTTCCCTGTCCATCACCAACTCCTGGAGTTTACTCAGACTCACGTCCATCAAGTCAGTGATGCCATCCAGCCATCTCATCCTCCTGCCCCCAATCCCTCCAAGCATCAGAGTCTTTTCCAATGAGTCAACTCTTCGCATGAGGTGGCCAAAGTATTGGAGTTTCAGCCTCAGCATCAGTCCTTCCAATGAATACCCAGGACTGGTCTCCTTTAGAATGGACTGGTTGGATCTCCTTGCAGTCCAAGGGACTCTCAAGAGTCTTCTCCAACACCACAGTTCAAAAGCATCAGTTCTTTGGCACTCAGCTTTCTTCACAGTCCAACTCTCACATCCATATATGACCACTGAAAAAAGCATAGCCTTGACTAGATGGACCTTTGTTGGCAAAGTAATATCTCTGCTTTTTAATATGCTTACTTCTTCCAAGGAGTAAGCGTCTTTTAATTTCATGGCTGCAGTCACCATCTGCAGTGATTTTGGAGCCCAGAAAAGAAAGTCTGACACTGTTTCCCCATCTATTTGCCATGAAGTGATGGGACCAGATGCCATGATCTTTGTTTTCTGAATGTTGAGCTTTAAGCCAACTTTTTCACTCTCCTCTTTCATTTTCATCAATAGGCTTTTTAGTTCCTCTTTACTTTCTGCCGTAAGGGTGGTATCATCTGCATATCTGAGGTTATTGATATTTCTCCCAGCAATCTTGATTCCAGCTTGTGCTTCTTCCAGCCCAGCATTTCTCATGATGTACTCTGCATAGAAGTTACTGAAAGTGGAGCCTAAAAGCCATGAGGCTCTGCCAAAAGTAAAAGTTAAAAAAAAAACAAACTTATGGCCACTTCCCTGGTGGTCCTGTGGCTAAGACTCCATGCTCCCAGTGCAGGTTCAGCCCCTGGTCAGGGTACTCGGTCCCACATGCTGCCACTAAGACTCAGCACAGCTAAGTCAATAAAAATAAATATTAAAAAAAACCCCAAAACTTATAGCCCAACCCCTATGTGGCCAGAGAGGATGCTGAGGCTCAGAGAGGGCAGTCCCTTACCCAAGTCTCTCAGCAACTGCAGGCATTACTTACCCTGGCCCTGAAATTTTATTTCACAAACACACAGTGCTTTCTGTAGACCAGTGTTCTCAGGACTTCACATACTGATTTATTAAATCTTTTCAACAACCCTGTGAGGAAGGTATTATTACCTTCCAGAGGAGGAGGAAGGTATTGTTACCTTACCAGCCAGAGGAGGCTGGCGTGCTGCAGTCCATGGAGTCACAAAGTATCAGACATGACTTAGCGACCGAACAGCATTTGGCAGATGAGAAAACCGAGGTGCAGAGAGGTTGAGTAACTTACAGCTTGTGAAGGCAGAGCTGGGGTTAGAACCCAGGTCTCCATTGCCCCACTGTCTCCATTGTCCCACTCCTAACCCCATCAAGATTATTGTCTTTCAGAAGTAGGAAGTATAAGTCAAGCATTTCTATTCTTCTCTTTCCAGTGAGGTCAAAGGCCTGCCATTGTAGACTTAGGGAAAAAAAGATATACTCAGAACACCAAAACATCCCCTGTTACAAGCCTGGGGGAGAGGTCCCCACTAGGTTGAAGGGATTTGGATACGGAGCAGTATCTCCTAGGGATTTTCCAGGTTCCCAGGATTGGTTAACATTGAATGAGCTCCCCACCCCCACTCCATCCTAGGGATGTGCCCCCAGTGTCATCTGTCCTGAGGTCTTAAAAACCCATCTCCAGATCACATTTCTGGTGGAGCCTGGTCTGCCTGGATTGGGGGTATTTTTAGCAACATCCTGTCCCATGGATGCTGGGGGAAGTGTTGGGATGGGGGCTGGGAACCTGGGCCAGATATGAGGTAGAGGCTGAGTGGGGGCACTGGTTGAGGCCATGAGGCTGGTGGTCTCAGGACTTGGAGTCTGGGATGGAGAAGAATGGGGTAAAATCAGCAGAAGTTGGAAAGGAAGGATTCTAGGCATAAGCAAGTTTGACTGGTTACTACAATGCGGGCAGGTCATCTGCCTAGCCCTGGGCAGTAGAAGGTTAGGCAGGGTCCTTGCCCTCAGGGGCTTACAGTGGCAGGTACGGCGGCAGGCAGGCTTATTGGGTGAGATAAGAGGGTGCATGTATGGAGGGTGACTGAGATGGTGGCTAAGGACTGGGATCCCAGTGCAAGGGTGGGGGCCCTTCCCGCAACGATGAGGGCTTCGTGTGCCAAGACAGAGAGCCCGCGAGGTCTCAGGCCGCCCCCACCCGTGTCTGTGTCCATAGCCGACTACATCGTACTGCAGTTCGGCCGCGTGGCCGAGGACGCCTTCACCCTAGACTACCGGTACCCGCTGTGCGCCCTGCAGGCGTTCGCCATCGCCCTCTCCAGTTTCGACGGGAAGCTGGCCTGCGAGTGATCCTAGTGATATCCCCAGCGCCCGCCCGCCAGGGCTGGGAAAAGGATTCACGTCGGAGGCTTGCACGGTCCCTTCACCAGAGCCCCTCGATGAAGACTTCTCCCTTGTCGGGGGGCTGACCCCTCACCGTCTCCGGGTGACCTTCATTCACTGCCCAGCCTGGCACGGGGCGGGGGGGGGGGGGGGGGGGCAGGGAGGAACTCAGACGGCGGGTCAGACGGAGATGAAGAACATCTGGAGTTGGAGTTGCACATCTGGTCGCGGAGCTAGGCTGCGCCGCTTCACCAACACCACCCCCCCCCCCCGCGCCCCAGTCACTTCCTGTCCAGGAGCAGTAGTCAGTGTTGTTTTAACCCCCTCTGAGACTGTACTAGGGCTCGGAGGAGCCGGCGCGGGCTCAGAGGAGGGGGCAGGTGATGGGGGACGGAGAGCCGGTACCCACACCCCCAATAAAGCCGCTTCCTAGGCCAGGACGGGCAGCGGTTCTTCAGCGCGTGCGGAGAACGAGGCAGCGGGAGGGGTCCGGGGGGCGGGCTGGAGGCCTCCGTTCCCCCTACCCCCGTCCCGCTCCGGCCCCGAGGCGCTCCCCGCGTCCCCTCCCCACGCGTCCATCGCGGGTCCTACCGAAACTCGGGCGGGCTCGCGGTGTCGAGACGCCCCCTGCGGGGGCCCCCGGGGAGCCGGGACGAGAGGGAGGGCCCCGGAGGTCCAGGAAGGGGGGAAAGGGAGAAATTCGAGAAACAAGCCTCTCGGGGAGAACCAGACAAACCGGGTTCGGGCAGGGCGGGCGCAGCCTCTAGGGCGGGGCCGGTTCTGGGGCCCCGGGAGTCGGGGGTGCGGGCCCCCGGGCCGGAGAGGACGCTCCGCCTCGGCCGCTCGGGACTAGGGGAGTGGAGAGTAAGGAGCCCCGAGGCCCGTACGCCCCGAGGCTCCGCCGGGCTCCTAGTGACGCGGCACCCGGGCCCCGGCCCCGACGGGAGTCCTGCCCTCGAGGCGGGAGCTCCGCCCTCGGCCCCGCCCAGGCCGGAGCCCCAGATTCCGGCGGGGAACCGGGGAGGTAGGGGAGTAGCGCCCGGCGTTCCAGGCAGGTTAGGAGCGCCGCTCCGGGCGGGCGAGGAGCGAGGCGCCAGGGCGCGGAGAGGCCGGGCGGGTTGCCGCCGGGGTCCCGGAGCCGCGGGGTGGGCGGCCCCGCGCGGCCCCGCCCCTCGCGGCCGGTGCCCGCCCCGCTCCGCGCCCCGCCTCCTCCTTCCCCGCAGCCCCCACCCCCAGCCCCGGCTCCTGAACACAAACTTTCCGTGCGGCTCGCTCCCTCCTCCGCGCCCGGCGCCTCCCGCTCCGGCCCGGCTCATTCCGCACATTCCGGTCAGCCCCCTCCCCACGACCCCCCTCCCCCGGCCCCCTCTTCGCTCCCTCGGGCCCGGCGGAGCCGCCCGGCCGGAGCGCCCCCGCGAGATCGGACCAGGTAAGCCGGGCGGACGCCGGGAGGAGGCCCCGCTGGGAGAGGTGGTTTGGTTGGTCGGTGCTTTGAGCGGTGGGGAGCAGTCAAGGGGGGGCTGGTTCCCAGAGCCATTGTCCAGCCTGAGCCTGAGCCCGGGATCTGGGTGCCGGGAAGTTTAGAGGAAAGGGGGAGAAGCTCTCCGGGAAGCCCCGCCCACCCTCCCACCAACCCCCCGCGACCCGGACGAGTTGTTCGGGGGGAGGTCGGGGAGCCGCGAGCCTGGCCCCGGTGCGAGCGCCTGTCCAGACGTCCGCATTTGGGGGTGTCGAGGTCGGGGTTCGGGGGCCCGTACGGTCTGGGGTTGGGGGGTGCCTGCCAGCGGGGAGCTCGTCCCCGCAGCGCCCAGCCCCGGGCCCCCTACGCCCTTTGGACTCCCGGCTGGCGCTCTCTCGGAGCCCGCCCGGCCCCAGCTCCACGCAGGCCTCGGGCCGGGCCTCCGGGCGCCCAGGCCGGCTCCCGCGCGCGGTGCCTACAGCCGCGCCGGACTGTGGACGGTGTCTGGCAGCCAAGCTTCACGACCCCGGGCGTGTGCCCCCTGAGGGGGCAGGGGCTTAAGTTGCCTTCAGTTCTGCCGCCGGCGTCGGGGTGGAGGTTTCGGAGTTCCAGCCCTGAGCTCTGTGAGCCTGGTTCCGAAGGGGACTGGATTTGGGGCCTTGTCTTGGCCACACACTTCATCAGAGCCCGTGTTTAGACTTTAGAGAACTTGAAGGCGGCTTGTCTCCTCTAACCCTAAGCCCCATCACACACTCACCACCCCCACCATTGTCTGTCATGCCCTCTACTCCTGCCTGGGGAAGGAGAGCGGGGAGCGCCTGTCTGCTTCTGGTTTCCAGCCTAGCGGGGCCCTGGGGCAGTGTCATTGAGACCAGACCCCACCGTGTCACCTTTCCGGGAGAGGGGCCCTCATCCAGGCCTGAGATTTTTTTTTTTTTCTGTGAACAAGGGGGATTGAGGCCTTGGGGTAGAGCTTCTCAGGGGAGGGGAAGCCGTCCCTCACAGCTCCCTCTGTGTCTTTTCTCTCTCCAGGTAGAGGCAGAACCAGGTCAGGCCTGAACTTGTAGCTGAGTAGAGCAGGGGGTGGGGGTGGGGGTGGGGGCTGGACACAGCTCAGGGGGCTGGTGCCCAGGGCGGCTTTGTGTATCCTGCCTCCCGCAGCCCCAGAGCAGGGGGGCCAGGACACCTCGTTGGCCAGAATGCTGGGGGCAGCCTTGGGCGAGGAGGGAAATCTGAAGTTGCCAAAAGTTAGTTTTAGTGAGAAATGAGGTCTTCCTCTCACCCAGATTCTGGCAGCTCTTTTTCCCCGTAGAGTTGCCACCACAGACCATGGTTCTGGGGTCTTCCTGGATCCCTGCTCACCCTGTGAGCAGGCGATAGACAGATGTCTTTTCTAGGACTAGGGTATATGATGAGGGGGACTTATGGGACCCCAAATGCCCCCTCCTCAGAGAGGCTGGGATCCAATGGGAGTCTCAACCTCGTGGGCCTTCCCCTACCATCATTCCCCGCCCCCCAGGGAGGGAACAGTAATTAATGCTCATTAGCGCATTTGGCTGAGTAGGATGGTCAGTGATGCACAGGTCAGAGCTGTGTGTATGTGTGTGTGTCCTGGGCCCTGCTCCCACATTCACCCTCAGGTTTGCAGATCTTGGCACATTCTGAACAGCTGGGGAAATACTAAAATGAAAAGGAGACATCTCAAACAGAGGAGACCAAGAACTTAAGAGATCTGGCCCCAGCTCAGCGGTGGGCCTCAGTTTCCCTGCTTGGAATCCAGGACTTCTCTGGTCCCTTTTCTCTGAGCTTCTCCAAGTATCTTTTTGGTTCCTGGTCAGTCGGCCTTCCCATCATGGAAACTGAACCTGGTGGGATCTGGAGAGGTGAGTGGGTGATCACGTGGGTCTAAGAAAGAAACTGAGGGCTGACCTGGGGGGTGACCGAAGACAGCGAAGCCAGTGAGAGGGGCTGAGAAGGTTACGGCAGCAGCCATCAGGGGACCAGGGGGGCCAGGTGGAGTCAGAGAACAGCCCTGGGAACTGGCTGTGGGGTCTGGCAATGAATGGTGTTCAGAGGCCATCTGGATGGCCAGCCCTCTCCCAGACCCCTCTGAGGGCTCAGGGTGGAAGCTGGAAGGGAGCAAAGCTCCCAGTCCTATCCACCTCTTCGCTCAGGAAGGGAGAGGGGCCAAGGGGTCCGGCTCACAGAGAGGACCATGCGGGGTGGCGGGGGTGGGGGGAGCTGGCGGTGCCAGGCCCCAAGGATCCAAGAAAGAGGGCTCCCAAGGCTGCAGCTCTCCATGGAGGTGGCCGTGAGGTCCCAGCCTCTGTTCCCCATGTGGGGTTCAAGGGGTAGCGTTGAGGATCCAGGTCTCTGTGGACCCCTGGGGCCATGGTGGGGAGCTTCTCTGCTCAGAGCTGGGGTGGAGGCCAGCTGATCACACTTGGCCCTGTCCCTGTGGCCTTGCCCCATCCTCCCCTTCCCCCAGTGTTGTGCCAGCCTAGGGTGGTCTGATGGACAGGCACTGCCCCTCGGGGCTCTGCCTGTCTGCTCGGGGTCCCACAGGAGGCTGGGACCCACAGGCTCAGGGGACCAGAGAACCCTGTACCTCTGTGAATCCGCAAAGCCTCAGCCCCTGAGGTTTCCTAGAGTGCTGATTGCTTCCTGTGCTCCCTGCCAGGCCCACAGGACCGGAAGTGATAGAGGGAAACGGGAGTGCAACTGTGTGTGCCGCTGGACCTGTGTGTGTGTGTGTGTGAGGCCGAGAGGGGCCCTCTGTAGGTGACACCGTAGGGGTGGTGCATGTGAGGGGAACTGGGGTGAAACCAGTTCATGTGTGTGACTTCACAGGACGGAACTGTATGCGACATTGTGACTTTGTAACATGCGTGTGTGACAGACGCATGCTGTGACGTTCTCAGTGTGTGACTGACGCTGCATGCATGTGTGTGTGTGTAGGGGAACTCTGTGTGTGTGAGGGGCCATCACACGGGGTGGGTTTGTGAAAGAACCTGTCTGCTTGACCAGTGGTGTGAGCTCACGTCCCTGTCCGGCACTGACTCGCCGGGATGCCAAAGTGCCACTTGACTGTGTGATGCTGTGTGTGTCCGAGGCAGAATGAGGCACACTGAGTGCCAGGTGTGCTCACGTAGAACACGCTGAGATGCCGTTGTGACGTGATAGACTCTACCTAATGCAGCATGTGAGTGCTGAGGAGCCGTGGCGACAGTTGAGCGTGAAATCAGGTATGTGGATGAGACGGAGAAAGAAAGCCCACACGCCAAGGGTCGGTGCCGCTTGCGGGGTAAGACTGACCCTGTGGGCGGTCACATCTGTGGTGGTTTGAGACAGTAGGGCCGTGGGGGTGACACCCTTCAGGGCTATGGCATATATGGCGTGGGATGCTGTGTGTATTGAATTTGAGGGCCCATGACCCCGTGCACGTGCATCTACGTGACGGATCACACACGAAAAAATAACTGTTAGAAACAAAGGATGTAATTAATGCGGCTGAATTGTGCACTTTAAAAAGGTACTTTTTTTTATTGTGTATATTTTATCACCATTAAAAAAAAATTAAGTGACTGCCCTGGTGGTCCAGGAGTTAAGACTTTGGTGCTTCCACTGCAGGGGGTGCAAGTTTGATCCCCGGTAGGGCTGCATGCAGCCCCCAAAAAATGTTTTTTTAAAAAGGAAAGAAATGAGAGAGTGCAGGTGACAGTGGGTGTGCGGGACAGTGGCTGTGAAGAGGAGTGTGTATGTTTGAGAGACAGGAGGGGCCCAGGGCAAGCTTCTGTGTTTATACATGACATTGACACCGTGACTTTCCCGAGGAGGCAACAACCAACTGAGGGACGGGTCACAGCTCAGTGGGTGACCCAGAGTCCAAGGGGCCCTCTGACACGATGAGAACTGCGAAACCCAGAGTCACCCCTTTACTGCACCCCCCGCACTCTCCAGCCTGGATCCCTGGCCTTCCTGGGCTGGGTCGGGATGAGGAGGCTGGACAGCGGCTCGGAGTGGGGGGTGAAGTCTGGGAAGTGGGCCCCTTCTCTCTGCAGGAGGTTTGAGGGCTCCAAGCCTCTTCTGGAGGCGGGGAGACAGTGAGGGGGAGCCTTGGAGAGAGAAGCCTGGGGGGCTTCCCCACCCCCTGGGCTCCCTGAGAAGCCTGTGCCCTAGGAGAGGGGGTGGGTGGGTGCAGAGGCTGGATTCCCAAATTAGAAGCACATTAATAAGCTGGGCAGCGGGGGAGCCCCCTTCACCTCCCTCCTAGTGGGCTCTGCAAATTGCTTCCTCCTGTAAAAATCTCAGCCCAGCTCTAGGGAGGCGGGTACTCCCTCCCCAGCCTGGCAGGGCGTGGTCACTTGGCAGGATCCCTGTGGGGGGTGTGGGGTCCTTGGGCTGGAGGTGGGGGCGGCGGACACCATCCGCATCCCACCCGCCCTGCGCTCCCTGTCCCAGCACAGCACAGCTACTTCTAGGGTGGGAGCCTCTGGCAGCTGGAGAACAGCTGGCCCCGAGGTGGGGGTGGGTGGGGAGGAAGGAGGGAAAGACACATGGGGGCGGGGAGGCTCTCCGAGCCTTCCTCCACTGCCGGCCCCATCCTCAGCCCTGGCCAGTCAGCCCTTCCCTGCCCTGCCCTGGTCTGGAGGCAGGGCATTTGGGATGAAACTGCTGATTTCCTGATCTTCCCACCCTTTTAGTAAGGTTCTCACTCAGCTTGAGAGCATTTTGGGGGCTGAGTTCTTGCAGGAGCGGACAGCTGCTCCTGCTACCCCCAGTGCAGACAGCAGTTCAGTCGCCTCCTCGGTGGGGCTGCTACCTGGGGAGAGTAGGGGGGATTGCTGACACCTGCCTGGACTGGCCTGGCCTGCATCTCCCACGAGCTCCAGGCTCTGGGGAGGCCCAAGCTTCAAGTCTGTCCCTGCCCCCACTTGAAAGGCAGTAAAGGGCGGGTGGTCTGGAGTTGGGGGGACTGGGAGGGGCTGGGGTGGGCGTTTAGGTCCTCTGTGGCAGCCCGGGCCTCCCTGGCTTCCACCTCTGGAGCTGTCCAGCCAGTTATTCCAGCAGGTCTGGCCCCAGGGAGGGGAGTGGGTGCAGAGTACCCCTTATCTCCCTCAGGGCCCTGAAGCCTGCTCGCCTAGCCTCCTATCTCCCACCTGGCCACCACCCAGAGGCATCTTCTGACCTCCCAAGGCCCTGGGAGAAGGGGAAGCAGGTGTGACTGGTCAGATCGAAGGTAAAGGCCATATGAGAGCACAGAGGCCCTCAGGCCCTGCAGGAACACCGAGAGGGGAGGTCCTCCGAGAGGAGGGGTGGGGAGCAGTGGGCCAGGAGGGGGCCGTTGCCCTGGATGTGGCCCAGCCCCCAGCGATGGCTCCCCTGTCACTCCTCCCTTCCCCTTTGGTCTTCTCGGGGGCTCGGGGTCTTTCTGTCCTTGACTCCGTCTGTCTCTTTCTCTCTCCCCCCACCTTCTGGTTTTCCGTTTCTGCATAGCCTGACCATGTCTTAGTTTATTGATTGGCCCCTTTCAGCTGGGTCTCCTGTCTCCTCCGTCTTGGTCTCTGTCTTTCTGTGTCTCTGTTGGTCACGGTCACTTGCCCCCTCCCCGCAGTGTCCGCGGAGCCCACTCTCTCCAGTGCTCTACCTGTTCCGTCTGTCAGTCTCTCTCCGGATCTCACTCTCTCCCTCCTGTTCTCACTCCAGCTTTCCCTCTCTGGGTCTCTCACTCTCTAACCGTCTCCTCTCTTTTGTCAGTTTTCTTGGCTGTCTTCTCTTCACCCACTCTCAGACTCTCCCCCACCCTGCACCCCCCATCCCTCCACCCTCTTTGCCCCTCGCTTGGGTCTTTCGACCCCTTCTCCCACCCATCTGGGCCAGTGACAGTGAGCGGCTGGGGGCTGCCACCCCTGTGAACCCCAACATGGAAAGGGCAGATCAGCCCCTAAGCTGGGTGGGGGCTAACATCCCCAGGCTCAGCCCCCTTCACCATTGGCCTCAGGATTGGCCTCAGTCCAGTCCTGCAGCTGGCTGAGGGGAGTCCATAGCCTCCTCCCTCCCCGCAGGCTGAGTCCCAGTGGTTTGGAGTCTAAGAGAAGCGGGGTGGGGGTGGGGGGGCCACTCTCTGTCCTCGCCCCAGGGCAGTAACTCTGGGAAGGCCAGAGCGACTGTCTAGGCTCTCTGCACTGACCCCCTACTGAGTGACATAGCAGGACAGACCCTAGTTCAGCCCCTAGCCAGACGCCACTGCCCACCTGCCAGTGCCCTGGGTGTGCCTCGGTCTGGGGGGGGCGGTGCAGATATTCTCACTGGGCGTCAATCTGGGCACCCACACAGCAGCATAACCTGCACACACAGTGCTCCTGGGCATGGCTGTGTGGGGTGGGGAGTCACCTGAGGGCCCCTAGGTGGTTGCCTCGGGCCCCCAGGAGTGTGCCTGGAAAGTGGGTCTTGCATGTAGCCTGTGAGCCAGCGGAAGGGACGGTGGTCCCGCTTCTCTCCTTGACTTATCCTTTCGGCCGCCCCCCCACCCCGGCCCCCCCGGGGCTCCCCTCCCCCTCGCCAGCTGCCAGCAGTCCCGGCCAGGGGCCGCTGCCCCGCCCCCCCAGTCTGTCCCAGCTCCCAAGCACTGCTGTGTTCGCCATATTTGGCCACAGTGCTCCTGCGGGGGGCGGGGCGGGGCTGACATCACCCTGGGAAGGGGGGCCCCCCGCCGCCTGGGTGAGGGGAGGCGGGCAGAGACTTGGGGGAGGCAGGAAAGTTGCTTTGGAAAGTCTGGGGCTGGCAGGGCCCCCCATGTGCCGGGCCCCTGCTGCTCTGAGGGAGGCCTCAGGGAAGGATTTGGGGGGAAAATGGGCTGAGGAATCTGTTGGGAGGGGGCTTAGCTCATCGTAATCCCTCATCTGCCTCCCCTCTAGAGCCCACCCATCTGTGGCACTGTCAGACCTGGGGGAGGCTTTGCATCCCAACTACCCCAGTACAGGAGCCGCTGTGGTCCCCCCCACCCTGCATTGCCCTCCCCCCTTTATTATATAGACTTGGCCTCAAGGGGTTGAGGAGGGGATGGAGGTGGGGATGCAGTTCCTGGGCTGAATAGAGAAGTGTGGCCCTTGCACCCCGTCAGGAGCACAGCTTCCTCTCTCCATGGCTGCCCTCTGGTGTGTCTTGAAGGCCTTCCAAGGAAGGGTTATGGCAGTAACCTGGGGGTCCTTGAAGTTGCTCCAGCCACCTGGGTTGAGAGGATCCCCTGGCCCAGACCCCACTAGGCAGACTGAGGAGGTTGCCATGACAGCCGGGTCTCCTTTCTGTCTGCAGATGGTGGGACTTCGCATCTTGGTTAAGAGACCGAAGTTAGATCGCCTGTGTTCAGAACCCAGCTTTAGTACTCACTAGCTGTGTGTCCTTGGGCAGATTGCCTAACTTCTCTGTTCCTTGGTTGTCTCATCCGTAAAGTGGAAATAATAATAGTAGCCACCTCATGGGTGACGGTGAGGATAAAGTGAGTCAGTGTGTGTCAAGTCCTAGACTAGTGCCTGCCATATGCAGGTGCTGTTGTTTGTAGTGATGTGAAGGGTAAACTCTGTGTCCACCTGACATTCAGGCAGCACCCCCCACCAGGCCCTCCCAGGCTGCCAGCAGCCACCTTCACACCTTCCAAAGTAAATAGGTGGTCCCCAAAGGGAGAACCCCACCCATTTGGCAGGACCTGGAATTCTTGTTTGAAGGGAAAGAATTCCTTCCCTGGCTTCTGTGGGGGTCTCCCACCTGGCTCCCTTCTCTCCGTTCAGCCCAGAGCACATCCCAGAGTCTAGCCATCTGGGGCTCTGCAGCTCCCTGGACCCTGAGAAAGCACTGGACGTGCAGTTCTGAGGCTGAAGGGAGCCGGGGGTGAGCCGAAGGGCTGTGTGTGTTGGGGGACTGTCTGGGTGTGGTCTACTTTAATAACCCAGCTCGGCGTGTGCAGAGAACTCAGAGTTTATAGAGCCTTGGCCCTTCCACCATGTGGGCCAGGGCAGGGGTGGGCGTGTGGGTGGTTTATGGGCTGCTGTGGGGCCGGGAGGTGCGGGAACAGGAAGTGGGATGGAGGAATGGGTGGGGTTGAGCAAGGCTGTCAGCCCGGCACCTTCTCAGCTGCTCCCTTAACCCCCAGCGTGGCTCCATTCTCCAGGATTCCTAGGGCAGTTCCTGTCCTGAGATTAGGTTCCTTGGCAGGGTTCTCATGAGCTAGCTTTTGAGGAAGGCAAAACCATACCCTCCCTGGATCAGGAACCCTCATCTTATGGCAGGTCCTTGGCAGGGTTGGGTTGATGCTGGGGGAGAATAATGAGTGAAGTGTTAGTTGCTCAGTCGTGTCCAACTCCTGCGACCCCATGGACTGTATAGCCTGCCAGGTTCCTCTGTCCGTAGAATTCTCCAGGCAAGAATACTGGAGTGGGTTGCCATGCCCTTCTCCAGGGTATCTTGCCAACCCAGGGATCCAACGTGGGTCTCCGACATTGCAGGCAGCTTCTTTACCGTCTGAGCTACCAGGGAAGCCCACGGGTGGGGGTCCTTGATCAGGGCTCCTGATGACAAGGAGGAGGAGAGGCAAGGCTAGAGGCAAGGAGCCCTTTTGAGAGCCGCAGAAATCCTTGGCCCTGCCCCGTGGTCCTCTCCTCTTCGTCATGGTACCTGTGGCAACTGCATGGTCTGGTGAGCCTGTTTTCCTCATCTGCATAATGGGCATCACTCCTTGCCACCCCCCGCCAACCCCCCCAACGCCACCTTAGTTTTGAGGATAGAATGAATATGAAAGTACAGGTGGTGGTGGTTTAGTCACTAAGTTGTGTCCGACTCTTGGAGCCCCATAGACCATAAGCCCCCCAGGCTCCTGTGTCTATAGCATTTTCCAGGCAAGAGTACTGGAGTGGGTTGCCATTTCCTTCTCTGAAAGCACTTTTTCCCCATGAAAGTACTTTTTCCTCACAACAGCGCTGTGCAGGTATAAGGCATTTTTTTGTTGCTCTTGATCCCCCCTAGTACCATGTCTTGAGTGTTAATGAAAGAATCTTATTTCATTTTAACCCTCACAATCTCAAGGAGACCCTTCCTTCCTTTTAATAAGGCTAAGAGAGGTGGGGTCACACATCCAAGGTCACACTGACTAAACCACCCCACCCTGGAGCACCGGCCGGGCCCCGGGGTGGGAGATTGCTGTTGTCTGGAAGGACCCTGTCCTACCTAACCCCTCTGCTTCTGCCTCCCCCCAGGCTCAAGCTGCCCAGTGGGCTCAGGCCCAGAGCCCAGAGCAACCAGCACAATAGCGTCCAACAGCTGGAATGCCAGCAGCAGCCCCGGGGAGGCCCGGGAGGATGGGCCCGAGGGCCTGGACAAGGGACTGGACAACGACGCAGAGGGCGTGTGGAGCCCGGACATTGAGCAGAGCTTCCAGGAGGCCCTGGCCATTTACCCGCCCTGCGGCCGCCGCAAGATCATCCTGTCGGACGAGGGCAAGATGTATGGTGCGTGCAGGGAGGCAGGGGACCCTGGGCCGGACTTGGGGAGGTGCCTGGCCCTCCCCGCCCCTCCCCCTGCTCTCTGCCCCCTCACCCAACCGGTTTGGCGAAGTCCTGCGGGGCCTCCAGCCCTCCTAGGGCGGCAGGCGGGCGAGTCTGGGCGTGCAAGCCTGTGTGTCTGGATCCTCCTCACAAACAGGCCAGGCTTGCCCCCTCCACCAGAGTGCAACCCACACGCGACACCCCCTGGCTGCCCCTCCTCTCCTCGCCCCTGCTGGCCTGGAGGTTTCGGGGTGACTCAATGGGCCCCAGAAACTGGGTCAGTTCGGTGTGTTCTGGTCTGGACCTGAACACAGGTCCCTCTCCTAGGATGATGTCGGGGAGGGTCCCTCTTCTAGGAGGACGTCGGGGAGGCCCCCGAGGGCTGAGGCCTAGGGTGGGATCCCAGTGCAGAGCAGGGGTTCCCACCATCATGGAGGGGTCGGGGAGGGGGCCTGCAGGGTGGTGAGAGGCCTGCTCTGGGACAGGGCCTGTGTGGGGAAGAGGGTCTCACCTCCTCCCAGGCCTTCTGCTTGCCTCCCTCTGCCACCTGGCCCACCTCCTGCCTCCAGAAGGGAGTGTCCCCCCCACCCCGTTCCTTCCTCAGAGGGCTCTCCCAGGGCTGCATTTTTGGGATAACTCAACCCTTCTGCTCCTGGCTCCTTGCCAGCATCCTCCAGCTCTCTGGAGTGGGGCAGGCTGTCAGCCCGGTGTGCAGCGCTGTGGCAGGAGCAGAAGGGAGACAGCTGGGCTGCCTGGGTCCCCTTCTCCTCCCACGGGCACACGCCCACCGCCAGCCCGGGCCCACTCGTGGGGCGGGCAGGTGTTCCCGGGTGCCTTCCCCGGGATGGGGGCCACCTGCCCCCACCACCACCTCCCAGATGGCCGGGGCAGCCCCGAAGGGTATTTTTAGACAGGGTGGAGGGAATGGGGTGGAGGGGGCAGGCAGGAAGGGAGGGGCAGTGGGCCTGGTTCTGTCATGGAAGAGGAATTTGGAGAATGTGGCCCTTCTGTGGAGGCTATGGAGTTGGGGAGCAGGGGCCTGGAGTTGGGGGTAAGGGGTGTGTCCCCAGGATGCTGACATACACTGCACTGTGTGTCCCAAGCACCACCCCTCGATTCACAGGGCCAAGCCCTCGGACACTGGCCAGCCTCTGGGTCCCTTGAGGGTCTGGGGTGCAGGGCAGAGCCCCCCCACCCAAGGCTGACGGGCTGAGCCCGCTCTCGCAGGGCGGAGCAGACACTGGGACCCAGTGACTTGGGGGTGACAGGCTCAAGGACATGGTGATGTGCTCAGTGACACCTCTCGACCCAGGCTGTTGGTGTAGGAAGCATGCTGGGGACCGTCCGGTCCTTCCTGCCTGTTTCACCAGAGAAGGGCAGGGACTTGTCCAGGGACTTCTGGTGGCCAAGACACCAGGACAGGGACCCAGGGCCCAGAATTCTCACAGACACACAGGGATGTGTGCCCAGGAAGAGATGTCACACACACACACCCTCGTTGACAACACAAGGAGGAAGGGAGCCCTGCCCGGGGCTGGGAGTGGGGGGCCCAGCTGTCCTGCCGCCCTTCGGCCACACCTGCCCCTGTCTGTCTTGCGGGGAAAGCCCGTCAGGCTGCCTGACATTGTTCCACCTCCTGCTCTGCAACCCCTCCCCCAATGAGCAGCCCCCCCAGGTCCAGGAGGCCATAGGGGAGCCCTAGAACTTCCCCTTCAGCTGCCCTGCTTGTGCCCCTTGGGGGGCAGGGAGAGGGGTGGTGTGGAGTGGAGACAGAAATGGGGGAACAGGCGTGGTGTGGTTTCCAGCTGGGGAGGGACTCTCCTCTTTGCCCACTTCCCATTTTCCTCTTATCCCAATCTAGGTCGAAATGAGTTGATTGCACGCTATATTAAATTGAGGACAGGAAAGACTAGGACGAGAAAACAGGTAAGAGATGATTTATACTGTGTGCACCCCCGGCCCCAAAACACACCCTCTTCCCTGCCTCCTTCAGCCCCTTCCCAGCTGAGCTAGCCCACTGCCCTGCCCACTTCCTCAGATTCGCCCCATTACTCAGCCCTGGTTCCCCGACCTGGGATCGAACCTTAGCCACCCGCATTGGGAGCGAGGAGTCTGCTCCTCCACTGGACCTCCGGGGACGTCGCCGCTGTCCTTTGTGACCGCCCCCTCCCCCAGATCTTTGGTTCAGCGACTACAAATCGCTGAGCAACTGTGGCAGCTGTGTGTCCCTGCCCCGAGTGGCTCACTGACCAGGCAGGGAGGCGGACGGTTGGACAGATGAGTGCAGAGGAGGGCGGCATGGCTGAGATTGGAGTGTGCGCTATCGGACAAGCACCTAACCCTGACCAGCCAGGGGAAGGGAGGAGGGAGGGCTGGGAAGGCTTCTTGGAGGAGACCATGCTCAAGATGCCTTTTTAAAAGAAGGAATAAGATTTAGGCAGGCAGGAGGAAAGGGAGATGATTCTTCCAGGCCAAGGAAGTTGGCTGTACAAATAATAATTGTTAACGCCTCCAGAGTTGACTTTGTGTTCATGTATTTAGTCCTCATAGCAGCCTTGTGAAGTAGGTACAGTAATTATCTCTGTCTTACAGGTGAGGAGACCAAGGCGCAGGAAAGTTAAGTAACTTCCTGAGGTCGCTTGGCAGGTTGGCGGTTGGATCCACTGGACAGGAAAAGAGATTTCAGTTGGTGTGGTGTGTGAAGGGAGGAGTGGAGAGATTGAGCTGGCGCCTGAGGGCCAGGTTTCCCTGGGGGCAGCTGGGGGCCTGGAAGGGACTAGATCAGGGAGTGGCAGCTGTTAAGGCCTGTCGGCACCCAAGACAGTGCATAGCGAGGGCCAGGTGGAGGCAGAGACCTAGGTCAGCGGCCGTGGCCTGGGCAGCGACCGTGGGTAGTGATGGTGGACACGGAAGAAACTGGTGATCTGAGAGGAAGAAACTGGTGATCTGAGAGCTAGTCATCTAGGCGGCTTCCAGTCCAGGGAGGAAACCTCAACGGAGCCCTTTAGGGTGGGTTGCATGTGGGGTGAGAGAGGCAGGCTAGAGTCAGGGACCTGGAGAAGTGAAGTCAGCACCGCCCGGACCTCCTTGCCTGGGTGGGATTTGGGCCTTGCCACCCACCCCTGAGATCCCCGCTGTCTGCAAGGAAGGCTCTGGGTCCACTCACCCAGTGTGGAAATTGCTCCCTCATTGTTCAGGCCTTTATTAGTCACTCTCCCTGGGCCAGTGCATGGTGGTTGTTGGTAGTTTATTATTTATTTCATTTTACTTGGCTGCCCCAGGTCTTCCTTGTGGCACACAGGATCTAGTTCCCCGAACAGGGTTTGAACCCGGGGCTCCCTGTGTTGGGAGCTCGGTGTCTTAGCCGCTGGACCAACAGGGAAGTCCCTGGACCAGCTCAGACCGTACAGCATTTATTCATTTAGCAAATCATTGAAGCTACTACTGTGTTCTCCCAGCACTAGGGATCCTGCCAAGAACCAGACAGACAGGGCCCAGTTCTCTGAAGCCTGGGGCCATGGGAGGAATACTAGCTGTTCAGCCCCTGGCTTCAAATACTTGCTCCTCTACCTGCGGGCAGGGGATGCCTCACCTCCCAGCCTCTGTTCCTCAGCTGTTCAGTTAGCTGAAATGTAAAACAGAGTGTATTTGTGTAAGAATTTGCCACTTCTATTGCTAGTATTATTATAGTCATTACGGTGAAGGATTACGGTGAAGATGGCTCAGTTGTGTCCAACTCTTTGAGACCCCATGGACTGTAGCCTACCAGGCTCCTCTGTCCATGGGATTTTCCAGGCAATAGTACTGAAGTGGATTGCCATTTCCTTCTCCAGGGAACCTCCCGACCCAGGGATCGAACCCGGGTCTCCCACATTGTAGACAGACAACTTAACCGTCTGAGCCACCAGGGAAGTGCCATTATAGTCATTATAGACCACCATCCCAGGCACAGGAAGAGGGGACTGTCTTGGGCAGGCATGCCCTGCTTCACCCAAAAGACATGTTTATAGGAACCTGTTGGTCAGAGTGGGAAGGGGCCCAGGGATCTTTAAATGAGACCCAGGGAGGGTAGCAGATCCTCTGAATTCTGGGTCCAGCATCACACCTGCTCCTGGCCAGATATCCCAAGAAGGCTGGCTGTACAATGACATTTTACATACTAGCTGTTGGTAAGCTCAGGATTTTAAAAACCTCTGGCTTTTGTCATTTTGCAAGGGTGACACTCCTCTAACTTTATTATTAGAGCTCTGATGTCTGATATCTCCTCAAAGAGGGACCCAACCTATGGTTGTGAGAACAAGGCGTGTCTTTATGAGAACAAAGAGCAATGCAAGGTTTTTTGGTGGTTTTCATTTTACTTTTAGCTGAAAAAAAAATGCAGTTTTTAAATTTATTTTTTATAGCTACTTACACCAATTAATGGGCTTCCCTCATAGCTCAGTTGGTAAATCATCTGCCTGCAGTGCAGGAGACCTGGGTTCAATTCCTGGGTTGGGAAGATCCCTTGGAGAAGGAAATGGCAACCCACTCCAGTATTCTTGCCTGGAGAATCCCATGGACAGAGGAGCCTGACAGGCTACAGTCCATGGGGTCGCAAGAGTCGGACACGACTTAGCAACTAAACCACCACCACCACAGCAATTAATAGCAAGTGCAGTGCCTCCATGGGCTTCCCAGGTGGCTCGGTGGTAAAGAATCTGTCTGTCAAGTAGGAGACATGGGTTTGATCCCTGGGTCAGGAAGATCCCCTAGAGAAGGAAGTGGCAACCCACTTCAGTGTTCTTGCCTGGGAAATCCCATGGACAGAGGAGCCTGGCGGGCTACAGTGCAGGGGTCACAAAACGTCAGAAACGACTTAGCACCTGACAGCAACAATGCCTGCATGTTGAAAGCACAGCTAATGTTACATTAGGGTTGAGTCCCGTGTGACTTTCAGCTGTCACAGAGTTGGCCATCTGGAGATAAGTCCTCTGGGCTAAGGGCCTATTGGTGGTGGCCAAGTGGGCTCTGCTGTCAGGCCACTTGGGTCCAGCTGTGTGACCTTGGATAAGTTGCTTAACCTCTCTGTGCTTTGGCATCATCATCCCAATCATATTAAATTGGGAATAATATTAGTGCCAACTTCTTAGCATTGCTGTAAAGCTCAGATGAGTTGGTGCGTGTAAAGTGCAGGGAACAACAGTAACTGTGCGGAACTTCCCGGTAGTCCAGTGGCTAAGACTTCGAGCTCTCAGTGCAGGGGATCTGGGTTCAGTCCCTGGTCAGGGAACTAGATCCCACATGCCACAACTAAAGATCCTGCATGTGGCAAATAAAACCAAGTGCAGCCAAAGAAATAAATAAATAATACATTTAGTAACAAACAAAAAAATACTAGCTGTGCTCCGTAAATGCTGGTTATTGTCATGATGTGAAATGATCAAGAATCTTGCTGGTTGTAGGTCTGAATCATGGACGCGTGAGATGAGAAGTACTCATCCGGGTCCTCACCAGATAGCAGGGGGCCTTCCAGAAGCCCTTACATAGTAACTTTTAATCCATGATTAAAAAGAAAAACTGTTTCTTTGTGGCAATAAAAAACAATTTGCAATGCAAGCCAACAGCAATCACTGATACTGAAAGTGAAGCAGCTTAGAAGATCCTCTAGTTCCTCCCGGCTTGTTTCATGGGGGGAAAAAAACAGAGACGTTTAGTTCTCTGAGGCTCAGGGTCAGATCTTGACAATGTCAAGGGGGTGTTGTGCAAGCCCAAGGCGTACACATCCAGACTGTGGCTAGCTCAGTTGTGCCAGTTGAGGGAGGCTTTAGGAAGGAGGAGCTGGAGAAGAATAGAGAGAGTACACACTGCCATGTGTTAGAGGGGAGGAAAGGCGTACTGGGGAAGGGAGCTGCATGAGCAAAGCAGGAGCGAGACCAGGCCTGGTTCCATAGGCTGGCAAGCTGGGGTCTTCTTGGGAGGACTTAGGCAGAGGTTCAGGGAGACCTTCTATAAGGGATTTGGCCTTGATGGGTAATCTGGTGGCCAGCAGGGGCATTATGGCCATGGCTAGCCTCTGAGATGCCAACTGGAAAAAAAAGGGGTCCAGTGAGGAAGAAGTCACGCGTTCTTGGAAGAATACAAAGATGTTCTTCCTCTGTTTTTTACCAGTCATCTTTTAATGGGGTTAATTCTCCATTAGGATATGAAAGGATTCAGGGTTGCCAGGCAAAGGTCATGGTCAGGAATGCAGAGTGTCCCTTCACATCGGGCCCTCTTCAGTGGTACTTGCGTGGCCACTTGTGTTTGAACTCCTTGTAAGAATGGCAGTCGTTGAAAAGCTTGTAAGCTGCCAGGACCATGGAAAGTCCAGCAAGGCTTCCTTTCTTCACATTGACATACTTGTTGTCATACTCTTGAAATGTTCCAGCAGTGCCTTTAGGGGCGAAATCCTGCATCAGTATCCAGCTTAGCAGCTCCCCTGTTTTGATATCCAGGAGCTTCTCCAGCTGGTGGTATGACTGATGCCATCTTGGATTCCAACGGTCTTTCTTCCTTTACTTTAGATGCAGCCCTGGATCAGGGCACATGGCTTGGCCAGCAGAGCTTGAGCTAGATTTTAGCCCTCACTGGTCAGGTGCTCTTATGCAGTGAACAACTTGTACAACTGTATGTGGTAGTTCTGGAAGCCACAGTAGGCTCATGATCAAGACAGGCCAAAAGAGAGCGGAATTGGCAGTACAAAGGGGTGTCTGCCCACAGGGGCCCCACAGTTTCCCCCACTTACAGTTAGTCCCAGGAATAAGGGTGGGATGCTCCTTGCCCGTGGCCACCCCAGCCATGCCTCCTCACTGTCTGTGTTTTCCTCTCTGGCCGGGCACGGGGCGGCCCCTAGGTGTCCAGCCACATACAGGTTCTAGCTCGGAAGAAGGTGCGGGAGTACCAGGTTGGCATCAAGGTATGTCAGGCGCCTGACCGGGGCCTCCAGCCCCCTTCTCACTCACAGTGCCTCCTCCCCTGTCTGCACGGCTCAGGCCTCTGCCTCGGCTGGCTCTCCGGCCCCACTGTGGCTGTCTTCTGGCTGAAGTTCTATTCTCGCCTCTCCTGTTCTTTCTGCTCTTTCTCTTTCCTTTCTCTCTCTACAGGTCTCTAGCCACTTGCAGGTTCTAGCCAGGCGGAAGTCTCGGGAGATTCAGTCCAAGCTGAAGGTAGGGGGTCCCCTGCCACTTGGCCTGGCCTTGCCCGGGCCTGGTGCTGCTCTCTGACCCCAACGAGAGGGAACCGGTTGTGGAGCTATAGGTGGGCAGAATGGGGGTCTCAGAAATATGAGCAGAAGAAGCCCAGTGGCCACCTCATGCTGCACAGGGCCACGGTCCCTGGAGACAGGAGGAGCCCAGGAGGACAGCCTGCCCAACAACGAGGGAGAGGAAGACCATCTGGGGGGCCACTGAGGCTCAGCTCTCTTCTCCTCCATTTTCCTTTTCTCCTTCCTCCTAATTGCCGCTTGCCAATTGCATGGGGACTTTGGGTGGGCAGGGAGGGGAAACGGGGTGGGGGGACTGGCAGGCATGGCCGCTCCTTGTCTTGGGCACTCGATCCTGGTGGCCCTGTGGCTCAGGATCTCAGAGCCTGGGCTTATGGCCCCAGCCTGGGTAAGCTGCACCTTTTCTCTGCCCACAGCTGCCCAGCAGACTAGGCCTCCTGCCCCTGCTCCTCTGCCCGTAGCACAGTCCCAGTGGCTGTGGACAGACGCAAAGGGCCCCAGCTTGGTCCCCCTAACTAGATCTCCAGCCCCTCCACCCTCATCCTGCCCTTTCCAGGGCACCCTCAGCCGACATGGACTCCCTCCGGGTGGCAGGGGGCTGGGGGAAGGTCTACAACTGCCTCTGAGCTCCCCTGGGCCCCTCAGGACCCCAAGAGCCAGGTGGGCATTGAGAGGAGGGCGGTGAAATGACATGCCCTCCACCCCCGACCCTATCCGGGCTCCTCTGTGTCTCATCTAATCCATCCTCCTTCTCTTCCACAGGCCATGAACCTGGTAAGTAGCACTGCCTCTGCCCTGGGGGTGGGGGGAAGGGCAGTGGGTGGGAAAGCACCTATGCAGAATTTTCAGATTATGGATTGCAAAATCAGTGTAATAGACTGTGCAAACAGGGTTTTTTTTTTTTTATTTAATGGATGATAGTGGCTCTTAAACTTTAGCTTGTATCAGAATCCCCTGGAAGGCTTAGGGAGCCAGATTTCTCGGCCTCACCCTCAGAGTTTCAGAGTCATTAGGTCTGAAGTGGGGCCTGAGAATTTGATTTCTAATAAGCTTCCAGGGGATGCTGGTGTTTTGTTGATCCACGGACTGGACTTTGAGAACTGCTCATGAAATAGAAACTATGAGTGTTTGACACACAAGCAAAATAAAGGGAAATATTTTCACGTATACTGGTTATGGAATAAAATAAAAGTATCTCTTATTGTGGACTGTAATCAGAGGGATGATGTACACTTAGGAGAGAGGGACTGGGACGGGGCCCCTGAGGCAGGCCCCCATCCTGTCTCTGGCCTGGCCAAGGCCTCACAGGGCTCCTCTCCTCCCCAGGACCAGGTCTCCAAGGACAAAGCCCTCCAGAGCATGGCGTCCATGTCCTCCGCCCAGATCGTCTCTGCCAGCGTCCTACAGAACAAGTTCAGCCCACCCTCCCCTCTGCCCCAGGCCGTCTTCTCTACTTCCTCACGGGTACGGGGGTCCTGGGAGGTAGGACTGGGGTGAGGGAGTGCCTTTAGGGTGGGCAAGGTGGGGGTCCTGGATACTGAGGGACCCTGGCCTTTGTCCCGTCTCTGCAGTTTTGGAGCAGCCCCCTCTCCTGGGACAGCAGCCTGGACCCTCTCAGGAGTGAGTATTGGGAGATGGCCTTCCCCCACCATCTTCCTTCCCCTGTCAGCCGCGCTGGACTTCCCTTCCCATCTGGGTTCCAGCAATAGCTGAGCAAAATCTTAAATTAAAAATAGAGGGTTGGAGAGCACCAGTTCAGAGAGCTAATGCTTCTGTCTGTTCATTCATGTGTTTGTTTATTCATCAACCACTTGTCATCCATCTTACAATTATTTTTCACTGAGTTAATCTCTGAGTCAGTCTTTCAGTCAACAAGTCGGGTAGCCAAGTACTCTCAGCTCCTTCAACTCCAGGATGAATTTCTTCCTAAGACACGCCCTCGGTTTAATGAGCAGGTCTGCAGGGTGGGGTTTGAAATGCTACATTAAATGTGCACATCAGTTGTGAGATGCAACCAGACTTCATAAAAGTTAACACATGAAGCAAACAAAACACTTGGGAGTTAGCTGGTCGGCATGCGTTTCGGGGAACTGCACAGGAAGGCTGCGTTCCTCCCTGCGGGGGTCCCAGATGAGGCCCATGCGACTGGGCCAGGCGGAAGGTGGGGAAGGGGGCGACTCTCTAACCAGCCCGTGCTCCTATCTGCAGCATCAAGCCCTTTGCACAGCCAACCTACCCTGTCCAGCCACCCCTGCCACCAACGCTCAGCAGTAAGTTCCCCACACGAGGCAGCCACCACCTGCCCCTGCACCTGCACATCTGCTCAGGAGAGCCTGGGCCTGTGTGTGTGTGTGTGTGTGCATGCGGGTGCCCATGTGATGTATGGATACTGGGAGGGAGGGGTGGGTAGCATCTGTAGGGGGTGGGAACAGGCCAGGAATAAGCCCCTTACCTTTTACAGTGTTGCTTCCAGAACTCTGTTACAAGTACACACCGCCGAAAGTGTTACACTGATATGTGTGTATATATATAATTCCTTCTAGGAAAATACACCAAAATCTTCATGGAGTTTCACTTCTAGGTATTGGGGTTCTGGGTAGTTTTTTATTTTTCCATTTTCACTTTTTTTTTTAAATTTTTGAACTTTTTATTTTGTACTGGGGTAGAATGGCTACCCACCCCAGAATTATTGCCTGGAGAACTCCATGGACAGAGGAGGCTAGCAGGCTACAGTCCATGGGGTCGCAAAGAGCCAGACACAACTGAGCGACTAACACTTATAGCCAGTTAGTGTTGTGATAGTTTCAGGTGAACAGCAAGGGACTCGGCCATACATATACATGTATCCGTCCTCCCCCCAACCGCCCCCCACCAATCCAGTTTGACACATAACGTTGAGCAGAGTTCCCTGTGCTATATACAATAGGTCCTTGTTTTTTATCTATTTTAAATATAGCAGTGTGTTCATATCCATCCCTAATTATCCCTTCCTCTCAGCAGCCGTAAGTTTGTTTTCTAAGTCTGCCTTTTCCCTTGCCTTGTATTTTCTGTTTGGACACACATTAACAGTGACACAAGGAAAAATCCACGGGTGTACCTTACTGAGGCCACAACACACGGGGGTGCAGGGTCCGCGCTGCACACAGGCCCTGTGCAGGCGGGGGGTGGCTCTGTGTGTAACCACACAGCACCCCATGCAGACGAGAGTCCATCTCGTCCTCCCAGGTTATGAGCCCCTGGCCCCGCTCCCCTCAGCTGCTGCCTCTGTGCCCGTGTGGCAGGACCGCACCATCGCCTCCTCCCGGCTGCGGCTCCTCGAATATTCCGCCTTCATGGAGGTGCAGCGAGACCCTGACACGGTACTGTGGGGTTGGGGGCAGGGTCTGTGCGGTCCGGGGCCACCGCTCAGGGTTGTGAGGCTGGGACACTGTGGCCAGGGGCGGGGGCGGGGTCTGTCTCCGTGCAGCCCATCGCCCCCCCCGCCCCAGGGCTTGCGTGCTCGTGTGCTCTCCTGACCCTGTACTGGGCCCTCCCCACAGTACAGCAAACACCTGTTTGTGCACATCGGCCAGACGAACCCCGCCTTCTCAGATCCGCCCCTGGAGGCAGTGGATGTGCGTCAGATATATGACAAGTTCCCCGAGAAGAAGGGTGGCCTGAAGGAGCTCTATGAGAAGGGGCCCCCTAACGCCTTCTTCCTTGTCAAGTTCTGGGTGAGCTGCCCTCGCTTCTTTGTTTTTGACGGCCCCCGCCAGGGGCACAGTGCCCCCCGGGCCTCCCCTCCTGCCCCTGCCCTCTCTCCCTGGGCCTGTGGGTACCATGCAGGCGACGGGTCCCCGGGCAGGATGCCTCCCTTGGCCTCGAGCAGCACCTCATACTGCCCGGCCCTCTCCTCCAGGCCGACCTCAACAGCACCATCCAGGAGGGCCCAGGCGCCTTCTATGGGGTCAGCTCCCAGTACAGCTCGGCTGATAGCATGACCATCAGCGTCTCCACCAAGGTGTGCTCCTTCGGCAAGCAGGTAGTGGAGAAGGTGGAGGTGAGTGGGGGGCCACAGCGAGGGAGAGGGCCAGGGGGGTGGGCTGCTGGGAGTGGGCCGGCTGAGTGACCCCTGCCCCCCGCCCACCCCCTCCGCCTCCCGCAGACTGAGTATGCCAGGCTGGAGAACGGGCGCTTTGTGTACCGCATCCACCGCTCGCCCATGTGTGAGTACATGATCAACTTTATCCACAAGCTCAAGCACCTGCCAGAGAAATACATGATGAACAGCGTCCTGGAGAACTTCACTGTCCTGCAGGTGAAGGTGGCAGGGGGTACCCGGGCACAGGGGGAATGGGGTGGGTCAGGGGGCATGGGGGTTAGGGGGCACCTGGGCACAGGGGCCTTGAAGCAGGGGTACCCAAACCCATTCCTCAGAGGAGGAGCCTGAGCCCCAGAGAGGAGGACCCCTCCCCACACCCCCGCCCTGGGCTGCCTGACCTCCTGTCTCTTCCTGCCTGGCCTCCAGGTGGTCACCAGCCGGGACTCCCAGGAGACCCTGCTCGTCATTGCTTTCGTGTTTGAAGTCTCCACCAGTGAGCACGGAGCCCAGCACCACGTCTACAAACTTGTCAAAGACTAGGGTGCCCTCGGCCCCCACCACCACCGCCGCCACCACCAGAATCCAGGACGAGTATCTTTCCCACACGCCTGCCTGGTCCCCCCACCCCAGGGGTCCAGGATGGAGGACTCATCCACCTGCCAGGCCGCAGGCCCAGGACCCGGGAGGCCTCCCCAGCCACCCCTGCACGTCTACTCCCTGCCACTGTTCTGTGCTTTCATTGAAGGAGGAGAGAGGCGGGGCTCAGCGCTGGGCCCAGCCCAGCTGGACGCCGACCACCATCACCAGCTCTGCCCAGCCTCAAAAGACTGGGAGGACGCCTTCCAGCTCAGGGGTGCGTGGCTGCTGACCTTTCAGGGGACTCTGGTGGGTGAGGAGCCAGAGTGCAGAGGCCCCGGACGGGGGAGTGTCGAGCCGGGGTCGTGTTGGGAAGAGAGAGGGCCCGTGCTTTCTATGTGCCTGTGGTGTGCCAGGCCTGGGGCAGGCCCCCGCATGCCATCCTCAGACTCTGAAGGGTGAGAGTGGGGCTCAGTGTCTCCGTCGAGAGACCCGGGGGAGAGATGGGCAAGTTGGGAGTCCTCCCCCAGGGCAGCCTGTCCCTAAAAGCCCAGGTTTACACTACCTCCGTGGGGTGGGGGCCAGCCACAGGGGTCAGAGGGAGTCTGCACTGAAGGGCCACGGTGGCTGGGGTGGGTGTCCAAACAGACTCCAGGGCCCTACCAGCCTGCAAATCCAGGCCCCGGGGGCTTCCTGGTCAGATCCAAGCTGCCCGGCCTGGCCTGGTCCCAGCTCCCCATGAGAAGCCTCCCTGTGGGCAGAGGTTCCCAGGGGCAGGCCCGGGCTCCAAAACAGGCTGGAGGGTCAGGTCTGAGGATGGAGTCCCAGGCCCTGGGGAAGACCCGTGGCCCGGGGAGAACGGGCAGCAGAAAGGTTTGACAGTTTCTCTTGCCTGAGATTTGCATCTGGCGGTGAACCCTCGGGGGACGCCATTCTTTTCTCTTCTCCCCGCCTCGGTCTCTCTGGCCTGGAGCAGCGGCTCCCCGTACCCAGACCTGGGACTGCTGGTTATCCCTCCCCATCACCCAGGCCCCTCCGCCTCCAGCCGCCGCCCGTGGGTATTTATGAGTTTCATATGAAGTACTGTGCCCCTTCCTTCCGCCGCCCCTGAGCTTCCTGAAGGTCCTCACAGTTTGCATATTGCTCAGGCCACCTCCAAACCCAACCTAGGTTTTATAATGTATATTATATATTTTTGTGTATTTTTAAAATCCAGCTGTGATGGGTTATATCATACATGTGGCACAAGGCTGGGGCAGAAGGCCTGAAGGCCCGGCTCCTGCTTTAAAAAAAAAAAAGAATTAAAGTATTTGTTTGTGGGCTAGTTGTGTGCCTGGGTGGTTGTGTGCCAGGCCTCTCCACTTCGAGTGCGCGCTCCCCTGTCTCCGCTGGTGGTGGGGGGCGCCAATTCTATCCACACTTAAAATAGGTATGTACTGGGACTTCCTGGGTGGTCCAGTGGTTGAGATTCTGCGCTGCCAATACAGGGGGTGTGATTCAATCCCTGGTCTGGGAGCTAGATCCCATGTGCCATGGGGTGTGGCCAAAAGATTAAAAAAAAGGAATACTAAAAGAATAGATATGATTCAAGGGTCTTGTGAAAGCTTTGCCGACTCCAACCTTTCTCCTGCCACCGCTCCCCCCGTGAGTTGAGCATGGAAGTGTGACCAGCGCTGGCCTGAGCCCTATGTTGCGGTGACTTGCCCCAGGTGACTTCAGTACTGAGATTGGGCCCCTGTTAAATCCCCACAGTCCAAAGAGGCCACTATAGGTTTTACCATCCCATCCGCACTCCACACGTGAGGAAAGAACCTCAAGGAAGTGAGTGCTCCCCAAGTGGGTGGCTGCTCGCTGGGGGCAGCCGGATTCCAACCTGCTCTGTGCCTGGAAAACCTCTCCCCTTTGAGCTCTCCTGTGCTCACACAGCTGGGACCACAGTGTGGGGGGAGAGGGGGTGGGGAGATGGTGAACTCAGTGGACAGCTGTTTATCCAAAATTCAAATTTAGGGACTTCTCTTGAGGTCCTGTGTTCCCGGTGCAGGGGGCAGGGGTTCAATCCCTGGTCAGGAAAGTAAGATCCCATGTGCCACATGGTGTGGCCGAAAAAAAAAAAAAAAAAAGATTCAAATTTAACTGGGTATCCTGTATTTTCATTTGCTAAATCTGGCAACCCTACACCGAAATCTAGTTTCTAGATCATTCTGGCCCAACTTCCAATTTTGCAGATGGGGAAACAGAAGAGGTTAAATGTTCTCACTCAGCTGTCAGTGGCAACACCAGGATTTGAACCTGGTCTTCTGACTTCAAGCCTAGCCACTTAGTTAAGTCGCTTAGTCGTGTCCGACTCTTTGCGACCCGGTAGACTGTAGCCCACCAGGCTCCTCTACCCATGGGATTCTCCAGGCAAGAATACTGGAGTGGGTTGCCATTTCCTTCTCCAGGGGATCTTCCCGACCCAGGGATCGAACCCAGCTCTCCCGCATTGCAGGCAAACGATTTAACCTCTGGGCCTAGCCACCTAGTATACTATTAAATAATCAGGTGGCCTTTTGTCTTGGTCCACTGCATTGGTGGGATCCGAAACTGTTGCTTGCAAGATGGGGAGGGTGCCTGGAGCCCCAGCCAGATGGGAGGGTGTCCTGCAGACAGAAATTGGTTTATGAGAAACCCACCTTGTGCTAGGCCTAGGGCTGGATACAAAATCCAATCTCTACTAATAGGTGAATATATCTGTTGGGTGCTTGAATCATCCTCACGTGGGTTATTGCCTTCACGCTCCTGGAGTAAACAGCCTCCAGGTAATTTCAATTAGAATAATGTAGGTCTCATGAAAACAAGAAGTGCAATTCAACTGTCCTCCTCACTTGCCACCCCCACCCCCACATACAAATGTAACAGATTCGGGGTGGGTGAAAATTACATAGTTCTGAGGTCTCAAAATAACGAAGGAACTCGGTAAGGTGGGTTTTATGAACCCAAAACCTAGGGCTCTCTCCTGGAAGGAGCTCTCCCTGCCCAGGGTTCTGTGGGAAGCTGTAAGGAAAGGCCAGGAGAGCAGGGACCCAAAGAGGCCAGTAGTCCTGCCCCCTGTTCCCGTTCCCACGTCGTTAGGGAAGATGGAGGTGGGCCATCGTTTTGCCAGGTCCACAAAGCCTGAGCGCTGTCATGAGGTTTCTGGGGGGCTTTCTATTTCCCTCTAGTACCTACGCTGGCTTCTCAGGTGGCTCAGTGGTAAAGAATCCAATGGCCAATGCAAGAGACACGGCTTCAGTCTCTGGTTTGGAAAGATCCCCTGGAGAAGGAAATGGCAACCCTTTCCAGTATTCTTGCCTGGAGAATCCCATGGACAGAGGAGTCTGGAGGGCTACAGTCCACGGGGTCGCAAAGAGTCGGACACAGCTTAATGACTAACCAACAACAACAGATGCTGGAGAACTGGGCCCCCCAGATTTCTAACTCAGGTGGGCACTAGGCTTTAGTCTAGAGTCATCCTAGAGGCTGGGCTTGGCTAAGATAGCTCAGTTGTCACTTATAATCAAATCAGTCTGCTTTCCCGTCCTGCCTCCCACTATTGCTCTCTAGTGTGGTGCTATGGGCCTCTGGAGGGCAGGAACCGTGGCTCTAAACAGCTTTTGAGCAGGCCACCGGAAGGCAGGGAGTCACAGTAGTTTAATATAGTTTTTAAGGACTCTTGCACCAATACATAAGGCCTAATAGAGCTTATAAAGTGGGGAGTGGGTTTACTTTTTAAATCCAGGTGATGCAAATCAGTAATCCAGTAAGACTCAAGTTTCCAAGAATTTCCAAAACATAGCCATAGAGTTTCCAAAACTATTTTTATTAAGACTTGGCACTTCTACCACAGAGGGCGCAGGTTAGATCCCGGGTTGGGGAACTAAAATCCCACACGCGGCACAGCAAGACAGAGTGGTTGGGGGGAGGGGCACGAGGGCACGACTGATTCTGAAGGTACCTTGTTCTCCCCACGCACCACCATTGATGAGACAGCTGTCCTCAGGCTGACCTCCATCTGTCCTACAGCCAGCTGAGCCAGACAAGCAGGTATTTATGTGCCAGGTCTAGAACACACATGTATGTATCTATGCCTAATTACCATTTTATAACCGCTGTTTGAGTACCAAGTGCTTGGCACTGTGCGAAGCACATCATGCTTTTAGTAGGTTCCTTCTTCAGCTCCACTTTCAGATGAGCTTTCTGGAAGAGGCTGGCTCAGTAGGTACCCATCGTTTCTGAGTGGTAGAGCTGGGATTCACTTAGGCAATGGGGGCCTCAGCCCAGTCTGGTCTTGTACCCAACAAATTATATGCAGCTGGTCACGGGAACCTCCTCTGGGAAACACTTGCTTTGCTGTGATGCTGCTCATGACAGCACAGCTGCTGGCACTGTCAGTCTCCCAGAAGTGATTTGCTTTCATCCCACAGGCTGTGATTATTCTCTCAGAATTGGCCACCGAAGGTGCACTTGGGGCCCACCTTATGGGAGGCTTGCTGCTGCTGCCGCCAAGTCGCTTCAGTCGTGTCCGACTCTGTGCCATCCCACAGATGGCCTCCTACCAGGCTCCTCTGTCCCTGGGATTCTCCAGGCGAGAGCACTGGAGTGGGCTGCCATTTCCTTCTCCAATACGGGAGGCTTGCTGGCCTTCACCTGATCCTCTCATACCTTCTGCTATCAGTTCAGTTCAGTCGCTCAGTCGTGTCCGACTCGTGTGACCCCATGAACAGCAGCACACCAGGCCTCCCCGTCCATCACCAACTCCTGGAGTTCAGACTCATGTCCATTGAGTCAGTGATGCCATCCAGCCATCTCATCCTCTGTTGTTCCCTTCTCCTCCTGCCCCCAATCCCTCCCAGCATCAGAGTCTTTTCCGATGAGTCAACTCTTCGCATGAGGTGGCCAAAGTACTGGAGTTTCAGCTTTAGCATCACTCCTTCCAAAGAAATCCCAGGGCTGATCTCCTTCAGAATGGACTGGTTGGATCTCCTTGCAGTCCAAGGACTCTCAAGAGTCTTCTCCAACACTACAGTTCAAAAGCATCAATTCTTCAGTGCTCAGCTTTCTTCACAGTCCAGCTCTCACATCCATACATGACCACAGGAAAAACCATAGCCCTGACTAGACGGACCTTAGTTGGCAAGGTAATGTCTCTGCTTTTGAATATGCTATCTAGGTTGGTCATAACTTTCCAAGTAGTAAGCGTCTTTTAATTTCATGGCTGCAGTCCCCATCTGCAGTGATTTAGGAGCCCAAAAAGTTAAAGTCTGACACTGTTTCCCCATCTATTTCCCATGAAGTGATGGGACCAGATGCCATGATCTTCGTTTTCTGAAACGTTTTCCTTTTGCTATACTTACCTTTGTAAGAGACAGGACAGAAAATGTAGTCACTTGTGAACTATCTTTCATACTGTATTCCTCTAGTTACCAAATCATAAATTTTCCCCATGTTGCCTTTTTTCTTTGGATAACACAAACCACACAGCTTCAGAAAATCCCCTAAATCACTTAACTCCCAGCTTTCAATGGGAGTTAACTTTACAAACGTTAGTTTGAAAGCTCCGAATCATTTTCCTTGAGTTGGCCTAAGTTTGTTCTGTTAGTCACTTAGTCGTGTCCAACTCTGAGACCCCATGGACTGTAGCATGCCAGGCTCTTCTGTCCATGGAATTTTCCAGGCAAGAATGCTGGGAGTGGGCTGCCATTTCCTTCTCCAGGGGATCTTCCTGATCCAGGCATTGCAGGAAGCTTCTTTACCATCTGAGTTATAGGGAAGTCTTTTTCTGTGCCAGCTTACAAAACCCAGAACCTTTTGTGCAACCCCATACTAGGAATAAAACTTTTTCCTTTTAGTAAAATTGAACTTGTCAGTCGTAGCCAGCTTTCCCCGCTCCACACCTAGTGGGAACACTGTTCAATCACTAACTGTATTACCAGAGGAGCAAGTCAGGACTACCACACTGAGAACCAAAATTAAATGCTCATCAGATGATTAGGTGTTAACAGTTACAACCTAAACGAAAATGACAAATCCCTTTGGTTAATACCCTGATGCTAGGAAAGACTGAGGGCAGAAGAGGGTGAGAAGAGATGGTTGGATGGCATCACCAACTCAATGGCCATTAGTTTGAGCAAGCTCCAGGAGATGGTGAAGGACAGGGAAGCCTGGCATGCTGTAGTCCATGGGGTCTCAAAGGGTTTGGACACGGCTTAGCCACTTAACACTTGTACACAAGTAGATAAAGGTTGTTTTAAGAAGTTTCAGCATTATTCCATGATTTTGAGGGCAGAAAGGCCTTCCTTTGTTTGTAGTAAATGACTATCCATCAGGCTCATCAGTTCAGAGTAGCAAATCACCTCCTTCCCTCCCTTCCCAAAGCCACAGAGACACTGCTGATGGTTTAGTGTGATTTATTAAGCTGTGCCTTAGTACAGACGCTGGGGCTTGCCCATGGTGCTCTTAATGTACAAGGCCCTGACGTTCTGCCAATTTTTCTTGAGCAACGACACCAGGAAGTTGACAGCTAAATGGATGTTGTACACAAGCTCATCATCTGTCATCTTCACGTGGCCGACAGCCACTGCCAGACACAGCACCTGTGGGGAGAAGGTCAAATCAGGTTGGTGGCCTGATTCAAAGACACCAACTGTGGAGAGTGGGCTCATCTACAAGCCAGATGGCCCATTCCACCCGCTTCCAGTGCCCTAATCAGTGCTTTGCCCTCAGACCTAGAAGACCAGAGCTATTTGAAAACCTTCAATCCTGTAAAGTGACTGTCACAAGTCCCAAGAATCCACAGAAAGGCAAACCAGGGCTTCCACTCAGAGAATGTGGGTAAACTGCAAGGCCCTGCCACCATCACCACTGTTTAATCTGTGCAACCAGCCAGACCACCTCACCTTCTTCATCTGGAACTTGATCGTGGACTTCACTTCATCAACTTTGGCCACCATGTTCTCATTGTGGGTCAGCAAGGAAGGGAACTTGCCAGCCTTGTTCAGGCCTGGGCCCAGGATTCGGGGGATCTGCTTGATCAGAGACTCTGAAGCCAAAAAGGCATCATATTTCTTGGCTGGTAGAGAGAAAAAGCCATTAGGACCTGGCCCCTCAAGACAACTCTAAACAGAGCTCTGTGACCCAACCACAGAAGTGGCCTCCAATCAGCACTCTACCCTTTCCACAGCTACCAAGCCTTTTGCATCCTCTCCTTGGGGAAGTATGAGCTCCATCCTCTGGACTTTTACTGGCCAAATATCCACATGAAACCAGGTGGCAGAAGTCCACGCATACTCACAATCCATGTTGCTATGAAAAAGGCTCACTCTAACACTGCCTGGTTTCAAACCCCACTTTCCTACTTTCTAGTCACCCAACTGAAGAACCTGTTCATCTGTAAAATACTCCAATCACATAACATAAAGATTAAAATGAAATTACAGGAGCTCTAAATAGAAATTCCAACCCAGAAGGCACTAGCGCCTGATTTGTCAATGTGACAGAGCTCACCTGCTTAGCAAAGAACCACTACCTGGCCTTCCCTTAAAAATAACCCTCTAATTTTTCACATGGCTAAGTTTCAGTTTCCAGTTGGCCAAGCGCAGCAGATACTTGGTCGTGACTCTACCCCTTCATCATTTTAAAATCCGAATAGCAGAAATATCCCTATATTCTACCACTTCCAAGAGATCTGCAATCACTATACCCCACCTATGAAACCACACCAGGCACACTCACCCAGCTTCTTGACCAGTTTCTTATTCTTGTTGAGTTTTTTTCAGCGCCTCGATGTCCATGTGGGGGATATCCACAGCCTTGGCCTCATCACAGTGCTGCTGGTCCCCCAAGACACACACAGAGAACTTGGGGCGGGGAGTTGACTTAAGCCTGCATTTTGGGGGGGACAGGATAGGTCACGTCCAGCCCTAGGCTACCGAGGCTGAAGGTGAAGGGGTCTGGGACCACTGAGCCTTACCCAGAGCCGTCCACATTCACCAACAGCTAGTCTGGCTTCTCAAACTAGCCGGCGGGCTCGGCCAAAGCCTCCCCACGCCTCCCCTCTTCTTTTAAGACCCAGGGTGGGGGTCCGTCCAGCCATGCCTGCCCGGAGCAGGGGGTCTGAACTACCCGGGCACTTCAGTGCCGCACGCGCCCGGCCGCCTCGAGCTCCACTGGAGCCACGAGGGAGGAGACGGGGCAGCGCGGGGCACTGAGGGCTGGGTGGGATCGGAACGGTGCCAACCTGACGGTGCCCGAGAAGCGTTTGTCCTTCTGAGGGTCATAGTTCTTCAGGCTGATCTGAAGCTCCACCGTCTCCAAAAACCTTAAAAAAAAAAATTAACGAAGTTATAACAAGCCTCCAGCGGCTTTCCCAAAGCGGCTCTCCCCGAGGCCGGCGCTTACTTTCTGCGCTTGCGCTGGTTCCCGTGCAGGACTTCCCGCACCGCCTCGTAGAGGGTGTCGCGAGAGACCTTGCTGCTGCAAGAAACAAGCAAGACGAGCGGTCAGAGCCCGGGAGCCGGGCTCCAACCCCCGAGGGTGTCAGCAGTCTCGGGCGCGGGGGAACCTAGAGATTACTCCCCGGGGGTTTCTGGACACCCAAGTGGGGCGACTCGGGCCCAAGGACCAACTCCCTACTGGAGACCGGCCTTGGCGCGCCAACTCGAACGCCAGGCTCGCAGGCCGAAGCCTGACAAGAAATGCCCCTCAACGAAGCAGGGGCAAGAACTCCCGGGGCTTCTGCCCGCAATGTTTCCTTCCCCACTGGGGGCGCCCAGAGGCGCGGATGAATGTGGATAGCACGACTAAGCGACACCAACCTCATAGTTCCCTACGCCGCGATAACCGGAAAAGAGAGAAATGTTGCTCGCGCATGCGCCCAAATAGGATCCTTGTTATCGCGAGAGATGTCTGTTCCCGCGGCTTTTCTCCTGAGTACAGTCAGTCTGGTGGCTCAATCCCGGGGAGCGCCGCCATCTGCGGCCACTGAGGGGCGCCGCCGCCGTGCCTTGCACCGCTAGACTCGCTTGGGACGACCCCAGCCGCGCGCCCCGTGGCACCAGCCTCTGCCAGGCCCTTAGGAAAGAGGCTAGGGCCAGGGATCGAACCGCAGTAGTCACACTGCTGGGTATCGCGCCCTTGACAGCCACTGAGAGGATGCAGACAGACCCCCACCATTTTTGTCTCTTAGACCTCTGGCGCGCACTTCCTCCTGCCTTGCGAACCTGTTTCACATCTCAAAAGCAGGCTTTACTAAACGTTTATTTCTTGGCCGCTCAGAGCCTGCGGCGGAGAGGCCTCAAGGAACGTTTTGTGATGAACTTACACCTGACAGTTGATTCAGGAACATCTGTAGGTTGTTTACTATGAGCAAGGCGCCTCGCTAAGTGCTGCGGGAATATAGAGATGTAGGACAGACACGCCCACATACTGCACACTGTCTGCCTCTTCTGTCCAGCAGGCCTCGTCTTGTCTGCTCACCGTAACCCCAGGAGCCCTTCAGATCCCTCCCCAAAGGCCATCATCTGCCCCAAAGCCTTCCCCAACTCCAGGCTGAGTCACTCCCGCCCTCAAGCCCTCTCCCGCAGTGTGGCATGCCCAGTCTCACCCACTCCACAGACCGCTCTGACAGGGCTCAGGTGTGTGGTATCACACATGATCTGGCCCAAAGAATGTGAATGAACCTCAGAACTCTACCACCTGCCCCATAAGGAGGAAATGCCCCCTGTCACTGAGCAGGGTGGGGGCAGGGGGTCAGGGGTGGTGTGGGCTGGTTTCAATAAATAACAAGTGTTAGTAGGAAGACAGGCACTGCTAATAAGACATTATTGAACCTCTCTCTCTCTCTTTTTTTAAAATGAAATACGATTGATAAATTATTCAAGTCAGAAACAAGAACACAGAGGATCATCACATATACACTTGAGCACAAGAGATCTGTGCTGAGCACATGTCCCTGGGGCTCCGGCAGTGTCATCGTTGTCCACTCTGGGTCTGCTATGACCCTGCTGAGGCCTATCTTAACGGTGTCTGTCCCCAGAAGTGACAAGGAGGGAGCCCAGGGTCAGGAGCCCTTGGTAATGCAGATCATCTAGCCTCAGACCCTTCCTGCCAGCCCTTCTGCAGCCTGGAGCAGGGAAGCAGTTGATCCCTGGGATGGCCACGTTCAGCCCTGACCCCCAGGCAAGAGGCAGGGTGAGGAGCTGAGGGCAGAAGTGTCCTTCAGGAAGTCGGTGAGGGAGCTTCGGGAGGGTGGTCCTCTGGTGGACAGTCAAGGGGTCAGATGTCTCAGGGCAGCCTGCAGGGATTTCCTCAGGAAAGTGGTGTTGAGCTCCACAGCTGCAGCCAGGCCCAGCCTCTGGGGCTCAGTGATCTGGAGAGAAGGAAGAATCAGGTCAGGACTCCAGCAGCTGATCCCTCCTCTCCCCTATCCTGCCCCTGGGCTCTGTTAGTTAGAAGAGAGAAATCCAGGACCCAAGGACAAATGGAGATGACTCCCTGAGAAATCTAACTTCCATTAGATGCTACAATGACCAGGAGAAGTGACCTTGGGCAAGTTACTGCGTCTCAATTTCCTCATCTATAAAATGGAGCCAATAATAGTATCTTCTCATAGGACTAGTTCTCACAGGAGTAGTACCATGCTATGTTATGCTAAGTCACTTCAGTCGTGTCCGACTCTGTGCGACCCCATAGACGGCAGCCCACCAGGCCTCCCCATCCCTGGGATTCTCCAGGCAAGAACACTGGAGTGGGTTGCCATTCCCTTCTCCAATGCATGAAAGTGAAAAGAGAAAGTAAAGTCGCTCAGTCATGTCCGACTCTTAGCGACCCCATGGACTGCAGCCCACCAGGCTCCTCCATCCATGGGATTCTCCAGGCAGGAATACTGGAATGGGTTGCCATGCCCTCCTCCAGGGGATCTTCCCAACTCAGGGATCAAACCCAGATCTCCCTCATTGCAGGCAGACTCTTTACCAACTGAGCCACCAGGGAAGCCCCACACCTGTGGCTCCACCAGCACTCACGTTGGCCTGATACTTGGTCATCACTGTCAGCAGGAGCTTGGCATAGGCCATGGATGTGGCGGCCGCTGGCCCCTCTTTACAGAGTTTCTCCATCAACACACTGAACTTCTCAGGGGGCATCTCCACCTGCACACATTAGGAGATGGGGCAATAGCACAAGAAAAGGCCCTGGATTCAATTCCCCAACTCCACCACTTCCTAAGCAAGTGACCCTCAACCAAACTGAGCTTCAGGTCACTCAACTAGACTGAGCCTCAGCTTCCACATCTGTAAAATGGGGCTCAGAATACTGAACTCTGAGGACTTTGAAAGTGATTTAATGTTATTATGCAGATAAAGCCTGGCACACAGGGCTCAGAAAAGCAGTGGTCACTGCTGCACAGGCTCAGATTAGGAGCAAGGGGAGGCTGAGGATCTTTAGCCTGGCATAGTGGTTGAAGATAAAAGGAGAGAGTGGTCCCAAGGGAGTCCTGCCAGCATAACAACAGCTCTTCATAATCATAACTTAATAAACATTTATTAGGCACTAGGTACCGTTCTGGACATGCTATCCCAATTATACCACTTAAATCTCACCCCAGTTTTACATGGTAGGTGCCATCATCACCCCGCTTTTGCCAATGAGGAAAGTGAGGTATAAAGAGGCTAACTACTTGCATTATAAACAAATGAGGCAGACTCATGTACCAATATATGGAAAAACTGCCAAAATATCCTGTTAGATGGAAAAAGCAAAGCACAGGGCACTCTGTGTTACAGCTTAGAGCTTGGTGTGTTACAACCTATGTAAAAAGCAGGGGAAGAGTAAATTTCAACATATGTCCTTGTATTTATACAGCATCTGTGGGAGGGTTCCACTGCAACTAGTAACACCGATTAGCCCTGGGAAGGGGAATCTGGGTGGCTGGGAGGAATTTTTTCACTATATCCTTGTAAGGATACAGTTCAAAAGTGTGAACATATGACTCTATTACCTATTCAAAAATAAATTAAATTTACACATACACAAGTTCCTCCTCCAGGCCACACAGCCAGCAAGAGGCGCAGCTGGGATTCACCATGCAGTCAGCTCTCTGCTCCTGGCCTTTCAAGCCCCAGGACCCTCCTCCCAGTGTCACAGGCACCCTCCTGGAGGGCTGCCATCCTCCTTGCCCATTCTGTCACTGAAGTGGTCAGAAGCCCAGGAGCCCCACACCCGCCCACAGCACAGCAACGCTTCTTTGTCCATCCCAAGGCAGCCCGCTCACCTGCCGCTCCAGGAGTGACTGCAGCACCAAGAAAGTCTCCTCCTTCCAGGGCAGCTCCAAGATCTGTCTGCAAGCACAGGCCCCAGTGAGGAAAGCTCAGCCTCCCACCAAGCCTGGGGATCTACTGCTCCTACCCCAAGGCAAGGCCCCAGGGACAGCTAAGATCCCCAGCCCCAGAGGAAGTAGTCAGGGCCCCTGATGCTGGCGGCCAGGTAGGAGCCGCTGCTGCAGTGCCGGGAAGGCCATGGCCCCAGACCCCTGGGAGCTGACAGTGGAGGCTTTGGCCGAGAGATACAATGGTTCCCTGAAAAATGACCAAGAGTCCAGAGTGTATCCTGAGCAAAAACAGGAGGGTGACCCAGGAAAAAGGATGATGACGATGATGGGTGAGGTGACACATGTGAGGCTTCTGAGAGAAGGCGAGCCGTCCCTGCAGAGCCCAGCCCTCAGTGAGGTCCACTCCAGCTGCACCTCCTGTCCTCAGCTTATTGGGAAAGGCAGGATGTCACGTGGAAACAGTGTCCCTTCCCGGGTGCACAGACTTGGGTCTGAGGCCAGGCTTTTGCACTTGCTGTGGCTCTGTGAGCTTTGGCCACCTCCCTCAGCCTCTCTGAGCTTCAGCTTTTCCATCTCTAAGGTGGCAGCCGCACAGGACTGCACGCAGACTGAATTAATGAATTGAAAGCACAGAGAAAGCCCTCGGTAACAGGTGGCTAGTAGTTTTTTGGAGATTGTCCCCTTCTCATTTGATACTTAGCATTTTATATTTCATGTTGATATCCAATAGGGTCTCACCTACTTATTATTTCTAATGTCTGTATCTTAACTCCCCAATTTGATGTGCAAATTTAACACCAATTTTATAACAGTATTTGAGTACTTCTTAGGTGGGTGCCAAATACTGTGCTGAGGTCTTCATGTGCATTATCACACTTAATATCTAGAAAAATCCTACACAGTTAATGTGTGGAAGCAGAGGCTCAGAGAGATAGAACAACCTGATTAAACTTGCACATTTAAAGGCAAAGGTGAAAGATAAAAAAAATAAAAGGCAAGGTTGAGGTTTTCACCCATGTCTGTCTGACTCCAGAGCCAGTGCTCTGAACCACGATGTCATGTTCCAAATATGCCGAGAACTCAAGCACAGCAGCACCAGCCTCTTCTCTACATTCCCTAGGGTGCCTGGCACAGAAGTCTGGCCCCCTGGGCTGGGGAAGGGACATGGTGTGGCAACTTACAAGGACCCACAGTGGTAAGGCACAAAGCCAGGCTCAGGTCAGCAAGAGAGGGCATCGGCTGTGCCACCGCCTGTATTTCAGGCACTTTTGGGCACAGGGCCTGGTGCCCAGTCAGTTCCAACTCCAGAATGCCAAGAGCAGCTTGGCCAGGGGGAGGAGGTGTGGGTGGGGCCAGCAGGGGTGCCTGTCACTTACCTCAGCATTAGAACCTGCACGTCTGGCTCCAGGGCCTTGTCCTTTGTAAGGCAACACAGTAACTCTGTTTGAGCTGGACCTGAGTGGGTGACAGCAGATAAGAGAAGTCTGGGAGAAGACGGCAGGAGAGGAGGGGGCTGGCAGGGAACAAAATGCCCGGCTCATTACAGGGGGCAGCATCAGGGAAGCAACTGGTATCTTTACTCCTTGAATACCCAACTCCTGCCAGGACCACCCAGGGGAGGTGAAGGGTGCTGGGAAGAGAGAGGGCAGAGCTACCGGGCCTGTGGCCTGTTCTAAAATTACCTATTCCTGGGGCTTGGAGCACAGGGCCAAGGAGGGCTCTGCAGACAGCATAGGGATACTTGGTACAGAAGGAGGTCAGGGCAGTCGTGAGCAGGCGGGAGGCTGAGGAAGTCAGGGAGAGAACCTACAGCCAACGGGGAGGAAACAATTAATTAATTGCTTCTTCCCTCCAACAAATGTTTATCAGACTCATTTCAGAAGCTTATACATTACACCAGGCTTCCCCAGTGGCTCAGCGGTTAAAGAATCTGCCTGCAAGGCAGGAGATGCGGCAGGAGGAGCTGCAGATTCTATCCCTGGGTCAGGAAGATCCTCCAAGGAAGGAAATGGCAACCCACTCCAGTATTCTTGCCTGGAAAATCCCATGGACAGAGGAGCCTGGTGGGCTACAGTCCACAGGATCACAAAGAGTCAGACAAGACTGAGCAACTAAACACAAACACATACATTACAGTGACAAACAAGTTCTTTTATCCAGGACCCACACAGATCCACCCACTGGAAAGCACACATAGCTCCCTTCCCCGGCTCCCATATCCCTTCAGCTTCTCTAAGGATCTGGGGCCCAAGAGGGATGAGTAAGATGCCCCATAGGTAGATGGCCTAGGGGTCTATGCCCTTCCCTTGCCCCCAGGACCCAGGACAGGCCAGATGAGTGCCAGGCTGGGAACCCCCTCTGGCATCCTGCTGAGGGCTCATACTCTCTCCCCGGCCCCCGCCCACACCAGTCCCAGACTGGTGTGCGTCCCAGAGCACCTACCCGTCCAAGGAAGAGGCTTCTGGTCAGCACAGTGGCATTGCCCAGGCTGAGGTCTGGTGACAGGGCCAGCAGCCAGGTGCAGAGCTGGAGGAGACCTGTGTCCAGGAGCTGCGGGAGCTGCAGCTGGGCACACAGCAGGTCCACCTGCCAAGGACGGGAGAGGGTCCTGGGATCCTCAGCCTGTCTTGGCTGAACTGTCTCAAGCCAAGCAGGCAGAACAGGCAGGGCCAGGACACCTCAGGATAAGGTAAGATGGGAAAGCTGCCCTATGGGAACCAAGGGCTAAAAGAAACCACTGCGGGTGACCCCTGCCCCTGAGAGAACAAAAATCCAACCAAATCCCCTTTCCAAATTCCCACATGAGGCAGGGGAACAGAAATTTAAATGGAGACAGGGACCGTGTTCTCGGAGCCAGCCAGGCTTTCTGGACTCACCTGGCCAGGACTGCACTCCTGGAGAAGCTGCAGCTCAACCGGTGGGGTGCCCTCCAGTCCTTCCAACCCCTGAGAGGGCAAATGCCATGTTAGGGCTGGCAGAGCCCTCAGTGACAAGTCAATTGGCAGAGTGGGTGGGTGAGGACCTCAGAAGGTGCTACTGGAAAGCTACTTGCCAGGGGTTAGAACAACATATGTGGGCCAAGAAAAGCCTTCACAGGGATGGTGAGACCTTCACTTCCCACCCCCAACCCCCACTGAACAGCTGTGCCTCGCTGCACTGGGGCTTCCCTGGGCGCCGCTGGGGTCCAGGAAAGGGTGGAAAAAGGGCTGTAGGGAGCAGGGTAGGGCAAGTCACCTTCCCGAGGGTCTTGAGCAGCTGCTGCAGCCTGGGAACCTGGTCCTGCAGAGGAGAGCCCAGTCACTGCCAAGCCCCCACCCATGCAGCATGGCCTCCGGTCGTGGCCATGGCCCCAGCTGGGCCCCAGCCCCCTTTGAGAGAAGGCCCCGGGTCAGTGGGAACTAGTGGGCAAAGATGACTCAAGAGCCAGAACATGAAGCCTAAACTTTACACAGTGCTTCAGAACTCAAAAAGGGCCCATGTAAATCCAACTCAACAGACTTGTCTTCTTTGCATCCATCCTGATGGGGCTAGACCAGGCCCTGGGCTGGGAGGTCAAGCTGGATGCTGGGACGAGTCCCCCATTTCCCATAAGGTGGGGCGGCAGGGGTAGCTCCAGAGCCTTTCCTCTTCCCCGGTACCCCTGACCTCACAGTTCTGATCATTAGGTCAAGGGTTCCCACCTCCAGTCCCTCCCTTCCCTATTCTCTTCTCAGAAGCTTGTGGAGCAGAAACAACATTCCCTCAACCCCACCTCCTTCCCCCTGCTCTGCAGACTACAGTCATTCCAAAGGGGACAGTGTCCCAGCCAGCTTTTGCCCTGTATGAATCCTCCACTCCAAAAGATCACTCTAAAGCAGCTGCCTCACCCTAGTACCTGGATAACTTTGGGCAACTCCAAACTCTCAGGTAGGCCCTTAGCATCCTTTAGGCTCTGACCAGCTTCCCTGGGCTCAGGTTCCATGACAGGCTGGTTCGTAATGGATGATGCACCTCCTCCATCAGCCAGGGATTCTGAAGATTCGTGTTCAGGTCTCTTCTCCTCGTGACCTTCTTCTTCCTTTTCCAAACACCGGAGCCTTTTGGGGGCCCTCTCCCCCTCAGGACTGATAGGCTCTTCCTCTGGCTCCTTCCTGCGTTTCCCAGGCTGCTGGGAATCCTTGTCCTCCTCCTGCCCTCCTTCTCCTTCAGAATCTGGAGTCGGGGGCAACTTCAACTTCCTGCCCCCTTGGCCCAGCCGCCTACACAGGCCTTGGAGCTGTCTCTGGCACCTTTCAGACAGTGGGGACGCTCCATCAGTGGAGACGCCAGCGCTCAGATCCCTTTGCAGAAATTTTCCAAGGGCCCGGAGCCAGGGATCAGGGTCGGGGCTTGGATCCTGCCTCGCAACCTGCAGCAGAGGGAGGAGCTTGCTTTCGGGCAGCGATGGCCAAACAGCTATGAGCAGGGACATCAGGTTTCTCCGGCATAATGGGGGTAATCGCAGCAGCAGTGGTTTCCTGGGTGGCAGAGGGAGGGCACTGTTAGGAGCATCTCGCTGAAAGGAACACAGGGCAGGCTGGCTAGAGTTAGAGGTTACATGGCGCTGGAGAGAAGTGGGTGGGGAGCGCTGGAAGGCAGCACCTGAGGGTCAGTGTGGACAGAAGTGGAGACAACATGGAAATCACTCAACAAGCGAGCATCTATTCTACACTACACTAGGCCCTGCTCTCTGACATCTCCTATTTCAGCTCAAAAATTGGAACCTACCCTGTAATCCATCACTTCATGGCAAATAGATGGGGAAACGATGGAAACAGTGACAGACTTTATTTTCTTGGGCTCCAAAATCACTGCAGATGGTGATTGCAGCCATGAAATTAAGATGCTTGCTCCTTGGAAGAAAAGCTATGACCAACCTAGACAGCATGTTAAAAAGCAGAGATACTACTTTGCCAACAAAAGTCTGTCTAGTCAAAACTATGGTTTTTCCAGTAGTCATGTATGGATGTGAGAGCTGGACTATAAAGAAATCTGAGCACCGAAGAATTGATGCTTTTGAACTGTGGTGTTGGAGAAGACTCTTGAGAGTTCCTTGGACTGCAAGGAGATCCAACCTGTCAAACCTAAAGGAAATCAGTCCTGAACATTCATTGGAAGGACTGATGCTGAAGCTGAAACTCCAATACTTTGGCCAGCTGATGCAAAGAGCTGATTCATTTGAAAAGACCCCAATCTTGGGAAAAGATTGAAGGTGGAATAAGGGGACAACATAGAATGAGATGGTTGGATGGCATCACCAACTCAATGGACATGAGTTTGAGTAAACTCCGGGAGTTGGTGATTGACAGGGAGGCCTGGCATGATGCAGTCCATGGGGTCGCAAAGAGTTGGACCAACTGTGACTGAAGTGAACCCTGTAATAAATCCATACCTGTTTTATGTAAACAAGAAAAAAAAAAGTCCTTTCTGAAATTTTATGTAAAAATTATACTCCAGAACACTGAGTAATGCTTAGTATGCAGCCCTGTGCTCCCCTCGGCAGTCCCCACAACTCACAGGGGTCACCACCCTTCACGCTTCCGAACCTCTCAGTACGTGACTCTGCTATTTGTCATCACACACAGACACTTGGGCTATGTGAGGCAGGAAAGAAACCTTTTATTTATTTGTGTGTGTGGGTTAAAAACACATCTAGAGCAGCGGGTTGCGCCAGCTCCTGCTTCACACGACCCTAGAGGATGAGGGCACTGACAGGGCCGGAGGAACGCGGGCGGACGACTTACAGCTCCAGGCGACAGTCCGCGCCCTCCACGACGGGCTCCTCCCGGCACAGCGCCTCGAGGACGCCGTCCCAGGCAAAGGGCTCCCCACCGCGGCCGCTCAGTGTCCGCAGCACCCCTAGACCGCGCCGCGCCCCGTCGGGCCCGGCCTGCAGCGCCTGCAGCAGGAGGCGGCCGGGGGCCTCCAGCCGAGCCCAGGGCGCTGCCGGCTCTGCGTCCTCAGCCCGAGCGGTCTCAGCCTCCAAGGCCTCCAAGCCCAGGATCGGGGAGTCGCGCCGCCCCGCGCTCCGGCTTCGGACCTCAGCTCCGGGGCTGGGGAAAGGGAGGCTGAGGACAGCGCCGCTCCAGCCAAGTTCCCTCCTCAGCTCAGGGGTACGCCCGGCCATCGGGCGGGACTCGAGCCGTCAGCAGAGGAAAGAAGCTGGCGCTGCGGCTAGGGGCGGGGCGCGGGGGAAAACCGGAAGGGGCGGGGCCGGGATACGCCGGGCCGGAAGCAGGAATCGAGCAGGGGAGGGGGCAAAGGCCGACTGCCGGTCTGCTGATGGGGCGGGGCCAGAGTTGGGGCGGGGCTACAAGGAAATAGGCTTGTGGGCGGGGTCATGCAAGAGAATGGGTGGGACAGGGCTTGATGGAGGAACGGGTCCTTACTTTCCTTCAGGTAAGCGATAAGGGCGGAGGTACAGAACGGATATCAGGGTTGGTTGTATTCAATACTTCTGGACCCAATCCTATTTAATTTAAACTGACGCCCATGTTGCTTGTAGATCTTGGGCTTTGGCATAGGATTTGATCATAAAACACCGTAACGTCACCGCTTCCATAGGCCATCAGCTGCCATCATTTGAGTTTCACCCATCTCCAGAAATATTTGATGTGTAAGTACACCAGACAATGGGAGTTTCAGTAAAATCTAATGTTATCTATACAGCAAAAAGCCTTGCTACTGTAATCTTCCTGTCAGAGATCAAGAAGTGGCCTTGCTGTGGTTGTTTATAAAGGACCAAGAGAGCCTCCACTTCCCAGTGTTTCAACTTAGGGAAATCTACGGGAGGAGGCAAGTCTTCCCACGAAGGGAGGGATCATAGCAGAGGATAGAAATAAAGGCAGAGGGGAGAAGAGCCCCACAGAACCCCCCTGAAGCCTTCTTTGGGTGCTAGCTTGTATTTCTGTCTTCCCAGCTTCTGCTGCCATGCATACATCCATTCGATCTATAAGCCTTTTACTGATCACCTAGGGCTAAGGTTACAGGGAACAAAATAAAGATCCTTGTCCTTACTGTTGCTGATGCTCAAGTGAGGAAACAGACAACTGAATAAGTAAACAATAGAATGACTGTGATAGGAGGGAACAGAGATAGAGTGAGGTAGTTTTAAACAGGTGGTCAGGCAAGCTGAACCTAAAGGAGATAAGGAAGGAAGCCAGGTAGAGGTCTATGAGACCACCATTCTGGGAAGAAGGTTATGATTAGGCTTTGAGCAGAAGCCTGGCTGGAGCTGAGTGCACCTGCTGGGGAAAAATAGATGAGATTGGAAAGATAACCTTGCCAGATTTTGTGAGGCCGTGAGGTCCCAAAGGGAAACTTGTCTTTTACTCTGAATAGTATGGGAAGCCATAGGCATATTTTGAGCTGTATCTGATTTCCATTAGAGTCAGTTTTATAATTTTTTTCCACAATGATTTCAAGGGAGCTATTGGATAGGACTGGACTTCCCAGGTGACTCAGTGGTAAAGAATCCACCTGCCAAGTGTCTGGGAACATCCACTGGAGGAGGAAATGGCAACCCACTCCAGTATTTGTGCCTGGGAAATCCCATAGATAGAGGAGCCTGGAGAGCTACAATGCATGGGATCACAAAGAGTTGGACACGACTGAAGCGGCTGAACACTGGAAAGGAGTAAGGAGGATTTCTTAGATAGTGCCCGCTTTGCAAAGGCCAAAATAGCAGGAAAGAAATTTCTTCCAGGAACCTCTCTCTCTGGCTATCAGTTCTAACTTCATAGGAGATGTTTTTGGTCTTCTAATGACGTTGGGGGTAAGGAGTTGGGGAGGCCCTGATAAGTAGTGGGCAGGGCCAAGAATGCTAAACCACCTTCAGTGCCTTGCCCGCCCTCAACAAACAAAGAAAGCTTTACTTTGTAGTGGCTCTAGCTCGTGCCCTTCAAGGTCTGCATTCTAGCTGATGGGAAGGAGATGAGGGAGAAAAGTTCTTAAAAAGTGTTCTCTAAAAGTGTGGTTCAAGATCCCTGAAGGAATACTTGAGATCCTTTCATGGGATCCCTGGCATCACTCTTCTTTGTAGTACTTATGTTGTTATTTGCCCTTTCTTATCTCATTCTCTTATGGGCATAAAGTGAAGTTTTCCAAAAGCCAAGTCACAAGTGATACTGTAACAGATTAAGTGCAGAAGCAACCTCTTGGTTGGGATGGGGGCACGCCTGAGGTATAAGCAGACTCTTCAGACACCAGGAGTGATGGTTTAGGTGCATTTTATTGGTTTCCTTCAGAATCCTTTTACAAAAGAGCAAAGTTAAAAACCAAGTCCCTGCCAAGACATTGAGAACCCTACCCCCTCCCTCCGTTCCCCAGCTCTGTCACTGCTGCAGTTCCTGAGGGTGGAAGGCTTGCTACTTTCATCCCTTACCAAGCCCCAGAAGGGGAAATACCTACCACCTGGCAACCTCTGCCCCTCAGCCCCATCCCCCACACGTTGATTCTGGTTATAGCAGGCAGTGGTAAGAACTATTGGGGTCCAGGAGGAGTTCTGAACCCCAGAAAGCCATGCCCAGGGCACAGTCCATGAAGAACACTTCCTCTTCTGGCTCAGTGCCCCCTAGGAACGCTGGTGTGCCCACCACCTGGGAGTAGAAAAAGAAATAAATGAAAACCCATCAGCTTCAGCTCTAGTCGTGCCTGGTACCAGAGAGTCAAGGCTGACACATAGGTTGGGCAGGTTGTACATAGCACAAAAGTACAACATCCACACAGCCCCACCGTCAACGTCATAGATGTCATGTGTAGGTTTTACATTTATCAGACATTTGTTATAAAGCGTAACTAGCAGCCTTCCCAACCTCCATATCCCTTCTATTACCACCTTACTCACAGAGGCCAGCTGCATACTCTCAGGCCAGAGAGGATCAAAACTCGGGGCCTCATCTGGGAGCTGGTGCAGGTAAATGCAGTCAGATTTGAAAGGGCAGCGGCCATTCCCCCGCATGAAGAACCGGCATTGAATCTGGCTATGAGAGGGCAGAAGGAGAGAAGACCATCACCCTCAAGCCCAGTTGACCCAGGAACAAGGGCCAACATGTAAGCTTGGGTAAGTTGTACACAGCACAAAGACGCCACATCCATGCTGGCACCTATGGCATCATCCTAAAGGAAATTAACCCTGAATATTCATTGGAAGGACTCATGCTGAAGCTGAAGCTCCAATACTCTGGCCACCTGATGCCAAGAGCTGACTCACTGGAAAAGACCGTGATGCTGGGAAAGATTGAGGGCAGGAGGAGAAGCAGGCAACAGAGGATGAGAGGTTGGATGGCATCCTCGACTCAATGGACATGAACTTGAACAAAGCACAGGAGATGGCTAAGGACAGGGAAGGCTGGCGTGCTGCAGTCCATGGGGTCGCAAAGAATCAGACACGACTTAGTGACTGGAGTGAGGGACTGAACAACTAGCATCATAGTCAAGTGTAGATGTTAATGACAGTTATTTCCCAGCAGATGGCAGTAAAGTGTCTTAAGTGGTCAGTTCAGTTCAGTCGCTCAGTCGTGTCCGACTCTTTGCGAACCCATGAATCGCAGCACACCAGCCTCCCTCCATCACCACCTCCTGGAGTTTACCCAAGCTCATGTCCATTGAGTCGATGATACCATCCAGCCATCTCATCCTGTCATTCCCTTCTCCTCTTGCCCCCAATCCCTCCCAGCATCAGGGTCTTTTCCAATGAGTCAACTCTTTGCATGAAGTGGCCAAAGTATTGGAATTTCAGCTTCAGCATCAGTCCTTCCAGTGAACACCCAGGACTAATGTCCTTTAGGATGGACTTGTTGGATCTCCTTGCAGTCCAAGGGACTCTCAAGAGTCTTTTCCAACACCATAGTTCAAAAGCATCAGTTCTTTGGCGCTCAGCCTTCTTCACAGTCCAACTCTCACATCCATACATGACCACAGGAAAAACCATAGCCTTGACTAGATGGACCTTTGTTGGCAAAGTAATGTCTCTGCTTTTTAATATGCTATCTAGGTTGGTCATAACTTTTCTTCCAAGGAGTAAGCGTCTTTTAATTTCATGGCTGTAACCACCATCTGCAGTGATTTTGGAGCCCAAAAAAATAAAGTCTGACACTGTTTCCCCATCTATTTGCCATGAAGTGATGGGACCAGATGCCATGATCTTCGTTTTCTGAATGTTGAGCTTTAAGCCAACTTTTTCACTCTCCTCTTTCACTTTTATCAAGAGGCTTTTTAATTCCTCTTCACTTTCTGCCATAAGGGTGGTGTCATCTGCATATCTGAGGTTATTGATATTTCTCCTGGCAATCTTGATTCCAGCTTGTGCTTCTTCCAGCCCAGCATTTCTCATGATGTACTCTGCATATAAGTTAAATAAGCAGGGTGACAATATACAGCCTTGACGTACTCCTTTTCCTATTTGGAGCCAGTCTGTTGTTCCATGTCCAGTTCTTACTGTTGCTTCCTGACTTGCATATAGGTTTCTTGAGAGGCAGGTCAGGTGGTCTGGTATTCCCATCTCTTTCAGAATTTTCCACAGTTTATTGTGATCCACACAGTCAAAGGCTTTGGCATAGTCAATGAAGCAGAAATAGATGTTTTTCTGGAACTCTTGCTTTTTCAATGATCCAGCAGATGTTGGCAATTTGATCTCTGGTTCCTCTGCCTTTTCTAAAACCAGCTTGAACATCTGGAAGTTCACAGTTCACGTATTGCTGAAGTCTGGCTTGGAGAATTTTGAGCATTACTAGTGTGTGAAATGTCCTTTTCATTATAGGGGACTGGAATGCAAAAGTAGGAAGTCAAGAAACACGTGGAGTAACAGGCAAATTTGGCCTTGGAATATGGAATGAAGCAGGGCAAAGGCTAATAGAGTTTTGCCAAGACAACGCACTGGCCATAGCAAACACCCTCTTCCAACAACACAAGGGAAGACTCTACACATGGACATCACCAGATGGTCAACACCGAAATCAGATCGATTATATTCTTTTCAGCCAAAGATAGAGAAGCTCTATACAGTCAGCAAAAACAAGAGGGGGAGCTGACTGTGGCTCAGATCATGAACTCCTTATTGCCAAATTCAGACTGAAATTGAAGAAAGTAGGGAAAACTACTAGACCACTCAGGTATGACCTAAGTCAAATCCCTTATGATTATACAGTGCAAGTGAGAAATAGATTTAAGGGACTAGATCTGATAGACAGAGTGCCTGATGAACTATGGACGAAGGTTCGTGACATTGTACAGGAGACAGGGATCAAGACCATCCCCATGGAAAAGAAATGCAAAAAAGCAAAATGGCTGTCTGCGGAGCCCGTACAAATAGCTGTGAAAAGAAGAGAAGCGAAAAGCAAAGGAGAAAAGGAAAGATATTCCCATTTGAAAACAGAGTTCCAAAGAATAGCAAGGAGAGATAAGAAAGCCTTCCTCAGTGATCAATGCAAAGAAATAGAGGAAAACAACAGAATGGGAAAGACTAGAGATCTTTTCAATAAAATTAGAGATACCAAGGGAACATTTCATGCAAAGATGGGCTCAATAAAGGACAGAAATGGTATGGACCTAACAGAAACACAAGATATTAAGAAGAGGTGGCAAGAATACACAGAAGAACTGTACAAGAAAGATCTTCACGACCCAGATAATCACGATGGTGTGATCACTCACCTAGAGCCAGACATCCTGGAATGTGAAGTCAAGTGGGCCTTAGAAGGCATCACTACAAACAAAGCTAGTGGAGGTGATGGAATTCCAGTTGAGCTCTTTCAAATCCTGAAAGATGATGCTGTGAAAGTGCTGCACTCAATATGCCAGCAAATTTGGAAAACTCAGCAGTGTCCACAGAACTGGAAAAGGTCAGTTTTCATTCCAATCCCAAAGAAAGGTAATGCCAAAGAATGCTCAAACTACTGCACAATTGCACTCATCTCACGCTAGTGAAGTAATGCTCAAAATTCTCCAAGTCTTAAGTCTTTCTCTTAATTCCCAGAGTCTATTTGGGACAGGCGTGACTCTGGGAATCTCCTTTCCTTCTTTGAACTAAGTTTCAATAAAACCACCTAAGGAAGGAGAACAGATAATCCTACAATGTGTCTCTGTAACTAGTTTAGAATAATGCTGTCTTCTGAGGGGTGGTCTTAAGTAAAGTAAAGTGAAGTCGCTCAGTCCTACTCTTAGCGACCCCATGGACTGTAGCCTGCCAGGCTCCTCTGTCCATGGGGTTTTCCAGGCAAGAATACTGGAGTGGGTTGCTATTTCCTTATGATTTGGTAATTGCTAGCTAATGAAATTTGATTAAGAAGTTTCCCACTTCTGAGATTTCAAATTTTACTCTGTGAAAGGTCAGATATAGGAAATATTTGTGGGCAACTTATGATCTGCTTAAGTAGGAACAGCGTTTTCTTGCACAGAAAGATGGATGAGAGGGAGAAAAAGATAAAGCGCTTTATTTGTACCCTTTTTCCTGCATCACCAACTCTCTGCTTGACAGCAGTGCAGTTGAATCTTTCCCACTTCCTGCAGTCCCAGCAAGAATGCAGGGTCCCTTTGGTCACCAAGCTGGGAGCTGGGGAGTCCCTCTAAATCAGTGCCTCTCTTCCTCTTCTTACCATTTGACCAAAGCTAGCATTAGGGATCCGTCCATCCAGACAGTGATCAAAAGCCCCCCACTCAGCCATGGGGCTTCCCTGGTGGTCCAGTGGGTAAGACTTTGTGCTTCCAATGGAGGGGGGATGGGTTCAAGCCCTGGTCAGGGAAATAAGATCCCAAATGCCTTGCTGCATGACCAAAAGATAAAATGCCCCTGACTCAGTCTGACCAAATTCTCCATGAGCGTCTCTCACTGGGTCTCACGTGACACCAGTTCTGTGGCTGCCGGTGCTGGAAGCGCTCACCATCTTACCCTTCTTCTCTCACGTCAGCGTCCTTCCCCCACATCCTTCCAGTCTGCGCTAGGAGCCAGAATGCCTGGGTTCAAGCCCGCTTCCTCACTTCAGCCCCACAGGCCTTTCCTCAGTTTTGTCTGCAACGTGCGGAGAGCAAGAGCCCCGCCTCACGGCGTCTGTGACCTGCAGTGTCTCACACGTGATGGACCCTCCATGATGTTGTCTCCTATCACACCTGGGCCTGGGTGCTCCCTTCCAGCCCTCCCAGCTGGTATCCAGCCACCAGGATTTCCCCACTTCGACCTCCCTCTGCCCGAGTGCTCTCATTTTCTCTTTCTCCTTACTCCTCCTCCATGCCCCAGCTCAAACAGCCCCCTCTGTGAGACTCTGCCCAGGTTTGTTCTCCGTAAGTTTGCTGAGGCAGTTATTACAGTTCACAGACATAACTCAGGTAGAGACTAGGTCTTTTTATCCCACTCTCTATCCAGATATACTCTGCATCCATCAAGTGTAATAAACCATTTGGGAAGGTAGAATTAAGAACTTGGAATTGTAACTAATTCTAGCTTTTAAATAAAAGCCTTCCCTCCCCAAGAGATGAAAACCTACTCAACTTTACCCTGTCTCCAAGGGCTGCATTTCAGTGTCTTCAGAAACCCCATGTTTTCAAAAATTATGTAAGAAACAATAGGCATTCATATCAATTTACTTTCCTGATTTAAATATCTTCTATTTGTTTGGCCATACTGCATGGCTTGGGGGATCTTAGTTCCCCTGCTGGGGAAAGAATCCCAGGCCCAAGCAGTGAAAACAGTTCTAACCACTGGGCTGCCAGGGAAATCCCATTCTTTACTGCTTAAAAAAAAAAGAAGAAGGAGAAAAGAAAACTAGGAATAAAAGCCAAGCTGGATTTCTCATCTTGCTGAGAGATCCTGCATGGATCCTGAGCCAGGCTAGAGGAGGAACTTGGCCTTGACTGTCTCGGTCACTCTTGTTACCCATCGGGCTTTCTGAAATAGGCTCACACTCTTGCCTGCCATCTCGGACACTCTGCGTTCCCAGGACTGGGAGTGGGGACTCCATGCTGGGAACCCCGCGGGACTGGGAATGGATCAAGGGTTGCTTTCCTTCCTTCCTAACCTGTGTTAGTTTCTCCCTGCCAGTTTCACCTGGTCCGAGCCTTGAAGTTCCTGATGAGTTGCTCCTTCTCAGGCCCCTGGCTCACCCAGAATCTGCAGGGGATGATGTAGCTGGAATGGACCCGGCACTGGGGACAGGCCCTGTGAGGTGGAGGGGTTGCGGGTGGAGAGTGGAAGGTGAAAGAGGAGTAGTGACAAGCCCACCCCTCCTGGGGGGCCTTTCCCCCACTCCTGGCTGGCTTCTCCAAGACACCTACTTGATGACACCAGGCGGGAAGTCTCCTCGGCTCTTCCGCCAGGCACGCAGGCAGCCCAGGCAGTGGGCATGGCTGCAGTTGGGCAGGATGCCGAAGAGCCGCTCGGCCTCCTCTGGCTTGTCCCACACCTTGTCCATGCAGATGCCACACACGACGTCCTGACTGTCCTGCACCTTCTGCAGCCACAGGCAGGGTCAGAGCACATTCCCCCAACCCTGCCCTGCCAACACACAGACACATACACACACACACACACACAGCTACCCCAAATACAGCCCCAGGACCACAGGGCCCTCCTCCAGCAGGTCTCGGCATCCCAGAGGTCCAGCATGGCATCCTTCCCCCATCCCCCTCCACTACCTGCTGCACCTCAAGGTCAAAGCTCTGAAATGGGGCCAGAAACTCCCGGACAGGATCTGACTGAGGTGGAGGCTTCAGGAAGTAGTGGTGATCGCCATCAGCAGCTGTTGGGGAAAAACTGGATCCATTCATTCATTTCCTCATTCATGTGGCATCTACTGAGGGTCTGCTGCATGCAAGGCCCTGTGGGCGCATGAAGTCCTTTTGCCCAGTAGTTCTGAGTCTGTCTCTAACAAAATTGTTTGGACCCATGCCATTCATTGAGCTTTCCTGGTGGCTCAGAGGGTAAAGAATCTGCCTGCAACGCAAGAGACCTTGGTTCCATCCCTGGGTGGGGAAGATCCTCTAAAGGAAGAAATGACAACCCACTCTAGTATTTGGGTGGACAGAGAAGCCTGGCCAGCTATAGTCCATGGGGTCTCAAGGAGTTCAACACGATGGAGTACAACAGCCACCTGCCATGTGTGGGTATCACATACTTGGAATGGAGCCAGTCTGAACTCAGATGTGTTGCAAGGGTGAAATACACACGAGATGTTTCAGCTTAATACCCCAAAGAGTCTAAAATGTATTACTAATAATTTTATATTGATTACAGATAGCAATGACATTGGATATGTAATTTTTGATATATTGGGTTAAAATATTAACATTAATTTCACCCATTGCTTTTTAGTTTTTTTAAAATGAGGCTACTAGAAAAATTTTAATTACATATGTGAATTGTAAAATGGTGCAACCACTTTGGAAAACAGTTTGGTGGTTCCTCAAAATATTAAATGTAGGGTTAATGTATGATCCAGTATATACCCAAGAGAAATGGAACGATCAGATCAGATCTGCATAAAAACTTGTACACAAGTGTGCATAGCAACATTATTTATAATAGCCAAAAAGCAAAAACCACCCAAGTATCCATCAATTGGTGAATGAATAAAATAAAATGCGGTGTATATCCATACAATGGGATATTATTTGGCCATAAAAAGGAATGAAGTGGCAACCCACTCCAGTATCCTTGCCTGGGAAATCCCATGGACAGAGGAGCCTGCCAGGCTGCAGTCCATAGGGTTGCAGAAGAGTCAGACATAACTAAATAATAATAGTTCTTATTACACAGGGTATGCTGCTGCTACTGCTGCTAAGTCTCTTCAGTCGTGTCCAACTCTGTGCGACCCCATAGACGGCAGCCCACCAGGCTCCCCTGTCCCTGGGATTCTCCAGACAAGAACACTGGAGTGGGTTGCCATTTCCTTCTCCAATGCATGAAAATGAAAAGTGAAAGTGAAGTCGCTCAATCGTGTCCGACTCTTAGCGACCCCATGGACTGCAGCCCACCAGGCTCCTCCATCCATGGGATTTTCCAGGCAAGAGTACTGGAGTGGATGGTGCCATTATAGTAAGGATTAAATGTACTGTTGCATGAAAAAAAAAAGGGGGGGGGGAATGAAATACTTATATATGCTATAACCTGGATGAACCTAGAAAATATTACATACTAAAGAAAACAGGCATAAAATGTGCATGGTTCTATTTATATGAAATGTCCAGAATAGGTGAATCCTTAGAGACCGAAAATAGAGTAGTGGTTGCCAGTGGCTGGGAAGGGTTGTGGATGGAGAGTGATAGCTAATGGATTTCTTTTGAGATAATGAAAATCTTCTAAAATTAAATAGTCCCACTAATAAGAACCTACTGTATAGCATACAGAACTCTACTCAATCCTCTGAAATGACCTCTATGGGAGAAGAATCTAAAAAATCATGGAGATATGTACATATGTAACTAACACAACACTATAAATCAATAGACTCCAATAAAAGTTAATTTGAAAAACAGTACTATTTATATAGCTCTGAACGTACTGTAGTGTATTAAATTGTACACTTTAAATTGGTGAAATTTTTGGCTTGTGAATTATATCTCAATAAAGCTGATTCAAAAAAATTGTATATTTCTGTTGAACAGCACTGAATTAGAGCAATAATTTGAAAAGTAGCTCCTAACATTTAGTGTTGACTCTGTGCCAGGTACTGGGCTCAGCACACCACATGCACGGATCTGTCACAGCCTGTGAGGTAGGGAATAACATCAGTGCCTTTTTGCAGATGAGGCAGTCGAGGCCCAGGGAGGTTAAGTGGCTTGTGCAAGGTCACACAGTTCCAAAGCGGTGGAGCCAGCATCTGAAATTAGGTGGTTTCACTCCACAGGCACCATAGTATTCTGCTTCTAGAACAGAGAGCAACAGAGCTGGAAGACATTTTCCCTCTGGCTGGGAGTCTTGAGGATGGAGATTGGTGGAAGGAAATAGCAGCCTTGCTTGGACACAGAGCAGGGACTCTGGCCTCAGATCCTACTGAGCCCACGTGCAGTGCCCCCGATGACTCACATGGTAGTGACAGGGACTTCCGGGAGCTGCCACCAGCATCCTCAACCTTGCCGAACAGCCCCTCCGGGCCAAGCTCCATGTCTGGGTTGGCCCCTGCACAGCCCCAGCTGAGGGCCGCAGAGGGCAGGTAGGAGGGCTCGGAGCCCCTGCGGGTCAGCCCCAGCTGGGGCCGTGGCAGGGTGATGTGGGGCTCCGAATGGCGGCGGCCCCACTTGAGGTGACAGGGACATGGCAGGTGCTGGTAGCTGTTAGGGGGGTGGGGGGAGAGATGCGTGAGAAGACAGGGCTAGCCCTGTGGGCGCTCAGAGCCAGCTCCACCCAGAACCTGGAGCTTAGAGGGTACAGCAGGCTCTGGGAAGATGCATGGTCCATAAGGGACTGTTCCTCCCAAGTCCCCCAGTCCGCTCCCCACTGGAGGAGAAGAGGCTCAGGCAACTTCCCTGGTGGTCCAGTGGCTAAGACTTCATGCTCCCAAGGCAGGGGGCCCCAGGTTTGATCCCTGGTTGGGGAACTAGATCCTATGTGCTGTAACTAAAGAGCCTGCATGACCCAAGGAAGATCAGATACCCTGTGTGCCACAATTAAGACCTAGCACAGCCAACTAACTAAATAAAAACAAAAAGAAGAGGTGCTTACCTGCATCCATCTCCATGGAAGCAGAAGCCTCTCTGGAAATACCTGCAGACCTGGGATGCCTTCTGGTCCCGAGGGAAGCAGCGGCTGGACCTCCAGCGACAGGGCCCTTGGTCAACTTTCCTAAGAGATCATGCCCAGCCCCATTTTAGTCCCTGCCTTTGCAATCCTTCTCGAAAGAGGCTGTGTGACATGAGGGCTCAGGCTCCAGGCTTGGTCCTGTGTTCAAATTCTGCCTCTGCTAGATAATGATCCCTGGGTTAACTCAACTTCCTAAAGCTTGATTTCCTTACCCTTAAAAACAAGAGTAGCAGGCACTTCCCTGGTGATCCAGTGGGTGAGACTCCATGTTCCCAGTGCAGGGGGCCTGGGTTTGATCCCTGGCCAGGGAACTAGATCCCACATGCTGCAACTAAGACCCAGCACAACCAAAAATGAGTAAATAAATATATATATTTTAATGAGAGTAACAATGCCTCCTGTTACCTCAAGGTCATTGTGAGGGTTTTTTAAGATTTCATACAATGTACACAGCAGGTGCTTGGTAAATCATAGTGATCACTGTTACTTTCTCCAGGCCCAGAGTCTTGTGGGCTCTGGAGTTAGAATTCTGGGTTCAGTTAGCTTCTGGAACCAGGACTAGCTCTATGGGCATGAACCCATGTAGTCAGACAGGGACCCCATACCTGCTTCAAAGCTCTGCTGTTGCCGCCTTGACATTATTAAATTTTTGGACAAGAGGCCTTGATTTTCTTTATGTGCTGGGTCCCACAAGTGACATAGCCAGTTCTGCCTGGTACCACTACTTCTTGCTTGTGTGAGCTTGTCCATGCCTCAGCTTCTTCATTTATAAATTACTAGTACCTACTTCACAGGATGCGGAGAAGGCAATGGCACCCCACTCCAGTACTCCTGCCTGGAAAATCCCATGGACGGAGGATCCTGGTGGGCTCCAGTCCATGGGGTCGCTAAGAGTCGGACACGACTGAGCGACTTCACTTTCTCTTTTCACTTTCATGCATTGGAGAAGGAAATGGCAACCCACTCCAGTGTTCTTGCCTGGAGAATCCCAGGGACAGGGGAGCCTGGTGGGCTGCCATCTATGGGGTTGCACAGAGTCAGACATGACTGAAGTGACTTAGCAGCAGCAACTTCACAGGATGATGCAAAATGTAAGTGAGATATTGTATGTAAAGTATAGCTATCCCTTGTATCCATGGAAGGTGGGCTCCAGAACCCCTACACCCATCAAAATCCACAGATGCTCAAGTTCTTTATATGAAATGGAATAGTATTTGCATATATACTTTTAAGTCATCTCTAGATCACTTATAAACCTATTACAATATAGATACTATGTACACATAGGCTGCAAATTCAAGTTTTGTTTTTGGAACTTCCTGGTTTTTTTTTTTTCCCCCAAATATTTTCAATCTGTGGTTGTTTTAATCCATGGGGTCAGAACCCACAGAGCCAACTATAGCTAGCACACAGCAAGCCCTCAATAAATATTAGCTGTTCTTATCACTCTTCCGTCATCAACATCATAGTCACCATTACTACAGGGTCACTTGAGGGTCAGGGTGTGGGGTGGGAAGGGCAGGAGAAGGCTGAGTTGGGCCAGCATCTATTGAGAGCCTACTGTGTGTTCAGGCCTGCGCCAGGGCTCCGGGGACCTCTGCTCTTGTTGTGCGCTGCTTTGCTGGGAGTGGGAACGAGCCCACATGTGAAATGGGAAGGGCAGCAAGAGTGGGAACAGAGGCCGGACTCTTGTCCTGTGAGAAAACAGACTACCAGCCAATGCCAGGGCTCTGCCAGAGTGGCCTCCACCACTCCCCGGAGAACGTCCAAGAGGGGCCCTGGCAGAGGAACAGGTGGAGGGAGGAAAGGATGGGTGACCCAGTCTTGTTGGTGAGGGCACCACGCTGTCCAGCACGTGGTGGTCCTTTGTTTACGGCAACATGTGGAGCCCCTGGACGTGGAACTCGCCTGTGGAGCTCCCTGAATCGATGGAGCCGAGGATCAACAAACCAGCTCCACGAACAGGGGGAGCCAAGTGAGGCACTCACCTTGGACACAAAATTTCAACAGATGCCCCAAACGCTCAGCCATAAAAGGAAATGATATTTTAGTACGATTTTTTAAAATATATAAATTAATGCAGAAAAAAAAATCCACAATGGGGCTTCCCTGGTGGCTCAGTGGTAAAGAATCCGCCTGCAATGCAGGAGACATGGTCGAGGGAGAGTCTACATGCTGTGGGATGGCTAAGCCCGTGTGCCACAACTATCGAGCCTGTGCTCTAGAGCCCAGGAAAGCCACACACACTTAAGCCTGTACATCCTAGAAGCCATGCTCTGCAACAAGAGAAGCCACTACAGTGAGAAGCCAACACACCACAACCAGAGAAAAGCCATCGCGGCAACGAAGACCCAGAACAGCCAAAAATAAAATCAAAAATCCACAATGAACAAAACGGCAAAGCTAAAGACAGGATTCAACCCTGCATAATTTACCATCCCTGCCTCCCGTAGTCCTGGCCTTGCAACAAGGGCAGAGAAAACCAAGTATAGACGGTAGGAAGGATTCAGGCAGAAATAAAAGGCTGGCAGGGTGGGGACCCACTTTAGACAGAATGGTCAGGGAGAGTCTTTGAGGAGGTGCTAGGAGTAATAAACATTATTACAATGATTATTGTCATACAATATAATAGCTGTAGTTATTATTGTTTTTATTTTTACAAAAGCTGTTGTGAGGGTAAGGAGGGTCATGTAAGACCATTAAATAGTAACTTTTGATTTTAATTCAGACCACTACATCATTCGTGGTATGTAATTCAGAAGAAATTCAAAGAATCAGGTGTCCCTACTGTAACAAATCACTTTTCATTTCCATTTGCTTATTTATGTGAACAAGACTTCTCAGTGTTTCCCTTCATCAATATTAGAAATAGACATTGATGTTAATAGCACAGCACTGTAGATCAACTATGCCCTAATAAAAATTTTAAAAAATTGAATGACAAAAAACAAGTGATGTTGAATCCTGTCTTATTCTAGCAATAAGTAATGTTTATCCATGGATGCATGAGCTTTTTTGACAGGGGGAAGCAACAACTTCAACTAAATTTTCCAAAGAAAATTTTCTTATTTAGTAATTAACTGTTAAAGTCTGTAGGGAATTCCCTGGCAGTCCAGTGTTTAGGACTTGGTACATTCATGGCTGGGATCTGGGGTTCAATCCCTGGTGGGAGAACTAAGATCCTGCAAGCCGTGAGGCACAACCAAAAAAAAAAAAAAAAAAAAAAAAGGCGGGGGGGCTGTATTGCATACTTTCAGTAACTAAATCTAGAAAAAAATCACATTTCTGTTTCACAAATATCTTTGTTGCAGGAGCAAATAACATTGTGATCAGTAAAAGACTTCTGAGAATAAAAATATTTTATTAGGGACTTCCCTGGTCATCCAGTGGTTAGGAATCCACCTTGCAATGCAGGGGACGAGGGTTCGATCCCTGGTTGGGGAACTAAGACCCTACACACCTTAGTTCTCTGCAGCTAGAGAAGCCTGCGTGTCACAGTGAAGAGCATGTGCACCACAACCAGACCCCAACAAGGCCAGATAAATAAAAACAGAACTATAAAATTCTGTGGGGGAGTACAATAGGCCTTTAAGGAGAAAAAGGAATTACGTAAAACTGTAAAGAGCCTGCTTATGTATTTTTTAAATGGATGACATTATATGTTAACTCTCTGGGATTTAGATGCCACTGGATACAGGAAAAGAATAATATACTTATTCAGATCCACACTGCTCACCTGCCATTGCTCGTCAGCTGCTCATTAGTAGGACCGAAAGCAAGCAGCCTGAAATAGCTCAGGTTGAAATTCTACACAGAGCCCCAGCCCAGTACCCCATGGTGCCTTTTAATCGTTATCACTGCCTGGCTTGGAAAAATGGACAAGTCCTGCTAGGAAGATTAAAGGCAAGTTCTTGTGGGCTGAGAGCTTTGAACACATCCCTCACAATCTTGCCTGAGGCACCAGCCTTGGAGAAAGAAGATTCAGAAATGGTGAAAAAGCATTTGATTTAGTGATGCAGCTTCTCTAAAAACAACTCTTAAAACTCTTTTGGAATGAAAAAAGAATTATTGTTTTATTTTCAAAGGGGACTATTTCGTGGACTTCTCTGGTGGTCCAGTGGTTAGGAATCTGCCCTGCATTGCAGGGGACATGGCATTGATCCCCGGTTGGGGAACTAAGATCCCACATGCTGCAGAGCGACTCAGCCTGAGCACCACAACCAAGATCCTGAGTGTTGTAACTATGACGCAGTGCAGCCAAGTAAATATTTTTTTAAATGGGGCTATTAAGAATAATTGGAAATTTAACCTTTGCAACAATTTACATTATGATGAAAACCATTAGATAATTTGGAGAATGAAGGGGAAACATGCTTTTTCAAATTTCTTTTAGGTTTATAGAAGATGCCGGGCCTGCTATGTTGCTGCTCCCAATTACAAGTTGGGGAATAAATAGGAAGAGGCTGGAGTAGGGGATGGACTAGGTCAGTAGTGATCGCCAAATTGGCGAGGCTGGAGGTGGACGGAGGTTGGGTGAAGTGGTGAGGTGGAGATGACAGTCACTGGGGAAAGGGTGAGGGACCCGAGAGGAGCAGCCTCTCATCTCCGAGGGGAGGAGCCAGTGGCCCTCAAAGGAAGGGCTTGCAAGCCTCCTGTCCCGGGTCCCCAAAGCTGTGCTTTCCCTAAAGACCACCAGTGAGGCTGACCTCCAGGGCTGCCTGGAGAAGCCACAATACTAGCTCCTTCACAAGCTGAGAGGCCCAGTGACAGAATTCTCCCAGGAGGTCCAGAGGGGCTCTTAGACCATCAGATGAGCTACAACAAAAGAGGCTAGGGGTTTTGTGATCAAATCAATGTGAGAAACTCCTCCTTCTGTATGTCCTTAGAGTCATGTTGTATATTGCTTATTGTCTATGAACACCTTAAAGGCTCTGATAAGTCCTGCAAAGGAATCTGTTTGATTTTACTTAGCATTGTTTAAACTTGTTTCTGTTGCTGTTTGTTTAGGTCTTCTACCCACACAGCCTTGCCTTGATATATCAATAAAACACATTTGGTCTGGAGGAAGTGGCAGATTAGTTCATTTAATCCTCAAAACAAACCTTAAAAGCCAGGAATCCTCTTTTGTTTACAAAATCTGAAGCTGAGAGGGGTCAAGTAACTGGCCTGAGACTCAGAACAAGAGTTAAGGCTATACGCAGGTGTGGCCACTTAGCACAGTATTTAGTTAACCAAGAGTGAATTGCCAGGGGTGAGGGCCGCTGGATTTGGGGAAGTTTCTGAAGCCAACTTCTGGGGACAGAACAGCCAGAGGTCACAGGTAATCCAGGCCTGGGGAGGCAGCAGGAACCTTTGGGTGGCCAGGAGGCCAGAGCGGTGGACCCCTGAGCAGTGGGCCCGGGGAATGGGGACAGGCCTGCTAAGCGGGAGCAGAGGGTGCAGAGGAGAGCAGGGACCAGGAGATCAGGGCTGGTGTGGTAAGGTGGGAGGCGCAGCCAGCCACATCCTGACTGGGATTCTTAAAACTGGAGAGCTCTTGGGACTTCCCTGGTGGTCCAGTGGTTAAGAATCCGCCTGCCAATTCAGGGGACATGGGTTCTGTCTCTGTTCTGGGAAGATTCCACAAACCACAGTGCAATGAAGCCCATGCATCACAGCTTCTGAACCCTTGCCCTAGAGCCTGTGCTCTGCATCAAGAGAAGCCACCGCAACAAGAAGCCCGCGCCCCCAACAAAGACCCAGTGCAGCCAAAAAATAAGCAAATAAAAACTTCAGAACTCAGACTTAGTCTAGCATGCCACCTTCCTTCCGAGTTTTGGGCAGGGCCAGAAACAACTGAAAATCTCCTTTAGTAAAAGTCTGTCTTCCTTTTTTTTTTTTTGCCTTCCCCTTGCTATCAGATCACCTTTCTTCCCGACCTGGGGAAAGCACTTCACACCAAGACCCTAAGATCTACAGTGATCCCTCTTTAGGGAGAATGATCTCTCCTTTACCCAAACTTCAGTTCTCTTTGGGGAACTGAGCCCTTCCAGCTGTTGGGAAAATGAATGTGTTTTAAGGTCTGAATGTTTGATGGGAGGACTACTGAGCTACATACCCAAAGGAATGACTCTCTAATGGTATGATGTTCAACCTGAAGTATTTCCATTCAAATACTTGGGAACACCTGGCACTAGGCTGCATGCAGGGGCTACAAAGGTGACCGCGAGAACAGGTCCCACCACAGAGCGCTGCATGGTGCTGCTGGGCAGAAAAACCTTTGCTGTATAAAGAGAAAAAAGACAAGTGGGGAATCTCCGCCCTGAATGGTCAGACGCGGAGCTGGCTCTGATTGAGCTGTGCAGCCTTGGTGTGTCTTATCCGCTCTCTGGTCTCAGTCTCCTTCTCTGGACTATGAGGAGGTGAGAGGTCATCTCTAGACTCTTCCTGCATTGGGGTGGGAGCTAGGAAGCCCCTTCTCCCACCTGATGCACCCCACTTCTTTAAGACTGAGCTTTCAGTGGCCAGAAGGAACCTGAAAGAAATTTCCCCCACTTCCCCTGTGTTCTCCCAAAACACAGACTCCTACCTGTGTGACCGCTGGGAGTAGGGGCTGCGCCCCCGACCTCGGCCACCACCGTCGGGACCGGCAGAGTCCATCCCAGCTGTGGCCCCTCATGAGAATCAGGCAGGGCTGGTGCTCCTTTATCCTTCTTTCTCTGGGCAGGACCAATGGGAGGAGGGGCTGGGAAACGCGGCCCACCCCCTCCCCATGGCCCCAGGTCTGCCTGAGGTGGGATGGAGGGTAGAGCAGGGTGGCTGGAAAGCTAGGGGGCTGGGGGCTCTAGCTGCCCTGTTTAGGCTGCAGGACACAGGTGGAGCGGGGCAGGAGGGCCTTGGGGGATCCCTAGAGGATTTCTGGAGGAAACTGGGGGATGGGTTAAGGACTTTGAGGGTTTCAGCAAGGGCCACAATGAGAGGTGGCCAGGAGGGGCTTGCCTGAAGCTCTAATGAGGAAGCTCCAGATTGGATTGTAGCAAATCAGCCCATCAGACCTCTTCTAGGTAGTTTAACTGGCTGGTGGATTCCTGGCTTGCATTCTGGAGAGCTAGGGGCTGGGCCCACAGACAGTAGGGAGGGGAAAGGGGACCACGAGCTCTAAGAACCCCCCAGTTCCTGTCTTAGTCCTCCAAAGCCCACGTTCTCTTCACAGGACTGCAATGCCCAACGTGGGAGACAATTTGGGAAAGTTAAAAGGATGAAACAAGAGGTGTTCACTTAAAAGTTAAAGGAGAGACTTTTGGTTTTAGATATTTATTTGTCTAGTTAGGGTCTAGTTAGTTGTGGCATGCAGGATCTTTTCTTGTGTGTGGCATGTGGACTTCTCTTGTGGGCTCACTTACTGTGTGAGGGCTTAATTGCTCCGTGGCATGTGGGATCTTTGTTCCCTGTCCAGGGATCAAACCCACAACCTCTGCACTGGAAGGCAGATTCTTAACCAATGGACCACCAGAAGTCCCAAAGGAGAGATTTTTAAATTGAATTTAAACAACTTCCTCTGTTGTCTAACTAGTTTGGGAGATCAATAGGACATCATTGTTATTTCTTTAACTTTTGCTGGATCAAAATTACTTAACATAATTCTTACAGGTGCTGCCAATCTGCCCTCTATACAGGCTGTGCCAGATTTTACTTCCACCAACAGTGTGAGATTCTGCACATGGTATAATCAAACTTGTTGGTGTTTGTTAATTTGATACGTAAAACAACAGGATCTCATTGTGTTTTTTTAAATTTATTTTTATTTTTGGCTGTGCTGGGTGGACTTTTCTCTAGTTTGGGAGAGCGGGGACTACTCCCGAGTTGCAGTGCGTGGGCTTCTCACTGTGGTGGCTTCTCTTTTTGCAGAGCACAGGCCCTCGGGTGAGCAGCAGTTGAGGGACGTGGCTCAGCAGTTGTGGCTCCCAGGCTCTAGAACACGGGCTTAGTGTGGCGCAGGGTTTAGCTGGTCCATGGCACATGAGATGGGATCCTCCTGGATCAGGGATCGAACTCGTGTCTCCTGCCTTGGCAGGTGGATTCTTTATCACTGAGCCACCAGGGAAGCCCTCATTGTAGTTTGAACTTTTCTTCCTTTTACTATGAGATTAAGCACCTCTCCCCTATGTTTTAGAGGCATTGTTCTTCCTGTTCAAATCCTTTGCCCATTTTTCAATTGGGTTGCTGCACTTTTACTTACCAATTTGTAGGTAGCTTTTGTCTTACTACCTCACGTATTTTATTTATTTATTCAATCAGCAAATGTTTATTGATTGATAATTCTGTTCCAAGGGGTACTTTTTCCCCCACAACTGGAGGCTAATTATTTTACAATATTGTACTGGTTTTTGCAATACAATGACATGAATCAGCCACGGGTGTACATGTGTTCCCCATCCTGAACCCCTCTCCTACCTCCCTCCCCATCCCATCCCTCAGGGTCATCCCAGTGCACCAGCCCTGAGCACCCTGTCTCATGTATTGAACCTGAACTAGCGATCTATTTCACATGTGATAATATATATGATTCAATGCTATTCTCTCAAAGCATCCCACCCTCACCTTCTCCCACAGAGTCCAAAAGTCTCATTCTTTACATCTGTCTCTTTTGCTCTCTTGCATATAAGGTCATCGTTACATCTTTCTAAATTCCATATATATATGTTAATATATTGTATTGGTGTTTTTCTTCCTGACTTACTTCACTCTGTATAATAGGCTCCAGTTTCATCTACCTCTTTAGTACTGATTCAAATGCATTCTTTTCTATAGCTGAGTAATATTCCATTGTGTATATGTACCACAGCTTTCTTATCCATTCATTTGCCAGTGGACATCTAGGTTGCTTCCATGTCCTGGCTATTATAAACAGTGCTGCGATGAACATTGGGGTACACTCGGCTCTTTCAATTCTGGTTTCCTTGGTGTATATGCCCAGCAGTGGGATTGCTGGGTTGTATGGGAGTTCTATTTCTAGTTTTTTAAGGAATCTCCACACTGTTCTCCATAGTGGCTGTACTAGTTTGCATTCCTACCAACAGTGTAAGAGGGTTCCTTTTTCTCTGCACCCTCTCAAGCATTTATTGTTTGTAGACTTTGTGATAGTAGCCATTTTGACTGGTGTGAGATGGTACCTCATTGTGGTTTTGATTTGCGTTTTTCTGATAATGAGTGATGTTGAGCATCTTTTCATGTGTTTGTTAGCCATCTGTGTGTCTTTTTTGGAGAAATGAATGTTTAGTTCTTTGGCCCATTTTTTTGATTGGGTCATTTATTTTTTCTGCAATTGAGCTGCGGGAGCTGCTTGTATATTTTTGAGATTAATTCTTTATCAATTGCTATTATTTTATCCTATTCTGAAGGCTGTCTTCATCTTGCTTATAGTTTACTTCATTGTGCAAAAGCTTTTAAGTTTAATTAGGTCCCGTTTGTTTAATTTTGCTTTTATTTCCTTTACTCTGGGAGGTGGGTCATAGAGGATCCTGCTGTGATTTATGTCAGAGTGTTTTGCATATATTTTCCTCTAGGAGTTTTATAGTTTCTGGTCTTACATTTAGATCTTTAATCCATTTTGAGTTTATTTTCGTGTATGGTGTTATAAAGTGTTCTAGTTTCATTTTATTACAAGTGGTTGACCAGTTTCCCCAGCACCAATTGTTAAAGAGATTATCTTTTCTCTATTGTATATTCTTGCCTCCTTTGTCAAAGATAAGGTGTCCATCTGTGTGTGGATTTATCTCTGGGCTTTCTATTTTCTTCCATTGATCTATATTTCTGTCTTTGTGCCAGTACCATACTGTCTTGATGACTGTAGCTTTGTAGTATAGTCTCAAGTCAGGCAGGTTGATTCCTCCAGTTCCATTCTTCTTTCTAAAGATTGGTTTGGCTATTCAAGGTTTTTTGTATTTCTATACAAATTGTGAAATTATTTGTTCTAGTTCCCTGAAAAATACCATTGGTAGCTTGATAGGGATTGCACTGAGTTTATAGATTGCTTTGGATAGTATACTCATTTTTGCTATATTGATTCTTCTAATCCATGAACATGGTATATTTCTCCATCTCTTTGTGTCATCTTTGATTTCTTTCATCAGTTTTATAGTTTTCTATATATAGGTCTTTTGTTTCTTTAGGTAGATTTATTCCTAAGTATTTTATTCTTTTAGTTGCAATGGTGAATGGAATTTGTTTCCTTAATTTCTCTTTCTGTTCTCTCATTGTTAGTGTATAGGAATGCAAGGGATTTCTGCGTGTTGATTTTCTATCCTGCAACTTTACTATATTCATTGATTAGCTCTAGTAATTTTCTGGTGGAGTCTTTAGGGTTTTCTATGTAGAGGATCATGTCATCTGCAAACAGTGAGAGTTTTACTTCTTCTTTTCCAATCTGGATTCCTTTTCCTTCTTTCTATGCTCTGATTGCTGTGGCCAAAACTTCCAAAACTATGTTGAATAGTAGTGGTGAGAGTGGGCACCCTTGTCTTGTTCCTGACTTTAGGGGAAATGCTTTCAATTTTTCACCATTGAGGATAATGTTTGCTGTGGGTTTATCATATATGGCTTTAATTATGTTGAGGTATGTGTTTCTTCTATGCCTGCTTTCTGGAGGGTTTTTATCAAATGGATGTTGAATTTTGTCAAAGGCTTTCTCTGCATCTATTGAGATAATCATATGGTTTTTATTTTTCAATTTGTTAATGTGGTGAATTACATTGATTGATTTGCAGATATTGAAGAATCCTTGCATCCCTGGGATAAAGCCCACTTGGTCATCATGTATGATCTTTTTAATATGTTGTTGGATTCTGTTGGCTAGAATTTTGTTAAGGATTTTTGCATCTATGTTCATCAGTGATATTGGTCTGTAGTTTTCTTTTTTTGTGGCATCTTTGTCAGGTTTTGGTATTAGGGTGATGGTGGCCTCATAGAATAAGTTTGGAAGTTTACCTTCTTCTGCAATTTTCTGGAAGAGTTTGAGTAGGATAGGCATCAGCTTTTCTCTAAATTTTTGGTAGAATTCAGCTGTGAAGCCGTCTGGTCCTGGCTTTTTGTTTGTTGGAAGATTTCTGGTTACAGTTTTGATTTCCATGCTTGTGATGGATCTGTTAAGATTTTCTTATACTTCTTCCTGGTTCAGTTTTGGAAAGTATACTTTTCTAAGAATTTGTCCATTTTTTCCAAGTTGTCCATTTTATTGGCATATAGCTGCTGATAATAGTCTCTTATGATCCTTTGTATTTCTGTGTTGTCTGTTGTGATTTCTCCAGTTTCATTTCTAATTGTGTTGATTTGGTTTTTCTCCCTTTGTTTCTTGATGAGTCTGACTAACAATTTGTCTATTTATTTTTTCAAAGAACCAGCTTTTAGCTTTGTTGATTTTTGCTATGGTCTCCTTTTTCATTTATTTCTGCCCTAATTTTTAAGATTTCTTTCTATTAACCCTGGGGTTCTTCATTTCTTCTTTTTCTAGTTGCTTTAGGTGTAGAGTTAGGTTATTTATTTGATTTTTCTCTTGTTTCTTGAGGTAAGCTTGTATTGCTATGAACCTTCCCCTTAGCCCTGTTTTTACTGAATTCCATAGGTTTTGAGTTGTTGGGTTTTCATTTTTATTCGTTTCTATGCATATTTTGATTTCTTCTGTGATTTGTTGGTTATTCAGAAGCATGTTGTTTAGCCTCCATATGTTTGTACTTTTAATAGTTTTCTCCCCTGTAGTTGACATCTAATCTTACTGCATTGTACGTCACACATTTTTAAATATGGTTGATTTAAATGTTTTCCTTTGTTTCTCCTCAATAGAATAAAAATTTTAAATGTGTATATACTAAGATCTTTGTGTATACCCCCTGGAACTTCAGACATTTTCAAGTGTACAATAAATTTCATGTGTTTCAAAAAATTTCATGTGTTTCAAAAAATATCTGAAACATCTATTCACCTCAAAATTATATACAATTTCCTCCATGTGTTTCTTCTAGTTTTTTCCCCTCCTTACTTTAGTGTTTTCTTTTTTTTAACATTGTATAAATTTATCCATTTTCCTGTTGATGAACATTTTTGTTGTTTCTAAGTTTTTGCTCTTGGTGTAATGAACACGTATGTGAGTCTTGGTATAATTTGGTGGTGGTGTGTCAGGCTGGTTTCCCCAGGATAGATTTGGAGTTTTACTTACAGAACACTCACTGGGGAGTGTGTTTGAGAACACCCCCTATAAGAAACTGGAGGAGGCAGGACTGGGTAGAGAGAGAAGTTAAACCGTGATGTAATTACGACAGAAGCTTCCACTCAGGAGCTGGGACGATTCTTTGCGTCATATCAAATTGAGGCAGTGGGGCTTGCACTGTCCCACACACGGGCTACAGGCTGCTCCTGAGGAGACGTTCTTATCCTGGGCAAGGAGGCTCCCTTCACTACAGGCCATTTCCTGAAGAACTTAGCTATGAGCCAGGCAGTCATGGACCTCAGAGATTCTGAGGGGTGGAGCCTAGGTGACACCTCACAGCTTCCATGGGTGTATTTAATGTTACGATGTTTTGCCAAATTGTTTTTCAAGTTGATTGTACCAATTTCTACTCCCTTCTGCAGTATATGAGAATTTGTATTGTTATTCTTCCTTTCCATATTTTTGGTTTTCCTGTGCTTTTTTTTATTTTTTAATGATTTCTATAGATCTTTTTTTGAGGTGCAAAAAGATGATCTCTTTGGCTGTGTCTGATGTTTTTAACTGAGTTTCTTTCTCTGGAAGTTCCAAGTATTTCTTTAAAAATGTTTATCATTTTTTCCCCTTAAAAGGCAAACTGTATCTTGTGTACAATTTTCATATCTTTATATATTTTTAAATAATATAAAACTTATTTGGGGGCTTCCCTGGTGGTCCAGTGGGTAAGACTCAGCCCTCCCAATGCAGGGAACACAGGTTCAATCCCTGGTCAGGGAACAAGATCCCACAAGCCACAACCAAGACCCACCGCAGGCAAAATAAAACAAACAAAAAACAAAAAAACCCCTGTTTCCTATACTGTAGCCAACAGCTGTATTTCTTGATGTCCTGGGGCTCTGATTTCACTGGTTGGCCTGCTCATTTTCATGCAGGTTGCTTCTTCCCATTTATCATTCTGTGGAAGTTCTACACTGCCTGCGTTTGTCCTTCAGAAAGGTTTTGTGTCTGCTTCTTCCAGGTTCCCCAGGGATATTACCATCCTGGGACCCCATTTCTTCCTTTATTTAAAAATAAACCTTTACGAGTTTCAGAAGACAGTGTCTTCTAATTCTCTCATGGTTGCTTTCTTCTTTTTTAGTCTAAACTTTGGACTCATTTGTCCTGAATCTCTGTGAAGATGGCGCTGCTGGAAGTAAAGGAGAAAGCCGGGGTGTCAGCTAAGGAGAGAAGTGTCCTGCAGTGAACACCAGGCTTTGGCTTTGTGAGTCCCATCCCACGCGCGGCCCAGAGGGACTGTCTCCTCCCGGGCCCTCCTGAGCCCCTCCCGACCCCCGTGGCCCCAAGTCTGGTTTGTGCTGTGCTTCCACACCCCCCTTCTTCTGCTCCCGCCCCAAATGCTTCCTCAGGGTGGGATGGCACCTTCTCAGTCCTCCACAAACCCTGCTGGCTGATGAGCGGTGAGCTGAGCCCAGAGGTGGGGGGAATGATGAGCAGCCCCCCCAGCTAGAATCGATCACCCACCAGAACCCCAGGCTCATTTGCCCAGTGTCTCCCCCTCCATGCACGGGCTGTGGGGAAGTCTCCTCAGCCCCCAGGAAAAAGACTATCAAGAACTGAGTTAGTCTAAATCAGTTCTTAAATATTTAATTCCCATTTATTTAAAGTTCCATCAGTCTGTATACACTATTTATATTAAAAACACAGGAAGCTGGAGCTCCTAGCAAAAATATACATTTCAATTTTGGAGACTGTTCAGACACTGAGAAGAGCTGCCTTCCTCAGTATCAGACCAAGTGGGGGATGAGGATGGTGTGTGTGGCGGGGGAGAGAGGGCGGGGAGGGGAGAATAGGGACCAGAGGGAAGAATTTTGCCCTAGAGTGATCGGGGGTGTGGAAGGGCCCCTGGGGAAGACCAGACAGGACCCAGGAAGCCTGGGCTCTCACCCCACGTCTCCTGCCAGCTTTCTCGGAGACCACAGCCAGCCCCTCATCCCTCCAGATCCACTTCCCTCTGGAAAGGCAGCCTGGGCGGGCTCTGCTCTCCACTGGGCCCCATCCCGAGGTGGAGGTGGCAAGTGCTCATCACAGGGGGACGGACAGACAGGGCAAGGAGCGGGGCTGGACCTGGAGGTCCTGGTCACCCAAGGCGGTGCAGAGAGAGTTCCAGGCGGCCGGCTGGGCCAAATACAAGGAAAGGGGAGCTCAGCAGAGCTGTTCCAACAAATGAGGGTCACAGATGTGCAGGATCTGTGAGCAGGTGCTGGGCTGGGTTCGCAGGACCCCACCCCCTGCCCACCCAGAGATCTGGCCCAGCTCAGGGAACTGGGGTGAAGCTCTGCGGCCATCCCTGGCCCCTCTGGGCCCTCACTTGCCTCCAGGTGAGGGAGAGGGGCAAGGAGGCCCCAGGTAAAGTGAGTTCAGTGCTCTTGGGGTGTGTGCTGGGGGGAGTGTGTGGGCAGGAGCTGCAGCAGGGCTGGAGCAGGGCTGCCTGCTGTGGGCACAGGCGGGTGTGCAGCCAGGCCCTGGCGGGGGCGGGGGGAGAGCTGGGGTGCTGGTGGGTGACCCACCCCATCAACATCCGCCTCCTGTGAATCTCGCTTCTCTTCAGTGGAGGTGTGGGGACCCCCACCCGGAGGGAACGCCACCTCTATCCAGGCTGGAGGAGTGTACCCCAGCGGCCAGCACAGGGGGCCATCAGTGATGCTGGCCTGGAAGCTCAGTGAAAAGACCAGGAGGATGGCAGGTATTGAGGGGGCAGCCGTGGCCTCAGCAGAGCAGTGACCATCTTGGGGAGGTGGCCCCTGCCAGGGACCCAGGGACGAGGGGTTGTTCTGCAGTCAACTCAGGGCTGCTTGGCTTCCCCAGGAAGCCAGGCCCAGAGCGCTTAGTGTTTCTTTGGGGTCCTTGGCTGTGAAGACGGGAGAAGGTGACCATGGAACAAAGGGCAGAATGCACCCCTCCTGCTTGGGCCCTGTTCAAGCTGCTGGTGAAGTGACACAAACTGTATTAGAGGAAGACAAAGAGGGACAGACACGGGGGGAGAGAGAGAGAGAGAGGGAGGGAGGGAGAGAGGCAGGAAGCATGAGACCTACAGTGAGGAAGGAAGAGGAGCAGAGGAACGAGAGCAGACGGAGGCGCTGAGGAGGGAAGGGAGGCTGGGGTTCAGGCAGCCAGAAGCCGTGAGTCCTGCCAAGCGAGAGCGGTCCCGCTGCTCGGGCGCCCAGCGCTCAGGGGCTGGTCACGGGAGAAGCCCGCAGGGCGGGGGGCCCGGTCGCCGCCTTCAGTACATGTCCTTGTAGATCTCCTGGAGCAGGGGGTGCAGCGAGGTCTCGGTCTCGGTCTTCTTGATCCGCTGCATCATCTGGGCGTGCTCCGTGACCAGCTGCCGCAGGTCTGCCATCTTCTGCAGCAGCTTGGGGAAGAGGTACTGCGCGTCGGGGTGGTTGGCCTGCAGGTGGAACTCGAGGGCGCGCAGAATGGTGTCCTGGATGGCCTCCACCTGAGACACGTTCATGAGGCCTGGCCGGTCTGTGGGCACACAGGGCAGGGTCGTGGGAGGGAGGAGGCCCACCTGAGGCTCGGAGGGCGGGGCAGCCCCCTACCCACACTGGTGTGGGCAACCTGGCCTTGGGGACAGTGGGCCTCCCGCCTGGGTCCAAACCCCTTTTCTACCACAGCTTACTAACAAGGCTATGGGCAGATCACTCAGCCTCTCTGGACCTCAGTTTCCTCATCTGTAAAATGGGAATAACAGAAGTGCCTCTGGCATAGAGTCGTTATGAGGATTAAAGAGTTATAATCTAGGGAAATCTGGTGACTCCCTGATGGCACCAGGGATAGGAATCTGCCTGTCAGTGCAGGGGACATGGGTCTGATCCCTGGTCCAAGAAGATTCCACATGCCGTCAAGCAATTCAGCCTGTGTGCCACAACCACTGAGCCCTCGCTCTTTAGAGCTGCAACTGCTGAGCCCACATGCCTAGAGCCTGTGCTCTTCAACAAGAGCAGCCACCATGATGAGAACGTAAAACAGCCCTGGATGATGCAACTAGGGAAAGCCCGTGCAAAGCAACAAAGACCCAGTGTAGCCAAAAATAAATAAATAAAAACAAACTGAAATAGCGCCTGGCATGAAGCAAGTGCCATGCCACTGTCAGCAGCAGTCTGATTATATTTGGTGTGCTGGAATTTGAAAAATTCAGGTAAAACAGAAACTTTCTCTGCCACCAGAAATAACTCCCATCAACACACTGATACGTCTGCTTTTCCTTCTGTCTCATCCGCATATACTAGATAGAGCTGGTCCTGCACACACAAGTGAGTGCTGTGTGTGTTGCACTGCTGCCACCAGGCTGGCTCTGCGCGGGCCAGCCCCCTTTCCCCTCCCCGCCCTGCTTACCTCCGCACAGAATGATGGCCGCGATGAAGAGGGCCAGGTCACTGTCATCAAGTTCCAAGGCGTTGAACTTGACGGCAAACTCGAACTTGGGCTCAATGATGTCACTGAAGGGCTTTCGGAGGCTGCGCAGGAACTCCCGGGTGACAAAGCCAGTGCCGTTGGCCACCAGTAGCCCGTCCTTGTTGACGATGGAGGCCAGCATGGCGAAGATGGCCTCGTGCACGCCATACTTGAGCAGGGTCACCTGATCGTTGAGGAAGAGGTCGCCGAAGCTGGGGATGCTCTTTGCAAACTCGGTGAGCTCACGCACGGTCTCCACCGTGGTGCACTGGCAGCGGTAGAAGACGTGCACGCTGATCTCCTTGTAGGGGGGCAGACTGTTCACCAGCTGCTTCCAGACCAGGCCCTTCTCTGCCTGCCACAGCGTCTCGATGTCGTGGATCACAAAGGGCTGCAAACCAGGCCCCGTCAGAGGCCCGGCCCCGGGTGACCCCCGCCCATGTGTGCTCCCACACCCTCTGCCTCTACTAACGAGCGAGGGGGGAGGAGGCCCACTTCTCCCCGCAGGCAGGCGGGCGGCAGCAGGGCCCAGAGCCTGGGGTGCCGCTGGCTGAGCTGTGACACTCACCGCCGTGTGGCTGGCCTTGCCGGTGAGGATGCCGCGGGCCTTCTTTTTGGTCATGTTGAAGTTCTTCAGGTAGGCGCTGTAGATGTGCTTGGAGAAGGCCCTCAGGTCGGCCACCTGGGGGTTGTGCTGACTCCCCTCATTGGCTGTCAGCCCCGCCACCAGCTTCCTCTTCTCTGCCTCTGGCATCCGGCCGAAACGGATGGCTGCGCAGGGAGGGGGACCGTCATGGAGGGGCCGGCACCTCTCAGGCACGCGGGCCAGAGACAGAGACACGCTTTCAGAAGCTCGAGAGCCAGCAAGCTGGAATGCTGGGGTACTCCTCCAGAGTACAAGTTCTGGAGCGGGGCAGGTCTGCTGGCTATCTTGTTCACAGAGACTAGCACACACGGGCCCTAACTCACAGGGCGACTGAGCCACTGTGGCTGGGAGGCTGGGAGGCCATGCTGCGTGGTGGGGACAGTCGCTGGGATCAGAGGCCTGTGCTTGAGGGCCAGCTTGGCAGGTGGCCCACAGTGTGGCTGGCTTCAGGCAGTCTCCCTCACCTCTCATGAGAAAAGTGCAGCTAATAAACAGATGATCAGAATTAAGTAAGAGTTGACTCATTGGAGAAGACTCTGATGCTGGGAGGGATTGAGGGCAGGAGGAGAAGGGGACAACAGAGGATGAGATGGCTGGATGGCATCACTGACTCGATGAATGTGAGTCTGAGTGACCTCCGGGAGCTGGTGATGGATAGGAAGGCCTGGCGTGCTGCAGTTCATGGGGTCACAGAGAGTCGGACACGACTGAGCGACTGATCTGATCTGATCTGATTCACATAGGAAACACTCAAAAATAACAGACCAGGATGTGAATCTGGCTTATCAGAGAAAACCTGAGAAGTGTTCAGTTACCCCTGAGATCTCCTAGAAAAGCTGCCTCTCCCCACCCAAGAGATAGGGGTCCCAGCTGATACAGACTAAGGGGAGGGATCAAACTCCAGGCCTGCCACCCTCTAAGACATAAGACAGGTAGGTATCTGTGGGTGGAGACAAGTATACAAGAGGACCTCCCCATCCTCTGGAGGTCTGACCCAGAGGGGCAAACGGGGCAGGTGGGCTAGGCAAAATCCTACCAAGTCTGAAGACAAGACTTTGTTGGGCACCTAGTGCACAGGGCAGGGCAGGCTCTGTTTCCCGGAGCACTGGCCTCCAGGAAACTCCGGCCTGGGTCCTGGCAGCTGATACACGTGGTCAGCTCCTGGCTCCTGCCTGCCCGCAACAACCAAGGCCTGAGGGGATCCTGGGCCTTGGCAGTGGCTGTTCACACCCTGTCGGGTCATCCAGGACAGGCTCCAGGAGAGTGGTGGTTCCAACACTACTGGAGTTGGGGTCAATTCCCAGGTCCCTTCTGGGCCAGAAGAGGGTGAGACCTGGGTGCAGACAGGCAACTCCCCGGCCTGGGAGCGTGGCAGGTCCCAAGCAGTCTGGGAAGGCAGACCTCAGGCCAGCCTGTGCTGACTTTAAGACTGAAGGTCCAGATGGGCAAGGTCAACAGCTGACTTGCATGCTGGGCACTGCTCTGAGGGCACCCCCTTCTGTTTCTGGGCTCCTGGAAAAACTAGTTTCAGGTCAGCTCACCATTGTGCGACATGCCCAGTGCCAGGCATTTCTGGAAGCGGCAGTACTGGCACTTGTTGCGGTTCTTCTTCTGGATTTTGCAAATCCGCTCACATTTCTCATATTCCAGCTTCATGCGGATCGTCCGACGGAAGAAGCCCTGAGGGAGTGTGGATGCATCAGGAAGAGAAAAACCACGAGGAAGGGAGAAAGGCTGAGGCTCCTGCCCTGCCTGCTGGATTGTACTCAGGGGCTTGATTATACATTAAGATGAAACAATTCCTGAATTTTGGAAGTAACAGGGGAATAGTTTGAGTGACCTCCGGGAGCTGGTGATGGACAGGGAGGCCTGGCGTGCTGCGGTTCATGGGGTCGCAAAGAGTCGGACACGACTGAGCGACTGATCTGATCTGATCTGATCTGATCATTGGAGAGGAGAGGCAGAAGGAAAGTAAAACAATTCTAAAACTTCTGAAATAATTCAAAATAATATACCATTTTTAAGTGCTTCTTTTTTCGTTTGATGACACCAAACATACTATGGCTAACTTAATTTACTTGTAAATGCATCTGGTTCTGCAGTTTTCTAGGCAGTTGTTTAGTAAAATCATCTGTGAAAGTTTGATGGGTGTGCAGTTAGGAGAAAGAACCCAAAAGCACCCCCTGGAAAAATAATTAAAATGTTTCCTTTTTTATAAAAGAGCCCCTCCTGGGGCCTTGAGGCGCAGGAGGCCCTGACCTCCGGGAGGAGATGCAAGCCCAAGGCCCGAATTCAGTCCTGCACGTCCTCTCCTGTCTGGTCCCCAGGGGGCACCAGCAGCGCAGGTGAGAGGCTGGGTCAGCACTGCCCGTGCCCAGGCCAGGCCAAGTGAGGGAACCCCTCCTCTGCTGCAGGACTCAGAACTCAGCCTGGAACTGGCCCAAAGGCCTGGCTGCCTCCCAGGCAGGAATTTTGCAGTGGGTCTGGTCAGGGCCTTGCCTGGCAGCGGGAAAGCTCTGTCAGGTCAACTCACCATGTGAGCACAGCCTGCCCTCAGCCCATACCTTGCATCCCTCACATGCGTGAACACCGTAGTGGAAGCCCGACGCCTTGTCCCCGCACACCCGACACTCCATGTTGAGGCTGCCACACGAGGCCCCGTCACAGCCCATCTGCAGTTGGTCCAGCAGTGAGAGTGGAGAGCAGCTCTGGGAGAGGTCTGTGGATACAACACAAGGAGAGGTCTGCAGACACACAACACAGGGCAGCGAGGTCTGCAGACACACAACACGGGGCGAGGTCTGCAGACACACAACACGGGGCGAGGTCTGCGGACACACAACACGGGGCGAGATCTGCGGACACACAACACGGGGCGAGGTCTGCGGACACACAACACAGGGCAGCGAGGTCTGCGGACACACAACACGGGGGGGCGAGGTCTGTGGACACACAACACGGGGCGAGGTCTGCGGACACACAACACGGGGGTGAGGTCTGCGGACACACAACACGGGGCGAGGTCTGCGGACACACAACACGCGGGGGCGAGGTCTGTGGACACACAACACGGGGCGAGGTCTGCGGACACACAACACGGGGTGAGGTCTGCGGACACACAACACGGGGCGAGGTCTGCGGACACACAACACGGGGGGGCGAGGTCTGTGGACACACAACACGGGGCGAGGTCTGCGGACACACAACACGGGGTGAGGTCTGCGGACACACAACACGGGGCAGCGAGGTCTGCAGACACACAACACGGGGCGAGGTCTGTGGACACACAACACGGGGTGAGGTCTGCGGACACACAACACGGGGCGAGGTCTGCAGACACACAACACGGGGCGAGGTCTGCGGACACACAACACGGGGCGAGGTCTGCGGACACACAACACGGGGTGAGGTCTGCGGACACACAACACGGGGCGAGGTCTGCGGACACACAACACGGGGCGAGGTCTGCGGACACACAACACGGGGCGAGGTCTGCGGACACACAACACGGGGCGAGGTCTGCGGACACACAACACAGGGCGAGGTCTGCGGACACACAACACAGGGCAGCGAGGTCTGCAGACACACAACACGGGGCAGCGAGGTCTGCGGACACACAACACGGGGTGAGGTCTGCGGACACACAACACGGGGCGAGGTCTGCGGACACACAACACGGGGCGAGGTCTGCGGACACACAACACGGGGCGAGGTCTGCGGACACACAACACGGGGTGAGGTCTGCGGACACACAACACGGGGCGAGGTCTGCGGACACACAACACGGGGCGAGGTCTGCGGACACACAACACGGGGCGAGGTCTGCAGACACACAACACGGGGCAGCGAGGTCTGCAGACACACAACACGGGGCGAGGTCTGCGGACACACAACACAGGGCGAGGTCTGCAGACACACAACACGGGGCGAGGTCTGCGGACACACAACACGGGGGGGCGAGGTCTGCGGACACACAACAGGGGGTGAGGTCTGCAGACACACAACACGGGGCGAGGTCTGCGGACACACAACACGGGGCGAGGTCTGCGGACACACAACACGGGGCAGCGAGGTCTGCAGACACACAACACGGGGCGAGGTCTGCGGACACACAACACGGGGCGAGGTCTGCGGACACACAACACGGGGTGAGGTCTGCAGACACACAACACGGGGCGAGGTCTGCGGACACACAACACGGGGCGAGGTCTGCAGATACACACACACACGTAACACAGGGCAGTGAGGTCTGCGGACACACAGCATGGGGCAAGGTCTGCAGATACACACACATGGTGGCTCGCGTCCTGCCAGGCCTAGGGACCTGGGGAGGTGACCAGAGCCCTCGGGGGAGCATAGGTGGTGAGTAGACACCTATGAATCACAGCCTTGGCTCAGCCACTTGAGGGCTATGTGACCTCTGGGAGTCAACCTTTCGGAGGTTCAGTCTCTTCACCTAGTATGTGGGGTTAATGACGGCTTCTCTGGGAGGAGGGTGAATGTGTCCAAAGCCTTTCCCCTAGACCTGACACCCTGAAGGTGTTCCAGACATTCTGCTCACTATCTGGCTGAGTCTGAGCCTGCCTGGGCAGACTCACCACTGGTGGAGAGAGGGCACGGGGGATGGCTGTGTTTTGGGAGGAAGGCAGCAAGAGGGAAAAAGCAGACAGACTCTCTTAGACTGTCCGTAAGAAGTGGCTCCCTGGTTTACAAGGCTCCACGGGGTGGGCCCATGCAAGACGGTGTGCGGCATGGTTTGCGGGGGCTTCAGAAGCGCCCCCACCCCAGAAGTCTATTCCTGCATGGACTCCAGAGATGCTGTGAAGAGTCTCTCAAGAAGCTCAAGCTCATTGCCACAAAATTTCTTGCTTGACTGAGCAGAAAAAGCAGAAGTCTCAGTCACGCTGACCGGGCAGCAGGCTGAACTTCCTTGAGTGTTTTCCTATTACTAATAAAGGCACAGACGTCTGAGCCCCGGATTGAGAGTGTCAGTGAGGAAAGCAGCTGGCCACAGGGGGCTTCGGGGTATTAGTGTTGCCAGCTGACTCACTAAGGAGGGCAGGGGGCCTTCTCCCTGAACGCCTCCTCGGACGCTCAGAAACGAGCCCTCCCCGGCAAGGGGGCCTGACTGAGCCCCAGCACAACGCTGCTTCATGATGCCACGGGTCGCCCGTCTCCTCTGCCAGGGTAGCCTGACAGCCTGCTGTCCTCTGCCTTCTTCCCTGATGATGCGCACCCTCCTCAGGGGCAGGGGCCAAATCCCCAGAGCAGAGGAGATGGGAGCAGACGGTGCTGCAGGGAGACCCCAGCCGTGGTGGTCAGCCCAGACATAATGTATTCCGGGCTGCCTTCTGCCCTCTCTACAGTACGGTCACTCTGCACAAGATCTTGACTCCTGGGACTTCCCTGGTCGTTAAGAATCTGCCTTTCAGTGCAGAGGATATGAGTTCAATCCCCGGCCGGGGAACTAAGATCCCACATGCCACGGGGCAACTAGAGTGGGGTGCTGCAACTACTGAGCCCGAGGGCGGCAATGAAGACCCTGCATGCCGCCACTAGACCTGATGCACCAAATAAACAAACAGGGCTCCCCAGGGAGGCCAGTGGTAAAGAAACCCGCCTGCCAGTGCCGCAGATGCAGGGGACACAGGTTCACTCCCTGGGTAGGGAAGATCCTGGGAGAAGGAGATGGCAGCCTGCAGCAGCTGCTCGCCTCCCGGCTGTGAGGGCATGGGTGACACGCAAAGCCGGGCCGGTCACAGAGGCCAGGCGCTCCATGGGCTGCAGCTGCGCCGCTCAGCCTGAGGACAGGGGCGCTCACTGCGGGGGGCGGGGGGCCTGGGGGAGGGAGCCCTTCTGGTCTCAGGGACCCATGAGTGCACGTCAGGACATAAGGGCCACAGGGCAGGGCCTCCATCTGCCGGGGCGCTGCTGCTGGACGTAGGGCAGGTGCCTGGCGACTGTGGACTGAGGGTCATCCAGCCGCCTGGGCGCCCGGGCCTCAGTGCCCTCTGGCTGGAGGGGCCGGGCAGGACCCACCACTCCTGGAGGGCATGGGATTCATGTCACCAGCTGCTGGGAGAAAAACGAGACAACACGTGACAAGGCTCTGTGGAGACCTGCGCAGATGTGGGCAGGGAGGGTTTCCGGCACTTCCTCACAATCTGTGTGGTCTGTGTGCGTGTTCGCTTTCTGGCACTTCTCGTAAGTGGTGTTGCTTTTGTGGTTTGCATGTCTGCCTCCCCCGCTAGCCTCAGCACGTCTCTACTCACGTTCTCTTTGGATCTCGAAGGCCACCTGCTCCACCGAACCTGGCTTCACAGTGACCTATCACCCCAGGCTGTTCCCACCTCCCCATGAAGAGGGGTGCTTCCTTGTCCCTGCTGTGGCCCTGGAGGACTCGCAGGCGGCTGGTTACTTGGTTGCTGCTGGCACTGCTTGTGGCAATGTCAACCTGTCTCTTCACTCAATAGACATTTGCTGCGCACCTGCTGAGCGCAGAGCCAGAGTTGGACCCTGCCCTCAACCAGCGGAGGTGAGGAAACCAGGACCCAAGGTAGCAAGCGGCAAGGATGGCTGGCGGCGGGGCAGGCAGCAAGGTGCAGGCCTGCGGGGGAGCTGCTGCTGGGCAAGGGGGTCAGGGAACGTGACCGCTCCTCTCTCTGGGCTCAAAGGTCAGGGCTTCGGACGACCCCCAGCTTGGTTCCAGGTTCTCAGAAGCAGCAGGCCTGGTGTCGGGGGTGAGAATGGACTAAAGAAGAGCCCTGTGGGCAGTTCAGGTCGGGGTCCAAGGCTCAGACCTAAGCTCTGTGCCCTGGGCCTGTCCCCTCTGCAAATGGAGATGACAGCAGCATCTGTCTAGAGTCATGGTGAGGAGCATAGGAGTTAACAGAGAAGCTCCTGGACCTTGGCAGTGCTGGGTAAATACGCTTCGGTGAGGATGGGACTTAAGGTTCTGCAGTTCCCAAGCCTGTGCCCACATGGCAGGGGCCAGGCCTTCTCCTTCCTCTGGCTGCTGGCTCCTCTTCTCCACGGCTTCACAGAAACCAAGACGGGGGTGGTGGGTCTTCTGCTTGTGAGGCCGGGAGAGCTCTGAACGAGACTGGGCACTCCTACTCCGCCTGCCCTGCTCAGCCTGGAAGAAGCCAAGGTGCCAAGCCCTTGTACCAGCGACGCAGGCAATCTCTGGACGGCAGGGAGAGGCCCTGGTGAGTATCCCGGGGGTGGCAGGGAGCACTCAGGAGAGCTGCAAACTGGACTGAGGAGAGACAGGCGCTGGGGAGAGACAGGAGCAGGGCAGCGCCGGTGCCCTGGTACGTCTGCTCCCCGCCAGGTGGTGGAAGGCCATGGGGAGGCAGGGAGGCCTGGGGCGGGAGTGATGGGAGAGCGCCAGCCCCCCAACCTTGCCTGTTTGAGGGGGTAAGAGAACACGAGGAGCTGACACATGGCAGAAAGGGGTCGGGGAGCTGAGGGGTGGGGATGCGCGGAGTGCGCATATCCCGCAGGGGAGGCCTTGCTGTGGGGAACCGGTGTGTTGGGGTGTTCCTGTCACTTCATGGTGAGCTTTCCAAAGATAAAGGTTCTGCTTCTTCCCTGTTCACCACCTGGCTTAAAAGTTTATTCTCCAATCGTCACCATATCCTACCCAAAAGTGATAATGGCAGAGTGTTCCCCACTCAAGGGACCCAGTTCTGAAGGCTCTTTGCCCACCCGTGATCTCCCAGTGGGGGAATCCCAGGGAGAGAGGAGCCTCGCGAACCACAGTCCATGGGGTCACAAAAGAGTCGGCAGGACTGAGCAATTGAGCGTGAACATCATTTCAAACCACCCTAGCAGTCAGTAACTGCCACCATTTAAAGATGAGGGGACCGAGGCCCAGGAAGTTACGGGTTTTGTCCAAGGTCACCTGTGCAGTACATGGCAGGACTGGGATTCGACCCTGAATCCGAGAACCCCTGCAAGGCCTGCGTGTTTGAAGCAACAACGCCCTCTGTTAGTGCACGCCCAGTGTGTCAGGACCTCCACCGGACGCTTCACACATCAGCCTCACGTGACCCATGCAACAACCCTTCAAACAGGTCTTCTAAGACGCTCATAGATGAGGAAACAGGCTCAGAAGGCTACGTGACGTGCTGACAGAGGCTAACTCTGTGTCAGCTCGGCCAGGCTAGGTACCCATGAAATCCAGTTTTTGGTCAAATCCAGTCTAACATGTTACTGTGAAGGTATTTTTTGATACGACTGATATTTAAATCAGGACTCCCCACAATGTGAGAGACCCCTGCCGGTCAGCTGACGGCCTTAGGAAAACGAGATCAAGGCCTCCGCAAGGCAGAAGGAATGCTGCCTGCAGGCTGCTTCCAACTGGAGCGCCATCATCACTGCCCCGAGGCCTCCAGCCTGCTGGCCTGCCTGCAGAATTTCAAGTCACCAATTGTCATAATTACATGATCCAATTCCTTAAAATAAATCTCTCTCTCTCTCTCTCGCTACACACACGTGTACACACACACACACACACACACACACACACGCTCTTGGTTCTTTCTCCACAGAACCCTAACACTGTGGCAGACTAAGAATTATAACTCAGAACCCCCAGGGCTGAGCTCTGACCCCTGGCACTGGATGACCACCCATACCTACGTGTGCGTGCCTGTGTGTACTTGTGTTCATAACTACTAATCAATAGTTTGTGACTAGGATCAGTGAGGAGATGAGTCACTGCCGAGTGTATTACTGGAGTGTTTGGACTCAGCATAAGCAGTAGCCCCGTTGTGCAGAGTGAAGTATCAGTTGCACCATCTCTGATTACAAGTTCAGCAAATAGACACGACTGACCTTACTCACGTCACGGCTCCCCTGCCTGTCTATCTAGTCTGCATTGCTGGAGGCATGCTGTTGTCAGAGCTGGGAGGGCGGCCCAGAGGGAACAGCCCTGTCTATTTACTTTGCTGGCAGAGCCCCCACAGCAAACAGCTTCTGAAGACAGGGCCAGTTCTGTGGAACTCTGGGGCTGGGTGAGCCGGCAGTCTCCTGTTTGCCTGGCCTGCAGGCTCCACAGGGCAGGTACACAGCCACGCCCTCCCCTGGATGGCCAGCCCCTGTGGACCCCCGTCAGGCACTGCTGAGTGAGAGGAAGTGCCAAGGATGGGAGGAAGGACACTCTGACCCCTGACCTACCCCTTGGGTGTGACTGGGAGGTTTATCACTGCCGCCGGAGGGGAGGGGGTGGGAGAGGCAGGTTGAGGGCTGGCTCAGCGCCCCCGCCGGCCGAGGACTCGGGCATGCGAGCGTCCTGGCTACTGAGTGCTCACATGAGGCCTGTCCTGCCCACCTCCTGGAAGCGGGCATGCTTGGCGGGTGCTGAGCTCGGTACAGAGGTGCACAGCGTCAGTGCAGAACCTCTGGGGGGGTCAGAGGGAGCCAAACTATGCGGCCTGCCTGCTGTTTCAGGGCTTGAGACGGCGCCTCATCCTCTTGGGTCCCTAAGGGAACTCCAGAGGCCAAAGTCACAGACTCACGGGAGGAACAGGGAACCGGCAGGTGCTGGCACACCCGCGGCCGGTCACACACCACTGTGACTCCTCGCCCGCCGGCCCTTGAGATGCACAGGATTTCTGGCTGCAGCGTCCCCGACCAGGGATCGAACCTGGGCCACTAGAGTGAAAGCCGGAAATCCTGACCACGAGGCCACCAGGGAAGTTCCAGGACGCAGCCTTAAAGGGTGAAGAGACTGAGACTGGAGAGGTGAGGCCCTCTCCAGAGGCCCGCGGTCCAGACTGGTAGATCTGAGGCTCCTGCCCTGGGTGCTGGGAAGCCCGACACAAGAAGCTCTGTTACGTGGGCCCCTCACCTGCTGGCTGCTTTGTTGTTTATTTTTTTAAGAAAACAACTAGTTTATTTCACCCTTTTAAAGAAAGTGATTCATTTGCTTTTTAAGTTATGAGACTGCTGCAGGCTTGCTGGGAAATACATAAAAGGGCACGCATGCAGCGCGTGACAGAGCCCCCCACCACAATCCTACCCCTCTGAGCAGCCCCCAGTCCTCCGGCTGTTCTCTTCCAGTGCCTTCCAAGGTACGTGAGGATTTTTAAACAGTGGGATCCTCAAGCAGTTGGGAGCTTACTTCCCTGTCTGTGCATACAGACCCACCTCAGTCTTCCTTCTGACCGCACGGCACCCCACTGCACGGCTCTCCCACAGTTTACATAACCAGCTCCCACACATGGGCGCTTTCCAATTTTCTACTATCATGAACGCCGTGGCTGTGGATGAGTGTGGAAATCTCTGTGCACCCTGAGCGAGTATTTACACTGGATACATTCCTCAAAGAGGAGCTGCAGGACCGAAGTAGCACACGCTCAGAAGTGCTGGCCTGCACTGCCAAGCCGCCCTTCCTGCTTCGGGGGCTGCAAGGCCAGCCGGTCCTCGATACCAAACTCGCACGCTAAATGACATCTCATCTGAAGAGTCCTTCTTGGCTGTCCAGTAGACTGAGAAATGTTTCCTGTTTTCTGGCCATTTGTCTGTCTGTCCTACCATCAACTGCCTGCTCCTGCTTTTCTGGTGGGGGGCTTGCCTTGTAGAATTTTACATACTATGGCTTTCACTTCAGTGATTAGGCTGAACAATCCCCTCCTGTTTCAATTACTGAACAAGCAGGTCTTTCTACCGCCAAGTCATTCATTTATTGATACACTGAATCTACTAAACGCCACATCATACAGAGCACTGTGAGATCAGCTGGGCAAATTCTGCCTCAGACACCTCCCTGTGTGCCCGAAAGCCCACCAGCTCCCCACGACTCCATCACCTCACTTGCCTCGCCTGCTTCTGCACCAGCTACCGCACGCTGCTCTGCATGTGAACAGGCTACCACTGGGGGATACGGTCCCCCAAGGTGTGCAGGAACCACGGGACCAGACACCACGCTGGTAACTTCTCCGTGCCTGAGGAGGGTGTGGGCCAGGGTAGGCAGTGAGGTCACCAACCCGGGCCCTCTCTTCCCCTTCTCTCTCCCCTGGTGTCCTTGGTGACATCTCTTGCTCCTTCTTAGCCCCCAGTGGCTCCCCTCTGCCTCCTAACCCTCCATGCCTATCTCCAGTTCAGACAGTGTGGGCTGTTAGCTCTGCAGGACCGACGGCTGCAGGTTTAGCTAGTCCTCTCTTCTGAGGAAGGTTGTTCTGCAAAGCCATCCCAGGTACCAGACACCCAACAGGGAGCAACCCTGGGGGTGGGGGAACACCCTCTCTCGGAGCCTGAAGTCACAGCAGCATACTTCCCTCAAGCCTGGGTGTCTGGTGGGACTAGAGGGACTGGAGAATGGCTTTCCAGTTGTTCTGCCCCACCCTGTGCCCTGAGGAGGAGGAACCTCTGCAAAAGCCGGACTCCTGCTGTGCAGGTTCAGAGCAGTGTGATCCAGGGATCCAGGCCTCTAGTAGCTGCGGTCTGGGTGGGAGTCTGGGTGGGGGAGGTGGCGGGGGCCAGTACGACCTCAACAGCCCCCATCTGTCCTGCCTCAATTCTTGACCCCATCCGCCTCCTTCTCCCCATGCAGAGCCAGGGGGCCAGAGCCATCTCTGTGGGGCCAGCCCGCTCCTCTGCCCACGTCACCACTTGCAGTTGGGATCCCCTTCAGCTGAAACCAGCAGCGAGGTCGGGATGCCCCTCCGGGCAGCACGTCCTCTACTGACCCAGAGCTCCCTCTGCGGGAAGGGAGCAAGGATCAGTGAATGCAGCAGCACTCGGGTGGAGGGAGCGGGAGAGAGCTGGGGTGAGGCAGCGAGGGAAGGGGCGGCATCAGCAGCAGGGAGAGCCAGGGGCTGAGAGGGGGCGTCTGGGAGACCTTGGCGGTGGACCCACATCATGGCGATGGGAGGAGGAGGATGACAGAGCGGCACAAGGTACCAGAGGAAGGTGTCTGCACTGATGCTGGCAGTAGACACCGGGGAACCAACAAGTGAGGCAAGAGAAGCTAAAATCTGCCTGGCTGCACAAAAGTGCTATTAATTCCAGTCATTCTCACTAACTGCTTCAGATCAGATCAGATCAGATCAGTCGCTCAGTCGTGTCCGACTCTTTGCGACCCCATGAACTGCAGCACGCCAGGCCTCCCTGTCCGTCACCAACTCCCGGAGGTCACTCAGACTCGCATCCATCGAGTCAGTGATGCCATCCAGCCATCTCATCCTCTGTCGTCCCCTTCTCCTCCTGCCCTCAATCCCTCCCAGCATCAGAGTCTTCTCCAATGAGTCAACTCTTTGCATGAGGTGGCCAAAATACTGGAGTTTCAGCTTTAGCATCATTCCTTCCAAAGAAATCCCAGGGCTCATCTCCTTCAGAATGGACTGGTTGGATCTCCTTGCAGTCCAAGGGACTCTCAAGAGTCTTCTCCAACACCACAGTTCAAAAGCATCAATTCTTCAGCACTCAGCCTCTTCACAGTCCAGCTCTCACATCCATACATGACCACAGGAAAGACCATAGCCTTGACTAGGCGAACCTTTGTTGGCAAAGTAATGTCTCTGCTTTTGAATATGCTATCTAGGTTGGTCATAACTTTCCTTCCAAGGAGTAAGCGTCTTTTAATTTCATGGCTGCAGTCACCATCTGCAGTGATTTTGGAGCCCAGAAAAATAAATTCTGACACTGTTTCCACTGTTTCTCCATCTATTTTAGCATCTGCCAAATTACAAAGCACCCTGACGACGTGTCACTAGCACCAGATGAACTGAGTTGTGTATTCTGTCTAATCCTAATCATCACACGTACAGGTGATCTTTCTGGATGCTGCTGATGCACATTTGTCCTGGGCCCCTTGTAGTATGAGAGGTGGAATATCAAGAGCATTACCAATGCTAACTCGTTCAATTCCCACAAAAGCCTGTGTGTACACCTGCTATAACCCATGTTCTACAGGAAGAAGGGAGACAACTCGCCCAAGATCCTGCAGCTGATGAGCAGCAGAGCCGGGCTGCCCGGCTCTGGCCCTTACCCACCCTGCTCCCCTGCCCCTGATGACGACGCTGTTTGTGGCGGGCCAGGCTCCCCGTCCTGACTCCGTCTGCGTCCCCGGCACCCCCCTCACCTGTGTAGCTGCTGGAAGGAAGTGAGTGCTCTGGTCCCCCGTTGAGCTCTGGGGCTCCTTCTGCCTTTGCCGCTTCCGCTTTCTCCTCCTCTGGCCGGGCCTCAGGGGCTTCCTCCGGGGGCTGCTCCATGGCTGACTTCCCCTGGGCGCCACGCCTGCAGGCCCGGTCATAGCTCTGGCATCATCTGGGTCTGAACGCAGACGGATCTCTACAGGGCAGTTCCCGTCAGCCTGGACAAAGGGGAAGACAGGAAAAGGTTGGGGAACATGAGAGGGTGACAGAGTGGGAACGGATGGGGAGAGAAGCCCCCACCCGGGAGGGGCATGTTCTGCTGCCCCTGCTGGGGCCAGAGGGCCTCAGGCCTGCAGTGAGCCAGTCTCCACTCCTGGTATCACGGGTCACTGCGCCTCCACCCTTTGCCCACCTGGCTCTTGCAGCAGGTTTGTGGGCTTCAGAGCAGTCTCTGTGAGCCAGGTGTGGTGGGTGACTCGCCCCTGTAAAACCTTCACCATGCCCTGCTCTTTGAGCCTCCTGAGCCTGCAGGAGCCATATGAGAACAGCCTGAGGGCCTTTGTCAAATTCTCCAGCCCCTGCTGGAGGTCCTGTATGCATCAGGCCTCCCAACCCCCATCCTGTCCCCACCAGGCCCAAGAATTCTCTCTCTTCTAAGCACCCCGCTTGAAGGCAGTGGATCCCACCCTTCCTGACTCTGGGAGAAGGAAAAAGACACGCTCCCTGCCCACTAGGCCGGCCGCTGACAGGTCTGCAAGCAGCGCAGAGCCACCGGGCAAGGGGCGATGCACACTGTCCCGGAATCTGGTGAGCCCCACACGTCACCCTGGAGGAGGCAGTTCCAACCCTCAACCAGTGTTGTCCACAAATCACATATAAGCGATGGGGAGTGAGGCCGCGAGATGTGGGGAGAGTCTGGCAGGGAACGCCTCTCGGAGATACAACCTGAGAAGAGACGCGGAGGTGGCACACTGAGGGATGCCCGTTGGCAGGGCGAGGGGCGCTACAGGAGAGAGGGCTTGAAGGGACGGCGGGGAGGGCGGGCTGAATCCCCGCATGCGCACTTCAAGTCACAGGGCGCGGGACCAGACCCAGGAAACAAACAGCAGGAGAGACCTGGCTCAGGGAAACTCAAGCGCCTTCGGGACCGCACCCTGGATGTCCCAGGCAGCTCAAACTCAACCGACCCAAACAGAGGCCACGTTCTGGCCCCGAGCTGGCCCTTCCCTCTTCTGGTAATCCCAACCTCTGTGACCCAGACGCCCACCACCCACCTATCCGGCTTCCCACCAAAGCCGGAAAGTGGGAACCCACCTATCAAAGCAGGAAAGTGGGAGCCACTTGAGACTCACCTCTCTCACCCTGTTCTAGACTTGCAAACTTGGCTATACTGGAATCATTGGGGAGCTATCCTCATAGATTCTCATTCAACTGGTTTGGGAGCAGCTTGGCCTCAGGATTTTTTAATTCCCCTGGGGAACGTAATGCACAGCCAAGCTTGAGAACCCGTGCTACAGTAAAGCAACTTCCAGTTGGCGGTAAATCGTTTCCTCTTAATCACTGCTTCACACCAGGCCTTCGTCTTCCCTTGTGTGGACTGACACAATGACCTCTTAAATTGGTCTCCCAAAGGCAGCTTGGAAATTCAGCGCCAGACTCTAAGCGCCGGGGAGCTAGGAATCTGCAGTTGCGTGTGTGGGTGCAGTCACTGACAAGACAGCGCAGGATGGAGTTCAGCTCACTGAGGACTGACGTGCCACAGGAGGGCGGGGTGCCAGAGCGGGGACAAGGCGGCGTCCAGAGATGGAGACGCTGGGGATGGAAGTGTGGCAGGGACAAGGGGGAGGGTAGTCAACCATGTCAAATGCTGCAGAGTTTAAGGGTGATAAACAGATACACGGCCACTGAATTTGGTAACTGTGAGGTTATCTCTGACCTTGTTATACAAATTTCAACCAAGTGGGTGGGACAGAAAGCAGGGCTCTGAAGAGTAAGTGGCAGCAAGTAAGCTGGGACAGTGAAGGAGACTTATTGTTAAATGATTATATCAGGGGAAACAAATTTATAAGAGGATGTAGCTTGGAAAACTAGCAAAGCCACGAGGAGGTTTTTTGGAATAGAGGAGACCCGAGTAAGCTGTGGCTAAAGGAGAGGTCTTCTGAGAAAGACAGTCTGAAGAGTCAAGGGGGAAGCCGGGGCAGAACGACTGATGGGAGGGGAATAACTCAAGGGCACAGCACGAGGAAAACACGAAAAGCTGCAGCACTGTCTGTGTGGAGGGGTGCTAAAGCTCACAGGGAACGGCCACACTTTTTAGTTAACCTGAGTATAAGGGATAGTTGTCTACTGAGAGTAAAACACAGGACTTGAAGAAAGCAGAGAGGCTGGATGCTGCTGCTAAGTCACTTCAGTTGTGTCCGACTCTGTGCGACCCCAGAGACGGCAGCCCACTGGGCTCCCCGGTCACTGGGTAGAGGTAGGGAATTAACTGGACAGAAATAAAAAGAATTACATAGAAAGGCTAGGGTAAATAAACCAGCGAGGTACTGGCATAAGAACAGATAATCATTGGAAGAGAATATACAAAGTCCACAAACAGATACAAATGCATACAAGACAGGACTTTAATGTTATAAAGATGGCACTCCAGGGAGGGACAGATTGAGAGAGTAACTCTGAAACGGTACAGCACCATATGCGACACAGACACCAGTGGGGATTTGCTGTGTGACGCGGGGAGCTCAAACTCTGTAACAACCTAGGGGGCGGGAGGGGTGGGAGGCAGGAGGGAGGGTCAGGAGGGAGGGGACATGTGTATACCTAGAGCTGATTCATGTTGCTGTTTGACAGAAACTAACACGATAGAAGGCAAGGGCACCCCACTCCAGTCCTCTTGCCTGGAGAAGCCCATGGACGGAGGAGCCTGGAGGGCTGCGGTCCATGGGGTCACTAGGAGTCAGACATGACTGAGCGACTTCACTTTCACTTTTCACTTTTATGCATTGGAGAAGGAAATGGCAACCCACTCCAGTGTTCTTGCCTGGAGAATCCCAGGGACGGGGGAGCCTGGTGGGCTGTCATCTATGGGGTTGCACAGAGTCAGACACGACTGAAGTGACTTAACAGCAGCAGCAACATGATATTGTAAAGTAATTATCCTCCAATTAAAAATAAATACACTTATTTTTTTAAAAAGATGGCTGCTGCTGCTGCTAAGTCGCTTCAGTCGTGTCCGACTCTGTGCGACCCCATAGACGGAAGCTCACCAGGCTCCCCTGTCCCTGGGATTCTCCAGGCAAGAACACTGGAGTGGGTTGCCATTTCCTTCTCCAATGCATGAAAGTGAAAAGTCAAAGTGAAGTCGCTCAGTCGTGTCCGACTCTTAGCAACCCCACGGACTGGAGCCTACCAGGCTCCTCCGTCCATGGGATTTTCCAGGCAAAAGTACTGGGGTGGGGTGCCATTGCACTCCAAACCAAAAAGAAAAGACAGATTCTTAAGGAAATAATACGGGGACAAGTGAGTAGCCATCTGGATCCCTACCTTATATCTTACACCAAGACAAGGTCCAAATAAATCAAAGGTTTTAAAGTTAAAACAAAAATACATGAACTATAAAAAAAGTGTTGAAAAGCTAAGTGGAGGAAAAGTGAAGATTGATACTAAAATCCACAAAATTTAATGGGTAAAAACTTATGGGTAAAAAAATTAACAAATGCTATTCCATAAAAATACAAACTTACTACAAAGTAAAAAAAACAAAAAACAACCAAAAAACAAACCAAAAAAAAAAAAAAAAACCCTCAGGGACTTCTCTGGTCCAGGGGCTAAAGTCCGCACTCCCAACACAGGGGGCCTGGATTTGATCCCTGGTCGGGGAACGAGTGCCCACATGCTGTGAACAACAGTTCCTGTTGCAACTAAGACCCAGCACAGCCAAACACACACACACACACACACAAAACCCAGAAGAGAAAAGACAAAAACAGGTAACAGACTGGGAGATATGTTTGCCAATTCATCAGACAAAGGGCTAACTGCTCTAAAATCCTTTCTAAAAATTAAGTAAAAGACCAGCAATCCAACAAAAAACTGGGCCCGAGATACAAAAAATATAGAAAAAAGGTATATGTTTACTCCTTAAATATATGAAAACACACTCAACATTATTTATAAAAGGAGAAATACAAATTAAAACATCACTAAATATACTTTTTTTTTGCGACACCATGGCAGCCTGTGAGAGCTTAGTTCCCCAACTAGGGACTGAACCTGGGCCCTTGGCAGTAACAGTGCAAAGTCCTAACCACTGGACTGTCAGGGAATTCCCTGAAATATACATTTTACAATCAGATTAAAACAAACGCTAACACTCTGGCTATGCACTTGGGGAAATACCATCTCACATGTCCCTTGTGGGAAGGTAAATTAGCACGACCTCTAAAAAGGGTAATTTGGCTACATCTCTTAAATTACTGGACACGTTCCCTTTGACCCAGAGATACCATTTCTAGGTTGTCTCTTACAGCCATCCTTCCACTGAAGCATAGTGACACACAGTGTTAGCACAAGGTTACTCATTACAGAATTATTTGACTGGCATGGGTGGGGAACAAGTTAGATATCCATTAACAAGGGACAGCCATAAACAAGGATGATGATGTTTATGGACTGATATGGGAGTATCTCTAAGATATATTAATTAGAGAAGAAAGCAATTTGCAAAATGAAGTGAAGAGCTATGAAGTGAAGTCGTGAAGTTGCTCAGTCGTGTCTGACGACTCTGCGATCCCATGGACTGCAGCCTACCAGGCTCCTTTGTCCATGGGATTTTCCAAGCAATAGTACTGGAGTGGATTGCCACTTCCTTCTCCAGGGGATCTTCCCAACCCAGGGATCGAACCAGGGTCTCCTGCATTGTAGACAGATGCTTTACCGTCTGAGCCACCAGGGAAGAGCTATACTTTGTGCAAAAAAGATATACCGAAGCTGGATTTGGTCTGATAAGATAGTGCTGGAAAGCTACTTAAGAACTAGGAACACTGGTTGCCTCTGGGGGGGTGGTGGGGGACTGAGTGTCTGGGTCAGAGATTTTTCACCATTTATTTTTTTAAAAATTTTGTTGGGGTATAGTTGATTTACAATGCTGTGTTACTATGATACCTTTTAAATTCTAAACTTTAAGCATTCCTGAAAATAAATTGGAATAAAATGAAAAGGCAAAACTTACAAACGATAATGTGGAAGATGAGAGGACGTGGTGAGCATTAAACTGCTCACGCCCTTTCTCAGGAGACAGCTGGAGATGCTGATGAGCGTGACGGTTCAGTCAAATGGACACAGAAAAGTTTCAAAGGTAACTACTAAGACAATGCAAACAGAATGTGTGATTTCCAAATTATTCCAGCAGAATGGGAGAGCTTGGGAGAAGTCATGTGAAACTCTGGCTTTGACTGAGGAAAGTCTCACATGGATGGGAGCCTTAACAACTGCGTGCAGTGGAGGATGGTGGACTGGTCCTGTGACAGAAAGGCCGTGGTGGTGGGAAAACCGGGAGGTTTCAAGCCAAGTCTGCAGTCCGCTTGACTCAGCTAGTATGAACAGTACTGTACCAGCCTTCATTTCTCAATTCTGGTAAGTGTGTCTGGTATATGGGAACTCTGTACAATCTTTTCAGCATTTCTATAACCCGAGACTTTTTCAAAATACAGATTAAAAAAAAAATTTTTTTTTAATCTGGCTTTCTTGTTTCTCTTAAAAATTAAGCAGACCTGGCCAATGCACGCACTCCTGGGCTGCTTCCCTCATTCACGAAGCATGAACTGCTGCCCTCACTTGCAGGGATGGGAGTCTGGTTAGTGTAAACTGATTCCTCAAGGATCACTCTCTGATCATCCCTGGGCACTCAACCTGGGAATCACCGGACCTAGAGCGAGGGCAGTGCTCAGAGGAGCCGCTGCTGCCACGTGACCCTGACTGATGAGCAAGTGGCCACCTGGGGCAGTCACCCCCAGGTGCTACGGATTCCAACTCTCCTTATATATCACTGAGCCCTCTCACGTTCTGTTGATCAGCTATGTGCTTAGCTACACACTCAATTTCCCACGCTGTCCAGCAGTTACAGTGCTCAGGTGACGATTCTGACCAACCATATGCAAACGGAAATCTGCTAGAAGGGTCTGCTGGAAACTCGAGCCTGAGCAGACAGCTCCAAAGGGTGAGACTCAAAGTAGGAAGGAGCTGCCGGGTCGCCACAGCATTGTGGAGCTGTGGAACTAGCCCTGGAACATCGGTCTCCAGACCACTTATTAGGTGGAAAAATTAAATGCTAATATCCCAAGGCCCTGTTGGCCAGATTTCAGTTTCATGCAATTGAACACCGCCCGAGCTGACACAGCAGCAGGACAGAAGAGGGGAGTGGGAGCGTGGGCAGGGTGGTGCCAGCATGGGAAAGGACCTCGGTGACCACCGAGAGCAGTGTGTGCCTCTCCTGGCACATAGGAAACCCTCGACAGAAACTAGCGAGTATCCAAACAACAAGGACCAGAGACACGATACCTCTCGCTTCACAGAGAGGACCAGAGACAGGATTCCTCTCACTTCACAGAATGAAAAAGCCTGGAGGTGGGGGGCGGGCAGGCCGGGTGAGGGGTGAGACCTCCAGCCGGGCTCGTGGCTGAGGCATCCAGGAGACTTCTGACGAGCAGTGTCAGGGCTGCGCCATGTGGTGACGGGGGCGGGCAACGGGACCTCCATGAGCCCCAGACGTGCTGGGGGCCCTGACCACACAAATGAGTGCACGAGGCCAATCTGAATGAGTGCACGAGGCCGATCCGAACAGACTGCTTTGGGATCTGTGTAGACGGGGTGTTGGTGGAGACAGGGAAATCCCACAGGGCCACAAGGACTGGGGCCCCCTTGGAGGAGGAAAACAGGAGGAAAAACCACACTTGCCCATAGAGATACTTGACACAGTATTTTCTCACACATTCCCTCGCACCCTCTGAGTGACCCTGGGGCACAGGACAGAGTTCACTGTCAGGACCGACCCTGGAGGCGGGCAGGAGCTGATCGAGGTCCCTCCGCAGGGCAGGCTTGGCCCAGTCCTCACAAGCACACTCCCCCCAACCCCTGGTCAAGGCCAGCCCCAAGGGCTCCCCTAGGCAGATGAACAAAGAGACCAAAAGCGCAGGCCCGTCCACCCTGACAAGCATCTCTCAGAGAACATGCTGGAGGATGCAGCAGAGGACTGCAGGCTGTAGACCCACAGGGCCCAGGTTCAGCTGGCCTTCCAGGAGCTGCGAGCGCGAGGCCGCCTTATGCACCCGACAGCCCCGAGCCCTGGCGTCCTGTCCGCAGACCTGCTGGCAGAATGTTCTTTCACCACAACCAGAGGAGCTCTTCTCAGGTTCTGGGGGGACAAGAGGTGGCCTCCTGAAATCAGATGCGATTCTGGGCTCTGGCTACAGTTCGGGGCTTGGGGCCGGGGTCTTTGGATTCCAGGCGGATGTCCCTGCCCAGCCTGGAGCTGTCCCTCTCCTGTGACTGCTGAGGGGGAGCTGCAGTATGGCTGTTCTAAAACCCACAAACACAGCCCTTGGGGCTGCTGCTCACTCAGATGTAACCCTAAGCTGTGGCCCATCCCTGCAATCTGCCAGAAGCCGTCCACTGTCACACAGCCCGTTGCAGCTGAGGTCTGCCCTCTACCCAGCAGCCAAGGCCGCCCTTCCCCCTGAGCCCAGGCCCAGAAGCTGGGTTTTTGCAGGTAGCTGCCACCCCACCCACCACTCTCCCTGCAATAAACCCGGTTCCCTTCTTCCTTTCTTCGGCCCTGGGACTAAAAATAGCACCAAGCACTAGGTTTAACATTTATGTGGCTGAGAAACCTTGGTCTTTGCTGTTGCACCCCCAGCACTGTGCCAGGGCCAGACACCATCTCCTTGGGACACAGCTTGGCCCCACGTGAGAAGCTGGTGCTGCCCTCCAACAGGACACGGGTCCTGCAGCCAGAATGAGAGGGGTGCTGCTCTGCGGCTGTTGGACAGAAAATGAAGTCTCCATCAAAAGAAACTCTCACGAAACAAACACCTGGGCTACTCATCCTGGCCTGCACACACACTCAGGCAAGTTTGCTAAGCAAGCATCCTGCCCTCTTGCCCCTTCTGGGCAGGCAGCACCACTCCATCCATTTCGCACATGGCAGGCAGACTTCCTAGGCAGAGGGAGTGAGCAATTTAACCCAAATGGCCCAGAGCTCCAGAGAGGCCTGATCTGGAGCCTGACCAACCAAGCCACCTGGGACCCTAATCCTCCTACCAAGTGATCCCCAGGAAACGGCACTCCCTGATGCCAGCAGCAGGCTGAATGCTTTGAGGAGGGTCAGCCCGTATGCTCGACCCACTCAGCAGTGGTGCATCAAATTCACCAAGGGCTCAGTACACATCAGGCTGTGGGTATGCTGACACATCTCACCCTCACAACAGCTCTAAGAGTCAGGTGACGTCCGCTTCAGTTCAGTTCAGTTGCTCAGTCGTGTCCGACTTTTTGTGACCTCATGGATTGTAGCATGGCAGGCCTCCCTGTCCATCACCAACTCCTGGAGTTTACTCAAACTCATGTCCATTGAGTCGGTGATGCCATCCAACCATCTCACCCTCTGTGGTCCCCTTCACCTCCTGCCTTCAATCTTTCCCAGCATCAGGGTCTTTTACAATAAGTCAGTTCTTCGCATCAGGTGGCCAAAGTATTGGAGCTTCAGCATCAGTCCTTCCAATGAATATTCAGGACTGATTTTCTTTAGGATTGAGTCCTAAAGAATTCATCCAGCCCAGCATTTTGCATGATGTACTCTGCATATAAGTCAAATAAGCAGGGTGACAATATAGCCTTGACATACTCCTTTCCCGATTTGGAACCAGTCTGTTGTTCCATGTCTGGTTCTAACTGTCGCTTCTTGATCTGCATACAGATTTCTCAGGAGGCAGGTAAAGTGGTCTGGTATTCCCATCTCTTGAAAAGTCCAAGGGACTCTCAAGAGTCTTCTCCAACACCACAGTTCAAAAGCATCAATTCTTCAGCACTCAGCTTTCCTTCTAGTCCAACTCTCACATCCATACATGACTAATGGAAAAACCGTAGCTTTGACTTGACAGACCTTTGTTGGCAAAGTAATGTCTCTGCTTTTTAATATACTGTCTAGGTTGGTCACAGTTTTTCTTCCAAGGAGTAAGTGTCTTTTAATCCCATGGCTGCAGTCACCATCTGCAGTGATTTTGGAGCCCCCCAAAATAAAGTCTCACTGTTTCCATTGTTTCCCCATCTATTTGCCATGAAGTGATGGGACTGGATGCCATAATCTTTGTTTTCTGAATGTTGAGCTTTAAGCCAACTTTTCACTCTCCTCTTTCACTTTCATCAAGAGACTCTTTAGTTCCTCTTTGCTTTCTGCCATAAGGGTGGTGTCATTTGCGTATCTGAGGTTACTGATATTTCTCCCGGCAATCTTAATTCCAGCTTGTGCTTCATCCAGCCCAGCATTTTGCATGATGTACTCTGCATATAAGTCAAATAAGCAGGGTGACAATATATAGCCTTGACATACTCCTTTCCCGATTTGGAACCAGTCTGTTGTTCCATGTCTGGTTCTAACTGTCGCTTCTTGATCTGCATACAGATTTCTCAGGAGGCAGGTAAAGTGGTCTGGTATTCCCATCTCTTGAAGAATTTTCCAGTTTGTTGTGATCCACACAGTCAAAGGCTTTGGCGTAGTCAATAAAGCAGAAGTACATGTTTTTCGAACTCTCTTGCTTTTTCAATGATCCAACGGATGTTGGCAGTTTGATCTCTGGTTCCTCTGCCTTTTCTAAATCCAGCTTAAACATTTGGAAGTTCACGGTTCACGTACTGTTGAAGACTGGCTTGGAGAATTTTAAGCATTACTCACTCTGCTAGCATGTGAGATGAGTGCAATTGTGCAGTAGTTTGAACATTCTTTGGCACTGCCCTTCTTTGGGATTGGAATGTAAACTGACCTTTTCCAGTCCTGTGGCCACTGCTGAATTTTCCAAATTTGCTGGCATATTGAGTGCAGCACTTTCACAGCATCATCTTTTAGGATTCGAAATAGTTCAACTGGAATTCCATCACCTCCACTAGCTTTGTTCATAGTGATGCTTTGTAAGGCTCACTTGACTTCACACTTCAGGATGTCTGGCTGTAGGTGAGTGATCACACCACCGTGATTATCTGGATCATGAAGATCTTTTTTGTATAGTTCTTCTGTGTAGTCTTGCCGCTTCTTCTTAATATCTTCTGCTTCTGTTAGGTCCTTACCATTTCTGTCTTTTATTGAGCCCATCTTTGCATGAAATGTTCCCTTGGAATTTCTAATTTTTCTTGAAGAGATCTCTAGTCTTTCTCATTCTATTGTTTTCCTCTATTTCTTTGCACTGATCACTGAGGAAGGCTTTCTTCTCCCTCCTTGCTATTCTTTGGAACTCTGCATTCAAATGGGTATATTCTTCCTTTTCTCCTTTGCCTTTTGCTTCTCTTGTTTTCTCAGCTATTTGTAAGGCCTCCTCAGACAGCTATTTTGCCTTTTTGCATTTCCCTTTCTTGGGGATGGTCTTGATCCCTGCCTGCCTCCTGTACAATGTCATGAACCTTCGTCCATAGTTCTTCAGGCACTCTTTCAGATTTAATCCCTTGAATCTATTTGTCACTTCCACTGTATAATCGTAGGGGATTTGATTTAGATCATACCAACAGGTGCTGTTATTATCTCCATTTAACTGATGAGGAAACTGTGGCACAGAGAGGGAAAGTAATCGAGTCAAAGTCACACAGTAACTGGAAAAGCAGGACTTGAGGCCAGGCAGGTTGGCTCCAGTCTTAATCATTATACTGTGTGCCGTGCATGTGGTGCTGGGTTAGCCTTGGACCAGCAGCTGGCACGCTCCTGCCCTGTTAGATCCGTGAGCCTCAGTCTGGAATGCCATCCCCGCCTCTAGCTAAAGGCTACTTTTCTTCCAGAGCCGCTTGCACCTCCTTCTTTAGAGAGCTCGCCTTCACTAGCCCCATGGTGATCCCTTCTACTGCAAACCTGAGCCAGGCCCTCCAGATCTGCGGTTACCACACTGAACTGCCACCTCTGTTAGCTGGTTTGTTCTCACCATGTAATCAGTCTCCCAGATAATGCCTTCCATCTATCTTGCAGAGTTAGGTCCTCAGCACTTGCCAAAGTGCCTGGTACTTAATGGGTGCTCAGCATACACTCATTGAATGAATAAACAGACCAAAAACATCAACCTCAGCCACATCATGCCCAGCTGTAAGAGCTGCCACTGTATCTGTTCTCACGCATCGCTGCCCTTGAGATGGTGCCCGGCAGCCTGTGTGTCAGGCCTGGGGTCAAACCCTGGCTCTGCTCCTCCCTCTCTGTGACTTGGGGGAGACACCAACCCCTCAGTTTCTCAGCCCTAAAGCTGGGGTATGCCCACTTAATCTGAGTGGCCATTGTGTGGAGAAGACAATCACACAGCAAATGCTTGACAGGCAGCAAACGGGCTGTGGCTGCTGCCGCCTCGGGGGCTGGCACGGAGCGAGCGGTATTCCGGTGTGGACAAGTGCTGGCCTCTGGAGTTTCAGGGACCTACACCCTGAATTTCACAATTCCCTGCCTTGCAATCAACCATGAGAAGGGAGTGCTGACAGGGCCCGCCCTGCTCTGGGTCTGGGCTTCTTTCGGAGCCTTTGTCCCCCACCCGGCCCTTGGGAAGACCAGTCGCTGTGTTTGTCCTTCCCTCACTGTAGGGGTGGGCAGCGGACCTCTGGGTCAGCGGTGAGACAGCCCATGGGAGCAGGGCCTGGCCGCTTGGCTCCAAGCTTCCCTCTCAATCATTAACCTGGTGCTGACCCAGTGCCCTGGTTTTCCAGACCAGCAGCTCCACGGTGCTCTCTGCTCTCATTCGTCAGCCCAGGTCACCCCACTCCCCTCCAGGCACTGTGGCCTTGGAACCCCCGGAGGCGAAGCCCAAGGAATGAGGGGTTGATCCTGTTCAGAGCCTGTGGGAACCAGAGGCCAGCCAGCCACCCCTCCCCCACCATTCTAGAATTTTTCCAGTTCCATCAAGGGTTAGCCCATCAGCCCTGTGGAACTGAGCTAAGCTATAATAAAACGAGACCTCAGGGAGCCACAGAGGAGGTGCTCAGATAAGAGGTCAGAGTGGGCAGGATGGCTCCCCAGGCAGGACCAGGGAGAGGCCTGGGGGCAGCCAGCTCTGGGCCTCCGAGCCCGGCGTGGGTCAGGGTGCTGAGCTGCCCTGTGCGTCACTGCGGAGGACCGAGGAGATGCTGCGAGTCCTGGCTTCACAGACAACAGAACCGCAACACACAGTGGGAAGGAGGTTCAGGAGGGAGGGGACATGTGTACTGACGGCTGGTCCACGTTGATGTTTGGAGAAACCAAACCAAAGAAACCACAACTCTGTAAAGCAATCATCCTTCAATTAAAACTAATAAATTTTTTAAAAATATGAAAAATAATCTCACACCAAGCGGGGGCGGGGGGGAGAAACAAACAAATGTGCAAAATGCATAGAAATAAAACCGGAAAGACATGGCCAAATCGTTAATGGTGCTTTTCTCTGAGGGGTGCAGTTAAGGGTGATCTTTATTTCCCTAACTATACTTTTTTGTGTTCCTCAAAGTTTTTACAATGAGCATGGGACACTTTCAATACGGGGGGGGGAGACAAAGGGGAGATATGCTTTGAACAAAGAAAACTGAATAACATGCTTTAAGGTTCTTAGAAGGTAAAAGAAGGGTGTGCTGAGAAGCGAGCGAGACGGCTCCTGGGAGCCTGAGAGCTGAGGACCCTCCTTGCTCAGAGGAGCTGCAGAGGTGAGCGCGGGGATGCCAGCAGGCAGAGGGCCACAGTGAGGGGCTTCCAGAACGTTCTCATTCAAGGACTGCGGGAGCTATGATGCTACCAGCACCTCTCTTCCCTCCTCTGCTGCCAGCTGCTTTCATTTACTTGGTTAAGCACGCAGCACCATGTGCCCAACGCAAACGCCTGACTCTGAAGGATGAGGAGGGCTCTGAAGGACCAACACTGCCACGTGGGCCTGGCGTGGGTGCTTGGGGAGGGGGTCCCGAGGAGAATGTGGCTTCTGATTGAGAGGCAGGCAGTGAGGTGACAGGGCAAGGCGGCGGCAGAGACCCCTCAGAGGGAGGAGGGTGGCAGAGACCCTCTGAGCCCGGTGTGCTGGGAGCTTGGGGCAGCTGATCTGGCTGAGCCTGGAGACCACCTGGGGCCTTGAGGGGCAGGTTGAGGGCTCGGCTGTTTATCCGAAGAGCAGCAGAGCGCCTAGGAGGGCTCCGAGGGGGACGTGCAGGACTAGAGCAGTGTTCAGACACGGACTCCTCTGCTGCCGTGGAGGGCGGGCTGCAGGCGCTGGCACCCCCAGGAGGGGCGTCAGCGTGAGATAGGGGCCACCTCCCAGAGCCCAGGTGCGCTGGCTGTGGGGAGCTGCCCCCTGTCCCACTCCTGGGAGGGTCTGGGCTGAGGAGCCCAGGGATGGGGGTCTTACGGAAAGCTGAGCGCAGCTCCGGCACTTCACCTGCGTCCTCGCCCGTGCCCCACTCGGGGCTGAAGGTCAGGGCTGGACAGGACACTCCAAGACCCACGGCTGCTCTGACGGGCCCGGCTCCAGCCTCCCAGCGTGGTTCTGGTTTCACTGCTCCTCGGCTGCCACACCTACCCGCCCGGGAGCACATGTGGCACTTGGCACTGCTGGGCAGGGGGCCAGTGACCACAAACAGCCACAGTGTTCCGGGGCCTGACGGCTCCACCGCAGCCCCCCCCGACTCCTGACACCTCGTCTCCACCAGCAAGTCCAACCAGCCTGTGCATCCGCGGCCCTGCTGCAGGAGGTACGTGTTTACAGGGCGTGGACGGGACACTGCTACTCAAAACCTTTTCTTTTTAAACAATAACTAAGATCTGGACATCGGCCAGGCCTTTAAAGCTCACAAGGCACCTCCACGTACATGATCCCATTGACTCGACGCAGGCAGAGCAGGCACAGCACTAAAGCGCACTGAGCACCTGCGCTGGGCTGTCTCATCCTAATGCTCAGTGAGCCTCAGGGGAGCTCTGACCCCTGCTGCCACGCGAACCAACCGGGTGGGGGACGGTGGCAAGGAGAGGGGCAGTGTGCGGGGGGCATAGCCAGGCCGCGGGAGAGGGAAGGGAACTTGAATCGGCCCAGGAGACGCGTGACTCCAGCTGGAGCGGACAAAGGCAGAAATGGAGGTCGGCAGGGCGGAGTGGCTTCTGAACCGCCCCGAGGGGAGAGACGCAGAAGAGCCCTACAGCTAAGTTCTGTCCAGGAGAAACTGTGGCTCCCGCGTGTCAGCTTCATCTGAAAGTAATCATGTCCTTTGACCTGGTATCCTCTCAAAGGAAACTATACCAGGCTGTTCAAGGCAATGTTATTCATAATAACAAAATCAATTTTTATAATAATGAAAAATAACAGAAATGACTCTGCCCAATAATAAAGGAATGGATAATTAAATTAGGGCACTCCCAGAAAACGGAGTATTATCCAGCCGTTATACTCATGCTTCCATAGGCTATTTAAAAGCTTGTTAAGTGCAAAGTAGAATACAAAACTACAGAGACAGCATGATTCCATAGAAATGACGAGCGAAAGAATGGAAGGAAGTTTCCTTACATAAACAGCGTGGCAGGTGATTTATTATTTTTATGGTGCTCTACTTTTAAAACTTCCCATACTGAACACGTATTACCTTCATCTTATTTGACTCAGCAGAGCACGGGGGACATGGCTGGACCCTTCCCTCTTTGTGTCTGTTCTGAACCTGGCTCCCAGCTTCTCCTCTGACCTCAGTGGCTGCTCCCAGTCAGGCCCAGTCTCCAAAGGGCTCCTTTCCTCTCCCCTCAGTCCCCGCCTGCACGGTCTCGTCAGACCTCATGGCCTTGATGCACTCCGGACTCCCCTATTACTCCTCCACTCCCAGCTTCTCTGAGATCTCTGTACTGGATGCCCAAGGGCATCAGGACCCCAACACACCCAAAACTAAGCTCTTGGTACTTCCCCCAAAGTCTTTCTCAGCTCAGTAAGCAGCAACTCCCAGCTTTCTAAATGGTAAGGCCAAAATGTCAGAGTCAGCAAATGTTGTCTCTGTGTCTAATCAATACCTTGAATCTAATCATGTCTCACCACCTCCACTGCTAGGATTCCAGTCCAAGCCAATACCATCTCTTGCCTGGATTATTGCGATGGCCTCCTAACTGGCTTCTCTGCTTCTGGCTTCACCCCACGATTCTCCACACAGCAGTCACAGTGATCCCCTTAAGTCGGATTTTGCCCCTCCTGTGATCATATCCTCCCACCTTCACACTGGCCCGAAGGAGGCCTTCTGGAACTGGGGCCCCTGCCTGCGACTTCCCCCTCAGGATATTAGGCATCACTGCGTCCTTGCTGGTGCTGAACGTAACAGGCGTAGCTTGCCTCACAGGTGTAGCTTGCCTCAAGGAGCTTGCAGCTGTCCCCTCCAGCTGAATATGCCCTTGCTCCAAGGCTTGCTGCCTCACCTCCTCAGGGCTTTGCTCAAAAGTGTCAGTCAACCTGATCACTCTATTTAAAACCACTCCAGCCCAGCTTCGGGTACTTCATTTCTCTTCCCTGCTTCAGTTTTCTCGGTAGTTCTTACTACCATCTGGGATGTGTGTGTATGTACACATGCACATGCATATACACATTTATGCATATACCCACACATACATATATAACGTGAATGTACCTATAGGGCTTCCCAGGTGGTTCACAGTGGTAAAGAATCTGCCTGCCAATTCAGGAGATGCAGGAGATACAGGTTTGGCCCCTGGGTCAGGAAGATCCATGGAGAAGGAAATGGCAACACACTCCAGGATTCTTGCCTGGACAATTTCATGGACAGAGAAGCCTGGTGGGCTACAGTCTATGGGGTCGCAAAGAGTTGGACAGGACTTACCGGCTGAGCACGCCTCTACGTGTGTGTACTCATCTGTCTACTGCTCGTCTCTCCTCAGAAGAACAGAAACTCCACAAGCCAGAGATTCTTGTCTGTTAAAGTCATGCTGACCCTCAAGTCTTAGAGAGGAGTGACCGGCACACAGTAACAGCTAAGTTTCTACTGGGGGAAGCACACTGACCGAAATTGCCCACCCTGGCCAGGCACCATAGCGACCTTTGGCGTGAATTATTTTACAACAGGAGGTCCTGGTAAGGAACACAGAACTAACAAGCCACCACCAACCAGAAGAGTTCAGGAAAGGTCAAAAGGAGACACCACATGTCTGACCACCTTCCAGAATCCTCGCTGGCATCCATCTTGGCTGAGCGATGTGGGCACCACCTGGAAGGACCCTGAGTCTTAATGATGGGCCAGAGACAATATGAAAAGAATCCCATCACCAGAAAACCCGAGACTGAGCCAGTGGCCCAGCAGCCCTCCTGGGCCTCCTCACCCCACTGCTCTCCGCCTGGGCAGCCTTCCCAATAAAGCCTCCTGCTCTGTCAGCTCGTGTGTCTCCTTGGACGATTCATTTCCGAGTGTTAGACATGGGCCCACTCTTGGGCCCTGGGGTCCCCCTTCCTGCAACACTTTTACAACTGAAAAAAAGCCAACTCAGCCTGAAGCAGCCCGATGGATATCACTGCCTTTGGTTTCAGTTTCCCAAGGGCACTGGAACCTGCTCTCCAGATCCTTCCAAAAGAACAGCTTATCAGGGTTACGATCAATCGGTAGACATAGGTGGAGGCGAAAACATGGAGTCTAGAAGCGGCTGGTGAGGGCCTCGCTGTAGGCTGCCCAGCTCTTTTTACTAAGCTGCCAGGGGACCTTGGGGGAGGTGGCCCATTCTTCTCGGCTCCATTGTGCCCACAGGGAAGGAGTGGTGGGCTTGTCAACCCCTTTAATTCTAAAATCCTTGCACAGAGCAGGCCCTCAGAGCAGAACCCAATGGAAGGAGGCCCCAGGCCATTCACAGACCTCAGCTTCTCTCAGGGTGGGGGCAGGGACAAACCCTTAGGATCCTTCTGAGCGTTTCCACTCCGGTCCAGGAGGAAGGTAAGACCCATACCTGCACCCACCCTGGGGAAGGCTGCACGCAAACAGGGAAGGGGAGGAGAGGGCTGAGTCCTCAGCAGGAGGAAATGGCCTCTTGTCGGAGGCCTCGGGGAAGGGTCAAGGCCAAGGAGAGCTGGGTCATCCAGAAATGATCTTAAAGGTAAAATATGCTCATTAGAGGAAACACTGAAGGGTTCCGAGAAGAAAATAAAGTCCAGGAGTGGGCAGATGACTTGTTCACAGGGACTGAGGGACAGGGTGTTCTGGGGGGGCAACGCAGGCTCCTGGCGGCTGGGTGGAGAGAGACACGCAGCAGAGCAGGGAGACAGGGCCCAGAAAAGGCGAGGAACCAGCAGCTGGTCTGCCTTCAAGCTGGGAGCTCTCAGCCACTCCAGGGTCCTGCTTCTCACTTCCATTCCTAGAAGCCCCCTAATGCCACAGTCTCCACCATCCTGGTAAGTAGAGCCCACGTTCAGCTGCCTTCCATTCCTGGTGCTGTTTTGTCTGACATCCGATCACCAAGGCTCTGCCCGCACTGTCCACATCCCCAGAGCCATCTTTTTCAGACAAAGCCTCTCATCACTTTGTCCTTAGATGGCTTCCCGGCCCCTCCTCCTCTCTGGGTTGTCACACTCTGGCTCCTGAAACCCCCAATAATCAAGGGGATGAAGCCAAGTGCAGAAAGGCAACACATCAACACATTAGATCTCAGGAATACATTCTCCTTCTTTCTTTTCTCCTAAGTCAATGAGGGTCTAAGTGAGATGCTCTTTCCTCTAGGTGTTTATTAACCTTTAGATGAGGCAATTCAACAAATGACAGCAACTGCCCAGGTCCTACCGAGATCCAGACTCCAGCACAGCTTCTATCTGGAGATTAGATGGTAGAAGAGAACGGTGGAGAGAGAGGTGCTGGACACGTGACAAGTACATTCCCAGTTCTTTACTATGCTGTGCACCTCTGGGCAACCTTCTAATCTCTCTGTGGCTCAGTTGTGTGTGTGTGTGGCTTAGTCGCTCAGTTGTGTCCAACTCTTTGATACCCTAGGGACTATACCCTCTGTCCATGGACTTTTCTAGGCAAGAATACTGGGAGTGGGTTGTCATTTCTGACTCCAGGGGATCTTCTTGATCCAGGGATCGAACCTGCATCTCCTGCATTGGCAGATTCTTTACCACTGAGCCACCAGGGAAGCCCCTTGGCTCAGTTATCCCATCTGTAAGACGGAACTGATATAAGGGGGAAGGGAGCAGGGCACAACCTTTGAAAGAATGACGTATCTGGAGGATACAACGTAAACTGATCACAACTAAGTGGGTCCAAGATGGCAGACAAGTCAACTTTGACTAGACCTGATCCTTGGTATAAATGACACAGAGAGGCACCATGCCAGTTCCAAGGCTGACCATCAGAGACCAAAAAGTGGGCAGTGGTCCAAATCCTGGAAATCTCCACCCCTTCCCCTAAGAAGTGCAATAAACTCCCACTCATTAGCTTATGAAACTACTCAGCCCATGAAAGCTAACCACATCACATTTCGAGGCCATACTCACCCTCCATGACAGCCCACACTCTTGTCTGTGGAATGTGTTTCTCTTAGGCCTATTCTTGCCTTCTGAGATGGCCCACATTCTGTGGAGTGTGTTTCTCTCTAAATATATCCACTTCTTACATTTCACTCTGTCTCTCACTGAATTATTTCTACGATGAGACATCAAGAACCTGACCTTCATTAGGTCTTGAAACTAGGTGTGTGATCTCAGCTGGAAGACTGGGGCTTCTGGCCAGGTTCGAATCCCAGTCACATGTCTTCAAGTCCAAAGCAGCATTTTGACTGCGTTTGAGTCCCGGTCACATGGGTTACAGTCCCAAACGGGGTTTTGGCTGGATTTGAGCCCTAGCACATGGGTTCACTCTGAGATAAATGGTTTCAAGCTTAACTGAGACATTAAATATAAAAAACATTTATATTATACAATTTATATGCCAAAATGTTAATGACCGTTACTCTTTGGGATAATTTTTTTTAAAATATTTACTTTTATCTATTTACTTGGTAGCTCTGGGTCTTAGCAGGGAACATTTCATGCAAAGATGGGCACAATAAAGGACAGAAATGGTATGGACTTAACAGAAGCCGAAGATATCAAGAAGAGGTGTCAAGAAAACACAGAAGAACATCCTGGAGTATGAAGTCAAGTGTGACTTAGGAAGCATTACTACGAACAAAGCTAGTTGAGGTCATGGAATTTCAAATTCTAAAAGATGATGCTGTTAAAGTGCTGCATTTAATATGCCAGCATATTTGGAAAACTCAGCAGTGGCCACAGGACTGAAAAGTTTTCATTCCAATCCCAAAGAAGGGCAAAGCCAAAGAATGCTCAAACTACCCACAACTGCACTTATTTCACATGCTAGCAAGGTAACACTCAAAATCCTTCAAGCTAGGCTTCAATAGTACGTGAACTGAGAACTTCCAGATGTAGAAGCTGGGTGGATCATAGAAAAAGCCAGGGAATTCAGAAAAACATCTACTTCTGCTTCTTTGACTATGTTAAAGCCTTTGACTCTGTGAATCACAGCAAACTGTGAAAAATTCTTAAAGAGAAAGGAATACCAGACCATCTTACCTATCTCTTGAGAAACCTGTATGCAGGTCAGGAAGCAACAGTTAGAACCTGACACAGAACAATGCACTGGTTCCAAACTGGGAAAGGAGTACCTGAGAGTACATCATGTGAAATGCCGGGCTGAATGAAGCTTAAACTGGAATCAAGAGAAGTATCAATAGCCTCAGATTTGCAGATGGCACCATCCTAATGGCACAAAGTGAAGAGGAACTAAAGAGCCTCTTGATGAAGGTAAAAGAGGAGAGTGAAAAGCCTGGCTTAAAACTCAACGTTTAAAAAACTAAGATCATGGCATCCAGTCCCATTACTTTATGGCAAATAGATGGGGAAACAATGGAAACAGTGACAGATTTTATTTTCTTGGGCTTCAAAATCTCTGCAGACAGTGACTACAGTCATGAAATTAAAAGATACTTGCTCCCTGGAAGAAAATCTATGACAAACCTAGACAGCATATTAAAAAGCAGAGACATCACTTTGCCGACAAGGGTTTATCTAGTCCAAGCTGTGGTTTTTCCAGTAGTCAGGTATGGACGTGCAAGTTGAACAGCAAACAAAGCTGAGTGCCAAAGAAGTGATGCTTTCAAACTGCAGTGCTGGAGAAGACTCTTAAGAGTCCCTGGATTGCAAGGAGATCAAACCAGTCCATCCTAAAGGAGGTCAACCCTGAATATTCATTTGAAGGACTGATACTGAAGCTGAAGCTCCAATGCTCTGGCCACCTGATGTGAAGAGCCAACTCACTGGAAAAGACACTGATCCTGGGAAATATTGAGGACAGGAGGAGAAGGGGATGACAGAGGATGAGATAGTTGGATGGCATCACCATTTCAATGGACACAGGTTTGAGCAAGCTCCGGGACATAGTGAAGGACAGGGACGCCTGGAGTGCTGCAGTCCGTGGGGCTGCAAAGAGTCAGACGTGACTGAGCAACTGAACAACGAGGTCTTAGCTGTGCCGTGTGGGACCCAGCTGCCTGACCAGGGGGCGAACCCGGGCCCCCTGTATTGAGAGCATAGTCTCGGCCACTGGACCACCAGGGAAGTCCTGGGCTAATTTTTATTTACTCTCTTATTGCTTATCTGATTTTCCTAAATTCTCTTTGTTAAATTTTTTGGCCATGCCTCGTGGCAGGTGAAATCTTAGTTCCCCAATCAGGAATTGAACTCTGAGCCCCCTGCATTGGAAGCTCAGAGTCTTCCAAGGAAAGACTGCCAAGGAAATCCTAAATTTTCTATGATGAATATGTGCTGTGTTTAGTAAGCAAAATTAAAAAAAGAAAAGAACTTTTAAAAGTCAGATATAAACGTGAGACTTCCATTATTTTAGAGAGTAGCTGAGGAAAGCTGAGGAAGTCTACCTCAAGATGCGACATCCTGCACAGGCACCTCATGGACTTCTCTGCCAACCCTGCAGGTGGCAGAGACGTGGTGCCACAGCAGGATGGCGGAGACACATGGCTGGGCGGAAATAGCAAGTGGCTGAACAGCACATCTGCCCCACGCCCGTTTTATCTGTCTGCATCGCGGAGCTGACACATGCTCGCCCAACAGCATGAACGACTGAAGGAAACACAGTCTGGAAAGAGAGAGCAAAGGGTGGCGGTGGGGAGACGAACTCCTTTTACATGGTTGCAGCTCTAATTGTAACTTTTGTAACGAGTCTGAGTAGAAGAGCCAGGAGTCACCTTGAGAAATTTCTCCCTTTCTCCCTCACAAGCTGAGGGTCTCACTGAGAAATCAGCTCAGGAACTGAGGACCAGCACCGACAGCAGAAGTGAAGCTGGCCCGGTGGAAGCTCTCAAAGGCATTGCTTTCTGTTCTCTCTTTCCTTTTCAAGTGCACGCCTGTCTGCTTGCTTTCTAAGGTCCCAGATAAGCACCTAGTTCACAAATATTTGGAAAGCGTGCAGTCGCCCAAAGGAAGAACCAAAGGTCAGGGAAGGAAAGGACAAAAAGCAAGAGCATTCAAATCTCAGGGAGCCCAGAACAGACTATTTAAACCTTGAAGCACCTCAGAGAGTCAAAAGATTGGCCTGTGCCCTCTCCTTCCAATTCTCAGAACATTCTGATGGCAGCTTCTGGATTTTATACCTGCATTGATAGCCTGGAAGAGTTCTCAGGGAGAAAACTGGTCAAAACCCTGCCATCTCATGCCTCAGGACTCCGGAGCCAGGAGCAGGGGTGTGCAGAAACCCCAGGGAGACCCAGAAACACCAAGACTGAGTGACTTAGCGATGACTCTTGGGGAATTTGTTCAGGGAGTGGAAGGCCTCCTGTTGGGTCATGTCCGACTCCCAGTAAGGATTCCAGCCGTTTCTGGCAGGAGGACAGAAGGTGTTCCTCAGAAGCATCAGGTAGGGCACTGCCCAGGTCCCCGAGTGTTATCAGCAGAGGGGGCGGGGGTCTGCTCACACTGTTTCTCTCCAGGCTTCTCTCTCCAAGGCTCCCTGGCCTCTGCCTGCCTGAGCCCTGCAGGTCCCTCCAAGGGCAGGGCCCTGGAAGGCCACGAACCAGGGGCAGAAGACCTTCCCAGAGCTCCCTGCAGGAGCCGCATGGTGTGCTCTGCACGGGGCTGCCTGGGCCCCGGTCCTGAACTCGGCCCCCTCCCAGAGGCCCGTGGGGATGACAATGAGGGAGAGGCAGCTGCAGCTTGGGAAGGCCGGTTCTCCTGGATTCGCAGCTCGGCAGCAACAGGAAAACATGGCCTTGACAAACCATATCCGGATTGATCCGGAGCCACTGTTTTCCTCTAAACAACTGCTCCAGGGAAGGACACCACGGAAGCCTAAGAGACGCTACTCCCTGGGCGTGTGGGTCCCACTTGCCTGAGGAGAGCTGCTTACAGGGAAGGGCACAGGCCAGGTTGGCCTGGGACTGCCTGGGGGACTCCAGAACCCACCCAGCCCTCCTCCCAGGCTGTCGGCTCCAGAACCTCCGCCCCAATCCTGGGGTGACCGGAGCAGGTAGGCAGTGTCTCCCCACCCAGGGTGACTTGCCTGGCAAGGCTCTGCTCACCTTTCCCTCATCAACACTTCCTGTTGGCCTCCTCCCCACCCGGGGCCCTTAGGCAGGGCCTTCCCCCGTCCCTCGGGACCACCGTAGGGGTTCACAGGCCAATCTGGGGATCCTGGGCACAGACCTGAACCTGGGCCCAGGCCAGTGATGTGAGGCCCACACCCCTGTCTGGGCAGGAGGGGCTGGTGCGACGTTGGCAGCTCACCTGTCAAACCCACAACAGCCTTTATTCCAAGGGTGCTCAAGAAGCAGCCGGCAGCCCCCTGACTGGCCTGCCCAAGGTGCCCGGAGCCACCTGCCAGGTGCGGAGGGGACCTGGGCAGGACAGGTGCCCCCTCTGCCCTCTCTCCCCACATTCTCCAGGCAATGGGGCTTGCCTGCTTCCGGGCCCTAGCACCTGGCGCCACCTCGATGATGACCAGCCACCTCAGAGGAGGCGGACTGGTGTGAAGGCAAGGGCAGGGCTTCAGCCCAACCACAACCTGCCACTTACTGGTTGGGTGCCCTTGGGCAAGTTGCTTCATTTCTCTGAGCAACAATTTCCTTATATGCATGATTCAGTCGCTCAGCCCAGAGAGATGACATGGCTTGTCTCTAGGTCTACAGTCATGGGGAGACATGGTTACGGAGCTGGGTCCCAAATCCCAGTTTGCTGGCTCTCAGGGCGTTTCTGACTACACCGGGATATATATATATATATATATATATATATATATATATATATATATAAACATTTATTTAGTTTGCTGCCGCACCATGCCTTAAGTTACAGCATACAGGACCTTTAGTTGTGGCATTGAACTCTTGGTTGCAACATGTGGGATCTAGTTCCCTGACCAGGGATCAAAGCCAAGTCCCCTGCATTGGGAATAAGAAGTCTTAGCCACTGGATCACCAGGGATGTTTTTCAATAGCAGGAGTAACTGACAGAGAAATACCTCATTTCCAAATGGGCTGTCAGTTATTCCCAAAAGTCGGTGAAAAGTTCCTCTCAAAGTATCTGCCTTAAAAAATAAATCAATAAATAAAAAAGGTAGCCTTCACAGATACCAACTTTTCAGATGACTAAAGTCAGCATCACCTTTACTGGGGCACCTGTCATCATCTCTGTGTCTTGCGTCCTGATGTGAAGTACCAGGAAGCACTGGTCTCCTCTTGTGTTCTGAGAAGAAATGTTACCGGGACCTGATCACAAGGAAACAATCCAACAAACAAGGAATGTGGACCACTACCTATGACACAATGTTAAGCAAATGCAACATTGTTACAACTGGTAAACCTCAGGAAAGAAATCACAAGTTTACTGCCCTGTTCTTTCAACTTTTCTGTATGTTTGGTCTTTTTTTTTTTTTTAAGAAAATAAAAACCAGAAAAAAGGCGGTTCTGCTTTCAGCTTATCACACGGCTCTAAGCCAATGAAGATTCAGCTGTGTCATGGTCGATCCTCTCCCCAGCGAGGGTCCAGAATATAAAAATCCAAGCTTCTTCGAATGTTGTTGAAGGCTTGGCACAAAAGAGATCTGAGTTTTCTAAGTTCATCTTCCATGAACCTCTACAATGTGAATCATCTTCGTCAGCCAAAGCTGTTTACACCCTGCTTCCTGCCACTGGTTGGAAATGCGTATGTCCAGCCAGCAACTTTCAAGAAGCATCCTCTACAGATGAGGCACCCACCTTGGATCTGGTGCCAGGAGGGTCCCAGAGGCTCTGTGCTAAATGAGACACAGCAGCTGCCCTGGGGGCTTACCAGCCAGGAACCTGTGAAGCTTGGCTTTCATCAAGCCCTGCCTTGAGAGATCTCGATTAGTATTTTCCCTCTAAAAATTATTTATTTTGTAAATTATTTTTTGACTGTGCTGAGTCTTTGTTGCTGTTCAAGGGCTTTTCTCAAGTTGTGATACATGGGCTTCTCACCGCAGAGGCTTCTGTTGTTTCGTATCACAGACTCCAGAGCGCGGGCTTTGGGAGTTAAAGCTTGAGGGCTTAGCTGCCTGGCGATATGCGGGATCTTCCCAGACCAGGGATGGAACTTGTGTCCCCTGCACAGGCAGGTGGATTCTCAACCACTGGACCACCAGGGAAGCCCTCAGTTAGTATTTCTATGCAAGACTTTCTTCTCAACATTTCTTGGGAGATTGGTTTTTACTGAATCCTGAAGTCTGAGAGATATTAATTGAGAAACTGGGAAAAGTTTATAATCCTCTCATGAGAATTAAAGCTTAACAACCAATCCAAGGAATCCACTGCTTTAAGTCAAATCAAGAGCAAGAAACTAACATGCAGAGTTCAAGGTGGAGGCTGATGGCTTTGGGAACCAGGACAGGAGTGCATAGCAAAGTGGCAACAGTCTAATCATGTCTTCCTTGAAGCCACTGCCAATGTTGTAAGTGTGTATTCATGGTCCCTTCTGTTGCTAACAGTCATTCTTGCAAACATGTATTAATATATTTATATACAGCTTCCCAGGTGGCTCAGTGACTAAAGAATCTGCCTGCAATGCAGGAGAGACAGGAGACTTGGATTCAGTCCCTCGGTGGGGAAGATCTGGAGGAGGCATGACAAGCCACTCCAGTACTCTTTCCTGGGAAATCCCATGGACTGGCAGGCTACAGTCGATGGGGTTGCAGAGAGTCAGACACAACTGAAGCAATTGAGCATGCCTACAATGGCACCCCACTCCAGTACTCTTGCCTGGAAAATCCCATGGACGGAGGAGCCTCGTAGGCTCCAGTCCATGGGGTCGTGAAGAGTTGGGACACGACTAAGCGACTTCACTTTCACTTTTCACTTTCATGCATTGGAGAAGGAAATGGCAACCCACTCCAGTGTTCTTGCCTGGAGAATCCCAGGGATGGGGAGCCTGGTAGGCTGCCATCTATGGGGTCACACAGAGTCGAACACGACTGAAGCGACTTAGCAAAAAAACACAGTATACACAAATCCACCCAGTGATTTCCTAAGAAATAAGTTTGGAGGCAAAATTAGTTTTAAGCTGGCGATTGTGACATGTGATTCTAGTACTGCTGTTAAAGTTGTTAGGAGATTCACATGTTAGATTATTAAAATAACGTGTACTGGCATTTTATAGTATTTGACTATTGGCTATATGAGAAATACAAAGAAAATATATGAGTAGTGGAATTCAAACTACCATACAATTGCACTCATCTCACATGCTAGCAAAGTGATGCTCAAAATTCTCCAAGCCAGGCTTCAACAGTACATGAACCATGAACTTCCAGATGTTCAAGCTGGATTTAGAAAAGTCAGAGGAGCCAGAGATCAAGTTGCCAACATCTGTAGGATCATAGAAAAAGCAAGTAAGTTCCAAAAGAATATCTACTGCTTTACTGACTAAGCTAAAGTCTTGGACTGTGTGGATCACAACAAACTGTAGAAAATTCTTAAAGAAGTGGGAATACCAGACCACCTGACCTGCCTCCTGAGAAATCTGTACGCAGATCAAAGAAGCAACAGTTAGAACTGGACATAGAACAACAAACTGGTTCCAAATCAGGAAAGGAGTATGTCAAGGCTGTTTACTGTCACCTTGATTATTTAACTTATATGCAGAGTATATCATGAGAAATGCTGGGCTGGATTAAGCACAAGCTAGAATCAAGATTGCTGGGAGACAAAAAAAAAAAAAAAATTGCTGGGAGAATTATCAACAGCCTCAGATATGCAGATGACACCACACTTATGGCAGAAAGCAAAGAACTAAAGAGCCTCGATGAAAGTGAAAGAGGAGAGTGAAAAAGTTGGCTTAAAACGCAACATTCAGAAAACGAAGATCATGGCATCTGGTCCCATCATTTCATGGCAAATAGATGGGGAAACAATGAAAACAGTGAGAGACTATTTTGGGGGGCTCCAAAATCACTGGAGATGGTGATTGCAGTCATGAAATTAAAAGATGCTTACTCCTTGGAAGAAAAATTATGACCAACCTAGATAGCATATTATAAAGCAAAGACATTACTTTGCCAACAAAGGTCTGTCTAGTCAAAGCTATAGTTTTTCCATTAGTCATGTATGGATGTGAGAGGTGGACTATAAAGAAATCTGAGCACTGAAGAATTGATGCTTTTGAACTGTAGTGTTGCAGAAGACTCTTGAGAGTCCCTTGGACTGCAAGGAGATCCAACCCGTCAATCCTGAAGCAAATCGGTCCTGAATATTCATTGGAAGGACTGATGCTGAAGCTGAAACTCCAATACTTTGGCCACCTGATGCGAAGAACTGACTCACTGGAAAATGCCCTGATGCTGGCAAAGACTGAAGGCAGGAGGAGGAGGGGATGATGGAGGATGATATGGTTGGATGGCTTCACCAACTCAATGGACATGAGTCTGAGTAAACTCTGGGAGAGGGTAATGGACAAGAGGCCTGGTGTCCTGCAGTCCTTGGGGTCGCAAAGAGCTGGACACGACTGAGTGACTGAATGGAGTAGAATTCTACAACACTAAATCAGAGGCTGATCTAGAATGTGAATTAGCAAAAGCAGTATTGATTAGATAAAGCAATAGTTAAAACTGGGGCAAGCAAAGTATTTTTATCATTAAAGAAGGAATTATTTATACATGTCTCTTGATGTCCAATTTAAAGATACTTTTGGATGCATCCTTAACAAGTCAGCCACCATCAACGCAAAATGAAAACATTTTTCTACATTCGGAATAAGTCTACATCATGAAGAATTTTCTACATGATAACATCTGTCATGAAACAAAGATCAAGATTATTAGAAAGAGTAATAGATGCTTTGCGTATTTTAAAATTTCACTTTAGACTCACACAAATATGACCAACTGATTTTGACAAAAGGAAACAGCGATTCAATAGTGAGAACTCAGTAAATGGTGATGAAACAACTAAAGCGACTCAAATACAAAAATTAAAAATAGAAAAACCTTGACTTGTGTTTTGTATCTTTTATAAAAACTAATTAAAACTGGATCATAAATCTAAATAAAAGTTAAAAGACCACAAACTTTTAGAAGAGACTATAAACTTTGTGACCTTGGGTTAAGTTTGTTTTCTTTTAATGTCTTTATTCATTTCCGTATTTATTCATTTCTGTATTTTTGGTTGTGGTGGGTCTTTGCTGCAGTGTGTGGGCCATCTCCAGGTGCGGCAAGCGGGGGCTACTCTGTGGCGCTGTGCGGGCTTCTCACTGTGTTGCCTTCTCCTGTTGCAGCTCCAGGACATGTGGGCTTCAGCAGCTGTGGCACACAGGCCCCAGAGAGTGGGGGCTCAGTAGTGGGGGCACATGGCCTTAGCTGCACCATGGCACGTGGAATCTTCCCGCACCAGGGATCAAACCCATGTCCTCTGCACTGGCAGGCGGATTCTTATCCACTGTGCCACCAAGAAAGTCCTTCGGTTAAGTTCTGAGATATGACATCAAAAACACATCTCATATCAGAACATTTTTTGATAAACTGGACTTCATCAAAATGGCACCCCACTCCAGTACTTTTGCCTGGAAAATCCCACGGATGGAAGGGCCTGGTAGGCTGCAGTCCATGGGGTTGCGAAGAGTCGGACACGACTGAGCAACTTCACTTTCACTTTTCATTTTCATGCATTGGAGAAGGAAATGGCAACCCACTCCAGTGTTCTTGCCTGGAGAATCCCAGGGACGGGGGAGCCTGGTGGGCTGCTGTCTATGGGGTTGCACAGAGTTGGACACGACTGAAGTGACTTAGCAGCAGCAGCAGCGCTTTAAAAGGCACCATTAAGAGGATGAAAAATCAAAGCCATTCAGTGAGGGAAATTTCTGCAAATCACATATCTGACAAAGAATATGTATCCAAAACAAATAAAGAATTCCCAAAACTCAGCAATAAGAAAATATACATCCAAATTAGGAAATAAGCTAGGGATTTGAGCAGATAATTCACCAAAGAAGCTATATAAATGACAAATAAGCACATGAAAAAGATGCTCAGCATCCTTAGTTACTGCTGCTGCTGCTGTTGCTGCTAAGTCACTTCAGTCGTGTCCGACTCTGTACAACCCCAGAGACGGCAGCCCACCAGGCTCCCCTGACCCTGGGATTCTCCAGGCAAGAACACTGGAGTGGGTTGCCATTTCCTTCTCCACCTTAGTTACTAGGGAAAAGCAAATTAAAACCACAATGAAATATCACTACATACCTATTAGAATGGTTGAAACAAAGACTGACAAGGCTGTGGAGAACTGGAACTCTCATATGTTGCTGGCAAGAATGTGAAATGGTCAACTATTTTGGAAAACAGTTTGGCTGTTAAACATATTCTTAGCATAGACCCAACAGTCTCACTCCTAGGTATTTACCTAAGTGAAATGAAAACCTATGTTCAAATTAGCATATGAATCTTCATTCCAAATCATCAAATACTAAAAGCCTCTATGTCCCTGAACTGAAGAATGGACAAACAAACTCAGGCACGTCCTCACAGTGGAATACTACTCAACAGTGAAAGGAACAAATTATTGATACATGCACCAAGCACGGATAAATTTCAATACATAATGCTAAGTGAAAGACACAAAAGGCTACATACTTTATGATTCCATGTGTATGACATTCTGGAAAAGGGAAACTATAGGAAGAGAGAACAGACCAGAAGTTAATGATATGGGCAGGTCTGACTTACAAAGGAATGGCACCAAGAAATGTCATTATCTTTAGGGGGTGATGGTACAGTTCTTTATATGGAGTAAACTCACAGAACTACATACCAGAATGGGCAAATTTTAGTGTCTGGAAATTTAAAAATAAAAAAATTTTAATATCATTTTAAAAATAACTTTTAAATATTCAGTATTTGTAGTACTACCCTTACATTATTAAATGATTTTTATTTTATATTTTGTGTTAATGTTTTCTTCCTTTAACATTTTCCATTATCAAATATCTATGTTGGGTTGGGATCATTTTCACATGTTAATATATAATCTTGTTACAATATATTGTTCCTAGTACTAACAAACCATGCATTTACTGTTATACATCTTTATTTTCTTTTATAGTAAAACCTCTGAAACTTTCATCACAGAAAAATAATTCAGTCTACTGGAGTCTCATTCCTTCTTAACGCTCATAAATTAAGTGTTAAAGATATCAAGTAAATTATGATCTGGGGAACTCCCAGGAAATTCTATTCCTTGTTTCCGAATCCTGAAAGTTAATAACTGCCAGGAATTTGGAAGCACCACTCTTGACACTTTCCCAGGCAGCCTTTACTATGATTCCCCTCTGGCACCCTTCTACCTACTTCCAGCCAGAGCCCCATCCAAGAGTAGGAAGACAGAGACTGCCCTTGAAGAGGGTAAGGGTACAAACAACTGTGTGATGGAAGCCTCAAAGAGGAAGACACTTGGGAGGAAGAGATCTTTCAATTCGGGAGAGGCAGGGATGCCTGTGGAGTAGGTGTTACGGTCCTTCTTTCAGCCCAACCGCAAGGTTGGGAAAGGCCCTCCTGGTGAAGGCCCAGGTGAGCCAGGCCAGGTGGCTGAGAGCACAGAGCGCGTCCAGGAATAGCGAGCTGCCCTTCCACTGGGGCGTGCAGTTCTCTGAAGGACAGATAAGGGGTCCAGACAAGGCCAGCCTTGATGTCCTCGTTACTAAGGGTGGACTTAACTCTTGAGGCAGGGGGTGGGCAGAACCCGAGCAGAGAGAGGCAGAGACTCGCTGAGGGGCTTCTGAAACAACAGTGAGGGTCTGAAATCTCTCTCATCCCTTCAAAACTCTACACTCTGTTCATCCGGAACTTTCTAGCACACCAGGAGCTCCCTGCCTCTTGGCTTGTTATAGACTCTTTGTCCCTCCTAGGCCCCTTATCCTCCCATCTCATCCCCTTAACTTTCTTTGTCCTTCAATCTCAGCTTATATTACCTCCTCAGATAAGCCTCCTGCAGCGCGCTCCTGAGATCTCTATCTCCAAGCACGTCCCTTCCCACACTTTCTTGCTATTGCATTTTACTTAGTTATTTAATCTAGAGATGTGTTATTTATTTTCTTGCTTGCTTTATAACAGGGGTATAACATATCCACTGTTAAAAGTGTGCTGTCTGCGTCAGTCTTAAGTATGCAGATCCACAAAGTCTTACATTTTTATCCTCCACAAAATCATCTCTCAGTTCAAGACAGCAAACATTTCCAGCACCCCAGAAGATTCTTCATGCCTTTTCCCAGTTAATGCGCCCACGGAGAGGTAACTACTGCTCTGATCTCTATCAACGTCTGTTAGTTTCTCCTGGTGCACATCCAGCATCTCCTGAGTGAGAATCCACAGGGGACAGGCACTGAGTCGTTCTTGCTGCTCTCTGGACCCAGGAAGTGCTGGGCACAGGGCAGGGATTTAACTATCTGCTTACTGAACGAGCAGACCAGGCTGGGAATGGTGTCCAGGGGGCATGTTTGCATCTCTGCACCTCTGCCCGAGCTATCCTACCAGAAATGCCCTCCCTTTGCCACTGGTCTCACTCTGACAGTCCTTCTCTTTCAAAGATTTGGTTCATGTTTGATCCCATTTCAGGAAGTTTGCCCCCAAGTATCTGCCACCCACCATATTCACCCCACACATGCTGCTTCCCATGCTTTCTGGGTATGTACGTTTAGATTCTATTCCTCAAACAATCTAAGTCTTTCAAAGGCTGTTGTTCAGTTACTCAGTCCTGTCTGACTTTTTGTGATGCCATTGACTACAGAACACCAGGCTTCCCTGTCCTTCACCATCTCCTGGAGCTTGCCCAAACTCATGTCCATCGAGTCAGTGATGCCATCCAACCATCTTATCCTCTGTTGTCCCCTTCTCCTCCTGCCTTCAATCTTTCCCAGCATCAAGGTCTTTTCCAATGAGTCAACTCTTTGCATCAGGTGGCCAAAGTATTGGAGCTTCAGCTTCAGCATCAGTCATTCAATGAATATTTAGGACTGATTTCCTTTAGGATTGAGTGGTTGGATCTCCCTGCAGTCCAAGGGACTCTCAAGAGTCTTCTCCAACACCACAGTTCAAAAACATCAATTCTTTGGTGCTCAGATTTCTTTATGGTCCAATTCTCACATCCATACATGACTACTGGAAAAACCACAGCTTTGACTAAACAGACCTTTGTCAGCCAAGTAATGTCTCTGCTTTTTAATATGCTGTCTAGCTTTGTCACAGCTTTTCTTCCAAGAAGCAAGCATCTGTTAATTTCATGGCTGCAATCACCATCTGCAGTGATTTTGAGTCCAAGAAAATAAAATCTGTCACTGTTTCCATTGTTTCCCCATCTATTTGCCATGAAGTGTTGGACTGGATGCCATGATCTTCATTTTTCTCCTTTTGAAGAGGAGACCCTGTTTTGCTCTTCATTAAATGGAGCACCGCCACTCTCACCTCCTCACTGCTCTAACCTGCAAAAGATTCTTCTTTTCTGTCTTCCCCACAGGGTGAGGATCATACCAGAAAGCAGCTGTGAAGATGTTTTATAACCCACAGTTCAGTCAACAAATCTAAAGCATTTTACTGCTCTAGTTACATGAATGCTTGCTATGCTAAGTCACTTCAGTCGTGTCCAACTCTGTGTGACCCCATAGACGGCAGCCCACCAGGTTCCCTGTCCCTGGGATTCTCCAGGCAAGAACACTGGAGTGGGCTGCCATTTCCTTCTCCAATGTATGAAAGTGAAAAGAGAAAGTGAAGTCGCTCAGTCATGTCTGACTCTTAGCGACCCCATGGACTGCAGCCTACCAGGCTCCTCCATCCGTGGGATTTTCCAGGCAAGAGTACTGGAGTGGGGTGCCATTGCCTTCTCCGAAATGCTTATTGGAAAATTATTGGTCAAACTATATATACATTATCTCTACCAAAAAAATGGTTCAAAAGAAACATTCCCAATATACAGTTAAGTGAAAAAGAAGCTAGGTATCAAAACAAACAAGTCAGCATGTTCCCCACTACCATGGGGACAGAGGTAGGAACAGGAAATATACATGTACACAGGAGTATATGCATGGGAAAATATTGGAAGAATACACAGGAAACTGGTCATCCTCACTTTTGTCCTTTGGGCGTGGGGCTGGGGGTCCTATGTCTTATCCATCAGTCTCTTTTTGTCATATAACTTTCTTGTCTATGTGTTACTTTTATATTAATTAACACTTTACCATAAAAATAAGCTAACCTGCCTAAAGCTCATCCTGAGGGTAAATGGAGGGCAGCCTACTGATACGTGGGCTCAGGCTCCAGAAGCCAGACAGACACTGCAACGGGCCTGGAGGCAGAACTTTAGCCCCCATCAAATCAGGAGAGGTGGAAACAGCATGTGAGCACACCCGAGTGACCCCTGGAGCCTCACAAGGAGCAACAGCTGATACAATTCCAGCTTTTATTTGGCCAAAAGCTGGGAGCTGAGAGCCTAGGGCCACGGGGAGCAGGGGGTCTGGGGATCAGTGTCACCTACCCGGTCAAGTGGCCCAGATGAGTGTGGGCCTGGCTTCCCTACCTCCAGACAAAGGCCGGGAGAAGCAACTGGAGGGAGAAGGCAGGACAAGGCCTCTGGGAGGCTGCTCGTTTTCCCAGCTCTAAGACTCCATGCAGCACAGGGCAGGGCTTCCTGGGGCCAGAAACAACCATGAGCTAGACGTGGGGAGACAGACGGCAGCAACCTGTCTGCCCGTCTCATCTCCAGGGCCACCCATGCCGAAGCCTCACCCTTGATCTTGAGGAGTCACAGGACCTTCAGGGTCAACCAACACACTCTAGCAGAAAGGTCGACAGGGAGGTGGATTCCGCTATTGCCTTTTTGCTTTGTGTTTGGGTGGATTCTGGGCTGGGGTCTCAATCTTTAAGTCATACTCCTTGAAGCTATCCTCTCATCCCCCAGTCTTTCCCAAGATCCAAATAACCCAAACACCAAATGAATTAAGTACTGTCATCCAAGTGCCAAATAGCTCCCCGCTCCACCCCCTTCCTCTGTCATCTGAATTCCTCCAAAGTCTGTCAGGGGGCCCCGGCTTCCACTCTTTTGTCCTCTCCCGAGGCTGCAGCCAGGCTGTCTTTCTAGATCACAAAGCATCTCACATCTACTTCCCTGCTTAAGACTCTTCCAAAACTCCTCGCCATCATAAGAAACACCCCAGACTCTTGGTTGTGCTGTCCAAGGCCTTTCTTCTCTTAACTTTTTTTTTTTTTACAACTGGTCATACCTCGAGGCATGCGGGGCATTCCCAGACCAGAAATTCAACCCACGCTCTCTGCAGTGGAAGTGCTGAGTCTTAACCACTGGACCACCAGGGAAGCCCCCCAAAGCCCTTCCCGATTCAGGCTCTGCCTTCTCTCCCCTCTGCCCAGGGGTCTGAGTGCGCCGGCTCCCCACACATGGCCCAGGCCTCAGCTGCACCCTTCCTGCCAGCCCCCCGCCCTCACCTCGCCGAGGTCCTGGTGTCTGGGAGGAAGCCCCTCCACCCCCAGCCCACTGAGGGTCAGGTGAGCCCACTGGGCTTCGCTTCAGCTTCTCAGCCATCGAGTGGGGCCACACCCCTCCCTGACAGGCTGGTGAGAGGGCATGTGAACAGTGAACGCTCAGAGCAAACTGCTCTGTACTACAGAACTCGGAGCATCAGAACCACCACAGTGAGAGCGGTTCCACAGCCTTCGGTTCCCAGGTTCCCCACAACCTCTCCTTGCCCTTTGCCTCCGTCACACAGTGCCAAGGCCCACTGACCACCACCCTGAAGCCCTCTCTTCCGGGGGCTCCGCCCTCTGCTGCGTGCTTTACTTTACCCCTGCCTGAACCTCCCTGACACACACCTCTCCCCACGCCTGTCTTTGGTTGGCCTCCCTGCCCACCACACAAACCACCTGCTGGGGTTTTCTGCACTGTGATTGCATCTTCCGCCTCTTCCTGGGCTGCTCTCCTGCAGATGGAGGCCTGGCAGGGCCTCCTCATGCATCCAGAATGTAACCAGTGATCCTTGTGCTGGGACCCAGGCAGCCCTGACCCTTGCGCCCAGCAGAGCGCCCGGCAGGTGGCACATGCTCAGCTTGTGTCTGTAGAACTGATCGCCACATGCTTCTCTCCTCTCCTGCCACCTTCCACCTGCGACTCCTCCAAGGCTCCTTGCGCCATCAATGGGACACCACCCCAAGTCACACAGGCTGAAACGCAGCACTGGGTCCCTCCTCACCACTGACTTTTCAACCATCCACTGTTCCCTTCCCCAGACTCTCCTGCTGTTCCAGCTCAGGCCCTGCCCACCCTGCACCTGGCCCTTCCTCTAGACCCTCCATGATCCACTCCAGTCTCCCTTCTGCTGATGACATTCCTAAACCCAGATGTGATCTGTCACAACCCTGCTTACAAATCTCCGCAGCTCTCTTGTGCCCAAAGAATGCAATTCAACTCCTTAAATGCAGCATCCAAGGCCTCCCACCTGCTGGCCCCAACCTGTCAGACCAACCACAGTGGGTAGAGCAGCAAAACAACTGACGTGCGCCAAGTGCTTCCCACGTGTCTCTTAATCCCTTTAATAATCAGGACTACAATATTACAGAGGACACCAAGGACAGGAGGGCTGAGTAACTTGTCCAGGGTCACAGTCGAGGCTCATGAGGAGTGTCCTAGGTCAGAACTAACTTTTTAATCCTTCAGTCTTTCCTGAAAGATTTAATTTTTAAGGGCTGGGATGTGCCTTTTAAAAAAAACCTTTGCGGCAAGCTTCGTCCTGCCTCCCTGACTTCCCAAAGGGAACTGAGAGAGGGGTGGAAGAGGAGAGCACTCGATAGCTATTTCTGAGATGGACATCAAAGATGCTGTGGGTCCTAGAAATTATTCCCACAATTCTATTTTAGTTCTAAGAAGGACTATCTATGTTTAACGGTTTAGAAATTTTATAGTAAATAAAAACTGTATTTTCTTTACATACAATTAACTGCAGTATCCTGGGATTCCTGATTAACCAGTATGCATAAAATATTTATACCTATTTTACGGGACCTGTTTTCCAGGAGAAGCATTTACTACTTCAAAAGGTTTATGCTGTGACAAGCTGCCAGGGACAGCGCAGTGCAGGCCTGCCAGGTGCCTGGCCAGAAACATCGCTCCCAATGACGACCCCATTCCTGGAGCAGTGTCTCCTGGCAGGGCCGCGGTGTGTCCAGGAACAGGCTGCACTCCTGCCGCCAGCCTCCAACTGTCTGTGGGCCTGGAACCTGGCTCTTCGAATACATGGCTCCCAGCCCAGAAACTCCCACAAAGCTGCCAGCTGTTCCCACTTCCTCAGGTTCTGGGGGACTACTGCTGGGGTTAAAATGAAGGGGCAAAAACCACCCCAACGGTAACAGTGATGATGAAGATAAAAGGGAAAGAGCAGAGGAAAGGCACAGGAGAAGTGAGCAACAGAGAACGCTGGTATAAACCCTGGGGCCTGTCTGGACGCCGACTAAGCTGGTGGGTGAGGGGCATTTCCTCACACCTGCCTCAACTCCGGCCTTCTTACCCCCATTCTGACCTGCATTTGTTGACTTATCTATTCTTCCCTCTGGAATGAGGACTCCCTGACTGGTCCTAGTAGGTAGCGGACAGAAGGCTCTGAATTGGTGCTGAATGAATGGTGGCAGACCTTGCAAATATCAACTCTCTTCTTCTCCCTTAGTGACAGAAGCCAAATTTTATTCCACTTGGCAGTGGGTCCATCTAAAAGACTTTTCAGCCTACCTTACAGCTATGGGAGGCCAAGGACGCGGGAGTCAGCAAAGCTCTCTAAGGGGAACACAGTTAGCATATGTCCTTTTTATCCCCCCCAGTATCACCTTGGGAACCACATGATGGCTGGAGCTCCAGCGGCCATCACAGACCGCACGCAACCCTCGGGCTGGAAGCCGTGCACTCAGAATGGCAAAGCAGGGAGCATGCCTAGACTGTCTCCTCTAGATCTCTTTTAAATACGTAACAGAGAATAAATTTCTAGTGGTTTAAGCCACTGCTATTTCTGGTCTCTACTTACTAGCTGCGAAATGTAATTCAACAAATTCATGAATAAACCAATTAAACCTGGTTTTCTTAAATTACTCATTGCTGACTTTCAGTTCAAAGGCCAGTCACCATCTTTAATCTCTGGTCTGTGTAATACAATGATAATTTTCCATTAATTATGGACATCAGGAAGATGGAAGGACAAAAGCAATACAAAGATAGTACAGGCTGAGAGGATAAGGATGATAAGGGATGATGGCAGGAGGAGAAGCAGGAAAATGAGGGGCAGACAAGAGAGGGGAAGTGGGGGTGGCGGGGTAAGACGAAAGTGTAAAGGGTGACAGAGCAAAGGAAAGGGGAAGATGAAGGGCCGGTGGAGACCACGGAGAGATGAGGAGGAAAGAAGGAAAAAGGAAGAGTCAGTGTGTCCCGTGGCAACAGTCACCACTTAAAGAATACTCGCTGCGGGCTGGGCATAGTGCCAGACACTCTGTTCCATTCTCTTTAATCCTCATCCTTCTGAGGATTATCATGAGTATTATCATGCCCATTATAATTGTGGCTCCGACATACTAAATAACTTCCCCTGAGTCACAGAAAAAAGTAGAGGCAGAAGACATTCTTAAAGTAGCCTTAATGCAGGGGAGGGGGGCCATCATCCTTCCCTCTCTTTCTCTGTTCTGCTGCCTGGAATGTGGGTGTGATAGTTGGTCCAAGGCAGCCATTTTGGACAATGCAAACAATAGCCACACCCTAAGAACGACAATGGAGAAGGAAATGGCAGCCCACTCCAGTACTCTTGCCTGGAAAATTCCATGGACTGAGGAGCCTGGTAGGCTACAGTCCGTGGGGTCGCAAAGAGGTGGACACGACTGAGCGACTTTGCTTTTACTTTCAAGAATGATAAAGCAGGGAACTGGAAGGAACTTGCGTTCTTTACAACCTAGTGGAGCTTCTATTACTGCCTGGGACTCCACCTATGCCAGTTGGAGTCCATCCATAAATCTAACCATAAATGTTTCAGATCTCACTTTGCTCAATTTTCTTCCAATCTTCAATAACAGATTCCAAGACTCACTCCTAGAGAGCCTGATTCAGTAGTCACTCTCCTAGAAAAATGGCATCAGACTAGAAAAGGCAAAGCAATGATCTAAGAGTCCACAGAAAAAATCTTGATGCCTCAAAACCAGCAACTGCTGGTGATCTGCCCCTAGGATTCCCTGAAGATAAGCATGTGACACTGTAAACCTATCATTATTTAAAGACAGGGAAGAGGGAAGGAGTTCTTAAAGACACACTTGGGCCCATTTTCAGAAACAAAACGGTGGTTCTATAATCTCAGGCCAGTCTGTAATGGTGCTCACAACCACCCAAGAAAAAAAATAAACTGATGGTTAAGCTTCAGAAAGAGAAGGGCTCCTTTTGAGCAAAAGCACCAGCCTGTCCAAGGGGCAGATGTGCACACAACAGCATCACACAGAATTACCATCTTACACGACAGGCTGCAGCTTCCTGTGCACTAGGAATTCTCTCCAACTAGACAGCAAGCTCTTCTTGTCCAGGAAGGAGCTATCTCTTAGGAACTGTGTGTATTGGCCCAGGCTATCTGCCACCCCCAGCCCTGTGCCTACCTCCAAGTTGAACTGAATCCTGAAATCTCAGCCAAGAGGACTGAGAGTCAGAGCTGTCATTGTTCACCACTCCCACCAGACTACAGTCTGATGGACATCCTCTGGTGATAGTCAAAGATCAACTCCCTTCTCTTCTGAGATTACTCTTGTGACAGAATCCCAAGAGTTCAGAGAACTCAGGCAGAATGGAGGGGGATGGCACAGGCCCTGTTTAGCTCTGCCCAGGCCTATCCAATCTGCCCCTTTTAGCTGCTGAAATCTCAGAGAGGCAGAGCTTTTAACTGGGCTGGATGCAATGGGCAGGCATGGGCAACACTCAGCTCTGAGCAGCTGGCTACTGCACCTTCACATCCTGTCTCCTTCGAGGTGCCCGAATGGGTGTAGAATCACCCACTCCTAGAGCAACTGTCCCTTTCAGAAGTGTGACCTTATTCTAAAGTTACAGGTTCTCAGGGTTCACTAGGGATTGTAATTAGTTTGTATTCCTTTGCCTGGTACTCAGAGAAGCCAAGTTTGGGGATGGAAAGTGGGGCATGCATTCTTAAAGCTGGAAACTAATTTGCAGGATTTAGTGGCTTTTTCTGGCCACTGGCTTGCTTTAAGTCTCTGACACCCTCTGCTAGACTGAGAATTGCTACCTTGGGTCCCAGCCACACTTCCATCAACTTGGCACAAAACCTGCCCAAAAATCATCTTTCCTGCTGTCTTTTCCTGCATCTGAGTCTCAAACAGCTCTCAAGCTCTTGCTTCTACTCAACGAGAGAAATTCAACTCAACAGGCCACACTGAGCAGTCACCAAGTGATGGGGAGAATGTCAGGAGCTTTAAGCACCAAGAAAAACAGGGCCCTGTTCTCAAGGGTCTTAGCATCTGGAAAGGACAGGAAATAGGTAAACCAGCAATGACCTACAGAGTGATAATTACAATAGAACGAGACTTCAAGCACAGAAAGAGCAAAAGCACTCTGTCAAGAGGGATAAAGGAAGGCAGTCAGGGCAGATGGGCACTTCCTGGGAAGAACAAAAATGTGCAAAAGGTGCAGAAGCCTTGGGTGTGGCCTCCTGGAGCCAGAAGCCATTTACCATATGCCAGAGGCTGCCATTCTACAGATGAGAAAACGGAGGCACAGAGAGAATAAGAATCTTGTCCAAGATCACAAGTTGAAAGGATGAAGACAGGTTCCAAACCAAACAGATGAACTCTAAAACTTGAGCTTTTAAACATTAGTTTGTGATATGCAATAGTTCAATTTGCTTAAGTGTAAAATTTAATGCTAAGCTTACACAGGAGAGGTAAATGGGGGCTAGAACACAAAGGGTTGCATACACTATACTAAGGACTTGGACCTGAACTTGCAGCAACACAGTGAAAGAGCTTTGCCTTCCTGCTATGGTCACAGTCATATTAATAGAAATACTAGGTAAGATAAATGATATCCCTAAACATACAGCCAAATTTGAAAGAAAAATACCCCATGGGCCGGAAATGACAAGAAAAAGTGAAACATGAACAGTGAGTGGGACTGACACCAGAATGACCTGTGGACTTTTGAACCCACATATGAAGTGGCTTTAATGTTTGGCTGTGACTTTGAGTCCGGATATCAAGATGAGAGCCTCAAAGGGCTGCCCAGGGCAGGACAGCAACAAGGGGCTGGCCATTTCTCCAAGGCTCTGTGGAAGGGTGAAAAGGGTGTCAAACTGAGAAATGAACATAACAAGTGAGCCAGGACCTTTAACCCTATGGGCCCACAAATGCCAACTGTTCTAAGAGAAACTTTCACATCCCAGGACACAAAAGTTGCCCATAAGAATCCTTCCTGAAGGACTCTGAGCTCATAACCCAAAGTTACAAACCACACAGGGAAATAAAGCTCCCAGAGGGGCAGCATCGGACACAAAAAGGGAGAAAGCATCTCAAGAATCAGGAATAATAAAATAATTTGAAAGACATGACAAAATGAGAAGATTCAGATGATGAAAGAGATAGAGCAGCACAGAAAAAATAGATAAGAGACTTGGGATGGTGGAGAAGGAAATGGCAACCCACTCCAGTGTTCTTGCCTGGAGAATCCCAGGGACGGGGGAGCCTGGTGGGCTGTCGTCTCTGGGGTTGCACAGAGTCGGACACAACTGAAGCGACTCAGCAGCAGCAGGAGCAGTGTTAAACTGGCTATCAAAGCACTGTAAGAGGTTAGAGAAAAATTCTGAGTCTGTGTACTACTCCTAATTTCCCTTTTTTTCCCTGCCTCAGGAGTCTTAGAGGGCTGAGCCCTCTATCACCAGCTTTCCAGCAGTAGTTATAGTGTAAAAGTATCTGTGACGACTAATTTCAGAAATAGTGGCTTGTATTATAAAAAGGTATATATATATGACTTTTTCTTTAACCCAAGGGGCTAATTAGAAAATGCTGTATACTTATTTGCAATTAAACATTTGTTCTTCCAACTTAATTTGTATCAAGAAGCTTCAATTTAAGTTTTTTATACATGTACCAATATTTTTTGAACATTATTAAAGGAATTAGAACTCTGAAAAAAAAAAAAAGAGAGAGACTTGGATGGTTGAATGGTCAACAGATATCTAAGGAATTCCAGGAGACTAGAGTACAAAAAATGGGACTCTCCAAGTCTAAATTTATCTAAAATTATTCCAAAATACAAAAACAACAACAAAAAATTTTTAAATGAGTCTTTGGGTAGAAGCAGCACACCAAATTCTGAGCAAGAAAAAGAGAAACAGGGCTTCCCGGGTGGCTCAGCAGTGAAGAGTTCACCGGCCAATGCAGGAGTCATAGGTTCGATCCCTGGCCCAGGGAGACCCCACATGCCTCAGAGTAACTAAGCCCATGCACTACAACTACAGGGCCTGCGGTCTGGAGCCTGGGAGCCGCAACTATTGAGCCCACGGGCCACAACGACTGAAGCCTGCGTGCCCTGGAGCCCGTGTCCTGCGATGACAGCAGCCGCCACAATGAGAAGCCTGCGCGCTGCAATGGAGAGCAGCCCCCACTCGCCACCACGGAAGAAACGCCCGCCCAGCAATGAAGACCCAGCACAGCCATAGACAAATAAATAAATAAAATTATTTTTTAAAAAGAAAAACAAATCCACGCTTCCTTTCAAATGGTTCTAGGGACTTCCCTGGTGATCTAGTGGCTAAGACTCCAAGCCCCAGTGGAGGGGGTCCAGGTTCAATCCTTGGTCAGGGAACTAGATTCCACACACTACAACTAAGACCTGGTAGAGCCAAATAAATAACGATAGTGTTAAAAATGGTTCTAAACAAAAGTACAGAGATACAGAAATGCATTAACTATGTTTAAGTAAAAAGAATACAAATATTCACTATACTATTTTCATGTTTTTTTTTTTTTAAAGTAAAAAGATAGCGGGAAAAAAAGAGAAAATGTAGGAGTAAGAACAGAAATAAGATGTATAATTTTCAGATTAGTAAAGAGAATTTAAAACACCCAATCGGGGCCCCCCTGGTGGCTCAGTGGTAAGAATTCACCGGCCAACGCGAAAGACATGGGTTTGATCCCTGGTCCAGGAAGAGCCACATGCCGCAGAGCGGGGAAGAAAATCTCAAACAGAAGGCAGGAAAGGAGAAAAACAAGCAAAAAAGGAAAGCATATTACAAGTATTCAAAAACATGATAATATATTTAAGTCAAATCCCCAAATGTAAATAAACTAAACTCATTTAAGACAGTCTCAGATCTGACTTAAAATTTTAAATCCAGCCACATTCTGTTTATGAAAGAAACTCCTAAAACACAATGACATGAAACGGTTAAAAATACAAGGAAAACAACAACCACGAGCTGGGGTAGCACTAGTGTCATCAGACTTTAAGGCAAAAAGCAGGAACGGTGAGATTCGGTGACTGATTTGAAGGGACACGGAGGGCAACCATCAGGTGACCGAGGGCATGGAGATGCTCCCGGTAAGGCGGGGTGGTGGGGAGAGCAGGTCTGCCAGAGAAGGGGTAGAAGCCCCCCGATGCGCACACGCAGGCAGGGGAAAGGGAGAGGAATCCCAGCAGCACCGAGAGCAAGAGGGAAGACGGAAGCTTCATCTCCCAGAGGGCAGGGCCCATCTCTTTCTGCTGCATCTTTCCAGAGTCTAATACGGTACGAGGCACAAAGCAGGCGCTGGTAACTGCATGAGCAATAAGAAAACAACAAACAAGTAGGAGAGGACCAAACAAGAGAAGTCTCAGAGCTGCAAGGAAAGAAGCTGTGCCATCTGTAAGGCCTGTGATCTCCACGGTGACCAGGGGCAGCATCCTCTTGCAGGGACGGGGGTGAGGGGGAGAAGGACTGGAGCAAGCTCCCGGGGAATGGGACACAACACCCGTGAGCAACGAACAAAGGGTAACTGCTGCTAGAGAGCTGTAACTGACTCCACGCAGGGCACAGCTCTGCCTCCAACAAGCGCTGCCTTGGCCATCCAGCTCTTCCTTCGAATCCCAGTGTACAATCTGCAGACTTAGCCAAGAAACAAGCAGACAACACGACTCATCTTTGGAGAAAAGAACTGCTGTTGAGACCACAGGCAAGAGGCTGCCGCTGTGACCCGGGGAGACCTGCCTCCACGTCCCTGGCCCCTGTCCTGGGCAGGCCCTCCTGGACAGGAACTGTGTGGACGGCAGCGGGACTGCGGCCAGTGGTGACTCAGGCAGCGTGGGTGCCCGCCGCCTCCAGAGGGGGGCAGCCCGCGCCATTTGCGTCTGGCTTCCTGGAAGCGTTTCTTCATTTCTCCTTTTGCAGACCCGCAACTTCCAGAGTGACATCTCTCCTGATGACTAAAGAGGGCATGTCAAGCAGCCGCTGGAACCCACGTCTTCTTACACACCCCTGACCAACCCAACTTTACTCACTCCCCAACACCTCCACACTTGACAGGGGAAGTGGCCGGAGGGTGCCCCCGGGCCTGAGGGAGACAGGAAATGATGCAGCACCGCCCAGGGCCACAGTGAGGGCCCAGGAGGTCCGAGCTCCCGCTCCCACCACCACAGGCTCCCCAACAGGCGGGACTTCGGTGGCCCGAGGAAAGGGGCATGTGACTAAACTAACGGGTTCCTGGGTCAGAGAGTGTCAGAGTTCAGAAGACCACAGGACTTCCTCTCTTAACTCAGATTCAAGGAACAGGGAGTCAGAAACTCTCCAAGACTGCTGAGACAGGCTAAATTAGTGTAACTCTCTAGAGTTAGGCAAAATTTATCAATCTCCTAACTTTTAAAAAATATTTATACATTTGGCAGCGGCAGGTCTTGGTTGCGTTTTGTGGTGAGTGAGCTCTCTAGCCGTGGCTCAGCAGTCGCTCCGCAGCAAGTGGGACCTCAGTTTCCCGACCAGGGACCAAAGCGGCATCCCCGGCACTGCAAGGTGGATTCTTAGCCACTGGGCCACCAGGGAGGTCGCAACATCCTTACTTTTGATTCATTCAAAATGACACACACACTCTCTCTCTTTTTAACTCTTCGGCTGCACTGCACAGCACAGTCTGGGACCTTAATTCCAGGACAGGGATGGAATCCGTGACCCCTGCACTGGAAGCAGGGAGACTTAACCACTGGCCTGCCGGGGAAGTGCCTCTCTCTCCTTTAAAATCAAGTATCTACCAAGTGCCAGGAATTATGCCACGTAGTGGGTTAGTTCTTACCAGGGCAGACAACGTGACTGCCCTCAAAGAACTTCTGTTCCAGTCAGGGATTCAGACAACCGGATAAGGTATCAACCAGAAAAGATACCAGGTTATCTTATTAACCAATCAGATAAGATCAATTTTGAGTATAGGAAGTAGTATATATAATAGCAAACAATGAGAATCGTCCCAAATGTGCATCAGCAGAACTGGTTAAATAAGCTCAAGTAAACTCCTAAGAAAGGACACTGCTCTGCTTAAAAACTCATTCTTGAAAACTACATTCAAATTGCTAGTGATATGAATATTTAAAGCAGGTTTTAAAACAGCATCACAATTACGTTCAGTGCAAAAACCCAACCAACCACACAAGACCACATATCATATGACCCCATTTATACAAAATGTCCAGAGCAGGCAAATCTATGGAAACAGAAAGTAAATTGGAGATTGCCTGGGGTGGGGTGGGGGTGGGGGGTGCGGTGCATGGAGACAGTGAACATTAATGGACACAAGATTTCCTTCTGAGATGAGAAAAGGTTCTAAAATTAATTATGGTAATGGTTATACAACTCTGAAAATATACTGAAAACCATCAAATTGTACATTTTAAATGGATGAACTTCATGGTATATGGATTATACCCCAATAAAGCTGCTAATTACAGTATCACGTTATGACTTCAACTCGGTTTTTCAAAAAGAGGATTTTGTGGGAATTCCTTGGCTGTCCAGTGGTTAAGACTCTGCACTTCTGCCTGGGTTTAATCCCTGGTGGGAGAACCAAGATCCTACATGTTGTGTGGCTGGGCAAAAAATACAAACAGCAAGAAGAGGTTGTATGAAGGCGTATATGTACAGGAGAGAGAGAGAGAAAGTATGGAAATGCTCCAACCATCAAAATATTAACTGATTCTCTGAGAGGAAGGTTCAGGGTAATTTCTGTTTCCCTCTATACTTTCCAAATATTCTAAAATGTAGGCATTAGTATAACTGACAAAAGCAATCAGCCTGGGTTTTCAAATCTTCAAGGGGACCTTAAAGTGGATAGAAGGCACAAAACCAGAAGGATACAACTGTTGTGCTAGCTTGGATATATCTAGGGGAGTTATGTTCTTTGTACCAAAGATAACCAGGCAGCTCAGCAAAGGGATTTTATATTCCAGATAAATGAGACCCAGTAGGCCCTGGTTAAGGATCTCCTGAGCACTGGCAGAGCTAGCTCCCTTCTGTAAACACTTTAAAATGAAACCAGCAGTCACCAGAGAGCTCAGATACTACCAAAGAATGCAGAAGAGGGTGAGCTGAGCAGATGCAGTCTGAAACCTGGAGGCCGTCAGAAGTCACAACCGCACGCCTGGATGCGATGTGTGAGGCCCTCAGGATAATCTCGCAGGTCCCACTTGAACTGCTGTGATCAGTGACTTCAAAGACGCTTTTCTGAAAAGTCAGTGGTTCTCCAACCAGGCTGCCTGCTCTGGTCAATGAGGAGCTTTAAAACACAGAACCTTGGACTTCATTCCTGGAAATTCTAATTTCCAGGAGAAATCAGAGGCCTGAGACAAGGCCCAGGAAACTACATTTCTTCCAAAACTCCCTAGTGAATCTGCCAGCTGAGTCTTGTCTGGGAATCACCGGACGAGACACCCCCTGGGACAACGCACAACAGGGCCTGTCTGCACATCTGGCGGCTGTGCCGGGATCCCACGGGCCAGTGCTAAGTGCATGAGGGGAGGCTCAGTGGGGAAATTCCGGGCGTGTTCTGCAGTCAGTGCTGAAGAGCCTGGGGGACAGCCAGCCGATCCCCAAGACAAAGCAAATGCTGGAAGGTTCTCTTAGGCACAGTGATCTGAGATGCTAACCTGTGAAAAAGAAGTAACAAGTGCAAATTCTGGGCTTCCCTGGTGGCTCAGTGGCAAAGAATCTGCCTCTAATGATAGAGACGTGGACTCGATCCCTGGGTTGGGACAATCCCCTGGAGGAGGAAATGGCAACATACTCCAGTATCCTTGCCTGGAAAATCCCAAGGACAGGGGAGCCTTGCAGCTACAGTCCATGGGGTCACAAGAGTCAGACACGACTTAGTGACTAAACAACAGCAGCAACAGTGCAATTTCGGCCCTGGGAGGTTTCTTCCAACAACACACGTGAGCCAACAGCTTTGCAGGTGCCAAGGAGCAGGAAGCAGAAAGGGATGCAGTGCGATGTGGCAGAGCGGGCCCCGGGCCTGAGTCACAGCTGTGGGTTCTAATCCCTGCTCTGCACCACCGTCATCAGTGGTTAAAGATGGTATTCTTGCTGCGACTCCCTCCTTGAATCTGGCTGGTCCAGGGTCTGCTCTGATATGTGGCAGGGGCCCCCACTCAGATGGATGAGGGAACGAAAACCCAGTGTTCTAACAAATAACCTTGTCACAGAACCCTCTGACCAGAAGCTCCCACTTTTAGCACCCTTCTCGGCCAGGGGCACGTCTCCATACCTCAGGTCTGGGAACTATTTACGATCCCCTGTAACGGGGAAGGACCCTGCCAGCAGGCACCCAGCGTTCCAGGATGACTCACCGTCCCTCACCACAGCCGCATCCCCCCTGGCCTCCCTTCTTCCCGTTACAGTGTCATCTTTGTCCTGGCCACCTCGGGGCAAAACATCAACCTCGCAGGCTCCGCTGTCGCCCTTCAGCATCCAGGGAATAAGACTTGGCCTCCACACCTCTCCGCTCCCCCGCCCAAAGGCACGGCCCTCACAGCGGGCAGACCTGAGAGTGCTGCTCTTCAAGTTGCCAGCTGTGCACCATACACGAGTTTGTTGACCTCTCTGGGGCTTAGTCTCATCAGCTGCAAACAATATACATCAATAACACCTTCTTTTTGAGGTGGTTTCCCAGATATGAGTCAAGAAAACACAGCCAAAGCACATAGTACAGAGAAGGTGCTCCATATGAAGCAACGGTGACTACAGGCCAGAAACCTTCCTCTCAGTTATTAATACAGACCTCTCCTAACCTAAGTCTCTGACTGGGTGTCACTCTCCATTTTGACCCCTCTGGTATGATCTTTGCAGGTTAATCGTCCTAGATAAGAGCAACCACCTTACTCTCCTGCCCAAAGGCCTCCCACGGCTCGCATATTCTTGCATCTGTCTCAGCTTCCCAGACAGGCCTGGAAGAATGTCCACCTTCACCCCTAGAGTCCTCCAAGCCAATCCCACCCTCACAGCAACTTGCTATGGGAGGCAGCCTTCGCAAACAACTCGCAAACACAGCCTCCTCCTAGTATTCAGGCCCTCGTGTAATAGCCTGCTGACTCAGACACTGTCGGATCCTAAATGCTGTTTAAAGCTGACGCTGGGAAAGATTGAAGGCAGGAGGACAAGAGGATGAGATGGTGGTACTCGATGGCATCACGGACTCAATGGACATGAGTCTGAGCAAACCCTGGGAGATGGTGAAAGACAGGGTGACAAGGTAGCCCGGCGTGCTGCAGTCCATGGGGTTGCAAAGAGTCAGACGTGACTGAGCGACTAAACAACAGCAACAGAGTTCTGGGGTAATCTGTCACGAAGCGACGGATAATTCTCCTGATTTCCCCAATCACATCACAGCTGTTGCTCTTTTACTCACAGCTGCCTTTCCTATAACATATCCGCCTGCCACAATCCTGCCCAGCCTACAAGGCCCACCCCAGATGCTAAAAGCTCACCTGAGCCTTTCTTAGTTCAATTCAGTTGCTCAATCGTATCTGACTCTTTGCTACCCCATGGACTGCAGCACTCCAGGCTTCCCTGTCTTAAGGCTTTTGTCAAACCAGCAACTGTCAAATCAGCTTCCTCTCCCACACCTCACCATGGCATCTGTCACACTGTATCCAAATCAATCTGTTTGTTATATTCATGTGCAAAAATATCTGTCAAGGTTATTCACGGCAGCAAAAGACTGGAAATCACCTGCACGCCCATCAATAAACGAGAGGATGGCACACTCATGCAAGAGAGGAGGGAGCAGTGAAAAAGAATGAGGAAGCTCCAGGTGTACTGACATGCAAGGGTGGACAAGACATAATATGTGAAGCGAGGAGCAGACCAGTGTGCACAGCAGACAGTCATCTGCCCGGAAAGTAATAATGTCATAACAGAAAAGAGGTAAGTACGCACCCATAAACCAAAGTGGCTACGACAGCTGCCTCCGCCAGGGGTGCTAGGCAGCTGAGAGATGGGGGAGGGAAAGAGGGAATACCTTCTGAATTTTGTAGCATGTCAAGAATTTTCAATTCAAGGGACTTCCTGGTGGTCCAGCAGCTAAGATTCCTTGCTCCCAAGGCAGACGGCTCAGGTATGACCCCTGACCAGGGGACTAGATCCCACACTCTGCAACTAAGAGTTTGCATGCCACAACTAAGACCTAGTGCATTCAAATAAATAAATATAATAAATGAATATTTAAAAAAAGAATTCTCAATTCAAAAATAAGCAACTCCTAAGAAAAAGCCTTCCTGCTAAGATCAGGAACAAGACAAGGATCTCCACTTTCACCACTTCATTCAATATTGTACTGGAGATCCTAGGCAGGGCACTTAAGTGAGAAAAAGAAGAGTTATCTGGATTGGAAAGTAAAAAGTAAAACTATCTCTATGTGCAGAAGACATGGTCTGATACAAAGACAATCCTAAGAAATCCACTTAAAAAATAGAACTAGTAAGTAAGTTCAGTAAGGTTGAAGTATACAAAATGAATATATAAAAGTTAACTGTATACACTAGCAATGAAGCAGTAAGTCCACAAGTCCACAGTGTCTAACATACACTAGAAGCAGGGACTTCCCTGGTGGTGCAGTCGTTAAGACTCTGTGCTCCCAGCGCAGGGTCAGGGTTTGATCCCTGGTCAGGGAACTAGATCCCACAGGCTGCAACTGACAGGTCGCATGCCGTGACTCAACATCCTGCATGCTACAACGAAGCCTTGGCACAGCCAAATAAATAAATAGTAAGTAAAATAAATAATTTTTTAGAAGCAGAGGATAGAAACAATGAAGGAAAATAAATAGAAGACTTCCTGGAGACTCCAAAACATTTGTCTTTAGCAACTAAGGGCTCTACAGAAATTAAGGAAAGAAGACAAATACGTAGATATATTCTGGTGACACAGGGGCTTGCCAGGCGGCGCTAGTGGTAAAGAACTTGCCTGCCAACACAGGAGACATAAGAGAGGCGGGTTCCACCCCTGGGTTGGGAAGACCCCCTGGAGGAGGGCATGGCAACCCAATCCAGTATTCTTGTTTAGAGAATCCAATGGACAGAGGAGTCTGGTGGGCCATAGTCCACAGGGTCACAAAGAGTTGGACACGACTAAATCGACTTAGCACACATTCTGGTGATGTATCTTGAACTCCAAGAAAAAAGAAAATTCTTATACCTTTCAGAAAAGGGAAAAAACAGATTATTTACAGAGGACTTAGAATCCAACTTTATATTGGAGTTTTCTTATTCACTATTCAACAACACAAGAGAAGACTCTACACATGGACATCACCAGATGGTCAATACCGAAATCAGATTGATTATATTCTTTGCAGCCAAAGATGGAGAAGCTCTATACAGTCAGCAGAAACAAGACCGGGAGCTGAATGTGGCTCAGATCATGAGCTCCTTATTGCCAAATTCAGACTTAAATTGAAGAAAGTAGTAGTAGGGAAAACCATTAAACCATTCAGATATGACCTAAATCAAATCCCTTATGATTTATACAGTGGAAGTGAGAAATAGATTTAAGGGCCTAGATCTGATAGACAGAATGCCTGATGAGCTATGGACTGAGGTTCATGACACTGTACAGGAGACAGGGATCAAGACCATCCCTATGGAAAAGAAATGCAAAAAAGCAAAACGGCTGTCTGGGGAGGCCTTACAAATAGCTGTGAAAAGAAGAGAAGTGAAAAGCAAAGGAGAAAAGAAAAGAAATAAACATCTGAATGCAGAGTTCCAAAGAATAGCAAGAAGAGATAAGAAAGCCTGCCTCAGTGATCAATGCAAAGAAATAGAGGAAAACAACAGAATGGGAAAGACTAGAGATCTCTTCAAGAAAATTAGAGATACCAAGGGAACATTTCACGCAAAGATGGCCTCGATAAAGGACAGAAATGGTATGGACCTAACAGAAGCAGAAGATATTAAGAAGAAGTGGCAAGAATACACAGAAGAACTGTACAAAAAAGATCTTCACGACCCAGATAATCACTATGCTGTGATCACTCACCTAGAGCCAGACATCCTGGAATGTGAAGTCAAGTGGGCCTCAGAAAGCATCACTACGAACAAAGCTAGTGGAGGTGATGGAATTCCAGTTGAGCTATTTCAAATCCTGAAAGATGATGCTGTGAAAGTGATGCACTCAATATGCCAGCAAATTTGGAAAACTCATCAGTGGCCACAGGACTGGAAAAGGTCAGTTTTCATTCCAATCCCAAAGAAAGGCAATGCCAAAGAATGCTCAAACTACCATACAATTGCACTCATCTCACACACTAGTAAAGTAATGATCAAAATTCTCCAAGCCAGGCTTCAGCAATACGTGAACCGTGAACTTCCCGATGTTCAAGCTGGTTTTAGAAAAGGCAGAGGAACCAGAGATCAAATTGCCAACATCCACTGGATCATGGAAAAAGCAAGAGAGTTCCAGAAAAGCATCTATTTCTGCTTTATTGACTATGCCAAAGCCTTTGACTGTGTGGATCACAATAAACTGTGGGAAATTCTGAAAGAGATGGGAATACCAGACCAACTGACCTGCCTCTTGAGAAATCTGTATAAAGGTCAGGAAGCAACAGTTAGAACTGGACATGGAACAACAGACTGGTTCCAAATAGGAAAAGGAGTACGTCAAGGCTGTATACTGTCACCCTGCTTATCTAACTTATATGCAGAGTACATCATGAGAAATGCTGGACTGGAAGAAGCACAAGCTGAAATCAAGATTGCCAGGAGAAATATCAATAACCTCAGATATGCAGATGACACCACCCTTATGGCAGAAAGTGAAGAGGAACTAAAAAGCCTCTTGATGAAAGTGAAAGTGGAAAGTGAAAAGGTCGGCTTAAAGCTCAACATTCAGAAAACGAAGATCATGGCATCTGGTCCCATCACTTCATGGGAAATAGATGGGGAAACAGTGGAAACAGTGTCAGACTTTATTTTGGGGGGCTCCAAAATCACTGCAGATGGTGACTGCAGCCATGAAATTAAAAGACGCTTACTCCTTGGAAGGGAAGTTATGACCAACCTAGATAGCATATTCAAAAGCAGAGACATCACGTTGCCAACAAGGTTCCATCTAGTCAAGGCTATGGTTTTTCCTGTGGTCATGTATGGATGTGACAGTTGGACTGTGAAGAAAGCTGAGCACCGAAGAATTGATGCTTTTGAACTGTGGTGTTGGAGAAGACTCTTGAGAGTCCCTTGGACTGCAAGGAGATCCAACCAGTCCATTCTGAAGATCAGCCCTGGGTGTTCTTTGGAAGGAATTATGCTAAAGCTGAAATTCCAGTACTTTGGCCACCTCACGTGAAGAGTTGACTCAATGGAAAAGACTCTGATGCTGGGAGGGATTGGGGGCAGGAGGAAAAGGGGATGACAGAGGATGAGATGGCTGGATGGCATCACTGACTCGATGGACGTGAGTTTGAGTGAACTCCAGAAGTTGGTGATGGACAGGGAGGCCTGGCGTGCTGCGATTCATGGGGTCTCAAAGAGTCGGACATGACTGAGCGACTGAACTGAACTGAACTGATTCATACTGAAACATGGAGCAGTAACCCCCAAATTCTGATTCTATATGCAACAGTGCTACCAATCAAGAGAGAGGGCCTGGGTAGCTTTGGGCAGTGCTGCTGGGTATGTAAGATGGTGCAGCCACTATGGTAAACAGTGTAGTGGTTCCTTCAAAAATTAAAAATAGATTTTCATGTAACCCAACAATTCTACTTCTGGGTATGTACGCAAAAGAACTGAACAAGGGAACATGAAAAGATATTTGTACATCCAAGTTTAGAGCAGTACATTCACCATAGCCAAAAGCAGAAAGTAACAGATGAAAGGATCATCAACAGATGGTACACAAATGGATGATATACAGATGGATAAACAAAATGTGGTACATTCCTACAAGGGAATATTATGCAGCCTTATAAACAAATGAAATTCTGACACATGCTACAACATGGTGAACTCTGAAGACATTGTAAGTGACATTAGCATTAGTCAGTTGCTCAGTCGTGTCTGACTCTGTGATCCCACGGACTGTAGCATGCCAGGCTCCTCTGTCCATGAAATTCTCCAGGCAAGAATACTGGAGTGGGTTGCCACGCCATTCTCCAATAAGTGATATTAGCTAGTCACAAAAGGACAAATACTGTATGACTCCACTCATATGATGGATTTAGAGTAGCCAAGTTCATAGAGATAGAAGGTAGAATGGTGGCTGCCAGAGGCCTGGGGGAGGGGGCAATGGAGAGTTTATTTAGGGTCCAGAGTTTCATTCTTGCAAGATGGTTTCCAGCTTTTTCTTTTGCCATGCTGTGCGGCTTGTGGGATCTTAGTTCCCCAATCAGGGATTGAGCCCAGGACCATAGCAGTGAAAGCTCAGACTCCTAACCACTGGTTCACTAGGGAATTCCCATTTCTGCAAGATGAAAAAAGTTCTGGAGATGGATGGTGGTGAGAGTTGTCAATAATGTGAAGGTACTTAATGCCACTGAACTTAAATTTGAAAAAATGGCTAAAATGGCAAAATTTTTGTTATGGATCTTTCACAATTAAAAATAAACACATAGGATTCCCCTGGTGGCTCAGTGGTAAAGAATCTGCCTGCCAATGCAGGGGAAAAGAGTTCGATCCCTGGTTGGGGAAAATCCCACAAGCTGAGGAGCAACTAACCCTGTGCACCACAACCACTGAACCTGTGCTCTAGAGCCCGGGAGCCCCAGCTGCTGAAACCTGTGTGCCCTAGAGCCTACGCTGTGCAACAAGAGAAGCCAGCACAATGAGAAGCACGACAACTGTAACAAAGAGCAGCCCCCATCTGCAACAACAATCCAGCAGATACAACAAATACAAAGCCAATAAATACAATAAACAAACAAATAATAAGTGAGTGAGGGCATGATGAAGGTACTTTGGAAAACAGTTTGGTAGTTCCTCAAAATATTTAAACAGAAAGTTACCATATGATCCAGCAATTCTACTCCTATAAATAATCCCCAAAGAACTTACAACATATCCTTACACAAAGTCAGTAAATGAGTGTCCACAGAAGTCAAGAAAACGGAAATAACCCAAATGTCCATCACCCGAAGAATGGATAAACAAAAAGTAATATTCATACAGTGGAATATTATTCAGCCATAAAAAGGAATGAAATACCATTACATGTTAGAGCACGAATGAACCTTGAATACATTATGCCAACTGAAGAAGCTAGACACAAAAGGCCACATATTGTATGATTCCATAAATATGAAATGTCCAAAACAGGGAAACCCACAGAGAAGGACAGCAGGCATGGACAGCAGGCTAGTGGCTGATAAGGAACTGATGAGGGGACGGTGGTATCAGGAATCAGCACTAATGTGTACAGAGTTTGCTCTAGGGCTGACAGAAATGTTATGAAATTAGATAGTGGCAATGACTGTACAACACAGTAAATCTACCCAAACCACTACAGTGCGTAAAGAGGTGAATTTTATGTTATGTGATCAGATCAGACCAGATCAATTGCTCAGTCGTGTCCGACTCTTTGCGACCCCATGAATCGCAGCACGCCAGGCCTCCCTGTCCATCACCAACTCCCGGAGGTCACTCAGACTCACATCCATCAAGTCAGTGATGCCATCCAGCCATCTCATCCTCTGTCGTCCCCTTCTCCTCTTGCCCCCAATCCCTCCCAGCATCAGAGTCTTCTCCAATGGGTCAACTCTTCGCATGAGGTGGCCAAAGTACTGGAGTTTCAGCTTTAGCATCATTCCTTCCAAAGAAATCCCAGGGCTGATCTCCTTCAGAATGGACTGGTTGGATCTCCTTGCAGTCCAAGGGACTCTCAAGAGTCTTCTCCAACACCACAGTTCAAAAGCATCAATTCTTCAGCGCTCAGCCTTCTTCACAGTTCAACTCTCACATCCATACATGACCACAGGAAAAACCATAGCCTTGCCTAGACGAATCTTTGTTGGCAAAGTAATATCTCTGCTTTTGAATATGCTATCTAGGTTGGTCACAACTTTCCTTCCAAGGAGTAAGCGTCTTTTAATTTCATGGCTGCAGTCACCATATGTAGTGATTTTGGAGCCCAGAAAAAGAAAGTCTGACGCTGTTTCCACATCTATTTCGTTTTCTGAATGTTGAGCTTTAAGCCAACTTTTTCACTCTCCACTTTCACTTTCATCAACAGGCTTTTTAGTTCCTCTTCACTTTCTGCCATAAGGGTGGTGTCATCTGCATATCTGAGGTTATTGATATTTCTCCTGGCAATCTTGATTTCAGCTTGTGTTTCTTCCAGTCCAGCGTTTCTCATGATGTACTCTGCATAGAAGTTAAATAAACAGGGTGACAATAATATACCTTTATGAACTCCTTTTCCTATTTGGAACCAGTCTGTTGTTCCATGTCCAGTTCTAACTGTTGCTTCCTGATCTGCATACAGATTTCTCAAGAGGCAGGTCAGGTGGTCTGGTATCCCCATCTCTTTCAGAATTTCCCACAGTTTATTGTGATCCACACAGTCAAAGGCTTTGGCATAGTCAATAAAGCAGAAATAGATGCTTTTCTGGAACTCTCTTGCTTTTTCCATGATCCAGTGGATGTTGGCAATTTGATCTCTGGTTCCTCTGCCTTTTCTAAAACCAGCTTGAACATCAGGAAGTTCACGGTTCACATGTTGCTGAAGCCTGGCTTGGAGAATTTTGAGCATTACTTTACTAGTGTGTGAGATGAGTGCAATGTTATGTGAGGTGTACCTCAATTTTCAAATGCCACAGAAATGTACAGATGATAAGATAAAAGGAACTGCTCCCACTCTGCCTCATGGCCTGGTGATTCAGAATCTTGGCTGGTCTGCGCCCTCCTGGCCTGCAGGGCCACATGCCCTTCCCCTCCACCCCAGGTGCCCTGTACTTGGGCTGCTCGTCAGACCTTCACCTCCCCCTTGACTCCCCAATTTTCACCTCGTGGGCAAGGCCTGACCCTGCCCCATGGAACCCATGCGTCTCCTGGCAGGCGCCCACTATCACTCAGCCCAACCCAAGCAGGTCTGCAGGTTGAGACCGCAGCCCCCAGGGTCACCCCAGAGGAGCTGCCTGGGGCCCGGGACTGTGGTTCTGAGCGTGTGTCAGCTGAGGGATACGGTTTCATGTAGGGACTTAATTATAGCTCAGGGGTGGAGGAGGGGCTAGGAGCACCACAGGCTCTGAGGGGCTGCACAGGAAGCTGCTCTGCTCTGCAGCCCAGGGGCCAGCCGCCAGGTCTTGCCAGGACTGGGCTCCACTGGAGAACACGCATGACCCAGAGAGGCCCACAGGGATACACGGCTTACAGAAATCATCGTGTTCACAAGCATGAAGTCCTGGCTACCCTCCCATGAAACACCAGTCTGTGTGCTGACCAGAGTGGTTCAGAAAAAGACTGAGATGCCAAGTGTCACCTATCCTCAAGGCTGAGAGGCCTCCTCCGCACCTAATGCCAGAGACCCCACTTTATTAGAGAGGAAGTGAAGGGGAGGGATTGTTGTTCCTCCTAGAACACCCACCTTCAATTTCCCCCTAGCTCTGAGCTGTCATTTTAGAATGGAATCTGAGCAGCCAATTCTGAGGATGCCAGGGACATCTCCCCCGACTCTGAGGATGCTGGGGACATCTTCCCCAAGCCTGACTACGTGCTCTCATCCCCATCCACTGCCCAGGGAGGGGCCACGGAGCAGGGTCGGTGGAGCACTGTGGCTGGGTGTGTCAGCCCTGTCAAACCACCCAGCCTAGGCACTGCCAGGTGGGGAAAGTAGACAGGCAGAGGTTCATGGAAAGAGCAGGGCCTGGGTGGAGGAGTGTGTCCCCTCAAGATGTAATTCCTTCTCCCTTACTTCTGCCCATATCCGGGCCACTTATATTGAACGTCAGGCTCTTCCAGGCCACTGTGGGGGCCGCCCGCCAGCTGCCCCGCCCCCTCCGCTCCGCCAGTACTCAGTCTCTTCTCTCTGCTGCAAGACGGCAGGGACCCAGGCCCTCCTGTCTGTCACTCTTCTCCAGCCCCACCCCCTGCTGGGCACGACCCTTCCCATCTTCACTGTGTGTACTTTTTTTTTTCTGAGCTTTTGAGAGGTTTTCCTCTGAAAGCCATGAAAAGAAACCTTCAGACTGGGGGCAGTATCCTTTCCTGGGTTTGCATAGGAGGAAAATGAAAGGCAGAGGGGGTGGGGAGGGACAGCAGACGGGACGGATGTGGAGAGGCAGAGACACAGCTCACGCACCTCCCTGCCATCCACCCTTCAAGCAACTACACCAACAGATGGCTCTTCCCAAATGCCTCTCTTTGGGCAAAATACCTTTCTTTGCTCACTCACAAAAGGCAAGGAAAGTCAGAGAGCAGAGACATAATGAAATCACCTGAAAAACGGGAAAGGCAATTCATAAAACTGAGAAACAACACACCATTTTTGAAAGAAAAAAATATTAGGTATATACAATCATAGTAAAACCTCAAAGAACACAGTCTTTGGCTTGTGAGAGATTGTTACCCACATTCTTCACCAAAAAATAATATTCATTAATAGATGAATGAATGAACAAATGTAAAAATTTATAGCAGTCACTTACACATGGCATAGTTATGTTTGATTTTTTTGGTCCTACCTCTTGGCTTATGGGATCTTAGTTCCCGGAAGATGAATTGAACCTGGGGCCCGACAGTGAAAGTGCTGAGTCCTAACCACTGGACTGCCAGGGAAATCCCTAGGTATGACTTTAAAAATTTTTCTTTGAAGTGTAGTTGATATACAATATTATATTAGTTTCACGTGTACAGCATAGTGATTCAGTATTTTTGCAGATTATACCCCATTATAATTTATTAGAAGATAATGGCTATAATTCACCGTGTTATACAATACACCCTCGTTGCTCAAATAGTTTATATATAGTAGTCTGTATCTTTTAGTCCCATGCCCCTAATTTGTCCTTCCCCCACCCCTCTCCTCTCTGGTAACCAGGCAACCACAAATTTGTCATCTGCATCTGCAAGCCTGTTTCTGTTTTGTATATACATTTATTTGTATTACGTTTTAGATTCCACATATAAGTCATGTCACAGAGTATTTGTCTTTGTCTGACTTACTTCATGAGGCACAATATTCTCTATGCCCATCCATGCTGCAGCAAATGGCAGAGTTTCATTCTTCTATAGTTGAGTAACGTTCCACTGTAAATGTATACCCTTCTTCTTATTCCATGTGTCCGCTGCTGGACACTCAGGATGCTTCTATACCTTGGCTATTATAAAGAGTACTGCTATGAATATTGAGGTGTAGGTATCTTTTTGAATTTGCGTTTTTGTTTTTTCTGGCTCTATACCCAGAAGTGGAACTGCTGGATCATATGGTAGTTCTATTTTTAGTTTTTTGAGGAACCTCTATACTGTTTTAAATAGTCGCTGTGCCGATTGATACTCCCACCTACAGTGTAGGAAGGTTCCCTTTTCTCCACATGCTCTCCAACATCTATTATTTGTAGACTTTTTAAGGACAGCCATTCTGACAGGCCTGACATGATATCTCATTGTTATTTTGATTTGCATTTCTCTAATCATCAGTGACGCTGAGCTCTTCTTGTGCCTGTTAGCCATCTGTATGTCTTCTTTAGAAAAGTGTCTATTCAGGTCTTCTACCCATTTTTTACTGGGTTGTTTGTTCTTTGACATTGAGTTGTATGTGTTTTTATACAGTCTGGGTATTAACCCTTGTTGGTCACATCATTTGCAAATATTTCCTCCCATTCTGTGGGTTATCTTTTTGTTTTATTGATGATTTTCTTTGCTATTTAATTAGGCCCCATTTGTTTATTCTTGTTTTTATTATCATTTGCTTTTTGTCTTAGGAGACTGATCTAGAAAAATACTGGTATGATTGATGTCAAAGAGTATCCTGCCTATGTTCTCTTCTAGTTTTATGGTTTCAGGTCTTACATTTGGGTCTTTAAACCATTTTGAGTTAATTTTTGTATATGATGTGAATGAATGTTCTAATCTCACTCTTTTTACACGCTGGCTTCCAGTTCTGCCAGCGCCACTTGTTGAAGAAATTGTCTTTTCTCCACCGTACAGTACAGTCTTGCTTCCTCTGTCGTAGATTAACTGACCACAGGTGTGCACATGTATGACTTTTTTTCTTCAGTAATAATCTGTATCTTCCTATTGTCTACAATGAATAACCATTATTTACATAGTTAAAACATTTTAAAATAAATTAAAAACCACACATAGAGAAATTCTTATGCTTGAATGCCAGCTCCACATCCAAAAAAGTTTCCCAAATTCCCACAATCCTGGCTTTTGGTTTGTGGGGACAGCCAGAAGAATCCCATGGACAGAGGAGCCTGGTGGGCTACAGTCCATGGGGTCGCAAAGAGTTGGACACGACTGAGTGACTATCATGTATATACATATGGGCTTCCCTGGTGGCTCATATGGTAAAGAATCCTCCTGCAATCCAGGAAACCTGGATTCAATCCCTGGGTTGGGGAGATCCCCTGGAAGAGAGCATGGTAACCCACTCTAGTATTCTTGCCTGGAGAATCCCCATGGACAGAGGAGCCTGGTGGGCTACAGTCCACAGGGTCGCAAAGAGTCAGACACAACTGAGTGACTGAACACATACATATACATACATGCACAAAAAGTGAAAGCTGCTCAGTGGTGTCCAACTCTTTGCAACCCCACTGACTATACAGTCCATGGAATTCTCCAGGCCAGAATGCTGGAGTGGGTAGCCTTTCCCTTCTCCAGGGGATCTTCCCAACCCAGGGATCGAACCCAGGTCGGCCACACTGCAGGCAGATTCTTTACCAACTGAGACACAAGGGAAGCCCACATTTATTGGTTATATCTGATTAAGTCCTAAGTCCCCAAATACAAGTTTGCAAAGGTGTCTTTCACTGTTAGTAGAGAGTTCCACAGCTTGCTAGTGGCAAGCCCCTCCTCTAAAACTTCAGGCCCAACCACACAGAACCAGCCAGCAGTGACTGCACCCATGGGACATAGGTCCCAACCCTGCCAGAGTTCACACCCCAAAGCCAGAGCCTCAGAAAACTACGAAAGGAAAAACAGGGCCCTGACATCCTCAGGCTGGACAATGCCTCACCTGACTTGGCTGCCTCCTCCAGGGCCCAGGCCAGGGAAGGTGGGGGTGACCCTCAGCCAGCTGCCATAGGCATTACCCAGCAAGGTCCCACAGGAGTCAATACCTGCTCCAGCCAACACTCAGATGCAGAGAGGAAGACCAAGAGTCTTAAAGTTCTGTTCAGTCCAACCAGTGTTTACTGGCATCCCCTAGGGTGCTGGACGCTGCCAGTGCAGAGATATGCTAACAATAAAACACTCAATTGTCAGCAAGTGGGGCCTTCCTGGCGATCCAGCGGTTAGGGCTCCGTGCTTTAACTGCCAGGGACTGGGTTCAATCCCTGATCAGGAAACTAAGATCTGGTAAGCCATGTGGTATGGCCAATAAAACAAAACACTCAATGAATGTCTCTTTTGTGCCTCAACATGTAATTTTAAAAGCAATTTTAATCCTAAGTCCTCCCTGAGGGGTAAGGTCTATAGTTACCTCCCCCTGCTACCGATGGGAAAGCCATCCAGGGATAAGGTGACTTGCTCAAGGCCACTAGCAGAGCCAGAATATAGTTCCAAGCAGTCTGGCTCTTAACCAGCACCTCACATTCCCTCAAAGTTCTTATCCTTAGACGCTGCCAGGGAGTGCCACATGCTACTTCCTTCCTGCTCTGCTCTAGGTGAAAGCCCATTCCCTTCTGAGAAGCCAAAGAAATGAGGAGTGTGGTGGTCCCCTCTCCAGAACCTCTGCTCCTACAGCTGGGTGGAGGAACGGCCATCAAGGCCCAGCCCCCAGGGTCCAGCCAAGGCCCCCTCAGAGGGCCCCTGAGAGATGCCCCTCAGGGCCGTCTCTCTGATTCCCAACACCTTCCCTGCACACCAACCCCTGCCTCCAGTGAGGAAGTGGGAGCAGAAATAAATATAGCTCTCCCAAAATAAACCAGGGATGGCAAGGTACAAGAAAGGAGGAAAATGGAATGCCACTGCTGCTTTGAGCCTGAGACATTCTCCTGGTGCAGGCAGGGCCAGTGCTGCTGAGCAAGACAGGTGCTAGGAGCCCCGAGTCCCCTTCTGCCTCTGCTCCCAGCCTGCTGATGCAAACTGGCACTCATTTGTACACACCTAGACAGCTCAGGCTAAGGGGACGTGAGCGGGGAGGGCAGAGTCACTGAGCTGAGAAGAACAGGGGCTCCAAAGGGCTCAACCCCAGCTCTAACATTTGTCAGCTGTGTGACTTGAGCGAGTTGCTCAGCTTCTCTGATTCTATACCTATACCTCCTCATCCAACACACCACGTCCACGGTGTGAGAGTAGTGAGCTCCTCCGCAGGGTAATGCCTGGCCCGAGGGAGAATCTGAACAGGGACAATTTCCCTTCCTCCCTTCTCTCCATGTGTGCACATGTGGGCCCTCTTCTTTTTCCTCTTTCACTCGGCTGAAAGCAGGCGGGTTTGTCACTGTAGCAGGGACTGCTTCTGGCTCCTACAAGCCCGTTCCACCCTCCATGCCTGGCCCAACAGTTGGCTGCTTATTCTTCTGATTCTAGGGGGCTTGCTCACTGCCTTGGGGCAGATCCAGGGAGTCACTAAGTACAGTCATTCTCAGGGCCTCCTCTGCCCGCTGACCTGAAATGAGGCTCTGTGGGGGGCCCCAAAGCCTGCCAACGCTCTGCTTCTGCTCAGTGACCAACAAGAGGCTCTGCTGTGCTCGAAAGCAGGGAGTGTTCTCTAAGGCAACATTAGTCTGGCTGGTCAGGCAGGTACTTTCCGAAGTGGAAGAATTGGATTTGGCCAGTCGCCCCTCTGAGCGGAGGCCCTGCTGCGTGGCGATCAAATAAGCAGGCTTCAACTCCCTGGGTTCAAATCTCAGCTCTGCCACTTATTAGCAGTGCCACTTCGGGCAGCTTTCCTAACCAGTCTGAGCCTTAGCATTCTCATCTGTAGAACGGTACAATGATTTCTGCCCCTCAGGCAGGTGTGGATGAAACAAGGTACCCTGATGGGATGTGATGAGCACAGTGCATTCAACACATATTCAACTCAGCTACCACTCAGATATCTACTGACATCTGCTGGGGACGGAAAGGGGCTTAGACACAGGTGAGCCCAGCTCTTAACAAGGCCACAGTCAGGGTCAGAGCCTAGCCTGCAGGCAGTCACCACACCATCATATACCCCAGCAGGTGCCAAGCCAGGGGTGTGAGAAGGGAGCCTTACTAGATGCCCCGTGGAGGGAGCAGGGAGAAGGAGGCAATTGAGATGTTTCCATTGAGCCTCAACCAGAGGGAGGGGCAACAACTGGGAAAGGGTCCTAGAGAGAACATGGCAGCTTTCTGACTGCTCCCCGAGGTGCCTTGCCAGACGGCTCTGTGGTGGGCTGGCTCCAGCGCCGTTCTGTGGGGAGAGGGCCACTTAGGCCGGCCATCCAGTCTCCCGTCCATCCAGCAAGTGCCCGGTGAGCCTTTCTGCACACGGCACTGGCCCTGCAAGCAGCCAGCTTCTGGGAAGATCTTTGATGGGGCTGGGAACACCCATCAGGACTGACATGACCGTGCAAGACAGGCTGCTCCCCTGTGACTCAGCAAGGTGTCTGACTCACCCATCCATAGGATGGATGGACTGGTTCTTTCTCACAATGGAAGCAGAAAGCAGAAAGGAAGGCAAAGTTCAGGCTGCAGTCCGAAGACAGGAAGCAGCACACGGGCAGAAGCCCTAGGAGTACTGAAGGCAGCTCGCAAGAGGTACGCCTGGTTATCCACGAGGTGCCCAGGGCGGGGGCACACAAGTGAGTCCAAAGCACATGGTCCTGGTGGTGCAGAGGACAAAACCACGGTGGGCTGGCAGGGGCAGAGGCAGGCCTGGGGGCACATATGCCCATTGGGTCAGGGAATGGGCTAAAAAACAGACAAAATGTTTTTCTAAAAGGTGATCCACTGCTAGGATTATAGGAGGCAAACTATAAGTAGGTGATGTAAATACAGTGGATTGTTAAAGAGCCAGAAAAGAAGTTACAGGAATCACATGCTGTAACAGCATGTAAACAGGACTGGATTATTTCAATTTTGACAGGACGCAGCCTGCAGTTTGGGAATTTATGTACCTAGTGATTTTCTCTTGGGAAAGCAAAGTTATCATTGGTCAATTTGACTTCTCATTTCTCAATGGCAATTGATTTGGTGCCATTATTTATTTGCGTATTTATTTATCCTTTTTGGCTACACCACATGACATGCAGGATCTTAGTTCTCTGACCAAGGATCGAACCCATGCTCCCAGCAGTGGAAGTATGGAGTCTCAAGCGCTGGACTGCCAGTGAAGTCCCATGGTGCCATTACTCAGAACAGGTTCTACAGAGTCACCTAGGACTAACTCTAAAATCAGGGACGTAGGCATGAAGGATTTAATCCGTGAAGACAGTCTGTACCTGACCTCCCAGTGACATCAAAGCTGTCAAAATGTCACTCTGGAAAGCTGCCGGAGCACCAGAACTGTCCTGGGTCACTATCCAGGGAGAGTGACTCTTCAGGCTGGGCATACTAGACGTTCTGGAATCTGATTCTTCGAAATCCCAGCTGAGCCGGGAGGACCGAGCGGAGGCAGAGTCCCGAGGTGTGGCACGGCCACTCCCATGAGAGGGAGACTCGGTGGCACAGGGACCTGGGGCTGTGAGGCTGAGGGCCCGGGGGACAGCCGTGAACAGGCAGGGGCCCAGCTCGCATGCCCCCTGCCCCGGGAGCCCCCAGGCTGAGCGCGGGGACAGAGGCAGGCTGAGGTGCTGCTCTGGGCGGGGGAGGATCAGGAGGCGAGGGGCTGATAAGAAAGCATGCGAGGTGGTGGGCTCCATACCAGGAAGGTGGTGGAGCGGGGTGGGCGGCAGCCTCGGGGCCTGGATGAGGGGAGGGAGGACCCTCAGGGGCCACCCGGACCTGCCTGGTGAGAGCAGTGGACCGCCTTTGGGAGTTGCTTTTATTATTCAGAAAAAGGAAGGCGTCTTTCTCCCTCTTCTAGTATTTTAAGCTGTTTGCCTGCTGCTGCTCCACTTTATGGGAAATAGATGGGGAAACAGTGTCAGATTTTATTTTTGGGGGCTCCAAAATCACTGCAGATGGTGACTGCAGCCATGAAACTAAAAGACGCTTACTCCTTGGAAGGGAAGTTATGACCAACCTAGATAGCATATTGAAAAGCAGAGACATTACTTTGCCAACAAAGGTCTGTCTAGTCAAGGCTATGGTTTTTCCAGTGGTCATGTATGGATGTGAGAGTTGGACTGTGAAGAAAGCTGAGTGCCAAAGAATTGATGCTTTTGAACTGTGGTGTTGGAGAAGACTCCTGAGAGTCCCTTGGACTGCAAGGAGATCCAACCAGTCGGTTCTGAAGGAGATCAGCCCTGGGATTTCTTTGGAAGGAATGATGCTAAAGCTGAAACTCCAGTACTTTGGCCACCTCATGCGAAGAGTTGGGTCATTGGAAAAGACTCTGATGCTGGGAGGGATTGGGGGCAGGAGGAGAAGGGGATGACAGAGGATGAGATGGCTGGATGGCATCACTGACTCGATGGACGTGAGTCTGAGTGAACTCCGGGAGTTGGTGATTGACAGGGAGGCCTGGCATGCTGCGGTTCATGGGGTCGCAAAGAGTCGGACACGACTGAGCAACTGAACTGAACTGAACTCCACTGGTATGATGTGACAAGTGTTCTACAGAAAGGAGCTGAGGGCACAGACACAGAGGCAGAGAGGTGGGGAGGGGGCGAGGGAGGGAAGGGCCCACGTGGAGAAATTTTTATGGCATTTCAGGGTCGTGGCCCTGGCCCCAGGCGTGCCTCTGATCGCCTCTCCTGCTCTCTTCCTCCTGCACTGCTCTAGCCGCCTGACCTCCTGGCTCCTCCTCCAGCACAGCAGCCAGGTTCCTGCCTCAAGGCCTTTGCACTTCCTTTCCCTCTGCCTCTAAGACTCTTCCCCCATATGACTCACTCTCCTCTTTAGGCTCAAATATTACCTTCTTGGCGAGGCCTTCCTCAAGCCCTCTATCTGAAACTGCCATGACCTCTTTTCTACTTTATTTTTTGATATAGCATTTCTCACCATCTGACATGCTATTTACTTAATTCTGGCTCCTCCTCCTTCCCCACCACAACCACCAGGCGAGCAGGAGATCTGTTTATCTGCTTTGTTCACTCCTTCATTCCCAGTGCCTGGAACAGAGCCTGGCACCTAGGAGGGAGCCAGTAAATACCGACTGAATGAATGCGAGGAAGAGTGGCGGGGAAGAGGGAACCAGGGTCAGATTTAAACTAACCCTGGATCCTCAACACTGAATGAAGGTGTGGGGTGAGTTCCAAAAGCAAGAAGCACATACTATCTGAGGCCTTCTCTTTTGCCCCCAAGAACTCCCCAAAAGGTTACCCCAGATAGTAAGTAAGTAAGTAACTATTCGTTGTTCAGTCATGCCTGACTCTTTGTGACCCCATGGACTGCAGCCCACCAGGCTCCTCTGTCCATGAGATATTCCAGGCAAGGATACTGGACTGGGTTACCATTCCCTTCTCCAGGGGATCTTCCCAACCCAGGGATTGAATGTGGGTCTCCTGCACTGCAGGCAGATTGTTTACCAACTGAGCTACAGATGGCATATTGCTTTAAATATGTTTGCAAAAAGGCTGGACCTAGAATCTCTAAGTGCCATAAAACGGATGCTCTACAACTGCCTCAGAATACGAACAAGGGTTAGCCAAGTCACTACCTGTGCTTGGAGATGGATAAGCCCTGTAGTAGTTTCCTGTTGCCAGTGTAACAAACCACCACAAACTCAGTGGCTTAAAACAAAACATTTATTCTCTTAGGATTCTGAAGGTCAAAAAACCAAAATTAGTTTCACTGGACCAAAATCAAGGTACTGGCGGGCTGCACTTCCTCCAGAGGTTCTAGGGGAGCATTTGTTTCCTGGCCTTTTCTAGCTCACACAGCTGCATTCCGAGCATTCCTTGGCCTCTTCCCCCATCCTCAGAGCCAGCAGCAGAGCATCCTGCTGCAGTAGTCACACGCCTTTTGTTCCCAAGTTCCCTTTGCCTCCCTCTTCGAAGGACACTTGTGGTTGCACTCAGGGCCCACCAGGATAAGCCAGGATGTGTGTGCTGTGCACGCAGTCACTCAGTCGTGTCCGACTCTCTGCGCCCCTATGGATGGTAGGCCACTGGACTCCTCTGTCCCTGGGATTCTCTAGGCAGGAATACTGGAGTAGGTTGCCATTTCCTTCTCCAGGGGGTCTTCCTGACCCAGGGATTGAACAAGCATCTCTTACATCTGCTGCATTGACAGGTGGGTTCTTTTCCACCTGGAAGGGAGGTAAGCCAGGATAATCGCCCCATCTCAAGATCCTTACCTGAAAAATCCATTTTGCCATATAAGGCAGTGCCCACAGGGCCCAGGGCTTATGGCCTGAGTATCTCTGGGGGCCATTACTCAGCCCACCACCACGGAAGGCAGGTGCCAAGAGTTTGGAAGGAATTCAGACCAATGGTCCAGAGAAGGGAATGGCACCCCACTCCAGTACTCTTGCCTGGAAAATCCCATGGATGGAGGAGCCTGGTAGGCTGCAGTCCATGGGGTCGCTAAGAGTCGGGCACGACTGAGCGACTTCACTTTCACTTTTCACTTTCATGCATTGGAGAAGGAAATGGCAACCCACTCCAGTGTTCTTGCCTGGAGAATCCCAAGGATGGGGGAGCCTGGTGGGCTGCCGTCTATGGGTTGCACAGAGTCGGACACGACTGACGCGGATTAGCAGCAGCAGCAGCAGACCAATGGTCTGTAGGAAAGAAGAGTCAGGTCTGGAGTCTTGGCAAGGTCCCAGATCAGGGTCCTTCTTTTGCTCTAACTGGATACTATTAATTAGAGGGGTGGGGAGTTATTTTCATGCAACTGAGCACTTTGGCCTTTGAAGGGCCTTCTTAGAAGGGAAGGGTAGTTTTCTCTCCTCCAACCTGAAGTCCCCGGGGGACCATGCAGAAGTCCATCTCAGGAGGAGAAGCTGAGGGTCAAGGGAACCCAGAAGGGTCTCTGGACTATCCCGAAAGCCTTTACAGCAGGGGAAGAAGAAGTTAAGTCGCTCAGTCGTGTCAGTCTCTTTGTGACCCCATGGACTGTAGCCTATCAGGTTCCTCTGTCTATGGGATTCTTCAGGCAAGAATACTGGAGTGGGTTGCCATTTCCTTCTTCAGGAAATCTTCCCTACCCAGGGATTGAACCTGGGTCTTCCGCATTGTAGGCAGAGGCTTGTAAACCACCAGGAAAGTCAGGAGGGGAAGCTACAAAGAAATGATCTGGCCAGATGAACAAGCTCAAGATTGGGATGGCAGGTAAATTTTCTCCCATGAGACCTGCCTTGGGAGGAAGGCTGTGAGAACCCATCTGAGCCTAGAGAGAAGTTCCAGATCAGCTGGTGCTATCTGATGCCAGGAAGGGACAGGTTAATGACAGTCCAAATGCTGCATGTTACCCACTCTGCTCCACACGGCACCTCTGGGAGTTACAGCAAGGTGGCTTCTAACCAGACATCAAAAGACACAGAGAAGCAAAACAAGAGAAACACAGCCGCTTCAGGATACGGCTTTACACCTGGGACACGGTCCCTCTGCTGTGTAGCACCACATGGCTCTTGGTTGGAATGTGCTGCTCATTCCCCTCAAAGCCTTCAAGGGCTCAGGGAGGTGACTGAGGATGATAAATTTCCACTGTAACAATGATATGCTTATCTCATGGGTTTTATTGATCCACTGGGTCACCAGTGGACCCAGCTGGCTAAAAATATTTAGTAGGGAAATGACAGAGGAGTGGTTCTTAACCAAGGGTGACTTTGTCCTAAGGGGACATGTGGCAATGTCTGGAGACATTTTAGGTTTTCATCAAGGTTGGGGGGGTAAAACTGGCCTTTGGTGGGTAGAAGCCAGGGATGATGCTTGACATCCTACAATATGCAGACAGCCCATACAGCAAAGAGGTACCAGCCCAAAATGTCTACAATGCTGGGGCTGAGAAATCCTAAGCCAGAGAAAACAGAAGTGGAGGCAAAGAAAGCGGAGTGACAGTCACAAGCACGGAATGTTTTATGGGATTAAGGGAAACACTAAAGGCACACCTGGCCTGCTTGTTTGGAAAAAGGGATGATCAGTGAGCTCTGGGTTCTGGCAAGTTCAAGGACAGCCTGTCTGGGAGGCGAGTGGGCCGCAGACAGCTGTGTACGCAGGGCAGCTTGCCTGGCCCCCGCTGCCAGCAGGAGAGCAGAGCTGGCTTGTGCTTCCAGCGGAGCAGTAGCCAAGAAACTCTGGGCCACTGAGGTCACAATTCTTGGATGAAGGAAATGCCAAAAGCAGTCATAAGATAAGGACCAAAGAGTTATAGCAGGTTACAAAGAAAAGCAACAAAAATCTGTTTTTAGGTCCCTAACAATACAATAATAAAGAAATGGACTTAAATATGAGGTCATGTTCCCATAACACCTGGGAGACTCTCCCTTCAGGATCCATCCCGTGGGGGAAATCTTTCAAAGTTGTATCGCTATGAGCTGTAGATAATTGAGCAAGGGTCTCGAGAGAGCTGCTGAGACGACACCAAGGCCTGGGAGAAGTCAGGCTTTGCAGATGGCACGTGAAAGGAAAAGAAGAGCAACATACTGCCCAGAACTCCAGGAACTCCTGAGGAGCAGATGAAGACTCCTGTCCATGGGGGAGGGGCCTGGGGCAGGAAACCACTTCCTCCTGAGCTCAGGGCCCTGGAGCCTGGCTCGGAGAAACCAGCACTTACAGAGGCTCCTCAGTCTCCAAGTCACAACCCCACACCCTGAGCACTAAGAGTCACATCCAGCTCTGCCCAACATGAATGCCGCTCCAGCACTTCCCCAGGCGTCTTCTCAGAGAGCAAGGAGCCACAGAGACAGGTCAAGGGCATGAGGTGCCGAACTGGGCAGCCAGGGCCCTGGGAACTGCGGGAGCAGCCAGCCCCTGCCCTAAGGCTGGAGACCCGTGAGAGCAGTCTTAGCTGGGTCTCAAGCCGTTCCTCCAGCCTCGTCCTCCGCCCCTCTGTTTGCTGTTTCCCCCCTCAATCCTCTTCCTTCCCCCTCTTCATCCCTCTCCCTCCCATCCTTTCATCCATCCCCTTCTTCTCACTCTTTTCCCCACTTCCTCTTGGTTGGTGATACTGAAACTGTCAGTGGTGTCACATGAAGCTTTATCTTTCCTGCTTCTTATTTGATAAATTATGAAGGACTTTTTAATGTGTCTTGCCAAAAAAACCTAAATTCAGTTGCCTTCTAACTTCTGTGAGCCCTTTAACCTCTCTGTTGTATCAGCACTCCTAAACAACACGTGTGTATCTGTGTGTGTACGTTACTCCACCCAGGCTCTGTGTACTTAATCTGTGCGGCTAGCAGCTCAAAATCAATTAATTTCAACAGCAACCAGAGGAACTCAGATTATACATAAGGAAGAATTTCCTCATACTTAAGACTGCTGTAGCTATCTCCCACCTAATCTCTCTACCTTCACTCTATCTCCATATAATCAACCTTGGTGCAATATTAACATAATGACTCTTTGCTCTAAAACCATCAGCAGTCACCCATTGCCCAAAGAACATGGAGTGCAGATTTCCTCACCTGGTATTCAATGGCATCTATCAAGTTTCCTAATAGTGGTTTCCAGAAATGGAAATTGTGAGAAAACACACTTTTCTCCTGTGAGTATTCATTTACAGGCCAGGTTACCTCACAGAAGGAATGCTAATAAAAAAGCACTGCCTGGCCTGCATGGAGGCCTCTCTCCCTCCCGATGAACCACATGTCCTGCTGCTCATACCCCTGTGCAGCCCTCTCCTGAATCTGAACTGGTCCTATGACCAAGAAGACACAAAGTGACACTGTATGACTTCCAAGGTAAGGCCCTAAGAAACCGTGCCTGTATCTCTCAATACACTCAGTCTTTGTATATTTCTGCTCAGAACAGCTGCCATACTATGAGAGGTACAGGGCACATAGACGCCCCGTGCAGGTACCCTAGTCAAAACTGAGCATCAAGTGCCATGTGAGTGAGCCAGTGTGGACGTCCAGCCCAGCTGGGTGTTCAGATGACTCCTGCCTTGGTCTCCACTTGACTACAGCAACATGAGAGACCCCCAAGTTAGAATTACCCAGCTGAGCCCAGTCAACACACAGAATCATGAAAAATAATAACATGCCAATTTCACTTAAGAATGTCCTAGATGAACCAATAAAAAACTAACTTTATTAAATCATACCCCTTGAGTGCATGTCTTTTTTTTTTAGGCTGTGCCACGAGGCATGCATGGCCTTAGTTACCCAACCAGGGATTGAACCTGTGCCCCCTGCAATGGAAGGGAGGAGTCTCAACCACTGGACCAGGAGGAACAGGAATGTCCCAAGTACATGTCTTCTAAATGTCCTTTGTAACAAATCACGAGTTCCAAGACTGTTCCAAAGAAAAGCAATTGTTTGAGTTGCAAGCTAAACTAGCCACTTTTTTTTTCCTTCATAAAGTACCATTTTTACCTGAAACAAAAGAACAACAGCCAAATAAATTATGATTATTTAGATTGGGTATTTAACAAAGTTTTTCTTGAAAATGAAATGAGCTGTCACTTCGAGAAAAGAAACTGACAGTATGTTACCAACAATAACAAATCTAGCTTTCAAGAAAAAATCCAAATTATAGAAAGCTTGTATCCACCACTGCGAGCTTCACAGCTTCCTAATACTTGAAGGATAAAATCAGTGGTCTGAATACGATTTACTGATGTCATAAAATGAAATATGTCAATACTTAGAAAATATATATAACTCAGTGAACCAATATTTTCCAAAGACCAAAATAAAAGATCCATTCGAAGTGCAAGATGGGCCAATGGATTATAAATGTCACAAAATACGAGAAGTTTGTTGATAAGGTTTCAGACTCCACATTCCAACTAACCTTTAAGAAACTACCACTTGTCCAGTTTTGGTACAGTATTAAAGAAGAACATCCATAATTATAAGCAAGAGCTATTAAAATACCCTTCTCCTTCTCAATTACCTATCAGTATGAAGCCAGATTTTCTTCATATTCTTAAACTGAGACTGTACTTCAAGAGACTGAACATAGAAATAGCTGTGAGAATCCAGCTCGTTTCTATTAAACTAGACATTAGCAAAAATGTAAAACAATGTCCCTCCTCTCAACATTTTTGTTTTGGAAAATAGTTATTTTTCATTTAAAATGTCATTTATGATCAATGTAATGGTTTTATTATTAAATGAATTCATAAATTAGCAATTTTTAAAACTGCTTTGGTTTTAATTTCCAATACAGTAAACAAAAGTTCATGATGTCCTTAACAATTTTTAAGAGCATAAAGTTGACTTCAGAATAAACCAGCTTCCTTTCAAGGTGGCCGATCTGATGCCCAGTTTCTTTAAGGACAAAGCCAACCCTCACGGATGACTCGCTCCTATCAATGAGTGTCCTTGTATGGCACATGTTTTTAGTACTCACTGGCTCTCAGCGTTCAAAAAATGTTTTTATGCATATGTCCAGGCCATGGGGACAGCCACAGACCAGGTCTGAAATCATCTGTCACAGCATCTGGCCCCAAAAAAGTGCCTTAGGTGGGAAAGACTAAGATGACAACACCAGTTTTTTGAGATTAACACTGAAAAATCCGATAAAGCTACAGCCTCATGTTTGCTGGTGGAAACTAAAGAAAGAAAACTTCCGGCTGGGGCCAGGAGCTCAAAGTTAAGAGATGAACGGGACAACTGACCCTGGACATGGACAATAGCTGCCACTGTGGTGAGCTGCTGTCAAACAAATGACCAAGCAAATCAAGTCAACGCAGCAGTTCTCCCTGATTCTGGGGAACTGCCCTCTCTGCCTTCTCTCAGAGAACCTCAGAAGTCCTCCCAAATCCTCCTCCTTCCACGCTCACATTTCCTTCAAAGAAAAAGACTTGGTATGGGATTAATAGGAGGGGCCCTGGCCTGAGACCTTCCTGAAAGATCCACAAACAGCATGACCCCCACAGACTGACAGACTCATGAGCTCAGCACCCTGTTTGGCAACAGGAAAACCCACGGGGTGTTAGAGGCAGAGAAAGGGAAGTGAAACCCATAAACAGCTATTAAAACTACTGAGCTTCAGAGATTAAAACAAATCAAACAAGAGCCCCACATTTCCCCTGGCCCCCAGCAGAGACCCCACCACGGCCAGGCTTCCCAGATAGTTGGGACAATGAACGTCGAATTCCATGGCGCTCCCCTTCTGAGAGTTTACAAAACCTGCCAGGCATCCTGAGAGCCAAATAGGGAAACAGCAATGGGAAGTGCGGAGCATTGTTCTGACTCTCCTGAGGACCTGATATCCCAGCAGAAATGCTAGAAACAATTCTACGTATCATGCCCAGCTCCCATATACATGCCAGCAAACTACAGACCCATGAACAGGGACAGAATCTGATTTCTTACCATCATCATTTTCCAAGTGCCTAGTAATACACGTGGTGGACAGCAGGCACTCAAAAATGTTTGTTGCATAAATGAAAGAAAAAGGTGCACACCATCATTTTGGCCTGGCACTCGTATGGACAGAGAAGAAAGTCTGTATCTTTATTCATTCAATATTTACTTAGCATTTCCTCTGTACCAGACACTGTCCTAGACACAACAGGAAATAAAATAAGACCCCGCCCTTGTGGAGTTTATGTTTCAGTGAGTGTAAAGGTGAAAAGCTTAATGCTCCTCAAAAAAACCATGTTTAAGCCACAGATTCGAGAATTATTTAATTAATTACTGTCACTACCAGATGCAGTGACAGGCGCCTGGGATCTGGGACCCCGGGCTAGAGAAATCACATCCATCAGCTGTCAGAGGCCCCGAGGTAAGAAAGACAGGATTACCTCTTTGGTGCATCTGTCCTCATCTGTCGGTGAACAGAAGCCACTGCGTGAGTACCATGTGCATACCTCAAAACACCACACAAGGCTGCAGGAGAGAAAGAAATCATACATCTTTAGCTGAGAGGCACCGGGGGTCAGAAAAACAGCTCTGATACATTATAATGAAACAGGAGGGCTCAGAGGGTGCTCTCAGGGTGGCTCCTTCTCTGCCACTGACACATACCCTGAGATGTTGTGATTCTGAGACTGAGTCAGCAAATATTTCCCAATCCTGGAAGTCATCTGCTCATTTCCAAGTCAGCAGACACCGGCTTTGCTGCTTCTACCAGGTGGGTGGGAGGAGCTGGCAAGGTGAGGGAGAAGCCGGAGTCCAACACTGCCCATGGGTGGCAGCTCATAAACGGAGATGCCCTGAGTCATACTTGATTCCTTGACCAGAGCCCAGTGGAGACAGCACTGGAGTCATACTCTCATCACCAGCCTCTGAGCCATGAAGGCCAAGGACCATGTGCCATGGAAGAAGACCCGGTATCTGAAACCTGATGCGAGGGGCCGTCTTCTCCCTGCCAGGCTCAAGCGTGTGCCCAGCTCTCCTGACATCACCGAACTCAGCTGCTGCGAGTAGCTCCTCCCTCCGGATCCAAAGGCAGAGGAAGGCCCTGTAGTTTGGCTTCCCAGCCTGCAGGCAGCACCCTAGGAGGTGGGCCTCTGTGACAGAAGACAACTGAAACCTTTGGCAGCCAAAGGGCCAGCCCCTCCTCAGAGAAGCTGCAACATCCCAGGATGTGACGGGAGCTGCAGGCCCTGGGGACAGCTTGCACAACAGCCAGGACAGCGGCATTCTGTCCAAAAAAGAGGCCTACGAGCTTCCCAGGCCAGCGCCCAACACTGGCTGTCCTCTCACCGGGCCCTGGGGAGCGGGCTCTGAGGGACCACAGGTAGGACTGGAAGGCTGAGTGGGGGCAACTCTTTCTGAGTGCGTGGAGGAGGAAAGCAGAAGTGGAGAGGCGAGGAGAAAGGCAGCCGAACAAAAGAGCGGATCACTGAACTAAGGAGCTACTGGGCTACCCCATCTGTGGGATAATGTCAGGGGCCTGTCTGCCAAGCTCTGCAAAAATCACAGAATCGGCACTTGGTCGTGGATCATGACGACTACCTACGCAGAAGACGACGGACTGAACAAACTGCAAGAAGCTCTCTGGCCGGAGCTGCTGGTGCCCAAGCTGCTCCCCAAGGACTGGGCCTGACCTCCTCTCAGGCCCTTCTTACTGGCCACCTCAGTGGAGGGTGCTTACCAGCGAGTAAGCAGACAGAGCAGCAGCAAACAGCCCAAAAGAGTTGGATAAATTCCTGGGGAGCCAGATGCTGGACGAAAGGACCACCAAACACACGACCCTAGCTTCATCAGAAGGATTCACCAAAGGGATGTTTCCTATAGGAACAAGGGATCCCTTTTGGTCCTGTCTGCCCAAATCCTTCCCCTAGTGCTGCTTGGGAAAGGGGACTGGCTCAGCCTTTAACAGCCCTATTCACTCTCACAGAAAAGGGTCTGTGCACAGGAGGGCTCCAAAACTTTAAAGTTTGGTCTGGCCGATTCAGTTGGCTCTGCACCACAGCTCCTGAAGGCTGCCAATTCTGTGTTCAATTCTGGCTCAAAGGCAGAGAGCACGATCCTCAAAAGAGGAGACCCAGAAACTCAGAGCCAGGTGAAACAACAGGCTTTCATTTTTGAACCTGCGAGTGGGTCATGCTTTCAGAATCCTTCAAGATCAGACTGGACAGAGACAGAGATTATGTTATTTCCTGAACATCTCCCGAGTCCCCGAGAGGGCTAACACCAAAGAAAGGAGCTCAAACTGAATGAACACATTTGTGACGAACTTTCACCTTGGCAAGAAGGTTAAACATCCAGATGCACCACGAACATGGTGGGTTCTCCAGCCCCAGAGAAGATGATGCCTGTGACTGGAAGCAAGGCAAGCTCCTGGGACTGTCTTCCTAATGCAGACCCACAAACTGCTCGGGCAGATACGACCTGATAGCCTCGGCTACGCCTGGGCAAGGGGAACAGAACCTCAGTGTCAGCCTCCCTCTTGGAGCCACAGGAAATGAAGCTCCCAAGGGAAACAGAGGGAGAAAAACCTTCAGGAGAACCTGCTCAGTGATTTGACATCAGAAGCCCAGAACATACTCAGTGGGTTAAGAGATGCGTGAGGGCAGCAGGTGGTTTGAGCCACCAATAACAAAAGGGATAGATACCTGCCAGCCCCAGGGCTATCAGGCTGGCAATCTGTTTCAAAACTTCAACAGGAAAAAAATGTTCTGGAGCCAGTACAGAGGAAACAGGTTGAGGTCCACAGGCATTCTCTGGAGACTTATCTTAGCTCTCTGGGACGGGGCGTAGGGTGGAGGGCGGGAGGAAGGGCAGAGACAGGCTGGGGTATCATGGTTTAAATGTGTATAATATGTCCAGAGTGTAAAGCCACAAAGCCCTGTTTCCTGGAAGGGGAAAAGAGTTGGACGAGGCCTCCAACTACCCCTGGCACACACCCAATTCAGCGGCTGGTCTCTCCTCAAGGGTTCCTGGAAGTCAACAAACCCATAAAGGGGAAGTACTCAGCTGAGACTGGGAGAATGGTCTAATAAATTGGACATTATCCCTGATGCAACACCCTAGTAAATTCTCCCACACAGACACACGTTATATTCACCTCAGACATTCAGAGCCTTACTTCAATCAAGGGGGTGCACAGCCTACCCCACGGGGATCTCATCTGTTGGTCATGGGAAAACAAAGTAGTGTCTGGAGCTTAATGCTTCTCTCAGAAGCAGAGGCAAGGAACTGGGAGGGAAGGGGAGGTGAATGACAGGAATGCAAGGGACAGGGCTGACTAGAAAGAAATCCTGAGAGTGGGGCAAAAAAACCAGGGCTTCTGCGGGGAACCAGGATAGGAGAGGCTTAGGTAGACAGGGATTGAAGGCATGGGCTGAAAAAGCCAAGTAACAAGGTGAGAAAGCTGTGGGGGAGGAGTAATAGTGAGGGCGGGGGTGTCGGGGGGGGGGGGGGCAGGCAATCGGGGGAAAGAGAAGATGGGGACGGAGAAAGAGAGCAAAGACTGGGAGGGCAAGGACAGGAGGACGGAGACAAGGATGATGAGGCGGGGGTGGGCGGAGAAACTCTCCAAGGAGACCCTGGGCAGAGAGGGTCAAGGCTTTGGGGACACCAAAGAAGGGATGGAGGAAGAGATGAGAGGCAAGGGTTGGAGGGGACCCAGAGCCTGAGACGCCGGCTCTCAGAACACAGAAGTGGGAAGAGGCGAAGACACGAGGCCCAGAAGGGGCCGCAGAAGTCTGGGGGTCCAGGGGAGGAGGCCCACGGTTAGGGCTCGAAAAGCGACGGGCGTCCAAAGGCTGGGGGCACAACGGCAGCGAGGCGGCGTGCCCGGAGAGCCACGGACAGCCTCGGCCCGCCCGGGCCCAAGTGACGGGAAGGGACGGCCGCTGGGTCGGCGGACCCCCCTGCGCCTCTCGCCCCGCACTCCACTCCCCGCAGGGCCTTGCGCACCAGCCTCGCGGCTCGTCTCAGCCCGGGCCCGCGGCTCTCCCGCCTCCGCCGCTCCGCCGACCCACTTCCCAGGACCCAGACTGACCTGTCCCGGCTGCCCCCCGCGCAGCCGCCGCCGCCGTCCCGCAGGCGCCTCCGGCTCCTGCCAAAACTTTTCCCATTAATCCCCGGCTCCGCGCGGCGGTCGCGGCGTCACACGCTGCGCGGCCCGGCCCCGCCCCCGCCAGAGCGACGTCACCGGGCCGCTCGTCCACGCCCCCTTCCGCTTCGACCGCGGCCAATCACCGCACGTCTGGGATCCGCCCCCTGATCCTGCCGCTCCGCCCACCGCACGCGGCGCCGGGCCCACCTGCAGCGCCCTCTGGTGCCCAGGGAGGAGCCGGGGCGGAAGCTCCAGGACTCGAAAGACACGTCTGACAAGTATCACAGAAGAGGATTGGAAGTTGGAAGAGAACGTAGCGATTATTTTAGCACAGTCAGTCTCCTTATCCTTCCAGGAAAGAAACAGCCCCAAAGAAGGTGTGTGACTTGCAGTGAGAGGCAATACGGAGGCTGGAACCTGGATATTCCGCTGAAGAAGACCATGCTTCCTCTGATTTTCACAAAAGGGCTTTGTCCTTCAAGTTTAGTTCGTTCGGTTCAGTCGCTCAGTCTTGTCCGACTCTTTGCGACCCCATGGACTGCAGCAAGCCAGGCTTCCCTGTTCATCGCCAATTCCGGGAGCGTACTCAAACTCATGTCCATCGAGTCGGTGATGCCATCCAACCATCTCATCCTCTGTCGTCCCCTTCTCCCTCCTTCAATCTTTCCCAGCATCAGGATCTTTTCCAATGAGTCAGTTCTTCACATCAGGTGGCCAAAGTATTGGAGTTTCAGCTTCAGCATCAGTCCTTCCAATGAATATTCAGGACTGATTTCCCTTAGGATGGACTGGTTGGACTTCCTTGCAGTCCAAGGGACTCTCAAGAGTCGTCTCCAACACCACAGTTCAAAAGAATCAATTCTTCGGCCTTCAAGAGGCTTCTGTAACTAGAAATTTGGACTTCCCTGGTGATTCAGTCGGTAAAGAATCCGGGTGCAATGCAGAGACCCGGATTTGATCCCTGGGTGGGGAAGATTCTCCTAGAGAAGTAAATGGCAACCCACTCTAGTATTCTTGCCTGGGAAATCCCATGGACATAGGAGCCTGCCGAACTACAGTCCGTGGTGTTGCAAAGAGTCGGACATGACTGAGCGACTAAACCACCACAACTAGAAATGTGTGGTTCTGGATTTCTTACTTATCTTCCTATTCATCTAATATACTTGCCCTGTAAATGGGGAACATCCTTCCTTCTGTTGTAGAAAATTCTCTTGTCCCTTTTTAATCCAGGTCTTTAGGACCTGGAAGGGACTTGTCATCCCAACCTTCAGGTATACCATAAAAAGGTACTTAGCAGGGACGTCTCTGGTGGTCCAGTGGCTAAGACTCTGCTCTTCCAATGTAAATGGGCTGGATTTGATTCCTGCTCTGGGAACTGTATCCTGCATGCAGCAACTAAAGATCCAGTGCAGCCATAAATGATTGTTTTTGTTTTCAACTAAAGATCCAGTGCAGCCATAAATGATTGTTTTTGTTTTCAACTAAAGATCCAGTGCAGCCATAAATGATTGTTTTTGTTTTTTTTTTTTTTAAGTACCTAGCAGCTGGGATGCAGTCTTTAAAAAAATAAATAAATAAATATTTATCGGCTTCTCTGAGTCTTCATTGCTGCATGTGGGCTTTCTCTAGTCCCTTTTAGTTGTGGTAACCAGGCTTCTCATTGCAATGTCGTTTCTTGTGCAGCAGCGACTCTAGGGGCACAGGCTTCAGTAATTGTGGCCTATGGTCTCCGTAGTTGTGGTGCATGGGCTCGGTTGCCTTGAAGCAGGTGAAATCTTTCCAGATCAGGGATCAAACCCATGTCCCCTGCATTGGCAGGGAGATTCTGGTTGTTGTTTTTTTTTTTTTTTATTTTAACGCCAAAAACATTTTGTATTGGGGTATAGCCGATTAACAATATTGTGATAGTTTCAGGTGAACAGTGAAGGGACTCAGCCATACATATACATGTATCCATTCTCCAGGCAGATGGATTCTTGACCATTGGACCACCTGGGAAGTCCCTGGAAGGCAATCCTTTGAAAGAGATTGGATTTGTCATCTGGAGTTGAACAAACTCTGTAAGTATATTATCTCCTCTCCATCATCTTTAAAATAAAGATTACACTCTGCTCTCTCATATAATCCCCAGGCTACACCCTCAGATATCTGGTTAATAGAACTGAGGGATTTTTTTTCTCTCTGCTTCTCTCTTTCCCGACCTCACCCCCTACTTTGTGAAATGAATGTGCAATACTTTTGTAATTCTGACGTCAACCTCCTTGCCTTTGAGATGGAAGGAAGAATGGGTTGTGGAAGTCAAAGCCTTCCCTAAGATTTCTGCAAATTCCTGGGGGATTTATATTCTCATAAATCTCTCTGCCTCCAGGCTTCAGCTTCTGCGAGGCTGCTGCAGTCACAGTTCAGAAATGTAGAGACGAAACTCAGCCCTTCCTGAGGACTGCCCAAACCTCTTCCCACACAAAACATTCATGAGTATAGATGGTATGATGCTCCGGGCCCTGGGGCAGGATCACATGATGCATTGCAAATAGTTTAAACTCACACAGCTGACATTCTTCATAAAGTTGAAATTTTCTGATTGGCTTTTTTTCCCCTTAGGGCCTGGCCTTTTCCCAAATTACTACCTCTCCTCCCTGCCCCACCATTCTCCCTTCTGCCCCACTGTATCCAGAGAAAAAAACAAATCCCTCTGGCTTTCTAGGCGCATCTCTTCACTGCTAGGGTTCTTGCCAACATTCATGCCCTGAAGATCTCACTTCCTTCCTTTAAAAGACTCATTTCCCCTAAAGATAGCTCCTTCTCTAAAAGAAATTCTGGGAACACTGTTAAGATAGTACATTTTTAATTCCTTTTTTTTTTTTTTTAACCTTGCCACAAGTCATGTGGGATCCTGGTTCCCCTACCAGGGATTGAACCAGTATCCCCGACATTGAAAGTATGGAGTCCCAACCACTGGACCACCAGGGAAGTCCCAGAGATAGTACATTTTAAACCTCACTTCATTTTTATACTAAAAGGATGTGTGTGTGTGTGTGTGTGTATATATATATTCACCTAAATCAGTTAGCTTCTGTTGCTTGAGTCCAAAACAGACCAATACAGCTTCCCCAGATCTTCATTTTGACTAGATTTGCCCACAGGCACAGCTCACAATGGGAAAATTTGGTTCCTGCCAAGCCTTTTCAGACCAGCCAGAGAGCTCAGCTACCAAAACCTGCTGTGATGCCCAATTACAGTGTAACTGAATGGTAACTTACAGTGTGGAATAAGGCTAGATCTGCTTTGAATTGTTGGATCCGGTTGCCTCCACAGCCATTTCAAGATCCAGCCAGCAGGTAGAGTCCTCCTTGGCCTCCTGAAATTGGCCTCCTCAGCCCTTCTCTGTCCTTCTCAGCTACAGCAGAGGCCAGAGAGGCATCACTGAGCTGGCGCCTCTTTGGCCCGGAGTGACACTGGGCTTGAGAAATAGGCATTTTACATATCCTGACAACAGTTGGCAAAAAGCCTGTTACATTCCAGTCCTTGCAGTCCATTGCCTGACCTCCTCAACCCTCAGAGTGGTGACCCAGGGCAGCAATGACTGCACTTTGCACATGGCCCCGAGTTTATAGGTATTTTTGAAGGCATCAGAGATTGGATACACTCTCCTTTGTCCAGGGTATTGGTAAGGTCAAGGGCATTCTTTTCTAACCCTGCAATCAAAAGACAGCAAAATATCTTCTCCTGCTCCTAGAAATGTCCCTTAGGACTGACAGCTTCTCATGCCAGCCAGTCCCAGTTCAGGGTGGCCTTCTTTTTCCTGCCTCGCCGCAACCAGCAACACCTCCCGTGTCCCGTCATAGAATGGTCAAAAGCCAGGAATGGACTCCATTTACAGGTGAGGAGACCGAGGTTTAGAGATTGTCCTTCCACCTCAAGTCTAAACACTACCTGGCTTCCAAGAATGTCTAATCAGTTCCCATTCTATCTTTCTAGTCACAGTCCTTCATAGTTAGTAGTCTTCAAAATTTTTGCCCCTCTACCCCTAAAAGAATATATAAGAACTAATGCAGCTCCTTGCGCATTCTTAAGGTGACATCTAATGTTTTCCATATTGGTTTCAAACAGTTGCAGAGGATGGATGTAATTTCTGCTGCTGCTGCTGCTGCTGCTAAATCACTTCAGTCATGTCGGACTCTGTGTGACCCCATGGACGGCAGCCCACCAGGCTCCCCTGTCCCTGGGATTCTCCAGGCAAGAACACTGGAGTGGGTTGCCATTTCCTTCTCCAATGCATGAAAGTGAAAAGTGAAAGTGAAATCTCTCAGTCATGTCTGACTCTTAGCGACCCCATGGACTGCAGCCTACCAGGCTTCTCCATCCATGGGATTTTCCAGGCAAGAGTACTGGAGTGGGGTGCCATTGCCTTCTCTGGATGTAGTTTCTACTAGTTTATAAACATTAACATTTTATTATAAAACTACTATGGCGGGCGTATGTTCTTAGTTGTGTCTGACTCTTCGTAGCCCCATGAACTGCAGTCTACCAGGTTCTTCTATCCATGGAATTTTCAAGAATATTGGAGTGGGTTTCCATTTCCTACTCCAGGGGATCTTCCCAAACCAAGGATCAAACAAGTGTCTCTTGTGTCTCCTGCATTGGCAGGCGGGTTTTTTACTACTGTGCCACCTGGTGTGCCCATAAAACTACTATATTACCCTTTTAAATGTGTTGAATAAGACTCAAATCCCATAGTGAATAAACAGATAAACAACAAGGACCTACGGTACAACACAGGGAACTATATTCAATATCTTAACCTATAATGTAAAAGAATCTGAAAAAAAAAATATATATATAGATATATTATATCTGAGTCACTTTGCTGTACACCTGAAATTGACACAACACTGTAAATTAGCTGTACTTCAATTTCTTTAAATGGTCAAGACAGTAAAAAAAAAAAAATACATGAACAAGCTCCTCTGCAATCAAAAATTTACATTGTCTCCTTTTCTCCTTATACTTGTATTTCCATTCCACTTTCCCATTAAAAATCTAACCTAATTCTAATCTAGGGAATTCCCTAGTGGTGCAGTGGTTAGGACTCTGCACGCTTACTGCCAAGGGCCCAGGTTCAATCCCAGGTGGAGGATACGAAGGCCTTAGCCATGGCAATAACCATGGGGTTAGAGATGGAGAGATAAATATGAAATCATGAAGGAGAGAGAATTGACTGGATTTGATGATGGATTTTTCATAAGGGGGTGTCACGGAGGAAGCAAGTTATCCTAGAGTCCCAGATCTCCGTCTTAGGTAGTAAGTTAGGTAACCAGGCAATATGGGAAGGAAGCAAGTCTGAAAGGTTTTAGGCACATTACCTGACCTCTCTGAGCCTCAATTCCCCCATACGTAAAAAAGAGAATAATAATATCCATCTCTCAGCATTGCCGTGACAAATAACCTGAGAAATTTCCAGACACAGAATATATGTTCAATAAACACTTTGGGGCAATAGCAATAGTGGTGCTTTCTCATGTGCCAAACACTTAATCCTCAGAACAACTCTATAAAGGAAGCCCTATTATTTTCCCTATTTTATCAACATGGGAACTGAAGCACAGGGAGGTGAAGAAACTTGACCAAAGTCACCCAGTTGGTAAGTGGCAGAGTGAACTTTCCTAGCCACTGCATTATACCATATTCTTCCTGGGATCTATAACTGGACTTAAGAAGAGAGAAAATGGTAGGAGAGATAACAACAAACCTGCTGCATAATTTATTCCAACAGCAATTTTTATTCGGAAGTGTGTCTCCAAACTTGGTGGCAGTTTGGGGACAGGTGGTCCCTGGCTTGCTTGTTGACTCTCTTTCCCAGCCCAGGGCATAGGGCCCTTGGGTTAAGGCACAGGGTCAAGTTCTCAAGGATCTACATTCCTGACAGCCTCACCAGGTCTGGGGCCAGTGCCAAAAAAAAGAAACAGGTTCCAATCTTGGCTGTTTCATGGTCCGAGGGCCTGGGCCCTGGGCATCAAGGCTGCAGCTTCTTCTTCTGCAGAGGCTGGTGTCACCCACAGGCCAGCTGTGGCCAGGTCCTGGTAGGCGTGAGATTGGGGGCAAGAGGCTGGCAGAGGTTAGTTTTCCGGTGCCAGGTCCAGTTTATCTTCCTGTGAGGCAGAAGCTGAGCTGGAAGCGTCTTCGCCACCATTGAGGGACTTCTGCTGGTCACTGCTGCTGGGTGAGGGGGTCTTGTTGTCGCGGGATCCCCAGCGAGTCAGGCGTTTTAGGGAGGAGTCACGGCGGGCAAGTAGAGGGGCCTGAAAGCCTGTGAAGGAGCTGCTGGTGGTGGGACGTTTGTCTGGCACAGAAAAGGCAGGTATGAGGAAGCAGCAAGGTGCGCGCAAAGGGGAGAAGTTGAGGGGCTTCACTTCAGCCCTCAGGGGAGAGGAGCACCCCCTGACCTGCAGTGCCCTGCTGGCTCTGCAGATGTGGGGGTCTCCCCTCCTCCCTCCCTTGTCCCTCTCCATTCCATGGAAAGCTCCAGGGTCTAACCCTTCTCACCTCCAGGTTTAATTGGATGCATGAGCCGGTTCATCTGGACATTCCAGTGTTTCACATTAGTACTAGCCTGGCGCAACTTCTGCTGAGCAGCCTGTGGGGACAGGACCAGTGGAGAGTGATCAGAGCCACCATCCAAGACAGCAAGTCTCAACCTTTTCAGGTTCACAGGCCCCTTAGGATCCGACAAAGGCTACTGATCATCTTCCCAGAAAAACTCATGTATGTTCATAAAGAGCTATGTGTATGAACAAAGTTGGCATCCAATTTCAGGGGACTCAAAGACCCTCAAATAGTCAAAAATAATCATAAGTATAGCTCCCACTTATCAAGCAGCTAAAATGTACTAATACCTTACTTAACTTCCAGAGAAGAAGCTAAGAAACAAATTCAAAAGAGGTTAAGTGACTTGCTCAGGGACAAACATGGAGCTCCGAACCACTGTGTCACATCACCTGCCCAGGACCTGATGCAGAAACCTCTGCTCCAGTGTTCATCTAGCCATTAGCAGCGGCTGTGGGGTGGGGAATCATAGAGGAATTTTCTCTTTTTATGATACTTATTTCTGTGTTTGAATTTTTTTTACAATGACCATGTATGCCAACAAAGCAAAATAAAATAATGAATACTAATAAAAATAAAACATCAAAAGTTTGTCCTTTTAAGAAAATCTTCTATGGAGATTTGAGCTCCAAAGAGGGGAACCAAAGTGCAGGGATAGCAAAGTAGGGGCTGGAAGAGTAGGAGGAAAAAAATTTTGCCCAGATGAGTAACAATGATAAAAACAGCAGTTAATGTTTCTTCAGTGCTCACTGAATATTAAGTAACAAGTGCTATCTTGTATAACCTTTATAGCAATGCAATTACCAGTCCCCTTTCCCAGATGAGGGACTTGGAGCTCAGAGAGGTTAGGCCATTTGTCAGAGGCCACACAGTCAGGCGATGGTAGAGCCTGAGGGACAGAGCACCAGGGAAGGTTCCAGAGCCTGTGCCATGGCTCACCCTGCTGCCTGCGACCTGTTCCACCCCAGGCCTCACCTCCACATCCTCGTCGGCCCTCTGCCGGTTCTGCCGCACCTCCTCCAGCTGCTGCTGGGCCTGCTGCAGAGAGCGGCTCTGCAGGGCCATCTCCTGCTGCAGCTCCTGCTTCTCCTGCTGTGCCCGCTCGATGTAGCGCTCCTGTTCCTCCTTCAGCTGCAACAACTGCTTCAGCTTCTCCTCCTCCTCCTCTAGCAGTCTGCAGGGTGTCCACTGTGTCACCTCTGAGGCCGAGGCACCTCACAGGTGCTCAACAGGTGGGAGGGTGAGGGCATCAGGGAGGGGGAAGCAGAAGGGGCCACCTGGTCCTACCTGGTCTGGGCAAGGCGCACGGCCTCCTCATCCTGCCGAGCTTTCACCTCCAGCTGCAGAGCCTCCTGGAGCCTCTCCTGCATCTCCTCCAGCTCCTTGATGCGCTGCCGCTGCCGGGCAGCCTCCTCCTTCTTCAGCTCCATCTCAGCCTGCATGGAGGCCCGGGCCTGCATGGGGGACAGGGAGCCAGGTCAATGGGGGCCCGGTGGAGGAAGGCTGCCGGTATGCTGCCCTTTACCCAGGACTTTGTGAGGCCAGCTCAGGTAGTTATCTCTGGAAGAGGGTCTGGGGAGTTCCTTCATGTCAGGTTTTCCTGATCTGATCCCCTTCTGAAAACCTGACTAGGTCAGATAAGGATCAGTGAACCACATGGGGGAAAGGGGCTCAAGTCATCCCCTTTTTAGCACCAGCCTTAATAGTTATTATTATACATTGTAATATAATGTTTTATAATTATAATTAGGCTAGTGCTAGCAAGGGAATGACTATAATTATAATTGTTAGAGCAATTATAACTCTAAAGTATTTCCTTAGTTGATCCTCCTTTCCACACCTCTATAAACCAAGTTCTATTGGCATCAACATGTCACAGGTAACTGAGGCACAGAAGGCCAAGTAACTTACCTGAGATCACAGGGTTCCTAAGAGGCAGAGCTGGTATGGAACCCACAGAGTCTCGACTCCAGATCTAGATCTCTTAAATCTTAAATCTAATTGCCTCTACACCTCTAGTCCGTCTCCAGGTTCATCCTGTCTTCCTCCCATCCTACCTTCTCCAGACTGGCCTCATTATAAATTCAGATCAAGTCAGATCCCACATAGTCCAGCCTTGGTCCAAATTCACCCCAAGACACAAGGTCTTTAGCAGCTCCTCTGTCAAGGTCCCGCCCCCTAGCCAGTCAAGGTCTCCCAACCTGGCTTCACTCTACAGCTATCACTCTGCTCCATCCTTCCCAGTTCGAAGGCTCGGGCCCCGCCGCCCACCGTCTCTCCTCTCAAGCCACCCTTCTGCCTGGTCCCTTACCCCATAGGCCCTGTCCCCATCCCATACCTGTCTCTGTCCCCCGTCAAAATCCCTCAAGACAAGCCCCACCTCCACGCTCATCCCTCAGTGCGTGGCTCCGCCCCCAGTCCAGGCCCCGCCCAGGCCCCGCCCCCCGGCGCTCTGCACCTGGCCGGGCCCTCACCCCTCGGCCCACCTCCTCCGCCCGGGTGTAGCCACACCTGCTCCGCCTCGCGCAGCTGGACCTCGAGCGCCTGCTGGAGCTCCTGGTGCTGGCTGCGGCGCCGCTCCTCCTCCTCCTGCATCAGGCGCTCCGCCTGCCGCTGCGCCTCCTGCAGCAGCTCCAGCTCCTGAAGCTTCCTCTCCTTCTCCTCCTGCAGCTGCTGCAGCCGCAGCATCTCCTCCTCCTTGGCAGCCCGGCGCCTCTCTCGCTGCTCCCGCTGCTCGCGCCGCTTCTGCTTCAGGTCCTTGTGCAGCGACGTCTTCCCCTCGGCCTGCAGCCGGATCGCCGTCTGGATGGCTGCGGAGGGAGCGCGAGGGGCTAGCCCGGGACAGGGGGGACCTCCAGGGGGCCTACCGCCAGAAAGGGGCCTTTGGAGTGGCTCCTATCCAGCCTCCGGCCTCCTGCTGGGCAAAGGGCTTTCACTCCCTTTTCACCCATGAGGCGACTGGGGCCCAGCCGGGTCCAGGCACCCAGCGAGCACTCACCAGCTGTCCACTCCTGGCGCTGGCGCGTGTCAGAGGCGCTCATCTCATAGGTGCGGGAGGCAGTCTTCACACAGAACATGCAGCGCTTTCCCTCTCGGTCGGGCAGCACCTGGGAGAAGGCCCAGACAGGCTGGCTTCACTGGGGTCAAGGGCCATACCCGCCCCAGGGGGCTCCAGCTCCAGCCCCTACCCCATTGGCTGACCATCATCTCCTCCTGGCACCCCTTCCACCCACTCTGCCAGGAGCCTGGGTGGCCTGGTTTGGAGGTTACTGTCCCCACAACTCTTACAGCCTTTGCTCTTTGAAGATGGGACAGCTCTCCTATTACTATCTCTCTGTGGGGCCTACACACTGTGACCACTGAGTGTTTATCTAGATCAGGGCTCCACATCTCTCATGACAGGGTCCTCATTAATGAGACCATTCATTTCCACAGAAGCCTGCCTGCTGAGAAAGTTCTCCATTCATTCATTCCACAGATATTCTGTAGTGTCTACAGGCTACTTATTGCTCATATGGGATACTACTAAGATGTGCCTAACAGACCAAATCCCTGCCTTGCCTAAGCTTACATTCTAGTGGAAAATAATAGCTACCCACTGAGCTTCATGTGTTCTAGAGTCTGTACCAGGCATAGATTATTAACTCCATCTTACACAGAAAGAAACTGAGGCTCTAAGAGGTCCAGGAACCTGTCTGATTCACACTGCATGTTAGTGGTGGAGGTGGATTTCTACCTAGATCTGTGCTCTTTGCACAATGATAGCTGTTTCCTTACATGACAAAGATGGACACAGCCTAGAATGGCTATAATAATGTTTTTCATGTAAAATAACAAGTGTTAGTGAGAAATTGGAGCTTTCATTTACTACTGATGAGAATGTAAGATGGTGCAGCCACCATGGAAAAGAGTTTGGCTGCTCCTCAAAAAATTAAACATAGAATTACTGTGTGATTCAGCAATTCTACACCTAGGTATGTGCCTTGAGAAAATAAAATATATATCCACCCAGAAACTTGTACATGGATATTCATAACATCATTATGCTGCTGCTGCTAAGTCACTTCAGTTGTGTCCAACTTTGTGTGACCCCATAGACGGCAGCCCACCAGGCTCCCCCATTCCTGGCATTATGCATAATAGCAAAATGATGGAAACCACCCAATATCCACCAATGAATGAATAGATAAACAAAATATGGTCCATCCATGCAGTGAGATATTATTCACCCACTAAAAGGAATGAGGTCCCAATTCATGCCAAAACATGCTTGAAAATGTTATACTAAGTGAAAGAAGCCAGGCACAAAAGGACAAATGGTGTATGATTCCACTTATATGAGGCTCCTAGAATAGGCAAATCCCTAGAGATGGAAAGCAGAATAGAGGTTACCAGGGACTGGAGGGAAGGCAGAATGAGTTATTGCTTAATGGGTACAGAGCTGCTATTTAGGATGATAAAAAGAAAAAGAAAAAGTTTTGGAAATAGATAATTGGGATGGTTACATATGAATGTACTTAATACTACTGGATTGTAACACTTAAAATGGTTAAAATAGCAAATTTCATGTTATATATATTTTTTTACTATAGTTTTTTTAAATTGTTGCTTTAAGCCTCTACATAATGGACAGAGTCAAAGGAGGAAAAGGGATAGGAAAGGAGAAAGAATAGGGAAATATATAGAGTGGCCAAAGTGAAAGCGTTAGTCACTCGGTCATGTCTGCTTCTTTGCAACCCACCAACTGTTCCCAACAGGGTCTTCTGTCCATGGGATTCTCTGGGAAAGAAAACTGGAGTGGGTTGCCATTTCCTTCTCCAGGGGACCTTCCCAACCAGGGACCAAACTTGGGTCTCCTGCATTGCAGGCAGCTTCTTTACCGTCTGAGCCACCAGGGAAGTCCTTATCTGGTCTGTTGCCAAAGGGAATGGAATTTGAGTGAAGGAGAAAGACCTTTAAAAAGGACTTTTAGAAAATTTTGCTGGATAGAGTGAGTCATAAGTTATCGCCTCTGAAATCTTTAGCAAAGTCCACATCATTCACCAAAGACTTTAGTATTAGATTTGATTTGCAGTTTTGTTTTTTTTAAAAAGTGCTGACATAAGCAATCTAAAACAACAAATGAACAGACGTAATGAAACCTAAATAGAGTTACAATTTCAGAGAAAAAAAACAGATTTGTTTGCCAGAGGGTAAGGGGTGTAGGAAGAGGGGAAGAAAAAGTTGAGGGAGATTAAGTGGTGCAAACTTCCAGTTGCAAAATGTGAGTGATGGGTATAAAGTGAATAGTGTGGGGAATATAGTCAATAATTATGACTACATAGTTATCTTTGTATGGTGACCTATCGTAAGTAGAACTATCGTGGAGATCAGTTTGAAATACGTAGAAATATTGAATCATTATGCTGTGTAACAGGAATCAACATAGTGTTGCAGGTCAATTATACCTCAAAAACAAACAAAAATATCCATATAAGAAGAGATCAGATTTGTGGTTACCAAGAGGTGGGAAGGGGGGTTGTTGAGGGGATAGGGGAGGAGGAATTAGATGAAGGCAGTCAAAAGGTACAAACTTCCAGATATAAAATAAGAAAGTTTACTAGGGATGTAACATGCAACATGAAAAGTATAATTAACACTGCTGTAGATTCTATTAAAATATGAGGCTTCCCTATTGGCTCAGTGGTAAAGAATCTGCCTGCTAATACAGGAGACTCAGGTTCTGTCCCTGGGTTGGGAAGATCCCCTGGAGAAGGAAGTGGCAACCCACTCCAGTATTCTTGCCTGGGAAATCCCATGGACAGAGGAGCGTGGTGGGCTACAGTCCAAGGGGCCACAAAAGAGTCAGACGCAACTTAGCAACTGGGTGAATGCTAAGTCGCTTCAGTCCTGTCCCACTCTGTGCGATGCTATGGAGTGTAGCCTGCCAGTCTCTTCTGTCCATGGGGATTCTCAAGGCAAGAATAATGGAGTGGGTTGCCATGCCCTCCTCCAGAGGATCTTCTCAACCCAGAGATTGAACCTGCATCTCCCGTGGCTCCTGCATTGAGGGGTGAATTCTTTATGGATAGATAAGTCACCAGGGAAGCTTAAACAACAACAAATGTTATATATAAAAGTTGTTGAGAGAGTAAATCCTAAGATTACTCACCACAGAAAAAAATTTTTTTTTCTATTTCATTTTGTACCTATATGAGGTGACAGATGTTCACTAAACTTATTGTGCTAATCAATTTATGATACGTATAAGTCAAATCACTATGCTGTACACCTTAAATGTGCACAGTGCTCTATGTCAATAATATCTCAATGAAACTGGAAGGAAAAAATAAAGTATGTTACTTTTCTAAAATAAAAAAAAGTGCTGCTGACATAGCTGAGAATGGCCTTGAGGCATTCAGGTATACAGTTGACCCTTGAACAGCTCAGGGTTTAGGGGTACCAAACCTCTGCCCGGTCGAAAATCCACTTATAACTTTAAAGTCAGCCTGGTGGCTCAGACTGTAAAGAATCCACCTGCAATACAAGAGACCTGGGTCCGATCCCGGGGTTGGGAAGATTCCCTGGAGACGGGAATGGCTACCCACTCCAGTATTCTTGCCTGGAGAATTCCAGGGACAGAGGAGCCTGATGGGCTACAGTCCACGGGGTCGCAAAGAGGTAGACACAACTGAGTGACTTTCACTTTCAGTATCCCAGTTATATCATTTGCAGATTCAACCGTGGATGGTGCAGTACTGTATGTATTTATTGAAAAAAAATCCACATATAAGTAGACCCACCAAGTTCCAACCCATGTTGTTCAGGGGTTAGTTGTATTTGGGTTGCACTCACCTAAGCAGGAAACTTAGGTGGGGAAGTCACTGGGGCTTCCTGCCTTGCCCTCCTCCTGACCCCTTGCCCTCAGGCTACACCAGAGCCCTTCTGGGCCTTGCTCCAGTACGCGCTCCACCCCTTCACCTGCCGCCCTCACCTCCACACAGCACTGCGCATCCAGCGGGATCATACCCCTCTTCTCCTTGCACTCTTCACTCCCGAAATAGCAGAGGCAGCTGGGCTGCAGCTGGAACCAGCGTTCTGCCCAGTTCCTCCGCAGGTGCCCTCGCTTCCACAGGTAGCCCTGCCAGAGCCAGAGCGAAGTCAGAGGCATCCTCGGCCCCGCCCCCACCCTCCTCAGGGTCCGCCCGGGGTCCCCAGCCAGGCCTGACCTGCTTCAGGATGTCTTGGATGAGCTCCTGGTAGACCTCGTGGATGGCCATGCTGAGCGTGTCCCGCCCCACGCCTCGCAGACAGCGGCCTGAGTTGAAGAGCTCCAGGAACTGCCAGACGCTGAGCCCCCCACTGTTCTGGGCTGCCTGGGCCTCCTGAGCCAGCAGCTCCTCCAGCTCCCCCAAGCCCACCTCCAAGCTCATGCTGCTGAGCACCTTCTTCAGCAGGTATTCCACCTAGAGAGAAGGAGGGAAGGCTTGGTGGCCGCAGTAGGTGGTGTTTCTGGTGTCAACACCAGGAGTCGCTACCATCAGGCTCCCAGAGCTAGGGCAGAAGTGACCATGGACAGGGGTTGGCAGGTTGTGGGGGTGGATGCATGTCAGAGGACTAAATGACTAAACGTGGGTGGACTCCTGAGTAGAGATTTGGGAGGGGATCCTGGGGCCCCCGCTTCAATTCAGACATCCCCTCCCCAAGCTCCAGTCCTTCCTGCCTTGAATTAAGGGCACAGTGAGGTGGGAGCTGAGGACTGGGGGCCAGACAGAGACAGCGAGTCATAGAAAACATCAGCGGGAAAAAGGGCCCTCTCATTCAATCTCCTCACTCTGCAGATGACAAAACTGACGTTCAAGGGAAGGGGGAAGTGACTTGTTTTGAATCGCACAGCAAGTTGGTAGCAGCCAGAGCTCAATTCAGATCAACACCCCATGAGTCCTTATTCCAAGCCCCCAGCCCCAGCCCTGGGGATCCTTCCCTTGTCAGAGGGCAAGGGGATGGGTGGGAGCGAGCAGGGCAGGGACAGGAAACCTGTTGCAGAGGAACAGGAAGTGGTGGTTGGGGTACATCCTGCTGCAGTTTGTTCACACTGCATGTTGATCACAAAAGCGAGCAGATTTCTGGCCTCAGAGAGGCTACCTCGCCCTGCTGGCAGGGGTCTGACAAAGGTACCCGGCCAGGTGTCTGTGTCTGTGAAGACAGACACATGTCCTTCTGCTGCCCCAACAGCTTCTTGGAAACTCTCTGTAGGACTTTTACTCTGGGGACTACTGGGTCTTGGCTGGGAGTGGGGTGGGGGCACCCCCACTCTTCCCACAGACAGAAGCCAGGGCACGAACCTGAGTGCAGTTAGACAGGCCAAGACCTCTCGTAAATACAGCAGACCACCTCCCCCCATCCATTGTGCCCTACTCAAAAGACCTAGATTCGCCCTGGGATCTTTACCACCACCAGAGGGCAGAAAGGGTCAGGAGAAGGCTGAGTGGACAGCGGAGTGGGGGAGTGGAGGGAGGGGGCAGGCTGGCTGCCGAAGGGGTCACCTGCCCCAGCTTCACCCATGAATTGAGAAGGTAAAAGCTGGGTTCTAGGCTGATGTTCCCAGGATGCCCTCTCTCTGGGGTCTGAGCTGAGTCCGTCCTGGCTCCCCCCTATTTTGTAGGAGACAGGAAGAGAAAATCTGGAACCAGGGCCAGACTTGGTCGCCCACTTGGGAGTGACTGGAGAGATGCCCCTGGAAGGTCTCTATTCCCCTAAAATAGCACCCTTCTCAGTTTGCCACAGTGCCTGAAATCCTGCCATTTGATTTTAAATGTTTTCATTTCAAAACACTCAGTAATGTATCAGGCATTCACACCTCTATGTAAACAGTTTGCAGAATCATTTTCCTACTGTGAGAGCGAGCAGAGCCTTGAAGGAGGTATAGTTTTGAACCTCCTGGGAGAAGGCATCATTGCTCTGACATGGGCAGTTCTCAGTGTCTGGAGATGAGTGGGTGTAACAGGTAGCCAGTGGAGAGATAAAGAAGACAGAGGATGTGGGGAAGTCAAGAAACAATTTGGCCTCCTTCATGGTTTTGTTGAGGCCTGTCCCTACGTGATAAAGTCCCTGGGGCTCACCTCATCAGGAACCATGATCAGAGGGTACTTGTCCTCAGACAGGAAGTTGAAGAGGCACCAGAGTCGGAAGGCATCCTGATTGGAGAGCATGCTGTTCCCGTTGCTATCCACCTGGTAGTTCTTCTTCGCCGTCAGGGTCCAGCACAGCTCGTCAAAGTGCTCCTTAACAAAAGCCCCCTCTTCCACCTGCCCCCAGGCCTGCAAGTCAGTTGCGAAGGCTGCCTTGGCCCAGCTCCACCACCCAACTAGGCTCCAGCTGGCTTCTCAGGGTCATCTGTTTCCCTGCTCCCCACCCTGCCACGCTGGGACTCTCACCTGAGTAATCCCTGAGCTGATGATCAGGAAGCTGTCTGGCCAACCAGCCTGACCCCCAAACCCCCAGCCCTGCCACACGCATCACTTCCCCACATCCACATCCACCCAAGTTCCCGATCCATAGAGGAGCTCAGTCCCTCAGGCCAGGGAGAAAGAAGGGGAAGCCCAGGAGGAAATGAACAGTCAAGAAGAACTTGAGAAGACAGTGACAGCTAGGAGGAGTGGAGGGGACAGACTTAGCAGAGAGCTGGAAAGCGCTTGTAAAATGACAGCGTAAAGCCTGGCAGGGAGGGGTGAAGATCCTGGAGAAGGTGGAGGCGAGGATAGAGAGGAGGGAGCTGGGGTGAGTTTTAAGGGGGGCAAAAAAGGGGCAAGTGACGGGGATGTGAAGGGTGGAGATGGGGGCATAGGTGGACAGAGGGGACAGAGATGGGGTTCATTGAGGGAGGAGTTGGGGTGGCAAGGAATTAGGGTGCGGGCCAGGGTGGGAAGTGGAGAGAGGTGAAAGGGGCCCTCACCTTGTCCAGGATGTACTTGTTGAGGTAGGGCATGTATCCCTGGCTGGACACAGGACCATCGTCATCGTCTCGGAAGTGCTCCTCCAGGGCCACGGGGTCATGAGGGATGTGCAAGACAGTGTACAGGTTGTGGGACAGCACCTGAGACAGAGGGGGCTTGCCTTCCTGAGCCCCGGCCGAGCTGGGCCACAGGTCTGCTCCCCCTCCCCTGTCGTCCTCACCCCCATCCAGCTAAGCCTTCTACACACATTATTTAGCTCAGTCATAACTAAAACTTCTCTCTCCCTCTCTCTCTCATATATATATATATATATATATATACACACACACATATAATAAATAAAAAGTCCATCTAGTCAAGGCTATGGTTTTTCCAGTAGTCACATATGGATGTGAGAGTTGGACTATAAAGAAAGCTGAGCACCGGAGAATTGATGCTTTTGACCTGCAGTGCTGGGGAAGACTCTTGAGTCCCTTAAACTGCAAGGAGATCCAACCAGTCCATCCTAAAGGAAATCAGTCCTGTATATTCATTGGAAGGACTGATGCTGAAGCTGAAACTCCAATACTTTGGCCACCTGATACGAAGAACTGACTCATTGGAAAAGACCCAGATGCTGGGAAAGATTGAAGGCAGGTGGAGAAGGGGACGACAGAGAATGAGATGGTTGGATGGCATCACTGACTCAATGGACATGAGTTTGAGTAAGCTCCAGGAGTTGGTGATGGACAGGGAAGCCTGGCATGCTGCAGTCCATGGGGTCGCAAAGAGTCAGACACGACTGAGTGGCTGAACTGAACACTTACAATGGAATGTAATTCAGTCATGAAAAACTGAATGAAATCTTGCCATTTGCAACAATATGGATGGACCTTGAGGGCATTATGCCAAGTGAAAAATCTGACAGAGAAAGACAAATACAGTATGATCTCATTTATATGTGGAATTTTTTAAAAAGGGAAAAGAAAGGATTCACAGATACAGAGAGCAGATTGGTGGTTGCAAGAGGTATACGGTGGTGAGTGAAATGGGTGAACGTGCTCAAAAGGTACAAACTTCCAGTTTTTAAATACGTCATGGGAACATAATATATAGCATAGTAACCATAATGAGTAATACCGTATGCCATCTGAAAGTAGCTAAGAGAGTAAGTCTTAAAATTTTTCATTGCAAGAAAAACAATTTTTTTAAACCATGCATGGCAATGAATGTTAACTAGGCTTCTCGTGATCATTTCACAATATATGCAAATAAAGAATCATTACTTTGTACACCTGAAATTAAAATGTCAATTATACCTCAATAAAAACCAAAAAAGTAAAAACACACGCACTTGCTAGGCAATGAGGACTGTGCTCTGTACTTTGCATATATTTCCCTTAATGCCCAGAACAACTGTTAACATCCTCATTTGACAGATGAAAAACACCCCTAGACTCTGAGAGGTTAAGTAATTCACCCAAAGGCACAGAGCTGGCAGGGCTGGGATTTAAGCCCAGGCAGCCATGCTATTTGGCACTCATTAGGCAGGCGTGTCCTCTTTCTGCAGACGGGGACACAGAGGTTCAAGGGACTCAGTTACTTGCACAAGGACTCAGTGAACAAAAGCCTAAGATTCCAGTTCAGCTCAGCAGATCCCAAGGTTCAGGGGCAGAAACCTGACATCTACCGTCAGAGACTCGGGTTCAGGCTGAATTGTGCCTGGAGTCCAGTGAGCCTGCTCCAGGAAAGGCGTGTTCAGTTCCAGCAACTGCCCTTCTAAAGATGGAAGGGAGCTGGAGAGGGCACCAAGAAGGGGCACAAGAAATGGTCCATGGGGTGTGGATGACAAGGCTGAAAGGGACGATGACAGGGGAAACAGGTAGGTTAACAAACCCATCACATAGCACAAAGAGGTTGAAGCTTGAACAAAGAGATCAGGAAAAAAAAAAAAAAACTGTCTTGGTGTAATTCTGTGATAGCACTTATCACAGAAAGTGTGAATGAGGAAAAACTGTCACCTATTCTGTGCCAGCCACTGTATGAGGTGCTTTCTATCAGATCAGATCAGATCAGATCAGTCACTCAGTCGTGTCCGACTCTTTGCGACCCCATGAACCGCAGCACGCCAGGCCTCCCTGTCCATCACCAGCTCCCGGAGGTCACCCAGACTCACACCCATCAAGTCAGTGATGCCATCCAGCCATCTCATCCTCTGTCGTCCCCTTCTCCTCCTGCCCTCAATCCCTCCCAGCATCAGAGTCTTCTCCAATGAGTCAACTCTTCGCATGAGGTGGCCAAAATACTGGAGTTTCAGCTTTAGCATCATTTCTTCTAAAGAAATTCCAGGATTGATCTCCTTCAGAATGGACTGGTTGGGTCTTCTTGCAGTCCAAGGGACTCTTAAGAGTCTTCTCCAACACCACAGTTCAAAAGCATCAATTCTTCGGCGCTCAGCCTTCTTCACAGTCCAGCTCTCACATCCATACATGACCACAGGAAAGACCATAGCCTTGACTAGGCGAACCTTTGTTGGTAAAGTAATGTCTCTGCTTTTGAATATGCTATCTAGGTTGGTCATAACTTTCCTTCCAAGGAGTAAGCGTCTTTTAATTTCATGGCTGCAGTCACCATCTGCAGTGATTTACCCCAGATCTAATCTCGGCGACTGTGATATCCGTACATTAGTGTCCCTGTCTTCCAGATGAAGATGCTCAGGCTTGGAGAAGTTAAGAATAAGTGGCAGAGGGACTTCCCTGGGGGTCCAGTGGCTAAGTCTAAGACTCCACAGTTCCGGCACAGGGGGTCTGGGTTCGATCCCTAGTCGGGGAACTAGATCCCACATGCCACAACTAAGATCTAAGATCTCCCCAACCCCATGCTGCAACTAGGACTTGGCATGGCCAAATAAACAAATATTTTAAAAAAGTAAGTGGCAGAGCTAAGGTTGGAAACAGGTGTTCCTGACTCTGAAGGCAGCTTCCCTATTAAAATATTGACCTCACCTTGATCCCCCAATTATATAGTAAATTCTGGAGACAACATCATGTCTTCGTCTGCACACCCAAGGTAGTCAATAAATGCTGTATTCAAGGGCTGCTTCACCACCAGCAGTTCAGCTTGGAGGCAGCTCCTCTGAGGCAGGAGCTGGCAACACCTTCCAGGTGGCGTGCCTACTGTCTTGATTTCCTTATTCTCTTTTGTGAGAGGAGAGGGACAAGGGTTTTAAGACTTCTCCCCAGTGTTTTCCTGAGCCTCAGGTCCAACTCAGCAAAGTGGGAAGTTGGGGGGCCCAGTGAGGGGGTCAGTATTTCTCTTTTCCCTCACTTTCCCCGCCTGGGCAGTTATCTGTGGCCCTCACCCCAACCCTCATTCCTATCATCTTCAAATTATCTCATGTGCCGTCTATAGTTTTGCTTTTCTCTTATTCTAAAGGACATCTGGAGTTTCTTCCTGATGAACTCCGCCCTCTTTTCTTATTTTGGTAACATAGCCTTAATTTTCCTTTGAGAAATACCTCTCCTCCACTTTCAGTATCTGTGGTATTAGCCGTTTGCACCCCTACCCCATCTGGCTGCAGGGGTGGGCACTTTTGAGTCACGGTATTTAGTTTGAGAACACACATGAGCAATTCTAGACCACTGAGAAGCAGTCCTGGGATTTTTGCTTTCTCTAGTGGAGAAGACGGAGAAGGCAATGGCACCCCACTCCAGTACTCTTGCCTGGAAAATCCCACGGACGGAGGAGCCTGGTAGGCTGCAGTCCATGGGGTCGATAAGAGTCAGACATGACTGAACGACTTCACTTTCTCTTTTCACTTTCATGCATTGGAGAAGGAAATGGCAACCCACTCCAGTGTTCTTGCCTGGAGAATCCCAGGGATGGGGAGGCCTGGTGGGCTGCCGTCTATGGGTTCACACAGAGTCGGACACGACTGAAGTGACTTAGCATAGCATAGTGGAGAAGAGGTTTATTCTTTCCATGGGTAAACCTGGAAAGAGTTAAGCTGCTGGAAGACAGATGCAGCTAACATCTTTGTCCACCTTGAATATTCATTGGGAGGACTGATGCTGAAGCTGAAGCTCCAAAACTTTGCACATCTGATACATAGAACCGACTCATTGCAAAACACCCTGATGCTGGTAAAGACTGAAGGCATGAAGAGAATGGGGCGGCAGAGGATGAGGTGGTTGGATGGCATCACTGACTCAATGGACATGAGTTTGAGCAAACTCCAGGAGATAGTGAATGACAGGGAAGCCTGGCATGCTGCAGTCCATGGGGTCGCAAAGATTCGGACACCACTGAGCAATGGGACAACAACAACAAGGACAGAGAATACTATCAAGCTATCAGGTCAAGGAATAAAGAGTCGTCATCTGAGGACCTAGATCCAGCCAAGCCTGAAGCCAATACTATGCTTGAATTTTTGATATAACATCTTCCTTAAGCTATTTTGAGTTTGGTTCTACCACCTATAATCAGAGAAGACATGATTAACACATCTATGATCATAGGATACTAATCTATACACCAAGAGGTGCCACTGCTAAATGCTTGCACTTAAACTCTAGAGTGACCAACACAAGAGAAATACCCTCGTGTCTCACTTCTGAAGAGACGGGTGTTATTCTAAGTTTCACACAGTTCTACCTGCTATCTCCTGGCCTCTTTTCAAATTAACCATGTCCTTATGTTTCTTCAAGTTTCCTAGAGCACCTCTTTGAGGAAGCTTTCTGCATAGCCCAGCCAAATGCTACACTCCAGTGAAGGGGGGAACATGGAAGGACAGGGACCTTCACTTTCCAGTTGTGAGGCCTTGAAGAAACTTCTTCACTCTCTGAGCCTCAGTTACACTGTCAGTAAAATGGGATGATACCCACCATGCAGAGGGCCCATGAGGGCAGAGTAAGATGATAAATAGATAGAGTGCCAGAGCAAATATAAGTTCCCTCCTTGTATAGTAAGTGTGATTTTTTTTTTTTAACCTAACAAATTAACAAAGATGCAAAAGACTGATCTGATCAAGTATTGAGGAGATTGTGGAGAAATGGGGATTCAAATGCCCTACTGCCAAGGTGTGAATCAGTAGTCTTTCTGGGGGGCAAGACTCTATCAGATGTAAAATTGGGCATGACCCCAGCATTTTTAACCATCCAACCTACAGATGCTCAAGGGAACAGAGCTAACTGTACAAGAATGCCTACTGAAGCGCTAGTGATTGGGGCTCTGAGCTTCCAGTGAATGGGGCACAGATTTGATTCCTCATCAGAGAACTAAGATCTTACATGCCCTGGCACAATCTGCCACCCCCCCCCCCAAAAAAAGAGAATATATAAAGCATTGGAGACCGCCTGAGTCTCCTTCAAGAGGGGACAGGTATACCACATCATGGACCTGTTGTGTGTGGTTGAAAAATTTTACTTCTGCTACATGTGTGCTTTCGGGCAAGTGATTTTTAACTTCCCCAAGATTTTAGTCTCCTCTTTGAGGAAAATAAGGGGGCCTGCTCCACGGGCTGTTTTAGAACAAAGTGCTCAGCATAGCACCTTGCACACAGTGCAATAAACGGTATTGCTTAATAAAGGTTGTGAGCTATTTTTATTATTATGTTTGTGTGAACAGAAATCGAAAGATATGTATATTATACTGGCAGGTGGAAAAAAGTACGCTCTAGAATGAAATATCTCTAAAATAATATGTGTGCAAATATTAGGTTGAACCATTTTAAATTGCTATTTGAGTAGGCCAAAACAATCAAATGTCAGCAATTTCATATGGTTCAATTTAATGTGTTTATTTGTACATACGAAAAACTCTAGAAGACTCAGCAACTGTTAACAACTATCACCCTACCACCCTCCCCAGGGAAGGGAGGGACTTTCACCTTCTTTAACACTATTTTTGTCTTTGAATTTCAACTTCTTCAAAAAGCACAATTTTCTGTGCTGGGAGCATATATTGTTTTTATGACAAAAAATTTAGTGATAGAAAACAAAGGGTGCCATTAACCACTGTTATTAATATAACCTGCTATTAAGTTGCTTTGTAATAACGTTCTTTTGCTGTTTCTTGTTTGTGTGAGCATTTCTGGCTGTTCTACATTCCTTGAGGGCAGCAAGGACTCTCATCTTAACCTTGACTCCAGAGCTCAGCAGCATGTCCCCTACACACTCAAGGTTTTTGATTAAACTCCCCTCAAGTCTAACGTAAGTGCTGCAGTGGTTTTCCAAGGTTCTCAGCGTGAAATCTTGGAGTCCTTCCAGAGATTTCACTCTATACCTTCTCTGACCTCATCCCTCTTGCTCCCTTCTGTCCAGCCACTCTGACCCCTTAGACGTTCCCCGGACACGCCAGGCATGCCCTTGTCTCAGGGCCCTGGCACTTTCTATTCCTTCAGCCTGAAACACTCTTCCTCCCGGCCACTGCACGGCTCACACCCTCTCCAACCACCTTATTTAAATCTGTAATCCCATCCCCTCTACTCCCACACTCCCTATTCTCACTTCTGTTTTATTTTTCCTCCATGTCATGTATCATGAGTTCTGACTTACTGTGTTTATTCATCTGCGTTCTCTGACTAGAATGGTCAACCCAAGGGTGTGGGTTTTTTTGTCTGTTTTATTTTATTCACTGCTGTACTGCTGGGTCTGGCATAACGGATACTCAATAAATATCTACTGAATGAACATACGTGCTTCAAGCGAAGAAATGGGAAAACACAAAAGTCAGATGGATGTGGACTGAATCTCTCTACACTAACCTCGCTGGGCTTTAGTTTTCACACCTCTAAAAATGGAGTTCAAGGAGACTTTGCAGACCTCCTCTCCCCGCCAGGACAGGAGCTGCCACCCGGCAGCACACAGCTGTCTGAAGCGTTCCTCTCCTGGGCTCGCTGGCCCACGCTGTCGTCTAAGACCTCTGTCACTTGTACCTTATGCCAGTGGAATTTGAGGAGCCCCGGGCAGAGGATCTGACCCCTGTGAGCTATTGGACAAAGTGGAATCAAAGGCTCCAGACACTGAGGGTTCAGAGCCTCTCCCTGGAGAAATCAGCTGACCTCAGATTGCCAGGCTTCCTGTGCCTGGGCGCGGGGGGTCGGGACGGGAGGGAAGGGGCTGGGGGCGGGCAGAGGGCGTGGCCAGGGGAGGGTCCTGTAGGAAAGGAAACGGCGGTGGGAGCAGGGAGCGGTCACCTGCCGATTTCAATCACTCCTTAGCCCTGGAGGCGGGGACGCTCCTTATCCTGCTTTTACAGAGGAGGAAACCGATGCTCAGAGAGGTGAAGTGTCTTCTTTAGAGTCAAGGTCTGACTCTACACTAAAGCTCTACACTAGATCTCTACGCTACGTGGGCTCAGATTAAGCATCAGAATCACCTGGGGAGCTGGTTGAAACTGAAATCTGCCAGGGCCCGCCCAGACCTACTGACTCAGAGTTTCCAGGGGTGGGGTCCAGGTGTCTGCAGTTTTCACAAGTTGCCCTTCCCCAGAGAGGGCTCTGTCTCCCCCACCCACCCAGGCAGCCCCTGACCTCTGGGTTGGCAGCCATTGACCTTTGAGAGGCATCATTTATTCACTGTTTCCTCTGTAGGAGTGTGGGGGAGTGGTTCTCCCCTGGGGGCATGTGGTGTGTGTGTTGGGGGGGGGGCAGTGGTTCTCCCCTGGGGGGCGTGTGTGTGTGTGTGTGTGTGTGTGTGTGTGTGCACGCGCGCGCAGCTCAGTCATGTCTGACTCTTTGTGACCCCATGGACTGTAGCCCATCAGGCTTCTCCATCTATAGCATTTTCCAGGCAAGAATACTAGAGCGGGTTGCCATTTCCTTCAATCCCAACTCAGGGATCGAACTTGCATCTCTTGAGTCTCCTGCATTGGCAGGCGGGTTCTTTACCACTGGCGCTACCTGGGAAGTTCCCTAAAGCCAGGCCCATGATCCTGTAGTTCTTAGACTTCAGGAGTAAATGAAGATACAGAGCGTTTGGGCATCCTTAAAAGTACCAATCACTAACTGCAAAGAGAATGACTAATTTCTCCCTTTTACATGGCCTGTAGTCTTTAAATGTATCCAGGTGCTAAGTGATTCTTTTAAAATTTATAGATTCTTTTTAAGAGTCACTGAATATATTTTCCTCAACCATTGGGTACTAAAGCAAAACTACTATCATGAGGGAGAAGCACTAGGAATTTTAAAAGGGGAGAATCTCTGGATTGGCTGTGTGTCTGTTGAGAACAAGAAGGGGCTGTAAGGATTGGGTGTAGGCATCAAAGGAAAGATGGAGGCTCAGAGAAGGAAGCAGAGAGGAGAGGCTCTGTCAGGATCAGTTTCACCTACTTGATATACTTTGTTAAAATTTACTTTCCTAGGCTAGCTGGAGAGCTTGGCGATCCCCAGTTCAGCCCTTGGACTTTATAGCTCAGAGCTGGGCAGTGACTTGCCTAAGGTCACCCTGCTGGGGAGCAATATATGTATTGGCCTCTATGGCTCTGAGTCAAGGGCTCTGTATCACTGAATCATCCTTCACACTCTAGACTGAGAAGACGACAGCAGGCAGATGTCAGGGCAAAGCTGAGGACCTGTTATCAGATTCCTGAACTGGAGTTGTTATTAACTTCCCTTCACCTAGAGGAGGGCTTCCCTGGTGGGCTCAGCAGTAGAGAATCTTGCCTGCGATACAAGAGACCTGGGTTTGATCCCTGGGTCAGGAAGGTCCCCTGGAGAAGACAATCGCAACCCACTCCAGTTATATTGGCTGGAGAATCCCGTGGACAGAGGAGCCTGGCAGGCTGCAGTTCATAGGGTCGCACCGAGCTGGACATGTCTAAAGCAGCAGCAGCACCTAGGGGAAGCCTGTTGTCTCTCTCTAGAGGAGGCAGAGCCCGAAACTCAGAGGCTCTCGGTGGGCACGACTCCCTCCCTGGGTCCCAGGATCGCCCTGAGTGCCAACTAGAGGCTCAGGATTCTGGGACCCCACAGGGTCAAGTAGGAAAGGCCCCAGTTCACCCTCCCTGCCTTGCGCCTGCTCCTGCTGGTCAAGGGGAAGTGGTAGGCCTCCTAGGATCCTCATCAACACACACTGCTCTAACCATACACCCAGTCTCAGGCCCCTCAGAGAAGACAATCCTGACTCCTTGGAGGTACTTCTCAGAGGATTTGCTGTTCTTCCTCCTCCTTCTGGCCCCCTCTGGGCTCTGCCCAGGATGGCCGGTGGCAGCCTTTCTGCCAACATGTTGCAGAGAAGTGGGTGACTGTCCCAGCTTGCTCTGGGCTGGTGCAGGTCCCCCAGCCTCTTCCCAAGAGAGGACGCCAAGGCCAGGGACAGTTTTGGTGAGGACAGGCTGACCCCAAGGTCTTTTCCCTTATCACCCAGTCTTTCCGGGGAGGGAGTGTGCTCTGCTGGTCTCTCTCTCTCATCTGCTTCTTCCTCTGCCTTCTGACCACTTCTCTATTGCTCTTTTGCCTTTCCGGCATCCCCACCCCCAGCACTATCACTACTTCCTCCCATCCCAGGCTCTAGTATTACAGGCTGGTGGGAGAACTGCCTTCTTCATCTTTCTCTCCTATGACATGGGCCCTGCAGTTTCTGGTCCACCTGCCGCCGGGCCTGAGACTCCCACTGCTACTCGAGTTCCCAGAATAGACACATTTTCTGTTGATGGGTTGAAATCTACCACTAATCCTTTGTGACTGTAGAAGCTGCTGGCAGTGGGCTCATTGTGAGCTGTGATGTGGTACAAAGACAGTGGATGGATGCTTCGATTATGCATCCTCCCCATGCAATCTTCCTTGTAAATACTCAACGGGTAGGGATGGGGGAACAGGCATCTGCCCAGTTAGAGGCCAAGACAGAAGCTCCAACTAAGAGGCTTACTGCCTGGTGGGCTCAGGAAATCTAAATGCAGTACCTTCCATTTATGAGGGAAATGGAGAGCCTGGAGGTGTCACAGGGGCCACAGCTAATGGAGTGGTGGAAAACGGAGACAACAAACTATGGAGGTTGGGATTGTTCCTGGAAGATATTAAAGGGGCGACATGGGAGGTGGATATAGGACATGGAGTTTCTGCAAGGATGGGTTTTGGATGATCTGCTTTTCCTCTGTCTGCCCTGCAGAGCTCACTAGACTACATAACCTGTAATAAGAGGATTTAAGTAGAATGTGAGGAAGAACCTGCCTCTTGGGAGATTCTCTCAGATGATCAAAGGTGGTCGTGGACTCTCCTTCCTGGGAGAGCCAAGAATCATTTACTAGATGCTCACAAGTCTGGCTAAGGGGTTGATTATGGGATAGGACCAGTTTGGGATATCCAAGTTCACCATGTCCAAGTTCAGCAAAGTAGAGGGAGGGGAAACAATGCCTATCCTGTCCCATTTGTCTCTTGGGTTTCCAGGCACCTGCTCAGTCATTTAGAATGGAGGTTTCCTTGAGACTGTACGCCTCCTTTGTGGGGGAGGGGAGGGCAACAGGAGAGATACAGGAGTCTGTGGCCGAGCCTCATGCCAGGCGCATACCTGGTGCTCAGTGTTTGTAGAGTGAATGAATGAACCCCGAAGGCGGATCGCAGGGGGCTGAGGCCTCCCTCATCCTGTCCCTCTGTGCCCCTGGCTCCAGTGACCTAGGGCCTTGCTTCTTGCCCACTAACGAGCGTGAAGGCAGCACTAACCCCGGAGTGCAGGACAGAAGCTTTTTGGTCTCCCAGGAATTATCTAGGACCAAGCAATGAACTTCAGGGCCATCACTGATGGGGCTCTTCCTGGAATCAGATTCTAACCCTTCCCTGCTAGAGGTCTCAAGGCCTAAGGTAAGTTTCCCAACCTGGTGGGCGTGAGGGGGTTGGTGAACGGCAGTACGATGGGGTCTTCAGTCCTTGCCCCTTCCCAGTTCTGTCCCACCTAGGAGGCAGGGTGCAGAGTAGATGCTGTCCTGCCCAGGACGACTGAGCCCTTGGGGCCGCGAGAGGCTCTTGAACCCTCTCTCTCAGCTCCGGGAGGAAGTAACTGACAAGTACTAGCTAACTGTCTCTCTTCAAAGCCAGGAGGAAGCAGCAGGAGGGAATAAGGTGCATGCCCAAGCTTGACTCTGGGGAGACGTGTGCTCATCACATGGAATCTGGGATGTAGCTTGGCTCATGGCCCTCAGAAACCTCAGAACCCCATGATGTCGCCTCTGCTCTCTTGAGAGTTTGGGTCGGGGCCCTACTCACACCTCACTGGGGCCTCTGGATGGTGGGCAGCAGCATCCGCCAGGCCATGTCACCCCAGTTACCCAGCACCAGCCCCACACCCTTCCGGGGCCCCTGGCTAGCTGGGGTGCCCCTGGAGGAGCGCAGGGTTCGCGCCTAGCTCCCAGAAAGCAGAGGCTGCTGAGGCGCATCTGCCGGCCTCCCCTGTGCCCCGGGTGCCCCTCACCTTGAGCTGGGACTTGGAGACCTTGCCGCTCTTCTCCACGTCCAGTGCGGTGAATGCGTACCAGATGGACTTAAGCAGCTCCTTGCGCAGGGCCATGGCTGAGGCGCCCGCCCGGCCCAGGGGCGGCTCTGACACCAAGATCCGGTTTCAGGAAATGCAAACGGCAGCAGAGACCGCAGCAGGGCCGCAGCGCGGACCAAGAGCTCCACCTGCCTGCTCTCACGGGCTCCCGTGCTGGCAGAACCCAGCCTGTTGCTCGTGACCCCACTCCCTGCTTGGGACTGGGGACCAAGCCCTGGGGAGCTATGGCCCCAGCTCTGTTCAACCTGGTGCCCTGGGCGTGAGGCCCTTTGGGAGCCTCCTGGGCCCCCAGAGGCAGCTTGCTGAAGGAAAAGCAAGCCCGTCCTGACTTTGGAGTCAGACAGCAAGGGGCAGGTCCTGTACCAATCCCACACTTACCAGGTGGGAGGCTTTGGATGAACAACGTAACCTCTTCAAGCAGCTTCTTATTGGTGAAGCAGGAGAAAGGCTCATCTCATAGATTGTAAAGAGGTCTGAGGATGGGTGTAAAGCTGGGTTAGGCTCTGGGTAAAGCATTTCTAAGGCCATCTAACACTACTGTGGTGGCGGGCCCTCCCACCACCACCAATACAAACTTGGAGGAGGAACTGGGCCAGAGCACCTCTCTATGTTGGGAGGACTTGGCACGTGATTGGCTGCTTCCTTATCCCCTGGCCTTGGCTCTAACAAGGCACCCAGAGGACTGCCCCCTCTGGGGCCCAGTGGCTCTGACCCAGAGACTCTGAAGCTCATGGGGTAAGCCCCGTGGTGGGGCCCAGCTTCCAGGGCACTGGGAGCAGGAGGGTGGGGATCCAGGGCCCTCCACATCTTTAGACTCAGTACCTGTGAGGGCTGGCACATACTCCTGCCACTAACAGTGGCCTTGGATGTTGAAGGTAACTGAAGCACCCCTACTCAGGGGCATGCCCCAGCATCTGTCCTTCCAAGGAGCAGGTGCAAAAAGAGTTTGCTAGGCATCCTAGGAGAGGATGCCTGTGTTGGGGGAAAGGGGGCACATCTGTGACAGTGGACAAGAGACGAGACACCTCCACCTGCAGTGCCTGCGATGCTCCCAAGCAGGAGGGGTCAAAGCCACGAGTTCTCTCTACCACCTCCCTTTCCTGCATTCTGCCCTTCCTGCCGGGGCTGGTCTGGTCCTACCACATACTTTTCAGGAGACTCCAACTGTGTCTTTGGACTTCCACAGCATAGTCCCAGACACCTAGGTGGGTACCCCCAGAGCTGGGTATCGAAGCTGGCACTTCAGCACCAGGGCGGCAGAGCCATCAGAGATTTTGGGTGCCTTGGCAAGGGTACCCCCAGTCCCCGGGGCTTTGCTCACTTGGAGCGAGTGGACTGTGTGCTGTGTGTAGAGAAGCGGTTGGGTCTGGAGGGGCTGTGATGATGTATCACAAGGCAATGTAGAAAAAAACAGAGTTCCTCCAGTCTAGTCATCGTGAAGCTTGAGATCCAACCAGAGCCTGGAAGTAGTGGTCACACTGGCCTTGTTTGGCTGCCCGGAGCCCACCTGCTCAGCTGCAGGCAGGAAGCCACTGGCCACTCCTTGGGGCTTCTCACATTAGGGCTTCCTTCCCCGGGACTCCTGGGAGGGCAGGCCCTCCAGTCCGACACTGAGGCTGAGTGAGATCTGTGCTTGGGATACAGGGCCAAGAGCCTGATTTGACCAGCCCTGGCACCAGGGCCCAAAGCTGAAATGAGGGAGGAAAGACCCACGTGGAAACTTGGAACTTTTATTAAATACTCATTCACCCATTTGCCACCACCATCCAGAGCAGGAAAAAAAAATTATCAAAATGGAATTAAAAAAAATAAAACAAATTACACCCAATCCCCAGTATGTACAAGGTCGTTCCCGGCCTCTCTGCCACAGCTGTGGAGAGGCTGGGGAGCAGCTGGGGTGGGCGTGGGGCTGGGCACCTTTCTCCAGCCACGGGCCCCTGAGCGACTCTGACTGTGGTGGCAGAAAGTCCCTGCTGCCAAGTGGCCAGACACCTCGACTGGCCTCTGGGGAGGTGTTTATTGCTGGGAGGGGCAGGGCTGGGCCCGCTCTACCCCTACTGGGCAGAAGAGCTGTCTGACTGCTCCCAAAGTGGGCAATGACCAGTTGGGAGTAGAGGACCAGTCCCAGAGCAGCCCCAATCGCCACCTGAGAAGTGGGATGGACCAAGGCCAGGACGGGTGTTTTCCAGAGAGAGAGGGTGCTCAGCTGATTCTGGGGGGAGGACACCCCAGTGCAGCCTGCTGATCAAGCTTGTCCTCCTTAGCTCCTGAGGATGACGCACTCCCCCGACTCCAGCTGCCTGGCCCTTCTTGGGGGCAAGGCTCCTGTGCCCTTCAGGCCATTTTCCTGCTGCCTTCTTGTCCCAGAGACCTTTGTGGCCACCTGCATGTCAGCCACAGCCTGGGCCCTTGGAGGCAAGGGTGCCTGTGCAGCCCGGCACCTCCTCCAACGTGGTGTGGGATACAGCTCTCGGGCTCAGCAGCCGCTCTCTGACTCTGCGGTCTCCAGGGTCGCCGCCCCCCGCTGCATGGCAGCAGTGGCCACGCTGATGGCCTCCTCTAAGGTCTGCTGTGCCTCCAGCTGTGGAGAAGGAAGGAGAGAGTGAGACCCTCCCTCCCAGGTCCCAGTGGTAGGGTATGTGGTCTACTTTTTTGAATGTCCTCTGCCCACCCAGTGTCACACACACCTAAGCACTCAGGAAGTTCACTGATAGAACCCTATTAGGCTAGGCATGGTGAGGAGCCATGGAATGGTTCAGGGTCAGACAGAGCAGCTTGCTCATGGAAGGGGAATGGCGGGCTGGAATAATCATCGGACCTAACAGAAGCAGAAGATATTAAGAAGTGGCAAGAATACACAAAAGAATTGTACAAAAAAGATCTTCACAACCCAGATAATCACGATGGTGTGATCACTCACCTAGAGCCAGACATCCTGGAATGTGAAGTCAAGTGGGCCTTAGAAAGCATCACTATGAACAAAGCTAGTGGAGGTGATGGAATTCCAGTTGAGCTATTTCAAATCCTGAAAGATGATGCTGTGAAAGTGATGCACTCAATATGCCAGCATATTTGGAAAACTCAGCAGTGGCCACAGGACTGGAAAAGGTCAGTTTTCATTCCAATCCCGAAGAAAGGCAATGCCAAAGAATGCTCAAACTATGGCACAATTGCACTCATCTCACACACTAGTAAAGTAATGCTCAAAATTCTCCAAGCCAGGCTTTAGCAATACGTGAACCATGAACTTCCAGATGTTCAAGCTGGTTTTAGAAAAGGCAGAGGAACCAGAGACCAAATTGCCAACATGTGCTGGATCATCGAAAAAGCAAGAGTTCCAGAAAAACATCTATTTCTGCTTTATTGACTATGCCAAAGCCTTTGACTGTGTGGATCACAATAAACTGTGGAAAATTCTGAAAGAGATGGGAATACCAGACCACCTGACCTGCCTCTTGAGAAATCTGTATGCAGGTCAGGAAGCAACAGTTAGAACTGGACATAGAACAACAGACTGGTTCCAAATAGGAAAAGGAGTTCGTCAAGGCTGTATATTGTATATTGTCACCCTGCTTATCTAACTTATATGCAGAGTACATCATGAGAAACACTGGGCTGGAAGAAGCACCAAGCTGGAATCAAGATTGCCAGGACAAATATCAATAACCTCAGATATGCAGATGACACCACCCTTATGGCAGAAAGTGAAGAGGAACTAAAAAGCCTCTTGATGAAGGTGAAAGAGGAGAGTGGAAGTTGGCTTAAAGCTCAACATTCAGAAAACAAAGATCATGGCATCTGGTCCCATCACTTCATGGGAAATAGATGGGGAAACAGTGGAAACAGTGTCAGACTTTATTTTTTTGGGCTCCAAAATCACAGCAGATGGTGACTACAGCCATGAAACTAACTTACTGACTACAGCTTACTCCTTGGAAGGAAAGTTATGACCAACCTAGATAGCATATTCAAAAGCAGAGACATTACTTTGCCAACAAAGGTCCATCTAGTCAAGGCTATGGTTTTTCCAGTGGTCATGTGTGGATGTGAGAGTTGGACTGTGAAGAAGGCTGAGTACCGAAGAATTGATGCTTTTGAACTGTGGTGTTGGAGAAGACTCCTGAGAGTCCCTTGGACTGCAAGGAGATCCAACCAGTCCATTCTGAAAGAGATCAGCCCTGGGATTTCTTTGGAAGGACTGATGCTGAAGCTGAAACTCCAGTACTTTGGCCACCTCATGCGAAGAGTTGAGTCAATGGAAAAGACTCTGATGCTGGGAGGGATTGGGGGCAGGAGGAGAAGGGGATGATAGAGGATGAGATGGCTGGATGGCATCACTAACTGGATGGACGTGAGTTGGAGTGAACTCCGGGAGTTGGTGACGGTAAGGGAGGCCTGGTGTGCTGTGATTCATGGGGTCGCAAAGAGTTGGACACAACTGAGCGACTGAACTGAACTGAACTGACTCAGCCCCCTTATTTTCCAGATGAAGGAACAGGGACATGAAGAAATGAAGAGTTGAGACTGCAAGGCAGACTGCCATGAAAGTTACCGTGAAGGTCAGAAGGGGCTCCCCACCCTACCTCAGTGAAGGAAGCACCTGGGCCGGAGACAGGTGTGTGGATGCAGGCAGAAAGGGATTTGTCCTCTGAAATGGGCACCTTCAGACCTGAATGCTGTCCTCTTCTAGTCCTCCACCGAGTTCCCCTGCCCTTTGTGCTTCTTTCTCCAGCCACCAGTCTCCTCACCTGCACCGCAATATGGGTTCCGTTGGCTGTGGCCAGCAGCGCCACCTGTTGATGATGAAGGGATGCTACACTTGAGTCCTCAGCCACCACAGTCCCAGAGGTGATGATTGTGACCTGAAATATATATTAAGAATGAGGTTTTCCAACCTACCTATTCTCCCAACCCCCAATCCAAAAAAATCCCTTCAAGCAAGGTGGCTGGGAACAACTCAGAAGGAAATGAATAAAATTATGAGTCAGATTAATGAGCTAGCTTGGGGCTCAGAGCTAAGTGGGGGGTTGTGGCAGTGGCGGTTTAGTCACTAAGTTGTGTCCAACTCGAGACCCCATGCACTATAACCCACCAGGCTCCTTCTTCCATGGAATTTTCCAGGCAAGAACACAGGAGTGGGTTGCTATTTCCTTCTCCAGGGGATCTTCCCAACCCAGGAATTGAACCTGGGTCTCCTGCATTGCAGGCGGATTCTTTTACTGACTGAGCTACCAGGGAAGCCCTAAGTGGGGGCTGTATGTTTCTTTAACTTACAGCCAACTTAATTTATGAATTTTGAACCACAGAGGACAGAGCTGTAAAAGGCCCCACAGGTAATTTAATTCCCTCATTTGAAAATGGACTAAAGCTCATGGAAAAGTAACATGCAACATGCCTATGGCAGCAAGCAATAAACTGTCTCGACTCTCAGAGCAATGCTTGTCAACAAAGGAGAGTTGCTGATGACCCAGAGGAGTTGTAGGGAAAACGCTTTATCTATGGGTATCTTGGTCCTCCTAAGAAGGCTGGACTAATTTAGCCCGCACTTTAAGGCCTGTCCCACAGAAAGGAAGGACAAGAGAGGAAGAACCCCAAGCAAACGGCCTGGTCGTACGGGCTGTGTCTGGGTGCCGTCGGCGCTGACCATGGCGACTGTGTGCGCGCCAGAGGTGGCGAGGTCATCGTGGTGACTGGGGATGGCGAGGGTGGTGCTGCCATGCTGGGTTACCATACTGAGGGCGCTCCCCAGGGCCTGCAGGTCTTCTGGGGACAGGCTGACCTGCCAATGGGAAGGAGGAAGAAGAGCTAGGAGTGGACAGGAGGGTTGTCTGAAAGTCCCCAGGCAGATAAGCCTGCTCTCTCAGGTTTGCTTATCGATAGGCTAGAGGATCAGCTTCTTGTCAGAGTGGAGGGATCAGGACAACCAAGTGAAACAGGCCGTGGTTGCAAAGAGAGGCTACCCTGGAAGAACTCTGCTGACCACATCTATTCACCACCACTTTGCCTCAAGGCTCTGTTCTGTGCAATTCAGGGTCTCTACCCAATTTCACCCTCGTCATCAACTCTGAAAGTCACAGGTGCACTTGACAGTGAGCGTGCAGACAGAGGCCGGGTTATGTTGCTGGCGCGAAAGCCCAGGCTTCCAGAGGCCACACCGTGCTCTGGCCCATACACCAACATGCCTCTCTGGAGGAGGACATCCAGGTGTTTCACTCAGGCAAACAGGACGTGTCAGCCTTCAAGTAAAAAGGGAAACTACTAGCTATGCTCCAGAAGCCCCAGAGACAGAGCTGGACGCACGAGCAGGCGGCCTATGTTACAGGGAGTTGGGAGCCTCGGCCTCAGCTCTTGAGATCCACAAGGGTGAAAAAGAGAACCTGGGTGAAGATGGTGCTGTTAGAACCTGGCGCTCCCCAGAAAGAGCTCCCCAGAGAGAGAGGGAGGGGGTACCAGCCAGAGGGGCCCACCCCACCCCTCGCCCCCAGCCTGTACCTGCTGGGCACCATCCTGAGTGATCAGAGCCACCTGGGGGGCCCCATCCTCCTCGGTCACCATAGCCACTTGGGTAGGGAGGTCATCGCCCTCTTCCTTCACCTCTGACACGTAAGCAATGTGGGGCCGCTTGGGTGGCGGGCTCTCCTCGGCTGCAGAGGCAGCTGGGAAAGGAGAGCCCAGGCTGACACCTGCCCCAGGTGGTCATGGGGAGGCCTGGCTTGTCCCCAGTCTCACCTCCTGCCCACACCCCTCACCCTCGAGCTGCTGCTGCTCGTAAAGGGCCTGCTCGCTCTCCTCTGTGGCCTCCAGCTCGCCGTGGGCGCTGCGCTTGTGCATGGCCAGGGTGGAGGTCTGTCGGTAGGTCTTGCCGCAGGTGCTGCAGGTGTAGGGCTTGCAGTGTGTGTGTGCACCACGTGGTGCTTATACAGGCTTGAGTACTCGGTGAAGCGCTTCCCGCAGCCTGGCACCGTGCAAACGTATGGCTTCTCCCCTGGGGACACTGGGCTGTGAGGGGGGTGGGACCTGGGGCTGGCAAGGGGGAACTAAGAGAGCAGGAGTGAGGGACAGGGTTGGAGAAGAGAGAGCCAGAGGGAGGAAGAGGGACTGGGATCTGGGACTCTGAAGGGACAGAGCTGGAGAAGGTGGCCAGCGGCAGAGACAGAGGAAGTGAGTGTGGGAACACGGGGCCTGCAGACAAGGGGGAGAGAAGACAGGGGGGTGGGCAAGGCTGAGGCTAGTGAAGGGGCTGCTGAGGGGCACCAGGGCCTTGTGAACAGAAGCAGCAGGAGACAGAGAGGGATGACTGACGGGGACGTGCCAGGTATGATGGCAGAGGGAGGGGATGCGTGCGTCCGAGAGATGACAGAAGCTAGACAGGGACGTAACACTGGGGGAGGGTGAGGATACACAGGAGTCACATGGACAGTGGACGACGTGAGGAGCTGAAGACATTCCACTCTGCTCTCTCCCCATTGTGCCTGACCCTGGCCTTTATCTGGGAGCTCTGCTGGAGGGGGCGGATTTCAGGTGGGTGCAGACGGGGGCAGGGGGCTGACAAGGCCAGCAGTGCCCATCAGATCAGCCCCAACTGGTAATGGAGGAACTGCTCGCTCACTGCAAGTGAAAGAGCGGTTCTGGGGGCACAGCTGGAACCTCGGGACCCTGTGCCCCGCCCGCGGACCAGCCTGCAACGACCCTCTGTTGAGAAGGTGTCTCAGGTCAGAAGCCTTCGGTAGAGGGGCTGGGGCCTCAGAGGGGCAGGCCCGCGCATGCCAGCTGGCCCACCTGTGTGGATGCGCACGTGATTCTTGTAGTTGGTGGCGCTGGTGAAGCCGCGGCCACAGTGGGGCTCAGGGCAGGTGTAGGGCCGCTCGCCTGTGTGGGTGCGCACATGTACCTTGCGGATGTTAGATGTAGTGAAGGAGCGGCCACAGCCCTCGAAGGGGCACCGGAAGGGGCGTTCACCTGTGGAGACCCACTGTGTGAGGGCGGCTCAGCAAGGAGTACCGCAGAGCGGGGTGAGCCCCGGGCTTGGGGCCAGGCCCTAACTGGGCTGGGCGGGCAGGGCCCAGCCTACCAGTGTGGGTCCGGACGTGCTTCTGCAAGTCTCCTGAGGTCTTGAAGGCCTTGCTGCACAGCTCCTCTGGGCACTTGTATGGCTTCTCACCAGTGTGGGTGCGCATGTGGCTCTTCAGCCCATATCCTGTCCCGGGGGAGGGGGAGGGGGTGAGAAGAGCACTGGGCAGGGCCTTGTCTTCAGCATCTGTCTTCCTAAGGCAGAGGCGCTCTCCCTTAAGGTGTGCCCTGTGAGGCTCTGGGCCTCCTTTGGCACAAAGTGCCCATGTCTGCCTCCGTCCCGCTGCTGTCTGGGCAGAGAAGTGGGGCTGGGGCAGCGGTCCCTGCTCCCTGCCCTGTCCAGGGCCAGCTGGCGCCATTCCAGAACCCGTGGAAGAGGAGACCCAGAGAATCTATGACCTCAGGGCCTCAACTGAGGGAAAATGAAGTCCAGAGGGAGGCAAGCCCTCCAACCACTGGCACCCCCTGCTGGGCTGTGCAAAGGCTGCTTCTTGCCTCCATGACAGGTTTCCTGCAGTGATAGTGCCCTGCAGCTGGAGCACTAAGACAGCAGTTTCTTCCGGAAGGCGGCCTGGTGCTTGGTTCCCTTGCGGGAACATTCAGAGCTAATCTAGGGCCCTTTACCCTCAACTGGAAGCAGTCCACCTTGGTCTCCATCCAGGTAGGTTACCTGTGGCAAAGGCCTTTCCACAGCTGGGGAAATCACACCTGTATGGACGGTCACCGGTATGAGCTCTCTCGTGCACCTGTGAGGACAAGCAACCATGTCATTCAGAGGCGAAGGGAATGAACGGGCTCTTCGGTTTCTTTAGGGCCCAGAATATCAGCATTGGCCACCTCCTCTATTTTGCTTCCTCCAGGAGCCTTCCCTGATTCTCTTCCCTCATGCCCTCTTCACGTGTGTCACGGCCCCCCGTGCTGACACTCCTGTACACTCATCTCTTCCTTCCAGGAGGCAATGAGCAACCTGAGGTCAGGGACCAGTTCCAGTCAAAGCAGGAAGGTAGGATTATAGCCTGCTGGGAAGACGGCAAGGCTGAGAGCCCTGTGCAGCCATTTTACCTTTAAGTGATGCGCGGTGGTATAGAGACGCCCACAGCCCTTGTAGCCGCAGCGGAATGCTCTGTCCCCAACCTGTTGTCCTTTGCCATTATGAGGAGCCTGGCTCTCGTGCAGAACCTGAGGGGAAAAAATCTTGGGGTCCCTATATGTATTCTCCTCAAAGAAGGAAGGGAAGAGGTGGGACACAGGGCCCAGATGGCAGCTTAAGACCCAATAAACAGGGTTAAACCTACCAAGGGGGAGATGCGCAACCTGGGTGATCGATCTAGACAGATGGAACAGACGCTGAGCCTGCTGCAGAAGGAACAGGGCTGGCCAGTGGAGTCACCACCAGCTCTGATGGACAGAGAGACAATTAAATGTCACTGGGGCTCTGACATCTTGGGGAGAAAGGGCGTCTCTTAGACGGGTAGGTAGGGTGGGGGCAGGAGTGGTCGCAATGGCCACACTCAAGCTGGGCTGAGGGCCAGCTGCCCCACTTCTGACCGTGGAGGCTGCTGCTCTGACATGTTTATCCTCTGATGGGAAGAGATTCCTTCCTCCCTGGGGAAATCCATGTTTGGAAGGGGCACTGCCAAGGGGCTGGCTATGGGGACAAGCTCACCTCGGCTCACCAGAAGCGAGGTGGCCACGACCAACAAAGTGCACAGGTGCCCAGGGCAGGGGCCTGCGAGTCCCACCAGAAGCCCAGTTCTACCTGCAGCACCCGGCTACTGACAAGCCCTTCCTTTCCCTCTCTCCTGCCAAAAACCATTCCACAGCAGCCTCTGGCTTCAGGGAGCCTTACTGTTGTGCTTTCCTGGGCAGAGTCCTGCTGGAACTGTCCCTTAGCCTTTGTTTTTGGGACACTGTGGCCTTCCTAGGAGCTCTTGAAACTGAACTCTGGAAGGCGTGGTGAGCAGGAGTCAAAGGAGGGAGGCCAAATCCACAGCGGGTCTGTCTAGTCAGCTCCAGGTCAAGGGGTCAGGCAGCTGACAAAGTTTCCTGGACACTCGAGTAGCTGGTGGGTGGCAGGAGAGGGTCACAGGTGGCTGGGCCTGCTCGGCAGGCGAACCCAGTCAAGCGTTCAGATTTCACTCCCATGTCCCACTGGTTCTTGAGGGAATCAAAAAACTTCAGGGCTAGAAGTGACCCTCTGAGATCATCTGGCCCCAACTCATCACATGAGATGGGAACAAGTTGAGGCCTCGGAGGGGAGTGACTGAGGCAGCACACGGCAGAGGCAGAGCCCGCACAGATTTCACGGCTTACAGTTAAAGCTTGGTTGTCTTTCCAACAGCAGTAAGCTTCTAAAATACACCTTACAGAATGGGGGTGGGAGTGGGCATAGCCCAGAGGGGCCTACTGCGAAGTTTTGTAGTGTCTTTTCAACTTCCTCTTCTCTTCTATGATATAGCCATACTAGTTTAATTATAAAAACAACTCCCCCAGTCCCCTGGGTAAAATGCACGCTCCAGGAAGCCCTGCCACATTCACCCTGAGGCACTGGAGTTCGGCCAGGCAATGAGGACCCTGGTCTGGAAGGCTCTCAGATCTCTGAACCGGTTTCCCCTACAGGCAGGACCACGGCTCAGGCAGAGAGAGCCTAGACTGACTAATGTTTGGAAAGCCAAGATCCTTTTCCTTTGCAGCTGAGCTACTGTGCAAGCCAGGGGTTCCAAGAATCCCAGCTGCTCCCCTACATCTGCTCTCGTCACTGCCTACCGAGGTTACTTTCCCAAATGACTTAATGAGTCGCAGAGAAGAAATAAACACAAGAACATATGACCTCAGAGAACTGGAAAACTAATAAAGTCGCTGGCAAAGGTTTTCTCAGACAGTGCAGCCAAAGTGAAGCTGGGCCTAAGTTCCCACCGTATGGGTATCACTGTTTCTTACAGCTGCCTTCCCTCTGCAGAGACGCATAAACAAGTGGGAGTGTACACAGCTGTTGGCCAGCCCCAACCAGGCTGTGATTCTTGCCCAAGAAGATGACCCATGAGAGATGAGTCGGGGGAGCCAGGCTGCGGGTCACAGGGAGTAGCCCTAGTCATGTGCAGGCACAGGACTAACCCTGTCACCTAGAGAGCTCACCTTGCTGGTGTACTGCTCCAGGGCCACCACTGTGTCCGCGCTGAAGCCCTCGTCATCCTCTGCAGCCAGGCCCTCCAGGCCCACCTCTGTCTGCACGGCCAGGATGGCGCCATCTGACGGCACGGCCACGGGGTGGTGAATGTAGGCGGTGGAGCCATCTTCCAACTGGACGGCTTCCAGGGCACTGGGGTCATAGCCCTCTGCAGGGAACATGCGGTTAGCCCAGAAGCTGCACAAGGGCAAGAGATGCGGCTGGGACCTGGGCATTGAGGTAAGGAGAGGTACATATACCGAGGAGGGTCTTAGCCTCTGGTTTCTCCTGCTCCCTCACCTTGGTGGTCCGCTCTGGCTCGCCCTCCCTCTGGGGCCACCTCTCTTAAGGATGAGGTCTCCTATGGAGTACTGACTGGGAAAGCACAAGCTTGGTGAGGACCTGAAAGGACCATCATCTTGGCCGAGACGACCATCATCTTGGCCGAGACGACCATGAGAACCTCCTGACTGGTGGCCCCTCACCCTGTCTAGTTCCCTCCAGGCAGCACAGCATCCAGAGGGAGCTTTGCAGGACACACGTGTGGTCTTGTTACCCGACAGCCTAAGCAGTTCAACCATGTCCATCGGCCTCAGAATAAAAACCCAAACCCTTATTCTGCAGCCCAGTGCTCTGGCCCCCGTCCTCTGTTTGGCTTCTCCTCACCCACTCTGCCCTCCCCTCCAGGACTCAAGCTCCTGGCAGTTCCATAAATGTGCCCTTTTTTCTTCCTGCCCACCTCCACCCCCGTTTCTGGGTCACACATACTGTTCCTTCCGTCTGGAGTACTGAACCTTCTTGCCATTGCTCTTTCCCATCTAGGCCCACTCCATCCTCCAGCTCCCAGCCCAAGCATCACTTTCTCAGAAAAGCCCTCCCTGAGTCTGAACCCCATTTGTAGTGATCAGTTCATGATGGTTCACTTCAAGCCCTTGCCCTCACTAGATTCTAGGAGAGCAGGGACTATGTCCGACCCTGTTCTCTTTTGTATACTCCACCCCTAGTGCCTGGCATGCAGTAATTGCTCAAAAAACTACTTGTAGAAGAAATAAACCATTATTCTTCAGTACCTTAAAAGCTTCATTCTTAAAAAATGTGACTTAAGTGTGTAGTCCTGGTTTTGGATATTATTGGATCCCATTTAAAGCCTTAACACTTTGTGGCTGTGCTGGAGCTAGAGCCGCCAGGCCCAGGCCATGGACTCCCATGCTCGGGCTCCTAGGGGCAGAAGCAGCTGCTCCTACGGTCCACGCCAGGAAAGGCAGGGGTGCCTGCTAATCCAGGTGAGCGTGGGGCCCACGGCTCCATGTCTCCGCCCCAGCTCCCAGGGTGCACAATGCTATCCCCCAACCACGGCCAGTTCTGCCTCCCTCCCTTCTCACCAGTCATGAGGACTGTGACCCCACCTTTGGGTGTGCGGTGTATGTAGGCCATGCTGCCATCTTCCAGCTGCACGGGTTGTCCATCCTCAAAGGAAAGAGGCTCTGTAATGAGAGCAATGCCTGCCTTTCTCTGGAGCTTGGGGTCAGGGAGTGGGGCTCCTCCAGTGGAGGCTGCCTGGCCTCGCTTGTGTGGCAGGGGTGTCCTGGGATGCCCTCACCTTTCTGCACTGTCACTTGGTGAATGTATGCAGTGGTCCCATCCTCAAGCTGGATCACCTGCCCTTCAAGAAGCTTGTCTCCTGTGGGGGCAGAAATGGAGAGAAGTGGGCCAGGCACAGAAGAGGGCCGAGGAACACTTGCCTGCTTTAGTACAGGCCTGCTGGAGGCATAGTCTGCATGTTTAAGCACAGCTTAGACATTCTCCATGTTACCTCACTCCCTGCCTCCCAGGTCTGGGCCTCAGAGGTAACGAGGTAGAGACATCCTGCCATGAAGAATCCTAAGCTCCCAGAAGATTCCCCTTCAGTCACTCTCAGGAGGAGCAACTTCATTTATTATTCTACCCATGCCACACAAAGCAGGGACTTCCAACCTGGCAGTAAGATGCTGAGATTGAGCTAAACGGCAAAGGATTCCCTGAAATCTGGAAAGGCCCCAACTGGATCCAAATTCAGATCTGACTCAAATTAGCTAAATCAAAATATGTTCCCTTGTCTCCCACTGCGGCAGTATGCCAAGACCGAGACCCTCTGATAAGGCAGTATAACTTACAGGTTAAAAGCAATGGGCTCTGGGGCTTCCCTGGTGGCTCAATGGGAAAGAATCCCTCTGCCAATGCAGGAGAAACAGGTTTGATTCCTGGTCCAGGAAGATCCCACATGCCATGGAGCAACTAAGCTCGTGTGTCACAACTCCTGAGCCTGTGGTGTAGAGCCAGGAGCCACAAATGAGCCCACATGCAGCAACTACTGAAGCCTGAGTGCCCTAGAGCCCTGCAACAAGAAGCTACTGCAACTCGCTGCAACTACAGAAAAGCCTCTGCAGCAACAAGTGCCAGCACAGCAACCCCCACCCACACAAAAGAGCAAAAGGGCTCTACCACCAGTCCAGACCTCCTGGGTCTGAATTTCAGCTCTACCTCTTACTAGCTATGTGATCTTAGACAACTTATTTAACTTCTCTGTGCCTCCGTTTCCTCTCCTAACAGCAAAAGGTTCTTAGATTTAGAATGAGTATATAGGCCTCTCCTTATGTCCAGGGAGTTTGAGAGGGAGAAGGGATAAAGGAAGTGAGAAAGCGAAGGGAGACTGAAGACTCAATGGCAAGTGGTTTCTTTGTTCATTTACTTACAAGTTTTAAGACCAGACAGTTACTTCTGGCTCACCTCTGCTGATGTCTACCCCTCAGAAGAATTCTCAAACTTGTCCCCAGACTGAGTTTTCTTGGGTCTGTAACTAACAGTTCTACAACCCAGCCAGAGTAGGTAAGGTGGGGACAAAGGTAGGAAGTAGGAGAGAAACACAGCTGAGATGAGGGGAGAGCAACCCCCTCTTCCTTCCTGCCCAGCAAGCAGCAGGCTGCCCTGCCAAGGGTACTAGTACTTGGGGATCTGAAAGTATCAGCACAGCTTCTGCTAGGAGAGTAAGTACTGCTGCAAGACAGGAAACAAAAGGCTGAGAAGAGTTATTAAGGGAAAACTCTCAACCTAGAACTTCTTCTAATAAGCAGAGATGACAATGGGGAGAAGCATGGGGTGCTGGTGGTAGGAAGAAGAGCTGTCAGGGCCCTCATACCCCACTGCAAAGGTGACTGTAGGTTCCGTTTTGCCTGGAATGGTCCCGGTGCCTTTATTCAGAGCATGTTCTTCCACTCTCCAAAGTGTCAGCTTTGAATAACACATTTCATGCTTACCCTGTTTATAGGTAAGTCTCATAACATTTTAGGGCTTCCGGCTGGCTAAGCTGGGCCCAGACAGAGCTGCCTGCTGACAGAGATGAAAGTGCACTGGTTGAGAGCATCAAAGGAGCTCACCTGCAAGAGAGCTGCCTTTCAGGACAGTGAAGTTCTGGTTCCTCAAGGCCAGCTCTACTCTAAGCAGTATGAAATCTGCTGGGTGTGAGTGTGTGTGTGCATGCATGTAAGGACACACTATAGCACCATGGAGGAAGAAGAGAACAGAGCCAGGAAGAGTGACAAGAGAAGGATATAAATGGGGAGGTGGGGGAGTTAAAGAGATCATCCACACATAAGAAGGAAAGACATAAGAAAAGAGAGTGGCTTTCCAAGGCCAAGCACAGCCACTTGTTTGTTTTTTCATTCATTCAACCATTAATTCGTAACAGAAGACTGAGGCAAGGGGAATAGCTGGGTCCATAGAGTAAACGCAGACCGACTGACAGGTCCTGAATTCTTCCATCCCGCTGAGACTGCTGTGAGAGGGCAAAGACCTCCGATGGGAAGGCTGCAGGCCTCACAAGCGTTCTAGAGAAGTCCATTCTCAAGAAAACAAAGCCAGACAGCTCCACACGTCATCATATGGAAAGAGCCTAGCGATGCTATTAAGGAGCCTCTTTGTTGTCATCAGGAAGCAGCCAATTTAAAATGAAATCAACAAAAAATTTATAAGCTTGGGACTTGAAATACATTTTGACAATGTGTTGAAATGAAGGAGGGCACTGTTGCAATGACAGTGGAGAAATAAGGATGGCGGTGCTCAGAGTGCAGAAAAGGCAAAATAAAGAGAAGGAACAAGGCAGTGTTTGGCCAGTGCTGTCCAAGAAAGACACGCATGCCATCTGGTGTGCCTGTAAATGCTGGTGAAAAGAAGGAGCTTGTCAGGACAGTGAGTGTCCTGGCCAGAAGGCCCTGCTCTTCAACAATGCTCTGTTCTGACTCAATGCCCCCTTGAATTTAAGTTCTTGAGAATTTGAATTTCAGGTACATCTGAATTGCAGATAAACAGTGAAGGTTTTTTTTTTTTTTTAGTACTTGGTGTTACTATGTTATTGCTTTTAGTATTTAATCTTATGTTTATACATAGCTTTCTCATGCGGTATTTGGAACATACTTACACTACAAAATTATTGTTTATCTGTAATTAAAATTTAACTATCTGCCCTGTATATTTTTTCTGGTCACCCTAGTGGGGCCCCCTACCCTGAACCTAAAGAGTATATTGTACATGCTCGGAAGATAGTTTGATCGCTTAAACTTGCTTAAATTAAAATGAACTGCTTCTAGAAAGAATTGAGAAAACTGGAAAGGGAATATTTGAAAAGCAGGAAGTCACAAGCAGCACTGTGTTCATCCATGCCAGAAATATTTATGAACCTCTTACCACACATAAGGGAATCTTGGCTCCTGTAGCTAGGCTAATCTGATTTTCTAGCCTCCCTAGGTGGCATTATATTTTAGAGTTACTTTTTCATCAATCACCTTGAGATATTCTCATGCAGAGCAAGTTGTAGCAAGCAGGCAAGAGGGTAGGGTGGTCATGAGACTCTTGGACCGGGACAGGGCAGGATTCTGCGGTCTGCAGAAATACCTTTGAAAGCTTGCTGGACATAGGCCGTAGTCCCATCACTGAGGGTCACCGTCTGCAGCCCCAAGCTCTCCATGGCAAACTCCTGCCCGTGCAGTCAGACATGAAGTTGGCTTCTTCTCAGCACCGGAGCCACAGCTGAGGTTAGAGATTTCCTTTTGCGTCACAGATCTGAGAAAATGGACAGTGTCATATTATGAGCTGCATGGCTTCCTTCTGCCACAAGGACACACAGGGACAGTGAATGAGGCTAGCCAAGAAGAAGAAGAAAAAAGAGATGAATTCTTCAAAGTAGAGAACTATGTTGGCTTTTATTAAAAGAGTTCGAAATATACACATTTAAGAATTCTAAAGACTGAGCATTGAAGAGAAACATGCCAGCCAAATTGGTTGTAAAGTAAGATTTCATTAATCAAAACCCACTTTTAGGGACTTCCCTGCTAGGCCAGAGGCTAAGACTCTGTGCTCCCAAAGCACAGGGCTGGGGTTTGAACCCTTGTCAGGGAACTAGAAACCACATGCCACAACTGAAGATCCTGCATACAGCAACCAAGACCCAGTGCAGCCAAACAAATCAGTAAATAAACAAGTCAACTGTTTATAAAACCCACTTTTAAATTCACTCCCCTAGAAGGGAGACCCATTGAAGGCAGGAGGCCAACTCTGCTGTTGCTGGTTCTCTGTGACCATTCTGACATCTCTCCTGTGCTCATATCCATCCGTTCACCCAGAATCAGTGGGGTCATTCTTTTTGGGGGGGCCATGCAGCTTGCAGGATCTTATTTGCTTGACCAGGGATGGATCCTAGCCCCTTTGCAGTAAAAGCACGGAGTCCTAACCACTGGACCACCAGGGGATTCCCAGTGGGGTCATTCTTGATTCCCCCTTTATCCTCAGAAGTCTAGGAATACCACCATCTTAAAACATACACAAAATTAATTCAAATGGATTAAAGACTTGAATTTAAAACCTGAAACCATAAAGCTCCTAGAAGAAAACACAGGTGGTAAGCTCTTTGACATCAGTCTTGCCAATGATTTCTTTTTGGAATTTGTCACCAAAAGCAGAGGAAACAAAAATAAACAATTGGGACTAAAAAAACTAAAAAGTTTCTGCACAGCAAAGGAAACCATCAATAAAATGAAAAGCAACCTATTAAATGGGAAAAATATTTGCAAATCCTGTATCTGATGAGGGGCTAATATGCAAAATACACAAAGAACTCAGATGACTCAGGAGCAAAAAGCCAAACACTCCAACTGAAAAAACAGACGATGTGAACAGACAGCTTTCTATGGCCAGTAGGTATATGAAAAGATGTTCAGCATCCCTAATCACCAGTGGAATGCAAATCAAAACCATAATGAGATATCACCTCATATCTATCAGAATGTTTTATTACCAAAAAGACAAGAAAAAATAAGTTTTGGCAAGGATGTGCAGAAAAGGGAACGCTGTGTGCTATTGGTGGGAATGTAAATTGGTGTAGCTACTATAGAAAACAGTATGGTGATTCCTCAAAAAATTTAAAGAAGAATTACCATTTGATTGAGCAATCCCACTTCTGTGCATTTATCCAAAGAAAACAAAAACCTTAACTTGAAAAGATATATGCATTTCCATATTCATTGCAGTATTATCTACAATAGCCAAGACACGGAAACAACCTAGGTGTCCACTGATGGGTGAATGGATAAAGAAAGAGCTACACACACACACACACACACACACAGACTGGAATATTATTCAGCCACAAAAAGAATGGAATCTTGCCATTTCAACAACATGGATGCACCTTGAGGACATTACACTAAGTGAAATAAGTCAGGTGGAGAAAAAATAAGCACCGTTTGATCTCTTTTATATGTGGAATCCTTAAAAAAATTAGATTCATAGATACAGAGAACCAATTGGTGACTGCCAAAGGCAGGGGTTGGGGGTAGGTAAAATGAGTAAAGGGAGTGAAAAGGTACAAACTTCCAGTTACAAAATAAGTCCCCGGGGGATGTAAGGTACAGCATGATGACTACAGTTAATAAAACTGTATTGCATATTTGAAAGTTGCTAAGAGAATAAAATTTTAAAGTTTTATCACAAGAAAAAAATTCTGTAACTGCATATGGTGCTGGATGTTAACTAAACTGACTGTGATGATCATTTCACAATATACAGATACTGCCGCATGTTGTATACCTTAAACAAATATAATGTTGCATGTCAATTATACCTCAATTTAAATAATTAAAAGACAGACAAGAAAGTCAAGATACCTAATTCCAGGTGAGTATCACCTCACCTGTTGACTAATGTGAGAACCTCCTAATATGTGTCAATAAATTCTTGCCTGTTTCTCACTCAAATTTTGTGTCAGAATGCCTTTTTTAAGTACAAATCTAAACCTACTACTTCCTTGATTAAAACTCTTCAGTGGCTTCCTATCACCCTAAGAATTCATTCACCTTGCAGGCAAGGCTGGTCCTCTCAGAAGTCCCTGCAGCCCTGGCCACCACGTTTTCCTGGCACTCACAGTCCCAGAGTCACATGCCTACTTCTTCCTCTTTAACACATGTTGCCTACACAAGACTTCGGGCTCCAAACCTGGTTCCTGGCTCACTGCGGGCTCTCCACAAATCCTCAAGCTGTGCTGGTCCTTGTCCCAGCAGGGAAGCAATGACGCCTGTGACTGGCAGCGCTCACTGTGCGTCTGCCGTGGGACAGAGTGTACCGGAGCCCTGCTCCAGGGCAAGGTTCTCTTTGCCACCCATCCATAGGATTCTCTCGGACTCGAAGTCTGCATGGCCTACTGGACTCTTACTAGCTGCCGGCTCATCTTCTCAATCAGTGCTGCCCAACCTGTTATCACATCAGGGCACCCAGAGAAGATATTTGTATATCACACTTTGGGTGCTGGTGCTTAAAGTCATGAGTAACCAGCTAGAGCTTTGGCAGTTCAAAGGGCTGAGTAGGTAAGTACCCTGACGTAACTACAGCCTGCTTGTGACACACTGGTGGGGACGGTCTACGCTACACTTGGCATCTCCATTAGAATGATTCAGTCCTTCTGTCGATAAACATTTACTGAATGGGCTAAGCTCTGGGGACAGCAATGCTACTACCACTGATAGTGAACACGGCCAGGGAGCTAACCATGTACTAGGCATTTAAATTTGGTAACCTGTTTAATCCTCACAATGACCCTTTAATTAAATACTATTATTATCCTCATTTTACAGCTGAGGGAGTTGAAGCTCTATTCAAGGTTGCACAGCTAGTAAGTGAAACAAAAGGATTTGAATCCAGCCCACCTGGCACCAGAGCAGTGCTCCTAAGTAGTCTACTCTGCTGCCTAATACGGAGGTTTTTAGCTGGAGTTTACGAACCCTGAAGCCACCTGATAACATGTTTTTGGTGTGTTAGCTTGCACATTTTTCTGAAGAGGGGAGAGTCATGACTGTCATCAGAGTCTTACAGGGATTGAAGGAGGTAAGGAACCATTGGTCTAGGTGGGAATTCCGATACATGACTCATCTTTTCTGGTCTACTAGGATCCTGGCAGCGACCTCAGTGTTGCCAAGAGTCCTGATGACCCCTGACATGGTCCCTACCTCATGAAAGCCCTGGGCCTGGCCTCTACTGGACTGCTCCAGGACCTTCGACTTTCATTCTCTTAACCAGGAAGAGAAGTTCTTTAGGGGAACTGTTTTCATATTAACAGCACTGTATCAGAAATAATACACCTGAGAGACCTATGTCAGGATTACAAAACGGCCTCAGATCTTTATAGCTGGGCCCTGTGGCTGCTGAGGCAATGGTTGGTTTAACTTAGCTCATCTGTATTCTACTGAGATTTTCTGAGGAAAATCCGTGCCATGGTTAACAACAAGGCTCTGCTGTCAGTCTTGATTCTAACTCAGACTTTGCCTCTTTCAAGCTGTGTGTCCTTGGAAAGTAACTGGACCTCTCTGAAATTTAGATGATACACCTTAAAAACAAAATGAGGATAACAGTGCCGTCTTCGTCACGTTCCTATCAGGATGAAATGAGGTCATATACATCAGCATTTAGCGCAGTGAAGGCACACAGGGATTACTCGAGAAATGCTGGCTCTAGGGAAGCGGGTGAAAGGGGAACCTACAGGGATATGCTTCTGAAGCGATGAGTATTCCTGTAACAGCCAGGAGTACTGACAACAGCCTGGGATCTGCAGAAAGGCTCGTAACCTCAATTTCACCTCCTGTTATTGCCTCTTCATCTGTAAAATGAACTGTTGGCCCAAATGACCCTAAAATCCTTGCCACCGTTCATGTAATTACATTTATTAAATATACACCCCTTAATACATGTCAGCTGCTGTTTAAAGTACTCTATGTATACTATCTTTTTTAATCTTAAAAACAATCCTATGAGGAAATGAGTACACTCTCCCCATTTTACAGCTGAGGTGACTGAAGCTTAGAGGTGGAGTAATTTGCTCAAGGTCCTAGAACAAGTTAGTGCTGAAGCCAGGATCTAAGCCAGGCTGGCTGGCCCCAGAGTCCATACCTCTTAATATCTGGTTTATTTCCTCCTTTTGCTAATCCACTGTAACACAACATCAGCTCTTAGAACACTTGAATACTGGTTGTTTAACTTTCATCTCACTCACTGCAACTTAATCCTGGTTCTTCTCAACCTGACCACATAGAAGGAGGGAACAGCTAGCAGCCACATTTCCCAAAATAACGCTTTTTAGACTGAAAGAAAACAAATCCCCACTCTTTTACATGTTCTCATGTCCAGGCTAAATATTCAGTTTTCCTCCTTAAGCCTCATAACATAAACCTTTAATAAAACAGTCCCCTCTTGCTCTCTAGCCCTTCCGGATCGCTGAATCCTCCTTCCAACAGTGCCTGACTGCGGATGGTGAGAAGTTGCTTCTTGGCTGCCAGGCACATACAAGTATCTGACTGCCATTTTTCTCCCTTTCTTTTGTTAAATAATGGTCAACTCCAAAGCCTCCTGTGCCAGTACTACCACAGGGACATTGGCAGAGCCAAAGAAGGCTTGTCACTGCCTGAGGATGGCTGGGTCTGAGCAGTTCCTGCCTGTATTGGACACTTCAGACTTGTAACTCCCCTGGCCCTCTGACAAAGGGCAGGGGGGAGCTAGGCGGGGGCGAGCAGGAGTAACTGCTATCTTTTCTTTTTGGAGGGTGTAATTTTTACCAGCTCCCTAATGACCCCAGCTGAATGAGAGCTAGTCTAGGGGGTGGTGTGGTGAGGAATAAGAGCCAGGACAAAATGTAGGGATGAAAAGGGAGACTGACACAACCAGAATTAGCAGCAAGTCCAGTTCCTGTTTGTTGCATTTTTAAATGAACTTAACCTATTGTTGGTTCTGGTGCAGGAAACAGCTCCATGACTTCATAATATATAAATGTGTTTCCTCTTGTAAACATAAATTATAGTTACCAGCGAGATAACATTTACAAAAACTTTTTGGATACATTGAATCTTTCCCTGTGAAAAAAGATGGGCTTAAATTGTCTCCTCAAAGCAGAAAAATAAGAGGTATGACAAATGGGAAATGAAAGAGCAGCCACGTGCTTCTCCACTGTCACAGTTCAGATCTAATCTGATCCACACCTAAGCAAGGCTTCGCCTGGGCTACAGGCACCCGTTTGCTAGTCTACCATTTTCTGCTTAACCCAAATTCTGGGAACATTTGAAATAAGGGTTTCTGGACTCTGTCAGCCCAGAGGGTACTGAGGAGCCAAAAAAAAGAAAAAAAGAAAACGTATGCTTGGAAACAGAGAAATGTTCAACTTGGGGGAAAAATGACAATTTTCACTCCGATAATTACTAATGTGGAAATACAGAAAACTTCTCAGAAAGGACAAAGCGACATTAGGTAGGGAGGGACAAAGACTGAGGGAGTCAAGTGGCAAGCAAATGAGAAGCAGATTTGGAAGGGCTGTAGTAGAATGATTCAGTGTTTGTTATTATAGAAAAAGACTTCAATGCACACACAAAACCCGTAGTGAAACAGGCTTGGTTCTGTGGGTTTCCAAAAACTAAAGAGAAAACAGGAAATTAATAACAGAAACACATTTAAAACACCAGCTAAACATCTCTTTCCAAAAGGCACACTGATGTTAAAAGCCCGAAGTGCTTTTTAGTATGGTTCCTATTTGGCTACTGCAATTTTACAGGTTTGAATTAGTCACAGAAAAGGGAGTAATTGGGCAAAATGGATTATTTTTAATTCCAAAAAAAGTCAATGAAAATACAGTCTCCTTTACTGCAAAATGGCATTCATTTAAACTAAAACAGGTAACTTAAAAATCTAATTTTCAGACAAATGTTTAAGTGAATTTAACACCCTAGTTTGTAAACACTCAACAGAGCAATCATGGCTTAGTTTCAAACTCACCTTTAGTCCATGAAAAGAAAAGTCCAGAAAAAAAGGCAATTTGGAAGAGTTATCCTAAGGATATCACTTTATATCAACAAATAAATTAATACAGATATGAGGAAGTTACATTTGAATTGCTACTGGAATTCAGCTTGGGGTCACTGCGTGCTTGAGACGGGCTATTTGACAGTTTCAGAAGGGACTGGATCATCACAGTTATTTAGAAACATCATGTTATTTAAAACATCACTCTGGGACAAAAAGGTTAAATTTATATTATCAGTTAATCAAAATGGAATAATATCTAGATCTCAAACAGGAAGAGAAGGTAGTTTTGGCCCTCTGAAGCATAAGAAATCTAAGTCAGAAGAGTTGGCTTTAAAAAAACCCTCAGCATTAGGGGGAAATATTAAAAAAATAAAATATAAGGCATGATATTAAAAACACATGTAACTTATAAATAATAAGGACCTACTGTATAGCACAGGGAACTAAATAATCTGTAATGACCTATGTGGGAAAACAATTTTAAAAAGTCCAGATACATGCACATGTATAACTGATTCACTTTGTTGTTCGGCAGAAACTAATACAACATTGTAAATCAACTATACTCCAATAAAAAAAAAAACATGTAACTGAACTGTACACTTAAAAATGGTTAAAATGGTAAATTTTATGTTCTGTGTGTTTTACCACAATAAAGAAAAACCTAGGCAGAGAAAAAGCCACGTGCAGACACTTACAAACCTCCAAGGATAATACCAAATTTCCCCTGGACAATATGAATTCACACAAGCAAAAAAACACTAATATTAAGTAAACAACACACAAAAAAGGTTCATTCTCATTAGTAATTAAAGAACAAGAGAGAATAATCATGATGATATTATACTTATTGAATTACTAAAAATCAAAGTGAAAGTATTCACAGCCAATAAACAATGACATATCACTACACACGTACTACAGGAGCTGAAAATCCAGAACACTGCAAACTCCAAATGCTGGTGGGAATGCAAAATGGTATAGCAAAATGGCACTCTGGAAGACAGTTTGGCAGTTTCTTACAAAGCTAAACATATTTTTACAGTAAGATCCAGAAATCCTATTCCTAGGTATTTACCCAAATGAGTTGAAAACTTATGTCTACACAAAAACCTGTACATGGATGTTTATAGCAGCTTTATTCATAATTGTTCTAAACTGGAAGCAATCAAGGCATCCTTCAATAAACAAACTGTGGTACATTCATATTATGGAACATTATTCAGAAATAAAAAGAAAAGTTACTAAGTCATGAAAAGACAATAGAGGAACCTTAAAATGCACTTTGCTAAGTCAAAGAAGCCAATATGAAAATGTTACATACAGTATTATTCTAATGATATGATACTCTGGAAAAGAAAAAACTTAAGAGACAGTGATCAGTGGTTGTCAAGGGTGCAGGGGAAGGAGGGGAGGGATGAATAGGCAGGACATAACACATTTTTAGAGCAGTGAAACTATTCTGCTTAAGTCTATAATGGTGGATACCTGACACTGTATACCTGTCAAAATCCAGAGTGTACAACACAAAGAATGAGCCACAATGTAAACTATAGACTTAGTTAATAATAATGCCTCCACATCCGGTCATCAATTGTAGCAGATATACCCACCGATGTAAGATGCTAACTGGGGGAAACTGGGAGGGTTAGGGTAGGGGGTGCGTAAAAGGGAGTACACAGGGACTCTCTGTACTTTCTGTTTAGTTTTTCTGTAAACCTAAAACTGCTCTAAGAAATAGTCTATTAATTAAAAAAAAAAAAGAAAGTCTATTAATTAAAAAAAAAAAAAAGAAATATCCAACCATCAATGTTGGCAAGGCCAGGAGAGGCGGGCGCAAGTGTGCATTGCTGATGGCACTATAGGGACTCCAGGTTCTCCAGAGAACAATCTGTCAATGCTTAACCCCACCAGAAAAGGTTCAGGTGCTGAGGTCTAACATTCATCCCAGAAAAAGACAGGACAGAAAACAAGAGCTACTTGAACAAGATGTGGGTTACATATGCACTCTCATTTTGTGAGTGACCTGTTCATTCAAAGTTGAAAGTGTTAGTCGCTCAGTCCTGTCTGATTCTTTGGGACCCCATGGACTACAGCCCACCACACTCCTCTGTCCATGGGATTCTCCAGGCAAGAATACTGGAGTAGGTTGCCATTCCCTTCTCCAGGGATCCTGTTCATTAAGATGGGCTATATCTTCTATTAAAAAAAATATTATTATTTGCTACACCACAAGGCATACAGAATGCAGGATCTTAGTTCTCTGACCAGGAACTGAACCTGTGCCCCCTGCAACAGAAGCACAGAGTCCTAACCTGTCCTAACCACTGGACTGCCAAAGAAGTCCTTATATCTTATATTCTTGTTTAGTTGGTCAGAGACTCTCCTTAAATAGAAACATAAACACCTAAATGACACAGGATAAGATGTTTGTGCTTCCAGACGCAGTGAAGGCATTACTCTGCCAGTTATTTTTCCCTCAAACTTAACTCTTTGGGGATGAAAATAACATACTCCTACTTACTGTTAAACTGCTTATAATTCAAGTTCTTAGAGAGCAAGCATTTCGGCTTAATTAGCACCTTACAAAGAATGTGCCCACAGATACTAAATGAATAACACTACTAGGTCACATAGCTAACTGAGCTCTTTAGCTCAAATTTGAATCCTAAATCAGCTCCACTTATTGTGAATCAGATCTGATTGAAACTTCTGAGATTGGCTTTGAAACCCTTCATCTACTGCAGAGACATAAGCTCCCTAGAAGAAGTTCCTGGCAGAAGAGTAAATGCCGACTGAAGGAATGAAAGAGGGAAGGGACTGAATCCCACCATCCCAGCTCTTTCTCCAGCCCCAGACAGGATGCCCACTTTTTCCTCACTTGAATTACCACCTTGCCTCATCTTTGACACCCACAAAGTTTTCTCCCAGACCCAATTCAAGAACAAGATTTCCCTGGCTAACACCACACCAGACCGTCAAACCCCAGCCACTTCTTCTGCACTCAGCGATGAAGTTACTACACCAGGCGGCTCGTCTGCAGTGTTCCATGAGGGCACGGATATATCTCCCTGTCATTGGATCCACTGTGTCCAGAGCCCAGAACATGGCAGGCATTCACTGGGTATTGCTTTAGTGAAGGAAGGGAGGACTCAGCACCAATAACATTACCCTGTGTAGAGCTCAGCAGTTTCCAACATGCTCTCAGATATACAGATACATTATCTCACTTGCTCTAAGCTTGCTTCATCAGCTCTCACAGCGGGAGGGGCTGAGAAGACAGCTCATTTCTAATCTAAAGCAGTCATTCTGCAGATGAAAGAGACAGAGGCCAGAGCTGCCAGAGGAGTCCCAAAGGATCACATGGCCACCTGGGGGCAGAGCCGAGTCCCACGCCAGAGCCTTCAGGGCTCTTCCACTCTGCTCCTTTGTCTCTGGCCTGGTAAGTGTTCTTTCAGTTCCCAGAAGGGCAGACATTCACTAACAAGTCGGAGAGACTTGTATATGTAGCTGCTTACTCAATATTTCCATGTCCCCAAACATCTCAAACTTGACATATTCAAAAGTGAATACCTTAGCTCCCTTCTTCACCATGTGCCCTTCTTCCAGGCTCCCGCTTTTCAGTAAATGGGAACTCCATTGTTAAACTGCTCAGGCCAAAAGTGATGGAGCAATCCTCAACTTCTCTATTTCTTTTGCATGCCACTTTCAATCCTTCAGCAAATCCTACTGGCTCCTTTTTCAAAACATATCCAGAATTCAAGCACTTCTCACTCTTCGGCTTTTTACTTCGGGTCCGAGCTACCCACTTTCCTTGCCTGGACTATAGCAGTAGTTCCCTAATCATTTTCCTTCCTTTCCCTCTTGCCCACTACAACTTATTCTCAACATATCAGCCAGAATGATCCTTTATGTCAGATCATGTCACTTATGTGCCTCGAACCCTCCAATGGCTCCCATCTCACTCACAATTCACAGAAAATCCAGGGGCCTATAAGGCTTAATATGATTTACCACAAATCTACTCCCACCCACATCTCTTGCTGTTTCTCCTCTCTCACGCTACTGCAGCCATAATGACTGGTGTCCTCACGCTTCTTGAACATATGAGGCATACTCTTGCCTCAGGGCCTTTGCACTCACTCTCTGACAGCAGAGGGAATATACTTCCCTCAGATAAATGCCTAGCTCACCCGTTAACTTCCTTTGGGTCTTTGCTTAGATGTTACCCTTTCAGTGAGACCTTCCTTGACCACCCTAATAAAATTTAATACCCTGACTTCTGGTACTCTTTATCTTCCTTCTCTGCTTAATTTTCTCCATATATATTTCACTTGTTTATCATATGGTTCTGCTTCATCCAAACAGGTGAGCTATTTAAATCCTGGAGCTTTGTTTTATTTACTACTCTATCCCCAGGTACTAGAAAAGTACCTGGCTTCTAGCAGATATTCAGCAAACATTAGTGGAATGAATGAATGAGTAAATGAATGAATGAATGAACATCCTTATCTTTAGAATCTCCCAGTAATCTAAAGGGTTCAGGCCAGAAGGGAAAGACCCTGGTTGAGCTCTGACCTCTCCCTTACTCCCTGCACAGCTTCTCCTTCTTCTTAGGTCCAGCCCAGTCCCTTACTACAAGAAACCAGGTCTGGGCTGGGAAGCAAGGCAGGACCAGGGCAACAGGTGCTTGTTGCCAGGATGGTACAATTCTGCATAGTGCTAATTTTTGGCTTTGGCATCCTGATACCTCATAAACAGAAGAGGTAAAAAATAGGTTGGGACTAGATAGTAGTACTGACTCAGTTTAACAGCAACTCATCTGCTTTGAGATATCTTTCAAGGAACAGTGCTAAACTTGCACGCGTTCATCTAGCTGTCCTCTTCTTTCTCAAACTCTTTATTATGGATTTCAAACATGCAGAATAGTAGAAAGAATAGTATAATGAACTCCATGAACCCGTTACCCAAATTCAACAATTACCAACATTATGTCAATTTGGTTTCTTCTATTCTCTATCTCTACAACCCCCACTAAATATTTCATGAAGCTGTTTCTTGAAAACTGATCTACATATGACACACTCTGGTCTTGTTAACACTGTATTCTAGCAACTATGTCAACCAATTTCTCTAGTCTTACTAGAAATACAGTTTAAAAAAAAAGCACTTACACCCATTCTCTCACCGAAGCAATGACTAAAAAAGGAAGTATCTAAATTCCAGACTGTTTAAATCAAGGGACTTGCCACTTATCATGTTTGGAGGGATTTGGGGAGAAGGGTTTTGTAGCTACAAAATAGATGTAGACATGAGCTGTTTTCACTTGTTTGTATCTGAGGCAGAATTTCTGAATGAACTTGTTCAATCCAGTAAGTATTTACTGACTACCTACTACATATGAGGGACAGGATTAAGAAGACAGAAAATAAGAAAACTCAGCCTGTTCTTAAGGAAATCACAGTGGGGGGTGGAGGATGGGTGTTGGGTGAGAAGAGGTAGTGGGAATAACTAACATTCAAGGCAGAATACATTCTAGCCTGAGAGATTAAACAAACCCAAGGTGAAAGTTCCTTTAAAAAAAATCAATCCACAGAATCTGCAGACCCCAAGATTTACCTCTTCATTAACTCTAATTTTGCCCTCTGCTGAATTTATTGCTATACAGCCAATACATATATTATATGGGATCAGAGAATTCAGTGACCCACAGAATAGACTTTTGCAAGTGGATTTTTCATGTCACATGTTGCTACTTACCATCTAGTCTTCTGGTGGCAGAGAACTGGAAAGTCCTCCCAGGGTTTGGAAAACAATGGGGCTACCTCAGGGCCGACACTCAAAGTGTTCTACTCTTTGAGAGCATATATAGCAAGCAGCTTCATACATAGAAGAGAATGTATCAAGGAGACATGGCTAGATGGATTCAGAAGGACTTCCAAGAATTCTCTCCTGGCTACCTAAAGGACTGTGACCTTAGTGGTCTATTATCAGAAGAGTGCAGCTCTTTGGACAAACCAATGAGGTTTGGTTGGCCAGGTTATGTAGGAAGGAGAAAGTGCATGGTCATTCATATGCCCCTGGAATTAGGTGCACAGGAGAGTGAAGAAGGGCATAATTAAGATGGAAGAAAGGTTTACATCATAATCAGTGTTACCAAGATTGGTGAGGTGAGGATGCATGAGAGAAAAGGAGTAAGGTAGGAAAAAGGCACTGTGAGAATGGATGGGGCACAGGAATAGGGATAAGGAAAGGGACGATTCTGGTTTGAAAAGGAGATCACTGATGGAAGTGAGAAAGACGCCACGTGATCCAAGAATCTTGAGAGGCAGGATCTCACGAGATACTGAACAGGGTGTGAAAAGGAGGGACCTTTGAATGGGAGGGTGTACAGATTATGAAGGATGGGTTCCCACTGGAATGGAAGGGGGTCACTTCAGTGAAGCTGGATGAAGTGGTCACTAGATAAAGGTTTTGGGTAATAGGATGTAGCTATGGATGGCAAAATGGAGGCAGCTGCAACACTCATAAGACATTGGAGATCTCTTATTTATATGAATTTCTGGGGGTAAGGAGACTTAGGATGAGAGGATTTGGGGTAAAGTGCCAGTGAGATGGGAGACATCTTAGGATATGCGGGAGCTCCAAGGACTTATAGGGTGAGAGGATATTTGGACAAAGGAAAAAGAGAGGTACTAAGGTGCAGGGGTCTCAGGACACTTGGGGTCAGAAGTTATGAATAATGGGTTGAGGAAGACACCAAGCCATGCGGCAAAGGTTAATATTAATAGAAACCTTGGAGGTCATGGCAAGTGTTGATGTTGGGCTTAGGAATTATTAGAAAATAAGGAACAAGGGGCTGAGGGTAACCTGGAAACCCAGGTAGGTTTAGGAGCAAGAGAAGCTACGGATCAAAAGAGTTTTGAAGATTGTGGGTTCAGAAGCCAGCTCTGCTACTCATCTGTGTGAGTCCCGGTTCGTCATTTGTTTAAAACTGAACCAAAACAAACAAAATATGGGCAACAGTGGTAGACACAGGAAGAATCACGTCTTGGGTTTGTGAAGGGAAAACTTAATTTACACATACAAAGCGTGGTACACAGTAGGCGCTCAGCACTAAGTGCTAATCTTCATTAAGGAGATACCAGAGTAAAGAGCCAAAGAAGTGAGGAGGCCATAGGAGACCTAAGAGGACAGGGATTCCAAGAGCTCAGGGGTACAAAGATAATGCAAAGTGTGGGCCCTGCATTCATTATCTGCTGACTCCCTAGCACCCAGGATGGAGTTAAGACCCATAAGAGCTTCTCAGCATATACTTAAGGGCTCCCTTAGGCTAGGCTTCATGCCAAGTGCTTGAATACATTACCGACCCTGGGGTGAGGTTACAACAGTAAACTTCTAGCCAGGAATACAAAAACGATTGCAAACAAATATTATCTTGATTGAGAATTGTAGAACTTCACAGCTGGAAGGAAACTGAGGTCATTTAACCCAACCTTATCATAATAGAGATGAGAAACTGAGGTCCAGAGAGGACTTCTACTGGCAGAGCTAGGACTTGAATCTGGGACCACATACTCAATTCAGATTCTCTGATGCCTCCAACTACATCTACTTCATATTCATCTCTATATTCCTGGGCACCAGCTCCGTGCTAGGGCACTTGTTAAGTCATGTGCTGGTTGACACTGGGGGGCTGAAGTGCAGACAGGGACCTCAGCGGAGGTGACTTCAGGATGGACGGGGAACACGGAATGAGGTCATGAAGTTACAGGGAAAAGAATGGATTATCAGACATTGAGGGTTACATAGAAGATGACTGGCTGAGAAACTATTTTAGACGGCTGAGTTTAGGAGTTACCAGAAAATGTTTGAGGGGAGTCACCAAGTTTGTGTGGGGGGGGAATACAGTGTAGAACTGGACGGGTTACCAGACTAGTGGAGTCAGTAAGGTTTGAAGGGATGTGGGGATGTCCGGTCGTCAGTCACTGTGTTGGTGGGCCCTTGGGCAGTGATGGGGAAGTTCCTGGATTGGCAGAGTCAATGAGTAAGAAGTGAGGATTACCTGGTGAGGTCTTAGGGTCAGTGGGTGGGGGGTCAGAGGTGGGGGCGGGCGCAGTCACACGGTGGGGTGTGGGAGTCACGGGGCAGGAGTCGCAGGGCGGAACTGGGAGGCAGGGATGGGGGCCGGGACCCGAGGTGCGGGAGGGCCAGGCCGCCGACCAGCAGTCCGGCCACCGAGCTACAGGGCCAGAGGAGGGTGGGCACGCCAGGCTCGGGACCTTCCCGGGACCCTGCGCCCGCCCGGCTTCCCACCTGGGCACGGTGGACCCACTCTTCCCGCAGCCACCAACCTGACAGCCCCCGAGGGCGACTCCGCCGACAGACCGCCATGCACCGGGCCCCGCCACCAGCGCCGGCCCCGCAACCCGCCTGCGCCATAGCCCGCCCGCCCGCGAGCCGCTTGCCTCGCGCGATATCCAGGTTCCAGGGCCGCCGCACTTTTCCTCTCCTCTCGGCGGGCCTCCACCGGGCCCCGGAACCCGTATAGAAAATACAGGACAGGCTCCACCCCGCACCCCGAGTGGCGGCGGTCGCCGTCTTACTTATCCCGGTTCCCGGGCCGCCGCAGCCCGGGCGGCCGGGGTCTCGAACGGTGCCCCTCAGAGCCCGCCCCGTCCCCACGACCCGGGTGACGCGCCGCCCGCCAGGCTGGGCGCCCGGGGAGGGCGTGATGACGTCACGACGCCCCGGTCAGGGCCTGGGCGCGGCTGGCGAGCCGGGTCGTCTCTATAGCAATAAGGAGCCGCCACCTGTTCCTGAAGAGGGGACTCGGTCACCTGAGGCCTGAGGCGGGCGCGGGGAGGAGTCCGAGGCCCTGCGGGCTCTGCGCCGCCCGGGCGAGAAGGTGCGCTCCTGGTGCTGGGGAGGGCCGGAGGGGCAGACTGTGAGGGAAGCCGTGCCTCTCCTCAGGGCTCAGAGCCGCCAGGCGGCCTCCTGCGCCTAAAGGGTCCGGAGGCGCTTTGCTGCGCGCAGTCCGCACGCACGGCCTGCGATCTTCGACCCACCCCCTGAAGGAAGCAACTGCAGGTATAACTAGCACCTTATTGAAAAGGACGACGTCGAGGAGCCGTAAGGGACTCGCCTGTTTAGGGAGTGCGCCCTGACGGTCCTCTCGGGTTCTCTCACGCTCATTCCCCCGTCAGGCCCACCCCCAGCCTCGAAACCAGCTACCACTGACCCTCGTAGGTTCGTTTCGGGTGAACAAAGCCAGGCCCTTTATGGTTTCCCCCTGTCACCAGGAGGGACTATGATTGAAGTGAGAGTGAGCTTTTGGTAAAAATATATAAAAGAGAGAAGTTAGATGAGGAATTGGTAAAGGTTGCCTCTTACAAGAGGAATTGGGTGACTGGAGGAATGAGATGAGAAGCTTTACCTTCTCTGTCCTTTTAGACTTTAACTCCTTTCTTTTGTCGCCTCTCTCCCCCCCCCCCCAAAAAAATTTAACTTAAAAATTTTTTTCTGAAGGGAGTGTTCCAATAAACTAGAAACGTTTACAAAGTACTGTGTTTGGGGTCTGTGGTAGCTAAAGATGCCATAGGAGGCATGGGTGATTGCTTTCCTCCCTTGTCTATACAAAGCTTAACCACAAGCTTTAGACATTCTCTGTTCCGCATCTTCCTAGTTCGGGCACCACAGTTCCAGAGGTGGAACTGGGGCTATAGTTCTCATAAGTTCTCAGCTTAGGGGGGGCAGTGAGTGACACTTGATGGCCTATTCTTGTGGTTAATAATTAACCCTTTCTATGTCATGCGAAGAGTTGACTCATTGGAGAAGACTCTGATGCTGGGAGGGATTGAGGGCAGGAGGAGAAGGGGACGACAGAGGATGAGATGGCTGGATGGCATCACTGACTCGATAGATGTGAGTCTCAGTGACCTCCGGGAGTTGGTGATGGACAGGGAGGCCTGGTGTGCTGAGATTCATGGGGTCGCAAAGAGTCGGACACGACTGAGCGACTGATCTGATATGATCTGATGTGCTGTGTGTTAAGTTGCTTCACTCGTATGGGACTCTCTGCAACCCTATGGGGGTCAGAGGAGCCAGCCAGGTTCCTCCATCCATGGGATTCTCCAGGCAAGAGTACTGGATTTGGTGGTTGTGCCCTCCTCCAGGGGATCTTCCCTTCCAGGGATCGAACATACATCTCTTATCTCCTGCACTGGCATGCAGACTCTTTACCACTAGCACCACCTGGGAAGTCCCAATCCTTTCTATACCTCCTGGTACAGAAATAAGCAGCCTGACCTTTAAGGTGCCCCCTCCCTGTTCGTTTTTGGTGGAAGTTTAACAAGTTATTTTATTAATACCTAGATAGAGAATTGGAGAAGGCAGTGGCACCCCACTCCAGTACTTTTGCCTGGAAAATCCCATGGACAGTGGAGCCTGATAGGCTGCAGTCCATGGGGTCGCTAAGAGTCGGACACGACCGAGCGACTTCACTTTCACTTTTCACTTTCAGGCATTGGAGAAGGAAATGGCAACCCACTCCAGTGTTCTTGCTTGGAGAATCCCAGGGACGGGGGAGCCTGGTGGGCTGCCGTCTATGGGATCACACAGAGTCGGACACGACTGAAGTGACTTAGCATAGCATAGCATAGCATAGATAGAGAATATAGTAGCTTGTGCTGTAGCATAAACTTCTGGATAGACATAGAGCAGAGACTAATAGGTGTCCAAATTTGTACCCCCACCACCTTTTTCCATTATAAAAAATACATCTATCCTTTCTCATATTCCTTGCAGATCCTAATTTGTTTGGTAATCACCTCTCCTCTTACACAACAAAAACTGTGGGAAACCAGTGTCTGAATCTGAAGTATTAGGATTCTGATGATGGGTAATTTCAGGTACTCAGGAGAACTGGGGAGGAATATAATTTGGAATGCAGGATCAAAGATCATTTCTAGCAGCTTCTATTCTACTTTGAACCCCATCTCCACAATATACCATATAGGCTGGTGGTCTTCAGACGTTTTTTTAAGTGGACTCTATAAAAGAATTTTAAAGAACTATGTATCTTCTTGTTCATTCCTAAGTTGACACCTAGATTTTCCATATAAATACTTGTAGGGGATATAATTTCTGACTTACTGCAAATTTTGATGTTTTAAACTAAAACCATTATATCATTCTTAAATGTATCTGCTGCTGCTGCTGCTGTGTCACTTCAGTCGTGTCCGACTCTATGTGACCCCATAGACGGCAGCCCACCAGGCTCCCCCGTCCTTGGGATTCTCCAGGCAAGAACACTGGAGTGGGTTGCCATTTCCTTCTCCAATACATGAAAGTGAAAAGTCAAAGTGAAGTCGCTCAGTCGTGTCTGACTCTTCTCGACCCTGTGAACTGCAGCCTACCAGGCTCCTCCGTCCATGGGGTTTTCCAGGCGAGAGTACTGGAGTGGGGTGCCATCGCCTTCTCCGCTTAAATGTATCTAGTGGACTCCAAATACCCTAAATATTTGATGCCCACCAGCATCCATTTAATAATATATGAACAAGTTCTTCTTTAACAAATTTTAGATGGTTCCCTTTATTTACAATGTATTTAAATTTTATATGGTTCCATTTCTTATTGAACTCCTAATTTACTTCCCCTAGAAATTTATCCTAATTATTATATTTGTATGCTTTAAAGTCTTTTATTGATCACTGTTAGCTTCTTTGCAACAAAATTGAGTATATATTTAAGTTTGTTACTTATGACCATAGGCTTTGTTGTAAAGTTTCTTGTGAATCAGATTGTTAGTACAAATTTATTAAGCAACATAAATATATTACACATTTTTATAATTTTTGAAACTGAAAAAAGTACAATTTTTATTAAAAATATATCTCTTAATGAGAAATATGGTGTTTCTCCTCAATTAGTTCAGGAGTTCCTGGACTAATATTACCTAATGGTGGAAGGAGATAAGGTGCAATAACAGTTCTCTGTGTGTGGTCAGTCATGTCCAACTTTTTGAGAACCAGTGGACTATAGCCCACTGGGCTCCTCTGCCCATGGAATTTTCCAGGTGAGAATACTGTAGTAGATTGCCATATTCTACTCCAGGGAATTATCCTGACCCAGGGATTGAACTCGTATCTCTGTGTCCCCTGCATTGGCAAGTGGATTCCTTAGTGCTGTGCCACCAGGGAAGCCCAACAATTCTCTACCTGTTTTTTTATTTTTATAGACATAAATGTTGAGGACTGTTCACATTGGGAAAAGAAGAGACTGTTAAAATGATATCGCTAAAGCCTTTGAACTACTTCTACATTACATGCCAACAATCACAACAATTCCTCATAAGTGTCACATTACCAAATAGAATCCTTTAATTTTATTAAAAATTTTATTTAATTAAAAGAATTGGAAACCACAGATCTTGCAAAAGGATTTGTTAGTCATTTGAATATCGATTTCAGTCTTATCAAAATAATTATGTCATCTTTTCACTCAGAGGCAGCTAGTTAATCAGATTGATTTTCATATTTCTTTGTCAATACAGTTTTTTGGATAAAATTCCTTTTTTTAAAAGGTGTTCAAATAAGTCTCAAATTTTATTAAGATCCTCTATAAACACATTTATTCACTACTGAAAATTGAAACAGCACATCAAAAATTTTTATTACATTCAACATGCTAGCAGTGCTCTGGCCAAACCAACCAATGTTTTGTTTACTTTCCTTCCACAAGTTAATTAGTTTCAAATTCTTGATACTGAGTTTCATCTTATAGAACTTCAGGCTTATGAAACAGACATTACCTGAGACTTAGTTCAGTTTAGTCGCTCAGCTGTGTCCAACTTTTTGCGACCCCATGAACCGCAGCACGCCAGGCCTCCCTGTCCATCACAAACTCCTGGAGTCCACCCACCCATGTCCATTGAGTTGGTGATGCCATCCAGCCATCTCATCCTCTGTTGTCCCCTTCTCCTGCCCTCAATCTTTCCCAGTATCAGGGTCTTTTCAAAAGAGTCAGCTCTTCGCATCAGGTGGCCAAAGTATTGGAGTTTCAGCTTCAACATCAGTCCTTCCAATGAACTGATCTCCTTTAGGACGGACTGGTTGGATCTCCTTGCAGTCCAAGAAGACTCTTGTCTTCTCCAACACCACAGTTCAAAAGCATCAATTCTTCGGTGCTCAGCTTTCTTTATAGTCCAACTTTCATATCCATACATGACTACTGGAAAAACCATAGCCTTGACTAGATGGACCTTTGTTGGCAAAGTAAATGTCTCTGCTTTTTAATATGCTGTCTAGGTTGGTCATAACTTTTCTTCCAAGGAGCAAGCGTCTTTTAATTTCATGGCTGCAGTCACCATCTGCAGTGATTTTGGAGCCCCCCAAAACAGTCAGCCACTGTTTCTACTGTTTCTCCATCTATTTGCCATGAAGTGATGGGACTAGAGGCCATGATCTTCGTTTTCTGAATGTTGAGCTTTAAGCCAGCCTTTTCACTCTCCTCTTTCACTTTCATCAAGAGGCTCTTTATTTCTTCTTCACTTTCTGCCTTAAGGGTGGTATCATCTGCATATCTGAGGTTATTGGTATTTCTCCCAGCAATCTTGATTCCAGCTTGTGCTTCTTCCAGCCCAGCATTTCTCATGATGTACTCTACATATAGGTTAAATAAGCAGGGTGACAATATATAGCCTTGATGTACTCCTTTTCCTATTTGGAACCAGTCTGTTGTTCCATGTCCAGTTCTAACTGTTGCTTCCTGACCTGCATACAGATTTCTCAAGAGGCAGGTCAGGTGGTCTGGTATTCCCATCTCTTTCAGAATTTTCCACAGTTTATTGTGATCTACACAGTCAAAGGCTTTGGCATAGTCAATAAAGCAGATGTTTGTTGGAACTCTTGTGCTTTTTCAATGATCCAGCGCATGTTGGCAATTTGATCTCTCGTTCCTCTTTCTAAAACTAGCTTGAACATCTGGAAGTTCACAGTTCACGTATTGTTGAAGCCTGGCTTGGAGAATTTTGAGCATTACTTTGCTAGTGTGTGAGATGAGTGCAATTGTCCGGTAGCTTGAGCATTCTTTGGCATTGCCTTTCTTAGGGTTTGGAATGACAACTGACCTTTTCCAGAAGAACTATAGAGCTGAGAAAGAGGAATAAAAATCCAGGCTGACACGCTGTGGTGAGAGAAGAATTCACTGGTAAAATTCTTTTATCGTTACATGCTTTCAGTATCATTTTATTAAAATATTGAAGTGCAGATTCATATCCATATGCAAAATACCTACCATTTGTAGAATCAGCAAAGCCATTCTTCATTTCAAATCAGACTTACTTTCTGTTAGGAAAAGATCTGACTTTATTCTTCAATTTAAATAATTAATAGTCATTTTAAAGAATATTATAAAATCACTGGGAAATAAGTTATTAACTGTACTTATAAATAGGTTATTAAAAGTCAGTCATGATTAAAATTATATAGATCTAATATTAATATAAAAACTGTAAAACCAAGATAGTACTTTTTCTCATTGTATAATTTGTAATAATGCTATAAAATGTATAGCTAAATCAATTAGTTAATTTATTAAAAGTAGGATGGAAGGTGTGTTATTTAGTTCCTTGGCAAATACAGGTATCTACTTGTGTTGAACTCTCATGTTTGGCTTTTGGAACAATTAAAGAATCATGTAACAGAAGAAAGAAAGAACTCCAATAATTTTGTTATACTTCATGATCAAACTTATGTATTTAATAAAAAAAGGATTTTGGTAGGAAATAATGGTTTGAGCAGCTAACAGTTTCATTTTTTTGTTAGCTGGTGGTATAAAATAGGAAACATTTTCTAAGATGAAATAAGAGTACTGATTGTAATGGGAATATTTTGTTGTGAAGGGAAAAAACAACTCCTTCCTCCTACTCCCCAGGTTTTTACACCCTGGGCCATGCATTAAGATTCAGTGTAGGTGAGGGAAACACCTTTCTTTTGTAAAGTAAGACAAGGACTATGGTGAAAGAGGAGGTGGAATGGGGATAGGACTATATATATATAAAACATGAAACATGAATAGGACTATATATATATAAATATATGCTGGCTGGATCTCAGACAAATTAGTTTTAGGGAAGATCTCTTACAGAAGTTGAGAAACTGGAGTGTTTTTGCTTAAAACTCTCCTCAGATTGATTTCCTTGCCCAGGTATCCCTTGGAAAGTCTTCACATATTTTAGGAAGATTTCCTTGGAAAGTCTTCATGTGCTTCACTTTAAAGATTGCTTGATATAGACAGACCCATACTCCACTGGTCCTGACTATACGTTATTCTAGTACATAATTGCAAGTGTCCTAGCGAGGAGGAGTAGGCTTGGTGTGTTTGGAATAGAAGAGGGTTAGGAAAGAAGTCGGAGAAGGCAATGGCACCCCACTCCAGTAATCTTGCCTAGAAAATCCATGGACAGAGGAGCCTGGTGGGCTGCAGTCCATGGGGTCGCTAAGAGTCGGACATGACTGAGCAACTTCACTTTCACTTTTCTCTTTCATGCATTGGAGAAGGAAATGGCAACCCACTCCAGTATTCTTGCCTGGAGAATCCCAGGGACGGGGTTGCACAGAGTCGGACACGACTGAAGCGACTTAGCATTAGCATTAGCATTAGGAAAGAAGTCAGAGAAGATGACCCCAAGTTGGTGTAGTCATTCACTATGATCCTGGATATGGTTCTCAGCTTTGCAATTCTAAAAATGTGATTTTGTCAGTTGACACAAAGGTGTGAATCAAACTTACAGGAAGTTAATGTATGAAATAGAATGCCATTGAATTAATTTATACTTATAATTACCAAGTAGACTGGATTCTCTCGCCTGGTGGCAGATCCATGTGGAAAGGTCAGTTGTCATCACTCTTACATGAGGAATGCAGATCTTGAGCATGGCTATTATTATCAAGCTATGATAGCCTCATACTCAATGATGAGCTCAGTAACTGCAATAGAATGCACCCATGTGCTTTATAGATGTGGTTTTTTTTAGATGCATAGTTTTTGTTTGGGTTGATTTTTCCTTGTTCCTCTTAAATGGCTATATCACAGAACTGTGAAATCCAATAAACTTTCATGTCATGGAATTATATAATTGCAACAATCATCTCTGAGCCTAGAAATTGAGACTGGTCATTTTTAAGAGATTAGAGATTACTTTCACATGACCTATGTACTAATGTTGGTAGTGGCCGAATGATCTGTACTTCAGAATATTGTTTGTGACCAAGAGCGTACTGCATAAAAAGAAAACCCTGGTGACTCTGTGTTGGCGCTTTGCTAGAAATGGGACATCTGAACTAGGGAGGTGAACCATGGTTAGATTTTTGTTGTTGTTTTTAGTGTGGACCATTTTTAAAGTCTTTATTGAATTTGTTACAATATTGCTTTTGTTTCACATTTTGGGTTCTTGGCCCTTAGCTCCCTAACCAGGGATGGAACCTGCACAGCCTGCGTTGAAAGGTGAAGCCGTAACCGCTGGATAGCTAGGGAAGTCTTATGGTTAGATTTTGGGTCCTGTACTATGATGAGCAATGATACTCCAAATTTCTTGCACTCAGGATAATTCTCAGTACTGCTTTTTAAAATAGACAAGCTTTTTCAGATTCTAAAATCATTATGAAAAGGATAAATGAAAAATTGGGGTAAGTCCTGTCTGAAAGCCAGAATATACATTTTTTTCTTTCAAAGCTTTTTTCAGCTCTAGGGTAAACTATTGAGACAGGAAAAGATGCCAGGCTGAGGCGTTTCATTTAGTATTTTAATAATAATTATAAAAAGGACAATACAAAATTCGAACATTTCTTTTTACAAGTTCAGATACATTTTTTCCCCAAGTGCAAAATACTCTATAAACTGCATCATTTATTGTTGTGTAGGAGATGCTTACTATATTGGCAGCAGTGGAAGGTAGATATAAATACAAATATTTTGAGATTTCTTCTGCATTAAAAAAAAAAAGCCTCCCACATGGTAATGATTATTTTCTGAAACTTAAGTTCAGCTCACACAGAAGAATGTTTTTGGTTTGTCTAAACGGTTATAATCTGTGTTGTCTAGATAAGCTGATAACAGAACTGGGGGTTATAGTCCCTGTTATCACACATTTTTGTAGAGAGTTCCTAGTCCAAATAATGGCCCAAGGACAGAGTATGCTACCTCTGAGACAAGTAACATTTAAGGATATCCTTGTGTTGTTTGTTTCCACTTTTCTCTTACAATGCTTAAGAAAGAAGCCAAGCAGGTTAACATTATTTTCTGCTTATGGTCAGTTATACTTTGTCTCCCTTTCTCTAGTTTGAGCCTGTTATATTGAGGTTAAGCAGCAAATACAGAAGTTTCAGCACTCTATGTTTTCTGACGTTTTGAGATGCGGCCCCGTAATCTCCAGTCACCTCAAACATGCGTATGGAGAGAACTTCTTAGATATGAAAACTTCATTAGGCGTAAAGACCAGGGCTATACTACTGAACTTTCAGCAATGAATTTGAACCTCCAGCACCTCAAACTAATCCAGTCCTGAGGGAGTCAGAACAGTCACAGCTTGATGTCAGCCTCTGGGAGTTTGCAGGCCTGGGAGGGCAGTTCAAATCCAGGCTCTGGTCAGTTTTCTCCTGACTTTGTTCCTCTAGGTTTTGGGAATGGGCCTGGCCCAAGAATACAAAAAGATGGAGGAAGAGAAGTAAAAAGAGACTGCCGTGTTGCTGAAGTCATAAGTGCCTTTCTGATATGCATTACTTGGTGCTCGGAGCCCTTGCAGGAATGGCTTCCCATTCTGAGACTCAAATCAGGACAGGTTTTGTACTAAGATAAATGAGGCCTAAGTTGTGTAGGGTCAAAACTATGACCCTACAAATACCTCTTGGCTTGTTCATGAAGGGTTCCCATTTACACCATCTTCCTACTTCCCTACACTGATAAAAAAAAACAAAAACCCTCTTTTTCTGACCTGTAAAGGCCTAGAGAGTCTCTGAATGTGGACCCCTCAGTCTACTAACTCTTAGTTTAATGCCCCTGGGCCTACAGAATCAACTTTGCCTGGATTCTTAACTCCCAACTTAGACAACCTAAATTAAAAATCAAATTTGGTGGACATTAGTAGGTCTTCATCTGGTCTCCAGGATCTGTCTTGACATTATTTAAGAAGCTTGGTAGTCTGTACTTTCCATACTGTGGAAATCATTTGTAAGCCCCAGAAACCATGGAATAAATGGTTAGAAAAAGTGTTTCTGTGTATGGGGTGACAGGAAAGGAAAGAAGAGCAAGGAGCCAGGCCCTGAAGGCATGCATTGGGAAGCACTCTGGCTTTGAAAAAGATGCAAAATGGGAGAGAGGAATCAGAAAGTTATCCTAGCTTCCAGTGGAGAATGAGCATGGTCAAAGTTGGTTATTTCCTGCAAAGTGTGGATCCTTCTACTAAATGACCATTTACCTGCTTGGAAGCAACCACTTTGTATCTCTATAGCAGAGCCTTCTTTGGCCCAGAGAGACAAAGGCAGCCAGATACTCCACCCCCAGGCCATGGTGTTGGCTAATGGATGTCAGTGGATCTAGCTGTGACATTGGTTATCTACTGCCTAAGGTTGGTGAATGGTACTGACTTGGGGTGGGAGTAGGGGTGGGGCAAAGGGGAGCGCGTGCCAGTTCCTTTATTCACTGTTGAGCCTCTTTGAGGAACAATAGCTTGAGATAGTCATTAGAAGTGAGCGATAGGAGTCAGCTGTTAGCTTTTGATTGAATAGGGGTACAGCTTTGGGGGAACTAGAAGGAGCAAATGGAAAATAATTTTACAGGCAGCACTGACTGAAGGTGGAGTGTGTGAAGGATCTGGACTTGGGCATGGACTTGATTCTTCTTCCTTTTGAAAAGCAGTAGTTGAGGAAGCTAGGCTTGAAGTCAGCTCCAAGAGGAATTGGCAAACGGGTAGGCAGAATGGCCAAGGTCAGGCAAACAACTCCATGCCTGGATAACTGTCCTATTCTTGGCTCCCACAGCCTTGTCTCTGGCCTCAGGGCCCTGAGTCAGCCTGTCCCCAGGGGGTTTGTCCTGGTCCTCTTCCTCGTGCACATCAGGGGAAAACTGGATGAGAGCAGGGAAAAGATGGTGGCTTTCCCTACTCAGGGTGGAGGATTGCTAACCAATTCCATCGGCCTCTACAGTCTTGAGGTCCATGCTGAATCCATGGAGGCATAGGGATGGTGGGATTGGTTTAGCAAACATAGGTCCCTCTCCTTACTGCTCCACCAAGTCCCCATAGTTACTGTCCTACACATCAGGTGTCTGCTGGCGGAGCAGAGACAGATCAGTTGCTCCAGCACTCAAGGCTCATGAGATTCAAAACCTTTTTTCTTCCACTCCAAACATACACTCTTCTCTCTTGGGCAGCTATAAATAGGGTTGTTCTAATAGAGGAGAAAGAAACAAAAACAAAAAACAAGACCAGAAAACAAAAACCCCTCCCTCTAGTCAACATAGAAAGACTCAAAATGATTGCACTTATTAGATGTGGACAAGGTGGGCAGAAGGCTCGCCAAGTGCACACATTCCTCTTGCTGCCCATGGCCTGGGGCCAGAGGTAGGTGGCTCTGGGCTGGCTACAGAGCGGGGTCCTCTTTGGTGGAGCCCACAAGCCATCCAGGACTGCAGGGGAAAGACAACTCTGGGGGCAAGGCCCAGACTGGCTTTTGGTCAGCAGTCATGTTTCTTTAAGGGCAAACACTCAGCATGGGGGGTGGGGCTCCCCCAGGGAGCACTCAGGTGGGAGTAAGGGAATGGCTGGGCCAGGGAAGACAAGAAAAGGGATCAGTGTTTGAGGCTGGCTTCCAATTGGTCTGTAGTCTAGTCCTTTAAAGGACACATTTTGTTTTCTTTTTTGGGCGATGCTTGAAAACTTGGTTTCTGTCCTGCAGAGAGAGTCTTTGTCTCAGGGAGCAACAGCCGCATATTCAACATGGTAATTCCTGCTGCTCTTCTTCATTCAGTTGGTGTCCACTAGCCAGTAGTGTGGGCCTTTTGTAAGCCCTCATGGATTGGACCCCAGGCAGACATGGGCCAAGAAGGAGAGGAGCTGCACATAGACAGGAAAGTTGGCTGTGTGGGCGGTCCAGGGCTCAAACCAGGCGTCCCAGACAATGAGTGCTGACATTAAGCCTATAAGTCAGAGGCTTCTTCGGCAGAACCCTGGGCTGTTAGACTATCCCTGGGGGGGCACAGTCAGGGGACATTTTGGCTCCTGACTAGCAAGGCACAACCTCTAACAGCAGAAGCCCCTCCTCCCCTTCCCCCAGTAGACCCACTTCCTCTGTGGGCCTCGAGCACCCTTCCAACCTGACAGGGCTGAGGATGTGGGCTGGTGAACTGGGCAGTGTGGCTAGGGAGAGGAGTGGGATACCATCCCTCCACCCCTCAGGAGAACAGAGCCAGCACTGGATGGCTTTTCCAGGAGCATGTAGGAAGTGGGAAAGTACAGAGAAAGAGCAAGGCCAAAGGAGACAAGGGAAGGAAGCTAGAGGAACAGAAAGGGAGAGCACTTAGTCTATATGGAGATTTTTTTTCCTCTCCAAAAAGAGAGATCAGAAGGAGTCCCTCATCTGAGGGAGGGGGCTGCTGGCTCTGAAGGCTAAAGAGTCTGGGGGCTTCAAAACCTGGGTCTTGGGCCTAGGGGCACTATTTGTAGGGCCTCAGGAAGCTGGAAACTTTGGAGCGGAGCAGCTTGATGAAGGATTTTGGCAGCATCTCCTTGTGCTTCTCTGTGTACTTGAAGTAGTTCTGGGGGTGGGCCAGCACCTCGAAGAAGGCCTTAATGAGCTTCTTGTCCTGCAGAGGATGGCAAGTGGCAATATCATCATCAATGTCAGTGGTGGGAAAGAGGACCACCGGCCTCCACCCACCAACAGCCCCTCTTGATGCCTAATAGACACATCCAAAAGTGAACTATGGATCCCCTCCCACCATCTGTTGCTCCTTAGAATTCTACAATTCAAGTCAGTGGCAGCTCCATCTTTCCATTGCTTAGTCTGTCTTTGGAGCCATCTTTGACTCCTCTCTCTCACTCACAACCACAGCAAAACCTGTTGATTCTACCTTTAAAATATATCTGGGGTCCGACCACTTCTCACTATCTCCACAGCTACCACCCTATCCAAGACCATCATTTCATTTGGCAATGGCCTCCTAACTGGTCGCCATACTTCCACCTACTTTTGTCCTTCTACAGGCTGTTCTCTCTCCCTATCCTCAGCAGCAGAATGACTTTTGTTTTTTAATTAGATCATGTCCTTCTTCTATTCTAAAAAGTTCTCTGGGTTCTTTATGACTCAGCAAAGCTGAATCCCTGGCATGCCCCATCGATGGGATGTGATCTGTGCCCACATAGATCTTTCCCGTATCCCCCTTGATTCTTCCTTGCTTTGCTGAGCCACACTGGCCTCAAGGTTCTTGAACATGCTGTATGGCTCCCATTCTCCTGAGTTTGGAATGACCCTCTCTTGATCTTCTAGTAAGTAGCCTTTTAACTCATTCAGGTCTCTTCTCAGAGGCCTTTCCTGACCACCCTGTCTGAAACAGCAATATGATGTGTGGAGAGCCTACTGGGTGCCAAGCACTGTGCATTAGGACTCAGCTCTTCTGGCTTTTGGGCTAGTGTTCTTCACATTGCGTCAGGAGATTTTTTAAAACGGGAGGTGGAGCTTCCAGCCTCTCATCTCTACTTTAATCAAAATGGTACCTCAACTTTATGCATTGGAGTTCACAGCACATTTGAAATAAGGATTCAGATGCTCTAAAAATTTTTGAGAAGCATTGCTGAGATATTCTTTGCAGTCAACCAGTTCTAGGAGATTTTTGTCATTATGTCTCATTTTGATAATAGTAAAAAATTATTTTATTTATCATAAAATAACATTTTTTGCATCGATAGTTTATGAAGGATAATACTGTGACTAGGACTATAGTTTCTTCAGTAAGACATTCTCAAACTGGGATCCATGGACCTGAGTATCCAGACCACCCTTCAATGTTGGAAACATTTCTTTTCCTTTAAAAGAGGTCTATACTGAATTAACCCTGAGAAACACTGTACAGGAGCACTGTTTTTCTCTGGGAACTGAGGAGGGAGCTCCCTGCCAGGGAAATCCCAAAAGCATCTTTCTAAACCTCATTTTCCATATATTTCTTGGTGGAAGAGGCAGAGGACATTTCATCTCATCTTCCCTTTCTCTTCTCCCAGAGTGTAAGATAGTATGGCTGACACTGCAGTCAGATGGGTCTGGGCTCAAATTCCAGCTTTACCCCTGGGGCGCGGTCTATAATTCTCTGTGCCTCAGCTTTCTCATAGGTAAAGATGAAAGGTTTTTTATTAGGAATGATGAAAGTACCTACTCCATAGACCTGTTGTGTATATCAAAGAGAATATTCAAGTAAGCACTTAGCATATTGCCTGCCCATTGTTACATGCTCATTAAACACTGGCTGTCATTATTGTTAATATTCACTCGCCTTTAAAATTTCCTGGTGGTTTTCAGATGCATAGAGCCGGCCATCTCGAACAATGTCTTCTACCAGCTGCTCGTAGTCCTCTGCAAAGTCCATGAAGGGGAGGGCTGATGAGTGAGAACTCTTCCTCCTCCCTTTGAGACCCCGGAACCTCCCCTTCCTCACCCACCTCCCTGGCTCTCCTGCCTTTGCTCACCATCATAGGTAACATAGGGGATCTGGAAGCCACGGGCACTGTTGGCTTCACTTGTCTTGAAGTTGATCCAGAGCTTCCTGGAGCGGGCTGTGAAGGCGATGGGGCGCTCGTAGGTCTGGCAGGTCTCATAGGTGGTAATGGAGGATGGGGAGGCTGGGAAGGTAAGCAGCAGGTCAGGAGAGAGCCAGGCAAGCTCCCCAAGTCCTCCTAGAGCGAGGACTCAGGCTGACAGAGACCCTCCATCATATGCGTAGCTCCCCTAGCCCCCTCCTTACACCCATACACATAGCCTTTCTCACGGCCCTCGGGCTGTTCTTTGACACCCAGGCACTCACACAGTGTGAAAAGTTTAACATTTAAATGAATGGAGCTGTAAAAATACTAGAATAGGAAAGTAACACATGTAACACTATTGGAATTCTATTCCCAAAGCTGGCTTTCTTAACCTGCCCTCCATTGGACATGTAGCATTCATTGCTATTTTCCTTTGCTCCCAAGGCCTTACTCATCATTGCCCCAATTCTTCCACCACCAATTTTCTCTCTCTGTCTCCCCCCTTAACCAGATATGGATTGCCCTTCCCTGGCCCAGCTCTGCAGCCACCCACAGTTCTTTCTCATGACGAGGACGTCCCCACACTCATCCTCAGATGGCAGGAAGATCTCGGGTACCACGATAAGAATCTTGCGCTTGGGTGGGGGGTTGATGTTCCAGACGCACTCCACACCAGCTGGGTAGTTGCCTGGGTAGTTGGGGGACTCGATATAGCCAGTGAACTCACCCAGCTCCCCACCACACTGGCGATCTGTAGCCAAGCCCGGTGGACAAAGCAAGAAAGAGAAGGGAAGTCAGTGGGTAAATAGGTTGGGAAAATTGAAGAGTTCTGAAGTGGAAGTCAGACACATGGAGTTCATCATCTCCTCCAAGTTCTGGGTTCCCCTTTCCTTCCTGCCCTTTTAGAACCTTCTTGCCTCACTTTACCTGTCCATACCTCCCTCCTACCTGTCTCCTTCCCCCGCAGGGAGAGGGCGCTTCAGGGCCCAGCCCAACAACAGGCCTTGAGTATAGGTGGGCTGGGGAGAGAGGGAGGGTGGGACTTGCCTGCCTAGCCATCCCCCAGCCCTGCTCCCTGCTCACTACCCTGCCCACCTCCCACTTCTTCCCATGCCCACTGCTCCCAGGCCTCTCCACCCCATTTTCCACAGCCTGGCCTGCCACATACTCTTGCACTGGGTCACGCTGGTGGAGCCATCAAAGTCAGTGCTTGTGTTTCCTGGACAGCGGGTGCAGAAGTTCTGACGGAAGTCAGGCTGATAGGAGCCCATGGCACAGCGGATACAGCGGTGGATGCTGGTGTTGTAGTAGTGCCCAGGGGAGCACTGGACTGCAGGCAGGAGGGAGGAGCAGGGGTTAAGATGGCAGGCCAGCAGGAATTCTGGGGCAGGGACACATTCATCATAGAGAATAAACAAAAGACACCAGAGTTCCTTCTGGAGTCCCAACCTTCCCTAGTCACACCAGAATTTAGGCCCAGGAGGACACAAACTAGCCAGCGCAGTTGGTCACAGTGTCAGCCTGTTCTCTCGGGCACTGAGCACCTGCAGAGAAACTCGTTTGCAGCTTTGAGGGGAGGTGGTGCCACTCCCAAAGCAGAGGGCTAAGTGGAGCTGTTACTCTTTCCCCAGTTCCTAGGCTTAGGACTGCTGGAGGGCCAGGATGCGTCCTGTGAGTAGGATGGTGGGGTTGGTCATGCAGCTGGGCCTTTAGTGGTTTGGGGAAGATGGTAGGGCAGCATACTTGGGTCTATTCTGGGGACCTGGAGAGAGTTTGGGAGGTAGTTGGGGCTGGGGATCCTACCAGGGTGAGCAGCCCACTCACCTTTGGTGTCACAGTCTTGGAAGGAGATGGCTCCCTCATGCTTAGTGGTGAGGCCCCCGCCGCATGGGAAGCACAGGGTCCGTCCTGCTTCAGGTTGGTAGGTGCCACGTGGGCATGGCTGGCAGGGCTTGAACCCATCTGCAGAGTGTTGGCCAGGTGAGCACTGACCTGCAATGAGCCAAGGGCCCAACTCTGATGGGGGTGGTCCTGGTTATCCCCACAGGGTCACCCAGTCACAGGGGACAGAGGCACATACAAATAGGATGTTGACGAGGAGAGTGGCCTGGAGCCTGGGCCTGCCCTTGGGAAGTCCCATGCCCATGGGCGTCCCAGTGCCCACCCTACCCCACTCTGTATTGTTTGTTCCCCTGGCACCTGCACATGTGGTGACGTTGGTGGCTCCAAGAGGCCCGTGGGCATCACTCCCAGGGCAAAGGTCGCAGGAGAGCTGCCCTTCTCTCTCCTGGAAGGTGCCCGCTGGGCATGGCACACACTGCTCCGTCTGGCCGTGGTAATACGTTCCCTGCGGGCAGCTGACTGAGGGAGAGTCGGCCGCGCTAGCCACCCACCCCCACCTATTTCCCACCACCCGGGTCTGGGGCTCCCCTTCCCTCTCCCCCAGATTCAAGGAGAACCTCTTGGTCTGGGATCAGACAGAATCCTGCTGGGGAGGCTCAGGGGCCAAAGCCATGTGCAGGAGGGTTGGTAGCTCCACATGATGGCCCTCTAGACCTCAGTCTGGGACCAAGGAGGGGAAGATGATGGGCAAGAGGGTCTTGGCTGCCTCACACCTTGAGAGATGTAAAGTGTCCTGCTCTGAACCAGACCCAAGCTGAGCCTTCCCTACTCCCCTGCTCCCCAGCAAGCTCCCTTACCACACTTGGCCCCAGAGCGGTGCTGCCCAGGCCTACAGGCCTCCACTGGTTCAACTCGCTCCCCAGCTACTGGGCCTGGCTTGTGGGCCAACTCATAATCGAGGCCTGCCAGGCGCAGTAGGAAGCGGTCCTGGTTGATGGACTTTCTAAGCATCTTCAGGGATCCTTTTAGCCGCCGTTCCATCCGCTGTCGGAGGCAGGGCAGCCCACAGCCAGCTGGTGATGGATGGTGTTATGAGTTGGAGAAGAAAGAGAAAGAGTGGTTGTGAGCAGGAGGGCGAGGCAGCAAAGTGAGGAGCTAGGAGGGGCTTGGAGAGAGGGACCGGGTCCTCGACTTAGCTTTAGGCAGGCTCTGTCCTTTGACAGGCTCTGCCCTTTCCCTTTGCTGCCGAGACCTGCTGTTTGCCCACCTTTGCCCTCCCCTTTCCGTCCTCCTCCCAACGGTGTCCCCAGTCCCACCTGTGGTCTCTTCAGCCCTGACTTCTGCCTCCAGTTCCAGAGTGAGCCGAGTGACTTCCTTGCCTGGAGGGGTCCGGGCCCGCCGGCCCTTGCCCTTCCGAGAGGAGTCACATTTGAGGTGGATGAAGGTGACCTGGCAGTCAGAGCAGGGGGCGCCACCTAGGGAAGAGGCCTAGTCAACCTCAGGGGTACCCCCTGGAGACAGTGTTCTCATTCCTGGCTTTTATTTTTCCATCCCAACCCAGACAGATCTGACCAGATCTTTGTCCTTTTAGTCTAGGATAGTAATTAGTTTGTGGGAAACATCCTAGGACTTCCTTGGACCCTACGCCTGCAACCACTTCTTCCCCTGCTCTGTCCAGAATTCAGGGTGTCAGCGGGTTTTTGGAGCTCTCACTAAGCTGAGGAGTTGAGGGATGGGAAGGGTTTGGTGGCCAGATAGCCCACTGGAGTGGGGTCCCCAGTCCAGACCTGGCCCCATGATTCTGCTGGTCTCTTCTGTTTTGCCTTTGTTTCGCAGGTGCAAATGGCACTTGGCGTCTTTGATCTTGAAGGAAGCCCGCTGTTTAACCGTCAGCACTGCAGCCTCTAGAGGGATGGCAGAAGCTCAGCACAGCCTGGGGGCCCCGTGAGGGTGGGGGCCGCTATAGAGGGTTTTGGGAAGCTGGGGCTGGGCTCTTGGCTGGAGGAGAGGGGTATGAAAGCCAAGAGCATCAGATGTCAAGGGCAGAGGGAGCAAGGCAGCAGGGCTGGACAAATACAGAGTAAAGAAGGGGATCCAGGAAAAAGTAAGGCCAGGAGGATTAATAAGGAAGGGAAATTGGGGTTAATAAGCCAGAGAGTAGCTTGAGACAAAGCATCCTGGCTGGTGCTCACCATGGCAGTGGTTGGAGTTCGTGCTGTTCCCGGCATGGCTAGCTCGGGCTGGAGCAGCCCTGGGGCTGGGGATGCCACAGCTCACGGTGAAGCCATTCTCAGACTCTGAGGGAAGGGGGCTGTCACCGCTCTGACCTGCCCCCTACCCCTCACTGGCTGACGGAACCCAAGGCGAGCAGAGGAGCTGCCTAAATAGCCAGTCTTCCTTCCTGCCAGCCCTCCAGCAACCTCCTCTACGTACCTGGCAAAAACCGGGCCCGGGACGGGCAGGTCAGGGCACAGGTGTCCTTCTTCCCAGACCGGTTGCAGCTGAGCATGGCTTTTGAGGCACCAGGACTACTCTGACACTTCACTGGCTCTAGGAAGGGGAGAGAAACCTGAGGAAGAGAGGCTCTTCCTCTCCTACCCGCTCTAGCCTGTCAGTCAGGTGTGTAATTGGAGGAAGAGAATGAGCTACATGCAGAATTGCAGTTGTATATGGAAAGGGACGAAGGAGTTATTTATGGGGAACTCCATGTCTCAAACGGCTACATTCTCCATCCCCTACTCCTTCATACCCTAACTCCATGATTTCCAGGACCCCAGCGACCCCCTACCCTGAAACTGCAGTGCAAGCTTCCGCCAGCAGAGGGCGCCGCCCACCTGTGCAGTCTTTCCCGTTCCAGTGCAGCCGGCCCTGGCCTGCTGGGCAGGTACACTGGTAGCTGCCAGGAGTGTTGACGCAGCCAAAGCGGCAGCCTCCCCGGTTGATGCTGCACTCATCCACATCTGGGGGAAGGAGGCGGGAGACACAGACAAACAATGGAGGGAGCAGGAGCCAGGACGTGGCCAGTGAGTGGGGGGCCTCTGGTTAGAGTTCCAGGTACCCTAAGATGATTCCCAGTCCGAGAAGAGTTCAAACCTAGGACCTTCTTCCCTGGTCTCTGTTCTCAGTCCAAAGGATTGAGAAGGGGCCAAGCTAACAAAGTTTTTAAAGCTTTCCATGCCTACCTATGGAGAAGGCAATGGCACCCCACTCCAGTACTCTTGCCTGGAAAATCCTGTGGATGGAGGAGCCTGGTAGGCTCCAGTCCATGGGGTTGCTAAGAGTCGGGCATGACTGAGTGACTTCACTTTCACTTTTCACTTTCATGCATTGGAGAAGGAAATGGCAACCCACTCCAGTGTTCTTGCCTGGAGAATCCCAGAGACAGAGGATCCTAGTGGGCTGCTGTCTATGGGGTCGCACAGAGTCGGACACAACTGAAGCGACTTAGCAGCAGCAGTAGCATGCCTGCCTAGCAGGGGGGCTAAGGATGGGAGTCAAGGGACAGTGATGGGGATGGGAGATAGAAATTTTGGAAACAGGATGCTGTTCCCTGATACCCCAATGTCTCCACTGTCTTCATTTCTCCCATTTCCTCATGATGGATGTAGGCATGGCACATGCACCTGGGTACCGCCCACAGATGCAAGCCACCTCGGGTGTGTTCAGCTGAAAGGCGAGGAGGTGAGGGGCTGAGGGTCAAAGGTGCCAGCTTACCCCCCACAGTGGGTGATGCCATACAGGAGGTAGCCATGACGGCAGAGGCACTGGAAGCTCCCTGGAGTGTTCACACAGATGTGGTCACAGGTCCGATCAAAGGAACACTCATCTATATCTGGAAGAGCAAGGTTTCAGGCCACTGTATCTGTCTTGGGGCCACTTGACCCTGTGATTCCTACTCAGGGGAAGGGCCCCAGGGAGGGGCCTTGGCTCTCTCCCTCAAACTGAAGAGTTCCTACCTCTGGCCCAGCCCTAAGATCAGTGACTCAGCAATGCCTACCCACCCCACTAGGCCCCTCCACTTGGAGCCTTTGAAGTCAGGAACTTTGAGATCTGTGCCTGCGGATTAGGGCCGCCATGTGTGGTTAGGCTGGTCAGATCCTGCCAAGGATGTGAACTGGGGTGAAATCCACTCTCCTTCCTTGTCGAGCCATGTGCCCCAGAAGGGCTGGTTTGCCAAGAGGAAGGAGCATGTTTGCTAGGTCACAGCATGACACTGCCTATGGAAACTCCCCACAGTGTCCTTTGAGCTTCTCAGACTCTGGCCCTCTGGCCTCTTTGAAGCCCTCCTACTCTAGAAACTCTCCAGAGGCTTCTCCCTTGGCCCAGGTCTGCTCACCCTGGCAGTTCCTCTCGTTGATGAGAAGCTTATAGCCCTTCTTGCAGCTGCATTCGAAGCTGCCCACTGTGTTGCGGCAAATGTGGTCACAGCCCCCGTTGTTCAAGCGGCACTCATCTATGTCTGGGGAAGCAGGACAAAACAGAACCAAAGGTAATACTGAAGGCTAGGGACAAATGAGGAGACAAGACCCTCCCTCCCTCACAGAGACGGGAACATCAAGGAGAGCCCTGGGTCTGCCTCTGCTGACTCTTTTTTTCTCTCCCATCTCTGTTTCTTCCCTTTTCAGGATATCTGTGGCCATTAGTAACACCTTGTTTCTTGGGCCTGAGTCCTCTTAGAACAGGAGAGATGGGAACCAGTGTCAGACCCTCAGGGAGTGGCCTAGAAATAGGTGGGCATCTGACCTACAGGGCTAATCTCTGTCCCTCATTCTGCCACTGATGGCCCCTCTCCAAAAAAGTTAGTGGACAGGATTTATCCCTTCACTCCCCCCGACCCCTGCCTGTCGTAAGAGCCTTTGGGGGTGGGGTCGGCAAAGAGGTGGAGACCCAAAGGGGCAGCACATCAGAGAGGAGGAGCTGGAAGAGAGGCCAGGCGGGAGGACCTCCAGGAAAGCCAGTGAGGCTGGGGAGCTGCTGGGGGAGGGTGGGGGCCAGGCAGGGGGCTGGACTGGGGAGGTCTGGAGAGACTCAGGCCCGAGGCAGCTTTCAGCACTGGCAAGGGAAGGGAAGGAGGGGGCGCTTGAGTGGCTTCCTTCCTGAGGTCAAGTTCCCCAAGCTGGTGGCAGACAGGACCCAGGCTACTCACCCTGACTTGGGGGAGGGAGCAGAGAGGGCAGTCTTGCACTTTACTCTCAGCATACCTGTCAGCAGTCCTTCCTAGCAGCAAACTTCTCAACTCTGGCTGTCTGACCTGCTGCCCCAGCCACATACGCCCCTGCCCCAGCCCAGCCCCAACCTCCTCCCTGGTCTGTTTGCCATCTGCTGGGCCGAGAGGCACAAAGAGCACGCCAGGCCTTGCTCTAGTCCCTCCACCTTGTGACCGAGGGACACAGACCTGATGTGTATTTTCAGTAGGGCCACCCTCCCGTTTTCCTCCCCTGTTGCGCCTTTCCTCTAAAGCGAGCTCATCAAAAGGAGAGGGAAATAGAATGGACAGTGTGGGAAATTCTATCATAATAGTAGCTAACACATTGTTACTATTTGCCAGGCACTGTCCTAAGACTTTACATATAGTTGATAGTTGATATGTAACTTGGTTAATCCTTGTAGCATTTCCGTGAGGCACTGAACCTTTACTGTGGTGAAACTGAGGCACAGAGATACTAAAGAACTAGCCCAGGGTCACAGAGCTAATAAGAGGCCGAGCTGGAATCTGGACCCAGGGAGCCAGGCTCTAATGTCAGTACTCCTACCTGCTCCCCTACTCTCCCTCTGATCAGGAGAGCCTTTCCACAGGGAAGGTCTGGGGACTGTGGGCTAAGAAGGAACACACTTGTGACCTTGTGCATACATAATCAGGGCGCAAACACCCTTCTAGACTCAGGAACAAACGTGAACGGCATGTTCATTAACCAAGAGGGTTAGGGACCCACAGGGAGAATAGGAATGAGAGGAAGGAAAACAAAGCGGGGCAGGGGCACTAAGGAACTGGCTGGACTTTGGTGCACCTTGGACTGAGATGGGGAAGGTGGACAGGAGACAAGCCTTCGTCACAGCCTCAGTTCTTTAGAGTCAGGATAACTTGCGGGGGTTGAGGAGGTCCCACAATGAGGCAGCCTGTCTCTGGTCGCAGTCTTAGCTCCTTATCTTTACACTCCTGTCCTCTGAAAACCCTTACCTTTGCAGGTCTTCCTGTCTGGCTGCAGCATGAAGCCCACAGGGCAGCTGCAGTGGACACCCGTCGCTGCATCGTGGCACTTGCTGTCGCAGCCCCCGTTGTTGACAGCACAAGTCTCTGTTTAGGAGGGAGTTGGGGGATGGTCACCTGGCTATCGGCGTGGAGGAGTCCCAGAGGAGGGGCGCAGAGGCCCAAGAGGAGGCCCCGGCTGCCTCCCTGTGCTGCGGAAGGAGCATCAAGTGGAGGCTCCCAGCCCCCTTCCTCCCATCGCTCCCAGCCCCCAGCCCCTCACAAGTGCAGCCAAGCAGTCCACTTCCCTGCCCCCTACTTGATTGAAACAAGGTGGACAGCGGTGAGGCAGGTACAAGCCAGAGCTGTCAGGCAGGAATGTGCTGAGGGCGGAGGAGGCGGAGAGGGGAGGGTGCAGGGAGGGAAAGCTACATAAGGGTGGTGCTCACTGCCAGGGAGCAAACAGGAAGGGGCTATAGGAGTTTCCTCCTCTTTGCCCCCACTGTCTCGTTGGCGGGTGGGGTCACGGTGGGACAGAGTTGAAGAGAGTGAGCCTGGTGATTCCTAAGACAGCTGAGAGATGACCATCAATTCATCTTCCCCTTCCTCTCTGCTCAGCTAGCTTAAGAAAGATCCCAGAGGAGATAGCTCCTACTCCATCATTCCCCAGCCCCTTCCTGGCTACCTCCAACTCCTCCCGAGTCCTCTTAGTTCCAGATAGAGATAAGCTGGCTGTTGTTATTTTACTTTCCTAATGGGGAGATACTGTCTAGGCAAGGGGAAGGGGCAAAAGGAGAAGAAGCCAGAGGGGAAGGAAGGACATAAGAAAGTATGTGAGAGTTAGAGAACCTCAGAGCCTCTCTTCTGTTCTTCCCCTCTTGACTGAAGCTTTCCCTTTGCTGAGAGGTTGGAGTTGGGGGGAATATAGATGGGCCACACTTCCTATTTTCTGAATTAAGGGCAGGAGAAAAATAAGTTTAAACTGCAGCTCAGGAGAGTGAGATGAGCCCAGGAAAAAAAAAAAAAAACCATCAGCTCAAAAAGTGCAAGGCCCTGACACAGGGGCTGTGAGGGAGGTGTGGGCCATCCTCTGGGGTTGGGGGCGGGCTTAGAATTCTCCCATTAGAGAGATAAGAGGCTTCTGCTGTGGAAGAGAGGAGAGAGGATCTCAGAATCAAGAGAACTGAGTGAGGAAAGCACTGGAGAGCGCTGTCATTTCGAATCTCTGACTCAGGAAACTCAGGCCCAACCCACGTCACTGAGGAGAAGAGCAAAGCAAGGGCTCAGAAAAAGCCCACCTCTATCCCTGGTGGTAGATGCCCTGGTCCCAGTGGGATCTCCTGTGTGCCACTCCCACCTTAGTCTCCTTAGGTTTCCAAGACCATGGGAGGAACCTGGGAGGGAACCCTGACTTCAGGTTCCAAGACCAGCCACCCCTACAAGAGTGTTCTTAGCATTAAAGCCCTCTAAACCCTGGAGCAGAGAGAGGGGAACAGAGATCCTGCACCAAGTCTAGTCAATTCTGGGGGTCCCCAGTGGGGAGCAGATCATCCCAGGCTGGACCAGGTACCTACCCACCACCCCAGGGTAGAGCTCTCCAGAGTGGCCTCTCTGGCTGCCTCAAACCTTTGCTCCTCAGGTCATGCATCAAAATCATGGTTTAATCTGTGCTTGTTCTGTGTCAGGCACTTAGTAGACGCTCTAGAGCGCTATCTCCATCATCGCAGGAACACTAAGAGAGGACACTCATTCTCCCTCTTTCATAGAAAGCTGAGGACCAGAGAGGAAAGGAGCTTGCTTAAGGAGGCACACTTAGAAGGTGGCAGAGCCAGGACTCAAGCGCTGTCTGAACTCAGATGTCGTGCACTGAACCGTTATGGTGGGAGAGAAGGACGAGAGGTGCTGGGTCTGTGAGCTAACACGGGTAAGAACCCAAGAACGAGACCCTAAGGAGGGGATGGCGCCTAACGCTATCCCACCCTGATCTCAGGTGGCACTGTGGGCATGCTGGCTACGTGGAGCTGGCGCAGTCTTCTTGTGTAGAAGGAGGGTGGGGGCAGATAGTTGGGAAGTGGGGAGGTGTTAGAAGCTGGGTGAGAGGAAGGAGAGGAGAGTGACTGCATTACAGAAAGGAAACCAACACGAAGGCTTCTGGGCCAGCTCCTGGGGACCCAGGTTTCCTGTCACTCGATGGGCCCAGCGCTCAGGCTGCCGGGGAGCCCAGTCAGGCTGGGCCCAGTGGGCATGCGGTTAGTGGGAGCCCCAGCGGGTTAGCCCTTCCCCTAGCAAGCCAGTGAGAGCAAGCGGAGAGAGCAAACATATTTACCATTAGAAACGGCCTGAGGGGGGACGTGCTGCTCTAGCCGCCTTTCCCCTGTTTGACATTGTAAAAAAGCTGTTTAGATGCTGGGTGGAGCTACTGTGGCCCTCTGCGCCCCAACCCCCTCCCACCCTCCTCCTCCTCCCTGCAGGCCCAAACCACTGGCCCCGAATGATGAGTTCTGAGACTCCTACACTTCATTCCCCAGCCTCGCCCTGCCTGGTACCCTCAAAGAAGCCAGGCTCCCACCAAGCAACTGGTGGGAAACGAAGTCTCGGGGAGGGGGCAGTCATGGTCCCAGTACTACACAGCATGCCAGAGGCAGAGCTGGGATGCAACCTCAAATCTTACAAGCTGCCGAATCCCAAATCCCAGAGGGCGCCCACCCTTACTGCTAAACTACTGCCCTCTCAGTCTCCCCACTAAATCTGAACATCCCGATGGCCTCAAATGATGGCATTTCCTCCTACCAGGGCTGGGGAGAAAAATGAGATACAGGTCAAGGTAAAATAAGTTCTTCTGGAGAAGAGGGAGAGGAACTTGAAAAAGACATAGAACCTTAGAACAGCCTCACTTGCTCTCTTCTGCCTCACTTGGCCATGGCCCAGAGGGTGGATGGGTCTTGCATTATAGCAGAGCTCAAGCTTAATGGGAGTATATTCAAAGCAGCCATGCCCGGGACTATCTAAACAGAACATCAGAGAGGGACCGGCCTCCCATCCACGGCCCTGTCGTGACACATGCAGCTTTTTGGGGGGCTGCATGCAGTTTCTTCTGGGAGTTTCTAAGGGTGTATAAGTGTGTCCAGGGCATCGCAGGAGGTTTGAAAGCAGAAGGATTAGACTTAGGAGGGAAAAAATGAATGGAGCTGGAACAAACCAGCCTCAAGAAGGCAACATGAGGACCTGAAAATGTTCCAAGATTTAAGAGAGTTAGTTTAGAGGGAAACATGTAGCAAGAGAGAGTTTAAGGAACTTTGGAACTATGTGTGCAAGTCTCTGGAGCAGGTACCTGAGGGAGGCCTTGAAGAGCCCCACCTGCTCAGTCCTTGTGTCTGGGGGAAAGGAGTGCTCTCTGCAGAGACAGAGGGGTTTCTAGAGTGAGTTGGAAGACAGTCTGGTTCTGAAACAGAATGTCTTGTCTCTGATAAACACACCAAATGACTGTGTTCACACCTTCCCATCCCTAGCATGTTGCAGCCCATGAGATGAATGGCCATTCATAAACACCCATGCCCACAGGACAAGCTTGCCTCTGCCCGGCCCAAGACACAGCCTTTCCCCTGCCCAGGCTCTCTACTTTCATTTCCACTTTTCCAAGGGGACACCTTGTCCCATCATCTTTCTCAGCATTCTGTAAGCACATAGTAATTGGCCTTCACACACACACACAAAAACCCATGAAGATTTAGGGAATTAGGAATCAAAGAACTGAACTCATCTATGGACCTAAAGATATGTGAGGTAAGGCCTAGGAATTCAGGAAAAGGGCTCCAGGTATTAAGAAGACCAAGTCAGGGTGAGAGGGTGGGATTCTAAAGTTGGAGAAGAAATGGGAGGACCCCAGGCTGAGCTCCACTGGAATCTGGATGAGAGAGGAGAACATGGGGGTCTAGCGGGGAGGACTGGAAAGGAGATTTGTAGGAGGAGAGCAAGGAGAGACAGAAGAAAGAGGAAGATACTGGAGCCAGGCAACCCCACTCATCTTGTCCCAGGAAAGGGCACTCTGTCCCACCCTTGAGTGTGGACAGTGGGCTGTGACAGCTCGCATCTCACCACACTACTCAACTAGGGCCTCTGGTCAGGCTTAATTCACCGACTGCCCCATCTTTTCTCCCCCTTCTCGACCACAGCCTGGGGTCAGCAAGCACCTCAGCTGATAGTTCCCAACCTGTCAACACTTCATCCTGCATTAAGAGGACGGCGAGGCTCCTGGGGGGCGGGGGTGGGGGGCGGCGTGGAGAACCAAGGGGTGGGGAGAGGAGGAAGGTTGGGTGAGCCCTTCACTCTCACTAGACCTGCCACTGTCTGGGGGTTCAGCCCACTCCCCATTGCTCCTGTACTCAGCACCTAAACCCCACCTCGGTGCTCCCCCGTCCCCTGGTTCCCCAGGACCATCACCCCCGCCCCCATTGCAAGTGGACTGAGTTCTCCACTGGCTTCACCCACCGATGCACGTCTTTCCATCGGTGTGGAGCACAAACTTGACGTGGCAGCCGCACCGGGGACCCTGCTCCGTGTCATCGCACGTGTGCTGGCAGCCACCGTTGCCATAGTTGCACGTCACTGTGCAGAGAGGTCAGGAGGCCTGTCAGCTTGGCTCCCCCGGGCACTCCGGCTCTCTGTAACGCAGAAACTGGCCCTCGAAGCTAGCTGCCTCTCCCGTGCGCCCGTCTCTTCCCACTCCTGCTGCCGAGGCCCCCCGCCCCTCCTGCCCCACTGCCATCTCAGTCATCTCACATTTACAGTCCCGTTGGTTCTTGGTGAGCTCGAAGCCAGGGCGGCATTCACAGGCAATACCCCCTTTGGGTGTCTCCCGGCAGATGTGAGCACAGCCATGGTTCTTGTTCATGCAGTTCATTCCTTCTAAAAGGGAAGAGGAGGGCGTGGTGAATGTGCTGTGCTCCTGGGCACCTAGAGGAAGAAAGACTCGGGAACTGGGACAGTTTCACGGAGGCTGCAGCACAGAGACTGACTCTGCCCCTCACAAGGCCCCCTGTCCTGGCCACGGAGCCGGTGCTAATGAGCAGAGCTCATAGCTATTCTGAATGATATATCCAGGACCCCTAAACTCTACATGATCACCCTCTCCTTCAAGCAACTAAAAAATAGTGTCTAATAGTTGCCCAGCACTGTGCTTATACTGGGTAGATATAGGAGGGACCCAGAAATATATAAGACATGATCTCTTTTCTCAAAGAATTTACAATCAAACTGGGAAGAAGGTAACATTTATCATGTGAGTGAGGAGTAATTGGCATGGGTCATTATTATACATTTTATTCAACAAATATTTATTAAGCTCCTACTATAAGCAGGGCAGTATATTAGGTTTTGGGGATACAAAGATGAATTAGGCTTAGTCTTTGCCCTTGGGGGTGGGCAGGGGTGTGAGGGTGAGGGTGCAGTCACAGAAACACAATACGTGCCCCCATATTCCTGCCTGATGCTCCAGTCCAGCCCAAGACTTGAGGCATGGGCAAGGACAGGTGACCTCAGTTTAGGGTTCAGCCATCTGTCGGGCTTGGCAAAAAAGTTCATTCGGGTCTTTCTGTACCATCTTATGGAAAAGCCCAAGTGAACTTTCTGGTCAATGCTCTACAGTGAGGAGCAAACCCACCTTATATCTGGACACAGAGGATGTCCCAGGGTAGCCTCTATCCCACTGTGACCCCCAGCCCCAGATGAATTCTCCCAGACTTCACTCTAACCCAGAGTATCTGTCCACAGAACCCTCAGGATATGACTGGGTTCAGGGACAAAAGGAGCAGCGGAGGGTAGACCTGGGGGGACTGAGGGGAGGGCTCCTGAGCAGACGGAGAGAGAAGCACAGGTGTTCAAGGCCCCGGCCAGAGGCTGACCTTCCGGCCGCTGGATGCAGGTGTGCTGGTTGTCGCTGAGGAAGAAGCCCTCCCGGCAGTGGCACTCGTAGCTGCCCATCATGTTGACACAGCTTTGCTGACAGCCGCCGTTGCCCTCGGCACACTCGTCCACATCTGCGCGGGACAGGCCGGTGGTGAAGTGGGCGCAGCTGGGCCTTCCCTGAAACCCAGCACCCAGCAGGAAGCCAGGTAGTTCTCACATCCCACACCCTCAGGGGGCGGCGAGTGGGGAGAGGACATGCGAGAATGGCTCACTCAGGGGAAGACGTGCCTCTCTTTCCCTCACCTGTTGAAACGGGGTCTGAAGGCAGAGGAGATCAGGAAGGAGGCAGAGCGAGAGGAGCAGAGATGAAGACAAGGATGGAGGTTGGTCAGGGGCAAGACCTGTGAGCAGCTGGTTGTGACGAGCAGCCAGGGACTCAGGGCTCTGTGTGTGGGGAGAGCTCTGGCAACGGTGCTGAGGTTGGAGGGGGCAGGTGAGGAAAAGTAGTGGGCCTCAACTCGCTGCGGGGCAGGGGCCATTTCTCTGGAGGGACCATGGCCCTGTCCTTCCTCCCCTTCTCCCATGCCTGGGCTTGCTGCCACATTCCCTAGCCTTTCTCCTATTTTGGTTTAACAAAACAAAGTCTGGTAGCTTGGCGGAGAGGGATGGGGAAAGAGCTGCCAGGCCACACCCTAATTAGCAACCCCAAATCACCATCCCCAGGCTCATCCCGGGGTTCCCGTTGCAGTGCCCTGACTCCATCTCATGCGCCTTACTACCCTCCCAAGTTCATAGTCCTTCTCCATTTTCCTTGGTGCAGGAGGCATCGGAGAGGGACCCAAATGGGCCAGTCTAGCTCCAAAGGGATCCGACTCCTTAAGGCCTTCTCTTCCCCTCCTCTCTGCTGAGTCCTGAGACCCTGTCCTTCACTCTTTGGCCAACGGCAGAGGGGCCCAGGCCTAGCAGACTCCTGACTGAGGAGTGCGCCTGGAGGAAAAGCCAAGGAGATGTCCTTGGTTTTGCCTTGTTCCCGTCCCATCTCCTACGCCCCTGACTTCTCCCCATCCTTGTCTTCCTACTCTTACCCTGTCCTACATTCCATCCTTCTGTTTGCTCCCTTCTAGTCCAACCTGGTGATTTTGTGACTCTAGCCAAGTTCTTTCCTACAATTTGTGGTGGAGAAACTGAGACCCAGGGCATGGATGACTTATACAGGATTCCCCTAAAAGCTAAAGGCTAATAAGACTCGGAACCCTAACCCTAAGGTTAGGGAAGCATCATCATCGATGACATTCCTCCTGTTTTCTGAGCACTTACCAATGTCCTAAGGATGGTACAGGGCTCTTTACACACATTGTGTCATCACACTGCAGCCCTTTGGGTGGTTATTACCTTCCCTGTTGCCCAAGCCTGCACGGCGAGTAAGCAGCAGAGCCAGGATCTGCCTGGAGCCAAACCACCTTCCTACCATGCTCCACCCGCTGTGACTCAGCCACTATTGTCATCTGCTGGCCCTTCCCCTGAGAACACTTTCTAGCAGCATCTCTTTAATATTTTTCATTCAGAAGGATTTTTTTCATCCTCAGCATCTTGTCTCAAAGGGGAGGCTGACCTTGTTTTCTATTTTGTGGGAATGTAGCTTCTTGTTTACTTTTCCTCTCTGTGCCTAAGAATGGGAAATGCTGAAAACATCTCCTTCTCCACAAGACATCCCCTGCCCACATCCCTTCACCCCTCGCTCACCCAGACAGTTGTGTCCATCATGTGCCAGGTGGAATCCATCATAGCAGGTGCATCGGTAATTGCCAGGGATGTTGACACAGTCGTGCACACAACCTGCATTATCCTCCCGTTCGCACTCATCCACATCTGTGGGCAAACAGTTGAGGCAGCTGGACCCACCTGCATGCCCCTGACCGTCCACCCCTGGGCTCAGCTTTATGGTGGTTTTTCAAAAAATGTAAAACCTATGTGTATGTGTGTGTGCTTGTGTGTATCTCTGTTTCCATAGTTACTCTCATAGCCTATAAACCATTTTGCATTTAGCTATTTTCATCTAAACTTCAGTCATAAACATTTTTACCCTCCATCAGATCTTTCCAATTATCACTGTACATGGTTGCAAAATATTCCATTATGTTGCTACATCATAATTTATTAATCCCTTTTTTCTATTGTTAGATTCCTTCCATTTATTTTTCTCTCATAAATGCATCAAAAACATCTTCTCTCATATATTGTTTCTTTGAATTTCCTTTAAATAAGTTCCTAAATATGAAATTCCTGAGTTGGAGGGTATAAATGACTTCAAGATTCCTACTAGGTATGACAAAATCACTTTTCAATTTATAATGTTACCGGGAATTAATGAGTATACCTTGTCTGTTGAAGTCTTAACCAACACAGAAGGTCATAAATTTAAAATAACATCTCAAGACTGCTTTAATTTGCATTGCTTTAATTATGAGATGTGTTTGTTTATAGTATGAATTTGCCCTAGGGTAAATTGTCTGTTCTCATTCTTTTTGGGCATGGTGTAAGGGTCTAAAGACAGAGGTTCCAATAGCAGGGAACCTGAGGCCTTAGTCCCATGATCCTGATCCCCTCACCCAGTCAGGTTGTATGGCTGTGAACTGTTCCCACCCGGGCCTAAGCGTGTATATATGGTGTCTTTGTGCAAATTAGAAAACGATATCCTGTCTGGGAAGGAGCTGCTTTCCTCTAGTCCCGTCCCCATGCCAGCAGGGAGTGCAGGGCTTCGTGCACAGCGTGACCAGCTAAGAGCGGGGGCACGGTCTCCCCCTCTGGCAGCTCTCCCTTCTCCAGGTGCCCTCCCAGCCTCACCTTTGCAGTGTTTACCATCCCCCGTGTAGCCAGACTTGCAGATGCACTTGTACGACCGTGGGGTGTTCTGGCAGATGGCGTCGATGTGGCAATTGTCGGTCCCTTCCACACACTCGTCCACATCTGGCAGGGGCAGAAGGGACATGTGAGACCCTCTCTTGGTGCCTCCCAAGGGGTGTCTTGAAGGTGGTTCCTCGGGGCAAAATCCCCGCTGCTCTACAATAGACAGCAACCCCTCCAGAAGCAGGTGGCCTCCCACACCTCTCTGATTTCAGAGTGGGCTGACCCTGTAATTTCAGGAATTCAGAAAGAACCCCCACTCCCCTCAAAAATACTTAATCCACAATGACAGCTGAAATTCCATCATTTGAAACACTCCTCTTTGACTTAAAAACAAACAAAAAACCCTTGGACTGGGTAGGTAGCACACTTAACTTGATTAGAAACTTTCAACCTAGGGTGAATTAGTTTACCTTTCTGAGGAGCAGGCTTAGAGGGAGGGGAAGAGAACAGCATGAGGACAGTGGCCTCTGGGCAAGTGGCAGTGTCCAGTGACTGCTGGTAATTAAAGGAGGAAGAAAGGGAGACGGAGCATCTGAGGAATCTTCCTCTGCCTCACAGTTCTGTTTGAGACCAGGCCTGCTCCCACTTGCCCACCATGGCGCCAAGAATCTTTAAAGGAAAGAAGCTCCATCCCGGAAGATTTGCCGAGGCCCCTGTGCTGTCAACAGCGGAGGAACTAGGAGCTGGCAGGGGCTGGCACCAGCAACCCAAAGCCTGATAAGTGCAGTCTTTGCAGCTCTCCAGCCGAGTCATCCAGGCTCATCCATCCCGCCACCCTGAGTGCTTTCATCTAACCCCAGGTGCACCTTGCTCTGACACAAGGTGCTACTCACAGAGCTACGCTGAAGAAGGGGCCACCCAAGACCTGGCAGAAAAAGACGATGTTCAGAAAGGACACAGGAAAGAGAATAATTTATCACCTTTGGGCAAAAGACTGCAGCTTCTGGGGCAATGTTATGATACCCATAAAGCTGAACTGAAATAGGGGAAAAGGTTTGTTTCAGCTGAAATGCTTTATAACTAAAGGCTGTGGCAGTTCAGAGATGACTCAGCCCAGCCAAGAGGAGAAACACATGAGGAACATGAAGCAGGATATGTTTGAGTGCCGCAAGGGCATTAGAATAAGGAAAGGGGGTCCTCAACCATGGCTGCATATCAGACTCAACCCACTAGGAGATGCCCAAGTGCCACCTCCAGAAATGCTGGTCAGCTGGTCTGGGCTGAAACGTGGTCGTCAGTAGACTTCTAAAGCTATCCAGGTGAGTCCAATATGCAGCCAGGCTTGGGAATCTCCACTACAGAGAAGATCAGAAGAGGAAGAGACCACTTCCAGCTGTGAACTGGGAAAACCCAGGATAGTGTAGCAACCTGCAAGAAAAGAATTTTTTTTTTCTTTTACTTGCGGAAAATGATCATAACTTCCGAGTGTGATCTGTGGGCCACAGAATTGCTTAGCTTTTGTTAAAATGCAGATTCTCAGGCTCGATTGCTGACCTACTGAATCTAAATCCTTAAGGTACTTGATATATTTTTTTACTGAATGAATGAATGGACCAGTAATTGCTCCAATATATAGACACCCATGAGTCCTAGCTTGAAACAGTTATCTGTTCTTTTATTTCAAGTACTTCAGGGGCAGGACTGAGGCTTCCTAGGGCTAAGAAGAGAACTTAAATTTGGAAGAGTGTTCTCAAACACCTGCCTCAAGTCTTCTGGGCTTCTGTTCAGCTCTGTACTCTATCCTCCAACTCTCTTTGACCCCTCTGCACAGCCCACCATGCCCAGTGATTTAACTGCTGTAATTCATTTATTTATTCTTCACCTCCCTCAGGCTCTGCAGTGATGGTGTCTGCCTGCTGGTCCACCCTAGGAAGTTACCCCAAAGTGAATGGATGGAGAGGAGTGGGGTACAGGATTCTAGTTCATGGGAGAGAGCAAGAGAGACCTCTGTAGACAGTAAGAGGCTGCATGGAGAATCAGTCTGTCCAACTGATGAAGACAAAGTGGTACTAAGAAACACCCTATCATAGAAAGAGCCTAAATTCTGGAATTAGTTCAGTCCCAAATTCAAATTCACCTCTGCCACTTAATAGGGTTTTCCGATTCTCTTGTTTCTTCATCTTTAATGTAGGGCTGCCTTCTCATGAGAGGCTGTGAACAGTTGATGAGATAATTTGTATAAAGTACCTAATAAAGTATTTAGTAAATATTAGGTTCCTAATACATGGAAGCTTGAGATGATAAGTATAAAATCATTGGTTCAGACAATAGGTGCTCTAAGACTCTGCTGTCTTAGATCATAGCCACTAGGTACATGTGAGTATTTTAAATTTAAATTAATGTAAAGTTTGGGCCCAGGCCAAATGTTCAATAGCTGTATGTGGCTAAAGGCTACCCTAGTGGACAGCACAGGTATGGAATGTTTCCAACAGCACAGGAGGTTCTATTGGAACCTTATTCAGCTCTAGGAGTTCTGAATGAGAAATACCCTGGCCCTAGTGAGTTTGAGTGAACTCCAGGAGTTGGTGATGGACAGGGAGGCCTGGTTTGCTGCAATTCATGGGGTCTCAAAGAGTTGGACTAGACTGAGCAACTGAACTGAACTAGGTCAAAAAAACTCTTTGGAGTGGGACTCAAGTTTGAGTTTTGGAAGCTGGGTATGTGTTAGAAGGGGAAAGGAAATTTCAAGTGTAGTTAGATGCATAAAGAAAGACAAGACACTCTGAGGTCCAAGTCCTTATTCTCTGTCCCCACATTTATTTGCACGTGCCCCCATGGTGGGGAAAATATCTTTTAACAACTAATTCTAATCTTGAAATGGAATCCAAAGTTTGAGATGTTCTCATCAGGTCCCCTCTCTACTGTGGTAACTTGTGAATCTCAGAGGCAGGTGCAGAGCACAGGGCAATCCCAGTGACTAATAACCATCCTGTTATCCTGCTTTGAGCCCGCTTCCCCTCGTGTGCTTCTTCACCCCTTCCCCAGCAGCCAGCAGGGCACCTTGGAAACTCATTGGGAAGCTCCTCTTCTGGGGCCATCTTAGAGGCACCCGTCTCTGAATCATCTGGGGCTTTACAACAGTCCATATCAGCTCCTGGTTCTCTCTTCTGCTGCCGATCCAGTGCTCGTAGGTACTAGAGTGGGTCCCGATGCTGACTGCAGCAAACCCGGGCCTCCTGAAAGAGCCTTTAGACCCTTCGGGCAGCTGGGCTTTTCCTGCCGTCTCAACCACCCCCACCCATTCTCGGCTCATGATACTTGCCCTCTTCAACACCAAACCCTTCAATTCCTTTCTACACATTTGTACTTCTCATTTTTTGCATTTGAGATGCAGTCCTTTCTTTTTTCTTGTAGATGCACTGTTCCCAACTTTCCAAACCTAGCTCAAAAATTGTCTTCTCCAAAGCTCTTCCTAGTAAGCCCTATTCCCAGTGAGTCCCAGGTCTGAGGAGACTGGGTTTGTTTCAGCTCACTCATCTTGTGTGGCATGTTCAGCTCTCCTCACTTGACTGGTTACTGAGGAAGGGACCCTTCAACTATTTGGATGGAATCTTTTGCAGCAGAACAATCCTAAAACAGAGTTCTGAAGTAGGGCCCCAAATCATATCCAGTGTCTCCATTTGCCAGCCCATTCTTTCAAGGCTCCCTCCCCCGACATCTGCCCACTCACAACCTGTCCTGCAGCGATCCCTTCAGCACCCGTGGGCACAGTCTCATCTTAGTTCATCCTCTCAGGCTGCAGGTGTTTATGAGCTGGCCTGACAAACCAGGGGATCCAGGGGATGCTGTCGGGTGGGGATTGGTTTAGACCCGTGGCTGCACCCTGGGGTTCCCCCTTTAAAAATGTGGTCACTCTCTTAGACCAGCTGCATCAGGATCTCCAGGATGAGGCTGGACCACTGTCTGTCTTCCTTTCCCAACTCAGATAATGTGATAGACTATTTGCCCAAGCCGGCAAGAGACCAGGGGCAACAACACGACAAGAGTATTTGAGAAAAGGGGTTCTGGAGTGTGGCTGTGTCTGTTCAGATGCCAGCTGCGTGCATGTCTGTGTGGTCCTGGGCCAGCCTCTGAACTTAGCTGCTCCTTCCTCTGTAGATGGGAATAATGATACAGCATCTGGTTATGGGGCCACCAGGAACATCAAATGAGTTAATACCTGGCAAGTACTTAGTACCACAGTGCAGGCATACAATAGGTGCTCAGTAAAGGCTTGTTATTTTTATTCCTTCTCTCCAACCTTCCCCACAGTATCCTTTCTGAACCCCTGTCCTCTCCCCCAGTCCCCTTATCAAAGCCCCATTGGAGGCCTGGTGTGGGGAGATGAACATGTGATGGAACAGGCAATCTGGAGAGACATATCCTTGGGGGCATCTGCATCACCACCTGCTCTGCCTGTGCTGGTTTGGGAGCAGGGCGAAGCGGATGAGAGGCCAGTTGGGAAGCACAAAGCTGCCCTCCACAGTCCTTTGTGAAGGCAACTCTTTTGTGCCCTTATCCCAACTTCAGGCAACGGCCTGGCTCACAAACTGAATTAGGGGAGAGTGGCGGCTGCAGAGACACCATAGACGAGCCAAGACCTCCCTGTCTCACCGTTCCCCGCATGAATGCACAGGTCTGTAATGGCAGCAGCTTTTCCTAGCACCATCTGACATCTCTTCTGGATTTGCTTCAGCACCTAGCAGAGCACTCCATGCTGCTGCTGCTGCTGCTAAGTCACTTCATATATAGGGACTTAATATAGGGTAGTAACACCTCTTAGGTTCCATGTGTAAGGCACTTGATGTTTAAGCCTATGCTATACTACTACAAAGTTGCTTCATCGTGTCCAACTCTGTGGGACCCCATAGACGGCAGCCCACCAGGCTCCCCCGTCCCTGGGATTCTCCAGGCAAGAACACTGGAGTGGGTTGCCATTTCCTTCTCCAGTGAATGAAAGTGAAGTTGCTCAGTTATGTTCAACTCTTAGCGACCCCATGGACCGCAGCCTCCCAGGCTCCTCCATCTATGGAATTTTCCAGGCAAGAGTATTGGAGCACTCCATAAATTCTGATAAATGTAGGGAGGAGGGATGGGATGAGGCAGGGAATACGAGGGTTAGAGCAGACTAGAAAAGGTGAAGTATTATGACACGGGCAGCTCTAAGATTCCCTTCTGAGGATGGGAAAGTGTACCCTAAAAGACAAGCAGGAGGACCCCAAAGGAAACACTTTGTCTGCTTCAAAATTTTGCCCAGGTCCAGCTCTGGAATAACCACCACTGAAATGAGCAGGAATACAGGCTGCAGGTAAGCAGATGCCTCTAGGTAGAGCCTGCTCCACCTTTAGGTTACTACCGTGGTCCTTACTGTAGTCAGAGGGGCTGGGGGTAGTTGTGGACACATTTACTGGGCCCAGTGAGAAGGCCCAGAGCAGCTTGCCTGATGCCCTCAAGTGCTCACATGGCTGTGGCATCCTTCCTGCCCAGCCAGGATAGCCCCAGATGTGTGCGGGGTCTGCCTCATCCCTCTATTTTCCTCTCTGGAGATGCCTTCGAACCTCACCCATCACTGAGGACCCAGTGGAGGTGCCCCTGCTGGGAAGCCGCCTTTGACTGTGGTAGCCTTCTCTAATTTATCCTTTCTCTTCAGTTCAGTTGCTCAGTCATGTCTGACTCTTTGCGACCCCATGAATCGCAGCACGCCAGGCCTCCCTGTCCATCACCAACTCCCGGAGTTCACTCAGACTCACATCCGTTGAGTCAGTGATACCATCTAGCCATCTCATCCTCTGTCGTCCCCTTCTCCTCCTGTCCCCAATCCCTCCCAGCATCAGAGTCTTTTCCAATGAGTCAACTCTTCGCGTGAGGTGGCCAAAGTGCTGGTGTTTCACCTTTAGCATCATTCCTTCCAAAGAAATCCTAGGGCTGATTTCCTTCAGAATGGACTGGTTGGATCTCCTTGCAGTCCAAGGGACTCTCAAGAGTCTTCTCCAACACCACAGTTCAAAAGCATCAATTCTTTGGCGCTCAGCCTTCTTCACAGTCCAACTCTCACCTCCATACACGACCACAGGAAAAACCATAGCCTTGACTAGACGACCTTTGTTGGCAAAGTGATGTCTCTGCTTTTGAATATGCTATCTAGGTTGGTCATAACTTTCCTTCCAAGGAGTACTATCAGGTTCTTGCATCCTCTGACCAATTGCTGTCTTGTACAGGTACCTCCTATATGCAGCTGCTGCTGCTGCTAAGTCATTTCAGTGGTGTCCGACTCTATGTGACCCCATATACGGCAGCCCACCAGGCTCCCCCGTCCCTAGGATTCTCCAGGCAAGACTACTAGAGTGGGTTGCCATTGCCTTCTCCGTCTTATATGCTACCATATACCATTATTTAACTTTTGGTTTCTGTGTATTATCTTCCAAAGGAAGCTGTGAGCTCCCTGAGGCCATGGCTTCTGAATCTCTGAAACCTGTATTGCAGCTAGAACAGAGCTGAGCATATTCATGCAACAATTCAACAAACAGCATTTGCAACATGCCAAGAAGGCAATGGCACCCCACCCCAGTACTTTTGCCTGGAAAATCCCATGGACAGAGGAGCCTGGTAGGCTCCAGTCTATGGGGTCGCTAAGAGTCGGACACGACTGAGCGACTTCACTTTCATTTTTCACTTTCATGCATTGGAGAAGGAAATGGCAACCCACTCCAGTGTTCTTGCCTGGAGAATCCCAGGGACGGGGGAGCCTGGTGAGCTTCCGTCTATGGGGTCGCACAGAGTCGGACACGACTGAAGCGACGCAGCAGCAGCAGCAGCAGCAAGCACTGGTGCTAGGTGCTGGGGATTCAGCAGTGAACAAGACAAACTAATATACTGAAAGCACTTAGTAAATATTTGCTAAACAGATGTGTAGATGGATGGGTAGATGAATGGGTTGTGGGTGAGTGGATGAGGTCTATATTTTGGCATCTTTTCTATGTTTCCATAGAGAAAAAATTCATTTCTCTTCTCCTCTGTAACCCTACAACTGTTCTGGGTAGAAGACAATCCCAAGGAATTTAGTCCTAAGTTAAGGGTAGGGAGACAAACTCAGAGAAGGGAAGATACCCACTTTAAAGGCATCTATTTGGTTGTGCTGAGGTAAGAAGAGATAGGGACCGACAAATTTAAGATAGGATTTCTAGGGAATCCTACAGAATTCACAGGACCTCAGGGTTTTCAGATGTTACCTGGGGCTTCTCAAACATCTCTTCAGTGCATCCTTATTAGATGTTCCCTAGCCTCCGTGCTAACACCCAATGACAGGGTACCAGGGGCCACGGTCCCACTGCTACTCCTTGTCAGTTCTCTTACCCTCTCCTCTATGTTGCCTCCCACGTCCAAGTAACATTCAAAGCAGAGCGAGCCCAGCTGTCGCCCGTGATACCCTGACCTGTGACATGTGCACATCTGCTCCACCTCTAGGTTAGCTAGAGGAACTGGGCAAGCCTGGCTCCCCAGCTCTGGCTTATCAGGCCGTCTTCCCAACTTGGAACTGGGATGTGACCACAGCTGGAGCCTGGGTCCATCCTCAGACTGGACAAAGCCCAGGCAGGGGTGAGGAGGCCTGGAAAGAGCCGAGAAACCACACAGATGACCCCATGGGCAGAAAGGACAGAGCACTTTCTTCTTTTTAAAAAGTACACTTCCTTCTTATCCAAGCTTAGCCTGCTCAACTGAAGAGCCAGGAAAAGCAGTTGGTGCTTGGCAACTGGAGAGGTGCAGGCTGAGCCTCACAGTGTCCTACCTGATCACTAACCCAGCTCCTTGCTTATGTGAATATGCCCCCAAATGGACAAGAATTTTCTCCCTTTGAGTGTGGACTAAACCCACCACCCTGAGTCAGAGGTCTTTAGAGAACCGGTAGAGTAGAGGGAGTGGGAGTGGAGAGGAAAGGACAGAACACTGGAGAGGGAGTCAGGCAGCGTGCAGAGTCCCTGCTTCATGATGACCAGTCTTATCTCTTCACATTGATGTGGAAAATAACAAGATAAACGATGATGTCAGATGATGTTTAATTCCAGTAAAGGCCTTTCACTTAGGTCATTTCATGTGATCCTCAAACAGTCCTGTCTGCCACTGACTAGATGAGAAACAAGCCCAGAGATGATATCTTGGGGAAGAGAAAACAGCCAGTGTCAGAAAACCCAGGTTTTCTGGCCCCCAGTCTGGTGTTCTCTCACTGCACACGGCCTTTTATAAACACATGAGGGAGAGACGCATGCCTTAGCTGTCACTGTGGCCTCCCCTACTGCGCACTCCAACTTGGTTCAGCATGAAGCAAGCATCTACTACAGAACCACAGAATGGCCTACAACTGTTTCTAGGATGCTCCTGGGGGGAGTCGGCAGTAGGTGTGCAGGTCCTCTCGGCTTTGGGCACGGGGGCAGCCAGGAGGAGGGCAGGGCTGAGTGTGGGCAGGGAGGGCACTGGCTGCACCGTGGTGGGTGCAGACGGCGTTGCCGTGAGGAGGGGTGGGCGACACGGCCATGGGCAGGTGTCTCCTGCCCTTGGAGTCACTAGACTGGGCCAAGCAGCTGGTTAGAAACAAAAACAAACACCAGGGATACAGGTTCCTGCTGTTAACAGCTTCAGACCGCCAGAGGAAAACTCCAAATAAATATAATTAGAAACTTGTAAAAGCGTCCTCTCTGTAAACCTGCTCCCCAGGGTCTACACTTTAAGCACCCTGCTCCTTCCCGCCACCCCCCAAGCCCACATATCCTGACACCCCACCTTCTTCCAGGGACCCCCTCAGATCTGTTTCCTTGTTTTGGATCTCCTCCCCAGCTCAGCAGCTCCCACCCAGGTCTGTCCCCAGATGCAGACAGCCCCTGGCCCGGGGCTCTGAAACCCCAACCCCACACCTCTCCAGGGCCCTGGTTCCAGCCACAGGGAAAGCACAGGGAAGAGTGAGGGCCACAGTACCCTATTTCAGGGGCGTCCGTCCACCTGTACAGCCAAAGTGCAAACCCAATGGCAGCTACAAAGCAGTGCCGCGGCCTGAAGAGGGGAGACATCTAGCTGGAGAAGCACAGAGAGGGCTAGTCTTGGAACTGAGAATACAGGGTGGGGGACCAAGGACTGGGGCCGTGGGGCCTTGCCCAGCTGGTCTTCAGTTCCCAGAAGAGAAACATTTCAGCTCTGCTTCCCAATGCTATTGGAGACACACACATTTACACACATAGAAGCGCACACTTGTGCTGCAGGGACTGTTTCCAAGGGGAAATACCCCACTTAAGGACACAGTAAGAACTACCAGGCACATGGGGCCCCAGGAATCTGGGCTGGAGGACTTAGACTTGGCAGGGAACCGTGAAGCGGGAATCGGGGGGAAAATGGCATAAGATTCAGGAAAGGAGCCTGGGGAGGCCCGGCTGCAGGACAGGGGCTTGCTACAGTGTCTTCTACTGTTAGCAGGAAGGATTTCTCCCCCCCACCCAGCAGGAAGCATTTTAAAGAGATGCATAATCTCAGAGATGAAAAGGACCCTACTGATACTCTCGTCCACTTTATATGTGAGGAGGAGAATTTCAGTTATCTCCTCAAAGGGCCCAATTCCTGGGCTCTGCATTTACCTAAACCCACTGGTACCTACCATAGTCCCTACCCCATGCCTTGTGGGGTTGGCAGTACGTGGGCATGAAATGAACAGAATGGGCAGTCTGGTGACAGAGGGGGCAAAGGGGGCAAGGGGAGGGTCCACGTTCCCTTCCGGCACAGGCACCCAGCTCCCCCACCCCTCAAACAGCTCTGGGTTGGCAGCTGTATCACTTCCCCTCACAAGGATCGGCAGTCCCTCTGTTTCTAGACTCCTGTCTAATAGCCAAGCCCGAAGAAGCTGTCCCCAGGTCTGGGCCTCTTGCGGGCACTGCCAGCCTCAGAGCAGCTCCGCAGTTTCCAGCCCTGACAGGGACTCTTTCTTATTAGCGGTCATGTGCTAGGGGTATGGGCCGTCAACGGAGGCCCACACCCGGACACGAGGGGACCCGTGCCGGGGGCAGGGCCTGGGGTGAGTTCAGGCAGCAACTCTTCACCTCCATCTTCACAGGAGGGTCTGAAGCCATCTGCTCCCTTCCCCCACACCCAGTTCAAGGCGCAGGACCAGGCCATTCCACTTCTTCACTTCTCCAATGAAAACAAGATGCACACTGCCTGCTTCCTTTTTCCTCTCACCGGAGCACTGCCCGCACGCGCGCACACACACACACACCCTGAGTCATGCACACGCACGTTCACACGCCCTAGTGAGTGCACACCACGCATTCTCAAACTCACACCCAGGGCTGGCTCCTTTTACAACAGGTCCCAGCCATTCACATCTCAAACCGGTTCTCATGCTCTCAGATTCCTGAAGGTTTCAGGAAACAATCTCACTGAGGGGTTGCTGATAACTTTCTTTATTCGCCTGTAGTGATTCTGGCTTCTGTGTCTTCTTGTCCCCTCTCTCTCCCTCCACCCAGCAGAGACTCGGAGATGAGAGGTAGGAAGGGGAAAAGTTCTCCCTTGGCTGTGGGCTTTCCCCATCCCCCTAGGGGACATGTCACTGAGAGAAGAGAGGTCAAAGGGATTCCTGAGGAATTTCTAAGCAGTCCACCCCCCTTCTCCACCCTCTGGAAAAATGAGGGGTGGGGGTCAGGCTTAAAGGGACGTTCAGGCTCCAAGGGTTGGGGCTGACTCTCCCTTTTTCTCCCCCTGCGTGGCCTGGCTGGGGCCCGGGCAACAGCCAGCGGCCCACGGGGCCACCCTCACCCGCTGACACGGTTATAGTTTTCATTTTGTATTTTGGAGGGAGGGGCTAGGAGGAACAGTCCCCTCACTGTGAGAGCCAGCCACAGGAGCCCAGGGAAGCAGGGAGGAGAGGAAACAGCCACATTAAAGAGGAAGAGAGGGGTGGGGGGAAGAAAGAGAGAGACACACTTACACCTAGACAGAGACTCGGAGAGACGCACCAAGACAGAGAGACACTGTTTGCTGCCAGATGAACGCTCCCAGTCCCAGGGACGGGTTACTTGGAAACTCTAAATATACGGCTTTATCAAAATTCTGTCCCTAATGAGGAGAGAAAACAACCAGGTAAACTAAATGTCCAGGCTGGCGCGCCCTGCCGCCCTGGGGACAAGTCTTCCCCAGGAGACCTTTTCATTCAGCTGTAACCTGAGCCCCATGCAAGGATTAGGTCTTTTTTAACCACTGCTGCACACCACCCCCCCTAAAAAAAAAAAAAGCAAAGCAAATTAATGCTTTTAAGTTAACAATTATCCTGGTTATCCAGTCTGTCTACTTTAAAATACACAGACAGGCACTTGAAAAACACTCAAAACCATGTACCCTCATGCTCACTCATTCCTAGTCACAGAAGCTTACCCACTCACTCATCCATACCAGCTCTCAAAGACACTAAAACATCTGTATACATGCTTAACAACAAAGTCACAACAGACACATACACCCGACTATGTCACCTGTGGGTAATCGTGGTAAACCTCACACGCACGCACGCACACACGTTCACCTGTACACTCAGGGTTCCCTTCTGTGTCTCTCCCCTCCTTTCCAGTCCACACCACTTTGGCTCTCTCCCTGGTGAATCTCTCAGGAATAGGGACAGAGGCCCAGATATCCCCAGTGCTACAGTAACTCTTGACAAGATACTTGCCAAGGTTATTTGTATTTTAAAGACCCACTAGAGCTTCGTTTGAAAGCATGTGGCATTTAAGGCACACCTTCTGGCACTGGTGACATCTTGGAGGTAGGTTTGAGAGCCAGGGATGGCCACAGCTCTGCCCATGGGTAAGACTGCCCTGCTCGCTCAGTAACTGTCCTTCCTGCAACACTGGCGTGCAGATCTGGGACCAAAGATGTCCCACTAACCCAGCAAACCTGTCGTTAGGCAACTCTAGCAGACCAGGTTGACATATGTCCTGAATAGTAGGATTAAGGTGACTGGCTTGGAATCTATGCCCAGCTAGACTGGAGTCAGAAGGAAGGAAGATGCCAAGCTAACTGCAGTGCAGACAGAGCAAGCATGGCTGAACGTGAGCTCAGCACTGGGCAACACTAGAGTCTGTAAGTCCCTTGAGGGCAGGGGTCTCCATTCTGGCTGCGTTTCCCACAGCAGTAGCAGCAGCAGGATAAAATGAAAGAGAGAGCCCTAAAGTACCTTGGAGAGATTCTGAGTCCCTCTGTCCCTGAAGGATAGTTGATCTCCCAGGCTTGAAAGCCTTGGCTTGAGGGCACCTGTCCCTTCTCAGACTCTCCATCTGCCCCAAGAACCCCCTTGAGGATACTGCCTGCTCCCCGTTTTGGCTCCAGTCTCACGAGGCCACTACAGACACTGGCTCCAACTTGAAAGAGGCCCTTATCTTGTCTCTAGATTACTGCATGAAATCTGTTCCTTCCTTCAGACTAAACTCCCTAGCTAATTCCATGTTATGAGTAAGTCAGCATGCACTACAAAAGCCAGCTTTGTTTATGAAAACACAAGCAAATCCACAGTGGAAGAAGGGCCGCTTCCAGGCTGGGGGTGGCAGTGGTAGTGGGCTGTCTGGAACCAGGGCTAGGGAAGAGAAGTAGTTTGGGCTTGGAAGGGGTAGGGATGGGGTCTGGTATTTGACAGCAGAAGGTCTCTCATGTTTTGTTTCTGTTAAAGAACAGGTTGGAGGAGGAAGAGGGTAGTTGAAGAGGCAGTGCCGGGGGGAAGAGGGTGCACTGATACAGCACCTTCCCTTTAACGGAGCAGGAGTCCATCCAGGACACAGAGCAGCCTAAGAGCCAAGTGCTCAGGCTCCAGGACGCAGCAACCTGACTGCCAGAGACTCGGGCTTCCCCAACTCCCAAGTTCAACTTTCCCTTCTGGGTCAGCCACCTCCACACCCCAGCCCGGCTTCAAGGAGCCCCTAGGACAATAGGCAGAATCATATCCTCCTGGGTGAAGCTTTGCTAGGAGGAATTTTCTTTTTGTCCATATAAATCTCTTCCTGGGTGAGGACTCGGTGGGGGAAGGGTGCAGCAAGAGGTCAAGGGGGAGGGGAGGCTGTCCCCAAGAGAACTGGAGCCCACCAGCCTGGTTTCTCCCAGCACAGCCCTGGGACTGAGCAGGCAAGGAGGCTGGGGTCAGAGATGGGGGCGGGAGGGCCTCCCTCTCTCTCTCTCCCTAATTCCTAGAGGGATCTGTCAGAGCTCCCCAGCCTGGAATTTTACTTTGTTATTTTAATGCAATTCTGACCTGGATTTAAATGGAATTGGAAACCCGAGGCCCTAATAAATAAATATTATGATAAGAAATGAAAGCCATGCAAGACGAAAAAGATTTCCCCCAAAGAGGCAGAAATGCGACATTCTTGCTGGGAGCCAGAATCACAGAAATTTTCTTCACTTCTTCAGCCTTCTTCCATCCAGAGGGAGACAAGTTGATTTTTTTTTTTTTTTTTTTTTTTAGTTTTCCATAAAAGATCCTATTTTTCCTTAACATTCTTTTTTCTGATAAGACAACTATGAAATTTCTAACTTTGAAGAGAATTGGGGGCAAACGGAAGAAATGTATGGCATGGCTGAAAAAGTTTTCATTCTTTCAGTCTCTCCAGGCCAAAACTTAAGTTTCTGGCAATGTTTGGGAGAAGAGAAGATTCTCTCTCATACTTTTGGAGGGCAGAAAGTCTTTGGAAGATGCTGGGGTGGCAGTGAAGTCGGGCAGCATTCGGAGGCGCATGGTCACTTCTGCCCAGGGCTCCCCAAACTTCTCACTCATCCGTGCAGCCCCTGTCTCCTGCAGCCTTTCGCCCGGGGCGTAGTGCCCAGAGGTCAGGTCCCCCGCCGAGGAGGGTGGATGTACGGTGCCCGGTCCTGACAGGAGCACGCTTCCCAGCACCTGCCCTACCCCTCGGAAATCGCGCCCCCGCCCTCGGACCCTGAAGCCCCGGCGGCCGCGCGCCCCTCCTTCCTTACCTTGCACGGCTTTGCTGTGCTGGGCGGCGCGGGCGTGGACCAGCAGGACAAGCAGGCAGAGCCCGGGCACGCGCCCCGAGCCCATGGCTGGAGCTACGGGCGGCCGGGGCCGGTCTCGGAGCCCAGGGAGGGCGGAAGCGGGCCGGGCCCCTGCGAGCCGAAGGGGAGAGGGGCGAGGGCGCTCGGCCGGGGCCGGGCCGGGGTCTGTGGGCGCGGGGCGCGGACAGCGGCGCCCTCGGCGGGAGGCTCCCAATGCTGCCGGCTTCTCCCGGCGCGACGCCCGGGAGAGCGAGGCGGAGGAGGGCGCGACGGGGTTGGGGGCGCCCGGCGCCGCTGACGGAGGGGAGCCCCCGCCCTCTCCAAGGCCGGCTCCGCTAGCGGCGGCGGCTGGGCTGCTCCGTACAATCCCACCCAATTCCCAGCTCCGCCGGGAGAGAGCTGCCGCGGAGAGCGCGCTGAGCCCGGGCGAGGGACCTGGGAAAGGGGAGGAGAAACGCAGCGCCAGAAACACGCCCTTTCTGCCTCTCTTTCTTCCTCTCTCGCTCTTTCTCCGTCTCTTGGGCTCCGTCTCTTTTTCTTCGCCTCTCTCCTCCTCCTCCTCTTTCTCCTCCTCTCCTCGCTCCTTTTCGTTTTCTTCCTCCTCCCCCCACCCGCCTCCTCCTCCTCCTCCACCTCCTTTTCCGTGCCCTTTTTTCTTTCAAATGGGGCCTCGGCGCGGCGGCCGCTCCCCCTGCGCGCCCGGGCGCGGCGGCCCCCTCCCCAGGCTGCCGGGCCGCTGCCTGCAGGAATTTACAATCCGGCGCTGGGGGAGCGGGCCCGGTCTCCATGGAGACGGCTTCCCCGGGAGCAGGGAGGTCAGGCGCAGACCGCGCACAATCAATGGATCAATGCAAACCCCGCTCGGCTCCAGACCAAACAGCACCGGGCTCCGGCTAGTACTGTCTACCGGCGGAAAGCGCGGGGGAGCCAGGGTGCGCCCCCGCATTCGCACGCGAGGAGGGCTGTGCGACGCAGGTTTGCACGCACACCTACAGAGCAGACAAAGAGAGGGAAGGGTGTCGGGGAGACCGGGGCAGACCGAATCGCACCGGCACTCCGGGACGCCCGCCGACACAGCCCGATACGCGGGGCACAGCCACATAGGACCTCGGAAAGCTGGGAGCGGCTCCGACAGCGGCCGAGTTAATGCCCTCTTAACTCACGTCCACCACACCCCCCACGCCCTCGGGACTCAGTTCTCATTCCTAGTGCCTAGTCCACTTTAATCGAGGACCAAAAAGAAATTAGCCTTTTCCCAGCTAAAAGTGGTAGCTCTAGGGCAGACTCCTGCAGTTACTGTTTCGGAGGTAGCCCGCTCAGCCTTCTCCCCGTAGAAACCTGGACTCATGTGTAAAAAACACTCTGGCGCTCAGCACAGGGCAAAAGCTAACCCGCAGAAACCTGACTATGTGTATAAACACAGAGACCCCCAAAATATGCACAACTCTCTCCTCCAAACCTGCCCTCCCACCTTCAAGATGTGGTCCTCACCAGAGCATTCTTAAGCCTTCATCCTTCCAACTTGCAGGGGCAGAAAAGGGAAGATAAACGATATCTTAAAAAATAGGGACAAAGTGTGTCAACGGAGCAGTGTCCCTGAAGCATGGACAACGCCACCTGATGCATGTGCCTCTTCTCTCCTTCCATCCTAGGGGAAAGATGAAGGACTTCTTGATAGTGGTGAGAGCTTTTCTGGAGTATGGAGCTTTGTTCCGTCAGAATAAGACTGCCAGGCCCTAGGCAGTCACTTATGCTTCAGAGCCAAACTTCTGGAGGAAAGAGACCTTTGGGACCCAGACTAACCTCAAAGAGTCTGTCTTCAGGGTACCCCGGAGGAAGGGATAATGATCAGGATCCCCCAGAAAATAACTCAGTTCTTAGACCCTTCACACTGGCAGCCCGTATCAGCTTGGGTGACAGTTATGCTTTGTCAGAGGTTTTCCCAGGGAGAAGAGTGAAGGGGTTCCTCCCCTAGGGACTGAGTGGAAAAGTGGGAGGATGCGGACTCAGGCATCTGGGTTTCCTGTCCTGGCTCTATGCTGGGACAAAGATTACCTTTGGGCAAATCATACCTCAGTGTCATCACTGAAAAGAAGAGGCTGGGTTAGCTCAGTGGTTGGAAGAAGACAATGCCCTTAGGAAGCCTAGGGAGGAGGCCTTGAGAACTCCCTGCATGGCATGAGAGATGACAGTTGGGATGGGAGCACACAGAACATGAGAATGGAGTGAAGGCCACAAACGTTTGGGTCAGACGATCTCCGAGGTCCCTTTCAGCCCTATCACTCTAGGGCTCTCACCCTCCTTCATTCCACTGGCAAACCCCTCCCCTTGAAACAGCTTTGCCTGCTGCCACCAATTATGTGTAGGACTAGAGGACAAGTGCAAACCTGCCATCCTCTCTGCCCCAAACAGGATAGTGGTTTAAAAAAAAAAAAAAATGAGGTTGCCAGAAGGTGCCTATCCACACTGGGGCACAGAGAGTTGATTAGCGCCCCCCAGGCAGGGAAGGGAGATTGCACTGTGCTTGCTTTGTCTCTGCCTTGATTTGGACACTGGTGTGAGCTCGGGGCGGGGAAGGCAATGGCACCCCACCCCAGTACTTTTGCCTGGAAAATCCCATGGACGGAGGAGCCTGGTAGGCTCCAGTCCGTGGGGTCGCTAAAAGTCGGACACGACTGAGCGACTTCACTTTCACTTTTCACTTTCATGCATTGGAGAAGGAAATGGCAACCCACTCCAGTGTTCTTGCCTGGAGAATCCCAGGGACAGGGAAGCCTGGTGAGCTTCCGTCTATGGGGTCGCACAGAGTCGGACACGACTGAAGCGACTTAGCAGCAGCAGCAGCAGTGAGCTCGGGGAAGGCAATGGCACCCCACCCCAGTACTCTTGCCTGGAAAATCCCGTGGACGGAGGACCCTGGTGGGCCACAGTCCACGAGGTCGCTAAGAATCGGACACGACTGAGCGACTTCACTTTCACTTTTATGCATTGGAGAGGGAAATGGCAACCCACTCCAGTGTTCTTGCCTGGAGAATCCCAGGGACGGGGGAGCCTGGTGGGCTGCTGTCTATGGGGTCGCACAGAGTCAGACACAACTGAATCGACTTAGCAGCAGCAGCAGCAGTGAGCTCTGGGTCCCTAGGGAGGAGGGCTCCCGCCCACCCTCTAAAGCACAGGTGAGATGGGCATAGAGGGTTCTGTATGAGCAGATTAATAGGTTAACTCAGACCTTCTCTCCAGGGCAGCATGATTTCCTGATCCTCTGAGTGTGGACATTGCCCTGGCTTCGCGGGGAGGGAACGGTGGGTGGCCCCATCTTAGCTGCTGTATCTCTGGGAGGCTCAGTGTCTTTTACTCATTTCCTTTCCCCCTCCTTACTTCCCTTGTTTGTTCCTCTGTTCCTCTAGGAAGGTGAGCTTTCTCCACCTCTGGGCAGAAGAGACAGTTCCCTGCCCTGCTCCCCACCTTCCATTCTAGTCCGTGCCTACCCTCAACCTGTCAGTCTGTAGGAGCGGGGTGTGGCTCACATTGCCCTCTGTCCTGTCCACTTCCGCAGGGACTCACGACAGGAGAGTTACTCAGGACAGTGACAAGGAAGGAATAAGGAGATGGCTCTTGCAAGTGCTTCTACACAGCAGCAGCACATGCCACGGCCTCAAGGGGGAGGCAGGCGGAGGGTGCGGGGTGCAGGTGGCGTGGGGTGGCCAAGATGTCCCTGCATTCTCCGGGGCCTCCCACACTTGCCTCAGGTGGCAGTGTGCTTTTGGGTGCCTCTCTCCTTCAGGGATACCTCTGACGTTCACTTCATTCTAATTTCTCTTGCAGATGTCGAGAGAGAAGGGTGGGGCTGGGGGACCCACAGCTAATACTTCTCAGTTCTCATCCTGCTTACAGGGATACTTCTGCCAGGTCTCCACCACCTCCAGGGGCTTCACCTCTGCTGCCAAGTCTCTTTCCATGAGCTTTTGCTTTTTCTGTCTCTGTTCCTGAGCTACCCCATCTGTTAAATGATTCCAGTGCCTCTATCTTGACAGAAGATATAGTCTTAACGGAGAACATGCATGTACTGAAACAACAGTACCCCAAGGTCAGTGTCAGGCCCTACCATTTCCCAGCCATCTATTTTGGGTAATTTATTTCATTTCGCTGAGCCTCAGCTTTCTCATCTATAAAATGGGTATGCACCTACAACCGCATAGCTGAGGCATATATCACACTGGCTCTAGAGTGAAATAAAACTGCAGTTCAACTCTCAGCTGTGTGACTCAGATAAGTTAATTTCAGCAAGCTTCAGTTTTATGACAAAGGGAATAGAAACCTCATCGGATTATGGTGTTAATTGAATGAGCTAATGAATGGAAAAACCCTGGCACACAGTAGGCATTCAATAAGTGGTGGCTATTGCTGTTATTTCAACTACTTCTCAGAAGGAACAAGGACACAAGTGTTTGATAGTAAAGGTATAGTAGTGCCTGGGAAGGAGCAGTCTTGTTGCTGGCCAGACTCTGATGCAGCTGAGTATGAGTGCAGCCAACTGGGCTCAAGCCTCACCACCCTCCATAGATTCCTGTCTGTCACACATTCCTTCTGAGAAGGTTCCAAAAATGCCATGCATTCCAGCACACTGCCCTTGTCAGCAGCACTTCCAAATTGGAAGGTTGGAAGGAAACTTACCTACCAGGTAGAGTAGCTCTTTCCCCACCACTTTGTACCTCCTACCCAGCCTTCAGAAGGCACAGACACTTTAATGAGAGCTCATGCTGCTGCTGCTGCTGCTGCTGCTGCTAAGTCGCTTCAGTCGTGTCGGACTCTGTGTGACCCCAGAGATGGCAGCCCACCAGGCTTCCCCATCCCTGAGATTCTCCAGGCAAGAACACTGGAGTGGGTTGCCATTTCCTTCTCCAATGCATGAAAATGAAAAGTGAAAGTGAAGTCGCTCAGTCATTCCCGCCTCCCAGCGACCCCATGGACTACAGCCTACCAGGCTCCTCTGTCCATGGATTTTCCAGGCAAGAGTACTGGAGTGGGGTGCCATTGCCTTCTCCAATGAGAGCTCATGGTTACCATCAATTCAGAGCTTTCCTGTGTGCCAGGCGCTCCACCACAAACTCATCAGGCAAGAACTGCTAGCCTCATTCTGCTGGTGGGAAAACTGAAGCAAAGAAACATCAGCCTGCCCAGATGACTGACTAAGAACGGATGAAGCCAGGATCTGGGATGCAGGCTTGACTCTGAAATGGGTATGGCCTCCCCATTCTCTTTTCTGCCTCCTCTGAAAACACAGCGACTCAACATCTTCTTGCCACTGTTACAATTTAATTATTTGGAGTAGATCAGCCCCTTTGCATACAAGAGGTAGCAGAGCAGTACCCTTGTCTCGGAGGATCACACAGGGGTAGGATTTCAGAAGACTGAGAGGTCATATGACTGCCCTAGGTCACACGACATATTAAAGAGGCAAAGCTAGAAGCATGATCCGTGTCTCCCCTGACGTCTTTTAAAAAAAAATTATTTTTATTGTCTATTTGGCTGTGCCAGGTCTTAGCTGTGGCATGGGGGACCTTTAGCTGGGGCACGTGAACTCTTAGTGGCATGTGGGATCTGGTTCCCTGACCAGAGGTTGGACCAGGGCCTCCTGCTTTGGGAGCATGGAGTCTCAGTCACTGAACCACCAAGGAAGTCCCTCCTCTGACTTCTGATTCCTGGATCAGTGCTCCTTAGTCTGACCCTGAGAGCTGCCAATCTCCCCTCTTCCAGTTCTCAGTTTTCTTTTCCTCATGATCTGATCAGTCACAAATCCTTCTGTCAAGTGGCATATGGTACTTATTGCAATAAGGACTGAGGGCCTCCCCAGTACATACTGTCCGAGGCCCTCTAGAATGTACAAAAGAAGTAGAAAATGTGATCCCCAATCAAAGAGGTGTATCAGGGACCATCCACTGGTGATCCAGTGGATGAGACTCCACCTGCCAATGGGGGGGACACAGGTTCGATCCCCAGTCTGGGAAGATCCTATGTGCCACGGAGCAACTGAGCCCAAGCCCCGACTCCTGAAGCCCACGTGCCCTAGAGCTTGCACACCCGGGGGAAGAGTAGATCCCCACTCGCTGCAACTAGAGAAAGCCCACACTGCAGCAGCGAAGACCCAGCACCGCCAAAAATCAACTCATCACCAGTGTATGCTTTTGGACCCCTTTGCACCATAAAGCAAATCCCCCAAATGCCCTGAGTCTCACCAGGAAGGCAAGGTTTGTATATGCAAAATAATATCTGAATGCAACATCAAGCAGTCCAGACAGAGAGTGCCAGAGAAGGTCAGAGGAAACAGGAGACGATCATCCAAGTAGGTTCCGTGGGCATTAGGAGGGACTTGAGGTCAATCTTAATGACAGAAAGAGAGGGACAAGAGAGGAATATAAACAAAAATCAGGGACAGAGATAAAGAACAGTCAGAACAACAACAGTAAAAGAAATAGACGAAAGAAGTGGGGCGCACGCTAGGTCAGTGGACAAGTCGACCCTGGCCAGTCCTTGTTTCCCACCTGTCCAGGATGGCTGAGCAGCCGTTTTTGCAGATAAGTGAAAGACTGGAGGTAATGGTCTCTCAAAATGTGTCCTGGCCCTGGGATTTTAGGAGTAACTTGTTCCCCAAGGCCCCTGGTCTTGTCTCTATGCAGAGGTCTGCTGGCAGTCCTACCAGGGTCTGCTGGGGGCGGGGAGAGCCTGGTCTGAGCTGCCCACACCTCCCCACTTGGGCAGCCTCCTTAGCCTCTCATGCCAGGGTGCCTCCTCAGCCCTTCCTCCCTTCCCACCCCCACACCTGAGTCACTTTGCCACCTGCTTCCTCCCCACCTGCTCCCTGGCTGCTTTCATGAAGGAAGCAAAAATCTCCAACCTGCCAATTGGCATGAGCACTGATGTGTGGTTCCAGACTTCTCCACATCGCAAGGCAAGTCTCCAAACTGCCCCGAGCCTTCGCCCTGTCACCTCCGACACAGCTGCTCTTCCACACTTCAGATGCCCCTCCACCAGGCTCAGCCCCCTTACGTCCCCAATCAATGCTCTCAACCCCTGTTTCCTTGAGAAGCCAGAAGCCATCTGGCATGCAGTTCCTATCTCCCTCTCCCGCCACTGCTAGGAGAAGGGTCCCTCCTTTGACCAAGGCCAGCCCCCAAATGCATGCACAAGGATCCCACCCCCTCTTGCCTCGACAGGGAGCTGGTGCTGTCAGTTACCTCTTCCCTTTCCCAAATCCCTCACCTGGGCTCCTTCTCCTGTAAACACAGTGTAACCTGCAGCATCCCACAGGAGCAACCGCAAGCTCCCCTCGACCCTGATGCCTCCCATCTTTCCAGTCTCCTGAACTTCTAGGAGGAGCACTCCTGCCCTCCATCTGCCCTGCTTCCTTCACCCCTTGCCCTTGTGCAATCCAGCCAGGCCCTCTCTAACCCCTCTGCCAGGCCTCCACCGACCTCCCCACCTCCATCTCTGAGGCTGCCTGCTGGTCCTTACCTTTCCTGACCTCTCTGCATCATCAGAAGCCTCTGAATGATTCCTTTCCCTTCCTGGGTCCTTTCTTTCCCCCAGTATCCTGCCAGTCACTCCCCCTTCACTGGCCTCTTAAGTGCTTCTAGCTTGGCTCCTTTCACTTCTCACCCTAAGTGACCTCCTCAGGGACTCTAACCCAGAGACAGCAAGGGTGGAGGGAAGATACTGGCTTTGAAGTCTGATGGTTCTAGGTTTCAGTCCCAGTCCCAACAAAGGATGAGTTTGAGCAAGTTTCTTTACCTCTCGGAGCATAAACCTTCTCATCTAGAAAACAGGAGGATGAAGTTCTGACCTTGCTGGTTGTTGGAGGGTACAGATAGATCGCGTGGAAGGTCCAGCACAAAGAGGGGTCACTGTGCCCCACTGTGGGACATTACGGCGCCAACTGTCACCAGTGTGATGACTTCCAAATCTATATCTCTAGCCCCCACTTTTCTTGTAACTCTAATTCTGTGTGTCCAGTTTTCAGGCCCGTATGTCTAACTCTCTTCTCTCTTTTCTAACTTGGCCTATATTTTTGCCTACTGAGATATATTTCCATCGGTATTTTTCAAGATCTCAAGCTGAACCAACCCCAGCTGAATGTTGTCCCTCTCCCCACTCACCCCTGACCTGTCCTCTTCTTGACCTCCATATAATGGCCCCATGACCACTCAGTGGCCCCAGCTGGCTTTCTCAGAGTCTGAAAAGACTCTCTCTTCCTCTCCTATCTGAGAGGTCACTGCATCCTGAGGGCGAAACGTCTGAAACCTCCCTCAATTCTACGCCTGGTCTCCACCTCTGTTGCTGCTGCCTCAGCCTCCAGGCACTCAGCATGTCTCCCATGGACACACACGGGCCTCTGTGCCAGTCCTGAGCCCTCTTCCCCAAAGACACTTCGTGTCTCTCCTCTGATCTCACCATCGGTACACCCAAGCCATACCATGCCTGCCACATACCATGGCCTTGACAGCTGGGAAACCGCTATTGCCCTTCAAGATCCAGTTTAGAAGTACCTTGTTTATGAGACCTTCTTACTGCCCCCGCAGGCGTGGTGCTCAGTGGTCCTTGAGACCTACCCTGATGGCCCCGGGTGTGCTGCACTGTAACGGTTTCTCTTCAGTAGTCTGTCAGACATTTGAGGGCAGGAGCATCGTATCCCCAGCCCCGAGCATATGCCTGGCACATGGTCGTGCTCAGTGAGTGAGTGCCGAGTGAATGAAGGAATGGCGAGCTCTTGGGAATCCCAAGGAAGGGGGCAGAGCACCCCTGACCTGTCTCCCTGCCTCCACCAGCCTGAGTTGTGTTACCTAAAGGACTGGTGGCAGCAGAGGGTGTTAAAGGAAGGCGCAGCATGGAAGCCAGGGATGGCGTGGAGAGGCCAAGCTGAGGACAGGTCACAGAGGAGCAGGGGACCCTGGGAGGGGGCTCTTCTGGTCAGAGACTCTGAGCTTCTGGAGGCACAGAATCTGAGCTGGAACCTTCCAAGCCAGAACTCAAGGTCTCCCCTTGAGTTTGGAGAACTGGATGATGGCAATCTGGGGAAAGCAGCTGGAGGCAAGAAACTGGGGCAAGAAGCAGTGATCTGAGGCCTGGGACCAAGATGGATGAGGTGGGTGGTGTCTACAGGTAGGTTCCCCAGCTGAACCCTGGGGAAGCAGACTCAGGAGGGAGAACCCTCATTGTCTCTACCCCTTCATGAGAAATCTTTCATACTGATGCTTCAAATGTCATCATTAGAAGATAACTCTTTTGAGCTAAAATTGTATTTCTTGGGCCCCAAATACAAATATCCCTGTGAGAGATTACTCCTTTGTGAATTAAAATGTTATCAGGTGAAGCTCTAACAATGCCGTGGCAAATTAGGGCCTACAGGGACACCGGCTGAACCTCTGGACTTGGCTGAGCACTGGCTCGGCTTTTGCTCCGCCTGCCCTGTTTCCTCAAGGCGCTGCTCCCCCAGGTCTCCCCAGAGGAGAAGCTGGAGAGATGGAGGGGGACTTTCCACGGGCATCCTGGGTTAAAGCAGGGATGAGTTCAGGTGGAGGTATCGGGGCAAAGTTCAGGGTACGCGCCAACCAACGTATAAAATGAATTGCTGTAAAGCAAAACTCGGTTCCTCCAGTAACTTCTATTGTTCTATTTTCTAAGAAAGGCCCTTATCGGACTGAGAATCCATTTAGAAGAAGCCGAAAACCCGTAGCGAGGAAGGGGTTGTCATCTCTGCCGCCTGTGTGCTCATGCTGAATGTTGAGTCCCTCACAAAGGGCGCCTCCGTTTCTGCTGCAAGGCTCTCCCTTCTTCATGCCACCACTTCTCCTCTGTCCTGGGGCATTTGGCGAGCTTGCTCGGCAAAGCTAACGGGCATCACAGCCAGGCTGGGATTCCTTGGTGTCACCCTGGTCCTGCAACAATCAGTCTGCAGGAGCCTGAAGAAGTCTTGACCTTGACTTGGGCCTCGGGGCTCTTGAGGAAAGAGGGGAACTCATTCTAGTCATCTTCTGCCCTTACCGCCCATCCCGTCCTGGGTTGGGTCCTGCTGGGATTGACGGAGGAACTCCCTTGCTTCTCTTCGCCAGACCCAAGCTGTAATGTTACACTTCACCAGTAGGTGCCGCCGTCTAACATACCATCCTCCAGTCTTTGGTGAAGTCCTGAAGCCAAACCTTGGGGAGCCTACCCAAGGCACCCAGCGCTTCAAACAATCTGCAAATGAAATCATTATAAATGAGATACTCCCACATCGATGAATTTAAAATGTGGAATTAATTGTGTGTTTCTGAATAACCACAGGTTTCAATTTTTAATCAATTTGACATTGATTGTGCACTTGCGTGCCAGGAACTTAAAGGATACGGGTGTTCAAAGATGGCATGGTTTCTCTTTTAAAGTTCATAATTAGGTAGGAGAGAGAAATTTGCATCTAAATAATTGGAATATAAGGTAGAACGTGGGACTTCCCTGGTGGCCCATTGGTTAAGAATCTCTGTCAGTGGAGGTGACGTGGGTTCGATCCCTGCTCTGGGAGGATTCCGCATGCTGGCAGTTGAGCCTGTGAGCTGCAACTGCCGAGCTCATGTGCCCCAACCACTGAGACCGCACCCTGGAGCCTGTGCTCTGCAACAGGAGAAGCCACCCCAGTGAGAAGCCTGCGCACTGCAGCCACAAAGTAGCCCCCCACTCCCTGCAACTAGAGAAAGCTCTCGCACAGCAACGAAGACCAGGGCAGCCAACACTAAATAATTTTTTTTTTTTTTTTAAAGGCAGAACATGGTAAATACCCAAATACGGAGGTGCCAACATAAAATTCTAATGAAAGCATTAAAAGGGACAGATTAATTCCAGCTGGAAGCTTGGGGAACGACCCAAAGGAGGAGAGGATTTAAAGACAACCTCAAAGAATAGGTAGACTTCCCATACACGGAGTTGGGCGAAGACGGTGAGGGCTTTCCAGGTGGCAGAAGCAAGGTGACCAAGGATTTAGGGGGATTGTCTACCAGGAATTAATAATGTGGTTTGACAAGGGTTTAAGGGGCTGGAGAGGAAGATCTGAAAGGCGGGGTGGGGAAGAGCCTGTGCCCAGCCGGTGCTAAGGGGTCGATCCTGTTGCCGTGGCTCCAGAACCCGAAGGACTTTAAGCAAGGCAGCAGCAGGGCTGGCTCCTGTCATGAACTGCCTTTCCATACCCTGGACATGATGTGCTCTGCAGGACTTCTTCAGCATTTAGCAACTTTATTTCATCAAGGATGCAGGAAGAGAACAGAGAGCAGAAAGGCAGAAAGGAGGCACAGAAAGAAGTGACAGGGAGGGGAATGATGGGTAGAACGAAGAAAAGATGGAGAAGGACGGGAGGCCTCAGAGGAGCAGGAAGGCAGTGCCTGCGCTGGGAGGAGGCTCAGCCCGGTGCTGTGCTCAGGGAGCTGTCTGGGCGTTTCCAGGCCAGCGGCCTCTGGCTCCCAGCCCCCGCAACCACAGAGGACAATGTGAGGCGGGCTTGTTTGGTGAAGTGTTTGCTGCTGGCCCTGTTTGTTTGTTTTCCATTATTATTATTATTATTATTTTTTTCCTGGCAGTTGACACATCTGGGGTAGAGAAGAAGGAGGAGATCAGAGCCGTGGCTCACAGTGACCGTGGTCCCCACGTCAGGCTCTGGGCCGCTGGGACTCTTCAAGTGGGGGCTTGTGAGCATTGGAGCTGGACTTGGGATGTGCCTGGGAGAGGCCTCTATGTGGGCACCCAGAGCCAGGTGGTGGCTGGCCCAGGCACAGAGGTGGTTTGCATCCAGCTCTTTGTCCTTGTCTTTCTCTACTCCAACAGGAAAGAATTAAAAGTCCTTGAGGCCTGGGCTCCTTGCCTGTGTGGCCAGGATGTCATGCTGGGCTGGGGAGCCTGTAGGGGTACAAAGAGCAGCCACTTTCAGCTCGGCACTGGGGGCCGAAGGGGGAGTCCACGCGAACCTGCCTGCTCTCCAGCCCTGATGATGAGTCTGGCCTTCTCTCTCCTGTCCCACAGCCCTTGGAAGCCAACCTAACGAGCACTATTAAAGTTAATGAAACACAAAGAGCCCTCCGTTTGCTCGGTTACGACTCTTTATGAGATTGCTCCCTCTTGCAGAGGAGATTCATTTGAGCTCCCAGGGCTTAGCCTTTGTCCCCCTAATTTTTATTGGCCCATTAACAAGATCAGATGCCCTGGGCTGACCAGGAATATCTGGTGTGGGTTCCCAACAAGCCCCATTGGGTCCAGTCTCAGGTGCCCTTTTGATTCCAAATTAGCCTAAGAATGGCCCCTGTTTCCCTTCTTCCCTCTGTTCCTTCTCCTCCTCCAAACCCAGTTTTCTATGTCGGTACAGCAGGGATTTGAGAAGAACTCAGAAGCTAGGAAATGCCTCCCATCTGCTTTAGAATGTGTCTCAACCTACCGATGGAGCAGCTCCCCTCGTAAGAAATCCAGTGTGGCTTAAGGGCTTTACTCCCCATTAAAATGGAAATATACTAAACCTTGTTAGTCATTTGCATTTTGGTGTGAATCAGTTCATAAGGTCATGGATTGGCTGCAAAGGGATCTGGGAATCTCCTGTACTGTACAAGGGTTTTTATCTCCAGTGGTCATTTTTCCAGAGAGGTCTTCTATAGCTTTCTTCAAAGTTTTCATGACACTCCCGCCCCCTCGCACTAGACAGAGAACCTCTCTGGAAGTGGGAGGAGTGGTTCATAACTGGGGCCCAGAAGACAAACTCTCCTACTGCTTGGCCAGTCCCACCCCTGAGGAGGAACTGCACCCCCACCCGCTGCCCCACTCTCTGGAGAGACTTCTTCCACAGACCTCCCACAGTCACCACCGCTCAGTCATGCCTCTCCGAAATCTTAAAACGTACCTCAAGCTGGGGGCAGGGGCAAGAGCAGAGCCCTTTAACTCTACTGATTTACATGGCAAGGCTGTAAATGATAGGTTCTCATGCCTGGTGTAAATACTCATAAACTTCACTGTAAGTGCCGGGCATCACATGTCTTGGGCGCCCAGGTCCTGTGCAAACCCCATATAGGCCTGCCTGGCATTCAGGAGGTCAGGGAGGAGGGGAACGCTGAGCTGGCTGCAGCTGTCATGACAAGGTCACAGCTGTGACTACCGGGGAAGAGGGTGTGGAAGCTAGTCTCTGAGACCCTGCATCCTCCCAGACAGAGCAGATGGGCCCTTGCACAGTGATGCCTCAGAGCAGCTCCTCTCCTGCTCAACTAAGGCTGACTGTTCTCACAGGTTATGGCACTGCCATCAGAAAGCCCCCGTTAAAGTACAAAGGGGCTTCTTGGGAAGACGAGTAGGGCTGGTTGGCTGGCCGTCACCCAACAGAAAGCAGAGTCCCCAGGCCCCAGAGGGTAAGGTTTGGCATACATGGAGAGAAGTTTCCAGCAGATGAGTTCAATGGCTGTATGAGGTTAAGTGGCCTTCCAAGTAGTCTCTCTAATTCCACTCCTGGGGTCTGAGAGCCCGTTCTTCACGTGGCAGCCAGAGGCATCTTAAAGACAGAGTCTCACAACCTCAGCACTCTTGACATGTGTTGGGGGGCTGTCCTGTGCTTTGTTGGACGTCCAGCAGTATCCTGGCCTCTACCCGCTGGATGCCAGGAGCACCCCCGCCCAAGCTGTAACAACCAACGTCTCCAGATACTGTCAAGTGTCCCTCAGGAAAGGGGGGCGAGATTGCCCCTCCCCACCTCCATCCCACTGAGGATTTCTGTCATTAAGTATAAATCAGATCATGTCACTCCCTGCATAATCCTGCAGTGCCTTCCCACTGCTGAGGATGAAATCCCTCCACTCAGCGTGGCCCTCAAGGCCTCCGTGAGCTTGTCTTGCTTCAGGCGTGCCTCTCTGCTCTTGTCCACCATCAGTCACCCTCCAGTCAAGGGAAGCTTTTTTAAAAGATTTACTTTTATTTAGAACTTTTATTTAAATATATATATACACATATATGTGTGTATAGTAGACTGAAAGAAAAACCAATTATTCTTAATTTATAAGTTAAGTTGTAAAAAGAAACTCCAATTCAAACTGCATGAACCAATCTCAAGAATCACGCCATATTTATCATATATTTTCATTTTGTACTTTTTTTGGTTTCCACTAAAATGCTATTATTGTGCAAAACTGAGGCTTTGCTTTTATATTGTCTTTGACACATGGAATTTTCTGATGTACCTAGATAAACCGAGCTTTTTCTTGGACAAAACAGAAGACGGAAAGACACTGGCAAGTATTGGTTATGTTTTGGAAGCCTTTTCACACACCCTGACGACAATTCATAAATATATGACATACAGAGTTCCCTACTTTTGTTTGTCCTGTCTCCCTAATGAGAGCAGGGACACTGTGGCTTGTTCACCGTTGTATCTGCATTACCGCCCCTGGTGCCCACCACATAGCAGGCTCTGAATAATTATCTGTAGAGTGAATAAATGAGGATGGCAGGAGCTCAGAGAGGGAAACTGGCCCCTTGGAAAATCAAAGGAAGTCTTCTTGGGTAGGAAGACTAGAGGGCAGGAAGGGGGAAATGTTTTCTAGGACAGGGCTTAGAGGATGGCGGAAGCAAAAGCTCAAAGAAAGCACAGTGGGCAACAGGCGCTGCAACTGACCCAAAGAACACGCAGGCCATAGACGCTCCACGAGGGGCAGAAGAACAAATGCAGTGTGAATATAACGTCTGGTCTGAATGGATCCAGGGGTGAAGCGTTTGTGTCCCTTGATGGAGAAAAGTCAGCAGAGTAGGAGCCTAGTGAAACTGGAGACGAACCAGGGAGGACTATGATTGCTGAGCCTGGAGTCTAGACTTGGCTGAGCCTATGAAAAGTACTGATTATTCCTCTTGTGGTATCTGATGTCCGTGACTCCAACGGCTCTGATCCCCTTCGACCCTGGAACCAGATCTGTGGCCATAAAGGAAGTCGCGGGAACTGACCAGACAGGGGATCCTAGACCAGTGCAGAGAACCCTGGGATCCCAATGCAAGCGGCCTGGGGCCTGCTTCCTTTTCCCTCCCTCTCTTGATGTGTGGCCTTACTCAAGGCGTTGGACTGCAATGGACCTCCGTGTCCTTCTTTAGGAAAACAGAGTTAACAATACCTGCCCCATTCAGAGGAGAAATGAGGTCATGTTTGTGCAGCGTTATGAGCTCACTGGAGACAATGAGTGGATTCTTCTTAACAGTAACAATAATAATCATTACTGTAAATCTAACCAGTAAATACATCTCCTCAAAGCTGGAGTTGGGGCTCTCAGTAGGATAGCAATTAAAGCTTTAAAAAAATCTCTAGATGGGGGAATTTTCTGGCCCATTTTGATTTTTGGGGATTGCAGAGTTGATATCGTTGTGGGAGGGAGAGGGGCCTGCAGCCGTCCTTCATTTCAATTCCATTCAGTTGCACGCATTGTATCTCTCTTGTCCTTGAGTTATCCTCAGACGGTTTTATAACTTCTCACCCTCCTTCAGTTCAAGGAGGTTCCTTATCTTTCCCATCTCTGCACACACTCAGTGCCCCATTCACTTCCAGAAATAGTCATTTGACTATGAGAGATCCTGGCCATTTGGGCATTGGACACAAAGTAGCCTGCTAAGTAGGTGGCCTGTCTCCAGGATTTAAGCCTCATTTCCACCCATCCCACTAAGTAGGCTGAAGCTTCCCACAGTGAGCTATGCATTCAGATCCCCGAAGAGTGGGGCCCATTGATTCTCAGGCAATTCTAATGCAACCAGCACCTGTTTGAATTTGGGAACCCCAGATTTAGGGAAGTATTAGTTATGAAATGGGTCTACAAAGAGCAAAATCATGCTGATACAAAGCCATCGTTAAAGTTTGGGTCAACCTGGAAGAAGACCGTTTCTCCTGCCCCAATCCACAGAACGACTGGAAGCTACCAGAAAACAAACAAACTATATTATAGTGTGAGAAAACGAAAAGAGAACCCTCAGCTTATCAGACGTGTTGGGTACCAGAAAGATAAAGAACAAATAGCATCAAAGCTATGAAAGAATAAAACTGGATAATACATATGAAGGAGAAGGCCACGGAGGAGGGAAAAGTGGTTTGGGAGACAGGGGTCAGAGGGGAGCCCTAAGCCTGAGACAACAGACTCAAAACAACCAGAGGAGGTCCCAGAAGTGTTCCTTGCTGCTTTCTGACGTGTGTTTAGTAGTTCGCAGTAGAGGATTTGCCCCAGGTTGCTGGGGTTAGAGAGGCAGAGCAACATTCCAAGCAGCTCCTGACACTCTGAGAGGGAACTAGGGAGTCCTCATTCAGAAGAAAAGCCTCTGGCAGGCCACACCTCTCTCTCCCACCCTCAATAACCGGTGACAAGGCTATAGTGAACACAAAACTGGCAAACAGATATTCTCAAACACAAAAATGAGCCAAACACCAGGAATCTCAAAGGGGAAAGGAAAAATAAAACCGTGGTACAGAGAAACTGCATTGCACGGCCAGTACTGGCCAACAGAACCTGCTGTGATGATGGAAGTGTTCTGCATGTGAGCTGTCCAACAGGTGGCTGCACACCACATATGGCTGCTTCAACTAAGGACCTGAATTCTTTATTAAATTGTATCCTAGTTTAAATCTAAATAGCAGATACTATATTGGATAGCAAAGCCCTGAACTTAACATGTAGAAGAATTAACACCCAAAGAAATAGAGATAACAGAACAAAAAACTGTTGGTTTTGTTTCTTTAACTGTCTTTGTTAAGATCACTTGAATTGAAGAATAGTTATTTTCAAGAGATGAAAAATAATAATAAAGTCCATTTAAAAAAACCAACCAGGTATTTTTTAGAAAATTTAAAACTGATCGTCAGAATTTGAATCTCAGTAGATGGTCTGAGATAAATTTAATGATCTGATTATTAGAAAGACTGAGCAGAAGAAGTCTCCTTAAACACAATGAAAACCATGAAGAGATGGAAAGTCCGAGAGAAAAGTTAAGAGCCATTTGTCTAACAGGCGTTACAAAAGGATATAACTTAAGAGAATAGAAGAGAGAAAGTAATTGAAGAACTAGTAAAAGAAAATTTTCCAGTTGTTGAAGAAAGAAATTAATTACTAGATTGAATGTTCCCAAGGGGGCGGGGTGGGGGGGCAGACTCATACCTAGACACATTTTGGTGAAATTTCAGATCACCAAAGATAAAGGAAAAAAAACTGGAAGCTTCCAGAGAGGAAAAAGCAGGTCATTAACACAATAATATTATATTGGCATGAAACTGGATGTTAAAAGACAATGGAGCACTATCTCCAAGTTCCAAAGGGAAATGCAGTATTCAAGTGGGAGGAAAGTTTAAGGCATTTTTTGTTTTATAAGGAGAAAGTTTGCCACTCTCATTTTCTTTAAAGAATTCCTAGGAGAGATGCTTCAATTATGATAAGCAGACGCAAGAAAGAGGAGGACGTGGGATGCTGAAACTGTGGTGAGCAAAGAAATGAGTAAAACTTTTAGTGAAGTCTGAATTATTGAGGCATACTGTAAACATTTCAAAAACAACAATTTGGATCCATAATCTACCCAGAAGATCTAAACATGGGGGAGGAAAAAGAATGTTGATGTGTATTAATGGAGAAAGAATCTCCTAATTATCTCTAGACATTGATAGAAAATTGTGAGTTACAGAACATAGGATTTGGGACTTCCCTGGTGGTCCAGTGGTTAAGAATCTGCCTTCCAATGCAGAGGACCCAGGTTCAATCTCTGGTTGGGGAGCCCTCACACGGCAACTGAGCCTGCACGCCTCAACTAAAAAGCCCCTGGGCCACAGCAAAGATGCTGTGTGCTACAACTAACACCAAAAATAATTTTTTTTTAAGAATATAGGATTCAAATTCAAGAACAGGAAATGGGATATTGGAAAATCAACTTCCAAATCACAAGAGTGAATGAAAAGGGCAAAAAACTTAATCTAAGAAAAAACATGAAGAAAAGATTTTTTTAAAATAAAAAGAAAGCATGATAAAGGGGAAGCATAGAAGGACACGGTAAGTCTGCAACTATCATTAATATTACCTGAAAAAAGAGACAGTTCTGCTGCTGATGCTGCTAAGTCACTTCAGTCGTGTCCAACTCTGTGTGACCCCATAGAGGTAGCCCACCAGGCTCCTCCGTCCCTGGGATTCTCCAGGTAAGAACACTGGAGTGGGTTGCCATTTCCTTCTCCAGTGCATGAAAGTGAAAAGTGAAAGTGAAGTCGCTCAGTCGTGTCTGACTCTTAGCGACCCCATGGACTGCAGCCTACCAGGCTCCTCCATCCATGGGGTTCTTCTATTAAAGGGCAAAATCCAGCTATATACTGTTTACACAGATGTGTTTGAAACCAAGTGGCAGAACATTTTGAATATGAACACATGGGGAAATATATCAAGCAAAGGATAACAAAAGTAGAAAAAATAGTATATTAACATTAGATAATTTGGAATTCAAGGCAAAAAGCCCTAAAAGAAACAAGATTCACTGAAAAAAAAGTCTTAACAAAATTTTTTAACATCTTTGATTTTTAACAGTCAAGTTTAAAAATATATAAAGCAAATGTTAGTGGAAATCAAGGATAAATGATCAAATCTATTGCCATGGATGAAGTCTCCAAAATCTGCAAGTGGAGTAGAAAAAAGTCATAATGAAAATAATAGAGGATTTGAGTGACAAAGTTAACAAGCTTTAACTAATATATGTACCCTACAAACTGAGAACACTTTTTTTTTCAAATACATGTTTAGAATTCACATACAATAAACTGCCCCCAAATTCTAAACTACCCTCCTTTATACCAGCCATTTTCTCTGCACATCAGTTCAGTTCAGTTCAGTCGCTCAGTTGTGTCCAACTCTTTGGGACCCCATGAATCGCAGCACACCAGGCCTCCCTGTCCATCACAAACTCCCAGAGTTCACTCAAACTCATGTCCATCGAGTCGGTGATGCCATCCACCCATCTCATACTCTGTCGTCCCCTTCTCCTCCCGTCCCCAATCCCTCCCAGCATCAGAGTCTTTTCCAATGAGTCAACTCTTCGCATGAGGTGGCCAAAGTACTGGAGTTTCAGCTTTAGCATCATTCCTTCCAAAGAAATCCCAGGGCTGATCTCCTTCAGAATGGACTGGTTGGATCTCCTTGCAGTCCAAGGGACTCTCAAGAGTCTTCTCCAACACCACAGTTCAAAAGCATCAATTCTACGGCACTCAGCCTTCTTCACAGTCCAACTCTCACATCCATACATGACCACTGGACAAACCATAGCTTTGACTAGATGGACCTTTGTTAGCAAAGTAATGTCTCTGCTTTTTAATATGTTGTCTAGGTTGGTCATAACTTTCCTTCCAACGAGTAAGTGTCTTTTAATTTCATGGCTGTAATCACCATCTGCAGTGATTTTGGAGCCCAAAAAAGTAAAGTCTGACACTGTTTCCACTGTTTCCCCATCTATTTCCCATGAAGTGATGGGACCAGATGCTATGATCTTAGTTTTCTGAATGTTGAGCTTTAAGCCAACTTTTTCACTCTCCTCTATCACTTTCATCAAGATGCTCTTTAGTTCTTCTTAACTTTCTGCCATAAGGGTGGTGTCATCTGCATATCTGAGGTTATTGATATTTCTCCCAGCAATCTTGATTCCAGCTTGTGCTTCTTCCAGTCCAGCATTTCTCATGATGTACTCTGCATATAAATTAAATAAGCAGGGTGACAATATACAGCCTTGACGTGCTCCTTTTCCTATTTGGAACCGGTCTGTTGTTCCATGTCCAGTTCTAACTGTTGCTTCCTGACCTGCATATAGGTTTCTCAAGAGGCAGGATAAGTGGTCTGGTATTCCCATGTCTTTCAGAATTTTCCACAGTTTATTGTGATCTACACAGTCAAAGGCTTTGGCATAGTCAATAAAGCAGAAATAGATGTTTTTCTGGAATTCTCTTGCTTTTTCAATGATCCGGCAGATGTTGGTAATTTGATCTCTGGTTCCTCTGCCTTTTTGAAAACCAGCTTGAACATCTGGAAGTTCACGGTTCACGTATTGCTGAAGCCTGGCTTGGAGAATTTTGAGCATTACTTTACTAGTGTGTGAAATGAGTGCAATTGTGTGGTAGTTTGAGCCTTCTTTGGCATTGCGTTTCTTAGGGATTAAAATGAAAACTGACCTTTTCCAGTCCTGTGGCCACTGCTGAGTTTTCCAGATTTGCTGGCATATTGAGTGCAGCACTTTCACAGCATTATCTTTCAGGATTTGAAATAGCTCAACTGGAATTCCATCACCTCCACTAGCTTTGTTCGTAGTGATGCTTTCTAAGGCCCACCTGACTTCACATTCCAGGATGTCTATAATACATGAAAATAAGCAATTAACATTAAAATGGTAGGGTGGGATGAGGTGGGACTTTATATCTACTTGGAAATGTATACTCATTCACAGGGAATTCTTTGGAACTCAAAGTCTCCTTTATCTCTGCTACAGCCCATTCTGGTGAATACTTATAGATGTAAGTCTCACGTATGAAAGTCACCTGTCATGTGATCCCAAAGCGGGGAATACTATTGTGAACCTCGGGTCCTGAGAGTAAAGTTTAAATAAAGTCAGATCAGGCTGGTATTCAAAGACTTCCAGAATCTAACCTTAGTCCGCCTTTCCTCTCTCATCCTGCACTCTTCCCCAACATGCAAATGCCACAAACTCAGAATATTCACCACCTAATGAAAGCTCCTTAGTCCTCGACACTTATCCCGTTACTCAAGTTCTGTGACTTAATTGTTCCACCTGTTTAAATCTTACTTCCTCAACCTGATTGTGCACTTTAGCACACTGTAGCTCAGGCCATCATTTAGATAGAGTTTTCTGTTTTTTACTTTTTTTGGGGGGGATCAGCAAGTAATTTGGACTCACTCTACCCAAGTGAAGGAAAGTGAAAGTGAAGTCGCTCAGTTGTGTCCCACTCTTTGCAACCCCATGGACTGTAGTTTACCAGGCTCCTCTGTCCATAGGATTTTCCAGACAAGAGTACCGGAGAGGGTTGCCATTTCCTTCTCCAGGGGATCTTCCCGACCCAGGGATCAAACCTGGGTCTCCCGCATTGCAGGCAGATGCTTTACCCTCTGACCCACCAGAGAAGCCCCTAAGTGAAGGAGGGAGTGAAAATTATATTTGTCTTGCTTTTTAAAGCAAGATGCATCTTAGCGGTGGGGTGCAGGATCTTTTAGTTACGGCTTGTGGGATCTAGTTCCCCAACCAGGGATCAAACCTGTGCCCCCTACATTGAGAGTGTGGAGTTGTAGCCATAGGACCACCAGGGAAGTTCCTACGTTTGTCTTTAAAATGTGGAAATAGGAGCAAAGGAAGATTAAAATGTTTGTCCAGTGTAGTACACTGGCAAAATTGGAATTAGCACTATCTCGTGATGTATCTCCTAATTGTTGCTGTTTTTTCTTTCTCTTGGATGTCTCCTTTATTTAACCGAAGTTTATAATGTGCTTCCCATGAGTCAGGCGATCTTTCATAAACTTTTCACTCAGCTGAGTCTCAGCCCAGTCTTAGGAGTTAGATTCTGCTGTTGTTATCCAATTGTATAGGTGAGGGAACTGAGATACAGAGAGGCGAAGTAACTTGTCTGAGGACAAGTTCTTAGTATGTGGCTCTGGAGTGTCTACTTAACCACTGTCTTACACTTTCATCTTCAGATGTGACTTGCCTTTTTCCTCTAAGTCAAAAAACCATCAAATAATGCCTAATATGTGCACTCTGTGATCTACATAGATTCTAGTCTATTTAACATCGGAAGGGTAAAAAAGAGAAAAAAAAAAAGAAACAGATAAAACAATTATTAGGGAAGAAGAAACAACCCAAAACCAAGAAAAAAAAAACAAGGGGGGGGGGGAACGCAAACCGCACCAAAAATCCAGGAGAGGTGGACACACGGGGAGAAGACAGGAAAACAAGGGGAGGGGAGGTAGAAGGGGCCAAAAAAAAAAAAAACATATTTGGGAGGAGAAGAAAGGAAGGAGCGGTTCATGTCGTTGCGGAGAAAAAAGAAAGAAGGGAGAGAAAAAGAGAGAGAAAAGAAGAGAATTAGAGAAACATAGAGAAAAACACACCACAGAGAGAGTGTGGGCCGTCGGGGGGGGGGGTGGGGGTGGAGATGGGGGGGATTGATTTTTATAGGCGGGGTAATTTCATATGCTAATGAGTGGGGACCTCATTAGTGGGGACCATTTAAGAGCGACCTCGCCTGCCCGCGACCGGCGCGCCATTTAAGAGCGACCTCGCCTGCCCGCGACCGGCGCGCCATTTGAGAGCCCCCACCCGCCCCCGCCCCGCCCTAAAAGGCCCCCCGCCCCCCCCGCGCGCCCAAGAGCGCCCCCCCGCCCGGCGCGCACAAGAGCGCGGCCGAGAGGAGCTACCCCACCACCGAGGTCAGGAAGGGCGGCGGTGAGGAGAGACCCCTCGTCCAAGGTAAGGTGCGATGGCTGTGCTTCGCTGGCCGGGAGCAGCCAGGAACAGCCGGGATGAGATACCCCACGCCCAAGGTAAAAGAAACCCAAGTAAGACAGTAGGTCTTGAAAGAGGGCATCAGAGGGCAAATACACTAAAACCATTCTCACAGATAACTAGTCAATCTAATCACACAAGGACCACACCCTTGTCTAACTCAATGAGATTAAGCCATGCCCGAGGGGCAACCTGGGATGGGCGGGTCATGGTGAAGAGATATGACAGGGTGTGGTCCGCTGGAGAAGGGAATGGCAAACCACTTCAGTATTCTTGCCTTGAGAACCCCATGAACAGTATGAAAAGACAAAATGATAGGATACTGAAAGAGAAACTCCCCAGGTCAGTAAGGGCCCAATATGCTACTGGAGATCAGTGGAGAAATAACTCCAGAAAGAATGAAAGGATGGAGCCAAAACAAAAAGAATACCCAGCTGTGGATGTGTCTGGTGATAGAAGCAAAGTCCGATGCTGTAAAGAGCAGTATTGCATAGGAACCTGGAATGTCAGGTCCATGAATCAAGGCAAATTGGAAGTGGTCAAACAAGAGATGGCAAGAGTGAATGTCGACATTCTAGGAATTAGCGAACTCAAATGGACTGGAATGGGTGAATTTAACTCGGATGACCATTATATCTACTACTGTGGGCAGGAATCCCTCAGAAGAAATGGAGTGGCCATCATGGTCAACAAAAGAGTCCGAAATGCAGTACTTGGATGCAATCTCAAAAACGATAGAATGATCTCTGTTCGTTTCCAAGGCAAACCATTCAATGTCACAGTAATCCAAGTCTATGCCCCAACCAGTAACGCTGAAGAAGCTGAAGTTGAACGGTTCTATGAAGACCTACAAGACCTTTTAGAACTAACACCCAAAAAAGATGTCCTTTTCATTATAGGGGACTGGAATGCAAAAGTAGGAAGTCAAGAAACACCTGGAGTAACAGGCAAATTTGGCCTTGGAATACGGAATGAAGCAGGGCAAAGACTAATAGAGTTTTGCCAAGAAAATGCACTGGTCATAGCAAATACCCTCTTCCAACAACACAAGAGAAGACTCTATACATGGACATCACCAGATGGTCAACACCGAAATCAGATCGATTATATTCTTTGCAGCCAAAGATGGAGAAGCTCTATACAATCAGCAAAAACAAGACCAGGAGCTGACTGTGGCTCGGACCATGAGCTCCTTATTGCCAAATTCAGACTGAAATTGAAGAAAGCAGAGAAAACTACTAGACCATTCAGGTATGACCTAAATCAAATCCCTTATGATTATACAGTGGAAGTGAGAAATAGATTTAAGGGCCTAGATCTGATAGATAGAGTGCCTGATGAACTATGGAATGAGGTTCGTGACATTGTACAGGAGACAGGGATCAAGACCATCCCCATGGAAAAGAAATGCAAAAAAGCAAAATGGCTGTCTGGGGAGGCCTTACAAATAGCTGTGAAAAGAAGAGAAGCGAAAAGCAAAGGAGAAAAGGAAAGATATAAACATTTAAATGCAGAGTTCCAAAGAATAGCAAGAAGAGATAAGAAAGCCTTCTTCAGTGATCAATGCAAAGAGATAGAGGAAAACAACAGAATGGGAAAGACTAGGGATCTCTTCAAGAAAATCAGAGATACCAAAGGAACATTTCATGCTAAGATGGGCACGATAAAGGACAGAGATGGTATGGACCTAACAGAAGCAGAAGATATTAAGAAGAGGTGGCAAGAATACACAGAAGAACTGTACAAAAAAGAGCTTCAAGACCCAGATAATCATGATGATGTGATCACTGACCTAGAGCCAGACATCTTGGAATGTGAAGTCAAATGGGCCTTAGAAAGCATCACTATGAACAAAGCTAGTGGAGGTGATGGAATTCCAGTGGAGCTATTCCAAGTCCTGAAAGATGATGCTGTGAAAGTGCTACACTCAATATGCCAGCAAATTTGGAAAACTCAGCAGTGGCCACAAGATTGGAAAAGGTCAGTTTTCATCCCAATCCCAAAGAAAGGCAATGCCAAGGAGTGCTCAAACTACCGAACAATTGCACTCATTTCACACGCTAGTAAAGTAATGCTCAAAATTCTCCAAGCCAGGCTTCAGCAATATGTGAACCGTGAACTTCCTGATGTTCAAGCTGGTTTTAGAAAAGGCAGAGGAACCAGAGATCAAATTGCCAACATCCTCTGGATCATGGAAAAAGCAAGAGAGTTCCAGAAAAACATCTATTTCTGCTTTATTGACTATGCCAAAGCCTTTGACTGTGTGGATCACAATAAACTGTGGAAAATTCTGAAAGAGATGGGAATACCAGACCACCTGATCTGCCTCTTAAGAAATCTGTATGCAGGTCAGGAAGCAACAGTTAGAACTGGTCATGGAACAACAGACTGGTTCCAAATAGGAAAAGGAGTACGTCAAGGCTGCATATTGTCACCATGTTTATTTAACTTATATGCAGAGTACATCATGAGAAATGCTGGACTGGAAGAAACAGAAGTTGGAATCAAGATTGCTGGGAGAAATATCAATAACCTCCGATATGCAGATGACACCACTCTTATGGCGGAAAGTGAAGAGGGGCTAAAAAGCCTCTTGATGAAAGTGAAAGTGGAGAGTGAAAAGGTTGGCTTAAAGCTCAACATTCAGAAAACGAAGATCATGGCATCTGGTCCCATCACTGCATGGGAAATAGATGGGGAAACAGTGGAAACAGTGTCAGACTTTGTTTTTCTGGGCTCCAAAATCACTGCAGATGGTGACTGTAGCCATGAAATTAAAAGACGCTTGCTCCTTGGAAGGAAAGTTATGACCAACCTAGATAGCATATTCAAAAGCAAAGACATTACTTTACCAACAAAGGTTCGCCTAGTCAAGGCTATGGTCTTTCCTGTGGTCATGTATGGATGTGAGAGCTGGACTGTGAAGAAGGCTGAGCGCCGAAGAATTGATGCTTTTGAACTGTGGTGTTGGAGAAGACTCTTGAGAGTCCCTTGGACTGCAAGGAGATCCAATCAGTCCATTCTGAAGGAGATCAATCCTGGAATTTCTTTAGAAGGAATGATGCTAAAGCTGAAACTCCAGTATTTTGGCCACCTCATGCGAAGAGTTGACTCATTGGAGAAGAGTCTGTGGTGGGGAGGAGAGGGGGGGAGGGGAAGAAGAGAAGAAGAAAGAAGAGGATGGGATGGGTGGATGACAGAGCTGACGGGGGGGAGGGTGGGCGGGGGCCCGGGGGGGGGGGGGGGGAGGGGGGGGGGGCGTGGGGCGGTGGGGGGGGGGGGGGGGAGAGGGGGGAAAGAGAGAGAGAACTGATCTGATCGGAAGGGGGGGGGGGATTTTTCCAACAATTTTGGGGAGGGGGTGAAAATTCCAAGAATTGGGCCCCCCCCCCCCCCTTGGTCTTTTGACAGTGTCTTGGAACTGTCATGGCACCTCTGGGTGAGTCATTCACTTGCTAACTGAGGATCAAGATCTAGTCTTCTCTGCCATCTTGGTCCCATTTGACTCTAATCAGCTTATGTTGTGTCCTTGGACTATGTCATTCTTTCAAAAGTTGTGGCCTATCCCTTTCCCTCCTGTTACACCATCACCTGGAATAGTGTCTGAAACAAGGAAGTGCTCAACAAAAAAGAACAAATAAATGGTCAGATGAATAGACTGAATAGATGAATGGATGGATAAGTGTATGGATTAGATATGTTTGTAAATGAAGTTTTATTGAAACACAGCCACACACATTTATTTGCATGTCTGTGGCTCCCCAGAGGTCAAGTGATCTGCAAAACCTGAAGTATTCACTATATGGCGCTTCACAGAACAAGTTTGCTGGAGTGTAAAGACACTTTCTTCCTGGAAGTTGTCATCATCGAGGCAACTTTAAGTGCTGGAGAGGAAGCCCTATCACTACTTGTTGCATGGAAAATGGTCAAGAATGGTCTGTGCAGGAAATTGCCAGGATGCTCTTCGAGCCAAAAAAATGCCCTTATGGGGGAGAGGAGGCGGTGTTAGCAGATGACTGTTACCCTTGCAGAAGTGGTTGAAAGGCAGGCTTTGGAGCCTGGGTTGACTTGGGTTTAATTCCTAGCTCTGCCACTTACTAGCTGTGTGACTTTAGACAGGTTCCATGTTCTCTCTAAACTTCAATTGGCTTCTCTGTAAACTGGATGACAAGATCTGCCTCTAGGGTAGTTCAAGCCTCAAACAAGATATTGCATAGAAACTGTCTAGGATCTAGAAGCCCTGGCAAATGGTCATTCTGTTTCAATGTGGATACCAAATGTGATTCAGGGTTCAGTTCAGTTCAGTCGCTCAGTTGTGTCCAACTCTTTGCAACCCCATGGACTTTAGCACGCCAGACCTCCCTGTCCATTGCCAAAACCTGGAGCTTGCTTAAACTCATGTCCATTGAGTCGGTGATGCCATCCAACTACCTCATCCTCTGTCATCCTCTTCCTCTGTCGCCTTTAATCTTTCCCAGCATCAGGATCTTTTCAAATGAGTCAGTTCTTTGCATCAGGTGGCCAAATTATTGGAGTTTCAGCTTCAGCACTAGACCTTCCAAATCAGGGTTGATTTCCTTAGGATGAACTGGTGGATCCCCTTGCAGGCGTAGAGACTCTTGAGTCTTCTCCAACACCACAGTTCAAAAGCATCAATTCTTCGGCGCTCAGCTTTCTTTATAGTCCAGCTCTCACTTCCATACATGACTACTGGAAAAACCATAGCTTTGACTAGACAGATCTTTGTTGGCAAAGTAATGTCTCTGCTTTTTAATATGCTGTCTAGGCTGGTCATAACTTTTCTTCCAAGGAGCAAGCTTCTTTTAATTTCATGGTTGCAGTCACCATCTGCAGTGATTTTGGAGCCCCCCAAAATAAAACCTGTCACTGTTTCCACTGTTTCCCCATCTATTTGCCATGAAGTGATGGGACCAGATGCCATGATCTTCATTTTCTGAATGTTGCATTTTAAGCTAACTTTTTCACTCTCCTCTTTCACTTTCATCAAGATGCTCTTTAGTTCTTCTTAACTTTCTGCCATAAGGGTGGTGTCATCTGCATATGTGAGGTTACTAATATTTCTCCCGGCAATCTTGATTTCAGCTTGTGCTTCATCCAGTCCAGTGTTTTGCATGATGTACTTTGCATATAAGTTAAATAAGCAGGGTGACAGTATACAGCCTTAACATACTCCTTCCCCAATTTGGAACCAATCTGTTGCTCCATGGTCCAGTTCTAATTGTTGCTTCCTGACCTGCATACAGGTTTCTCAGGAGGAAAGTCAGGTGGTCTGGTATTCCCATCTCTTGAAGAATTTTCCAGTTTGTTGTGATCCACACAGTCATAAGGCTTTGGCATAGTCAATAAAGCAGAAGTAGATGTTTTTCTGGAACTCTTTTGCTTTTTTGATGATCCAACGGATGTTGGCAATTTGATTCAGGGTTGGTCTCCAATTATTACTGGTCAATTTCAAATGAGTTTTTGTGCTCAGGTAGCCCTTTGTGGAGAAGACCATCACTGCCCCCACCCCCTTCTTCCTGCAGTTACCTTCTGTGGCCTTCCCAGTTCCACACTGGCTCTCATCCTGTCCCAACCCTTGCCCTATCCCATCCCACCCTCTGCACTTACACTCTCCCTTCCTCTGTTTTTCAAGTCATTATTGGTCTCTGGGTGTTTCTTGTGAACCCAGACACCTGCCCAAATAGATCTGCCCCCACAAGGGGTCCAATGAACCGCTGAGGGCCCGTTGGGTGATTTGACAACAGCTCTGGGTTTTGAGCGGGCACACACTGACCCATGGGTGGCCCCTTCATTCCCAGCCACACTAGACAGCATCACATGCCTGGCATCACAGGGTTTGACATTCCTGCCACCAGAGAGGCATTCCTTTGTGATTATTCTTACCCTCAGGACGTTCCTCTGTTAAAATGTAGGTAATTCCCGGGAGGAGATCACCTGTGTCCAGGTTCTTATCTTGAGTCACCGCCTCTGAGGTCTTAACTTACCAATGGTCAACTAATTCCTGAACTGTTTCAGTCCCAAGTGGGATCCTGTATCTGAAAATGATTTCAACTTTGTGAAGAGAAATATATAAGCAAAGGATCACTTTTAATGTTAAAAAGGATTACCAGCTAGCTATCCTCTCTATTTTACTGAAATGGGCATTGCAATAAGCCCAGAGGAGTGAATCTCTAAGGGTGGAATTACAAACTACAAAATAAGTTTTAAAATATTTAAGGTGGGGACTTCCCTGGGGGTCCAGTGGCTAAGACTCCCAATGCAGAGGCCTGGGTTCGATTCCTAGTTGAGGACCTAGATCCTGCTTGCCACAGTTAAGAGTTCACCTGCCTCACACACCCTGCGACTAAAGATTTTGCATGTGCAACTAAAGATCCTGCCTGCCAGAGATCAAATCAGAGATTCCGAGGGCTGCAACCAAGACCCGGCATGGCCAAATAAATAAATATTTTTAAAAACATAGTGAAGATGCCAGGGGAATGTCCTTTCCCTCCCTAAGCCCATTGCCCAGGTGACCATCAACTCAGCCAAGGGGCCAGCTCCCACCCCTGGAGTCTTGGAGTAGAGAAAGTACTGTTGGTGTGACTGAGCGGTTGATGCTGAAGCTGAGAACCAGGAAGAATCTTAGCAGCCACTTAATATTGTAGGTAAGGAAGTCGAGGCCCAGAGAGAGAGCAAGGTGCTCTCTCATCTAAATTGGGGAAGCCTAAATAGAAAAATAAGCAAGGGCTAGTTTCTCGGGCGAGGAGAGGGGTGGCCAGGATGGGTCAAAAGGCATAGAAACCAAAGCTGTGTTGCGGACTCTGCCCTCCTGGCGGTGCTGGCCCCTTCTGGCCTTCCCTGAGCCCACACAGCACAGAGAGACCAGTCCACTCAGCCCTGACTCCAGCCACCCTTCCTTGCCCGGGGCCAATCTGCGAAGGGAGGCCCCCTATCCCTGCCTCTGCCGGCAGAGAGAAAGTCCGAAACAATGCCACTAAACTGAAAACATTTCTGTCTTTCTCACAGAACAATAGCCATTAATAACCATGGAACTGGAGCAGAAATGGAACTTGAACCCCAGGGGCCTGGGAGCCTGGAGGGTTGCGGGGGTGCAGATGAGGGGACTGAAGCTTGGACCCAGCCTTTCCCCACCACCTCCTCCTGCCACCCACCGCACTCTGAAGCACTCCCAGTGGCACCTGACTTTCCCACTTGGAACATTGATTGAACCCCCCACCCACCCGCCACGCTCTGGTGGGGCTGAGGGGTTGCCCAGACGATCCTCCTACCCACTCCAGCAGTGCCCTGGATGCTCACCACACACCAGGAAACCGGAAACTTCACCCAGGGGATGGCTTAAATGCCCCCTTCAACACCCCAAACTGGGCATCCCCCTGTTCCCTGCAAAGCCCTGCAAGCCCCCGGCTGGGGAGTGGGCAGGGCTGCATGGGTGACCTAGAGGCCAGTGACCACCCTGACCCCAGTTCCTCACTGCGGGCACCCCCAGCATGGGCTCTTTTGGGGATGGCTGAGGCAATGAGCCCCGCTGAGAACAGGAGATGACGCATTTTTCTGAGGCCACAAGCCTCTTCTGACAGATCCACCCCATCGGGGAGCAACCGAAACCTCATCCCACCCAGCACGGCTTTTGTCTACACCACATATTTGTCTTGTTTGGAAGATTTTTGTGGGTTTTCCCGTCTTTCTCCAGCACTCACTGCCCTGAAGGGGATGGAGGCCGTGGTGGGGCTGAGGGAAGGCGACCTGGGGGCTCTGTCTGGTGGTCTGCGGCACAGTTGGAGGTGGGGGAGCAGTGTGGTGCCCTCCACAACATTCCCTGCGCCCCAAATGGGCACTCTGGGCCCAGGCCACATGCCTCTTCCCTGTGGACGTGTGCCTCTCCCGGTCTGTCCCCGGATGCGTCCTCTCTATCTTTTTAGCCTCCTCAGTTCCAGCCCCAGCATCCCTTTTTATCCCATCACGTCCCCTTCCGCCACCCAGCCTGGCCCTCGCGATCTCCTGCCTTCTGGCAGCTGTGCATACCTTTCCTCCCCATTTTTTCCTGCCTGTCTGAATTCTGAAGTTGCCATCTCTCCTCCTCCTCGGTGCCCACCTGGACTACCTTACCCTTCGGCAAGTTCCCCTCCTTCTGAACTCCAGCAGTGTGTTTTCCATCCATCTGGTGATGCAAATACCCCCCCACCCCCCGCCCACCTCAATCCCATCTGCTCAGCCACAGGGAAGGCTGAGGCCATGGCTTTCATGCTTTGGTTTGTCCCCATCATGCCTTGTATCAAGCGATTGCTCAGTTAATATGTGTTTGTGGCTTCTCAAAGGTTGGTCATGGACTAAATTAGAGAATCAGTGATGGAAGAGACCGAATCCAATGACCCACTCAGAACTCGAATCCCTGCCAAAAGGTGTCTGGCTTTAGCTTACACGCCTGTAGTGACAGAGATCTCACTATTTCCTGGGGTCACTCATTTCCTCTCCCAATAGCTCTGACCATAAGAAAGTTCTTTCTCATTGAATTGATACCTGCCACCTCTGGCTTTCCCCACCCTATTCCAAGCTAGACTGCAAAAACCATCCCAGTCCCCTTGACTCACAGTTACCCTTCAGACATTAGAAGGCAGAAATCCCCTACCTCTGCAGTCTTTTCCATGGGGAAACACCTTTCGTCCTAACCCCTGGGGCCCCTATGCTTCGATGACCATGGACTTCAGCCTCAGGCTGAGCCTCTCCCCAAACCCTTGCTGAATTGTCATTCTCCTGACAAAATTTCCCCTTCCTAGATCAAAATGGATGTTCTAACCTTTCGAATGGGGCTTGACTCCATGTGGTAACTTAAGACATCTGAAAGGAAGGAGTCCACTTTCTCACCAAGTTAGAAGGGCGTTTAGAGGACGCTGACCAGTTGCTTTGTCTGTTTCCCCATTTGTCTTGGTGCGGCCCTACCCACTCCTGAGAAGGTAACTGGAAAGCCTGACAACTGTTTCTTAGTGAAGGACTGGTTTTCCACATACCTCAAAGGCTGTCTCTTAGGTCATTTATATGCATTTTAATATAGGCATTTCAGAGGGAATACCAAATGTTCTAAACCAGAGAGGTGACTCACTGTGGCATTTCAGGCCGTTGAGATATTTTGGGACAAGCGAGCCCTGTGGTGCCTGGCCTGCCTCTCCCTGATCCTCTGCGGGTGATGGAGAATCTCCAGGGCCCAAGGACATTTGCATCAGGACCAGGCACTTCCCAAGGGGTTGCCCCCTCCACCCTCCAGCTCCCTTACCCTGCATCAATTATTAGAACTTATGCTTTGCTGCCTCTATGGTTCACATCTTTCTTAAGTATCTGTGTCTGGTAGCAAATGAAGGACTCCTTGAGGAAAACAACAGGGATCTTAACATATTTTTATCAGTGTTCCATATCTTGATCGTACCAGTGCACACACAAATGTATGTATTTATTGAAACTCACCAAACTGATACTTAAAATGGTTGCATCTTGTTGTTTGTGAGTTATACTTGGACAAAGGTGGTTTTTATATTTCTGTTTTGGCAGCGCTGGACCTCCATGGTGGGGCATGGGCTTTCTCTAGTGGCGGTGTGTGGGCTTCTCTTGTGGCACGTGGGCTCTCTAGTTGCAGCACTCAGGCTTAGTTGCCCCAAGGCATGGGGAATCTTAGTTCCCTGGCCAGGGATTGAACCCAGACCTATTGGAATGTGGATTCATCACAACTGCGCCACTAGGGAAGTCCCCAAAAGTGTTCATTCCCCTTACAGAGTCTAGAGTCACATCCCGCTCATCCCTCTATTCACATGCGTTTGTGTAGTGATTCACTAAGTTAAGCTGTACCTAGAGCTATAGCCGAGGCCGCCTTAGCTTGCCTACCCAGCCCCCGGCTTTATGTGTCTCCTCCAACACCGTGGCTGAAATAACACTCTGCATTCTCCGGCCTTGCTTCCAACTAGTCCTTCTACCCAGTGACTCAGGCCCAAATTAAGGAGACACACCTGATTCCTCACCCAGCCTATCTTGCAGGATTGCTTCAATATGACTGTTACCATCACTGGTATGGCTATATTACAGGTCCCTTGCACGCCAAGTCCCTCACCAGTCTTGTCAATCACTCACTTTGAGAGTTTAAGGTTCCTCCCCGAGCCCTTGAGTGTGGGATCACAGTCACCCAAGGTCGATTCACCAGACCATGGCTGTTGCTCAGAGCCTCCAAGCCACCCTGTTCTGGAAGTCAGGTGGCAGTGGTCCTGCCTAATGGGCTATTGCGCCTGGGCCAGGGTTCTAGTTATCTTGCCTGAGTCAGGGCATAAGGTGTCCAGGCACCTTGGATGCTGGGCCCTGTTTCACTCAAGTGCCTGGTTTCTTTGTGTTATCCGGAGCTCGTGAGTGTTTCCTTAGAAAGGAAGATAACAGTCACCTGTGGGGAGCAAGATGAGGTGATTTTTATTTGCCTCTTCATGTTTTCCAGTCTATTCTAATGATTCCTAAGTGTGTCTGTCTTGTCCACCAGACTGCAAGCTCCATGAGGGCAGGGTTTGAGCCCCTCTTTATTATCTTTCACTCTTAGCTGTGTGCCTGGCATATATCTGGTGTTCAAGAAATATTTATGGGCTGACTAATGACTTCAGTTTCATGAAAACTATGAGGGAAGCGTTCTTCACTCATCAAACAGTATCGGGTGTTGGTTGATGAGGCTGCGGAGAGGCCAGGAGGCTTCTGTGGAGCGTGACCCGATCCGGCCTTTTTGGAGGGCTATTTAGCAATATCCCACCAAGTGGAAAAAGCCCTCCAAAGTCTTTACTCTGGAGATACTGTCTGTGGCTTGTGCCTAAGAATGTTCATGGCAGTGCTGTACAGAATCACAAAAAGCTAGAGGTGACCTATATGTTCATCCACAGTGGACAATGTGGTAGTCACACAATGGACTATATACAGCAAGGAATCAAACACAGCTTCACACAATGTGGTGGATTACTCTCAGAAACATAAAGTAGGTCAGAAAAGAAAATTGCAAATAGATGTATTCAGTTTGATACCATTTATATGGCCTTTAAATAAATGTAAAACAACACTATATGTTGTTACTTATATACAGAAGGTCTAGGAAAGGCTGAGTGGAGACTCAGGGCCCAGTTCACCTCTCTGCAAAGGGTATATATAATATGAACATGGTAAGATACAGAGATATTTGATAAACATTGAGTTCAGGAGAATCGTTACTGTGGTGGCAGGGAGCAGAGAGATGTACTTGTGTCCAGTACACAGAGGGTTTCACCAGTCCTGGCAAAGTGATGTTTTCCAGGTTGGGTGGCGGTGGGCACATGGTGTTTGTGATGTAATTCTGTCTTTTGTGGTCATATTGTTGTTGTTCACCAGACATTTGTGGCTCTTTCTCTTCTGAGCACACAGTAGCTTGCACTTTCTGGTGCTCTGTGGTTGAGAGTGACCCCATGACCCGTTCTGGCCAAGGAGTGGTGAGCTAGACCATTAAATTGCCTTTTCAAGATCCTCCAGCTCTCTCTTTTGCTCCTGACAATGTCTGAGACGTTGGCTGTTCCATCCGCCTGAACTCCTGAGTGCTTTCAGTGAGCAGAGCCCTCTGCTCACCCTTGAAGGATATGGAGCAGAAGCAGGAAGCAGCAAGCAGCAGAAGCAGAAGTGTGTTAAGCCCGTTAGATATGGGGGTTGTTTGTTACTGTAACATACTCTGTACTATTCTGACTGATACATACCTTTTAGGGTGCTTGACTATTTCAATTAAAAAATGAAAGGAGGGCAAACATCCATGCCTTTTGGGCAAGCCCCAAAATGTGACAAGGAAAGGGAGCAGAGGAGAGAAGAAGGTCTGCAAGATTTCATTCCCATTTCTGTTTCCTTAAAAAGAAAAAGTCATTTCCTCATATCCTTTTGCCCCTTGAGTGGTAGCAATGGACAAGCTCAGCAATGCAGCAGGGAGGATACAGGCTGGAGTGCCCCTGGCATCTCATTACACCTTCCTTAGAAACCCATTTAGCTGCCACCGTGCTTTCCCTTGGCCAGGCCTCAGCGTCAGGAAACAAGCCCAGCCGTTGCTGGGCATCAGACACCTGCAGGGCAGACTTGGCTTGGCACGTTCTCCAGGCTTCCGAGCACCCTCCCCTCCCCGAAGCTGCGGGAACATCAGCCAGAGCAGATACCTGAGATCAGAGCAGACAGGATGTGAGGAAGTTCTCGCCTTAGGAGTCTGGCAAGAGTGGGAGCCTGGGTTCCCAGGCGCGTGGGGCCGACGGCTCCGTCACACAGTCTGGAGCCCACTGACACTTCAAACGGAGCCTCCCGTCTTCTGGCCTCCACCTCCGGAGGAAGTGTTCCTGGATTACCTTCACTAGAGGGAGAGGAGGAGCTGCAGGTAATACCCGGATTTCTATGGTGCTTTTCTTCCCGAAGCTTCAAAAGACTTCCCCTTCTCTGATCTCCCGTGACCTCCCCCAGCAACAGGGCAAGAAGAGGAAGATTTCCCAGTTCAGGTGGGGAAACGGGGGTGTGGGGGGCAGAGAGAGGAAGTAAACGTTCCTGCAGTCATGGAGCAGGACAAGGATGTGATTCTGGTGGGCGAGGGTGTCGTCTTCAGACCTCAAAACCCCGACGCTGGTCCCAGGCCTGTCCTGCTGGGTGGCTGATCTCTGTGTGGGCGGTGGCCTCCATGCTCGCCAGCTGCCCTTGCAGAGGGGTGAGCTGGGCCCGGGGTCCCCACTCAGCCTGTCCTGTGGTCTGAGCACAGAGGAGGAGGATCCCAGACAGGCTCAGGTCAGCCCCCCGCCCACAGAGCAGTGACGACAGGTTGGCCCTGAGCCCTGTGGTCCCGCCGCTGGGAGGTCAGGCCAGGGAGGCTGCCAGAACACCAGGGCTGAAGAAGGTCCAGATAACGCAACTGGGGCAGCCTCTGTGGGTGGAAATGACATTTCTTGGCTTTAAATAGCTCCATCTCCGGAGCCCCGGAGCCTCAGCGGGGCTATTAATTCCTGGACTCCCAGGGCTGCCCGGCCCCGTCATTCTGTTTGCACAAGTTGTGTAAGATCTCAGGCATTTTTCCTGCCACCCGTCTCCCCCACCTCCCTTCAGTTCTCCTGCGCGAATTCAACAAGGGGTTAGTTTATTTCTAGTAGCGGGCCTGGGTTTCAAGCTGACCACATACATATTTTGTCCTTCTTACAAGTGACGCGGCTCAAGTCAACAGCAAACTTTTGAGGGTTTTCTTTGTAACCTGCTGTCTCCATCATGAAAGGTAATGTGTATATACGTGAAAGGTGAAAGCAGAGGCTCTATCAACGCAGGTACGCATGTGTATGTCAAGTTAATTAATCAATCATTTAATCCTTCAACCAACATATTAATCCCCCAGCTATTTGTTTGAGTGCCTACTATGTGTCAGGCACTAGGCTAGTTCTGGATACATAGGGTAAACCAGAGTCCTCCCTGAGAAAACGGCTGTTACCACCTCCACGCGTGTTGCCAGGGGTGACTCCTGCCTGGTTAGGCGTCCCAGTCATGAGTTCTCTGTGTCCCTGAATTCTCTAAATCCTGCTCAGCATCAGCAAACCTCTAGCTTAGAATGCATGCTGAGAAAGACGAAAAGGAAAAGACAGATAGAGACAGCAGGTACTCAGTGCAGAAAACTGACGGGTCATGGTGGCTGACTGGCTGCAGGTGTAGCAATTGACGGCAATTCCAAAGTATTCAGCTGAAGGACAGGGGAGACTTGGAAGAGGCAAGGACAGACACTTGGCCTTGGGAAGGGCCATTGGCCTCAATTAGGAATTGTATTTGACTGTTGATTAAAGTCTGTTCACAGTGGCCCAAGCACATGGAGCTTCTTCTCTCAAGTAAAAGTCCACAGCTCTGGGGCTGGTGCAGCAGCTCCAGTCACTGGGATCCTTCTATCTTTCTGCTCTGTCATCCTCCCGTTCTCCTCATGGCCCAGAACAGCTACTGGAGTTCCACTCATTACCCCTGAATTCCAGAAAGAGAGAAGGAAGGAGGAGAGAAAGACAAAAAAGGTGTATGCTCTTCACTCTTTTAAGGGACCTACCTAGAAATCCTCTGTCACCCTCTGCTTGCCTCTCATTAACCAAAATGTAGTCACTTGGCTACACCAAGCATCAGGGGAGACGGAGAAATGTAATGTTTTAGCAGGGTGTGTTGCTCAGGGCTGTTACCAGTGAAGGAGGGAAGGACTGACATTGGGAAGCACCCAGCAGTTTAAGCAATGGCACTCAACAAATATGTGTTGACTTGAAATTAAGTTAGGAGGAAAGATAAGGAATTGTGTTTAGGGGCATGAAGAGTCTACAGTGAGGATGAAATATCCTATTCCAGGGGACTGGAACATATATGAAGGGAGGACAGAATATGTAGGTTCTCCAGTCAGCCACAGAGAGAAAAGAAAACTGTGGCTCGGGTGAAAGCCCACAGCTGATCCTGGGTCAAGAATACAGCATGAGGGAAAGAGAAGAAAGAGCAGCTTGCAAAAGAAAAAAAAATTACAGACTATCATTTGTCCATTCTCACCGCATGATGTCATCTAGGCTCCCCCAGCGTCCCAGTCAGTCTAGAGGGTCTTTGAGGGCACAGACTGCAGTTCTGACCTTGGGGCAGCTTCGGGTACCTGTTAAAACAAATACAGCCTGGTTCTGTCCTGCGCCCAGGTTGAGCATTTCACGGACACCCACAGGGAAGACACCTCCATCTGCTCCTCTTCCCCCAGATGCATCCTGGTCAGACCCCATTTGGGGAACTCTGCAACTGAAGAGTGGGGGGCTGCCCTGTGGCGAGGGAGCAGGGGAATGGGAGGGGCCTCTCCTCATGCTATGTAAACCCTCAAGAAGTTTCTCCCAGAGGATTTAGATCCGTGGTTCTCAACCACATGGGCAATTTTTGCCCTGCAGGGGACATGTGACCAGGCCTGAGAACATTTTTGAATGTTCATTTGTTATGAATAGCGGGGTAGGATGTGCTATTGACATTTAGTGGGTAGAGGCCACAGATACTGCTAAACATTCCACAAAGCACAGGACAGCCCCCCACAACAAAGAATTATCCTATTCTTTGTGAATAGTGATGAGGCTGCAAAACCTTCGTTTATATGTGTCTGGTTACTGGGCCCACAGGAAATTTAAATAATCCCAGTTTCACCCAGACACACGCAATATTGATTGACACTGAAGCTAAACTCAGGCCTCTGAAACTCCTACTTAACCACTGGAGGAAAAATTAAAGTTATGCTTATCATAATTGACTACCATTTACTGACCATCTACTACGCCCCAGGTTCTTTACATAAATTACTGTCAAGCTTTTCAACAATTATAAAAGAATCATCATTATCTCTGTTTCACAGATGAGCTAACTGAGGCTCAGGGGGGTTAGTTGTTCAATAGCACACAGGTAGCAAGTGACCCCAAAGCCACTCACTTTCCATTCCCCACATGCCTCTTATATTTGTTACAGTCCTATTACTACATATATCTGCTTATGGTCACATCTTATGAAAGCTCATAATTGGATGTGACAAACAAGGGAACTGTCTACTAACCAGTGCATGCATGCTCAGTCTCTCAGCTGTGTCTGACTCTTTGCGACCCGGTGGACTGTAGCCAACCAAGCTCCTCTGTCCATGGAATTTCTCAGGCAAGAATATTGGGGCAGGTTGATACTGGGGATCGTCCCCACTCAGCAATGGAACCCACATCTCTTGGATTGGCAGGCAGATTCCTTACCCCTGTGCCACCTGGGAAGCCCCTCTACTAACTAGACCATTCCATTAATCCTAGCACATCCTTCTCCAGCCTTTCCAGGCAAACGGGATTTTCTGTGCTTAAAGCATATCAAGATGTACCAAGAGGATGCAGTTCTTGGAACAACAAAGCAAGTGGCTGCCAAGCAGCTGAAAATATGCTCATTTTCAGCTCCCTAAGGAGCTCATTAAGGAGTCAGGCAAGTAGAAATGGAAGTAACAGGCAGATACTTCAGGATGGTCCCAGGCAACTGATGGAAATCACCAAGAGCCATCTACCTATTACTGCTGGGTGTGGGGAAAAGGGCATCCTCATTCATTGTTGATGGGGACGCTAGGTATTAGGCATTTTGCAAAAGCAGCCTTCTGTATCTCCTAAAATTAAAACCAGGGGCACATCATCATAGCAATCTCACTTCTGCTACTGCTGCTGCTAAGTTGCTTCAGTCGTGTCCGACTCTGTGCGACCCCACAGACGGAAGCTCACCAGGCTCCCCTGTCCCTGGGATTCTCCAGGCAAGAGCACTGGAGTGGGTTGCCATTTCCTTCTCTAATGCATGAAAGTGAAAAGTGAAAGTGAAGTCGCTCAGTCGTGTCCGACTCTCAGCGACCCCATGGACTGGAGCCTACCAGGCTCCTCCGTCCATGGGATTTTCCAGGCAAAAGTACTGGGGTGGGGTGCCATTGCCTTCCCTGATCCCACTTCTGGGCACATGCAGATATACAACAGTTTTAACTCATCACGGCTCACAGCAGCAGAAAGCAGGAAACACAGGGGATGACTGTCAGAAGGGGGTGGTTTGATACATTAATAAAGGTGAGTTTTATTGTAGGTAAATAACAATGATAATAATTAAAAAAAAAACTGCTACAACCACTACAGTTCCTATGATATAGAAAAATATATTCAACAAGATGCTATATACATGCATTTGTGTATACCTAAGTATATATATAGAGTGAGATATCTGCATAGGCTCTCTCGCTGAGATCGCAGTTGTGTCTACCACTTTGCAACCCCATGAATTGTAGCACCCCATTAATTGTAGCCCACCAGGCTCCTCTGTCCATGGAATTTTCCAGGCAAGAATCCTGGAGTGGGTTGCCCTCTCCTACTCCAGGGAATCTTCCCCAATCAAGGATGGAATCCGAGTCTACTGCACTGGCAGGCAGATTCTTTACCACTGAGCCACCTGGAAAGCCCCCTGCTTATATAAACAGGGAGAAGAGTATAGAAAGGTCCGTTTTAGGTTCTTAATACGGGTTTCCTGGGGATGAAGATGCTTCTAGGGTGGGGACCAATGAAGAGTCAAGAAAAAAAGGAAAAGAAAAAAAAGAGCAGACTTTAACACAATGTGTGATACGACCAAACAGTATATACACTTAATTGCAACATTCATAAATGCAGGGGTACACATATGTTTCAGTTCAGTTTTCAGTTGAGTTCAGTCGCTCAGTCGTGTCCGACTCTTTGGGACCCCATGAATCGCAGCACGCCAGGCCTCCCTGTCCATCACCAACTCCCGGAGTTCACTCAGACTCAACGTCCATCGAGTCAGTGATGCCATCCAGCCATCTCATCCTCTGTCGTCCCCTTCTCCTCCTGCCCCCAATCCCTCCCAGCATCAGGGTCTTTTCCAATAAGTCAACTCTTCGCATGAGGTGGTCAAAGTATTGGAGTTTCAGCTTTAGCATCAGTCTTTCCAGTGAACACCCAGGACTGATCTCCTTTAGAATGGACTGGTTGGATCTCCTTGCAGTCCAAGGGGCTCTCAAAACTTAAAAATGTTTAATTCTCCAGAGGGCTGAGCCGCGGAGGAGGCAGTGGACTTCCCACCGTGGAGCGCTTGGCTCGGCTCCCCGCGGGCTGGCGGCGGAGGCTGCGCGCGCCCGGGCGGCGAGCGGCTGGCGGCCCGACGGGTCCCGGCGCCTGCGGGCGCGCTGCCCCGGCACCGCGTCGGGGACGTGGAATCCCTCACCTGGAGGGCGGCAGACACCGCCAGCCCCAGAGACCGCGCGGGGATTTTCCAGTGGGGGCGGAGGCTCCTGAAAGGCGCCTTGTCGGCCCACGAGGGGCAGAGACGACGTGGACAGCGAGGCCCGGGGGAGGGGGACCCCAGCTGGTCACCTCCAGGGCCGCACCTCGGACCCCTTGGCCGCTCGCTCATCAGCCCTGAAGGTCGGCAGGAGGCCGGAAGCTGAGCGCAGGGGCGAGCTGTACCTGCAAGGGGTCTGGGAGCTCACGCCCAGCTCTCCGCAGAATTTGTGCACAGAATTGTGCGTTATTGTAGAGACCAAGAGTGGCTTGGACCCGCCCTGGGAGTTGTCCGCGTTCGTGGCGCCCCCTCCCTGAGGCCTAACACTGTGCCTGGCACTTTACATGGCGTGTAAAAAAGCACCGTTTGTATGGTGAACTACAGTGCCTTCAGCAGGCAACTGTTAGGAAGCGCCCCCGCCCCCCTGACTCCCGACTCCCGACTCCCGACTCCGACTCCAACAGCCCCGTACTTCCTCCAGAACCCTGGGGGCTTTCCTGTTCTGGCAGCAACCTACTTAATGGGCTTGATCACTCTGCCTTTCTCAGCCTGTGTCCTGCTCGGCTCCTCCACCCCACCCCGGGGCTGCCCTGAGCACAGGGGTCTAAGGGAAAAGTTTGACCACTTGCTGTCCAACGCATAGTAGGTTATCTATCAGCAAGGCAGAGGAAGAGGACATTTGAGTGAGTGGTTCTCTTCATGTCCTTTGAATGGAAAATCCGATTAGGTCTTAGATATTCTACTGTCCTTACCAAGAGAGGAACGAGAAATATAGCCTGAGCTCTGGGCCTGGGGGCAGGATGTGATGTGACAAAAATTATAGCTTAAAAAAAAAAACAAAACCTGGAGCACAAAGTTTAAAGGTAGAGAGTCAAGGGGGCCAAGAAGCCTCTCCCATTTCCTTGCCCTGGGCTGTTTGCCAGGAGAAAGGAAAATGCTTCCAGAAAGCCCAACTTGGGGTTTAGCAGCTCCAAGGGAAAAATTTTCTACCTGGAACTAAAGCAAGAACTAGGCTGCAACCCAAAGTCTTCTAACTTCCACTGTGACTAGAGAATTGCAAGAGAGAAGCAACAGGGAGGTGTGTGGGAGGGTGGGGAGGGGGTGGGGGTAGGGATGGGAATAACACTGGACTTGGGGTCATGGTCTGGACTGAGCCCTGGTCTCAGCTACTTGGTGGCGCAGTGGTAAAGAATCCACCTGGCAATGCAGGGGATGCCAGAGACAGGTTGAATCCTTGGGTCTGGAAGATCTCCTGGAGGAGGAAATGGCAACCCAGTCCAGTATTCTTGCCTGGAGAATTCTATGGACAGAGGAGCCTGGCAGACTGCAGTCCATGGGGTTGCAAAGAGTTGGACCCTACTGAGCAACTGAGCACACACATATACACATGCACACATTCAGCCACTTAGATTAGCCCCTTAGCCTTGGGAAAGGTCCTTGACTTCTCTGAACCTCAGTTTCTTCATCTCTAGCCTAAAAATAATAACCCATTTGAGTCATGTGACAATCTACTATGGGATGGATGAGTACCTGTCTCTCTGTATGCAGCAGGTCCTCAGCTAAAGGCTTCAGGTCAAAAAGATATTTGCATTGCAATGTTCATTGCAGCATTATTTACAGCACTCGAAGGTGGAAACAACCCAAATGTCTATCAATAGATGAATGTTTAAATAAAACGTGATATAGCCATACAATGGAATATTATTCAGTCATCAAAAGGAACAAAATTCTGATCCGTGCTACAACACAGATGAACCTTGAAAAGATTATGCCACGTAAAAGAAGTCAGGCACAAAAGGATAAATCCTGTATGATTCCACTTGTACGAGGTACCAAGCAAATTTATAGAGACAGAAAGTATTAAGAGAACAGAAGTTACCAGGGGCTAAGGGTAGAAGTGGAGAGTTCTGTTCATGTTCAGTTGTGTCTGACTCCCTATGGACTGTAGCCCTCCAGGCTCCTCTGTCCATGGAATTTTTGAGACAAGAATACTGGAGTGAGTTGCCATTTCCTCCTCCAGGGGATCTTCCCAACTCAGAGATGAAACCCATATCTCTTGCGTCTCTTACATTGGCAGGTGGATCCTTTACCACTATCGCCACCTGGGAAAAGTGAAAGTGAAAGTCACTCAGTCGTGTTGACCCCGTGGACTATACAGTCTATGGAATTCTCCAGGCCCGCATACAGGAGTGGGTAGCTTTTCCCTTCTCCAGGGTATCTTCCTAACCCAGGGATCAAACCCAGGTCTCCTGCATTGCAGGCAGATTCTTTACCAGCTGAGCCACAAGGGAAGCCCAGTTACTGCTCTGGGTATAGATTTTCTGTTTGAGATGAAGAAAACCTTTTGGAAACAGATAGTGGTGATGGTTGCACAGCAGTGTGATGATACTTCATGCCAATGAGTTATGCACTTAAAAATAGTTAAAACGGCAAATATTATATGTATTTTACCATGGTAAAGATCTTTTTTAAAAAGGTGGGGATGAGGGGAACCTGTTTGTGGAAATTCTGTTTTTAGCAGCACTTTTGTGGTAGTTCCCAACTGGACACAGCTCAAATGTCTATCTACAGTAGAATGGGTGAAGTATTGTCTGTTCACGTACTGGGATGCTAGGCAGTCATGAGAATAAATGACAGCTAAACACAACAATCTGGGTGGATCTGACAGACGTGATGTTGAGTGAAAGAAGCTAGACATGAAAGAGAACGTCCTGTGTGATTCCATTTATGCAAAGGTCAAAAACAGGCAAAATGGATCTATGGTGCTAGAGGTCAGGATAGGGTTTCCCTTGGGTAGTGATGATTGGAGAGAGCACAAGTGGGTTTCTGGGGGCTGGCAGTGTACTTGGTAACTGATTTAGATGCTGATTGTGGTCACTTTGGGAAAATTCTCCAGGCTATTTTGCACTTATCATGTGTGTTCTTTTCTATATGTATGTTTACTTCAACAAAACATTAAAAAAAAAAAAAAATTTTGCATGTCCTGAATGGTGAATGGGAACGGTGAACCAGAAAGTCAAGCTTCAGAAGCCTGATTTATACGCTTAATCTGTGCCAAGCCAGGGAGACTAGGAAGCCAGATTTGTAATTCTCTACACTGCTTGCAATTTGTACCTCTCCCACCTCCCCCTCCCCACCCCCAGGCCCCATGAGCTGTAACCAATTAGTTTTGAAATCTAAATAGCGGGCTTTCCACAGCTCACACTGCTGGGGACCTGGAGGGGAAGGAGGTACACTCCAGCAACAAGGAGAGGCCCTGATCCTCAAGCTCGCAGCCTGTGGATCCGAGCCCACCAGCCCCGCCCCCCTCCCGGTCTTGCAGGTATACAGTAGGCGCCCAGCAAATACTTGCAGATGGGCTGTGTGTCATCAGCATTCTTCAAGTGCACCCCTGAGATCTGACTGCCCACAATATCAGGGAAGGGCTGTTGTCAGCCCCTTGGGGAGTTGCCTGCGAGGACTTGGGGCCTGGGGGGTCTAGAGAAAATGTTGCCCCTTCCTCCAGCATCGGGAGCCCACTGCCCAGCTGTCCTCCCGGACGCTGTGAGGAGAGCAGATACAAACGCCTGACTTGGCCCTGGCTGACCCGAGGTGACTCCCGACGCCAAACAACCTGGCAGTTGGGGTCTGGGGGAGGGGATAATTTATATTTATGCCTGGTGACAAATTGCTAAATAATAGATCTGGCTTGGGTTTCGGTTTCTCTCCCCAGCAGCCTGACCAATGTGTTGGTCTATTGACTCAATCAGCAAGCTATTTTGGCCCTGTGGGGACCCAGAGCTTGGTTTCTGCTCCGGGAGACCTTCCCCTTTCTCCCGTGTATTTGGGCTTCCCCCAGGTTTGTGTTTGTTTGTGTTTGTTTGTCTGCCTGTCTGGGGCCCTGAGGGTTGAAGGCAGCCTGGGCCTCTGCCAGACTCCAGGTTTTTACATGGCCTGGGGCACGTGGCCCTGGGCAAGCAGACTCCTGCTTGCACGGGTATATCTTAAGTGTATATGGTGAACAAAGCAGCTGCATCTCTTTCTCTTTGTCCCAGTAAATGCTGTCTTCCCGCTCCTTCCAGCTGCATCTGCCTTTCTCCCCACAGAAAACAGTCAGCTGTTCTTGGTATTAACGACAGGGATGGGGCAGCCTGGTGGGCTGCAGTCTATGGGGTCGTGCAGAGTCGGACATGACTGAAGTGACTCAGCAGCAGCAACGTAAGTCCTCACGTGGGAATAGTGTTTATGGTTTATGAAACCCTTTCACAGCATATATCATTTGACCCTCCCATAGTCCTCGGTTTGGGGCTGAGGCTCAGGGAGGTTTGGGGGTTTACCTAAGGTCATGTACTCATAAGAGTCTATGTGGGGCAATCGGTTAGCTTGTTCGGCTGTTAACCGAAGGGTGGGTGGTTTGAGCCCACCGAGGGATGACTGCCCCTGTGATCTTTGGGGCTATCCTGATAGCTCAGTTGGTAAAGAAGCCGCCTGCAATGCAGGAGACCCAGGTTTGATTCCTGGGTCAGAAAGACCTGCTGGAGAAGGGATAGGTACCCACTCCAGTATTCTTAGGCTTCTCTTGTGGCTCAGCTGGTAAAGAATCCACTTGCAATGTGGGAGACCTGGGTTTGAGTCCTGGGTTGGGAAGATGCCCTGGAGAAGGGAAAGGTTACCCACTCCAGTATCTTGGCCTGGAGAATTCCATGGACTGCCTAGTCCATGGGGTTGCAAAGAGTCAGACACAACTGAGCAACTTTCATTCATATACTCATAAAGGTCAGAGCATATCTTTTGATTTCTGGTCCCATCTTCTCTTCCTTGATCCAAGTGGCCCCCTTGCCTTTGGAGACTGGGGCAGAGGCTGCTAGCTGCCACCATAAATCCATTTCCCCGTCTTCCTTAGCAACAGAACCTCCATTTTATTCAAGGTAACATCGTGCTCAGGCAAAAGAAACATTCCTAGCCTCACTTGCAGCTGTGGTTTGTAGGCAGGAACTTCAGGAAAGCTCCTTAAAAAGGGAGCATAAGCCCTTTTTACCTTCCGCTGCCTGGAATTCAGTGATAATGGCTGGAGCTCAGTGGCCATTCTGGACAATGAGGTGACTTTGAGGGTAAAAGCTATGTACTACGACAGTAAAGCAGAAACAGATGGGTCCTGGGTCTTAGATCACCAGAGAACTCCTATGCCAACCCAGACTTCCTACCTTCAGATTTCTTTTACATGAAAGAAATTAGCTTCTCTTTTGTTTAAGCCACTGCTGTAGGTTTTGTTTGCAGCCAAGTTGAATCACTCCAGATCCAGGGACCCCATGTCTGGTGATATACAGTCTCTCCTGCACCTTTTCCTGCTTACTCACTTGGAATGTAGAGGGCTCTCTCCTCATGGTTCTCAGCTCTCATAATTTGCATATGCTGGGCCTGGGTCATGAGAGCTACCCTAGGCAGGCACCTCTCTGGGTCCCTTGAACCCCCTGAGAATTCTAGAGAACAAACGCATTGCAGAGTTTCTTCTGTTAGTTCCTATGGCCAAGTGAAACCACTGAAGGAGGAGAATACATGAAAATTCCAAGCGCCTGGCAAATTGCCTGGACTGGATTCTTCTGAGAGCTGGTTGACAAACATGCTTCCAGCTCCCCTTCATCCCTCCAGGCTTCCAAAGGGTAGAACAGAGAGTTCGTCACTTGGCCCCTACTCCTCATCTGCACCCCTGCTCCCCGAGAACCATAGCGTGCGTGCAGTCATGGTCCCTGTCATGTGACTCTCTACAAGTAAAACCTTTTGAGCGTCCACTCCTGGGAGATGCATGTTTGTTGACTCAAGAATTACAGACGCACGCCTGTTGGTCTGCACATGTGGAGCTGCATGTAACTGAAAGCCCAGGCAGTGATGGCTGTCTCGAGCACCATGACTGGCTGGGGAGGGTGGGCGCAGCTTGATGCGTCAGATCACGGATGTCATTAAGGGCTGGGCTCTGTCTGGCTTCCTGAAGTTGCTCCATCCTTATCTTATCCTCCATCCTGCCTCTTCAATGTCATGTGTTAACATGGTGTCTGCCTTCTCAGTAGGACAAGGGGGGCAGGGGCAGTGCCAGCCTGCCACTATCTGGCACCTTCCCCTCTCTAAGAAACAAAGTGTCTTTTCCAGAAACTTCTGGTGAGGGTGTCCTTATGCCTCCTTGTCCAGCACTGGGTCGCACGGCTTCGTGGGTCACAGAGGAGTCTGGGAAGTTATCAGGTAACAAGGGAAAAGGGAGGTGGGAATGGAATGGCTGTTGGGTGGTCACCCCATAGGGTCTGCAATACATGTGTACTACTGGCCTAATGTATTAGGTATATGATAAGATCTACGTTAAACATAGGGATTTTAAAAGCATGAGATAGGGGCTTCGCTGGTTTTCCAGTGGTTAGGGCTCTGCCTTCCACTGCAGGGTAAATGGGTTCAATCCCTGTTTGGGGAGCTAAGATCCCACAAGCTATGAAGCTCAGCCAAAAAAATTTTAAAAAAAGAAGCATGAGATTAAAAAAATAGAAATTCTAACGTTAATTCCCACACAATTTCTGGGGCACAAGCACCCACTTTGGAAACCATCTCTGCAGCCAGAAAGACCTGAGTTAAATCCTGGCTCTGCTACTTATTAACTGCAACCTTGGCAAATTCCTTAATCTTGTCAAGCCTCACTTTACTCATTTGTAAGGTGGGGACAGTAATGGAACCCATCTGATAGCGTTTTGTAACAATGCTGGGTACCTTTTAAGAAAACAATATTAGAATAATAAGATGTCTTCCTTTGACATCAGCTTCCCATTTACGGGCAAGGGATGGTGGTAGGGAGAATTAAAATTTTGAAACTATTGAAAGCAACAGTGAGTCCTCAAAGAACATTTTGATTATGCCCATCATTTAAGTATCCAGGTGTTTTCATTCTAAAGCTTTTGAGCCACATTCTGAGGATTCCTACCTACCAGGACACAGGACCAGAGTCCTGCCAATATTTTCCTAGCATTGCCACTCCCTGCTGCAAGCCCCTGGTTTCGTGATTCTGCTCTCGGCCTCAGTTTTCTCAGCTGCAGCCTGGGAAGATTGGGCTAGAAGGTGTCACTCCTGTCCCTTCTCCTTTAGTTTAGGGCATCCGCTTTGTCAGTTCTGGCTCCTGTGGCGTCTCTCTTCCTGGTCTCTCCCCACTCCCACTCCAGTCCTGAAGCCCCGAGGTCCTGCCTCTTGTGGCTTGCCCTCCCTTTTCCTGTGATAGCGTGGATCAGAACTTCCTTTTAAAGGCTGAATAATATTCCCTTGTATGGATATACCATATTTTGTTTATCCATTTATTTGTTGATGGACACTTGTGTTGTTTCTTCTTGTTGGCTGTTATGAATTTTTTTGGGGTCCAGGCTGTTATTGTTCAGAATGTTCCTCCATTTGGATAGTCTGATTAGTTTCAGATTTACTCTATCTGTTTTCATAACCTAACAAATGACTTTCTCTCTGCTGAGCTCAGCCAGGGCCTCCATCTCTGCCCAGCCATGTTGCTGGCAGGTGGAATAGCTTGCTAGAGGCAGAGTTCCTCGCCTCCCCAACAAAGCGGTGCTGTGCTCATGCCCATTGCCCACAGTCCCTGCCACTGCCCTCCCTGCCCTGTGGGCACAGAACCTCAGAGTTATTTCAGGCCCTTTCGTGGTAGACCTGGCCTGGGAAAATCTGAGGTCCTGGCGGCTGGACACAACTGCCTTCCTCAGAAGCGTGAAGGTCATTCCCTGGGCTTGGCTTCTTTGGTCTGGTGGTCCAGCCCCTTGCTTCTGGTTCCCACTGACCCCCAGCAGTCACCCCCTGGCAACCAGTGCAAGGGAGCAGAATACACATCACTGGGATGGGCTTCCTGTTGACAGACGCTGGCTTGTGGCATCGGGTGTGGTTAAGGCTCAAAAGAGCATCTATCTAAAAATGGGCCCTTTCTGCTCAATGGACTCAGAGCACGTGTGTCTTTGAGTCATTGCTGTTTCCTTCACTCAGGCAAAAATGACCTTTCTTCCCCCGCTGGTTTCCTCTGTGCAGCCCCAGCAGCCCCACAGCTATGAAAATCTGGAGTCTCTTCCCTCCTGGACCTCTTCCCCAGATTAACAGCTCAGCGTTCCTGGCAGAATCCACAGGCTAGCTGGGACTGGTGCTCCATAGCTGTTTGTTTTTCTCTTTAAGAGCAGAATGAGGCAGGACTTCTGAATCACCTCCTGACTCGCTGTGTGGCTTTAAACAAGCCACTGGCCACTCTGTGCTCCTGTTTTCCCAGTTGGAAATGAGAGAATGGATGATGCCATTTTTTGCAGCATGTGAGCACCGACTGAGGTTTGTTTATGGGTGAGACCATGGAGCAAGCGACCAGGATGGGGTGAACCTCCTTCCTTGGAGATGCAGATATTTAACAATAGGTCAGATCCCCATTTGGCCGTCCCGGTAGATAAAGAGGTGATTGTAGAAAGACCATGAGCTTTAGGGACAGATATTCCCAAGGCCAAAACTCATCTCTCAGTATCCTACTTAGCTGTGTGGCCTCGAGCAAGTTAATATCTGTGACCCTTTGTATCATAGGGATAATAGTAGCTTTTCCCTGAGTTGATGGAGATATTAAGGGTGGTGACATCTGAAAAGTGCTAAGGACAGTTTCTAGTATGTTGCAGAAGCCCAATAAACCATTGATATTGAGAAAGTACAGTCAAATTGGTAGCAGTGCGGTAGTTCCTTGGGATATGTCCAAATCCTTAACCCTCTCTGTTGGCCAGTTTCTTATGCTGAGTTTTAAGGCAGCTAAGTTAGTGTTGTATCTTCCCCGAAATTAAGGCCCCTTATCTCTCACCCTTTTTGTTCAGCCCAGTTTTCACCTGCTTGGAAAACAGAAGCAAATAGAAATGGGTGGCAGAAGGTCCCAAGTTATCTCAAGGAAATCCTTCCGGAGGGGTGGGTACTGCAGGGCGAGGCTGTGAACTGAATTCCACCTGTGGGGTCCTGGCTCCCTGGGAGGCTCACGGGTTCCAGCCTCCCTGGTGGCCTAGCTCTGGGTGGACCACCCAGGGGGTGAGATTTCAGGGCTGTCCAGACGCAAATCCTCCCTGTCTTGTGGGCTAATTCTTGATAGTCCTCTAAGCCCATGGACTTAAAGCTTTGATCCCTGCTGGAGAGAGATCCACCTGGGAAAAGATATCATTTAATCCTCTTCAATCATGTGATCCTCAATGTATGTGACTCCAGCAGAAATTGCAGGTTGTCCTCCTGTGTCATCGCCCTCCATCTTCATTTTGTAACAGAACCCCCACATTCTGGCCTTATGGTCATAGCAGGGTTTCTCAGCTGCCGTGATCTTCAATATTTTGGGCTGGATGATTCTTTCTTGTTGGGTTGGGGGCGGGGTATTCTGTGCTTTGTAAGACATTTAACAGCATCCATGGCCTCTGCCAATGACTCCCCCCTTGACACTGACAAGTGTCCCCCTGGGAGTGGGGACAAAATCTCCCCTGTTGAGAACGCCTGAGTCATAGACTGCATTTCCCAGCCTCCCTTGCAGCTAGGTGTGGCTATGTGACACCATTCTGGCCAATGACGCGTGACTTGACGTAGGTGCTGTATCCATGTGAGCAACTGCCAGTTTTCCTTAAAGGGCAGCATGCTAGAGTGAGAACACAGTGTTAGAAGCTGGGAGATGGAAGCTGAAGGTCAAGGGGGGCAGAGCAGCTGCAGAGAAGGAATGGGGATGCCCAGCCTGGGGACTGCCACATCCACCCAGCTGCCAATGCTTAAACAGCCGTGTGAGAGAGAAAAATTACCTTCTGTGTTGTTGGCCATTGGAGCCACTGTGATTCTGACCTTTGTAACAGCTCCTGAAACTACATCCCAATTGACATAAGGGATTTGTTGCCTCCTTTCCTGACTGCGGAGTGTGAGAGAGGAAGTGAGAACATGAACGCAGGAATAAAGGAATGAATGGCTAAACCTGCCTCTGTGGAACCCCCTCTAAGTTCCAGGCGCTGTGCCAGGGGTGTTCGTGAACGCTACTCTTAGTTAGTTAGTTCTCCGCAGATTCTACAGGAGAGGCACTGTTATCCCTGTATTTCTGACAGAGGAGGCCAAGGCTCAGAGAGGTTGGATGACTTGTCCACATTACACGATCAGCCAGGGACACAATTAGGATTCAGCTCTGTGCCTGGAAGGCCCCCCTACCCCAACCCTGGCCACATGCTGCTCCTTTGATTGAGAAATTCTGCAGACAGGAGGCTCCAGTAAGGATGCCTCTGCTTTCAGAATAACCTTGTCACACAAAGCCTTGTTCCTGTCTCCACCCCAATACTCTGTCTGCTCGTCTCACACCCATGTTCAATGTTGCTCATCTCCAAGTAGTCTTCAGGCTTGCCTGCCCTTTTCTGCTTCTCTACCTTTACTCAGACCAAGCTTACTTAGCGCCCTTGGTCTAGGATGCTGTTAATACCCTTCCAAATCCCTGCCCCCAAAATCTGCTGACTAAGAGCCCTTTGGCAGGACTTGGCTCAGACATTGCCTCCTACAAGAAGCCTTCCTTGACTACACCCTTGTCAGTCAGACGAAGTCCCTCTCTTGTGAGCTCCCTTCACACTGTACCCTCTATGATGGCACATACCATTGTGCGAGGTATAGACTTCTCCAGGGCTGAACTCTGTTTCCTCCGTCTCTTCACAGATTGACGTGATATCTGTGAAATTTAGTATTTGTTCAAGAACGGGGAGGGAGGGAGCCGTGCTGGAATGGTGCAAAATGAGGAATCCAGCCACAATTCCATCCCTGTATGTGTCCACAGTAAAAACCAGATGCTAGTTACTGTGAGGAGTTTCAGAGAGAGGACGTGTGTGCTGAGAGCTCAGACTCTGAGAAGAAGCTGTGTGTATGTGTGCGCTCAGTCGTGTCTGACTCTTCGTGGCCCCCTGGATGGTAGCCCACCAGCCTCCTCAGTTCATGGAATTTTCCAGGCATGAATACTGGAGCAGGTTGCCATTTCCTACTCTAGGGGAATCTTCCCAACACAGGGATTGAACCTGCGTTTCTTGCATCTCCTTCATTGGGAGGTGGATTCTCTACCACCGAGTCGAAGAAATCAGACAGAAAACATACGAAAAGGTAAACTATGGACACTGCACTTGTGCGTCATCTATGGAGTGGGTCCCTCGAGGTCCCCAGAAGGATCTTGGGCTCTCTCCACCCTATCAGTCTCTAGGAACGCCAGCTCCTTCTAACAGCACTTAGACATCATGAGGAGGAACAGTCGTTGCCTGAGAGCTACACACTGAGGGTCTGAAGCTGAGAAGAAAGGCCGCATCTCCCTGCTTCCTGTCCTCACTCACCCAGCTCGTGGGAATCATGCCCTGTTCTCCTGTTTAGGGAGCATGGCTGGCAGTGAGGGCTGGGGGAGCCCTTCTCCAGCCCTCGGCTCCTGAGAAGCCTCCCCAGAGACCAGGAAGTGGGGATGCATAGGACCGGATCCCTTCCTCAGATGCTCTGAAAGCTGGGGGATTGGAGGCAGCTGGAGAGCCGGAGGACAGGCTGGATCCCTCAGAGCATGCAGCTGGGCTTCTGCCATCGTGGGGGCCACTCACCCGCTCAGAGCTCCCATGGGACGCTCCAGTGGCCTCCGGTCAGTGGGTTTGGAAGCATGGGCCAGAAGCCCAGCTTTGAGTGCAGCCTTCGCCACAGGAGCCCTCCTTTTCTCTCCGGGTGAGGGAAGGGGGACCCGGCCCCACTGGGAGAATCAGCCCTAAGGGTGGATGGGAGTGACAGAGGCCCTGATGGTGGTGATGAGCTCGGTGAGCGCGTACCGGCTGGGCGCTCTTCTAAGCACCCATTTCATCCTCATAACCGGCTCATGAGATCTGAGTCTCCTAGCTCTGCCCCTGTTCATCTTCCAAGTGACCTTTAAAGCCCTTTTCCTGGGCAATATGTCCCCTCAGCAGTGCTTGCCCTGTGCGGCCTTGAGCAGGTCCCTTTCGCCCGTCAGCAAGACGCCAACCCTGACGAGACCAGCATATGAGACCAACAACGCAGCCGTGCTTTGAAGAGGCTGTGGGTGTGAACCAGGCTTAGCTGTGATTCCTTCCAATCTCTGCCCACATGGCTAGCGTGCAGATGCCAGGGTCTGCCAGCCTTCCCCAGGGAGGGAGCCTGATTCTTCCCTACTTGCGTCGTCCTCTGCATTCTCTCTTTTTCATCACTGACCACCCACCATTTTGTACAGCCCGAGGAAGGCCTGGCCAGTGTGGACAAGGGTCCCAGCACTGACCCTGCCCCTCACCAGGTGTGTGACCTCAGGCAAGTTGCTTCTCCTCTCTGGGCCTCAGTTTCCCCATCTGGAAAACAAGGAGGTCAGAACTGAACTACTGCTTTGCGCACAAGTATCTTAACGTCCTGTGATCAAAGGCCAGGGGACGGGCTGGCGGACCCAGAGGAAAAGCTCAGCTTCCCATATTAATGGCTTTGCCAAAAGGAGGCCCCTGGCCATGGAAGCTGCTTTATCAAAACGTGTTCCAGCTCACTTAGATTACACTTCACTCCACTGAACTTCAAAAGGGGCACAAGGGCTCCTCTGCAGACAATTGCCGGCAGAACGTCAACATGGTCGGTCAGGCTTGAAGGGGTCACCTCGCTGGGCAGCTGGGCAGGCTTTTATGGACCCTTGATGGGAGAAAGAAAAACGGGGTGGGCTGGAGCCTCACGTGGTTGAGCCTTTGTGGTTTTCACATGGTTATCGTCTTCCCTAGTCTCCAAATCTCAGATCCAGAGAGAGTTCTGATGGCCAGAAAGATAGGCAGCCTCTAATAGGATGAAATATAATCTGAGGAGCCGCAAGCCTCATGCTTGGAGGCAGGGAACAAAGCAAATTTGTGAGTGACAGTTCATGGGCAAAACGTGTTAGCAGTTTTGTGTGCGAAAAGGGCACATGGGTGTTAATTGATGATGAGAGTCGTGTGAATTGATGATGAGAGTCGTGTGATGTAGCTTCCAAAGGAACTAAAGCCTTGCTGCTGCGTTTAGAGAAAGTATGAAGTTAGAGAAAAACAAGAGTATTGTTACCGTTTATAAGTGCTGGCTGTGCTGGACATTGGCCCTCGTCAGTTACACGGATTATCCATCTGATCCTCACAGCGCCCAAAGAAGTAAATACTAAGATGATCTCTCCGTGTTTCCAGTGAGCAAACTGAAGTTCAGAGCGGTTGAGTGATTTGCCCGTGGTCAACAGCAGATAAAAGACAGAGGTGGGCTTCAGTGGTAGGTCTCTCCACCTATTTTGCCACCAAAACAACATCATGAGAGTAAACAATCCAAAGAGCAGCGGTTGTTGAGTCTTCAACTATTGTGAGAATGTGTGGGAGAAGGGGGCGTCAAACGCGCCCTGCAGAATGTCACTGGGAGGAACCAAGACTGAAGGGTGAACAGAAACCAGCTCCCACTCGGTGCAAAGAAGCTGTTTTCAGCAGCCAGCTGTCTAGAGACAGCAGGCACTGTCAGGAGTGGTGATTTCTTTGATATTGGGGATGTTTATGTATAACCACCGGGCAGGAAGGCAAGCAAGTGGATTTAGTAGGTGGTTGAATGAAGACCCTGCTACTAACCTTGAGTTTTGGCAGGTTCAAGGGTGGAGGGGCCAGGTCAAGCAGATACACCTTGGTCTTTGGAGTCTAACAAGTCTCATCATGTGAAGGATTTCTCCAGGTGTTACTGGAAGTACCTTGCAGCAGGCAGCCTCAGGCTAAACTGAGAAAGAACCTGGCTTGAAAGAACCCTGACCTTGGGGTGAGGAGACCCAGTCTTTTGACTTCAGTTTTTAGCTCTGTGCCTTCGGGCAAGTAGCTTGACTTCTCTGGCCCTTGGTTTCCCCACTGGTACAAAGGAGCTTGGATTGGATCAGTTCTGAGGTCCTGAAACATAAACAGATATTACCTGTGAACCTGGGATGACACAAACCCTCTGTGTCTGAAAGGTAAGGGCTGGAGAAACAGCAGTGGGAGGCAGGCTGAGGATGGCCCCGGTGGGCTGGGCTAGGCAGTCCTCCCATGGAGGTCAGGAGCTGGGCTGGTGGCCCAAACTTGAAGTCAGCCCTTGCATTTTTATCATGGAGGAGGCGGGAGAAAGGCACTCAGCAGACAAAACAAACACAGCGAGGGGGGTTGTTGATGAAGGTATATGTTTTGTCTGCTGGGCACTTTCCTGCCCAGAGGCCCATCAGACAGGCTCGGGGAAGCCTTGAGTGAGCGAGAGGAGCGGGTGCAGGCAGCCAGCTCCAAAAGGCTGTCTGTGCTCTGCAGTCGACGCCCCGACAGTCTTTGTTATTGTGAACTGGAGGGGAACTCCCTCAGTGTCTGCCTTTTGAACTTAGAAAAACCTAGGTTCAAATCCCAACTCTTCCACTCACTAGCTGGGTGATTTGGAAGCAAGTCATTTAACCTAGGGTGTCCGTGTATGACTTGTTATCCAAATGGAGGCATCTTTGAGAATGGAGGGGAAAGCTATTATTAATTATGCTGGTTCAACTGCATAAACCGAGACTGGAGCAAAACCGGGACACTCTGCCTGACTTGCCCAGGCCCATTTCCACACTGAGAACAGGGCCACTGTGCTACTCACGTACACGTGCTTCACGTGGCTGGACTGAAGCGGCAGTGAACAGACACAGCATTCCAGAACACTCAGGAAGAGAAGGCTCCACGCTGCCCTTTCCCTCTTCTCGCATTTTGTGTGTCTAAAGAGGGCTCTGAAACGGGGCTCACTGGGGTCCCGGAGAAGCTGTGCCAGGGCCTCCTTTGAATCTGTGTGTGCTTTCCTGGAGGGCCTGTGCCCAACGCCAGCTAGAACGTGGGCCTCCCTTTGGGATCTGTTTGCCTTTTCATAAACACAGACACAGGCTTTTCTTGGCCAGGCCCCTCTGCTCACAGCTCAGGGATTGTACCTTGAAGCATTCGCTCCCAAGTGATTTGAATCAGGATCTACCAGGAAGTTTGTTTTCCAAGGCCTTAGTCAACATGTGGGTGTGGAAACACCAACCAATTGCAAAGTAGAGTCAACTCCTTTTTAAATAGGGACTTTCACATTAGTCAGACTTTTCAAAACAACATAATGTTTAAATAAAATTCCATTTCCATCTTTCCATCACCAGGAGCAGTTGCTGAAGCTATTTCTGTTCCACCCAGAGGCTTCCCAGCCCACGTCTTAGCTGCTTCTCTTACTATGTCAGAGCCCAGGCTATGATGTCACGTGCTGGGGGTACGAAATCATTTCTTACGTGGGCCTCGGTTTTCTCTTCGGGACTCGGACTGCTTGTGCCAGAATCTTATTTTGCTTCCTTCTGATTCTTTGCTTTATTATTGCCTGGACTAGCTGCAATCCAGCCCACACCTTCCAAGGTACCTCCTCCTTAAGCACCAGCACAATCCCAGGGGTTCCCAACATTTTAGCATTCGAAGCTCATAGCTCAGGCTGTCTTTGATGTACCAGGATTTGGTGTGAAATACTTTTGATAGAGTCTCATGGGTCCCAGATGTGGTCACCCTGAGCAGGCTCAGACACACACCTTATCAAACCTGCAGGTTGACTGGGTGCACACACACCTAGCGTCTTCCCATAGCCCTGGGCCCCCATCAGGGTCATCTACTCTGATCCCCTCCTTCCTGGCTCCTACATTCCCAGGACCTGGCTGAGTCACAAGCCCATGGAGCTCTCTGCTGGTTTGGCAAATTAGGCAGAGTCTGAGAGCTCCTCAACCTGTTGGTTGTGGACTTACCATGTGTCCAGCGCTCTGCTAAGGGTAACATGCAGTATTTCACTTCATGATTAATGCTTTAGCCCATGTTTGGAACCTGGGCCTCACGTAAGCTACCAAATAACCCCTCTGTGCCCCAATTTTGTCACCTGTAGAATGGGGATGATAACAGTAGCTCCTCCCTCATGGGTTGGTGTGCAAACTCAGTAAGCTCAAGAGTATAAAGTGCTCAGAGCCTGGCTGACATGTAGCCAGTGCTCCATTGCTGCTGGCTATGTTTATGATAAATCCTCACCACCATCCTGTGAGAAGGGGGACTCTCATTATCCCGGTGGGCAAATGAGGAACTGAGATTTGGAAAGGTTAAGTAACTGCCCAAACCATGTGCTAGGAAGACAGGCAGTAAGCATGTTTTGCGAAGTCTGGGGCCCTGCTCTCTGTGACATGAGAATCTGGGTTAAATCCCAATTCAGTTGCTTTTGCATATATTTATAGACACCAACGTGCCAGGCCCCGTGCCAGGAGCCAGGAAGCTAGCAGGGAGCTCCACCCTGTTTTCAGCCCAGCCTGAGCAGGCCAGCTCTGGACTAGGCACAGTTAATCTCCAGCCATCCCCTCTGGCTTCACCTGGCTCATTAAAACCAGACACGTTACGAGTTTACTTAGCATCTGCAGAGAGCGTCTTTCATCTTCAAAGGTTTCCCGAAGCACCAACCAATTAATCCTTACAACACCCTCATCTCATGGACAAATATTTATCCTCACTTCATACCCAGGAAAACGAAGGCCCGGAGAGGAGTACAGACTGGGCGGGAGGAGGAAGAATGAGTGACAGAGCTAAGCAGAGAATTCCGGAGCCCCAGACCCTGCTGGCTGCCCCGTTCTTCCGAAGGCTGTAGGGAAATTCTTCCCGTAATGCCTTTTTTTTTTTTTTTTTTAATGGAAGCAGAACCTTTTGCAAGTTCAGAAGAATTAGATTTCTTTAATAGTAACCTGCAGGAAATACATTAAAAACACATTCTATCAGTTACAAATCTTAATGTCACCAGCCAAGGATGAGGGAATTAATGCTGGGCCCAAAAATACATATAGTCAGCAACTCCAGGGCAAGGGCAGAGACGATTTATAGAGTGCGAGGTCTGGACGTCTGGAGCAGGCAGGCTGAACTCAGTGGTGAAATTGAAACAGGGCTGTTCTCAGATGGGGTGGAGTGGGGGGAGGCTGCTGAGGGCGGCTTTGATTCAATCATTGTTCACCGTTTCTTCTCAATGTAAAAAAAATTTTTTTTAATGCTATAAAGGCCAGGTTCTGATCTGTCATGAGAAAACTGCTTTCATTAACATAGGCTCCTGTTAAGGGCACTTTAAAAGAATCGGATGACCCCTGCAAGGTGCCCCCAACCAGAAAAATCCCAGCTCTGATCCTCTCGCCTGTCTACCCGGGTCAGACAAAGGGGGAATCCAGGCAGTGGTTTGGCTGGAGAATCTGTGCAACAAAGATAAAGCCTATGTATAATTAATGTGGTTTTACTCTGTTAGCAGAGAGTATTTTTCTTTACCTTTATATTGTAAAATAAAATACCATTATAGAAACCACAGCAAGAAAAGGTGTCGCTCAATAAACTGGAGTAAGGGAAACAGCCCTGGTCTTTTAGATTGTTTTCGTTTTTGGACTCAGCGCTCCATTTCGCCAAACTTGAATCTTAACGTGACCTTGGAGAAAGTTTGAATCTCAGGGGTATAATGTGCTAAAGTGACCTAAAGAGCTATGTAGAGCTCTCAGCTGTTAGTTTAGGGCCGCCACATTCCCAGCCACGTGCTTGGTGCTCAGAGAAAGGGTATTAAAGGACTCCTAGTGAACATCAGGAGCTGAAAGCCACAGCAGAAGTGGACATGGGCCCCTGGCACATCCCCACCGCCCGCCTCTCTTGTTGAAAACCACACAGCTTCCCCTGTGGCGCTGGGCTAGTTTGTGGGCAGGTGTCTATGTCCTTTTCTCCTGGAGGAAAAGGTGAGAAGGAATTGCATCATGTCCCCTCCCTTTACAGGTGAGGAAGCTGAGGCCATAGTTCTGACCTGAGGTCCATGGCAGCAGAGCCAGGTGGTAAGATCCCAGGGCGCTTCTGCCCCGCATGGCTGTGCCTCGTTTTCCATGATACACCATGGTGGTGGTGGTGTTCAGTCGCCCAGTCGTGTCCAACTCTTTGCGACCCCATGGACTGCAGCATGCCAGGCCTTCCTGATGAGTCAATAGCCTGGTTAGCACACCATAGTGAATCGATTGTCAGGAACCGGTAACCAGCACTTTCTAGCCAGCCTGAGTTCCCAGTCGGATGACTGACCATCCTGGTTTACCCACGGTTGAGGGCAAGAGTTCCAGTGCTGAACTTGGGACAGTCCCAGGCACACCGGGTCAGCTGATCACCCTGTGGGCTGTGTCCCTGTCACTGACGCCCAATCACCTTGACTAGCTAGTGGGCACTCAACCCGTGAGGGCAAATCAAAACTTAGAGAGGAGGATGGGGTTTCTTACACTGAATGAGTTGACTTGGGGTACAATTATCCAAATTACTGAGATTTTTTAAAAGTTACTGAGGGAAATGTAGAGGTTTGTCCTGAATTATAGTAGCTAACACTTTAAGCATGCTTTATAACTTTAATGCAGTTTCACATTCCAAATCTTAATTATTTGGGCCCTTCAGGCAAGGTTGTCTGATTAAAATCATTTTTATGAAGTAGGACACTAAGCTGGCCCAGCAACCTAGGCCAGCGCACCTAGCTGTGAGTGATGGAGCTCACATCAAAATGGAGCCCCCATTTTCTGACCCTTGGCCGATGCTCTTCACCGCTCCCTCTCTGGTCTGGAACCCTGGCTGGAGGCCAGATCTTGAGTTCTCTCTTTATTTAATTGTTGGGAAGCAGGAAGCCAGAAACTAGGGGTTTCTAAATTCAATTCCAAGGACCTTGGATTAACACCAAAATAATTCCCTTATTGGAGACTTGCTATTAGAAAAGAACCTTAGTGGGGGCCAAAGAATGGTATTGGTTTGATCAAGCAAAGCTATTTGTTTACCTTTACTTCCACTGAAAGCCGAGTGCCTTCTGAGACAGTATTAAGGCTCTCCCTTCCCAAATGCCAGTCACACGCCCCCAGCCCAGGACACTGCTTCCCACTCACACTGGAGCAGCGGACTCTGGGCTTCTGAAATTAGAGCTGAAGGTGAAATGCTTTGCTGAGCTTTGCCTTCTCTCTTGGGTTTTAACTGCTTTTTCTGACCTCAGGGAATCCCTTGGAAGTTAATAAAACTTACTACATCAAAGGGCTTTACAACCATTACCCCATTAAAACCTCACAGCCCTCCTGCTGCAGGTAAGCATTATTAACCCCATTTTACAGATGGGGAAACTGAGGTTAATTGGTTTGCCTCGGGCTACTGAGGAAATGAGGGTCTCAGCTGGCTTTAGAACTGGGTGGTTTGTTTGGATTACTCAGGGGGGTTGCTTCTGCCAAAATCTGTTTTTCAAAGCACCTTGATTCTTAAAGATTTCTTTCTCTTTCATGAAACTGATTCCTCACTGGCTGGACTGATGATGAGGAATTTCTCCAAAGCTGGCTTGTCAGAAAGCAGCAGCCCCTACCTTCCACCAGGAGAGGTGCCATAAAAATAGATGAAAGCTAAGAGTTCAGTGCAGCAATTTAGGAAACAATTTGGGCCTTTCAGAAATTAATGTTATTTAAAGATGCAGATTCATCCACCCCAGGGGCCTCCTGGGAGTGCTTGCTGAACCATCTGTTCAATCAGCTCATTTTCTTTCCCCCTAATCCTCCTGGCTCTCCTGTGTGTATGTACAGCGAAGGTTCCTGGGGAACTCGCAGCATGAATAAAAAGCAAAGACCTTTCTCTTTCACCAGCCACCTCTCCTCTTTTACAAACAGCATTAAATTCCTAATCCTGTTTATTCTTAGTGGGGGTATAAAATTCATGTTCCAACAGACAATGAGGAGATCTGTGGAGGCCTCCACCCCAGGGCTCATGTCCTCTCAGCTTGGGTCCAGCCAAGATGGTTGAGGTGTCTTTACCCCATTCTCTGAGAGGAACTACAAAACCTGTTAATATTTGGGAATACATTTGCCCAGGCCTGCTGAAGGAAGAAGCCAAAAAAAAAAAAAAAAAAAATCTGGGAGAGGGAGTGGTAGTGGTGGTGACTGGCTAAAGCTATCCATGAACCACAGGGAAGATTTCAAAGGCTCAGATAAGTGTTTTCAAAAGGAGGGTTTCAGCACCATCCCAACTGTGTAAGTCCCCGCTTCTTGCCATTCAAGTCCAATTATAATCCACAAAGGCAGGATGCTGTGTTTACATAAATAATTACCAGATTTCGGATAGCCAGACGTGTTGCAGCACACAGAAGACAAGCCCATAAATTACATTTGGGGAATTAAGGGTCAGATTGATCTTATCTCTCTAAATCCAGCCAAATTCCGGCAAGATACAGGCACATCCGGTTGACTGAACCTTGGGAGGCATAGGCCCCTCAGTGATCCTGAGGATGTCACTCCTGGCAACCTTGTCCCCCAAACCTCCCTTTTCTGCTTCTCCCTGCTCAACTTTGCTGACTGGCTCTGAGAGCTAGGGGGTGGCAGAAAGAACTGTCCCAACTTGCTCTTTTGCCCAACCTGCAAGGGAGGAAGGCAGGAGACGGGTGTAGGCATCTCACTTCTCTCCTCTCTGTTTCCTCCTGGACCACACAGGATCTCATTCCTGAAACAACAGCAGTGATGTAGGAGTAGCGATGGGAAACATTAAAGCGATGACAGTAAGCAACAGAGCTCCTGCGGGAGATTTCCCTCCTGCGCAGGCAGACCTCTGTGTTTTCATTCATTCAGCACCTACTGCACCCCCAGGCCCATGCCCTGTGCAGTGGTGAGGGGCTCTGGCTTGGAGTCACAATGCTAGATTTGAATCCTGGCTTTGCTAGCCACCCTGGGCAAGTGACCTAACCCTCCTGGCCTCAGCTTCTTTATCTAGAAAATGACGTAATGATAGCACCACACCCTAAGAATAAAGTGAGGATTAACTAAGTCATTCATAAAGAGGTCTTAGAACAAGGTCTGGCACATAGTCTGTTGATTATTGCTATTATTATTATTATTATTATGACTCTGCTAAGCACATGTGGGCCTCTGTTCTGAAAGTGGTTACAAGCTGGTTGAGGCAGAATTCCCACATAAACACAAAGGGTATGACAAGGCAGTATGGTTGATTAGGTACCAAGTGGATGGAAAAGACAATTAAGTTCTAGGCAGCAGGCTGAAAGGTGAGATCGCTGTGACAGAAGAAGGCTTCATGGAAAAAGGAAGGCTAAAACTGGGCAAGATTCGGCTGAGCCACAGAAGTGCATGACAGATGTGGGGAGAGCTCAAAGCACAGTGGGGTGAGGGAGCCCCAGGAATCCACAAGAATTAAACTAGTAGTCAGAGTGTAATGCAAAGTTGATGCTTCTAAGACTTTAAGCCAAACCTCTTCAATTAAGATTTCCAAATCCAAAGCCTCTCCTGTAGAGAAAGATATATTGATTTGTGTTAACTTCATGAGACAAAACAATGTTATGAAGTTGGGCAACAGAGTGTGTTGTGAAGAGACCAGAAGGGGCATGGATAAATAGAGCCTAAATTTTTTAAATGAGGGGATAGATATATTGACAGAGTTGTTATTGAAATAAAATAATATTGTTTGGTGAAGTAGAAAGTATTCTACACAAAACAATGTTCTATTCACTCAACCATTCTTTCAATATTGAGTGTTTACTATGTGCCACACATTCAGGGAAACTCTGGTAGTGAAAATAAATATTATTTCTGAGATCCATATGTATTGATCTCATATTTGTCATTTTCTATAAGTTATAAAATACTTTAAAATAAATAAATAAAAGCAGGTATACAGAAAACAAGCATCTAAAAAACATTTCTATATAGCGTGTTTCTGCTGCTGCTGCTGCTAAGTTGCTTCAGTCGTGGCCAACTCTGTGCGACCCCATAGACGGCAGCCCACCAGGCTCCGCCATCTCTGGGATTCTCCAGGCAAGAACACTGGAGTGGGTTGCCATTTCCTTCTCTAACGTATGAAAGTGAAAAGTGAAAGTGAAGTTGCTCAGTCGTGTCCGATTCTTCCGGATCCCATGGACTGCAGCCTACCAGGCTCCTCCATCTATGGGATTTTCCAGGCAAGAGTATTGGAATGGGCTGCCATTGCCTTCTCCAGTGTGTTTCTAAAAAATTTCTAATCTGCCTCCATGAAGTTACTTAAATGAATTTGGTCTTCATTTGAGTAAGAATTAGAATAATTTATTATTGAATATTTAAAAAATTAACCCAATCATTGACAGTTGAATTTCTGAAAAACTTTTGCTTGGATGTCACTACTTACAAAGATGAATTAATTTAAGAAGAATTTAGTGAATGAACCAACCATGTGCCTAACACCATTCTACCTGCAACAAAGGATAAGAAAGGATTTGAAGGGAAAGAAGGATTTTCACTTTGAGCTAAGGAACAATAGGAACTGGATAGACTTTCTTCCATGAAACAACCAAAATGACAGACAGACAGACAGACAAAATATATGAAACAGTGGTTTTCAAACCATTTCAGGCAATGAAAGACAGTTACTGAGAGAAAGGAAAACACACAAACTCTTTCATTTCCCAAGCTTTCTGCCACACAAGGGTTTCCAGGCTGTAACACAGGAAGAGAAAACCCAGGCAGAGCTCAGCCAATTCTCTGAATGGAGAATTCTCTGCCTGAGGACAGAGTTAGAAATTTGGGGAGACCAAGATGGCCAGAATTTGCAGGGCAGAGTACCAAAGGGGAGAGAGGCTACACACCGGATCTGGAGCTCTGCAGAAGGTCTCCCTCAAGTATGGAGCATAACTGACCCACAAATGTGAGGAAACTAACCAAAGCCAGGGAAAGAAACATCTGGAAAGATTAGAGGAGATAATAGGTGTTCACTCAGAGCTGGGAACAATGTCTATCACCACCAACCAGACTGGAAAACTTTGTAAGTCTTGGGGCTTTGGGTAGAATACTCAAAGGGTATTGTCTCAGTAATGGGGGATAATTAACCCTATATTAAACATTGTTCTGTTCCTACCTAACAATTCTTAACAGTAAGACCAAAAGAATCGAACTGTGTCCAAGTAATCTAGCTCCCATACAAATCTCAAGAATATTTGTAGAAATACCAAAATATCCAGCACCCAAGTGAGGTAAAATTCACAATGCCTGGCATGCAAACAAAGATTATCAGACATGTAAAATGTGACCCATAATGAGAAGAAAAATAAATCTATCAAAATTGACCCAGAGCTAAAAGATACTGTAACTAGCTGCCAGGGATGTTAAACCAGCTATTATAACTGTATTTCATTTGTTCAAAAACATGTATGTTATAAAAAGATTTAAGCCAAACTCTTAGAGGTGAAAACCAAGTGAGTGAGATGAAAACCACCCTGGCTAAGATTAATAGCAAATTAGACATTGCAGAGGAAAATTTTAGGAACAAGAAGACATAACAATAGAAACTATTCAAAGTTAAGCATAGAGAAAAAAAGTTTATAAACTGCAGAGTGTCCAAATGCACTATTAGACAACATCAAGCAGCCTAGTATACACAATTGGAGTCCTTGAAAAAGAGGTTGGAGGACAGAAAATTTACTTGAAAAAGTGATGGCCAAAATTTTTCTAAATTTGATGAAAACTGTAAACTCACAGATCCAAGAAGCTCAAGGAGCCCCACGTACAAGAAACCTGAAAGAGAACTACACTGATGCATGTGCAACCCAAATGCTCAAAACCTGTGATAAAGAGGACATCTTTGAAGCAGCTGGAAGGAAAAAAAAAAAACATTATATAGAGAAAAACAAATATAAGGATAGCTGCAGATTTCTCACTGGCTACACTGCAAGTGAGAAGACAGTGGAGCAAAATATTTTAAGTCCTGAAAGAAAACAAAACTGTCAATCTAAATCCTATACCCAGAAAAAATATCTTCAGAAGTGAGGATACTATACAGATCTTTTCAGACATACAAAAACTGAAAGAATTTATCCCCAGCAGAAAAGAACTCAGAAAATGTTAAAGGAAGTCCTTCAGGCCGAAGGAAATGATACCAGGTGGAAATACGGATCTACCCAAAGGAATGCAGAGCACTGGAAAAGGTAACCACAGGGGTAAACACATGTTTCTTTTGGCGGGTGGGGGGGGTGGGGGGTGGGGGGTGGGGAAGGTCACACAGCACTTGAAGCCCGTGGAGAAGCCCAGCCTTTAAAAACAGTTTTTTTATTCAGTCACTATTTTTGGCTGCACTGGGTCTTTGTCGCTGCCCACGGGGTTTCTCTAGCTGGGGCGAGTGGGGGCTACTCTCTAGTCGCTGCGCGCAGACTTCTCATTGTGGCGGCTCCTTTGGTTGAACAGCACGGACCCTAGGGTCTCCGTAGTTGTGCTACGTGGGCTTAGCTGCCTCGGAGCATGGAGCATCTTCCTGGAAAAAGAGCTGAACCCGTGTCCCCAGTATTGAATGCTGCTGCTGCTGCTGCTAAGTCGCTTCAGTCGTGTCCGACTCTGTGCGACCCCATAGACGGCAGCCCACCAGGCTTTGCCGTCCCTGGGATTCTCCAGGCAAGAACACTGGAGTGGGTTGCCATTGCCTTCTCCATTGTATGAAAGTGAAAAGTGAAAGTGAAGTCGCTGAGTCGTGTCCGACTGGTAGCGACCCCATGGACTGCAGCCTACCAGGCCCCTCTGTCCATGGGATTTTCTAGGCAAGAGTACTGGAGTGGCTTGCCATTGCCTTCTCTGCCAGTATTGACTAGTGGACTCTTTACCACTGGACCACTAGGGAAGTCCTAAATACATATTTGTTTGTTTTTTAACCAAGTATATATCTTTCAAAGATAACTGCTTAAACAACAACAACAAAAATTATGTATTGTGTGGTTTATTTCACATGTGTAAGTAAAAAGTGAGACAGTAAAAGCCCAAAGGCCAAAAAGGGAGAAATGGATATATTCCATAGTAGGTTTCTTGTACTCCATGTGAAACGGTAGAATATCAATTAAAGGCAGACTGTGTTAAGATATATATATACCATAAACCTGAAAGCAACCACTAAAATAAAACAAAAATGTACAGCTACTAAGCCAACAAAGGAAATAACATGGAATCATAAAGAATACTTAATCCATGGGATTTCCCTGCTGGTCCAGTGGTTATGACTTCGCTTTCCAGTATAAGGGGTGCAGGTTTGATCCCTGATCGGGAAGCTGAGATCCTACATGTCTCAGAACCAACAGAAGCAATTTATTGTAACAAATTCAATAAAAACTTTAAAAAATTTTTTCAAGAAAACAAAAAGAGAAAAAAGGAACAAAAAAAGAAATGGAACCACTGTAAAACACATAGCAAAATGGTGGACTCACACTTAACAATATCAACAATCCCATTAAAAGTAAATGGTCTGTGCTGCATAATTTCATTTACATGAGGCAACTAGAATAGCCAAACTCCTCGAAACAGAAAGTAGAATGATTGTTACCAGGGACTGGGGAGGGGGACAAGGAGTTACTGTTTATAGGGATAGGGTTTCAGTTTGGCAAGATGAAAAAAAATCCCAAAGACTGTTTGTACAATAATGTGAATATGCTTAGCACTACTAAACTGTATACTTAAAATGGTTAAGATGGTGATTTTTATGCTGTGTATATTTTATCACAATTAAAACCAAACCAAACAAAAATACTCACATATTTCTTTGAGGTTAAAAATGAAAAAAAGTAAACGGTCTAAATGCTCTAGTTAGAAGGCAGAGATTGTTAGGCTGGATAAAAAAGCAAGACCAAATTATATGGTGCTCATAAGAAATACACCAGTTATTTTTTCAGTTATACATATATACATTTTTTATTTTTTATATTCTTTTCTATTATGGTTTATCACAGGATATTGAATATAGTTCTCTATAGTTCTCAGTAGCACCTTGTTATCCACTCTCTATATAAAAGCTTACATCTGCTAACTGCAGACTCCCACTCCATCCTTCTCTCAACACCCTCCACCAGGCTGCTCTCTGTATCCATGATGCTGTTTCTGTTGCATAGAGAGGTTCGTTTGCATCATATTTTAGATTCCACGTATAAGTGACAGCATATGCTATCTGTCTTTCTCTTTCTGACTTACTTTACTTAGTGTTATCATCTCTAGTTGCATTCATGTTGCTGCAAATGGCATGGTTTCATTCTTTTTTTACGGCCGAATAGTATTCCATTGTAATTCTTTTCTTTTTAAAGGCTGAATGGTATTCCATTGTACATATGTACTACATCTTCTTTATCCACTCATCTGTCAGTGGACATTTAGGTTGCTTTCATGTCTTGCCTATTATGAATAAATGCTGCTATGAACATAGAGGTACATGTATCTTTTTGAATAATAGTTTTGTCTGGATATACACCCAGGAGTGGGATTGCTCGATTGGATGGTAATTCAATTTTTAGTTTTTTGAGGAACCTCCATACTGTTTTCCACAGTGGCTGTACCAACTTACATTCTCACCAACAGTGTAGAAGTGTTCCCTATCCTCCACATCATAAGAAATGCACTTTAAATATAAAAACACAGATATGTCAAAATAAAAAAGTTGAAAAAGATATATCATGTTAACACTAGTCAAAAGAAAGACGAGCCTGGGGATGTGATGTGCATAATCAATAATACTGCATTGTATATTTGAAAGTTGATAAGAGAGTAGATCTTAAAAGTTATCATCACAAGAAAGAAAATTCATAACTATGTGTGGTAATGGATGTTAACTAGACTTACTGTGGTGATAATTTTGCCATAAATGCATGTGCATGCTAAGTCACTTCAGTCATGTCTAACTATTTGTGATGCTATGGACCATAGCCCACCAGGTTCCTCTGTCCATGGGATTTTCCAGGCAAGAATACTGAAGTGGATTGCTGTGCCCTCCTCCAGGGAATCTTCCCAGCCCAGGGGTTAAACTGGCATCTCTTATGTCTCCTACACTGGCAGGTACATTCTTTGCTACTACTGTCATATATTAAATTAAAATGTTGTATGCCTGAAACTAATATAATGTTCAGATCAGATCAGTCGCTCAGTTGTGTCCGACTCTTTGCGACCCCATGAACCGCAGCACGCCAGGCCTCCCTGTCCATCACCAGCTCCCGGAGGTCACTCAGACTCGCATTCATCGAGTCAGTGATGCCATCCAGCTATCTCATCCTCTGTCGTCCCCTTCTCCTCCTGCCCTCAATCCCTCCCAGCATCAGAGTCTTCTCCAATGAGTCAACTCTTCGCACGAGGTGGCCAAAATACTGGAGTTTCAGCCTTAGCATCATTCCTTCCAAAGAAATTCCAGGATTGATCTCCTTCAGAATGGACTGGTTGGATCTTCTTGCAGTCCAAGGGACTCTCAAGAGTCTTCTCCAACACCACAGTTCAAAAGCATCAATTCTTCGGTGCTCAGCCTTCTTCACAGTCCAACTCTCACATCCATACATGACCACAGGAAAGACCATAGCCTTGACTAGGCGAACCTTTGTTGGTAAAGTAATGTCTCTGCTTTTGAATATGCTATCTAGGTTGGTCATAACTTTCCTTCCAAGGAGCAAGCGTCTTTTAATTTCATGGCTGCAGTCACCATCTGCAGTGATTTTGGAGCCCAGAAAAACAAAGTCTGACACTGTTTCCACTGTTTCCCCATCTATTTCCCATGCAGCGATGGGACCAGATGCCATGATCTTCGTTTTCTGAATGTTGAGCTTTAAGCCAACCTTTTCACTCTCCACTTTCACTTTCATCAAGAGGCTTTTTAGCCCCTCTTCACTTTCTGCCATAAGAGTGGTGTCATCTGCATATCTGAAGTTATTGATATTTCTCCCGGCAATCTTGATTCCAACTTGTGTTTCTTCCAGTCCAGCATTTCTCATGATGTACTCTGCATATAAGTTAAATAAACATGGTGACAATATGCAGCCTTGACGTACTCCTTTTCCTATTTGGAACCAGTCTGTTGTTCCATGACCAGTTCTAACTGTTGCTTCCTGACCTGCATACAGATTTCTTAAGAGGCAGATCAGGTGGTCTGGTATTCCCATCTCTTTCAGAATTTTCCATAGTTTATTGTGATCCACACAGTCAAAGGCTTTGGCATAGTCAATAAAGCAGAAATAGATGTTTTTCTGGAACTCTCTTGCTTTTTCCATGATCCAGCGGATGTTGGCAATTTGATCTCTGGTTCCTCTGCCTTTTCTAAAACCAGCTTGAACATCAGGAAGTTCACGGTTCACATATTGCTGAAGCCTGGCTTGGAGAATTTTGAGCATTACTTTACTAGCGTGTGAGATGAGTGCAATTGTTCGGTAGTTTGAGCACTCCTTGGCATTGCCTTTCTTTGGGATTGGGATGAAAACTGACCTTTTCCAATCTTGTGGCCACTGCTGAGTTTTCCAAATTTGCTGGCATATTGAGTGTAGCACTTTCACAGCATCATCATTCAGGACTTGGAATAGCTCCACTGGAATTCCATCACCTCCACTAGCTTTGTTCGTAGTGATGCTTTCTAAGGCCCATTTGACTTCACATTCCAAGATGTCTGGCTCTAGGTCAGTGATCACATCATCATGATTATCTGGGTCTTGAAGCTCTTTTTTGTACAGTTCTTCTGTGTATTCTTACCACCTCTTCTTAATATCTTCTGCTTCTGTTAGGTCCACACCATCTCTGTCCTTTATTGTGCCCATCTTTGCATGAAATGTTCCTTTGGTATCTCTGATTTTCTTGAAGAGATCCCTAGTCTTTCCCATTCTGTTGTTTTCCTCTATCTCTTTGCATTGATCATTGAAGAAGGCTTTCTTATCTCTTCTTGCTATTCTTTGGAACTCTGCATTTAGATGTTTATATCTTTCCTTTTCTCCTTTGCTTTTCGCTTCTCTTCTTTTCACAGCTATTTGTAAGGCCTCCCCAGACAGCCATTTTGCTTTTTTGCATTTCTTTTCCATGGGGATGGTCTTGATCCCTGTCTCCTGTACAATGTCACGAACCTCATTCCATAGTTCATCAGGCACTCTATCTATCAGATTTAGGCCCTTAAATCTATTTCTCACTTCCACTGTATAATCATAAGGGATTTGATTTAGGTCATACCTGAATGGTCTAGTAGTTTTCTCTACTTTCTTCAATTTCAGTCTGAATTTGGCAATAAGGAGTTCATGGTCCGAGCCACAGTCAGCTCCTGGTCTTGTTTTTGCTGATTGTATAGAGCTTCTACATCTTTGGCTGCAAAGAATATAATCGATCCGATTTCGGTGTTGACCATCTGGTGATGTCCATGTATAGAGTCTTCTCTTGTGTTGTTGGAAGAGGGTATTTGCTATGACCAGTGCATTTTCTTGGCAAAACTCTATTAGTCTTTGCCCTGCTTCATTCCGTATTCCAAGGCCAAATTTGCCTGTTACTCCAGGTGTTTCTTGACTTCCTACTTTTGCATTCCAGTCCCCTATAATGAAAAGGACATCTTTTTTGGGTGTTAGTTCTAAAAGGTCTTGTAGGTCTTCATAGAACCTTTCAACTTCAGCTTCTTCAGTGTTACTGGTTGGGGCATAGACTTGGATTACTGTGACATTGAATGGTTTGCCTTGGAAACGAACAGAGATCATTCTATCGTTTTTGAGATTGCATCCAAGTACTGCATTTCGGACTCTTTTGTTGACCATGATGGCCACTCCATTTCTTCTGAGGGATTCCTGCCCACAGTAGTAGATATAATGGTCATCCGAGTTAAATTCACCCATTCCAGTCCATTTTAGTTCGCTAATTCCTAGAATGTCAACATTCACTCTTGCCATCTCTTGTTTGACCACTTCCAATTTGCCTTGATTCATGGACCTGACATTCCAGGTTCCTATGCAATATTGCTCTTTACAGCATCGGACTTTGCTTCTATCACCAGACACATCCACAGCTGGGTATTCTTTTTGTTTTGGCTCCATCCTTTCATTCTTTCTGGAGTTATTTCTCCACTGATCTCCAGTAGCATATTGGGCCCCTACTGACCTGGGGAGTTTCTCTTTCAGTATCCTATCATTTTGTCTTTTCATACTGTTCATGGGGTTCTCAAGGCAAGAATACTGAAGTGGTTTGCCATTCCCTTCTCCAGCGGACCACACCCTGTCATATCTCTCCACCATGACCCGCCCATCCCAGGTTGCCCCTCGGGCATGGCTTAATTTCATTGAGTTAGACAAGGGTGTGGTCCTTGTGTGATTAGATTGACTAGTTATCTGTGAGAATGGTTTTAGTGTATTTGCCCTCTGATGCCCTCTTTCAAGACCTACTGTCTTACTCGGGTTTCTCTTACCTTGGGCGTGGGGTATCTCATCCCGGCTGCTCCTGGCTGCTCCCTGCCAGCGAAGCACAGCCATCGCACCTTACCTTGGACGAGGGGTCTCTCCTCACCGCCGCCCTTCCTGACCTCGGTCGTGGGGTAGCTCTTCTCAGCCGTGCTTAGTGCGCTGGCCCTCACTGCCGTCCTTCCTCGGTCGTGGGGTAGCTCCTCTCGGCCGCGCTCTTAGTGCGCGACGCAGCCGGCGGGGTAATGTTACATGTCAATTATATCTTTAAAATGTCAATGTTTTGGAAAGATGTCTATGATATATCATTAGATTAAAAATAGTTATGAAACAAACAAACATGTAGTAGCTGTATTAATGTCAAAGTAAATTTCAGGGCAAACAATGTTGTCAGGAATAAAGAAGATCATTTTATAATCATAAAGTGGCCAATTCATCAAGATGACTTAATTCTAAAAGTCTATTTACCTAGGGACTTCCCTGATGGTCCAGTGGGCTAAGACACCACACTCCCAATGCAGGGGGCCCACGTTCAATTCTTGGTCAGGGAACTAGATTCTGCATGCCACACCTAAGACCTGGAGCAGCCAAATACATAAATAAATGGAAGAACAAATAAATGAAGTCAACTTTATGTACCTAGTAACAGAGCTTCAAAATATATGACTCAAAAAACAATAGGACTGCAAGGAGAAACAGACAAGTCACAATTATAAAAGGAGACTTCAATGTTCTCTCATTAATTGATATACAAGTAGGTAGAAAATAATCAAGGGTACAGAAGACTAACACCATCAATCAACTTGACCTAATTGACATTTATAGAGTATTCCATCCAACAACAGCAGAATGTTTACATTCTTTCCAAATATACATTGGAACGTTTACCAAAATAGGCCATATTCTGGACTATGTAAGTCTCAATATATCTGAAAAGATTCAAGTCATAATAAAATATGTTTTCTCATCACAATGCAATTAGAAGTCAATAACAGAAAGACTCTTGGGAAATCTCCAGATATTTGGAAACTAGATAACACACTACTAAATCACCATGGGTCAAATAAAAAATACAAAAGGGAAACTAGAATGTATTTTGAATGGAATGAAAGAAACTCAACATATCAAAATTTGTTGGCTGCTACTAATTTAGTACTTGAAAGGTCTCAAATCAAAAGTCTCAGCTTCCACCTTGAGGACCTAGAAAAAGAAGAGCAATTGAAACTCCTAATAAGCAGAAGAAAGGAAGTAATAAAGATCGGAGCAGAAATAAATGAAACAATACAGCAAAACAATGAAGAAAAATCAATGAAGGCAAAAGGAAGATCAATAATCTTGATAGACCTTTAACCATGTAGATCTGGAAAAAAGAGGGGATACAAATTATTGATATCAGTAATGAGAGTGGTGATCTCACTACAGATTTTTACTACAGGTAAAAAAAGATAATAAGAGAATATTATGAACAATTTTGCCAATGGCAACAATAAAGAATAAATTAGACAACTTATATGTAACAGAAATCGTCAGACGAACTATCAAAACTCAGTAAGAATAGGTAACCTGAAAAACCCAGTATCTATTAAAGAAATTGGGTTTGTAACTTAAAACCTCCCCCCAAAGAAATCTCCAAGCCTAACTAGCTTCACTGGACAATTCTGCAAATATTTGAAGGAGAAAATAAATACCAATTATATACAAACTCAGAAAACTGAAGAGGAGAAAAATTTTACAACTCATTCTGAGGCCAGTATTATCCTTATACTAAAACCAGACAAAAATTTATAAGAAAATAAAACTACAGACTAATATTTCTTACGAATGTAGATGCAAAACTTCCAAACAGAATTTTAGTAAATAAAATCAACACGTAGAGAAAACGCATCATGACCAAGTGAGATTTACTCCAGGAAGACAAGATTGACTTAATATTAGAAAATCAATATAATCCATGTTATTAATAAACAAAGAAAGAAAAGCCATAGGATCATCTAAATGGATGCAGCGAACAATTCTGACAAAAATACAACATCTGTTCCTCGTTAAAAACTCGTAGTAGTTTTTAACTACGCAAAGAGTCGGACACAACTGAGCGACTGACTGAACTGAACTACTAGCTCTCTAGTAGCAGAAAGCAGATTCCTCAACCAGATAAAGAACATCCGTGAAAAACCTACAGCTAACATCATACTTAATGGTGAAACTGATTGCTTTCCCTCTCAGTTCAGTTGCTCTGTAGTGTCTGACTCTTTGCAACCCTATGGACCCCATGGACTGCCAGGCTTCCTTGTCCATGTCCCAGAGCTTGCTCAAACTCATGTCCATGGAGTTGGTGATGCCATCTAACCATCTTATCCTCTGTCTTCCCCTTCTCCTCCTGCTTTCAATCTTTCCCACCATCAGAGTCTTTTCCAAAGAGTCAGTTCTTCCCATCAGGTGGCCAAAGTATTGGAACTTCAGCTTCAGTATCAGTCCTTCCAATGAATATGCAGGACCAGTTTCCTTTAGGATTGACTGGTGTGATCTCCTTGCAGTCCGAGGGACTCTCAAGAGTCTTCTCCAACACCACAGTTCAAAAGCATCAATTCTTCAGCGCTCAGCTTTCTTTATAGTCCAACTCTTACATCCATACATGACCACTGGAAAAACCATAGCTCTGACAAGACAGACCTTTGTTGGCAAAGTAATGTCTCTGCTTTTGAATATGTTGTCTAAGTTGGTCCTAGCTTTTTTTCCAAGGAGCAAATGTCTTTTAATTTCATGGCTGCAGTCACCATCTGCAGTGATTTGGGAGTCCAAGAAAATAAAGTCTATCACTGTTTCCACTATTTTCCATCTCTTTGCCATGAAGAGATGGGACCAGATGTCATGATCTTTGTTTTCTGAATGCTGAGTTTTAAGCCACCTTTTTCACTCTCCTCTTTTACTTGCATCAAGAGGCTCTTTAGTTCTTCTTTGCTTTCTGCCATAAGGATGGTGTCATCTGCATATCTGAGGTTATTGATATTTCTCCCAGCAATCTTGATTCCAGCTTGTGCTTCATCTAGCCTGGCATTTTGCATGATGTACTCTCTCCTTGGAAAAGAAATGCAAAAAAGCAAAATGGCTGTCTGGGGAGGCCTTACAAATAGCTGTGAAAAGAAGAGAAGCGAAAAGCAAAGGAGAAAAGGAAAGATATAAACATCTGAATGCAGAGTTCCAAAGAATAGCAAGAAGAGATAAGAAAGCCTTCTTCAGCGATCAGTGCAAAGAAATACAGGAAAACAACAGAATGGGAAAGACTAGGGATCTATTCAAGAAAATCAGAGATACCAAAGGAACATTTCATGCAAAGATGGGCTCGATAAAGGACAGAAATGGTATGGACCTAACAGAAGCAGAAGATATTAAGATGAGATGGCAAGAATACACAGAAGAACTGTACAAAAAACATCTTTATGACCCAGATAATCAGGATGGTGTGATCACTGACCTAGAGTCAGACATCCTGGAATGTGAAGTCAGGTGGGCCTTAGAAAGCATCACTATGAACAAAGCTAGTGGAGGTGATAGAATTCCAGTTGAGCTATTCCAAACCTTGAAAGATGATGCTGTGAAAGTGCTGCACTCAATATGCCAGAAAATTTGGAAAACTCAGCAGTGGCCATAGGACTGGAAAAGGTCAGTCTTCATTCCAATCCCAAAGAAAGGCAATGCCAAAGAATGCTCAAACTACCACACAATTGCACTCATCTCACACGCTAGTAAAGTAATACTCAAAATTCTCCAAGCCAGGCTTCAGCAATATGTGAACCGTGAACTTCCTGATGTTCAAGCTGGTTTTAGAAAAGGCAGAGGAACCAGAGATCAAATTGCCAACATCCGCTGGATCATGGAAAAAGCAAGAGAGTTCCAGAAAAGCATCTATTTCTGCTTTATTGACTATGCCAAGGCCTTTGACTGTGTGGCTCACAATCAACTGTGGAAAATTCTGAAAGAGATGGGAATACCAGACCACCTGATCTGCCTCTTGAGAAATCTGTATGCAGGTCAGGAAGCAACAGTTAGAACTGGTCATGGAACAACAGACTGGTTCCAAATAGGAAAAGGAGTACGTCAAGGCTGTATATTGTCACCCTGATTATTTAACTTCTATGCAGAGTACATCATGAGAAATGCTAGACTGGAAGAAACACAAGTTGGAATCAAGATTGCCAGAAGAAATATCAATAACCTCAGATATGCAGATGACACCACCCTCATGGCAGAAAGTGAAGAGGAACTAAAAAGCCTCTTGATGAAAGTGAAAGTGGAGAGTGAAAGGGTTGGCTTAAAGCTCAACATTCAGAAAACGAAGATCATGGCATCCAGACCCATCACTTCATGGGAAATTGATGGGGAAACAGTGGAAACAGTGTCAGACTTTATTTTTCTGGGCTCCCAAATCACTGCAGATGGTGACTGCAGCCATGAAATTAAAAGACGCTTACTCCTTGGGAGGAGAGTAATGACCAACCTAGATGGCATATTGAAAAGCAGAGACATTACTTTACCAACAAAGGTTCGCCTAGTCAAGGCTATGGTTTTTCCTGTGGTCATGTATGGATGTGAGAGTTGGACTGTGAAGAAGGCTGAGCACCGAAGAATTGATGCTTTTGAACTGTGGTGTTGGAGAAGACTCTTGAGAGTCCTTTGGACTGCAAGGAGATCCAACCAGTGCATTCTGAAGGAGTTCAGCCCTGGGATTTCTTTGGAAGGAATGATGCTAAAGCTGAAACTCCAGTACTTTGGCTACCTCATGCGAAGAGTTGACTCATTGGAGAAGACTCTGATGCTGGGAGGGATTGGGGGCAGGAGGAGAAGGGGACGACAGAGGATGAGATGGGTGGATGGCATCACTGACTCGATGGACGTGAGTCTGAGTGAACTCCGAGAGTTGGTGATGGACAGGGAGGCCTGGCATGCTGTGATTCATGGGGTCGCAAAGAGTCGGACACGACTGAGTGACTGACCTGATCTGATCTGATCTGACTCTGCATATAAGTTAAATAAGCAGGGTGACAACATACAGCTTTGACGTACTTCTTTCCTAATTTGGAACCAGTCCATTGTTCCATGTCAGATTCTAACTGTTGCTTCTTGACCTGCATACAGATTTCTCAGGAGGCAGGTCAGGTGGTCTGGTAGTCCCATCTCCTTAAGAATTTTCCACAGTTTGTTGTGATCCACACAGTCAAAGGCTTTGGTGTAGTCAATAAAGCAGAAGTATTTCTGCGTTCCCTCTTAGAAGAGCAAAACCATAGATCATTCTGCTCACTACTTCTAGTCAACACTGTACTAAAGGTTTTAGCCAATTCAATAAGGCAAGAAAAAAATAGGCATCCATGTTGGAAAGGAAGAAGTAGGACTCTTTATTCAAGACAACATGAGAGGGACTTCCTTGGTTGTCCAGTGGTTAAGAGTCCTCCTGCCAATGCAGGGGATCCTTGGTCTGGGAAGAGTCCACATCCTGTGGAGTAACTAAGCTCATGTGCCACAACCCCTGAGCCTGTCTGCCTAGAGCCTGTGCTCTGCAACAAGAGAAGCCCCTGCAGTGAGAAGCTGGTGCACATCAGTGAAGGGCAGCCCCTGCCTGCTGCAACTAGAGAAAGCCTGTGTGCAACAACAAAGACCCAGTGCAACCAAAACTAGAGAACGTATTGGAAAAGGTAACATGATAGCAAAAGCATGACCCAGAAAGAAAGAATATATGAGACTAAACATGAGGAAAAGGAAAAATTTCCACTGCATGAAAGACACTATGAGGAGAATGAAAGTCACAGAGTGGGAGAAAAATATTTGCAAAACATATAAGTGATAAAGGGGTTGTATTTGGAGTATGTAAAGAACTCTTACAACTCCGCAGTAAGAAAACAACCCCGTTTTTAAAATTAGCAAGAGATTTGAATTGACCCTTCACCAGAGGAGGCATCTGAACGACAGAAGGCAGAAGAAAAGATGCTTAGTGTTATTAGTCATCAAGGGGATGCAAATTAAAACCAGAGTGAGAAACCACTACACCGTTACTGGAATAGCTTATAGAAAAAGGAAAAAGACTGACAATACCAAGTGTTGGTGAGTCTGTGGAACAACTGAAACTTCATAAACTGTTGGTGAAAATGTAAAATCAGACAACCACTTTAGAGAAATATTTGACAGCTTTTTATAAAATTAAACATACCATATTGTCCAGCAATTCACTCCTAGGTATTTACCCAAGAGAAATTAAAACACATGTCCACAAAAAGACACACTAGAATATTTACAGGAGTTTTGTTCATAAAGTCAAAAGCTAGAAATAACCCAAATATCCACCAACAGATACATGGATAAACAAACTGTAGTATATTCATAGAATGGACTAATACTCTGCAATAAAAAGGAAAAAAACTACTGATAAATGCCACAGAAGTGGATGAGTCACACTGGCATTGTGCTGAGTCATAGAAGTTAAATACAAAAGACCACTATTACAGACTGAATTGTGGCCCCAAATTCATATGTTGAAGCCCTAACCAATGTGACTTTATTTGGAGACTGGACCTTTAAAGAGACAAGTAAGGTTAAATGAGGTCATAATGGTGGTGGGGTCCTAATCCAATAGGACTGGTGTCCTTGTAAAAAGAAGAGGAGACACAAGAGACGCATCCACAGAGAGAAAGGCCACATCCGGACACAGAGAGAAGGAGGTTATCTGAATGTCCAAGAAGGTTTAGGAGAAACCAAGCCTGTCAACAGCTTGATCTTGGTCTTCCAGCCTCTAGAACTATGAGAAAATAAATTTCTGTTGTTTTAATAGCCTCCCAGTATGCAGTATTTTATGGCAGCCTTAGACAACTAATACACCTGTATATTGTATAACTCCATTTATATGAAGTTTTAGAACAAGTAAAATTAAGCTATAGTAACAGAAAGCAGATCCATGGTTGCCTGGGGCCTGTCCTGGGAGGAGGTGGGTATTGACTACAGAGTTGCACAAGTAAACGTTTGGATGTGAGGGAAATATTATATATCCGGAGAAGGCAGTGGCACCCCACTCCAGTACTCTTGCCTGGAAAATCCCATGGATGGAGGAGCCTGGAGGGCTGCAGTCCATGGGGTCGCTGAGGGTCAGACATGACTGAGCGACTTCACTTTGACTTTTCACTTTCATGCATTGGAGAAGGAAATGGCAACCGACTCCAGTGTTCTTGCCTGGAGGATCCCAGGGACGGGGGAGCCTGGTGGGCTACCGTCTATGGGGTTGCACAGAGTTGGATACAACTGAAGTGCTTATATATCAAAGCTTATCAAAATATATATTGAATATAGCATATTCAAAAGCAGAGACATTACTTTGCCAACAAATGTTCGCCTAGTCAAGGCTATGGTTTTTCCTGTGGTCATGTATGGATGTGAGAGTTGGACTGTGAAGAAGGCTGAGCACCGAAGAATTGATGCTTTTGAACTGTAGTGTTGGAGAAGACTCTTGAGAGTGCCTTGGACTGCAAGGAGATCCAACCAGTGCATTCTGAAGGAGATCAGCCCTGGGATTTCTTTGGAAGGAATGATGCTAAAGCTGAAACTCCAGTACTTTGGCTACCTCATGCGAAGAGTTGACTCATTGGAGAAGACTCTGATGCTGGGAGGGATTGGGGGCAGGAGGAGAAGGGGACGACAGAGGATGAGATGGCTGGATGGCATCACTGACTCGATGGATGTGAGTCTGAGTGACCTCCGGGAGTTGGTGATGGACAGGGAGGCCTGGCGTGCTGCGATTCATGGGGTCGCAAAGAGTCGGACACGACTGAGCGACTGATCTGATCTGATCAAAATATATGCTTAAAATTGGTGCATTTCATTCACGGAAATGATACCTCAGTAAAGTTGATTTTAAAAGAAACAAAGTATTATATAAAAAGTATAGACAAGAATTCTGGAATGCAATGGAAGGTAGTTATGAAGTCCACCAATGCTTCATGGCTTTCGTTTTGTTATTTTGGATTGTTAGAGTTGTCTCCCCAGCAAAGGAAGCTGTGGGTAGATTCAGCCCTACATACAAGGAGGGATGCAGACAGAGTGCTCGATGTTGAAGTCCTGTAGAGTTATAACCAGACATTTCCTTTAATTTATTCATGAAAAACAGCCAGCATTAAACATCAACCAATTATTACATTCAAAGGTATTTGTACTTGACAAATTCTTAATATAAAAATTTGTGAGCTTTTATTTTCATTTGTTTGGGGCTTTTTTTTTGTTTTTTCCCTACCAAGTCCCCATTTCTATCCTCAACTGATGATAAAGTTTTGCTTAGCCTGGGGGGCTGTCTATTCCTGGTCTAGTTCTCCAAATTGGACTGAGTGAAACATCAAAGCCCCTCCAGTGTGCCTGCCTCACAGAGACTGAAGATCCTCGCTATGGGTGCTAGAATGTGCCTGTCCTAATTAGAGGGACAACTGTTAACTTTTCAAACACAGCAACTCTTGCTTTCCTCACCATAGAGAAGAAAAGAGAGAAGACTTGGATTAGATGATTTTAAAAGTGCTTGCCAGCTATCTTATCCTCTGAGTCTTTATTAAGTTCATGTTTCTCTCACTCAACTATAATGAGTTCTCTCTTCTTAATTCTATATAGTCAGGGCTCAGGACACAGCAGAGAAGCAGACAGACATGGTTTGTGCCTTTTTGCTGCTTGTATTCCAGTGGGAGTTTGGGGCTGCAAGCACTCCAAGTTGAACGGGCGTAAAGGGTAAGGAATGTATTGACCTGATGCTTGGGAATCAGGCGGCAGACTGGGTTACAGGGGTACTTCGAGACTGTCTGTGCAGTGAGGCTGTCATTAAGATGGCCATCAGGGACAGTTCCCGCTCTCCTACCCTGGGAAGACAAAGTCAAAATCCAGGAGAGACATGCTCTCTTCCCAAAGGGAGTGTGAGCAAACAGACTGATGGGAAACTTAATGTCTCCTTGCTCTTTAATCAGATTCGTGTTTCGTGCTCCCTCTGAACCAATCATTTTAATGGAGGTGGGATTTCCCATCAGACCAATCAGGCTTCTCCATGGAATTGGATGAGATAGGAATGAAAATGAAAGTGTTAGTCACTCCGTCCTGTTTGACTCTTTGCGGCCCCATGCACTGTAGCATACCAGGCTCCTCTGTCCATGAAATTCTCCAGGCAAGAATACTGGAGTGGATTGTCATTCCTGTCTCCAGGGGATCTTCCTTACCCGGGGATCTAACTGGGGTTTCCTGCATTGCAGGCAGATTCTTTACTGTCAGAGCCACCAGGGAAGCCTAGGAATGAGCTGGGTGTGTTTCAGAGACCAGAAATAAGAGGCAACGCTTCATTCTAGTTGGGTTGTATTAACTGGAATATTCACTTAGTAATTCTCAACATTGGTTCAAGGCAGCTGATAACCCTTTGGTGACTTCTGGAAGCATTGACTTCAAATACTGGTTTCAACTATAAACTGTTTCAAGGGAGTCACCTTATACAAAACATATCAGAACTATTCAGAGGTTTCACTGCGTGACTGTTGAAGGGCAGTTGGGACAGACTGCTTTGGGGAGGCAACTCTAGAGCCAGCTGCCTGTGCACACAGCTTGGCTTTGAGTTTCTGTCTCTGGTATTTACTAGCTGGCTAAGTCCCTTAAGCTCTTGGAGCCTCAGTTTCCATTCCTGTAGAATGGGCACCTTCTTTGTAGGATTTGTGAGAGGACTAAATGAGAATGTATGTGATGCCCGTTAGAACAGTGCCTGGCACATGCTGCTGCTGCTAAGTCGCTTCAGTCGTGTGCGACTCTGTGTGACCCCATAGACGGCAGCCCATCAGGCTCCCCCGTCCCTGGGATTCTCCAGGCAAGAACACTGGAATCGGTTGCCATTTCCTTCTCCAATGCATGAAAGTGAAAAGTCAAAGTGAAGTCGCTCAGTTGTGTCCGACTCTTCGCAACCCCATGGACTGCAGCCTACCAGGCTCCTCTGTCCATGAGATTTTCCAGGCAAGAGTACTGGATTGGGGTGCCATCGCCTTGCACATAGTTTTTATTTATTATTAGTGCTATTATTTACATGCACAGAGCCAGTCTAATCCACCACATTACCAAGTACACCAGGGTTTGGTTTTTGGTGCGCCAGGTCTTTGTTGCTGCATGTGGGATCTTTAGTTGCAGCCTGAGAACTCCTAGTCAAGGCGTGCTGGGTCTAGTTCCTTGACCAAGCATTGAACTGGGGCTCCCTGCATCGGGAGCAGAGTCTTAAACACTGGACCACCAGGGAAGTCCCACTTGAGTTGTTTTTGACCCACACCTTCATCTTCTCAGAATCTGACTTTAGTTCCCAGCTGAAGAATAGGAGTACCACTTATAGGCATTTGCCAAGGTTCTATCCTCCATCTGCACTGCTTTTCTTGTGTGCTCCAATACCTCCACTTTTCCCGAAGTGATAAAAAAAAAAGACTGATCAAAGGTTCTGAGATCTGACTCCCTGGGTTCAAGTCCCTGCCTTACTATTCACTGTGTGACCCTGTGCAAGATACTTAAATTCTCATCTATTAAGTGGGTGTAAAAGCAACATCTTTGTCATGAGGGTGTTGTGAGAACGATAGCTGTGCATCTGTGTGACGGGCTCCCTGGGGGCCTGACACATTGTTAAGAACTTGATATGTGTTGCCTCATTATTATTACTGTTTCATCTAGCAACTATGTGTCCTGACGCCGTTCTTTTTTAAAAAAATAATTTTTTATGGCTGAGCAGGATATTTGTTGCCGCATGAGCTTTTTTCTAGTTGCAGTGAGTGGTGGCTACTCTCTACTTGTGGTGTATGGGCTCTTGTTGCAGAGCACAGGGTCTAGAGCCTGGGCTCAATAGTTGAGGCCCGAGGGCTTAGGTGTTCCTCGGCAGGTGGGACCTTCCCAGATCACGGATTGAACTCTTGCCTCCTGCATTGGCAGGCGGATTCTCCGCCACTGAGCCACCAGGGAAGCCCTCTGACACCATTCTTGTTATCTGTTAGTCTCAATCTCTCTCCTTAATTCTGCCTGCTTATTTCCACCTGCCTGCTGAATATTTTCTCACCAAGATCCAACCAAAACTTCATTCTCAATCTGTCCCTAAATCTAAAATATACCATCAACTTCCTCCTTTCCCCAGATTTCCTCCTCTGCCTCTCTGCAGCCCTTCATTATTAATATCAGCACCTATGGGAAACAAAGAGTCTTATTTCCTGTTTCAAGACTCCCAGCTATCAGAAAGCCTTGCTTCTCTTCCACTTGCCGCAAATTCTCGTAACTGGGGGGCACTTCCACCCAGCTTCCAAGAAATGAGGCCAGAGCTGTGAGGCCAGGGTCACCAGCATGTGGGCAGCAGAAGGCTGCCTGCTTTTGCGGGGATTCCCCTTCCACCTCCCGGTGGCTCACTGTTCTCTGTGGCCGTGGAACCACTTCTCCCCATTTGTCCCAAGGACCTCTGGCAGGCTCATGGTCCCAGGCTTGGTGAGGCAAGGCTCTGTGTAGTTCTTGAAACAGTCAAAATCAGATTTCATAAACCAAGTCTCCTGTTATCCTGAGCTGTGCGCGGGAGGTGGGGGGAAAGCACAGAGCTAAGGAGGCTCACTCGTTTGAGAGTTTCCAAGCCTCGTGAGCAAAGGAGCACCCAAATTGACGGATGTGAGTCATTTTGAGTGTGCCTCTGTCAGTCACAGATGGGTACAAGAGATGTACGTTCTGCAGGGGTTATGAGTGGTTTAGCCAGTGTTTTTCAATTTGAGAAGTTTCATGGCATAGAATTTGAGGGTGTGCGAGGGAGCCCTCCATGGCCCTTCTTGCACTTCCATCTCTCTGAGCCTGAGCTCTGAGGGGTCTCAGGTACTAACTCTGTAGCTGACCGGCACTGAACGTGGGCCGCACGCAGGCTCCAAGCAGGCTTCAGACACCACAACAGCCGTCTACTTCCTCAGACCATTGAAGTCAGAAAATTCTTGCCATTCCTGAGCTTGTAACAGAGACTCAGACCCAGTGACCTCTTTTTGTTCCCACAGGGGGCTGCAGCCCCTTTGCAAGTTTAAACCGTTCAGATGCACTCCAGCTTCATCTAGTAGACACCATCGGTGGAGGACCAGGGTGGGGGGAGGCGGTGCTGGGAAGAGAAGTTACTGTTTAGTGGGTACAGAGTTTTTGTTGGGGATGATGAAAGTTTGGGGAGGTAATGGTGAAGGTTACACAACATTGTGGATCTAATTTATTTGATGCCACTGAATTGTACACATAACAAATGGTTAAAATAATAAATATTATGCTATGAATTCTACCACACACACACACACAAACCGCCACGACAATAACTTGAAAAAAAAAAAAAAGCAAAACCTTGTTTTCTGCATTTCTTTTGAAACTGACTTCAAATAGACTGGCCTTCAAATCTGCAGCTGGATTCTTTGTCAGGAGATCATTATACTTTGCTTTAGGCTGGCGGTTCTAAAGAATTATGGATGACGGGAATGATTGAAACTGATTTATTTCTCAAGTGTTTGAGATTCCTTCATCCTGGTCCAATAACATCTATTCAGGAAGAGCTTGTCTTTAGCAAAGTCAGAAAAATAAAAGAAAATGCACAGGCCACCATTTAAAGACGGCCTGGTTTAAGAAAATCTCTTATGTGAAATCTCAGATTTGGAGAACAAATTGGTGGCTGATGATTTGCTTTACAAAAGACTGATTCACTTAACAAAAGAGTTTTCCTCAAAGGTTCCTTTAAGGAGAGAGCCCCCTGGTGCATTTAATGATATTATTAGATTAAAAAAAAAAAATCATCCTGACCGTTCAAGGACATTACACTGTAAATATGTGAATGCATTGTACTGTGTTGTAAAAGTGGAAATAAAGAAGTCAGGCCTCTTTGACAAATGGACCGTTTTTTGGCCCAAAGTAACACAAGGAGGAAGCAAGATGAGTGTTCTTGGCCTAAAATCCTGGCAGCTTTCTGGGAAGGCTTTGGGAGTTTGTGATTTATTTCAGACCAGCTAAGCCCGAGGCCCACGATGTGTCCATTTTGAGAACTTAGGGTCCACGTTCTAACTCTGCTCACGCTGACCCCCATCACCTGCCCTAATCACAAAGGCCCTCAGACGTGAGCTCAACTCTGTCCTGTGATGGCAGAAAAATATATCTATTGCCAGAAAGTGGATTCTCTCCGGTGACGAAGAATGATCCTTATTTATGTCTGCATAGGTACATTCTGGGGCCCATAAAGGTTTAATTGTCCCTCTAACTAGTTTTTAAAAAAAACCCACAAAGAGGCTGCCAGCTTTCCTCAGAGTTTAAAACCCACTGAATGCGGTTCAGTGGAAACTGCTCTAAGTGTGTGACTCGCGCCGTGTCCCGGGCACAAGGCGCGATTGTTGGGGGAGTCGAGAGATGCAGCTCTTAGGAGGGCTTTCAAAGTCAGTGTTTGTGGCTTTGGGCTGCTGCTGACCCTGGCTTACTCTACAGAGAGAGAGAGAAGCAGCCTGCCCCTGGAAGTTACTCCCAAGGTGCCACTGCCCCCTGCTGCCACCTCCCAGTTCAGGGGGACCACTCCTCCCCCATCAGAGGACCCTAAATGTCCTCCCTCTTCTCTCTGATGTTGCCTTTGCTGGTTTAAAAGATTCACAGGACCCTAAAGACAGAGGAGACACAGAAAAAAAAGGAAACATGTCTGTGAGACAAAAAGAGAAAGATGGGCCCCGTTAATGAACCTACTGGGCCCAGAGACTCTGCCTGACCCCCCAGCACCGCTGCCTTCCCTGCTTGTGCCTGTGTGTTCATTTGACAGTTATTGACAGGATACCGACTATGTGAGTGAAGTGCATACAGTTCCTGCTCTCAGAGAACTCAAAGTCTCCTGATGGAGTTAGTCCATCAGGGTTCACCATGCACGACCGTGTAAGGACAAAATGCAGTGACTGCTGTGCAGAAAAAGGAATAGGTGTTGACAGAAGCTAACACAGCTTGACATATATACACATGTCTGTTTGGAGACATATATACACATACATATTGACATATATATAAATGTCTCTTTGCAAGAGAATTATTAAGTTAACCTTAAAAATGCATTCCAGTATACAGTAGATGCAGACAAATGCTGTTTGATTCCACTTATACGAGATACTCAGAATAGTCAAATTCACAGAGGCAGAAGGTCCATACATAGATGCCAGGGGCTAGGGGGTGGGGAGGGGGAACGGGGACTTAGTATTTAATGGTGACAGAGTTAGGAAGGTGAAAAATAACGAGAGATGGATGATGGTGAGGGCTGCACGACAGTGCGAATGTGCTTAGTACCTCTGTACTGTACACATAAATATGGTTACATGTGTTTTCTATTATGTGACTTTTACCACATTAAAAAAAAAGAAGAAACTAACGGAGGGCCATGGGAGGTTCTCTGAGGGAGTTTTGCCTTGTGAGTGAGACCTGAAGGATGAGAGGGAGTGGGCAGGGTGAACAGGAGTCAGAGGAAGGGGCGGTGTGTGCAAAGACCCTGGTGCAGGGAGGAGCAGGACTGGAGAAGGAAGTCCCCAGCATGGCTGCTTTGTCTTCTCTTGGAACCCCTTCCCTGAAAAGATCTATGACGAGTTCCCATCCATCACACATCCATGTGAGCTTCGAAGGGCCTCGTCCAGACTCGCCCCAGATCACCTCGACCCTTCTCACACTCCTCCTGGGTTCTGCGAAGAAAACACATTTGTCAAGAGACTAAAGCAAATAGTTTTGACTTGCAGTTCTGTACCATAAGGGAGGCTATAATGAAGTCGATCCCAGTTTACATGACTCCGAATGGTTCCATTTAAAAGTCCCACCCTGTATTTACGTGTCCCTACCACTTTAGTTGACTGTTTATCTTCCACTGTACTCCACGCTACTTGCAGTCTGGGCCTCTAGTTAACATTATCCCTTACTATTTCCATTCCATGGCCTATCATTTACATTTTTCTTTAGGAAATGTAAATATTTATTTACCATATTAGCTTTTACTCTTACTTAGCTCTATATATTATGGAATAAACAGACTGTGATATGGGTTCTAGTCCTAAATTTTCTGTAAACTGGTGGTGACCTTAGACGAGTCATTTAACCTCACTGAACCTAAGATGCTTCTTTGTAAAATGAGGCGTGTTTTGTTTTTGTTATTTTGTTTTAGCTAGCAGATCCAATACTCAGGATTCCTCTTAAATTCTGTGGTCCTCTTACGAACATCCTTCTCTATACCACCCCTCTTTCAGAATGTCTTTGTGGTAGGATCAACTTTCTGTATAGTTTGCTCTCATGGGAAAGTGTACCCAGGATCGTATTTAATGAATGAGGATAGGTCATACTCTTGGGCTTGTGTTAAAGCACACATATGTGGGGAAGTGGTTGAGAAGTAGGAAGATTCTAGCTGCTGGCCTGAAATTCCCTTAGGCTACTTCTCAAGCTGGGGTATCTGCACCCATAGGGGTACAAAGGTGTGCCAGTAAGTACAGAAAGCCCTTCCTCTTTGAATAAGAATTCTACTCAAAGATTTGCCAAGAGCAAATAGAGCAAATAGCGTTAAAACAAACATATGACATCTTAGTTTAAAACGGCCCCCCTGGGGTGGACAGCTCTGGGCACACTGCAGTGTGAGAGGAACAGGGCTTCTGCTCCGTCCTTGGGCTGTGTGAGAAATACGTGCCTTATGGGTCTTTTGAAATATGTGCACTTTAATAGGGTAAAGGTGCTGAGTTACTCGGGAGGGGCACTCCCACCAAAGGACGGACATATATGGAAAACCCATTTTCAGCCATTATGAGAGTTTAAAGAGGGGTCCTGAGGTTGAGGGGGAGCCAGGCCGAACAAGAAACCCATTTCTAAAGACCAAATTGGTTACACAATCTTGCTTAGGATTCTGGCTCACGGCTGGGTTTGAACTGATCCCAACATCTGGAAGGTCTCTCACCCTTTTTCTGACCTCCAATAACAAATCTTCCATGTACTCCATTCTGGGACTTACCATACATACATGTTAGTTGTATTTTCTTGTTTATACAGCTCCTCAGCCAGAGTCAGGTGGCGTGAATTATTAAAAAATATATGATCAAGAGTCAAGACCTTGCTTGCCGTGTGACTTTGGGAAACGCCCTGAAATCTCTCTGACCCGCAGTTTGCTCATCTATTAAATGGTCCAATGTAACACCTGCCTTGCCTACTGAAAAGATAGAATTGTGTGCTGAGCGTATGGATTTGCAATGTAAAAGCATTTTGTAGATCATTAAACAAAAATCAGTTATTAACTAAGACCCCAAAGGGAAGGAGAGTTTATCTCTCACATCATCTTTCTGTTCTCCTCAACTTCTAACTTTTGCCTAGTTGGTTCTGATAGCTATTCAAGATAAGATCATGAAATGCTGTCCCCATGCTGACCCTGAGGAACTCCAATTCTGGCATTCTCTCCTGCCTCCCTCCTTCCCTTCTCTTCTGGCCAGTCTCCCCCCGCTCCCATCCATGTGCTCTCCCACTGCTACTTCCTCCAGCTGCCTCTTCCCCATAGCTTGGGTAAGAGGAGGATACCTAAAGGGGCTGCGTGATATATAGAGATGAACTGCTCAAGTACAGTAATTTCAGGCATCACTAGGGAGCGTCAAGGCAATACCATTGTTGTGAGAACACAAACTGGTGTCATTCTGAAAACTTTCCCCCAGAAATAAAAGTGTACAAATAGAATTCTGGGAAAAAAATTTTTAAAAGAGAAATCAACAACCTAACCTATGTATCTCCCTGTAATAATGAAAAATATTTTCATTGAACTTGGCTGAAATCATGCAACTTCCTCCCACTTCTCCAGGCTTTGGGGAGTAGGCCAGCCTGCTTCACAGTTGACATCCCTGAGGGAAATACCAGGAAAAGGTGATGAGGAGGAAAGGGCAGGTTTAGTATGTACTGGTTTGAGATACTCTGGCTAAACAGTAACTTTGCCAGGCCATTCCCCTCCTTTCTGCCTGGGCCTCAGAGCAAAGTGGATTTTCTTAAGCAGAAATGTTCTTGGATCTCTTCATAATTTTCCCCTTCAAAATGTAGTTGTGCAAGAAAAATCCACATTCCACACTAACAAGGCAAGGGTTATAATGAGAACTTGGTTTCTTACAAGGCAATACTTTCATCTTTTGTTTTATTTATTTATTTTCAAAGTAAGCTTTTGTGGTAAGAAATCAAGTCAGAGTAATAAAGAACGATGGGAGCTTGTGGAGTGGAAAATTTCCTTTTTGCCACCAACCCCCCGAAGTACACGGAACTGGAGAAGAGGGGGAGGGGGTCACCTCAGGTCCTCACATCACTTCAGGGGCAGCAGGAACCCAGAAAGGCCGGCGATGTGCTCCCTGGAGCTCAGGGATCCGACCCCAACACCCACATGAGCGCCAGGACACCGACCTCCCAGTCCCCAGGCCTGCTCCGACCAGCACCCGGCAGGGTTCTCGGCTTCCACACCTGGAGAACGGGAGAAGGGCGCTCCTTTTGGAGCACGCCCAGGGCTAAGGAAACCACCTGCCTGGCTGAAGACCTGTGTTTCTCAAGCTTTCTGAACAGGCTGAAGAAACACAACAGTGCGCCTTCCCTTCCTCGGTCGTTTCAGGTGATCTTTTTCGCGGAGGGCGGGAAATGCCCGGCAGGCACGGGCCAGGTCACCGGAGGCCTCGAGCCCTCGAGGACAGAGGCTCTCTGCCCACCGCTTCCACCCGCCGGCGGCGGCACGTGCCCCGCCCCGTTGCCCCAGAGACGGTCGGGGGTTTGTGCTCAAAGCCCGGCCTGTGCCACCCTGACGCGGGCGCGGGGGGTGAGCCCGGGCTTGGCCTTCTTGCCTGCACGCCGCCTCTCGGGCCCTGCCGGCCGCCGCCCCCGCCGCCCCTCCGCGGTGGTACGGCCCGCGCTTAGCGGCGGGCCCTGCCCAGCCGACGCACGAGTGGCTGCGGGCCTCGAGGGAGAGGTGAGGGCCGGGGAGCTGCCCGAGACTTGGTGGGGGCCCGGGGTCGGCGCAGGCCGCCCTGCTCTGGCCGCAGTGTCCCGCTTGTGGAGGCAGCGCTCACTTCTCGGGTTCCCCTTCCTCCGGGCCTTCTGCCCGCTTCCCTCCCGAAGCTGCCCGCCCAGCTCCCTTAGTGGGGTCCACGTCGAGCGCGACGGGCCGGGCCCCAGACCCCCCACCCCCGCGGTAGTTGAAGCGCCCTCTTCCCCGCCGCCCACAGCGCCCCCGTTTACTTCCCCCACCCAGATTCCATCAGCAGGATGACGGACGTGGAGGAAAACGTGCCCGGGGAAGGAGCCTGGCGACGCAGAGAGCAGACCCTGTAAGCCCGAAAGCTCAGGACCCACCCGGGAAGACAAGAGCAGCCTCAGGGACCACCCTTCCCGTAGGTCCAGCCCTCCGGCCTCCGCCCTCGGGGTGTGCTCAGTGAGGGTCGGGTGGGAAGCGCCACACTCCTCTCGCCCCCTCCTTCCTTACTTCCTCCAACCCCAGCCTCTTCGTTTCAGGCCAGAGGCACCCTATTCAACCGAAGATCTGCAGAGAGTTTGGGGTCCTGGAGAAAAGAGGAGACCCAGGAGCGATTTCTTGAATCTGACAAGATTGAGGCTCAGTTCAGAGCCCTGTTTGTGTTGTTATTTTTAATTCGTAGGTGGAACATGGCAGACACCTGGGGTAGAGTTTAAAGACCTGAAATGATCCCAGAGGGGCCCTGTGTTCTCTCCGTGCGTGGTGGACTGCATTAGCAATGCTGCTCGGGCCTCACTCTTACAAAGGGCATGAGGAGATGATGAGACGGTTGGATAGCATCACCGACTCAATGAACATGTGTCAGTAAACTCCAGGAGATAGTGAAGGACGGGGAAGCCTGGTGTCCTTGGGGTCGCAAAGAGTCTGACTCCACACTGAACAGCAACAATAGTACAGTGTTCTTTTTTGTTCCTGTTTGGACACAAAGTCTCTTCCACTCTTTAGGTATGATCTCACTGGGATTCATCCAGCATTTCTTTTATAATAATCACCAGATAATTTAGTCCTCGATCGGAAGGCCTGCCCACGTGCCTTAACCACCTGAGTTAAATTCTTCAAATTCAGTTCCATTTCTTTCTCTTGTAGCCACACGGGGTCGCTGCTGGTTAAGGAAAAGTAGCAAATTGGGCGCTTTGGAATCCTCCCTTGGCATAGCTACTTTTCAGTAGATGTCAAACATGATGTGGTGGGCAAATCACTTTTTTGGTAAAAACAATTTAGGCTATTTAAGTTCTTGAGGTTATTTAAATGAATCCATAGACAAGACAGCTCTAACCTGAATAACTAAATTCCTCTTTTAAAAAAACTTCAAAATTTTGTATATCAGGGTGACTTGGTTAAGTTACTTACAAGTTATTTTGAAAATGTCTTTGTCCTCGGGATCTGGATTTTAAAAAATCTGTTTAGTTACATTTTATGTCTAATTTCTCTTTGAGCCCTCCCCGTTCCTGAATTTTGCCAGCTGTAGCAGTTGCAAAGCGCTGTGGTACTTTGGACAACAGACCAGTGTTGTTGAAGCAGGTTCTGAGCTCTGATCTGTTGAAGTTAGGAAGTGTGTCTGTGTATGAATTCCTCAGCCCTTCAGTAAACTGCTACAAGCAGCTCAATCTCCCTCTGAAGGTTTTCTTAGTTCTGATTTTGTGTTTGGTGAATTAGCGGCAAGTCTGTTTGCATATTTGACTGTATTTTGCCATTTTGCCTGAAACTAAAGACTTTTAAAGAGGCTGATGAAATAGAGAGCTTCCTGTCACCGAAGGTTAAGTTCAACCTTTATGTTTGCCTAAACAGAAATGCCGTCTGTGGCTTTTTGATAAATTTTACAATCACCTTTTATCCTTAACTTTTTATTTTGAAATATTTCAATTCTGTTGAAAAAACAATGAATGCCTACATTGTTAATATTCTGCCATATTGTTTTTTTCTCTTATACGTAGGCATTTTTCCTTGAAGTTATAGGGTCATGACTTTAAATACTTTGTGTATCTTCTAAGAACAAAGGCATTCTCCTATGAAACCTTTTTTCTGAGAAAATTTTATTTTTCCTTTTTACCTTTTTACGTATAGAAAACAAACATACACAGAAATACAGAGACTGGAATGATGAACCCCCATTTAGTCACCGCCCAATTTCAATAATTATCAACTAATGGTTAATCTTAGTGCTTTTATATCCCCTCCACATCTTGGAGCCAAATACTTTCTTGTGAACAGATTATGAAGCTTAATTGAAAGATCTTGAGAAGATGATTTACTGTAAATGACTGTTTTAATACCAAGTAATCATAACTACCACATATGCCTGTTATATGAGAATGCTATCAACTGGTCTGTACTAAGAACAGTGGTTCCCAAATGATAGTGCTCAGTTCAGTTCAGTCGCTCAGTTGTGTCCAACTCTTTATGACCCCATGGACTTCAGCACGCCAGGCCTCCCTGTCCATCACCAACTCCCAGAGTTTACCCAAACTCATGTCCATCGAGTCAGTGATGCCATCCAACCATCTCATCCTCTGTCATCCCCTTCTCCTCCTGCTTTCAATCTTTCCCAGCATCCGAGTCCTTTCAAATGAGTCAGCTCTTCGCATCAGGTGGCCAAAGTATTGGAGTTTCAGTTTCAACATCAGTCCTTCCAATGAACACTCAGGACTGATTTCCTTTAGGATGGACTGGTTGGATCTCCATGCAGTCCGAGGGGCTCTTTGAGAGTCTTTTCCAACACCACAGTTCAAAAGCATCAATTCTTCACCCCTCAGCTTTCTTTATAGTTTAAGTCTCACATTCACACACGACTACTGGAAAAACCATAGCCTTGACTAGACGGACCTTTGTTGGCAAAATAATGTGCTGCCTTTTAATGTGCTATATAGCATTGGAGAAGGAAATGGCAACCCACTCCAGTGTTTTTGCCTGGAGAATCCCAGGGACAGCACAGCCTGGTGGGCTGTCGTCTATGGGGTCTCACAGAGTCGAACACGACTGAAGCGACTTGGCAGCAGAAGGTTGGTCATAACTTTTCTTCCAAGGAGCAAACGTCTTAATTTCATGGCTGCAGTCATCATCTGTAGTGATTTCAGAGCCCCCAAAAATAAAGTCAGTCACTGTTTCCCCATCTTTTTGCCATGAAGTGATGGGACTGGATGCCATGATCTTAGTTTTCTGAATGTTGAACTTTAAGCCAACTTTTTCACTCTCCACTTTCACTTTCATCAAGAGGCTTTTTATTTCTTCTTCACTTTCTGCCATAAGGGTGGTGTCATCTGCATATCTGAGGTTATTGATATTTCTCCCAGCAGTCTTGATTCTAGCTTGTGCTTCTTCCAGCCCAGCATTTCTCATGATGTACTCTGCATATAAATTAAATAAGCAAAGTGACAATATACAGCCTTGATGTACTCCTTTTCCAATTTGGAACCAGTCTGTTGTTCCATGTCCAGTTCTAACTGTTGCTTCCTGACCTGCATAGAGATATCTCAAGAGGCAGGTCAGTTGGTCTGGTATTCCCATCTCTTTCAGAATTTTCCACAGTTGATTGTGATCCACACAGTCAAAGGCTTTGGCATAGTCAATAAAGCAGAAATAGATGTTTTTCTGAAACTCTCTTGCTTTTTCCATGATCCAGCGGATGTTGGCAATTTGATCTCTGGTTCCTCTGCCTTTTCTAAAACCAGCTTGCACATCAGGAAGTTCACGGTTCACATATTGCTGAAGCCTGGCTTGGAGAATTTTGAGCATTACTTTACTAGTGTGTGAGATGAGTGCAATTGTGTGGTAGTTTGAGCATTCTTTGGCATTGCCTTTCTTTGGGATTGGAATGAAGACTGACCTTTCCCAGTCCTGTGGCCATTGCTGAATTTTCCAAATTTTCTGGCATATTGAGTGCAGCACTTTCACAGTATCGTCTTTTAGGATTTGAAATAGCTCAACTGGAATTCCATCACCTCCACTAGCTTTGTTTGAAGTGATGCTTCCTTTTGTGACAGAATTCCTAGCAAGATTTAGTGGAATGAATTAAAGATAGTGCAATGAGTTTTTCCTAAACCTAAAGTTGATTCATTTTAAGGACTAATCTTTATTCTGACCCTTCCTGCTTTTTGGAGGTTAAACTATTTTTCTTTTATGAAATGATGGTTTTGGTGGTGGTAGAGTGGTTTCTTTATTTGCTGTTTTCATACTGTCCATACTTGACAAAACAAAAAGTTGGCAAGTTATTGTCCCTTGCTCAAAATCATTTTAGAAATTTACTAGTCTGTGAAATCCTAAATTCTAGAAACTAGAGGACCAAGTGAAATTGACACCATTCAGTATTTCTGTGTAGAGAATTTAATGTCCATCAAAGACAGGAAGAGGAGACTGTAGTCATAATACCCTTAGATAAATGTTTATTTTTGCAAATTACTTTTTTTGCTGCTTTATTATTTTACTTTGTAAGAGTCTCTTTTTAATTTTTAAATTTTTTTTGGCCAAGCTGCGCAGAAGGCATCTTCATTGCCACGTGTGGGCTCTTAGTTGCAGCATGTGGGATCTATCCCTGATCAGGGATGGAACCTGGGCTGTGTACTTTGGCAGCATGAAGTCTTAGCCACTGGACCACCAGAGAAATCCCAGGAGAAAGGTTTTTAATCAGTTGCACTTTCTGTTTTTTTTTTTTTTAAATAATAAAATAGTTTATTTGTCCTCCCTTATCCCCACACTGGGCTACTAAGAGGCTCTGTCATGCGGCCTTGAGTTCAGAAAACACAGTTGGCTGGAATGGTTGGAGGAGTGTGTGTGAAGTCACTAGGATGAGCCTCAGTTTGGAGCCACTCACAGTGAGTCTCTGAAGAAAATCTCAGTTCAGACTTGTGTGAGTTCACTGGTGTCCACCTTACATTCTTTTTTTTTTTTTTCAGTTGAGATATAATTAGCATAGAACATTAGTTTCGGGTGTACATAATATTTTCTTTCTGTCACAGGCCTGAGAAATACAGTTAATGATGTTTCCAAGCTGAGCAGCGAGATTGGGATGAATCGTGATTTCCGCATGGAAGAGAAGGTTTTGCCTCCTGGCAGGTACAGGTTCTTCTGATTTTCCCATTTTATTCATCCTGCTATGGGTATTTGGCACAAATGCCTTCTGACTAGACTTGAAGCATTTTTGTTTAAGAATACAATCAGTGTTTGAATCTAAGCCATAAGAGGTCTCAACAACTTGAACAGAAGAGTAATAAATTATTATTAGTAGTACCAGAGGGTCATGAAGCAAATGTTATTTAACCAGGGACTAAACCCAGCCAGTTATTGGGATGTTCACTTTGCATGCGTGCTAAGTCGAGCTTCAGTGATATCCGACTCCTTGTGACCCTGTGGACTGTGTCCACCAGCCTCCTCTGTCCATGGGATTCTCCAGGCAAGAATACTGGAGGGGACTTTTGAAGTGAAGTTGCCTAGTTGTGTGTGACTGTTTGTGACCCTATGGACTGTAGCCTACCAGGCTCCTCCATCTGTGGAATTTTCCAGCAAGAGTACTGGAAAATTCCAAGAGTGGGTTGTCATTTCCTTCTCCAGGGGATCTTCCCGACCCAGGGATCAAACTCAGGTCTCCTGCATTGCAGGCAGACGCTGTAATTGCAGGGGACTTTCAGTTCAGTTCAGTCACTCAGTCGTGTCCGACTCTTTGTGACCCCATGAATTGCAGCACGCCAGGCCTCCCTGTCTATCACCAACTCCCAAAGTTCACTCAGACTCACGTCCATCAAGTCAGGGATGCCATCCTGCCATCTCATCCTCCGTCGTCCCCTTTTCCTCCTGCCCCCAATCCTTCCCAGCATCAGAGTCTTTTCCAGTGAGTCAACTCTTCGCGTGAGGTGGCCAAAGTACTGGAGTTTCAGCTTTAGCATCATTCCTTCCAAAGAAATCCCAGGGCTGATCTCCTTTTAGGACCTCAATCAATACTAAGAGTTGAGGTGCATTTCGGATCTTCTCTGACAGATGTGGAGGAATTAGCCTGTAGTAGCTGTCTATTGCTGCATGATAAACTACCCCAAAACTTAGCAGCTAAAACAGTGTTCTCTCCCAGTTTCTGTGGGTCGGGGACCTGGGCGTGGCTTCTCTGACACAGCCTCTGTCAGGCTGTCGAGGTCGGCCTGAAGCGCCCCCAGCTCCCTGCCTCCTGGGCTCCTCCGTGGAGCAGCTCCCAGCATGGCAGCTGCCTTCCCTCACCCAGCACGAGAAAGGGCGTAGGTGGTGAGAGATGGCGCCCACCACAGAAACCAGTCTTTCTGCTACCTAATCTCAGCAGAGATGTCCGTGGCCTCTGCTACATTTTGTTTGCTAAAAAGGAACCCTCAAATCCAGGCGACACTTGAGGGTACAGGGTCACACCAGAGTGTGAACACTGGGGATCTAGATCTTTGGAGTCTTTTTTGGATATTGGTTGCCACCATGTGACTCCTATGACCCTTATATGGTCGCAGATTTAAACAGGCAAAGATAAAAAGATTAGTTTTTATAATCGTGGTGTTTTCAACTATCCCCTCACCCTGCTTCATAAATCAGCTTAATTTATGAATCAGGATCAGAATGCTGTTGATAAACAATGCTCCCGTATCCCCATCAAGCCTTATTTTCATTCTCCTTAGTTATATTAACATTGCAATAAATAAATAAGAACCATTGTAAGTATTAATATGACTTGCTGGTTTATTGGCAGTTCAGTGGGTAAATTCAGTGTCAGATTTTTACATTTTAAAACAGTTCTGATTTCCCACCAGTTGACAGATACACAGTGGCAGCTTGTGATTCTTCAGTATCCTTAAATGCGTTTGTTATTTGTCAGCGTCACGAGATGTTCTACGCCCCAAGTTGCTGCCCTGGTTGTCATGCTCTGATCTGCTCTCACCAACAGATGGCCTCGCCAAGCACAGCTTCTCTGGGAACAGGTTTTCACCAAAGCCCAGATCTTCTCGCATCTCTCTCACTGCTTAGATGTGTTTGTTGCTATCAGGAGAGAGGAAAAAATGAGTAGAGGACATGAACGAGGGAGAAATGAAGCAGGGAGATAGTACTGTTTAGAGCTGGGTTCTCAAGTACAGATTTACATCAGGAAAAAGGTTGAAATCAAGGGTTTTTTTTTTTTTTTTTCATTTTCCACCATTTATTCTTGGTATCAAAACTAGTTCAACTCTTCTTACAAAACGAAAGCAAAATACTGGAGACATATATCACATTTTTCTTCCTATGGCTTTAGCCCATCCCTACCCCACCAAAAGAGACCAGAAAACAAACCCCAGAACTCAACAGCAAAACTGACTCTACCTGACCACATTCACAAAAAATGACACGGGGACACGCTGCAGAACAGAAGGGGGTCGTCTGCTCCGTGTCCGAAGGCTTCTCCACTGTGTCTTGTGCCAGGTGAGCACCCGTCATTGAACGTGCTGTGTGTCAAAGGCAGACATACCGTCAGCACACGTCAGATCTCAGGAGCGACGGTGAACGTAGCAGAAACTGAAACTCTCCCTGCGGTACTTACCTTTAGGCACTGTCAAAGCAGCAACTCTTAAATCACAAGTTCATTTCTTTTCAACCTAGTCTGTCCTTATTTCATTTCGGCTGTGTTCTTTCAAGCAACTGACTAGATTTCCCTTCAACAGAATGTGTTTGGCTCACTTTATCTCTCCAATAAAAATTTTAGGGAAGAAGTGTGCTTTACATGCAAAAGAGTATTCTAAACAAAATCTTCCTAGCTTCAAACCTACCCAAGTGCACAGGGTTCATACAAATGCATTTTTATTAGGCCTCTAGGAAGAGGTCTCCACAACCAATAGCACCCCCAAAAAAGAAAAAGCATATTCAAAATAAAGGCTCTGGCAAACAATTAGAGGAAACACAAAATCACTTTGAAGTGGCCAGTGGCAATAGATATAATGCATAAAGCTGAATAAGTGAAGTTTGAAGTCACTCCTTATTGGCAGTTGACTTTACTTTGGTCTAATAGGATGATGTTACCTCAGTTCAGTTCAGTTGCTCAGTCGTGTCTGACTCTTTGAGACCCCATGTACTGCAGCATGCCAGGTGTCCCTGTCTATCGCCAACTCCTGGAGTATACTCAAACTCATGTCCATTGAGTTGGTGATACCATCCAACCATCTCATCTTCTGTCGTCCCCTTCTCCTGCTGCCTTTAATCTTTCCCAGCATCATGATCTTTTCTAATGAGTCAGTTCTTTGCATCAGGTGGCCACAGTATTGCAGTTTCAGCATCAGTCCTTCCAGTGAATATTCAGGACTGATTTCCTTTAGGATGGACTGGTTGGATCTCCTTACAGTCCAAGGGACTCTCAAGAGTCACCTCCAGCACCACAGTTCAAAAGCATCAATTCTTCGGCACTCAGCTTTCTTTGTAGTCCAATTCTCACATTTATACATGACTACTGGAAAAACCATAGCTTTGACTAGATGGACCTTTGTTGGCCAAGTAATGTTTCTGGTTTTTAATATTCTATCTAGGTTGGTCATAACTTTTCTTCCAAGGAGCAAGCGTCTTTTAATTTCATGGCTGCAGTCACCATCTGCAGTGATTTGGGCTCCCCCCAAAATAAAGTCTGTCACTGTTTCCACTGTTTTCCCATCTGTTTTCATGAAGTGATGGGACCCGTTGCCATGATCTTAGTTTTCTGAATGTTGAGCTTTAAGCCAACTTTTTCACTCTCCTCTGTCACTCTCTTCAAGAGGCTCTTTACAGCAAAAGAGACACTGATGTATAGAACAGTCTTTTGGACTCTGGGAGAGGAAGAGGGTGGGATGATTTGGGAGAATAGCATTAAAATATGTATAATATCATATCTGAAACAAGTAGCCAGTCCAGGTACGATGCCTGATAACGGATGCCTGGGGCTGGTGCACTGGGACGACCCAGAGGGATGGTATGGGGAGGGAGGAGGGAGGAGGGTTCAGGATGGGGAACACATGTATACTTGTGGCAGATTCATTTTGATGTATGGCAAAAGCAATACAATATTGTAAAGTTAAGCAAAATAAAAAAAAAAAAAAAAAGAGGCTCTTTAGTTCCTCTTTACTTTCTGCCATAAGGGTGGTATCATTTGCATATCTGAGGTTATTGATATTTCTCCTGGCAATCTTGATTCCAGCTTGTGATTCATCCAGTGTAGCATTTCTCATGATGTACTCTGCATATAAGTTAAATGAGCAGGGTGACAATATACAGCCTTGATGTACTCCTTTTCCTATTTGGAACCAGTCTGTTGTTCCATGTCCAATTCTAACTGTTGCTTCTTGACCTGCGCACAGATTTCTCAGGAAGCAGGTCAGGTGGTCTGGTATTCCCATCTCTTAAGAATTTTCCACAGTTTGTTGTGATCCACACAGTCAAAGGCTTTGTCGTAGTCAATAAAGCAAAAGTAGAATGTTACCTACAGTTGTCTTAATTGGGAAATCCCTTATTTGGGCCATTCATTCATCAGGCACTTGTTGAGTCCATATTATGTGACAGGAAAAATTGCTGACTTCTGGAGATAGAGGTAACTATAGCTATGAACAAATAAGGCACTGTCTTTGCTGTCAAGACACTTTTGAAGGAGAGACAGTTGAATTAGAAAGTGACTGCTAAGTTCACTTAGAGCTGTGTATAGAGTTTAATTAAAGTTCTCAGCTGCCTAAGAAACAGAAGGTTTGCCTCTGATGACTTGAGTCTTAGAGGTGGTCTGGGTGGGAAGGAATGCTCCTGGCAGAGGACACGGGTTGGAGGCACAGTGGTGTGAACTGAATAAGTGTCTTGGTGTGGTTGAGCATGAAGTGTTATGAAGTAGGAGGAGAGAAGTTAGACAGGGAGGCAGAGCTCAGGAGGGTCATATGAGCTGTTTGTGATGCTGATGCCAAGAAGTCCCTAATGGACTCTGAGCATGACGTCATAATCAGGATTGCATCTTAGAAAAGTCATTGAATTTAGAATGAATTTCTGGGGAACAGATTAAAAGGGGCAAGACTGAAGGGAGAGGGACCAATTAATGGTCCTTTGTAGTAGTCTAGGTAAGAGATGATGGCAGGAGCAGATGATTTCAGAGACATTTCAAAAACAATTTATGGAACTTGGAAGATGGATTGGATGAATGGGATGAGGATATAAGCTTTAAGACCAATTCTAGTGCACAATCAACTGTTAGATTTTAGTTGGTTACTGTTGATGATTGAGATTGCAGTGTTGGGAGAGGAATTTTGATTTTTGTTTTATTCATCCTTGTATTGTTTTTTTTTTTTTTTTTTTTTTTTTACAAGGAGCATGCATTACTAAGAGGGGATGTTTGATTCCAGAAAACCAATCACTACTGGCAATGACTAGGTACAGCCTCAGAATTTTCAAATGGTTCTTTTTCTTCTTATTAGCCTAAGTGTATTGGTCAGAGAAGTCATTTAAATAAGCATTCAGAGGAAAGTGAATTCCTTTAAAAAAGTAATAGACAATTTTTTAGCATAGTTTAATTTTATGGAAAATAGTTCTCCCATTCCCTCCTTTCTCCTACTTACAGTTTCCTCTATTTACATCTTGTATTAGTGTGGTTTATTTGTTACAATTTATGAAACAGACCATGAACTCCTTATTGCCAAATTCAAACTGAAATTGAAGAAAGTAGGGAAAACCACTAGACCATTCACATATGACCTAAATCAAATCCATTATGATTGTACAGTGGAAGTGAGAAATAGATTTAAGGGCCTAGATCTGATAGATAGAGTGCCTGATAAACTATGGAATGAGGTTCGTGACATTGTACAGGAGACAGGGATCAAGACCATCCCCATGGAAAAGAAATGCAAAAAAGCAAAATGGCTGTCTGGGGAGGCCTTACAAATAGCTGTGAAAAGAAGAGAAGCGAAAAGCAAAGGAGAAAAGGAAAGATATAAACATCTGAATGCAGAGTTCCAAAGAATAGCAAGAAGAGATAAGAAAGCCTTCTTCAGCGATCAATGCAAAGAAATAGAGGAAAACAACAGAATGGGAAAGACTAGGGATCTCTTCAAGAAAATCAGAGATACCAAAGGAACATTTCATGCAAAGATGGGCTCGATAAAGGACAGAAATGGTATGGACCTAACAGAAGCAGAAGATATTAAGAAGAGGTGGCAAGAATACACAGATCAGATCAGATCAGTCGCTCAGTCGTGTCCAACTCTTTACGACCCCATGAACCGCAGCACGCCAGGCCTCCCTGTCCATCACCAGCTCCCGGAGGTCACTCAGACTCACACCCATCAAGTCAGTGATGCCATCCAGCCATCTCATCCTCTGTCGTCCCCTTCTCCTCCTGCCCTCAATCCCTCCCAGCATCAGAGTCTTCTCCAGTGAGACAACTCTTCGCATGAGGTGGCCAAAATACTGGAGTTTCAGCTTTAGCATCATTCCTTCCAAGGAAATTCCAGGATTGATCTCCTTCAGAATGGACTGGTTGGATCTTCTTGCAGTCCAAGGGACTCTCAAGAGTCTTCTCCAACATCACAGTTCAAAAGCATCAATTCTTTGGTGCTCAGCCTTCTTCAGCAATATGTGAACCGTGAACTTCCTGATGTTCAAGCTGGTTTTAGAAAAGGCAGAGGAACCAGAGATCAAATTGCCAACATCCGCTGGATCATGGAAAAAGCAAGAGAGTTCCAGAAAAACTTCTATTTCTGCTTTATTGACTATGCCAAAGCCTTTGACTGTGTAGATCACAATAAACTATGGAAAATTCTGAAAGAGATGGGAATACCAGACCACCTGATCTGCCTCTTGAGAAATCTGTATGCAGGTCAGGAAGCAACAGTTAGAGCTGGTCATGGAACAACAGACTGGTTCCAAATAGGAAAAGGAGTACCTCAAGGCTGCATATTGTCACCATGTTTATTTAACTTATATGCAGAGTACATCATGAGAAATGCTGGACTGGAAGAAACACAAGTTGGAATCAAGATTGCTGGGAGAAATATCAGTAACCTCAGATATGCAGATGACACCACCCTTATGGCAGAAAGTGAAGAGGGGCTAAAAAGCCTCTTGATGCAAGTGAAAGTGGAGAGTGAAAAGGTTGGCTTAAAGGTCAACATTCAGAAAACGAAGATCATGGCATCTGGTCCCATCACTACATGGATAATAGATGGGGAAACAGTGGAAACAGTATCAGACTTTATTTTTGGGGGCTCCAAAATCACTACAGATGGTGACTGCAGCCATGAAATTAAAAGACGCTTACTCCTTGGAAGGAAAGTTATGACCAACCTAGACAGCATATTCAAAAGCAGAGACATTACTTTGCCAACAAAGGTTCGCCTAGTCAAGGCTATGGTCTTTCGTGTGGTCATGTATGGATGTGAGAGCTGGACTGTGAAGAAGGCTGAGCGCTGAAGAATTGATGCTTTTGAACTGTGGTGTTGGAGAAGTCTCTTGAGAGTCCCTTGGACTTGAACCAGTCCATTCTGAAGGAGATCAGCCCTGGGATTTCTTTGGAAGGAATGATGCTAAAGCTGAAACTCCAGTATTTTGGCCACCTCATGCGAAGAGTTGACTCATTGGAGAAGACTCTGATGCTGGGAGGGATTGGGGGCAGGAGGAGAAGGGGACCACAGAGAATGAGATGGCTGGATGGCATCACTGACTCGATGGATGTGAGTCTGAGTGACCTCTGGGAGTTGGTGATGGACAGGAAGGCCTGGCGTGCTGCAGTTCATGGGGTTGCAAAGAGTTGGACATGACTGAGCGACTGATCTGATCTGATCTGATCTGATTAATACATTACTATTAACTCAAGTTTACAGGGGTATTCACTTTCTGTGACCTATATTCTATGGGTTTTGGAAAATGTATAATGACAATTATTCACCATTTCTGTATTCATCATTTCCATATCATACCGAGTAATTTCACTGCCCTAAAATTCCCTGTGTTCTGTCTATTCATCCTTCCCTCCCTCCCCCTGAAACTTTTGGCAACCACAGATCTTTTTACAATCTCTGTAGGTTTTCTGAATTTCTTACAGTTGGAATCATATAGTATGTAGCCTTTTCAGATTGTATTCTTTCAACTAACAATATACATTTAAGGGACTTCCCTGGTGGTCCAGTTGGTAAGACTCTGTGCTTTCCGTGCAGGGGGCATGGGTTTGATCCTTGACTGGGGAACTAAGATCCTGCACGGTATGGCCAAAAAAAACATTTAAGTTTCCTCCATGTCTTTTGAGAGCTTGATAGTGCGTTTCTTTTTAGTGTTGAATAATATTCTATTGGCTTCCCTGGTGGCTCAGTGGAAAGAATCCTCCTGCCTATGCAGGAGATGCGGGTTTGATCCCTGGGTCGGGAAAAACCCCTGGAGAAGGAAATGGCAACCCACTCCAGTATTCTTGCCTGGAAAATCCCATAGACAGAGGAACATGGCCGGCTACAGTCCATGGGGCCACAGGAGAGTCAGACTCTACTTAGCAACTAAATAAAAACAAATACTCCATTGTCTGGATATACCACAGTTTATTTATCCATCACGTACAGAATGACATCTTGGTTGCTTCCAAGCTTTGGCAAAAAAAATAAAGCTACTATAAATGTCCATGTTTAGGTTTTTGTGTGGATATAAGCTTTCAACTCCTTTGAGTAGGTCCCAGGGAGCATAATTGTTGGATTGTATGAAAGAGTATGTTACGTTTTGTAAGAAACTGGAACCATCCTGCAGAGTGAACTCGCACCCCTATGAGCAGTGAGTGAGAGTCCCTGCTGCCCCCCGCCTTGGTCAGCACTGGGTGTTGACAGTGTTCTGAATTTTGGCCATTCTAATAGGTGTGCGGAGAAGGCGATGGCGCCCCACTCCAGCACTCTCGCCTGAAGAATCCCATGGACAGAGGAACCTGGAGGGCTGCAGTCCATGGGATCACTACGAGTCGGACACAACTAAGCGACTTCACTTTCACTTTTCACTTTCATACATTGGAGAAGGAAATGGCAACCCACTCCAGTGTTCTTGCCTAGAGAATCCCAGGGATGGGGAAGCCTGGTGGGCTGCCATCTATGGGGTCGCACAGAGTCGGACACGACTGAAGTGACTTAGCAGCAATAGGTGTGTAGTGGTATCTCATTGTTACTTTAATATACAATTCCTGCTTTTGACTGTGTAGATCACAATAAACTGTGGAAAATTCTGAGAGAGATGGGAATACCAGACCACCTGATCTGCCTCTTGAGAAATCTGTATGCAGGTTAGGAAGCAACAGTTAGAACTGGACATGGAACAACAGACTGGTTCCAAATAGGAAAAGGAGTACCTCAAGGCTGTATATTGTCACCCTGCTTATTTAACTTATATGCAGAGTACATCATGAGAAATGCTGGACTGGAAGAAACACAAGTTGGAATCAAGATTGCTGGGAGAAATATCAATAACCTCAGATATGCAGATGACACCACCCTTATGGCAGAAAGTGAAGAGGCATTAAAAAGCCTCTTGTTGAAAGTGAAAGTGGAGAGTGAAAAGGTTGGCTTAAAGCTCAACATTCAGAAAACGAAGATCATGGCATCTGGTCCCATCACTACATGGGAAATAGATGGGGAAACAGTGGAAACAGTGTCAGACTTTATTTTTCTGGGCTCTAAAATCACTGCAGATGATGACTGCAGCCATGAAATTAAGACGCTTACCCCTTGGAAGGAAAGTTATGACCAACCTAGATAGCATATTCAAAAGCAGAGACATTACTTTGCCAACAAAGGTTCGCCTAGTCAAGGCTATGGTTTTTCCTGTGGTCATGTATGGATGTGAGAGCTGGACTGTGAAGAAGGCTGAGTGCCAAAGAATTGATGCTTTTGAACTGTGGTGTTGGAGAAGACTCTTGAGAGTCTCTTGGACTGCAGGGAGATCCAACCAGTCCATTCTGAAGGAGATCAGCCCTGGGATTTCTTTGGAAGGAATGATGCTAAAGCTGAAACTCCAGTATTTTGGCCACCTCATGCGAAGAGTTGACTCATTGGAGAAGACTCTGATGCTGGGAGGGATTGGGGCAGGAGGAGAAGGGGATGACAGAGGATGAGATGGCTGGATGGCATCACTGACTCGATGGATGTGAGTCTGAGTGACCTCCGGGAGTTTGTGATGGACAGGGATGCCTGGTGTGCTGCGATTCATGGGGTCGCAAAGAATCGGACACGACTGAGCGACTGATCTGATCTGATCTGAATGGTGACTTCAGCCATGAAATTAGAGGATGATTACTTCTTGGCAGGAAAGCTATGACAAACCTAGACAGTGTATTAAAAAGCAAAGACATCATTTGCCTACAAAGGTTTGTATAGTTAAGGTGTTGGTCTTTCCGGTAGTCATGTAAGGATGTGAGGGTTGGACCGTAAAGAAGGCAGAGCATTGAAGAACTGATGCATTTGAAGTGAGGGGCTGGAGAAGACTCTTGAGAGTCCCTTGGACAGTAAGGAGATCAAACCAGTCCATCCTAAAGGAAATCAGTCCTGAACATTCATTGTAAGAACTGATGCTGAAGCTCCAATACTTTGGCCACCTGATGTGAAGAGCCGACTCACTAGAAGAGACCCTGATGCTGGGAAAAATTGAAGGCAGAATGAGAAGAAGGTGACAGAAGATGAGATGATCGAATGGTATCACTGATTCAATGGACATGAACTTGGGGAAACTCTGAGAGATGGTGGGGGATGGGGAGGCCTGGCGTGCTGCAGTCCAGGGCTCTCAATCAGACACAACTTGGCGACTGAACAACAGCAATGAGACATGAGGTGGAGCATGTGCTTGTTTGCCATCTCTGTATATACTTTGGCAAGGTGTCTGTTCAGACCTTTTCCCTTTTAAAATTGGATGGTTCTGTAATGACCTACACGGGAAAAGAATTTTTAAACAGAGTGGATATATGTAAATGTGTAACTGACTCACTTTGCTGTATAGAAGAAACTAACACAATGTTATAAACCAACTATACTCCAGTAGATTGATTTGAAAAAAATAAAATTGGCTTATTTTCTTATTCTTGAATTTTAAGAGTTCTTTGTATGTTTTGGATACTAGTTCTTTATCAGATAAGTGCTTTGCAAAGATTGGAGCTTGTCTTTTCCTTCTCTTAACAGTGACTTTCACAGAGCAATATTTAATTTTAATAGAGTCCAATTTATCAGTTTTTTTTCTTCCATGGATCTTGTTTTTGGTGGTATATCTAAAAGGTTATTGCCAAACCCAAGGTCACGTAGATTTCTTCTGTTCTAGAAGTTTTAGAGTTTGTTTTTTGCATTGAGGTCTGTGCTCTTATTTGTGGAAGGTATTGACTAAAAGTCTGTGTCTAGGTTCATTTTTCTTCCATGTGGATGTCCAGTTGTTCTAGCACCACCATTTGTTGAAAAGATTATCCTTTTTAACTGAATTGCCTTTGCTGCTGCTCTTTTCTGGAAGGGGAAAAAAGACCAATATTCTGGCTTCCATGACTGGTTACATGGAAGTGCCATTGAGATTAGGAATACAGGAGGAACAGGTTTGGATGGGAAAAATAGTGAATTCAGTTTTAGATGTGCTAATTTGGAAGTGTCTATAGATAATCAGTTCATTTGCTCAGTTGTCTCCAACTCTTTGCGACCCCATGAACCGCAGCACACCAGGCCTCCCTGTCCATCACCAAGTCCTGGAGTTTACACAAACTCATGTCCATCGAGTCAGTGATGCCATCCAGCCGTCTCGTCCTCTGTCATTCCCTTCTTCTCCTGCCCCCAATCCCTTCCCAGCATCAGGGTCTTTTCAAATGAGTCAACTTTTCACATGAGGTGGCCAAAGTATTGGAGTTTCAGCTTCAGCATCAATCCTTCCAATGAACGCCCAGGACTGATCTGCTTTAGTATAGACTGGTTGGATCTCCGTGCAGTCCAAGGGATCTCAAGAGTCTTCTCCAACACCACAGTTCAAAAGCATCAATTCTTCGGTGCTCAGCCTTCTTCACAGTCCAACTCTCACATCCATACATGACCCCTGGAAAAACCACAGCCTTGACTAGATGGACCTTTGTTGGCAAAGTAATGTCTCTGTTTTTTAATATGCTGTCTAGGTTGGTCATAACTTTTCTTCCAAGGAGTAAGCGTCTTTTAATTTCATGGCTGCAATCACCATCTGCTGTGATTTTGGAGCCCCCAAAATAAAATCTGACACTGTTTCCACTGTTTCCCCATCTATTTGCCATGAAGTGATGGGACCAGATGCCAAGATCTTAGTTTTCTGAATGTTGAGCTTTAAGCCAACTTTTTCACTCTCCTCATTCACTTTCATCAAGAGGCTTTTTAGTTCCTCTTCACTTTCTGCCATAAGGGTGGTGTCATCTGCATATCTGAGGTTATTGATATTATATATGTTGTCAAAGAAGGAAAATCCTTTTCTAGATTTAAGTCTATAAGAAAATGAAAGATCACTTAGTTCTTTGCTGTATGTGTACGTAAAGGGAAACTAAGCCACATCTTTTCTATGCTAAATGCAGAATCAGTGTTAATGTCCAGCCTGACCTCTGTTCAGGGTTCTTCCTACTGCAGGGAGTGGCTGCACCAGACCGTGAGGAGCCCTTCTGAGAGGTTGTGCTGGTGCCCTTGATATCCAGGTCTAAAACCCCAGCTAGTTCAGCTCTGCTGCCCTCCCGTACTTAGTTCCTGGTCTTCCCTTGTCTGTATACTTTTTTAAAATCAAATATCATTTGGGGCTTAGTAGATAAGGACCTTATGGCAGTTTTTGAGTGGAGAAAATAATTTTGTTCACTTAACCCTCTTACAGTCTAGAAGGCAGGATCAGGGAGACCATGCATGATGCCTTTTGGGATCATCTGAAAGAACGACTATCAGCTACTCCACCAGACTTCAGCTGTGCTCTTGAACTTCTAAAGGAAATTAAAGAGGTGAGTGACAGACCTTACCTTTGCAGATATAAAGTTTCTGGACAGCTCCCGCTCACTGGAATGTCAGTGGCCAGCAAATCCCAACTGAACATGGTCCGTGAATCAGTCAGAGTCTATGATCAATAGACAGAAATCACTCAGTAATTTCAACAAAGAAGTTTTAATATAAAAATTATTATAACGGAATTGGAGAAATGAAGGCTTTGGGCTAGTAAGAAGCAGAGAAAACTCTGTTGGAATATAAGATAAAAGGAGAGTCATATTTCAGCCCTAGGGTAGGAGGAACACCCAAGGATTCAGTTACTCATTTGAGGGCATGGCTGTGCCAGGGGAGCTCTCTGGCCTGTGTGTGCTGTTGACCACCATGTGTGGCAGGAGCTGGTTGCCAGAGTGGTCGCCTGTGCCCCAGGAGCCTAGCCCTGGAGAAGCAGCCACTTGCTCTGCAGGAGTCCAGTACTCAAGAAACCTCTCAGCTGAGGGAGCCAGCTGCCTGTAGAGCCACATGGACTACAGGAGCCTGCTGTGAGAGCTTCCAGAACCGGGAAAACTAATTAATAGTACCTTCTGACATATACCCCAGTGTTCACAGCAGCACTGTTTACAGTCACCAAAACAGGTAAACAACCTAAATGTCCATCAGCAGAGGAATGGGTAAAGATGGGGAGTACATACACATAGTGGAATATTATTCAGCCACAAAAGAATGAAATAATACTATTTGCCACAACATAGGGGTCGCACAGAGTCGGACACGACTGAAGTGACTTAGCAGCAGCAGCAGCAGGGGGACCTAGAGGTTATCATACTAAGCAAAGTAAGAAAGACAAATATGATATCACTTATATGTGGAATCTAAAATATGCTACCAATGAATTTATTCAACAGACAAACTTATGATTACTAAAGGGGAAAGGGGAAAGTGATAAATTAGGAATTTGGGATCAGCAGATACAAACTGCTCTGTATAAAATAGATAACAAGGTCCTACTGTATTGCACATGAACTATGTTCAGTATCCTGTTATAAATCATGTGTATGCTTACGTGCTAAGTCACTTCAGTTGTGTCCAACTCTTTGTGACCCCATGGACTGTAGCCCACCAGGCTCCTCTGTCCATGGGATTTCCCAGGCAAGAATCCTGGAGTGGGATGCCGTGCCTTCCTCCAGGGGATCTTCCTGACCCAGGGATTGAACCCATGTGTCTTTACATCTCTTGCATTGGCAGGCAGGTTTTTTACCACTAGCACCATCTGGGAAGCCCAACATAATGGAAAAGAATATGAAAAAGAATTTTATTATATGTGTATCTGTAGTCTGAATCACTTTGCTGTACAATAAGAATTAACACAACATTGTAAATCCAGAAAAAAAGTGCAGTCTACAGATGAAACAAAATTGTTCCATCTGGTAAAGGAAAAATATTTAAAGGACTTCATTTTCTCAGAGCAGAGAAGGGAAGGGTGGATTTGGAGAGGATATGAGTAGCAATAAATTGATAAATGTCACATTCCATTCCTTTGGTTACTCAGCTTCCATTCAAATTCCTGAAAACAATTCTGTTTTTACCTAATAAGACATAGCTATCCAGGGAATTCCCTGGTGGTCCAGTGGTTAGGACTTCTCATTTTCACTGCCAAGGGCCCAGGTTTAATTTCTGGTTGGGTAACTAAGATTCCACAAGTTGCAAGGCATGGCCAAAAAAAGAGACAAAAGACATAGCTGTGTCTCTTACAAGTTCTTGTCTTTTTCCCCAAATGAAGAAACTCACAGGCCCACTGGTTGTTATATCTGTTGCTGTAGTATCTTCAGTCATGTCCCACTGAATATTCTGTTCAGTTCAGTCGCTCAGTCATGTCCACCTATTTGTGATCCCATGGGCTGCAGTATGCCAGGCCTCCCTGTCCAACACCAACTCCCGGAGCTTGTTCAAACTCATGTCTATCGAGTAGGTGATGCCATCCAACTATCTCGTCCTCTGTTGTCCCCTTCTCCTCCTGCTTTCAATCTTTCCCAGCATCATAGTCTTTTCAGATGAGTCAGTTCTTCACATCAGGTGGCCACAGTATTGGAGCTTCAGCATCAGTTCTTCCAATGAATGTTCAGGACTGATTTCCTTTAGGATGGACTGGTTGGATCTCCTTGTTGTCCAAGGGACTCTCAAGAGTCTGCAACTCCACAGTTCAAAAGCATCAATTCTTTAGCACTCAGCTTTCTTTATGGTCCAGCTCTCACATCTATACATGACTACTGGAAAAACCATAGCTTTGACTAGATGGACCTTTGTTGGCAGGTAATGTCCCTGCTTTTTAATATGCTGTCTAGGTTGGTCATAGTTTATCTTCCAAGGAGCAAGCGCCTTTTAATTTCATGGCTGCAGTCACCATCTGCAGTGATTTTGGAGCCCAAGAAAATAAACTCTGTCACTGTTTCCATTGTTTCCTCATCTCTTTGCCATGAAGTGATAGGACTAGATGCCATGATCTTTGTTTTTTAAATGTTGAGTTTTGAGCCAGTTTTTCACTCTCCTCTTTCACTTGCATCAAGAGGCTCTTTAGTTCCTCTTTGCTTTCTGCCATAAGAGTGGTATCATCTGCATATCTGAGGTTGATATTTCTCCCAGCAATCTTGATTCCAGCTTGTGCTTCATCCAGCCTGGCATTTCTCATAACGTACTCTGCATATACAGTGAAATAAGCAGGATGATGATATACAGCCTTGACGTACTTCTTTCCCAATTTGGAACCAGTCCATTGTTCCATGTCTGGTTCTAAACTGTTGCTTCTTGACCTGCATACAGATTTCTCAAGAGGCAGGTCAGGTGTCTGGTATTCCCATCTCTAAGAATTTTGTGCAGTTTGTTGTGATCCACAACAAAGGCTTTAGTTTAGTCAGTAAAGCAGAAGTAGATGTTTTTCTGGAACTCTCTTGCTTTTTCGATGATCTAGTGGATGTTGGCAGTTTGATCTCTGGTTCCTCTGCCTTTTCTAAATCCAGCTTAAACATCTGGAAGTTCTCGGTTCACGTACTATTGAAGCCTCGCTTGGAAAATTTTGAGCATTACTTTGCTAGCGAGGGAGATGAGTGCAATTGTGCAATAGTTTGAACATTCTTTGGCATTGCCTTTCTTTGGGATTGTAATGAAGGCTGACCTTTTCCACTCCTGTGGCCACTGCTGAGTTTTCCAAATTTGCTGACATATTGAGTTATTTTGGCATATTTTTATGCTGGCATATTGAGAATATTCTGTTACCTATAGGGTAAACTGTAAAATTTAACTTCCAACAACCTATCTATAAAATAATAATGAGATTCCTTAAAAAACTGAAAACAGAGCTACCGTATGATCCAGCAATCCCACTCCTGGGCATATATCCAGAGAAAACCATAATTCAAAAGATACATGTGCCCCAGTATTCATTGCAGCACTACTTACTGTAGCTAAGACATGGAAGCACCCTAAATCTCCTTAGATAAATGGGTAGAGAAGATATGGTACATATGCACGATGGGATATTACTCAGCCATAAAAAGAATGAAGTAATGCCGTTTGCAGCAATATATACACACTACGGTGTGTATGATCGGGGAGTTCCCTGGTGGTCCAGAGACGGACACCATGCTCCCATTGCGGGAAACCTGGGTTCAGTTCCTGATCAGGGAACTAGGTCCCACATGCTGCATACAACTAAGACCTGGCACAGAAAAATAAATAAATTAATAAATGTGAAAAAGTAGGTAGTCAATAAGAACTTACTGTGAAGCACAACAGACTACTCGATATTGTGTAATAACCTACATGGGAAAAGATTCTGAAAAAGATAACCGAAATCACTTTGCTGTACCCCTGAAACTAACATGACATTGTAAATCAATTATACTCCAATATGAAATAAAAACTAAAAATAGTAATGGGAAAGAGAAGAAAATGGTTAGCATATACAAATAAACCCATGCTTATAAGAAGCAGAGAGAAAATGGATGGTCTTTGTCTTTGTAACGGTCACAGGGCTGTAGTTGGTATCTGTGGTTTAATTCCATATTCCCCTTGTCTTCCGGTGTTGGGGTTCTTTATCTGACAGAGTGACACAAACCTTCATTGCCAAAGAATCTGAGTGCTCAGGCATTTTTCTTCTGTTGTTTGTATGCTGTGGTTTCCCCTTGACCTTTATTATTGGGTATGGAAATACCAAGAAGTACCTCAGAATCTTCTAGATTCCAGACACAGTCCTTCTTGGCCCCAGTGTGTAGCAGCAACCCAGCTTCCTCTTGGTACTCAGGATCAGTGATTCTAGTCCAGAGAGGAGCTGCTTTTTCACCTTGTTGGCTCAGTGATGTTGTTGTTGTTTGGTGGCTAAGTTGTGTCCAACTCTGTGACCCCATGGACTGTAGCACACCAGGCTCCTCTGTCCTTCACTATTTCCTGGAATTTGCTCAAATTCACATCCATTGAGTTGGTGATGCTATCTAGCCATTTCATCCTCTGCCGCCCTTTCTCCTTTTGTTTTCAGTCTTTGCCAGCATCAGAGTCTTTTCCAACGAGTCAACTCTTTGCATCAGGTGGCCAAAGTATTGGAGCTTCCGCATCAGTCCTTCCAATGAATATTCAGGGTTGATTTCCTTTAGGATTGATTGGTTTGAGCTCCTTGCAGTCCAAGGGACTCTCAAGAGTCTTCTTCAACACCACAGTTGGAAAGCATCAATTCTTCAGCGCTTAGCCTTATTTATAGTCGAACTCTCACATCCATACATGACTACTGGAAAAACCATAGCTTTGACTGGACGGACCTCTGTCAGCAAAGTGATGTCTCTGCTTTCTAATACACTGTCTAGGGGGGCTGTCTTACCTTCTAATTCTATGGAACCAGTGCAAGCATTCCTCCCAAATCAGCAGGGCCCGAAGTTGGCAGGATGGGAAACAAAAGTTCTGCAAGTGGGTTTTTAGATACAAGAGAGAGAGCAGCCAGCCCTACTTCCACCCCTGATTCTGGGACCAAGTCTTCTCTCTTTAGGGAACAGCACTGCATAATAGTTTTGATTCAAAGCGTATACTGCATCTTGCAAGACAGAACTTCTTCAGTTCAGGATATTACCTCTCAGCTAATGCTATAACTGAGTCTTCAATAAGCCATTCCACTTTTCAGTTAAGATCAGTCAACTTTCCATGAGGGGGCATGTAGGTATGAACCCATTACTATACTTTCTTGGCTGTAAAAGGAGTTCCTTGATCAGATGCAATGGTGTGGGGCATGCCAGAACCCAGACAGTGGATAAGACCTTCTGTGAGATTCTTTGAGTACATGGGTGTTGGTGCTTAACAGAGGTAGAGAAGACAGCTTTATATTCAGAATGTGTTTGTTCCATTGAGGGTGAGTCTTTGCCCGCTCAGTGAAGGAAGAGCTCCAGAAAGGTCATAAACAAATCATCTGCTACCAGGTGGCTGGCTGATCCTCCCTGAGGGAGCAGTGCCACCTTACAGACTTAGTTGTTTGTGTTTGGGGGGATTTTTTTTTTTATTACGGTAAACATAAACTTTTTGCCATTTTAATAATGTTAAGGGTTACAATTCAGTGGCATTTACAATGTTATGCACCCATCACCATTATCCATTTCCAAAATGTTTTCATCTTCGCAAACAAAATGAAACAGTAACTCCTCGTGTACCTCTTCCCTCAGTGCCTGGTAGCTTCTGTTTTATCTTTGGTCTCTGTGAACTTGACTGCTGTAAGTACCTCACATAAGTGGAATCATACAACATTTGTCCTTATGCATATGGCAAATTTTACTTAGCATAATGTTTTCAAGGGTGGTCCTCATTGTAGCATGGATCAGAGCTTCATCTCTTTTTTGTGGCTGAAAATACTCCATTGTATGGATAACACTACATTTTGTTTATCCATGCATCTGTTGTTGGGCGTTTGTGTCGTTTTCACATTTTTACTGTTGTGAATAGTGCTGCTGGGGGAACATTTGTGTACAAGTCTTTGTTTGAGCATCTCTTTTCCAGTCTTTGGAATATATACCCAGGAGTGGAATTGCAGAGTCATGTGATGTTTAATTTCTTGAGAAACCACTAGAGCGTTTTCCACGGTGTCTTACCATTTTACATTCCCACCAGAAATGTTCCTATTTCTCAATATTTTCACTTACTTTTCAGCATATATTTTTCCTTTTTTAAAAACATTAGACATCTTCCCCTGGTGCGGCCACGTCTGACGTGGAGTCTTGTTGTGGTTTTGACTTGCATTTCCCTTGTGGCCAGTGGTGATGATCATCTCTCTGTACTTGGCACTGTCTTCTGCATTGTCTTTGGAGAAATGTTTACTCAAGTCCTTTGCCTATTTTAAAATTGAGTTGTCTTTTTGTTGTTGAGTTGTAAAAGTTCCTTAAACATTCTGCATCCTTGACCCTTGTAAGATAAATGATTTGCAGATATTTTCTTCCATTCTGTGGGTAGCTCCCCACCCCTACTTTTCTTGATGTGTCCCTTGATGCACAAATGTTTTAATTTTAACGAAGCCCAATTCATCTAGTCTGTGGTAACTTTTGCTTTTGGTGTCATATCTTGTGAAATCCAAAATTGTGAAGATTTGCTCCTGTTTTCTTCTGAAAATTTCAGAACTCAAGCTCTTATGTTTAGGTCTTCTGCCCAATTTGAGTTATATTTTATTTGGTGTAGGTACGGTTCCACTTCACTTTTCTGTATGTGAATATCCACTTTTCCCCAATACCATTTGTTGAAAAGACTGTCCTTTCCCCATTGAATGGCCTTGGCATTTTTTGCGTATCCATGTGACCATATGTCCAGGTTTTTTCTGGGCTCTGTATTCTAGCATGCTTTGTGTGTCTCCTTACGCCAGTATATGCTTGGTCTCTTATGGGCCACTTTCATCTGACAATAGGTGGCTGTGTGCATGTCCAGTCTGGTGCCAAGGTCGGTTAGACAACGCCTGACGGGACGCTCAGGCCACATCTCACCCATTGTCCTGTGTTAAGGTGTTTACTTTCTCCCAGGGGACAAGAGCAAGCCAGAAACGATTTCTCCAAAGGCAAATAGTTATCCCCAGAAGAGGGCATAGGTTTGCTCCCAAATCCTAGAAGTCTGTGCCATGCTGCTCCTGTCGGTACTTGCCCAGAGGGTGTGTACAGCATCCACAACTCGCCAGGGACACTTCAGGTATCATCGCGTCTCCTGGCTCAGGCTGGGCTTGCTGCAGAGCCTATGTTTTGCTTGGTTCCACTTGAAACTGGCAGCCTTGTGAGTGACTCTAAATGAATGTCACAGTAGCAGTCTCAAATGTGGTATAGGTTACCTTGAAAATCCACAAAGATTGACAAGTGTTTTGCCTTTTTTTCATGATGGGTTGTTTCATGTGCAGCAGCTTATCTTTCATCTTGGAGTGGATCGCTTGACAGGCTCAGATCACTGAAACTCTTAAGTCATTTCCCTGAGGTCATGGGCTGCACATTCTTAACAGGGATTATCTGCCAGGCTCTAGTTTGCATCTTTTTTTGAGACATTTTAGGTACTTGCTACTTTCTGCTCATCAGATCCACTGGACGTGTGGCCATTTGAGTTCAAACCTCACTCACTGTGCAGATTTTGTATCAGTCAGGGTCCAGTCAGGCAGAAGAAACCACAAGGTGATTTGAACAAGAAAACGCTGCTGTGCTGCGGGAGCTTGGTGGGAAGAGCACCCCAGAGCCTGGAAAGAGAGCCTCTTCCTCTTGCCGTGTCTCTTTAGCACCCTCTGCCGGCAGAACATAACGCTGTGCCAGCCCGCAGAGGACAACGGAAGGGCCCAGCGTGTTTTCCCAGAGTAGGCACTGACGGGCGGATTTGGAACTGAGGCTCCGGATGCATAAAGGCATAGTTTGTCATTTAAACGGACAGCGCGGAGCAGGTTTTACTTGTTCAAGATGAAGCTAAATAGCTGGGACCTTGCTGTGACGATACAGTATTCCATTCAATTATTAATAACTAACCCTATTCCTCCGGAGAAGGCAATGGCACCCCACTCCAGTACTCTTGCCTGGAAAATCCCATGGATGGAGGAGCCTGGTGGGCTACAGTCCATGGGGTCTCAAAGAGTCGGACACGACTGAGTGACTTTACTTTCACTTTTCACTTTCATGCATTGGAGAAGGAAATGGCAACCCACTCCAGTGTTCTTGCCTGGAGAATCCCAGGGACGGGGGAGCCTGGTGGGCTGCCGTCTATGGGGTCACACAGAGTCGGACACGACTGAAGTGACTTAGCAACAATAGCAGCAACCCTATTCCTCACCATCACCAATATCTGTATGTTACCGAGGCACAGACATGAATAAGACAGTCTCTGTCCACAGGGAACTTATATATTTTTCTGTTAATAAGTTATTTTCAAGGGACTTTTAACAGTTCCTTTGCCTATTTCATTCTTTGAAGTAAAATTTAAACCTCAAAAATGCTTGCTTTGGTAAATTAAGAGTACCTCATCAGATTTCCCTGGTGGCGCAGTGGATAGGAGTCTGCCCGCCAGTTCGGGGGACACAGGTTCAATCCCTGGTCGAGAAAGATCCCACATGGCGCAGAGCAGCTAAGCCCGCGTGTGGCAGCAGAGCCCAAGCTCTGCAGCCCGTGTGCTCCTGCTAGAGCCTGTGCGCCTGGAGCCCGTGCTCTGCAGCAGGAGAAGCCACCACAACGGAGAGTAGCTACTGCTTCATGCAACCAGAGAAAGCCTGTGCAAAAGCAACAAAGACTCAGTGCAGCCAAAAGTAAGTAAATAAATAAGATAAAAATTTAAAAAGATTTTTAAAGAGTACTTTAGCACCATGTGATGGTGTGTATTTTATATCTGTGTACCTTGCATTTCTTTTTTACCATACCCCTTGATTTTACTTCTCTCTGTGTCAATCTGTGTAGAAAATGATATACTTACTGCTGCTATCATTGATCCCCTAAACCCTTGAACTATCACTGGTCCCTAAACAAAGATAAATAATATTCTTTAGGAAATTGAGGGGCCTCACTTCTTTTTTAAAAAAAATTTTTTGGATTATAGTTGATTTACAATATTGTGTTAATTTCTGCTGTACAACAAAATATTCAGTTATACATATATCCACTCTTTTTTAGATTATTTTTCCGTATAGGTCATAGAGTATTGAGAAGAGTTCCCTGTGCTATAAAGTAGGTCCTTATTAGTTACTATTTTATATATAATAGTGCATATTGTCTTTTCCAGTCTCCCAGTTTATACCTTTCCTCTCCCCCACTGCTTTCCACCCTTGAGTTTGTTTTCTATGTCTGTGGCTCTATTGCTGTTTTGTAAATAAATTCATTTGTACCATTGTTTTAGATTCCATATGTCAGTTCAGTCACTCAGTCATGTCCGACTCTTTGCTACCCCATAGACTGCAGCACGCCAGGCCTCCCTGTCCATCACCAGTTCCCAGAGTTTATTCAAACTTGTGTCCATGGAGTCAGTGATGCCATCCAACCATCTCATCCTCTGTTGTCCCCTTCTCCTCCCATCTTCAGTCTTTCCCAGCATCAGGATCTTTTTTAATGAGTCAGTTCTTCGCAACAGGTGGCCAAAGTATTGGAGTTGAAGCTTCAGCATCAGTCCTTCCAGTGAATATTCAGGACTGATTTCCTTTAGGATGGACTGGTTGGATCTCCTTGCAGTCCAAGGGACTCTCAAGAGTCACCTCCAACACCACAGTTCAAAAGCATCATTCTTCGGCGCTCAGCTTTCTTTATAGTCCAACTCTCATATCCATACATGACTACTGGAAAAGCCATAGCCTTGACTAGGTGGACCTTTGTTGGCAAAGTAATGTCTCTGCTTTTAAATATGCTGTCTAGGTTGGTCATAACTTTTTTTTCAAGGAGCAAGAGTCTTTTAATTCATGGCTGCAATCACCATCTGCAGTAATTTTGGAGCCCAAGAAAATAAAGTCTCACTGTTTCCACTGTTTCCTCATCTATTTGCCATGAAGTGATGGGACTAGATGCCATGATCTTAGTTTTCTGAATGTTGAATTTTAAGCCAACTTTTTCACTCTTCTCTTTCACTTTCATCAAGAGGCTCTTTAGTTCCTCTTTGCTTTCTGCCATAAGGGTGGTGTCATCTGCCTATCTGAGGTTATTGATATTTCTCCTGGCAGTCTTGATTCCAGCTTGTACTTCATCCAGCCCAGCATTTCTCATTAAGTACTCTGCATATAAGTTAAATAAGCAGGGTGACAGTCTACAGCCTTGACGTACTTCTTTCTCGATTTGGAACCAGTCTGTTGTTCCATCAGATCAGATCAGTCGCTCAGTCGTGTCCGACTCTTCGCGATCCCATGAATTGCAGCACGCCAGGCCTCCCTGTCCATCACCAACTCCCGGAGCTCACTCAAACTCATGTCCATCGAGTCGGTGATGCCATCCAGCCATCTCATCCTCTGTCGTCCCCTTCTCCTCTTGCCCCCAATCCCTCCCAGCATCAGAGTCTTCTCCAATGAGTCAACTCTTCGCATGAGGTGGCCAAAATATTGGAGTTTCAGCTTTAGCATCATTCCTTCCAAAGAAATCTCAGGGCTGATCTCCTTCAGAATGGACTGGTTGGATCTCCTTGCAGTCCAAGGGACTCTCAAGGGTCTTCTCCAACACCACAGTTCAAAAGCATCAATTCTTCGGTGCTCAGCCTTCTTCACAGTCCAGCTCTCACATCCATACATGACCACAGGAAAGACCATAGCCTTGACTAGGCGAACCTTTGTTGGCAAAGTAATGTCTCTGCTTTTGAATATGCTATCTAGGTTGGTCATAACTTTCCTTCCAAGGAGTAAGCATCTTTTAATTTCATGGCTGCAGTCACCATCTGCAGTGATTTTGGAGCCCAGAAAAATAAAGTCTGACACTGTTTCCACTGTTTCCCCATCTATTTCCCAGATTGTTCCATATCTGGTTCTAACTATTGCTTCTTGACCTGCATACAGATTTCTCAGGAGGCAGGTAAGGTGTCTGATATTCCCATCTCTTGAAGAATTTTCCATAGTTTGTTGTGATCCACACAGTCAACGGCTTTAGCAGAAGTCAATAAAGCAGAAGTAGATGTTTTTTGGAACTCTCTTGCTTTTTCGATGATCCAGCAGATGTTGGCAACTTGATCTCTGGTTCCTCTGCCTTTTTCTAAATCCAACTTGAACATCTGGAAGTTCACGGTTCACATACTATTGAAGCCTGGCATAGAGAATTTTGAGTATTACTTTACTAGCGTGTGAGATGAGTGCAATTGTGCAGTAGCTTGAACCTTCTTTGGCTTTTCTTTGGGATCAGAATGAAAACTGACCTTTTCCAGTCCTGTGGCCACTGATTTTTCCAAATTTGCAGGCATATTGAGTGTAGCACTTTCACAGCATCATCTTTCAGTGTAGCACTTTCACAGCATCATCTTTCAGGATTTGAAATAACTCAACTGGAATTCCATCATCTCCACTAGCTTTGTTCATAGTGATGCTTCCTAAGGCCTGCTTGACTTTGCATTCAAGGATGTCTGTCTCTAGGTGAGTGATCACACCATCATGGTTATCTGGGTCGTGAAGATCTTTTTTTGTACAGTTCTTCTGTTTATTCTTGTCACCTCTTCTTAATATCTTCTGCTTCTGTTAGGTCCATACCATTTCTGTCCTTTATTGTGCCCATCTTTGCATGAAAAGTTCCTTGGTATCTCTAATTTTCTTGAAGAGATCTCTAGTCTTTCCCATTCTATTGTTTTCCTCTATTTCTTTGCATTGATTGCTGAGGCAGGCTTTCTTATCTCTCCTTGATATTCTTTGGAACTCTGCATTCCAGATGGATATATCTTTCCTTTTCTCCTTTGCCTTTCACTTCTCTTCTTTTCATATCTATTTGTAAGCCCTCCTCAGACAACCAGTTTGCCTTTTTGCATTTCTTTTTCTTGAGGGTGGTTTTGATCACTGTACAATGTCACAAACCTCCATCCATAGTTCTTCAGGCACTCTGATCAGATCTAATCCCTTGAATCTATATGTCACTTCCACTGTATAATTGTAAGGGATTTGCTTTAGGTCATACCTGAATGGTCTAGTGGTTTCCCCCACTTCCTTCAATTTAAGTCTGAACTTGGCAATTAGGAGTTCATGATCTGAGCCATAGTCAGCTCCCGGTCTTGTTTTTGCTGACTGTATAGAGCTTGTCCATCTTTGGCTGCAAAGAATATAATCAGTCTGATTTCGGTATTGACCATCTGGTGATGTCCATGTGTAGAGTCTTCTCTTGTGTTGTTGGAAGATGTTTGCTATGACCAGTGCATTCTCTTGGCAAAACTCTATTAACCTTTGCCCTGCTTCATTCTGTACTCTGAGGCCAAATTTGCCTGTTACTCCAGGTGTTTCTTGACTTCCTAGTTTTGCATTCCAGCCCCCTACAATGAAAAGGACATCTATTTTGGGTGTTAGTTCTAGAAGGCCTCGTAGGTCTTCATAAAACCGTTCAACTTCAGCTTCTTCAGCATTACTGGTCAGGGCATAGACTTAGATTACTGTGATATTGAATGTTTTGCCTTGGAAACGAACAGAGATTCTATAATTTTTGAGACTGCATCCAGGTATTGCATTTCAAACTCTGTTGTTGACTATGATGGCTACTCCATTTCTTCTAAGGGATTCCTGCCCGCAGTAGTAGATGTGATGGTCATCTGAGTTAAATTCACCCATTCCAGTCCATTTTAGTTCACTGATTGCTAAAATGTCCATGTTCACTCTTGCCATCTCCTGTTTGACCACTTCCAATTTGCCTTGATTCATGGACCTAACATTCTAGGTTCCTATGCAATATTGCTCTTTACAGCACTGGACTTTACTTCCATCACCAGTCACATCCACAACTGGGTACTGTTTTTGCTTTGGCTCCATCTCTTCATTCTTTCTGGAGTTTTCATATGTAAGTGATATCATATATTTGTCTTTCTCTGTCTGACTTCACTCAGTATGACAGTCTCTTGGTCCGTCTATGCAAATGGCATTCATTCTTTTTTATGACTAATGTTCCATTGTATATATGTATGACGTCATCTTTATCCATCCCTGATGATGGACTTTAGGCTGTTTCCAATAGTCCTGGCTATTGAAGTAGTGTTGCCGTTAACATTGGAGTGCATGTATTATTTCAAATTATGGTATTCTCTGGATATATGCCCAGGAATGGGAGTGCAGGGACGTATTGTAGCCCTATTTTTAGTTTTTTTAAGGAAATTCCACACTGTTCTCCACATTGGATGTACCAGTTTATATGCCCACCAACCATATATAGAGGGTTTCCTTTTTTCCACACCTTCTCCAGCTTTTATTGTTTATAGATGTTTGATGGCCATTCTGACCAGTGTGAGATGATACCTCACTATAGTTCTGATTTGCATTTCTCTAATAATAAGTGATGTTGAGCATCTTTGCATGTGCTTTTTGTAAGGGACCTAACTTCTTGATCCTTAAAAGACATAGGCTGGGATGTTTCTGGCTGAAGGGGGATTGTCCATACAGAGAGTTGGGGGCTCTGAACAGAAAGCATCTCATCCTTTGACTTTCTTTCCTGGGCAGATCCTGCTGTCGCTGCTATTACCACGCCAGAACCGCCTAAGAAGTGAGATTGAAGAAGCCCTGGACATGGACCTCCTCACGCAAGAAGCAGAACACGGGGCCCTGAATGTCCCTCATCTCTCCAAGTACATTCTCAACATGATGACTCTGCTGTGTGCCCCGGTTCGCGATGAGGCAGTGCAGAAACTGGAGAACATCTCAGACCCTGTTTGGTTACTGAGGTGTGACGCTTGACCACTGGGCTGGGCACAGCTGGGCGGGACACTGGCTCACAGCCGCTGTCTCTTCCCCACTGAAGACCTGACTGACTCCTCTTTTCCGTGGTCCATTTGCTTTTCTTTTCTGAAGATGGTCTTAGATTGATTTGGCTCCCTGTATACCATCCTACCGTAGGTCACTGGAGTATGTAATGCTTTCTTCCAAGGAACTCAGACACCCCTATGCCAGGCTTTCTCATTGGGGTTCACACAATGTGAAGATAGAGATTGGAGACTACCCCTTTTTCAGAGTTATAGAAACCAAGACCCAGAAAGTTAAAAAAAAAAAAAAAAAAGTGAATTGTCCAGAAATAGCATCAGCAATAACATCAGCTATAATCTTACTGTTCAGAGAGATTTGTTGTCATGCTGATGTATTTCCTTCTACTGACTCCTTTTTTTTTTTTTTTTTTTTTTTAAAGAGACATAGAATGGCTGGGGTGGAGAAGTCCAAAGGCTGTAACAGCCAGAGACTGACTTGCTCCTAGTTCTGCCAGTCATTCACTCTGGGCCTTGGGTCCTGGGCCACATCGCCATCTTTTGTAAATTTCAGAGGCGAGCCCTAAAGCCCTGCCCAGCTCTAGAATACAGTGATTTAATGATACTTGTGTAGGTTCCCCGCCCCGCCCCCACTGGAGAAAGTCAGGAAACATCCTTTCATAGTATAAATACTCCATTTTCTCCTGTGTCAGAGGGATCTTCCAGGTTCTGGGCCTGATGAAAATGGACATGGTGAACTACACTATCCAGAGCCTTCAGCCCCAACTGCAGGAACATTCCATCCAGTACGAACGAGCGAAATTTCAGGACCTTCTCAACAAGCAGCCCAGTATGCATATAAACTTGAGGGAGAGCGGGGGTCGGGGTGGGGAGTATGACCTTGGGTTCTGACTTTGTGATGTGGGAGGGAACTCTGCCTCAGTTTAGGAACAGAGTTTCTCGCTCAGACTAGGGCGGCAGAAGGCTGCTGCCCCGACCAAAGCGTCTCCCTGCTGAGGGGAGGAGACCTCACCCGCGGTCCCCAGGCCGCAGGGCGGTGCTGAGTGGGCCTCTGCTCTGCGCAGGCCTCCTGGATCACACCGCCCGCTGGCTGACCCGCGCGGCCGCACAGCTGTCCGCGCCGCCGTCCAGCGGCCCCGACGCCGCCGACGCCGGCAGCTCAGCCTGCTCCTCCCCTGGCGAGGCGGCCAGCAGCCCGGAGCCCCTCAGCCCCACCATGGTGCTGTCCCAGGGCTTCCTGAACCTCCTCCTCTGGGACCCTGAAGACGACGAGTTCCCTGAGGTAGGAGGGGGCGCCCGGCCCTGTGGTGCGGGCCGCAGGGCCTGCCCGGGGCCGCCCCCTGACGGCCGTCCCGCCTGCCCCCCAGACCCTGCTGACGGACCGAGCGCGGCTGCAGGAGCTGGAGGCACAGCTGCGCCAGCTAACCATCCTGGCCTCCGTCTTGCTGGTTTCCAGCAGCTTCTCTGGCAGCGTCCTGTTTGGCTCACCTCAGTTTGTGGATAAGCTGAAACGCGTAACCAGAGCCCTGTTGGAGGAGTTCAAGTCCAGGTGAGCTGCAGAGGTCTGTTTTAGACCAAAGTGGGGTGAGGACACGGCCGCTGAGGCAGGATGCCTCGCGTTCCTGCGAACCGCAGAAAGGCCCTGTGGACTCAGCCACAGAGATGCGGGCTGTCTTTCCTTAAGTGCTCTTGAGGCTTTCTTTTTAAAATTTTTGTCGAGGTGTGATTGATTTACAGTGTTGTGTTAGTTTCAGGCGCACAGCAACGTAAATCGGTCACACATTTATCCGCTCTTTTTAAGATTCCTTTCCCACTCGGGCCATTACAGAGCATTGAGTAGACCTCCCTGTGCTACATAGCAGGTCCTTATTAGTGATCTGTTTTATATGTAGTAGTGAATATATGCATCAATCTTAATCTTCCAATTTATCTCCCTTCTCTTCTTGAGACTTGTAACAAAGAAAAATAAAACTTTCTTCCAACAGAGCAGTATGGAGGATTGTTTACTATAAAATGATTAAATATTGTTGCTACAGAGGAATCTTTCTCTAGTTGTGTGGGCTGGTCTTACCTAACTCCAGGAGCCAGTCAGCAGTGTTGATTGAGCGCCCACTGGGTGCAGGGTGACACACCCTGGCAGAGGAAAAAGTGGAATCCGAAGGCCAGGTTTGTTATTGTAATTGTGAGAGTAGGACAGATGACCATGGGAAATGTCCAAGAAAGTCTTAAACGTGCACATATATAAATTACATGGAGTTGGAACGTTCTGAGTGGATATGCAACCCCTGTTCAGAGTTGATTTTATAGTTTATCTTGTTTTCTAAGAAGAATGTGGTATCACACAGAGGATACTGTCTGGAGGGTAATGGTGGAAACACTGCCCTGCCCACTGGGCTCAAGCTCCCAGGGTCTGGGGTGAGGGCGGCAGGGTGGCCAGGCGTCTCCCTGGTGCGGGCCCGACTTATAGTGTGGAGTGTTGGGGCTCGTGGCTACCCCCAGGTCCTAGCTTGCTCTCGTCCATGGTCTAGGCCTGAGGAGGAGGCTATGCTGACCGTGAGCGAACAGGTCGCTCAGGAGATCCACCAGAGCCTCAAGAACATGGGCCTGGCTGCTCTGAGCAGCGACAACACGGCCTCTCTGATAGGGCAGCTCCAGGACGTCGCCAGGAAGGAGAACTGTGTCCGCAGCGTCATTGGTGAGTGTGCCTGTTGGGGCGAGAATGGTGAGGGGAGAGGCCAGTCCCGACCCCTGGACATGCTCACCGAGCCATTTAACAATAAAAAGCACGATAACTGGACAAGTCACTGAGTAGGCTTTAGTTTTTGCAAAATGCTAGGTTGAAAATACATGCCTTTTAGTTTAAAGACTGCCTCTATGAGGTTTCCCTGGTGGTCTAGTGGTTAAGACCCCACGCTTCCACTGCAGGGGGCCGGGTTTGATCCTTGGTCGGGGAAGTTCTGCATGCTGTGAGGTGCAACCAGAAATTTTTTAAAAAGATAAAAAATAAAGGCTGACTCTATTGGTTCTAAGGGAGATTTGCACCAGCAATTCACAGCTTCTCGGTGTGGCATACTGTCCAATTTGGCTAATTCATCCTTGGCTTTCTGGGTCATTTCTGATAGGGGCTTCCCAGGTAGCTCAGTGGTAAAGAATCTGCCCACTACAGCAAGAGCCACAGAAGCTGTGGGTTCGATCCCTGGGTCAGGAAAATCCCCTGGAGGAGGAAATGGCAATCCACTCTAGTATTCTTGCCAGGATAATCCCATGGACAGAGGAGCCTGCCAAGCTGCAGTTCATAGGGTCACAAAGATTCAGCATACTGTCTGTCCAACTTGGTTAAGTCATCCTTGACTTTCTGGGTCATTTCTGGCTACAGTCCAAGACATGTGACACCCACCCCTGCCCACAAGAAACTGATGCTGAATTAGATTGGTGGACATGTCCCCAAAGCAGGGATTTCCCCTCTCCCATGTTGAATTGGGAGCTGTGAACTTGACTTAGCTCTTAACCTCAGCCATCTGAAGGGTCAGTCGAAGATCCTCCTGCTGCATCAGACACTAACAGCTATCTGATGGATACTTCAGGAATCTTTTGAATAGAAATGTACTAGCCCAGTAGTTTTGGATCTTTGCTCTGTCCTTAGGAGCTGGGTCCCTTTCCAAATAAAACAGATGTCCTTCTCTCCAGGTGAGTGGGTGAGTCAATGCGTATCTCATTTAACTTTGAAGTTAGGAGTGTGGTGGGCAGTGTTTCTCTCTGAAGATTATTTGCCTTCTCACTATCTTTCCCTACTCACAGATCAGCGGATCCACTTGTTCCTCAAATGCTGTTTGGTTCTCGGTGTGCAGCGGTCTCTGCTGGACCTCCCTGGAGGCCTCACCCTCATCGAGGCAGAGCTGGCAGAACTGGGCCAGAAGTTCGTCAGCCTCATACATCACAATCGGCAGGTGTTCGGCCCCTACTACACGGAGATCTTAAAGAGCCTCCTCCCCCAGCTCAGGTGCTGGAGACAGAAGTGGCGTCTCTCTGATGGCCCTGGCTCCAGGCCTTGGCTCCTTGGACCCAGCAGCAGAGCCTGCCATCTTCCTGGGGTGACGTCACTAAGCAGCACGCCCTGTCCCTGCCTGCAGCCAGTGCACCACGCTGTAGTGACCTCGTGTGTGAACTCCAGCTGGCCCAAATGCGTCCACCAATAAACTTCTGAACTGCAAGCAAGCCCCTGCTTCGTGTGCCGTAGCCGTGGCCAGGCCCTGCGTGCTCAGCCGCCCACTAGCCAAGCAGCCAGCAGGCCCCAGTTTTTCCTCCAGGTGCTGCCTTCAGCACACAGGGCAGAGAAGCTAAGACACGCGGTACTAACACTGTTCTCTGAGGGTAAAGGTATTTCTCTAAGGGCTCTGAAAACTCTGTGGAATTACCTAAAATGTGAGTGTATTTCTAGAATTTAGGAGTTTGTCTTATCTAATTCAGTTCAGATTTGGGCATGATTGAAAAAAATTATTGGAAACCTCATTTCCAGGACCAAATTCCCCTAAAGGTTTCATTCTTTTTTTAAAAAAAAAAAGTTGTATTTAGCTACGCTGGATCTTAGCTGTGGTATCTTTAGTTGTGGCAGACTGACTCCCAGCTGTGGCCTGTGGGATCTAGTTCCCTGACCAGAGATCAAACCTAGGCCCCCTGCTTTGGGAGCTGGGAGTCTTAGCTGCCAGACCACCAGGAATGTTCCCCTGCTGAAGGTTTCAAATGATGCAATAAGGGGTCCGGAGGAGTAAGTGCCTCAGCTCCCTCTGCTGGGGCAGGTCCGGAAGCAGGGTGCCAGCTTGGGCCAGGCGAGAGTGGGTGTTGACTGCTTGCGGCTTCCTGCTGAGCACACGTCTGATCATGGGATCTCCCTGCCCAGTGTCCAGAGTCCAGCATGGCCAGTTGGTGTGATGACTGGTTTGGTCAGGTTTATTCTTGGTCCTGTTCTCTAGCTGAGGGGCAGAGCGAGTCTCCTGTCCCCTCCTCTCTAAGCTTAGAAGCCCCCGGATCTTCCCTGCAGAGGCCACATGGGCATCCTGGGCGGATGAACCTCCTCCCTTCTCCCCACCTCCAGGCTGGGACTCCCCCTGGCAGCTCTGCTGTTGGCATCACAAGCGAGGGCTGTTCTAGGAAGGACTTGGGCTTGCTGAGATCCAGCCCCTCATTCCTGGGCTGACTGTGGCTGGTCAGCCCTGACCTAGGATGCTGAAATAGGAAGTGTTCCCTTCCTATTTCAGCCTAAAAGATCTGGCCCTTTTTTGGCAGAGGACAAGAGAGAAAATGGGGATTCACCTATGTGCTCTCAAGGTACTGTGACGACAGCCAACATTCTCATTGTTTCAGGAGACAGGGAGCTAAATATAGCACACTTGGTCTTAGAAGAACATCCAAAGGGGGATTTGAGTTCCATTAGCCCAGGGTTTCTCCTGATTGACTTGTTAAATTAAAAAAATGTTAACTTATTTGACTGAGCCGGGTCTTAGTTGTGGCACTCAGGATCTTTAGTTGTAGTGTGCGATCTCTTAGTTTGGGCATGGGGGATCTAGTTTCCTCATCGTGGCTCGAACTGGGACCCCTGTGTTAGGAAGGTTAGCCCCTGGACCACCAGGGAAGTCCCTGATTGCCGTTTTAGGGGAGAGCCTAGTTAGTGACGGAGCCAGGCCACCAGCGGACCTTTGCAGTGACCAGAAAAGCTGGAGGTCCTGGGTCGTTCAGGTTCCAGTCTTGTAGCTAGACAGCCTCAGGGTGGGGAAGCCCAGGCTCAGGGGTGTGTTTAAACAGCCAGGCTTGCCTAGGCAGCTTCTCTGATTTTTGCAATGGTTTGAATTTGTTAAAAATCCATATTTTGGAAGCCTCATCATCTTAGAGGCTGGAGTGCTCCCAAGGGGCTTCTGAGAGGAGGACTGCTGGATTGGTGAGTGCGGAGACTGGGCTGCCCGTGGACCTGCTTTGTGCTTCATCATTAAGGTCTAGAGTGAGCGATTTCTTAGAGATTTTGAGTTTATTTTTCTGTGTTTCCATGTGGAGGAGACAGGGATCCTGACCTCAACAAGGAGAGAGAGTTCCATTCAGTCCTGCCCACAGTTTGAAGGACACAGACTTCAGTCTCTCATTTCCCCTTCCCCAGCCTCTGGTGGCCACTAATCTGCTTTCTATTTCAGTGGATTTTCTGACTCCAGATAAATGGAATCATAATATGAGATCTTTTGTGACTGACTTCTTTCACTTAATGTGTTTTTAGGATTCATCATATGGTAGTGTATTTCAGAAATTAACTCCTTTTTATGGCTAAATAATATCCCATTACACAGATACATTGGGGGCTTCCCTGGTGGCTCAGATGGTATAGAATCTCCCTGCAATGCAGGAGAGCTGGGTTCAACCCCTGGGTTGGGTAGGTCCCATGGAGAAGGAAATGCAGCCCACTCCAGTATTCTTGCCTGGAGAATTCCATGGACAGAGGAGCCTGGTGGGCTACAGTCTGTGGGGTCGCAAAGAGCTGGACACGACTGAGCGACTAATACTGTGTAGATATATCAAATGTTTATCTGTTTGATGGACATTTGGATTGTTTCACCTTCTGACTTCTGTGAGCAGTGCTGCTATGAATGCTTGTGTGCAAGTTTTTGTTTGGACACTTGTTTTCAGAGCCGAGGATGGACCCATATATCCAAGAGTAGCGTCGGTGGGTCACATGGTGTTTCTGTAGGTAACTATTTAGAAACTACTAAACTGTCTCCCACAGTGGCTGTACCACTTTATATTCCCATGAGCAATGTGTGAGGGTTCTGCTTTTTCCACATTTTCACCAACACTTGTTTTCTTTTTTTAACTTACAGGTGTCTTAGTGGGTGTGAAGTAGAATCTCATCGTGGCTTTGAGTTGCATTTCCCTAACAGCTAGTGATGTCGAGCATTTTTTCATATAATTGGGGTTTGTATATCTTCAGAGAAATACCCGTTTTAGTCATTTGCCCATGTTTGAATTGGGTTGTTTTGTTATTGTTGAGTTGTAAGAATTCTTTATATATTTTGGATACTAGACCCTTGTCAGATGTGTAATTTGAAAATATTTTCTTTGATTCTGTACGTAGTCTTTTCTCTTCCTTCATCATGTCCTTTGCAGGTTTTAGTTGCAGCATGTGGGATCTCGGTCCCTGCCCAGGGATCGAACCTGGGCCCCCACGTTGGGAGTGTAGAGTCTTAGCCACTGGACCACCAGTTTCAATTTGGATCAAGTCTGGTTTGCCAGGTTTTCTTTTTATGAATTGTGCTTTGGGTGTCAAGTCTAAGAACTGTTTGTCCAGGCCTAGGTCCCAAAGATTTTCTCCTGTGTTTTTCTGTTAAAAGTGTTACAGCTCTATGTTTGAAGTTAATTTTTATGTTAGATGTGAGACTTTAGGTTAAGATACTATTATTTTCTTTTTTTTTGGTAAGAAGTGGCAAGAGTCTTTTATTTATTTCTTTTTTTTTTTTGCAGGGGAAAATGGACAAAGGAAAGGATCAATGAGGGTGGGAGGGAAATGGGAAGAAAGAAGGGGAGTGATGGTGGGGAGGAGTATATGTAATTTCTTAACCAATGGCTTTCTGTTTTTAATCACAAAGAACACTTAAAAAAAACCACATTGAATTCATCCTATATTAGGAGGTTTGATCTGGAAATGAAAAGTTCAGGAAACAAAAAGTCCAGTTTGGGTGTCCTCATCTTAGGCACATCTTGGTATTTTGTATTGGTAGGTCTATCTTTACCACAATATATTATTTAGGACAGGATCACATTTGTCACTTCTTCCTCCCTACTACCCAAAGTGGTACCAGACCCATAAAATAGTCAATAAACCTTTACAGAGTGAACAAATAAGTCTATTTTTTTTTAACTCTCCTGAGTGAACTGAATTTTTTGAGGCTCATAAGTGAATATGTTTTCCTCTTTACTTTGTCTATTACAGCCAGATTATATGAGTGGGGTATTAAAGTCTCCCACTATTATTGTATTGTTGCATATTTCTTCTATCATATTAATTAATGTTTGTCTTAGATATGTCAATGCTCCAATGTTGGGTGCATATATATTTATAATTGTTATAACTTCTTTTTGGATTGTTCCTTTAAGTCGTTGTGTATAACCTTGATTGTCTCCTTTTTAGGATCTTTAAAGTCAATTTTATCTGATATGAGTATTGCTACTCCTGTTTTCTTTTGGTCCGTATTTACATAGAAAATCTTTTTCCAGCCCTTCATTTTCAGTCAGTATATATCCCCTATTTTAAGGTGGTTCTCTTGTAGACAACATATATAGGGGTCTAGTTTTTGTATCCATATGACCCATTTTAGTCTTTTGGTTGTCTCTTGTAGACAAGGTATGTAGGGGTCTTGTTTTTGTATCGATTCGGCCAGTCTTTGTCTGTTGATTAGGGCATTCAGCCCATTAACGTTTAAAGCTATGCTATGCTAAGTCACTTCAGTCGTGTCCGACTCTGTGTGACCCCATAGACGGCAGCCCACCAGGCTCCCCCGTCCCTGGGATTCTCCAGGCAAGAACACTGGAGTGGGTTGCCATTTCCTTCTCCAATGCATGAAAGTGAAAAGAGAAAGTGAAGTCGCTCAGTCATGTCTGACTCTTAGCGACCCCATGGACTGCAGCCTACCAGGCTCCTCCGTCCGTGGGATTTTCCAGGCAAGAGTACTGGAGTGGGGTACCATTGCCTTCTCCAAATGTTTAAAGCAATTATTGATAAATAGGATTTACTTTATTGTTTTGGCTTCGAATTTATACACCCTTTTAATGATTCCTATCTAGAGAATGTCCTTTAGTTTTTGTTGGAGAAATGGTTTAGTGGTGCTAAATCCTCTCAACTTTTGCTTATCTGTGAAGCTTTTGATTTCTCCTTCATATTTGAATGAGACCCTTGCTGGATACAATACTCTAGGCTGTAAGTTATTTTCTTTCATCACTTTAATTATGTCTTGCCATTCCCTCCTGGCTTGGAGAGTTTCTATTGAAAGATCAGCTGTTATCCTTATGGGAATTCCCTTGAGTTATTTGATGTTTTTCCCTTGCTGCTTTTAATATTTGTTCTTTATATTTAATCTTTGTTAATTTGATTAATATGTGTCTCGGAGTGTTTCACCTTGGGTTTATCCTGTTAGGGACTCTCTGGATTTCTTGAACTTGAGTGGTAATTTCCTTCTCCATTTTAGGGAGGTTTTCAACTATTATCTCCTCAAGTATTTCCTCATGTTCTTTCTTTTTATCTTCTTCTGGAACTCCTATGATTCGAATGTTGTAGCGTTTAATGTTATCCTGGAGGTCTCTGAGATTGTCCTCATTTCTTTTGATTCGTTTTTCTTTTTTCTCCTCTGATTCATTTATTTCTAGGATTCTATCTTCTAATTCACTAATCCTATCTTCTGCCTCTGGTATTCTATTTGTTGCCTCCAGGGTGTTTTGGATCATTTATTGCATTATTCATTATGTGTTGACTCTTTTTTATTTCTTCTAGGTCCTTGTTAAACCTTTCTTGCATCTTCTCAATCCTTGTCTCCAGACTCTTTAACTGTGATTCCATTTTGATTTCAAGATTTTGGATTAATTTCACTATCATTATTTGGAATTCTTTATCAGGTAGATTCCCTATCTCTTCCTCTTTGGTTTGGTTTGGTGAGCATCTATCCTGTTTCTTTAGCTGCTGGGTATTCTTTTGTCTCTTCATCTTGTTAAAATTGCCAAGTTTAGAGTGTCCTTACTATATTCTGGTAGTTTGTTGAATTCTCTTTATTGAGGTGGTTTACTGGTCTTTTCAATATCTGATCTCTGCCCTGTTACAGAGGGGGTGGAGATGAACGCCCAAATCTAAGCCCAAGGTTCAGGCACTCGGATAATCCTCAGAAGCACAGACTCGATTGAGTCTGCGTTTTATGCCCTTCCCAGGTCCGAGTAGGTGATAAAGTGTTTAGTGAGCGCGGCTGCTGCGACTTATCACCTCCCTGCCGCTCAGTTTTCTGGGTATACAACCAGCGCACTTTCTCAGGCAGATGTTGACCATCCAGAGCCCCAAGAAGCGTGAGTCAGCACAGAAACCTACTTACAGTTCTGTAGACAGTGTCTCTCTAGGGCTGTGATTGCCCGCCTCCGGCCCTGGCTGCCTGTCACCGGAGTGGGACAGCCTGCAGCCGGCCATCTCTGTGCAGTCCTTTGTTCCGTATGTAGTCCTGGTGGTGTCTTAAGTTAGGGCTGGCTTCTGATGTAGTAGATAACTGACAGTCTGGTTATTTTGCTCAGATAGCGCCCGAGATAGCCAGGCCAAATCCTTTCTCAAAGTGATGCAGGCCGCGCTGCTCCTCCTAGCTCAGCCCCCGCTTGCCAATAGCAAATGCTGGTGTCCGCGCCACTTCTCTGCAAAAGGAGTTACCGCAGGGCTCGTTTTCTCCTTTTGAAGACAGTGAATTGTCTCTCTAAGTGCCTGATGTCCTCTGCCTGCGTTCAGAAGTTGTTTTGTAGAATTTATTCAGCATTCAAATGTTCTTTTAATGGATTTGTGGAAGAGAAAGTATTCTCCCCGTCCTACTCGTCCGCTATCTTAGCTCCTCCCCCCTATTATTTTCTTTTAACTATAGATATCCAATTGCTCCAGCATCATTTGTTGACAAGGCAATCTTATCCTACATTGAATTTCTTTTGTACCTTTGTTAAAAAAGAATTAGGCATTTTTGCATGGGTCTCTCTCCTGTTCCACTGATCTGTGTTATTTTTCTTTCTGCATGCCACACAATAAGGCTGCATATTGTCACCATGTTTATTTAACTTATATGCAGAGTACATCATGAGAAATGCTGGACTGGAAGAAACGCAAGTTGGAATCAAGATTGCCGGGAGAAATATCAATAACCTCAGATACGCAGATGACACCACTCTATGGCAGAAAGTGAAGAGGGGCTAAAAAGCCTCTTGATGAAAGTGAAAGTGGAGAGTGAAAAGGTTGGCTTAAAGCTCAACATTCAGAAAACGAAGATCATGGCATCTGGTCCCATCACTACATGGGAAATAGATGGGGAAACAGTGGAAACAGTGTCAGACTTTCTTTTTCTGGGCTCCAAAATCACTGCAGATGGTGACTGCAGCCATGAAATTAAAAGACGCTTGCTCCTTGGAAGGAAAGTTATGACCAACCTAGATAGCATATTCAAAAGCAGAGACATTACTTTACCAACAAAGGTTCGCCTAGTCAAGGCTATGGTCTTTCCTGTGGTCATGTATGGATGTGAGAGCTGGACTGTGAAGAAGGCTGAGCGCCAAAGAATTGATGCTTTTGAACTATGGTGTTGGAGAAGACTCTTGAGAGTCCCTTGGACTGCAAGAAGATCCAACCAGTCCATTCTGAAGGAGATCAGCCCTGGAATTTCTTTAGAAGGAATGATGCTAAAGCTGAAACTCCAGTATTTTGGCCACCTCATGCGAAGAGTTGACTCATTGGAGAAGACTCTGATGCTGGGAGGGATTGGGGGCAAGAGGAGAAGGGGACGACAGAGGATGAGATGGCTGGATGGCATCACTGACTCGATGGATGTGAGTCTGAGTGACCTCCGGGAGCTGGTGATGGACAGGGAGGCCTGGCGTGCTGCGGTTCATGGGGTCGCAAAGAGTCGGACACGACTGAGCGACTGATCTGATCTGATCTGATCTGATAGCTGTATAGTGAGTCTTGAAAATTGGGTAGCCTGATCCCTCACTCAGACTTTATTCTTTTTCAAAGTTATTTTGGCTCTTCTAATTCCTTTGCCTTCTATAGACTAATCTTGCCTATGTCTATAAAAAAAAAAAACATGCTGGGATTTTGATAGGTATATGTTAACCTATGTACCAGTTTCCAAAGAATTGACATCTTTACTCTGTTGAATATTCCAATCCATGAACAGTATCTGTCTCTCCAGTTACTTAAATCTTCTTTGAGTTCTTTCATTAACATTGTGTAGTTTTCATCATACAAGTCCTGAACATGTGTTATTAGATTTATGCTTAATTATTTTATTTTGTTGAGTGATTATAAGTGACATCTTATTTTTAACTGTGGTATCCCCATGTCCATTTCCAGTATACAGAAATACAACGGATTTTTTTGTTTGTTTTGGCTGCACTGTCAATGGCTTGTGGGATCTTAGTTCCCTGACCAAGGATTGAATTTTGAACTCAGGCCCTCAGTGTAAAGTCCTAATCACTGTTGCCAGGGTGTTCTCTTAACTCACTTATTCCAACATTTTTTTTGGGTAGGTTCCTTGGAATTTTCTTCATAGACAATCATGTGATCTGGAAATAGGCACAGTTTTTTATTTCTTCCTTTCTGTTATGAATGCTTTTTATTTTCTTACCTTATTGCACTGGTTCGAACTCTTATTTTAAGACTGATAATAGTGGAGTCCTTTCCTTGTTCCCAGTCTTAGGGGGAATACATTGTATTTCACTGTTAAACACAATGTTGTAGGTTTAAAAAAAATTATTTGGCTCTGCTGGGTCTTAGTTGAGGCATGCAGGCTCTGTAGTTGTGGCATGTGGGATCTAGTTCCATGACCAGGGGTTGAACCGAGGTCCCCTGCATTGGAAATATTGAGTCTCAGCCTCTGGACCATGAGGGAAATCCCCAGTATTGTCGATTTTTGTGGATGCTTTTTATCAGGTTGAACAAGTTCTCCTCTGTATTAGTTTTCTATTGCTGCTGTAACAAAGTACCGCAAGTTTAGTGCCTTGAGACAATGCACATCTATTATCCTACAGTTCTGACTGTGAGACATTCATAGTGCGTGTTATGGACTAAAATGAAGGTGTAGGCAGAGCTGCATGAGGCTTAGGGGTGTATTAGTTTCCTATGGCTGCCACGGCAGATGACTACAAATGGAGTGGCTTAACAAGAGCAGAAATACTTTTTCACAGTTCTGGAGACCAGAAACCAGAGATCAGTCTGTCTTGCTGAAAGAAGCATGCTGGCAGGGCTCTGTTCCCTTGGAGGCTCTAGGGGAGGATGCGTGCCTTGTCCCTTTCAGCCCCTAGCGGCTGCTAGATTCCTTAGCCTGTGGCTCCATGGTCACCTCAGGATCACGTGGTCATCTTCTGTGTGTATCTAATCTCCCTCTGCCTCTCTCTTATAAAGGTATTTGTCACTAGATGTAGGGCCCACTAACATAATCCAGGATAATCTCCCATTTTAAGATCATTAACTTAATCATATAGGTAATTGTTACGGATCGTGTCTACCCCACCCCACCCCCAAGTCCCTACGTTGAGTCCTAATCCCCCCATTTATACCTCATTTGTAAACAGGGTCACCGTGGGTGTGCTTACTTAATATGAGGTTAGACTAGAGTTGTGTGGACCTCTGATCCAATCTGTCTGGTGTCCTTATGAAAAAACATGTGTCACATGAAGAGACACATACAGAAGTACAGCAGTGTAAAGAATCAGGGAGAATGTCATCTGCTTCAGGCTACCAGAAGCTGGAAAAGAGGCCTGGGACAGATTCTCCTTCACAGCCCTTAGAGGAAACCAACTCGGCTGCCCCCTTGATTCCAGACTTACAGACTTCGGGTAAAACAAATGTTGCTGGAGTCCAGCCCCGGTGGATCCAGGGAATTCGAAGGGGAGACGGTGTCGGCGGGGGTCAGGAAACGATTAATTAGGCGTTAATTAAAGATATAAAGAGTAATAAAAATGAAGATAGCTCAGTGAGGAAATTCAGTGAAGAAAAGCGGATGAAATAAGGATAGCTCAGTGAGAACATTTTGTGGAGAGAGGAGGCTGAATAATTCAGCCAGAAGGTAAGAGAAAGAACGACATGGGGAGACCAAGCTTCGGTGAACAAGGCCCCACACTTTATTCTTCAAAGTAGTTTTTATACCTTAAGTTATGCATAGAGGATAATGGGGGAAGGAGTAGAGTCATGCAGTAAGCCAGGCTTTCTTCCTGCAAACTTATCATATGCAAAAGTTTAGGTGATTTGCATCATCTTCTGGCCCCGAGGCCTGTCAACATTTTAAGACCCTTTCTTCAGAAAACTTATTTTTCTCTAAAGGTAATTAGTCAAGCGCCACCCTCCAAAGGCATTGGAGTTGCATTTCTATAGGGCAAAGGTGTGGTGGGTTATAACAAGAGAAAGAATTAACTCAAGGGTCCAAGGTTACAAACTTTAAAGCTACTACTTACATTTCTATAAACCAATTATATCAATCAATACACTGTCAAGGACACAGTAGGTAATGGACATGGAGACTTAGCAGCAAACATTGGCCCAACAAGTGAAAAACCCTTCACCAATACAATTTCTAATCAATCTTTTAACTGCTCAGTGGAATCTGTATTTAGACAGTTTAGAACATCTCATGCCTCTCACATTTGGGAGGCTCTGAACAATCACATGTGGCCGGAAAAGCCTATTCAGGCAGGCTAGAGGATTTCCAAGAGTTTGTAGGTTGAAACACTGTCACACCCAGGAATTACTAACTGGAGCTGTAAGTTAACTCTTTTTTCAGAGAAAGGTAGTGGGGGACAGCCCCCCGTAAAATCAGAGGTGTAGGTGGGAGCACAAAGCAGAAAGTAGGTAGACTCTGGTTTTTTGGGGGTAGATGCTCGAGAATTCCCAGCAGGGCTGGGGGCTCCTGAGGCTTGATCCCGCCTTTGCGTATGCCGAGCCTCCTTCCTCATGACCTTTGTCATGAGTGGAGGCCCCAGTTTGTGGTGCTCTGTTCTGGCAGCCCTGGGAAACTAATACAGGAACAATTATAGGTTCCAGTATTAATAATCAGGACCTACTGTCTTTGGGTGGCCATCATTTGGTCTCCCACCAAGGAAGAACTTATTTCCTTGGCCTTTTCTGGTTCTAGAGACGGTGCACATTCCTTGGCTGGTATCCGCTTCCTCCAGCTTCTAAGCAGCTGCTAAACCGTCACTTCCATCATAACTCCTCTCTCACTTTGACCCTCCTCCCCTCTTGTTTAATAGTCCTGGTGATTACACTGGGCTGTTCTAGATAATCCAGGAATACCTCCCCATCTCAAGACCCTTGATCTTGATCATATTAGCGAAGTGTCTTCTGCCACATAAGAACATATTCACAAGTTCTGTTGCTTAATTAGGATGTGGGCATCTTTGTTGTTGCTGCTGAGCCACTCAGTCTTATCCGGCTCTCTCGGGAGTCCGTGGACTGTAGTCTACAGGCTTCTCTGTCCATGGAATTTCCTAGATAAGAATACTGCAGTGAGTTGCCATTTCGTTCTCCAGGAGATCTTCCTGACTGAGGGATTGAACGGGAGTCTCCTGCACTGGCAGGAGGATTCTTTACCTCTGAACAACCAGAGAAGCCTGGGGACCTCTTCAGGCGTCTCTCGTTCACCCTCTCTCTCCATTTTTATAACCTTTTACAAATCATGAATGGGTATTGAATTGTGTTAAGTATTTTTCTGCAACAATTGATGTGATTTTTCTTCTTTAGCTCATTAATATGCCTTATTACCTTGCTTGATCTTCAAATATTGATCAGCCTCGCACCCCTGGAATGAACATCATTTGGTTATGATGTAAAATTCTTTTTATATGTATCTGAATTCTATTGGCTAATAATTTGTTACCAATTTTTTATGCCACTATTCATGAGAGTGGTATTAGTGTATAGTTCTCTATTTTTGTATCTCTTTTGTTGGTTTTGGCATCAGGATAATATTAGCTCATAGAATGAATTAGGAGCCATTTCTCCTCTTCTGTTTTCTGAAACAAATTGTGTAGAATTGGTATTAATTCTTTAAACATTTGGTAGAATTCTTCAGTGAAATCATCTGGGCTTAGATTTTTTAAAATTATGGATTCAATTTTTAATGATGGATTAAAATGGTTTGTTTCACATGGTGAGTTGTGACTGTTTTTTGAGGAATTGGTCTGTAGTTCTGAGTGGTTAAATTTATGTGTTTAGAGTTATGATAGTATTCGGTTATTATTCCTTCTGATGTCTGCAGGGTCTGTAGCAACAGCCATTGTTTCATCCCTGATGTTGGTAGTCTTTTTTTTATTTTTTTCTTTTTTCTCCTGTTAGTTTCTGCTACAAAACTACAGATTTGTCCATTTTATTGATCATTTCATAAAACAAATTCTTTGTTTCATTGATGCTTCCCTATTTGGGTTTATATTGGTCTTTTTTTTGAGGTTCTTGAGGGTAGAAGCGTAGATTATCAATTTAAGCCTTTTCCCTTTTCCCAGTGTATGCATTTACTGCTGTGAATGTCCTTTTCAGCACTTCATTACCCTTCCCCACAAATTTGGATGTGTTGTATGTTCGTATTCATTCATTTGAATGTTTATTTTGATTTCCCTGGAGATTTCTCTTTGACTCTTAGATTACTTAAATTGTGTTATTTCCAAGTGTTTTAGAGAATTTTCTGTTATCTTTCTGTTACTGATTTTCTATTTTGATTCTGTTGTGTTTCAGGAACACACTCTTTATTATTTTAGTTTTTTTTTTTTTTTTAATATGTCGAGCTTTATTTTATGGCCCAGAATATGGTCTGTCTTGGCATATGTTCCAAGAGCACTTGAAAAAAGTCCATCCTGCTGTTACCAGTCCGGTAACAGCGTTGTCAGCGAGACCCTGCTGCTGGACGGCGTTGTGTGCTCTCATTGCTGGTTCTCTCTAGTTCTACCAGTTGTTGACAGCTTCCAACTGAGCCGAATCTTCAGCTCTATACTTGTTCTATCCGTCTGCTCAAGCTGCTGTAACAATGTACCATAGAAATTTATTTCTCACAGTTCTGAAGGCTGTCAAGTCCCAGATCAAGGTCTGGCAGGGTCATCTTCTGGTGCGGACTCTTCCTGATCTGTGGACAGTCACCTTCTCGCTGTGTTTTCACATGGCCTTTCCTTGGCGCCTGTGTGCATCTTCATGCTGTGTTAGGGCTTAAGTCTGCCAATTAACTTTTAATTTTCTAGTTATTCTGTTTTCATTTTTCTGTTCTTTTTCCTATCTCCCTGTGAGTTTCTTGAAAACATTAAAAAAATTCCATTTCTGTTTCTCTTTGTGAGTTTATCTCCTTGAATAACTTTTTTAGTGTTTGCTCCAGCTATTATATATATATACACATGTATATATATACACACACACACACACACATACACATAACTGTCCGTAGTCTATTGGTGTCATTGTTTACCAGTTCAACTAAAGTATAGAAATCTTCTTGTTTTATATCTCCTCACCCTCCTCATTTATAAAATTGTTTTAAATACTTCCTCTACTTGCATTTAGAACATTAAACAGTGCTAGGATTTTGCTTCAACCATCAAACATAATTTAGAAAACTCAGTGGGAGAGGGAAAGTCCATTGTATTTACCCATATTTTTGCTTAATGTTTATCCTTCCTGATGTTATAAGGTTCATTTTTTTCCCCTCTTTTCATTTCCTTTCTATTTAGAGAAGTGTCACCATCCTTTTAGGGTAGGTCTGCTGGTGAATAAGTTCCTCAGTTTTCCTTCATCTGAGAATGTCTTGATTTTTTCTTCATTCCTGAAGGTTATTTTTGCAGGTTATAGAAGTCTGGGTTCACAATTCCTTTCAGCACTGGAAAAATATACCACTTCCTCCTGGGCCTCACGGTCCTGCTGACAAGTCAACTGTCTGTCATTCAAATTAATTTTCCCTGATAAGTAAGATGTCATTTTTCTCTTGCTGCTTTTAAGAATTTTTGTCTTTTATATTCAGAAAATTAATTGTGATGGCATGGATTTCTTTTTCTCTGGTTTGGGGTGTGCTCAGCTTCTTGATTCTGTAGGTTAATGAGAAGTCTTGAGCCATTCTTGCATGGAGGTCTCTTTCAGCCCCACCCACTTTCTTTCCTGGGACTCTGCTGACATATGTGTTTGATCTTTTGTTAGGTCCCTGAGACTCCTTGTTTTTTTAAGTCTGTTTTCTCTGTTCTTCTAATTGGGTAATTTCTATTGTTCTATTCTCTAGTTTGTGGATTCTTCTCTTGTTTATTCTGCTCCTGAGCCCATCCACTGAGATCTTTATTTTGGTTCCTGTTGTTAAGAGCAGCCACCTAATTGCTGGGTGATTGCAAGTTCCCAGTTAGGCCTCCTTTAATGCCACCCCAGAGGGTGTTAGGGCACCTTGATATGTGGTGAGGAGGGACGTCTAGGCTTACCACTTGGCCTTTGCTGGCCTGTGGAAGGAGGGGCCAATTTTTCTTCTGTGATGCTTAGATAAATTAGAGCAGTTCGTGTCTAAAAGCTGTCTTGCCAGACTGCCTTTTTCCTTGTCCTCTGAGAGCAGGCTTTTGTTTGGGCTTTGTACCCACTGGTGTGTCTGCCAGGGTTTTAATTATACTTGCAAGAAGAATAGGGGAAAGTCCGTCTACTCCATCTTCCTGGAAGTGGAAGTTGATTTACTTTTGATAGCTATTGTCAAGTTGTCCTCCGTTACATACATGTGGTGCAAAGACTGTTCTCAGTTGTTTTTATAATGATGCATTTTGCTTTGCAGAAGTGTTTGATTTTTATATAGTTGAATACATAAATCCTTAAGAAAGTAGACTCAGTTATGTAACATGTTTGGAAAGACCTTTCTCATTATGAAAAACTCTTCTGCTTTGTTCGTTTTTTTTCTGTTTTTGTTTTTAACATTTAAACATGTGAATCATCTGGAATTAATTTTTGTATAAGTAGCAATATAAATCTCCCTGCACTGTTCCCACCACCCCCATGGCTACCCGCTTTTCCCATCTCTATTTACTAAATATTAAATATTTTATGGTGTTAAGGAAATTCTTTAATTTGGTACATGCTTGTTTGTAACTGTTTGTAATAGCCAGTCCTGAGAAGAGCAGTCACAGAGCTTCAGGGGCTGTGCTGGGCAGTGGAGTTGAGACCCTGCGGCTGCTGGTTGTGACGGCCAATGCTGTGAGCTGAGAAGGTCCGGTGGCCTGCCCACTGGGTTTTGGGGGACCTGGACCCTCACGAGGTTGGAGGCCAGAGGCACCGAGACCAACAAGAGGGTGTCTAGACCACCCTGGTCACTGCACCTTCCGTCCTGACAGCCCTGCAGCCTAGGTGACTGGTCCACGCCACATCTGTGAGGGGGGACCGGAGGATGGGGAGCGGGGCATGTGGAGGCCTGGTCTGGGGTCCACAATGCAAGCATAGGCATTGGAGGCAGTGCCCAATTCCTGGCCCCTGCTTCTGCTTCCAGGTCCTGAGGAGCAGTGGGTAGAGATGGGAGCGTGGACCGATGCATTGTGGGATGTGTCCCTCCACCCCCGTGAGGCTGCCCCCCTACCCTCGTGCCTCTCCCTGCAGTCCAGCTCTGGCTCCTCCTCGGTCAAGTGCAGTGTGGTCTATGGCCTGGCAGGCCGGGGTGCCTGACACGAACTAGGACAGCTGGACATCACTGGACTAGAGGGTTTCTAGGCGCCTCTCTGGAGAAGACAATGGCACCCCACTCCAGTGCTCTTGCCTGGAAAATCCCATGGACAGAGGAGCCTGGTGGGCTGCAGTCCATGGGGTCACTAAGTCGGGCACGACTGAGCGATTTCACTTTCACTTTCCTGCATTGGAGAAGGATATGGCAACCCACTCGTGTTCTTGCCTGGAGAATCCCAGGGGCAGAGGAGCCTGGTGGGCTGCCATCTATGGGGTCGCACAGAGTTGGACACAACTGAAGTGATTTAGCAGCAGGAGCAGTCGCCTCTCTGGCTAGCCTTGGGTGGGCATTTTAACCTCTCTGAGCCTCAAGTTTCCTCCTCTGCAGAGAAGGCAATACCCAGGCAGGGGTGAGGGCTGATGGGGCGGTTGTTGGGGTCGTCAGTGTTGCCTGAGTCTTTCCAACACTCTCTTGACCAGCAGCCCAGGCGCCAGCCGGCTTGGCGAGCACCGCGTCCCTCCCATCCCCACAGCTCAGGATGTCTGGAGAGCTTCGTTGTGTGGCCTTGGGCTGGTAGCTAGTTGTCTGTGTAAAACTTTGCCTCCACAATCAAATGCATTCCTGAAGGAGGCTCTCCTTCCAGAGCTCTCGACTCCCATCGGCCTGATAACCCCGGCATTCAGTCACGTCTGTGGGTGACCAGCCCAGGCCCTGTTTGGCATTCAGACCAGGCGTAACGGGGAGGGGAAGGTGACCGCAGGGCCCTCACACCAGAGCAAGGTCAACGCTGACCAGCAGCCCTTCCTGTTGGAGAGTGCCGGGTGGAGCCGGTTCCCCAGACTGGTGCCAGCCAAGCAGAGTGGATCCTTATTAGCACCCCGAGCCACCGGCTGGCCTGTGCCCACGCTTCTGCTGGAAAACCGTCAGGAAATGTTCCAACTCGGACTCCACAACGTAAGGCTGGTTTCATGTCACTTCTCATTTATTAATTCAGTCTGTTCTAAGTTGTACAGTTACGAAAATAACAAAACCAAAGCCAAAAGCCCAGGAATATTTACACTCTCCCATGTAGTGAGGTCAGTCTATGCTGTCGCACAGGTCGGTTACGCTTGGTACCACAAGATGTTCGTAATTTAGACAAAATCGGACAGATTAACAATTATATGTACAGTAAAATAGAAGGGGAAGTCATTCAAGTATCAAAATACAGACAAAGATTAAATAACATTTTATTACAATTCAATCCCATTGCCACACCGTTAACAACAACACTTTGTGAACTGCGTCTGACAGTCGTCCTGCAGGCCTGGGCCCCCCTACACAGGCTGAGGGCAGACCAGCCTGCTCAGCCCCAGGCTTCTCAAGGGACTCCCCTGAGCTGCACTGGAGGCCCTGGAGGGGTGTGAGCATCGCAGAGGCAGAGCCTGTCTGGAAGGAAGCCCCACTCACTCGGAGCAGCTGTGAGGAGAAGGGCGGACCAGAGAGCACCCCCATCTCGAGTCCTGCCTGGAGGGCCTGCACGCTTCAGAACGGGGCTGCGCTCACGTGCAGAAGCGAGGCTTCTCCATGTGAAGCCTGTCCTCAATGTTATAATATTTCTTTCTAAGGAAGGGAGAGTACCTGTCCCAGAGGAGGAGTAAAAAGATCTAGCCCCTCCCTTTTTGACTACTGAGAAATAAACCAATCTCAAAATCCAGAGCAGATTAGCCAAGGCTTTCCAATATGAAAACACCCTGAATAAATAAAGAAGATATAGCAGCTTCAAGAGGAGGAGACACCTACCTAGGACATAAAACCAAAAAACAGCTTGAGGAACTCATTGTAGTGTCTACAGTTTTCTTTATGATCCACCACCCACCAAGAGGGGCCTACTCAGAGGAGACCGGCCTTCCTCAGGAGGAAGAGGGCACAGCATGTGTGCTGTGGCCGGACCAGCAGTCTCCCCACCCAGCTTCGGCTCCTTGCCCACCCCTGGAAGAAGGATGGGCTGAATACTGCACAGTAGAACCATCAGGCCCTGGGAGGGGCAGGACATGAAGTCAGACTTCCGGTGTTGAGGTCCTTGTTTAGTACCAAAGGGCAGGACCACCTGTCTCCGTCCCAGAGTACAGGCGACCCCCTGGGCCTGTGGTGTGGACGGTGCAGGGAACCCACAGGACCCGCACCCCCCGCCCCGGGAGCTCCCGGCTGAGGAGTGGGGTGCTGCCAAGGCCTTGGACCTACTGACCCCAGGACCGACGGCACCACGCCAGCAAAGCAGGGGGCCTGCTTGGGGAGGAAAGGCTCTGCTCTGGGAGCTGCTAGACACGCAGCTGACCGGGTCCAGCCGCAATGAACAAGACCCTCCAATTCTACGGCCTTCAGGAGAGGCGACGCAACCAAAGGCGCAAAGCCAAGCCGGCCAGCAGGATGGCTCCGGCGCCGGCACTGCAGGCCCTGGAGGCCACGCTGGGGGAGCAAACTGCCTCCGCGCCCAGCCTTCTCTGCCCTCAGAGCCTGGGGTGAGCCCAGAGCTGAAAGGACAACAGTCAGACCAAAGTGAGTCCCGATCATACACACCTGATTAGATCAATCACACACCTGCAGGCAGCCGCCTCAGCTGACCTACCCGTTCATGCCCGAGACAAACACAGCTGCTTCCTCTCTTTTCTGATCCGACTCGGCCGGCCTGAGGTCACTGGAGGGCCCGTGGCCTGCAGCCCAGGCCGGTGTTCTGACCACGGCGGCCCGGAACCTGCTCGTCCTCTGCCTGGCCCGACCTCCACGCTCGGCCCGCCGGGGACGGAGTGGAATCCGCCACAGCCACGCTCGGCTCCGGGCGGGGACGAGAAACTGTGTGTGCAGCTCAGCAAGGAGCAGCGGCTGTAGGGGGCGGCTGTCGGGCCAATTGGTTCACCCAGCGCCTCCTCTCGGAGCTGCCCAAGCGTGCCCACGCCCTGGCCTGGGGACAGAGGCCCGCTACCTCGGACCGTATGGCCACTGGTCTAAAGATTGGCAGTTTAACCTAGAGGTCTGAGCCAAGTGTTAAAAGTTAATTTTATAAAAAGAATTTTTTTTTTCTATTAAAAAACGTTTTCTGGACAAGTCACTTCTAGGGCCTCTGGAGTCCTAGTCTCATCTGCTAGAGGCTGGAGGGCTGCTCGGCACCGGGGCAGGGCTCCCTCCACGAGGCCTGGCGGTGGGCCCGGGCCCACAGCCGGGAGGAGTCCTGCGGGCAGGGGTGGGCCTGGGTCTCCAATGCAGGTGAGGCGGCGGTGGCAGCGGCGGTGGCGGGAGCCTGCGCTCCGCACGGCTGTTTCTGCAGCACAGTCGGTTCCTCAGTGGCTCAGCTTGGCAGAAGCAAACACAACGGGGGAGGGAAAAGGTTAACCAAAGGGGCTGCACACAGTGGAGGAGACGGAGAGGAAACAGGGAGGCAGAGCAGAAGGTCCCTCGCGGCCTCCCCGAGCACCCTCCGTGGCTCAGGCATCTGCTCGGAAGGCACGAGGGCAGGAGGCAGGAGACCCACCTCGGCTTGTCCACTGGGTTTCGGCTCTAAAGGAACCGCCGCCACTGAGCGGCGGTGCCCCTAAGTCGCGCTCCGTGCTGTGCTTCCCCCCACGGAACCGTGGCTACCCGCCCAAGGGCGCCAGGCCTCCACAGCCTCCGCGCCACCTTCCCCGCTGCTGAGCCCTGACCCCACGCCACGGAGAAGCGCCAGCAAGCACTGCCGGCCCAGGTCCCCGCCCTCGGGCGGCGGGGTCCCGAGGGGAGGTGCAGGGCACTGCACCCCTCCTGCGGGTCCCACAGGGCGGCCTTCCTCTTCTGCCCGCCTGTCACTCCCTGGCCAAGGCCTGAGGAGCCATCCCACTCCATGCAGCTCAGAAGCCCGGAAACAAAGACTCCAGGAGCGTGGAGCCAGCCTGTGGGTGTCTAGGCTCTCAGAGCCGCAGGCTTTGGAGCCAGGCATGTGCCCCAGGGGCCTCACAGCGGGCTGACCCCGGCCCAGCTGAGGTCTCAAGCCAGGAAGACAGGCCGCAGGCCAGCCTGAGCGGCGGCCTGCAGAGGCTCTGGCCCCAGGCAGTCACAGTGGTTGGTTGTGTCGGGAGAGGCGTGGCGAGCTCTCGGCAGCGGCAGCGGCAGCGCGGGACTCAAGCTGCGGGAGGAGCGGCAAGGAGCCCCGCCACGTCGGCTTGGAGCCGGCCTCCCTCGGGGTCCAGCGTGCCCGCCCGCCGACGCCCTCCCGCTGCCCCACCTCAAAGGCAACTCGCCGCCCCCCGCCAAGCCGTCCTCGATCAAGGCGGGATTCACAGTGTCCGGTGGCGCGGGGAGAGCTGGCGCGGGAGGGGGAGGCCGGGGCGGGGGTGGGGCCTTGGCCTCAGCGGGCGGAAGGAGCGCTGAGAAGAGCGGAGGCGCCGGAAGGCACGAGAGACTAGCGGAGGCGGGGCTTAGAAGATAGTGGTCTCGTACTTGGTGCTGAGGCTCCGCTTAGAGTCTGGCTTGGGGTCCACGACCCAGGAGACGCTGGCGTGGGACTGGGCGTCGGGGTCCGTGTCAGGTGGTTCCAGCTGCCAAGGAGGAGGGGGGGCAGGGTCAGAGGGGCCGCACTGGCATCCATGTCCCCGGGGGTGCCCTATTCTCCGCCAGAGAGCCGGCTCCTGGGGTGGGGAGTAGGAGGGGCACCTCGCGGGAGCGGCCCGGGAGCCTGTCTCCCGGGCGCGTGGAACGGCTGGGGTCCCTGGGCGGTTCCATGGCGCAGGAAGCGGGGAAGGGGTTTGGAAAACCCAAACCGTGGGGCCAGAGAGCTCCCCCGGGGCAAGACCACGGCGGGCACCCTGACCTCTGGAGAGAGGAGGACACACAGCAGAGAGACAGGCCACAGCACAGGGGGGACGGGCACGGGGGGTCGGGGGGCGCCAGCGTCTCCGGGAGCTCACGGGCACGCGGGGAGACTGACACACAGCGGGGGCAGAGACCTTGGCTCCAGGACTAACAGACGGCAGCGGGAGGTAGGAAGGACGGTGGGCGGGGCGGGTGTGACAGTGACAACAGCGACTGTCGGGGGGCGGCGGCACCTGGGGCGCGGAGCAAAGCAGACAGACAGGGCGGGGTCACGGCCGCACAAGACCCTCCACGCCCGCTCCTCCCCGAGCCCTGGGCCCCGGGGCCCACCTACCGCTGACTTCCGCACGCCCACCCGGGGCTTCGGCACCGGCTTGGAAGATCTGGTCTCGATCACCTCAGCGGCAGAGGCCCCCACCGGCCTGGACTTCTGCGCCTGCAGGGCCAGCTGGTAGGCCACCTCGAACGCTTGGCCCAGCGTCAGGATGATCTCATAGGTCAGGTTCTGGGAGGAGGCAGGGCACAGGGTGAAAGGAGGGAGCGGGGAGCACGGCCCTGGCGCCACCCCCACCCCCAGGACCCCACACAGGATGGGCAGCAGCGCACAGGTGCAGGCAATGGCTGCCCTGAAAGCGAAGTGTGTCTGAACAAAGCGCACATTTTGTTTCCTCATGGGTGATTCCACTCGAGATGAGCCCTGGGGGTTCCTGTGGCTTCAGGGCGTGGTGCCCAGAAATGACAGAGAAGGTGAACTGTAGGAGCTGGGACAGGTACCTTCTGGGGGACTTCCTCTTTAGAACAAGCCCTGAAATAGTTACACTCTGTCCCGCTGTGCAGGTGAGGAGCAGGGAGGGGACTTCCTAGCTCACAAGCCAGCGTGTGTCAAAGCCCAGAGACCGTGGCCAGGCCTAGAGCCTACCCGCATCTGGGGACAGAGGTCCCCAGTGGGGCCCTGAAGACCCGGGGGCAACAGGCCTGGCACAGGCCCTGTCTTGGGGCCACCACCTGGGTCACGCATCCACTCCCCGGGGGTGGCGCATGAACATCTCCCGTCAGCCCAGCGGCTCCAGGGTGCAGCCCAAGCTGGGCTCTGGGGGAAGGAGACTCCCTGTCCCCAACAGGGAGGTGGAGGGCTTTTCAGGAAGATGGCCCTGCGGGAGGGTCAGCCACAGCCCGGAGAGGTGCAGCCCTGGCCCGGGAACACACAAGCGGCCAGAAGCAGGGCAACTGCTGTCGCTAAAACCCTGGTCGAGCCACTGATGCTCTGTGTGCCGGGTGTTCGCTCCTGACAGGTGCAGCTCGGTGCCCGTCAGGTGCCAGCACCCAGTGCGTGGGCCACGTGGCCTCCACCTACCACATCCACTGTGCTGAAGACGTGGCAGTAATGGTGGCCGGTCTGCAGGTCCTTGGTGACGTAGGCAAAGGCGCACAGGTCCTCTGGGTCCTGGGCCGCGCAGGAAATGTTCCGGATCTCGTGCTCTGCAATGACGTTCTGTGGGGAAAGCGGCTCTGCAATGCCCCGTCACCAGCCCAGAGCGTCAGCCAAATGCCACTTCCTCATGTGCTCTCTGGTGGGGTGGGGGTTGAGGGTGGCGCCTAATCTCCTCTGATTTAGGTTTGGGGTCTCCACCCCTGACCATAGCAGCCGAGGAAGTAAATGTTCACATCCAGCCCCCTCTGCCCTCCAGGGCCCGAGCATGGGGCCTGGGAGTGTCCTGGGTTCAGTAAGCACATCCCAGCGTTTTAAAGGCCTGTGAGGAGCAAAGTGGCCAGTGGAGCCCACACTGAGGAAGACAAGCTGTCCCCTGGGACCCAGGTAAGGAGGTGCACGAGAGGCGAACACCGGGCCAGGGCGGAGGTGGGACCAGGCGGGGACTCTGCGGAAGGCGCCCCGCTGGTGGGGGTGAGGGTGGGGAGGGGACACACCTTGTTGGAGGCATCGATGAACTTGACCCCTTTGTACGTGATGGACAGGATGATGGTGGGGATCTTCCTCATGTGCTCTGTGGATTTCTACAGCAAAGGGGAGGCCCGTCAACACCACTCCTCAGGGCAGGACCCCGCAGCTGCAGCTGGTGCCACCGTTTGCTGCCTGCCATCCTAGCTGCGCCCAATACACCACCGCCCGTGACAGCCTACCCGCATCTTGGCACAGGCGTCTTGTGTGGATTCTGTCCCTCGCAGATCTTTGATCAACATGGAGCCCAGATACTGTGGGAGTGAGCAGTGGGCGCGTTCAGGTGTCCTGTGTCACCACTTGGGCACTGCCCAGCCGATCTGGACCCTCTCCCGTGACTTCCCTCCCCGCAATGCCGGGACGGCTGAAGAGCTGAGAACAGCGTGGGGGTCCTGGGCTGGAGATAGGGGTTACTCACGTTGGCTTCGTAACCGCAGGACTCGAAGATGAGTTTCTCTGGCTGGTGTTGCCAGCTCTGCACAGGGGCGTAGGGGGCGGCCAGGCTGGGGGGCCGGAGGGTCAGCTTGGCCTCTCGGTGCTCCTCCTGCAGAACATGTGGGGCCTCAGGTCAGCCTGCCGCTCAAAGGGCTCCTGAGCGCCCCGCCTGGCTCTGGCCTGCCAGCCACCTCAGGGAGCTCCAGGGCAGAGACAGATCAGCCCTTCAGATGGGCTGGGGCAGAGGCGAGGCCTGTCCAGGCTGAGAACAGGTAGGGAAACCAGGACCTCAGCTGCCCATCCATGAGCAACTCCACGTGGAAGGCTCTGTGGTGTCGGAGACGATCTGATCCTGGGGTAGTGGAGGGGCAAGGATGTCTCTGTGGCCACAGATGTGCTTTATAGGGGTCCTCGTGACAGGAGTCGGGGTGTGGGGGTGGTGGGAGGCCACCGCGGGCCAGATGACAGGGTCCTCAACTAGGGCATGGGTGGAAGGCATGGGGACTAAGGGAAAGTCAGGACTCCCAGCAAGATGAAAAGTCTTGATACAGAGTCACTAAGACTGCCAGACAACATGCTTTTTGAATCTTATAAAATTCACAGTTGTGCTGGTGCAAAGGTGCGGGGACTCCTTAGAGGCCAGAACTGAGGTGAGTGAGTCACAAAAGAAGAAGCAGGTCAAAGACAAGGAGAGAAGGCTCGCCCTGTGGGGGACGCGGGCCAGGCCACAGCTGGGGGGCGGGATGAAGCCTGCGGCCTTCAGGACAGGGGGAGCCCTGTCCCGCCGGGAGGGGTGCAGGGACCCCATCTGGGCCCCCCGCCCACCTGGGTTCTGAAGCGCTCTACTCGAGAGGGCGCCGCAGGCTCGTGCAGGCTGTCGTGCGGCCTCCTGCCCGCGTCCCCAGGAGGCAGCAGCAGGTCAGCTGACCGCCCAGCACAGGAGTCGTTCTGGCTCAGCGGGGACGACGTCTGCGAGAACAGGTCCTGGCACTGCGGCGGGGAGAGCCATGAGTCTGAGGGCTGCCCGGCTAGGCCTCAGGCTGTCGGTATCAGGGCCCAGCCCCGGGGGGATCAGTGAGAAACCGGTATCGGGGCCCAGCTCCAGGGGAGAGTTGGTGAGAAAGGGCAGGAGCTGGGCATCGGGGGCCAGACTCCTCCAGCCAGAAAGCGCTGACAACTGGGCCCTGCAGGTGGGCAGCCGGAGCGCGCAGGGAGGAGGGGGTGGTTGTAGGGCTGGGAAGTGCACTCGGCCTTCTCAAAGAGAAAACTGTCTGCCACAGCTGATCTCGGGCCCTGGGGATGTGTGACTCAATTTCAGGGTCCCTCCCGAGGAGACACTGTGCTCCCGACGGGCACCCCGTCTCCTCAGCTTCCATGTCCGAATGTCAGCGGAGTGTATGGTCTTGGAACCAGCCTGGGCCCTGGCTTCCTCACATGTGAAAGGGTGGATCGTGCCCACTTTGAGGCTGAGACTCTAGCCCAGGGCCCACTCACTGCTCACCAGCAGCCTTGCAGGTCTGGGGAGAGTCATCCTGAACTACAGGCTCACAGTCTAACCTACTTTTCAGTCAGAAATGAGGAGCATTGAGCAACAAAACATCTGTGAGATTTTAAAAATCACAGGGATTTCCTTCAGAAGCTCAGGAAAGCCCAGCCCTGCTGTGTTCCAGGCTTTGTCTCTGGCTCACGTCAGACCGCCCGAGGGGACTCCAACCCCTAGACAGCTGAACGTGACATTCAGACATGGCCCTAGCTGTTTGGGATTTGATATTTGTTTTCCTAACTTTCCCAACACTTGACCCCAACACTGGGAAGAGGGATCGGCTCAGCTGCTCCTTTCCTATAGAGGTGACACTGTCTCTGAGATGTTCCTAAAGAATTCTTTTCAATTCCTGACAACACAAAGCACACACGCCTCCCTCTCTGCCCGCCCCACTCACTCTTAGCTGGGAGAACCGTGGGGGCTTCTGGGGCGGCTCCTCGTAGGGTCTGTCCGCCAGTGAGGCGATGATGCGCTTGCGATGGCCGAGCAGGTGCACCTTCAGGACCTGGGGGGTGGGGCGGAGAGCAGTCAGGGGACGACTGGGCCCCCAGCCCCCCTACAGGGCAGCCAGGGACACTCATGGCTCAGGACTGACCAGCCGGGCCTGAGCAGAACTGAACTCACGTTGACAAGCTCCAGCTCCCAGAGGTTCTTCACAGTGTCAATGGAGCTGTAGCCACTCGACAGGAAGGAATGGACGTAGTCCTGAAGCCCCAGCGAGTCCAGCCAGGAGGGCACTGATGGGGGGCTGTTCCCGTCGTAGCCCAGAGCCTTCACCTGTGCAGTGAGGACAGGAGGCAGGGCTGACAAGGACCCCGGGGACGCGGGAGACCACGCTGGAGGCTGGGGTAGGAGTGGGATGGTGCCCGAGGACCCACAGGGGCCTAGGAGCTTAGCACCCGAGTCCCTCAGCTCACACAGCCGTCTCTACCTCAGCTCTGGCCTCTGGCCTCATCTGGGACCACCCGGGCACCCCAGGTCTGCCGAATCAGGGCCCAGCTGAGGCGGGAAATCAGTGAGAAAGGCAGGTGCCCTGTCAGGTGAGGCTAGATGGGGAGGAGGGTCTTTGAGGCCCCTTCTATGCCCCACACGGTCATGGACCTGGTGGGACAAGGAGATGGTGTGCGTCCGTGGGGCGGGCGCTGGCCTTCCTGCTGGGACTCGTCTGTGCGTCCTCAGACCTTGGCTGTAGAAGGGACCAGGGGACTCTGCAGCAGCAGAGCTGAGAGGCTCAGGCCTACTGCCCACAGCCCCCCAGGCAAAGACCACTTCCTCTGCTACCCCGCACTCCGGGCCTCGGGGGAGGCCTGGCCTCCAGGTGACGGGCCATGCCTGCGGGCACCAGGCTCTACGCCAGACCACCTGTTCCTGAGGCTGGACTACATGTGCACTGTCCTTGGGGCTCTGCTGCCCTCAGAACGTGGCAAAGAGGTGAACAGGACACTGTGGTCCCCGTGGGGCTCCCAGGATGGGGCAGACTCCCCTCGGTGGCCCCCAAGCCCGCCCTGCCCCTCGCTGAGGCCGAGGCGCTGTGGGTGGCACCTTGGGTAGGGACCGCGCGGCCTGGAGCAGCTTCCTCCTGTGCTGCGCATCACTGATGCCGATTTCCCGCAGGTCCTGATCTTCCATCACGTTAGGCCCCTGAGAGCAGAAAGGAGAACGTGAGGGCCTCCTGCGTGAGGCGGTGAGGCCAGCCTGTTATGGCCCCTTGCCAAGTTCTTCTTCATCACCAGCACCATGAGGGCATGAGCCCCAGGGCGCTCTGCGAGGCCAGGGTGGGCTACACAGGACCTCGTATAGCAAGAAGACAAACCTGCCCGGCTGCCCACCTGTCCTGAGCTGCTCCAGGGCGCGGACCCGGGCCACAGCATGCAGCGCACAGGCCCTCGCCCACCTGAGCCCATGTGCATTTACCTGGGGGGCAGATCTGACAACTCCCCAAGGTGACCATATCTGACTCTGCAACCTCATGGACCCAGGTCTCCCACACTGCAGGCGGATTCTTTACCAGCTGAGCCCCAAGGGAGGCCCTCCCCGCAAGGTGAAGGACAGGATTAATTTCCAGGTTCCTTACAGATACAATTTTGTGATTTCAGGTTAAAACAGCCACCCTGGGTGGGTGGCAGGGGCAGGCACCCGAGGAGGAGAGGAGTCTCAAGGAGAAGAGGAGTTCTCAAAGTGGAGACCTGCCTGGGAGAGGAAGGAGGGGCAGTGGAGGGCGACACGGGGGTGGCTGGCATTTGCCGCGTCCCTGCTGTGTGACAGGCACCAGGAGCTTTCACGTGCACTCGCCCACTTCAGGCTCACACCTTGTGTTAGGTTCTGTTTGCATCCTTATTTTACAGAGAAGGAAACTGAGGCACACAGAGGTCAGAGACACATCCGAAGTCACACATCTCGTGGTGGAGCCAGGATCTGAGATGGTCTGACTGCACTCACCACGCCTAACCCCTACCGTGCTATCTTTAGTTACTCACAGTGGTGTCACAAGATAGGGTTTTTTTCAGATTATGATACACGAAAAGTCATGCGTTTTGCCTGTCTCTCAGCTACAGAGCCCCAAGCCCCAAGAGCAACGGTGCCCACTTTCCTGGATATCCCTCCAGACCGCAGATGGGCACCTACACACGCACACTTTATTCCTGCATAAATACGATTCTTGACACACTGTTCATAACTACTTAGTATATATAGGAGGTCACTCTGCATCAGTGTATGGAGACCTGTCCTTTCTTTTAAAGCTGCATAATCACCCAGGGTCATGGATGATTATAAATTTATGAAACTGTGAATATTATAAATTTTTACACCAGTTCTGTGTTAAAGGATGACTGCTTCCAATTTCTGCTTTTACAGGTAGTGCTGCACAAACCCCCCTCTATGTGCATCGTTCTATGGTGGTTATCAAGAAGAGAGACTGCTGCCAAACCATTCTTGAGAAAGAAGAACAAAGCTGGAGGTATCACTTCCTGTCTTCAGACCATACGACAAAATTGCAGTAATCAAAACAGTATGGCACTGGCACAAAAACAGATGCACCGATCGATGGAACAGAACACAGTACCCAGAAATAAACCCACACTTACATGGTCACGGAATTTACGGCAAAGGAGGCAAGAATATACAGTGGGGAAAAGACAGCCTCTTCAATAAATGGTCCAGAAAACTGGACAGCTACCTGCAAAATTTCCAAATTTGCTGGCATATTGAGTGCAGCCCTTTCACAGCATCATCTTTCAGGATTTGGAATAGCTCCACTGGAATTCCATCACCTCCACTAGCTTTGTTCGTAGTGATGCTTTCTAAGGCCCACTTGATTTCACATTCCAGGATGTCTGGCTCTAGGTCAGTGATCACACCATCGTGGTTATCTGGGTCGTGAAGATCTTTTTTGTACAGTTCTGTGTATTCTTGCCATCTCTTCTTAATATGTCTGCTTCTGTTAGGTCCATACCATTTCTGTCCTTTATCGAGCCCATCTTTGCATGAAATGTTCCTTTGGTATCTCTGATTTTATTGAAGAGATCCCTAGTCTTTCCCATTCTGTTGTTTTCCTCTATTTCTTTGCATTGATCACTGAAGAAGGCTTTCTTATTTCTTCTTGCTATTCTTTGGAACTCTGCATTCAGATGTTTATATCTTTCCTTTTCTCCTTTGCTTTTCGCTTCTCTTCTTTTCACAGCTATTTGTAAGGCCTCCCCAGACAGCCATTTTGCTTTTTTGCATTTCTTTTTCATGGGGATGGTCTTGATCCTTGTCTCCTGTACAGTGTCATGAACCTCAGTCCATAGTTCATCAGGCATGCTGTCTATCAGATCTAGGCCCTTAAATCTATTTCTCACTTCCACGGTATAATCATAAGGGATTTGATTTAGGTCATACGTGAATGGTCTAGTGGTTTTCCCTACTTTCTTCAATTTCAGTCTGAATTTGGCAATAATGAGCTCATGATCTGAGCCACATTCAGCTCCCGGTCTTGTTTTTGCTGACTGTATAGAGCTTCTCCACCTTTGGCTGCAAAGAATATAATCAATCTGATTTCGGTATTGACCATCTGGTGATGTCCATTTATACAGTCTTCTCTTGTGTTGTTGGAAGAGGGTGTTTGTTATGACCAGTGCATTTTCTTGGCAAAACTCTGTTAGTCTTTGCCCTGTTTCATTCCGTATTCCAAGGCCAAATTTGCCAGCAAATTTGGAAAACTCAGCAGTGGTCACAGGATTGGAAAAGGTCAGTTTTCATTCCAATCCCAAAGAAAGGCAATGCCAAAGAATGCTCAAACTACCGAACAATTGCACTCATCTCACACACTAGTAAAGTAATGCTCAAAATTCTCCAAGCCAGGCTTCAGCAATATGTAAACCGTGAACTTCCTGATGTTCAAGCTGGTTTTAGAAAAGGCCGAGGAACCAGAGATCAAATTGCCAACATCCGCTGGATCCTGGAAAAAGCAAGAGAGTTCCAGAAAAACATCTATTTCTGCTTTATTGACTATGCCAAAGCCTTTGACTGTGTGGATCACAATCAACTGTGGAAAATTCTGAAAGAGATGGGAATACCAGACCACCTGATCTGCCTCGAGAAATCTGTATGCAGGTCAGGAAGCAACAGTTAGAACTGGTCATGGAACAACAGACTGGATCCAAATAGGAAAAGGAGTTCGTCAAGGCTGTATATTGTCACCCTGTTTATTTAACTTCGATGCAGAGTACATCATGAGAAACGCTGGACTGGAAGAAACACAAGCTGGAATCAAGACTGCCAGGAGAAATACAATAACCTCAGATATGCAGATGACATCACCCTTATGGCAGAAAGTGAAGAGGAACTAAAAGCCTCTTGATGAAAGTGAAAGTGGAGAGCGAAAAAGTTGGCTTAAAGCTCAACATTCAGAAAACGAAGATCGTGGCATCCGGTCCCATCACTTCATGGGAAATAAATGGGGAAACAGTGGAAATTGTGTCAGACTTTCTTTTTTTGGGCTCCAAAATCACTGCAGATGGTGACTGCAGCCATGAAATTAAAAGACGCTTACTCCTTGGAAGGAAAGTTATGACCAACCTAGATAGCATACTGAAAAGCAGAAACATTACTTTGCCAACAAAAGTTCGTCTAGTCAAGGCTATGGTCTTTCCTGTGGTCATGTATGGATGTCAGAGTTGGACTGTGAAGAAGGCTGAGCACCAAAGAATTGATGCTTTTGAACTGTGGTGTTGGAGAAGACTCTTGAGAGTCCCTTGGACTGCAAGGAGATCCAACCAGTCCATTCTGAAGGAGATCAGCCCTGGGATTTCTTTGGAAGGAATGATGCTAAAGCTGAAACTCCAGTACTTTGGCTACCTCATGCGAAGAGTTGACTCATTGGAGAAGACTCTGATGCTGGGAGGGATTGGGGGCAGGAGGAGAAGGGGACAACAGAGGGTGAGATGGCTGGATGGCATCACTGACTCTATGGACATGAGTCTGAGTGAGCTCTGGGAGTTGGTGATGGACAGGGAGGCCTGGTGTGCTGTGATTCATAGGGTTGCAAAGGGTCGGACACGACTGAGCGACTGATCTGATCTGATCTGATCTGACCTGCAAAATAATCAAAAACTGTTGTTCCACTTACTCATACCATATATAAAAATGAAATTTGAATGGATTAAAGACTCAAATATAAGACCTGAAACCATAAAACTTCCAGAAGAAGACATAGGAAGTACACTCTGACATCAGACTTAGCCATATTTTTTAGATCTGTCTTCTAAAAGGAAACAAAAGCAAAAATAAACAAATTGGACTATATCAAACTGAAAAACTTTCAGACAGAAACTATCAACAAAATGAAAGGGCAAACTACTGAATGGGAGAAGATGTTTGCAAACAACGTATCAGATAAAGGTTGTTAATATTCAAAATATACAAAGAACTCATATAATCAGTATTTAATAAACCAAATAACCTGATTGGAAATTTTCTATTCAGACCCTCTACTCATTTTTTAACAACATACAGATGACTGAGAGACACATGAAAAGATGCTCAACATCACTAATTGTTAGGAAAATGCAAATTAAAACCACAATGAGATATATATCACTTTACACCTGTCAGAATGGCTATTATCAAAAAGACAACAAATAAATACTGGCAAGGATGTGGACAAAAGGGAAGTCTCCTGCATTGCTGGTGAGACTGTGAATCGGTGCACTGACAGATGAGTAGTGTGGTGTACACACACACAGAGGAATACTACTCAGCCAAAAAAAAGAGGAATGGGACTTCCCTGGTGGTTCAGTGGTTAAAAGAATTCGCCTGCAGATGCACACAGGTTTGATTCCTGGTCTGGGAAGATGCCACACGCCGCAGGGCAAGCAAGTCTGTGCGCCACAACTGCCAAGCCTGTGCTCTGGGGGCCTGGAACCGCAACTACTGCAGCCCGGGTGCCCCACAGGCCGTACCCCACACGGAGAGAGTAGCCCCCTCTCCACAACTGGAGAAAGCCTGTGCACCACAACCACCAACCAGCACAGCCAAATAAATGAAACCATACTTTTAAGAATGACATCTTGGCATTTGTGACAGTGTGGATGGGGCCCAGAGCGCATTATGCTGAAACAGACAAATACGGTATGATCTACTTATACGTGGAACCTAAAAAATGGAACATGCAAACCAAGATGGAGAGAGACTCATAAAGTGAAAAAACAGGTGGTTGCCAGAGGGGAATCAGGTGAGGTGGAGGGGAATGGGTAAAGGGGATTAAGAGGTACAGACCTCCAGTTACAAAATCAGTAAGCCATGGGGATATAACGTACTGCCTAAGGAATATGGTCACAATATTGTAGTAACTTCGCATGGTGACAGACGGTTACTAGACTTACTGTGATCATTTCATAATGTACCAGATGTCAAATCATTATGTAGTACACCTGAAACTAATATAATATCACATGTCAACTATATTTCGATTTTAAGTTTTCAAAAAAGAGTATAAAAGAAATTGCTTGGGCAACGGTATGTGTGTTTAGAAGGCCGACAGACGTCTGTACTCTTGTCAGTGCAGCTGTGTAGAAATGGCTTCTCACTGCACGTCTTAACACAAGATCAGCCCTCTCGTAGGTGAGCTCAAGCATCCTTTCACATTTTACCTGTCAAGTACATACACAGCACTTACCGCCCCCCTCCATGTGCGACATGCTTTGCACTTGCTGGACTACTGAGTAATGGGGACTACTGTTACCCAGCTCGGGAGCTGAGGCCCGGACAGCACCAGTGACCTGTGGGGCCAAGTTCAGCCCAATGCTCATGTCCGTGAAGCTCTGGGCTGGGTGCTGGGAGCAGCCACAGCTGCTGCCTCGGGAATTACTGTATCCTGCACTTGATCTACAGGAACTACACGGTGAGGAAATTAACCCTTTAGCTATGAAGAGCTGGGCGTGTGTCTTTCCTGGAGTTTGTCACTGTCTCTGAACTGCTACGCTGGCTTTGTTCAGGCAGAACCTGTCTGCTTGCACTGGAACTTCCACTTTTCTCGTGGAGCTTCTCTAAAGTTCCATCAGGCTTAGAAAATCCTTTCCGGGATTTTTAAAACAACTCTTCCACAGTTTTTCCCCTGTAACTTCACAGTTTCATTTTTTACAATCCAATCTTTAATCTACCTCAAATTTATTTTGACATAAGGTTTAAAGGTCCACTTAATATTTTTTTCCAGGCAGCAGACTATTTCTTGAATGAGCTATCCTTTCTCCACCAATCTGAAATGACTTCTGATGTGTCCTAAATTCCTGTTTCCAGGATTTTTTCTGGGCTTTTTATTCTGTTGAGGTGGATATTATTTATGCCCGCTTTACAGAGAGAAGGTGAGTAAGTCGGGCCAGGTCATGCAGACCACTACCTGGTGGCTTGCCCTGTGTGCCCAAGCTGCAGTGACGGCTGGTGTGGGAGCTTCCCGAGAGCCTGTGCCTGGGGGCAGAAATCTGGCCTCACAGAGGACAGGCCGTAAGCAAGACAGCTCTGAAGCTGGACTACTCTGCTCAGGCTGCATGGCACACCCCTCTGCTGGGACCCTAGAGATCCCTGGGCCTGCAGACAGTCCCCTGGGCCCTGGCACCACTCCAGGTCTGACCAGCTCCCAAGTCAGCCCTGAACCCAAAAGTCGCCATGCTGAGTTCCTGTTGTCACTCTCGGCCCAAGTCTAGGGTGTGCTGGTGGGGAAAAGTGGTGGGGGAGAGGGGGGCGGGCTTTCTGCATGAGGATGAGGGCCCCTCAGTGAGGACCTGAGAGCCTCTAAGAGGGTGGCACTGCAGCAACACTCTGAAAACCCACTGCAACCCCGACGTTCCCTCAGAAGCCTTCACAAACATTTAGGGTACTGCTAATACTGAAGCCTGACACCAGGAAACCAGATCCAACTGGAGACAAGGCCATCATGAACCAGACCTCCAGGCAAGAGAATGGGGGCGTATGCAGCTTTGAGGAGAAAGAGGCAGATGTCCCAAAGGACGTGATGGAAAATTAGAGCAAACAGCTGCTGGAGCACGCCCTGGGCACAGCGCAGGGTCCTGAGTTCCTAAACCTGCCATGTCTACATTCTGTGGGATTAGTTTGTGTGGTGGCTATCAGGCCCCCAAATCCTCGAAGACAGGAAACATTCTGGAAGTTACTCCACTCTCCTGGCTGAGGAAGAAACCTTTTCACAAGGAGGTTTATGGGGAAAGGGGACCTCCTACTTTGTTCACCTCCTGCCACACTAATGCTGACCAAGAGCTGACTATATGCCAGTCCGCGTTCCAAGTTCCCAGTGAGCGAACAGGGAGCTAACCGAGCAGAACGGCTCATTGGCCTAGCCTTTCAGTGAACAGAGATTTTCTGAGATTTTATTAAAGTTTCCAAGTCTAAGTGAAATCTGAAGCAGAACTGCTGACGCTTGGCTTGGTTAGGTTCCGTCCCTAAGGGAGGGGACAGGCGGGAGCAGCGTCCTGGCACGTCCTCCTGGAGAGGCGTGTGTGTGCAGCGTGCCAGCCCATGGAAAGGCAGGCTGGGAGATGGCATACCTGGGCTCTGTCCCCCTGCCCCACCACGGCCAGTGTCAGCCCTGGCAGGACTTGACCTCTGCTCCAACAAAGGCCTGTGAGCTCTGATGGGAGAGGGCCCGCTGGGCAGAGCTGCACGAGACTGGATTCCTCGGGAGGGGTTTTGTCCCTCAGCAGTGGTTCTAGACTCGCCACTTGGCCCGCCCCCTCCAGCCTTATTTCCATATCCTGTATGGCCTCTCTCTCTTCTCAGACAATCATTCAGCCATTTCTCCTGCCAGGAGTCATTAAAAAAAAAAAAAAAAAACAAAGGCTGAAACCTCCTCTCTTGGGGGAGAAAGAAAGAGACCGAGCTACTGTCCCCAGCCTGACTGGGCCTCTGGGGAAAAGCCTGGCGGTGATGCTTCTCCCCCTCCCCCGCCCCACCCCAGTCTTTCTTGGGCCTCAAGGAACAGGGACGGTGGGAAGAGCGGTTCCAGAAGGATAAGTGTGCTGGGGTGAGGGGTCAGGGGCTTGCCTTGATGCACACAGAATGCAGATGAAGACCTCAGGAGCAGATTTCTCAAATTAGGGGTGGGGAGGATGGGAGGATGAGGAAAGAGCCCGCTGAGTGTGCTGAGCGGCTGACAGTCACCACACCCCTGGCTGTACTGATCCGTGGGGCCTGCCTAAGCCGCTAAGAAGGCTCCTTAACACCGGAGCAGCTAGGTCAGCGACCACATCGTCAGGGCTCCTGGCCTCCTCCAGAGCCGCTGGGCACCAAGGGGGTAGCTAAGCGCTTCCTTGGGCCCTGGCTGGTTCAATGTGATATTTATGCTTTCTCTGCCTTCCAGGACTTTGCAGATTTCCACTGGGCCCTGCTTCAATCTCTCCCTCATATTAAAGGAGAAAAAATTTTTTTCTAAGTAGAAAAGTTGTAAGTTTATTTTTGAAAATTCTGAAAATAAAAAAGTATAAAGAAAAATGTAAAAGCCACTTATAAATCTATTGCCTCTGGTGGGGGTGGGGGACCAAGCTTACCATTCGGGTGAAGTCTTTTCAGTGACAATATTTTGGCAAAATTGGGACTGTGGTCTATATATTATTTACATAACCTGCCTTTTCACATGCTGACACGCTTGCACACTGAACCGTCTGCCATGGACCCCCAACGACTGTGTGCTCTGCAGGGCACGTGCATCCTGTAACGTCACCCACCACTTTACTGGCCACAGCAGCAGGGCTTTTGGGGGTACAGTCATCTGGGCGCAGGTCGCTGAGCATGGAACAGGACAGGACCCCGGTCTGAGCCAGGACCACCTTCCCAGGCTGAGTGGCCACAGGCACGTGGTGGTGGGTGGGCTAGGAGGGAGAGTGAGGAGGGCACATGTCTTCCCCAAACCACAGCCCCAGACCCAGGGAGCTCGGGGAGTGGGTGGCTGGCCCAGGGAGAGTGGGGAGGACCACTGGGAGAAGGAAGAGGAAGAGGGGCAGGGCTCTGCTGCTCACCTCCGTGGCCTACAAGTCTGAATAATGATGGAAAATAGAAGCCATGCTCCCTGAAGCATCATGTGTCCACTCATCCAGGGGTCAAGGGCTTCCTGTGCTCTACCCACTGGGCAAGGCAGCTGTGGTATAAAAGAGTAAGACCTGGGTTCCGGGCTTCCCTGGTGGTCCAAGTAGTTGGGAATCCACTGTGCAGCGCGATCCCTGGTCCAGGAATGAAGATCTCACATGCCGCAGACAAACTAAACCTTTGTGCCACAACTCCTGAAGCCCACATGCCCTAGAGGCCAAGTTCCACAAGAGAAGCCACTGCAACGAGAGGCCCACACACCGAAACTCGAGAGGAGCCCCCTCTCACTGCTACTAGAAAAAGCCCACACGGAGCAACAAGACCCAGTGCAGCCAAAGAAGAACTGGGTTCAAGTCCCTTACAAAGTCAGAACTTTATAAACAGGAACAAAGCCACCAGCCCATGCAGGTTAAATAATGAATTCCTGGCGCTGAGCACTGACCTGCTGGCAGGAACCAGCACTCTGCAGCTCTTCCTGTGTGCACCTGTTCGCCGCCGCCTGGCCTCACCGACCCCTGCCTCCCTGGGGTGTGGTCACAGGACTTCCCAGACTGACGCCGTCCCCAGCTCACGGGTGCCCTACAAAAAGCTCGCCATCCTTGGCAGCAGGAGCAGCTCAGCCTTGACCCCCGTCCCACCCTGCCCAGCCCTGTCCTCAGCTGGAGACACAGAACACTAAGGGTGACTGGGAGCAACTAGTTCTAAGATGAGGATGAAGTGCAAATGCTACCAGCTCCTAGATCTGGAGGCCAGAGGCCGTCTCCCTCAGTCAGTCTCCGGGGAGGGCTGTCAGGGATGGCTCTCCTCCCAGGTGAAGGGAAGCCACACCCCTGATGGCCCTGTTTTCTCAGGAAGGCCCCCAGGGGCCCCCTTCTCTCTGATCCAGGCACAGTCTCCTCCTGCCCCCATCTGCTGCCCATCGCCCCTGAATGTCTGTTTTGCCGAAGCCTTTTCTGATGTCAAGATGCCATAGTCACTTCAAGTCACCAGTGCAGGCCCAGGTCAGTGAGAGTCAAGGGGCCTGGATCCAAGACCACCCGAAGCAGGCTTCACTTCGTGTGTCTGAGGACAAAGCTGATCTCTGCTTCCGCCACCTTCCAACCTCATGTTCTCACACTCAGCCATGGCCAGTCTCAGTGGCTACTCTGGGTGACCACAGCTAACGCTGTGCCGTCTTCAGAGCTTACGCGTAGAAAGAAGGAAGCAGTCAAATGAGATCCTGTGGGACAGGGATGGGGCGGAGGTACAGAGTAACCTGCTTGAAATCATGCAAGGGACCTGGAGAAAACCCAGGTCTCCTGACTCCCAGCTGCTTCTCAAGGCAGGTGATTAGGCCCCATGCTTTCTCCTAAGCTTTTCCCTGTCCAGTTTCCTCAACTGTGACCTCAGCCAGCTGCCAGAGGCCCTGGAGCTTCCCTGAGGGTGGAGGTCCCCAGGGCCTGAGCCCTACCAGCTTCTACCCCAGCCTCTTGTAGACTGGCCCTGACACGGAGTGCGGGTGGAATGGTCTGCTGGCCCAGATGGCGCCTCACGCTGGCCTAGCCTGCTGGCTCCACCTGTGGTCTAGCCGCAGCATCTGCCTGGGAAAGGGGGCTACAGGGCACCAGAGTGCGAGGCGAGGGTATTGCTCTGGGCCCAGAAGACCTGGCTTCTGCTTGAGGAGCAGCCTTGAGCAAGTGACACTCCCGGGGTCCTGGGTGTGCTGTCCACGGAGCCTGGGAGTCGAGACGGACCTCAGGGACACCTGATCATAGCTGATGTCTGCCAGGGACACACGGGCCCTACCGCTCTGCCCGCTGCACTCCTGCACATGCACCCTGGGGGTCGACTAACTGAACACAGAGACGTGCTGAGATGCCTGACACAGCCCCCAGCAGCTGCTCACCCCGAGATCCCGGACCTGGAAGCTACAGGACAGGATGTGTTCATCACTCCAACTCCATCCTTAGGGCACTTAGTTAAATTAACAGACGTGAAGACAGCTCTCAAACTCCACAATGAAGGAGACGGGAGAGGCCAGTGCCGCACGGGGGCACGTGGAGCTGGATGCTAAGTAACTCCAACTGCTGGCCCTCTGGGTAATTCTGAGGGAGCAAGAGAGTGCACGCGTTGAGAAGGGGGCCAAAGGGAGCCTGGCTCTGGTCTCAAGGCTCAAGGGCTCTGCAGAAACAAGGAAGCAGCAGCCCCTGGGATACCGAGGAGCTAAGTTCTTAAGTGACCACAGAACTGAGTTAGCACAGAAGGCAGGATCAGCACTTGTCTAAGAATATTCCTTCCAAAGGAGTAAGCTCCGGGAGTTGGTGATGGACAGGGAGGCCTGGCGTGCTGCAGTCCATGGCGTCGCAGAGTGGGATAGGACTGAGCGACTGAACTGAACTGAACTGAACGGATTCCTTCCAAAGCCGTAGCTCCACATCCCTCCAATGACCCAGGTGAGGAAACTCCCTCTTGGGCCCTGCTACACACGGGGGCACAGAAACACCCCCGCCCCAGAGCCGTCAGCTCCCCGAGCACTGGCTGGAGAGATGGAGAGGTGGGGAGGCAGCCTGACAGCAGGGCAGGGAGAGGCAAAGGCAGGGACGTCAGAGGGGATGAGGAGCCGCGGGGGAGCCTGGGCGGGAACCCAAGGGCATAGCCTGGCTTCTGGGGTGAACAGTGAGGCTGATGTGGGGGTACAGTAAGAAGCGGGGCTCAAGGGTCTGGGAACCTGACTGGGAAGCTTCACAGAAGCCAGTACAGAAGGAGCCCCTGGCCAAGCTCGTGCCTTGAGCACTCACAGGGGCTGGTCCTGCTCAACTGCCATCTCTCCCCTACATGTGGCACCAGCTGGCACATCAGGAAAACATGGGCAGAGGGGAGAAACAAACTGACAGGAGGCGACCGAGGCCGCCCCAGCACCGCCCCGGAGAGGCACAGGCCTGCCGCTCAGCCTCCGTCTCCAGCCAGCCTGAGCTGCTGCCGACTCCTTCCCGTTTTCCGTTTGTCCAAACTCCCAGCCTCGATCAGTTGCCACGTGCTCACTCCCCACTCCACCATGCTGTCCAGTGGGCACCTTGACTCCCTGGTGCCCTGCCTGGCAAAGGCATAACCACAGGATCCCGCCCCCTATACCCAGAGCTCAGAGATTGTGGAGGCCCCCCAGAGAGTGGCTTTTGAGGCCCCTCAACATCAGGCCCAGCCCCCCTTGCTGCCCTCTCTGGGTCCTGCCCGTCTCTGCCCTCAAGCCGGCCTCGAGCTCACCACAGACAGTGGGGGCCTCTCCCTAGAGTCTTCCAGCTCCTGCAGCTTCTACAAAACCCCCAGGATGGCACGGGGAATGTAGGGGTTCGAAGTCAGACAGCTCTGGGTGAGTGTCCCGGCTCTGCCACTTCCTGGCAGTGCCTCCACCCTCTGGGCCCAGGGCCCTGTTTGCGACTTGATGGGCACCCGCCTCAAGGCTGGGCGCCAGCTCGGTGCCCAGCAGGCGGTGAACCCTGGGTGAGCGAGGCGCCTCCTCTGTGCCCAGCACTTAGCACTCGCCGCTGTCACCAGTGCTGTGTGCACACGTTCTCCCAGCTAGACTCAAATTCGTGAGGATGCCTCCAGGATCTGCTTAGCTGACTTCAGAGCCATTCCTTGTAGGAAACGCAGAAAATCTATTTCTCTCTCAAAAAGGAAACAAAGCCATAATCCCCCTGAGATAATGAACAGTAGAATACATTTCTGGCTCACTCCCTGCACTTCGAGATGCTTCCTATTTTGAAAATTAAGATCATGTTGCACACGGACTTTTGTGTCTCAGTTTCTTCACTCAGCACTCCAAGGTGAATGTTTCTGCACGTCACAGTCCTGAGAACCTTTCTAAATGTCCACCCGACCCCGCATGAGGAGCGCTGCCGCTGACTCCATGACACTCCAGTGAGGGGATGTCAGGCCAAGTTCCAGATACCGGACCTGTACCAGCCCGCTTGAGCTGCACACTCGCCAACCACCGATTACCTTCTTTCCGTGCTGATTAAATGTATTTCCTCCCTTCTCTGAAAAAGCCCATTTCCTGTGGACAAGATTTGTGGTGAAACAAATGGAACTGGCTATGATGCACGAGCCAGCGCAGTGGGCGGGCTGGCAGACTTGTGAGCTGGACTTTCTGCCCTGGCTCCCGGGTCAGGGTCAGCCCCATCACCCTGGGGGTGCCTGGCAGCCCCTGCCCCTGCCCCCTGCGGGCAAGGGAGTGTGAATCAAGTTCAAACTGCAGCACTCACTCGTCCAGCTCAGGTCTCACATCACAGGAGGAAGAGCCAAGAGAAGCTTGGACAAGACAGGACCCAGGAGGCCATGACGGAGGGTCTTCCATTGCTCATGGCCTAAGTGCGCTCTGCGTGGCCCCTAAAAGTAAGCCTGGGCCCAGGGACAGAAGCCACAAGGAGTCAGGTTTGGCTCAATATGAAGAAGGGTCTAAACCAGCCTGAGCGATGTAGAGCATGAAGGGGCTGTGCCTTTGCAAGGGGGAGGGCCCGTCACTGGGAACAGGGCAGAGCTCATCTGGAAGGACCTCGAGCACAGAGGGGACAATGAGACCACGTGGTGTTAGGGTCCCCTCTACCCTGAGAGGGAGCCAGGTGACTCTCGCAAATGCCCTGGACTCCTCCCACAACTCAGAGGACCCCGTCACAGGGAGGTTCCATAGTAGCCCTCGGTCTCAGACGTTCCTACTACATCTAGAGCCTGGCTGGCTTCCTGGGAGCCACTTGTGAATCTTGTAGAAGAGTCTCCAGGGCATTTCACAATGAAGGAAAACATTTACAACCTACTGAAAACCAAACCACACAGGGATAATGCCACCAGCTAACACAGTGTAAGTTATACCATATGCAATGAGGGAATGTTTCTAAACAAAACACTCCCTTCTCACGTGTTCTCTTCCTCTCTTTTCTGGTTACGAAAACTTAATTAGCCTTGCAGCCCATCTGGCAACTTACATGCAATTACCTAGGATGCTGTGCACGGCCACTCAGGCCACTGAAGGCCTGAGAAGCGACGCGCTAGACTGAGCCGCAACCAGCCTTCCTGCCTGCCAGCCGCCCCTCTGGGACTGAGGGGCAGAGGGGAACGGCTCGCACCCAGGGCAGCAGGAGGGGCCTGGAAGGCCCTGGAAGAACTGAGCTGCGGGCCTCCCTCAACGAGCCCCTTCCCAAACAGAACAGATGCGTTCCAACAGAGGCCCCGCATCGTGCATGGATGCCTGGCCCAGGGCCAGACTTCTTCCCCAGGTGCCCGCTCAGCTACTTTCTGGTCAGAGCACAAGAAGGGGCAGAGAAGCAGTTTTAAAGGAGTTTTTATACTCAAGGAATGGGAACCTTAGCCTTTCCAGACCAGCAGGAGGAGGGGTGAGAAGTTAGGAGCTCAGCCTCTCAGATCCCCCAGCGCAGGCAGGGGACACCCACGGCCACCCTTCCTCGCCCACCTGACGGCCAGTCTGAGGAAGGGCCGTGCTCAGAGGTGGAAGGCCCCTTACCACCAGCACTGAGGGCCTGGTCCCCTCACTCACTGGCTGAACACTCACCTCCGTTTTGGGTTTGCTGGCCTTCCCCAAGGAACCTGGTAAGTCAGGGATTAGGCTATAAGAACTATAAATATACTCAGTTCAAGTCAAAAAAAAACAACAAATCTATTTAAAACCTAGTATTTTTAAAAGCTGAAAAATAACTGGCCTCAAGTTGGCTTGGGAAGGGTGGCTTGCAGCAGCCTTTGCTGTCTGCCCTGGGACACAGACAGCCTGGTGGGGTGAGCTGTCCCAGTCAGGGTCCCCCGCGGTGCCTTGGGCCAGCTCCCTGGGTGGCCCACTACTTGGGAGGTGCCCAATGCCACCCCATCAGTGAGAGCTCCACAGAGACCCACTCTGGACAGTAAAGGGCAGGGGGAGCCCTGGGTCCACTGACCACCACCCTCAATCATGACGGCCGAGGGGGCTGCATGGTCAGGGATCTGCTTCAGGGGGCAGAGGCACCTCAGTGTCCACTCGGGACTGCACCCTGGAAATTGTGAGAGGCGGGATAGGCCCACCAGGAAGGAAGGAAGGAAGATCAAACCAGCTCCCAACACAGCGCAGGCAAGAATGCGACTTCAAGCATCTAAAAGGCACCACTCCCACTCCCCTCAGCCACCAGTGAGAAACAGGCCGTGTGCGTGGCAGCAAAGCAGGACCCTTGGATCCGGAGTGCCAGGCTCATGTCCTACCCTCCCCAGTTCCCAGAGATGTGAGAATGAGCAAGACACTCCACTGCTCTGGATCTGGAAAACGAAGACAGAGATGTGAGTGCACATCTCAGGGCTGCTGGGAGAATCAGTGAGCACCTCCCTGCACCCAGGGTGCTAACAGGATGCGTCAGCTCTGTCCCCACCACTGTGCTCTACGTGGGGGAAGGCTTCCCAAGGAGGGTCAAACATGGGTACCCCGCCCACAGCTGCTTCTTGGACCTATACAGGGAGCCCTGGGTCTGGACCCAGGGGTGGGACCCTGCTCCACAGAGAGGATGCTTGGGTTTTTCTTTCTTTCTGAGCTGTTGTGCTTTGCAAGAAGAGAGTGCAAAGTTACGCCTTAGTAAAGCAGCCGGTCCTTCCCACCCGCATTCAGCCTCCTGTCTGGGCCACCCGTGAGGCCACCAGCCCACTACCAGGCCTTCCTGCCAGAGACCTTCTGACTTCAGTGACCACAGGCTTGACAGTAAAGTTTTGGGGAACAAAGGGAACTTCTGGCGTCTGGCTGGGATCTAAGACCCGGGATCTGAGAGGGAGACAGGAGTGGACCAAGGGATGTGTCAGGGACACTACTTCTCCGATGTGAACTTTCAAAGAGTTCTCCCGACAGGGTGTGCCCAGAGCAGTGCTGACAATGCAGCGCCACCGCCGCGTCTCAGCCGCGCGGCCCCTCTTCCTGGGACACAGGTCTACGTACAGTTTCCACCTCCAGCGAGGCCTGAAGTGCGGGAGCGGCCTCCCCCAGGGCTGGGCACTCACCAGGAAGCGGACATCGTCAAAGCCGTTGAGAAGCAGCCTGCTCTCATACTGCTGCAGCCCCACGGCCTCCAGCCACTCCCCGACGCTCTGTTCCAGCGGCCGCGCACCTGATGAGAGAGGAATCGGCAGACGCTTGAAAAGGGAGAAACCATTGAGGCGGTAGCAGCGGCACTCGGAGGAAGACAGATGGCACTGCCACACCATCGTCATTACCACGGAGCAGCCACACGCGGGACCAGAGGCAGGCGCGCGCCGGGCCCACGGCCCCTCCTCCGCGGGTGGCGCAAGGGCACCGGGAGGCCGCCGCCCACTCCCACGCCCCCCGGGGTCTGGCTGCCGAGACCCTAGGCTCTCCGGGTCGGCGCTCGTCCGCCTGCACGCAGGAATTTCACAAAGTCCGTCCCCACGGGCCCCAGAAGGGGCGGGGGAAGAGGGACCAGTCCCACGACCTTGCAGCCCAGGCCAGTCAGGGGCGAGCGCGCCTCTTCATGCAGCGGAGGGACACAGGCACAGCGAAGGCTCCGCGCCCGGCCCCGGGAAGCCAGCGCATGCAGCCCAAGCGGCAGGACCCCGGCCCGCGGAGAAAGGAGACTTTTACTTGTCTTCCCCCAGCAGTCCCGGAACAAGCAAACCATGGCCACCAGGCTTTCGTGCGCAGAGGCTCAGGGCGGCACGGGCTGGGAGGGCGCATGGGCGAGGGCTGGGGGCCGGGACCCCACTACACTCCGGCCGCCGGGGAGCGGGCCATCTCCTGGGGCAGGTTGCTGTCCGCGGGGCTGCCTTCCCCGGGCGGGGCTGGGCGGCGGGGGTTGGGCATTCATCTTCCTCTTCCGATGGTGGCCCTTCCCGTGATTAGCCTGCTCAGGTGGAAAGCAGGCGGGCAGATCCAGTTCTCAGCTAAAGAAGACAAAACCCAGCCCAACACAACAGAGAAAGGCAGCGGTCCTCTGTCATCTGAGTGGCTCGAGCCTATTTCCCGTTCGGCGCTGCTCTGTCTCTGGCCGAGTGATAAAGGCGGCAGCTGTCTTCACAGCGTCTCCGTCTCCGGGGCTTGCCCGCCTCCTCTGAGGACGAACATGAAAGGGAGGACCTCATTTGCTCTGCTCCTTGGTAGGACCGGGAGCCTGCCAGTGCAGGGGGGAGGAAAAAGTTCAGCCCTTCCTGGAAGACCTTGGATGCTCTGAGCTGATCACCTTAACCCATCTACTTCTCCGGTTTTCATGGGCAAGAGATGAAAGAAGGAAAAAGGAGAACCAACTACAAAAACATCACCTCTGGAGAAGTCTTGACGCGGTGAAAGTCATTCTGGTGTTCCCAGCACTTTCTGCCCTGTGGGCAGGCCAAGTGGCTTGGTTTAGGTAGGAGATCCTGGTGACCCACTGTCCCAGGCTCCCCCTCCTCTGTCCTCTGCAGAACAGATGGTGGTCAGGGCCCTGGCGGCCGGCCTCCCGATGCACGGTAGCAGCTCTGCGAGATGCTGAGTCTGGGGGCGGCCTGGGCCCCCCTGCCCCGGAGCGGGGCTGTCTGCTCCAGGAACCTCAGCAGCGGCTTCTGAGTGCCTGTGAAATCAAGTGTCCCCCGGCCGCTGATTCATTCCTGCTCGTAATCCCCTGGCCAGGCAGCCGCAGTCCCGCCTGCTGCTGGTGGCTGTGCGTGCATCCAGAACCGCAGCAGAATGCTTTGTCTAAAGGCTCCTGGGCTCCACGCTGCCGGCTGTCGGCTCCACAGTCCTTGCTCACTCTCCTTACGTCTGGCCCTCCCCCTCCTCCCCTCCCCTCCCCCCCGCCCTTCCACGCTCAGGAAAATACATCAGGGATCGGACATCGCGGTAGAAGCTGCTGCTGCTGCCACCAAGGGAGAAGGAGACAGCAGCAACCAGCACGGGAGCAAAAGGACGGATTCTCCAACAGATCCTCCAGTATCGGCTGTTGGCCAATGTGCACGTGTACGAAAGCCAGAGACGGCCGAACTTTACCTCCAGCTCCAGGGGCTGCAGACAGCTGATCAGGGAGAACAGAGAAGGAACGTCCTACAGTTTTGGCTGATAGTTTCTAGGACAGCCAGACAGGGGACAGAGGACTGACACTCTCCTGAGGGCACAGCCTATAGGTGAAGTCACCCCCCGACCCCATCACTTCAGGAATGACTGTGCCTCTCTGCCAAGAAGATAAGTCACGAGGTATCACAAAAACAGGTGATATAGTAAGGACAGGACAACAGAGTTCTCAGGTGAGTGCACCAATCAACTTAGGAAGTGACTTCTCTCCAGGCTGTGAGAACCCAGCTGGGAAGCACCAGGCCCCCAGCAGGCTGGTCAAAATCAGAGGAGGGGGACACGGCTGGGGACACCAAGGACAAGTGGAAACTGGGACCAAACCTCCAGTCCAGCTGTGGAGACCCAAACCCGGGGACCACACGCCACCCTCTGAACGTGCTGGGAGACACCTGCCCCCCAGCAGGCTGGCCTGCTGCTCTCCTGGAACACAGGGCCCCTGGAGCAGCCCGCGTTCAACACCTACTCAACCACTGAAACAGCTGATGGCAGCAAAAGAAAGTCAAGCGTTTTCTTTCACTGGCTGGACAGCACAGGCCCTTGGTGAAAGCAGCCAGAGTGGGCTGGCCGGGGAAAGCCCACACTCCCTGGATTCCTGACAGCGGGACAAGCTGGCAAACAGGCCCGTGGGGATACAGGTAACCAGCTCCAGTGCCAGACACTCAGGAGCCCACGGCCCAAAATAAGAGTGAGATTTAAGCACCATTTTGGGGTCTCAGCTTTCAGGACACGATCCCCTGCAAAACCAGTCACAGAGGGCAACGCCCTGCTTAGCTAAGGGCTGCCTGCCTGTGAGTCTGCTCTTCCTCCTGGGACGGTGACCCCTGAGCCCAGGTCTCCTCTCCTAGATCCAGAAACCAAGGATGGTTTGGAATCTGACGCTGACCATTCAAAATGAACAAGAAATCTACTTGGGGCTTAGCTGAAGGCTGGTGCTGCCTGAGGTCCTGGGCAAAGTCCCCTCTGACACATCAGACAGAGGTTATGGGCAGGCCAGAGCCCCACTCCATCCTTCACAGTCCGGCCACCCCACTGCAGGCTGGGACTTTGCAGTGCGGGTGGACTCTGCTCAGGTGGCCACCTTTGTGTACTCACCCTCAGCTTTCCTAAGCTGGGGTCTGGAGGATGCTACTCAGTGCTACTAAAAACACTGTGTGTTGGGAGCCAAAAACCTAGGGGGGTAGCCGGACCATCTCTCGCCATTCACGTGGGTTCATGGGGGGTGAGATTTGGAGGGTGGGGCACACAGGGCAAGGAAAGGGCTCACTGTCACCAAGTCTAAGAAGGACTCTTCCAAAAGAGTGTTTTCCAGAAGGGCTGTCGCGTCTCCTGATTAACCAAAGCCAAGAGGTAACGGCCTGCTTCTGCGCCAACCTCTCGAGCACACACAACTGATGTAAGCTCCTCAGACGCAGAGGGGCACAGGAAGTGGAGAGCGGCCTCAACTAAACTGACTGCAGCCAACCCATCCCCGCTGCCCCTAGAGAACAGCTTTGAAAATGGCCACAGTGTCTGTCTCGGTCCTAAACATTATCCCCAATAAACACTTGCTCCTGGCAAAGCCTGCAAACCACAATTAAGCTCCCCGGACTGTATCTGTTAAAGTGCCGTGAAACAGAGCCACAGACTCTTAGTCAGAAGAGCCATGTGTGCAGACCTCTCGCATAATCTGTGACTGGTAGAGATGGACCCAACCCAATCGGGCCTTCTCTGCTAGAGCCCAGGGAAACAGGGCTGCTGGACAGAGGGTGGCTCGAGGAACCCAGTGGATTTCTCAGCATGAGAAAGTAATTGTTTCATGGACAGAAACAAGCACCGCTTTACCTCAAGTATTTGTATGTATTACTTAACTTTAACAAATGAAAAAAAGGAAGTACGATTATCCAAATGTCGTCGATAGGAAACTGTGGGCTCACAGGGAGTGAGCACCTCGCCCTGGACACATGTGCATCTAGAATCAGGCCGAGGCTCCCCACAAGGCCCGTGGCCTCAGCAGCACGCTTGCCCCGTCGTCCACCGGACTTCCTGCCAGGGCCAGGGGCTCATGCGGGAACGGCCCATTCCACTCTGGGCTCACAGGGCAGTCTTGGAAACAGCCTCCCGACTGAACAAGGAAGCCGCCCCTTAAGTGCAGAGGGAGTCTTTCCTGATGATGGGAAGAGGCCAGCTCCTCAGCTGCTGTCCGCCCAGGTGCCCTGGTGGCAAGAGTGCCTTCAGAGGCTTAAGGGGAGGGTGTGAGAGATGCTCTGAGAGCCACCGTAAGAATGTCACCAGGTAGGGCCTCCCTAGTGCCTTTGTTTCAAACAAAGGCAGGTAGAGCTCACCTGCAGGGCTTTGAAATGACAAGAATACCCCAAGTAACAGTGCTCTGAAGTGAACATGATGAATAAATGGAAAAATGGAGAAATAGACACGAGGAGGGAACAGCAAATCCAGCCCTTCCAGGCGATCAGGTGAAGAGCCCACGCCAGGGCACTGCCACCGTCATGGGTCAGGAGGGCCCGAGCCACGTTCCCAGGGAGAGGCAGAGCCACCCGGGATGCTGGGGCCAACTCAAGGAGCAGCCCCCGTGAGCCAACCAGAGAAAGCCCATGTTCAGGAAAATAATAGTGACAGTCGTTCCCTTTTTAAAATGGAGCTTCCTCACAGACAGCCTAAGATGCCTCTGTCCACTTTCCCCTCTGCTATGTGAAAGGAGTCATGGCTCCTAAAATCACAGCTGGGTGGGCGGTGTAGACGCGAACGTGACGTGGTCTGGGCTGACCTCTCTCACCCCTAAACGTCTGTCCTCTGGGTCAGAGAAATGTCTGAGCCAGAAGGGAGCGAGAGGGCTGCGTCCCGCGGGGGAAATGGCTGCGTGGTATGGTACCTGAGATCCTCTGCTGTTCCTGAGAAAAGTCGATCCCTTCTCCAATAGAGCTCATGATCTTCTCAATCTGAGACGGAAGAGAAAAGAACAAGACAGACTGTGAGGCTCAAGTCAGACACTGCCAGCTCACCAGCAGCGGGTGCAGGGGCAGGCCTCCAGGACTCTTCCAGATGATGCCAAGGTCCAGCACTGACCTGCGAGGTTTCAGAGCTCACACTCAGGTCAAGAAAGGCTCTTTTCTGGCCCCTGCCCCCGAGGGTCTAAAGACGTGCTCTGAAGGGAGTGAGTGGGTAACAATCGGGGCTCAGCTGCTGGAAACGCCCAAAAGCCTTCCTTCCGAGGCAATTTATACATCACTTCCCCCACCCTCCAGCCTTTCCAGACCCAGTAGAGACCGCATGGAGGGTGTGAGAGCAGGCCAGGGCAGGCGCCCTCCACTGCTCCTGCTAGAATCTAAATTCCATGAGGACAGAGGCTGCACCAGCTCTGTTCCGGGCTGTACCCCCGGCACCTGGAACAGGGCCTAGCAATTCATAAGCACCTCATAGATAATTGCTACTGCGTGACCACCAGCTCTGAGGTGTGGGGACATTTTCTAGAGCTCAGACCAGCAGAGCCCTGGAGTGGGCATGTAACCCTGAACAGAGGAGCTTTTGCTCCCTGGAGGTGGGCAGTCCTGCACACAGCTCCACACTGGGGGGAGAAGAGGCAGACACTTGTCCTTCCCCTGGACCACAGCACACAGAGCTGGTCTCTGAGCAGCCAGATGTCTCCAGCATCGCCCCTCCCCGCCATGTGGACCACCTGTCCCAGCCATCTGGCTTTGGTCACCCGGAGCTAGATCCAAGGCCCCTGCTCCAGGAAACCTGGCCAGGGGCAGGATCAGGCAGGGGCAGGAGGAGGAGCACCGCCCCCTTGCCCTCCCCCCCCCCCCCCCGCATAGTGTGATAATGAGCTCATTCACTGCTCTTTTTCTAAAGAAAGGAAAAAAAAGACCTTCTGTACCAGGACGTGGATGCTTTTTCCTCTAAGTGCAAGTAAGGAGCCTTAGGTCTGACAGTCAGAAAAATAACAACTCTCCAGCGAGCCTCCAGCTGGCACACAAAGGCAGTACATTTGAGCCTGGCTGAACAACACGGGATAAACACCTCCTCTATCCGGCAGCCAGGGCACAGGAAGGTCTTCTCCCCCACCACAGAAATGCCTGCTGGCTCAGGCAGGCACGCAGTCCCCTGACTGTTTGTTAATGCACACATGAACTCCAGCCCCCAGCTCTGCGAAAGCAGAGGAAACACTTCTCACTGGGGCGGCAAACCTCATCTACTGGGCAGCCCAGAGGCTGGCATGGGGAGCAGGTCTGCCCACCCCTCCAAGAGAAGGCCCCTCCCACTCAGCCCTCCCCAGAGCATCCCTTTCTCTGGCCTTGCCCATTTCAAGTGTATTTGGCTTAAGACCTGGCTCTCGGTAGACGCGTAATAAAAAGTTAACTTGCTCCCCACTCCCCTTCTGTTGTCCATAGCGCTCTGATCTAGTAAAGTTTTAAAACATATTTTTACTTATTTTTGTACAAGTAATATTTTGCATGATTCAAAATTCAAAAGATGCAAAAGGTTATTCAGAGAAAGGCCTCTTTCTGACCGCTGTCTCCGAGCTGCCTATAGTTCTTCTCCCTGGAGGCAACCAGCATAACCTGCTTCTCAAGCATGGCTTAGGTCTATTCACAAGTAAGCAATTATGTGGATGTACTCCACACCACCCCTCAACTCTGACAGAGCTGTTCCAAGTGTGCTGCTCTGGATCTTGGTTTTTCCACTTAATAATACATTTTGGAATTCTTGCCACAGTTCACAAAGAACACTTTTTTCGTTTTTTAAATGGAGGCGGTATAGTCAGCCAGTGTTCACCAGTCTTCAGAGAGGAGGCACGCACGTGGCGTTCCCGATCGTCTCTCTTTCTAAACAGTGCTACAATGAATACTGCTCCACATACACCTTTGAACCCAGGCACGTCTGTAAGGTAATTTCTAGTTATTTCCTGAGAGTTCTTCCAGACACAGAATCTGGAGTTAGCAGCAGGGAGCTCACAGGCCATACAATCCCAGCTCCCACACCACTTTAATCTAACGGGACTAAAGACCTCCCAGGGAGGGGGCCCTGGCTGACTCTCCCAGTCAGTTCGCCCCGTTTGCAGAAAGCACCAAGTTATAGAACATTTGTCTTTCTACAGATTTAAACTTTTTTCCCTCATGTCACCTGCTCTTCCATAGAAAACGCTTCGGGATATGTGGAGACAGCTCTTGCCTTCCAGATAAACCGCTCTCCAATTCCCAGGCCACAAGGCCCAACCTGGCGTTTAATGACACACCGGTCATTACAGTGCAGAAACCTCACACCTGAGCAAAGAGCAGGCACTCAACAGAGACCTGCTGAGGTGCCTTCTGTGTCCTTTGCTGCATTTATAGGAGAAAAGTACGCTGCTAAGGTGAGGAAGCTTCCTTACTTGGCGTATTGGGTCCTTATCTCTGGAATGCGCCTACCAGCTGGGATCCCTGAGGGGGTGAATGTGGGAGGACCACCACAGCAAACACCAGGAGGGATGGAATCCAGAGTGTTCTATCTGCCCTTCTACCCACCAGGCCCGGCTCATGGTAAGAGGGGCAACTGACTGATGAAAAAAGCCCAGTGTCCACTTAGTTAATGCCAACAATGAAAAGCTATTTTCCCAAGGCCACACAGTCAGAGTGGGAAAAGCTCAAGTGGAAAGTGACTCCAAGGCGTCTTTTGAAATAAAGTCAAGTCACCTACATTATATATTTCATGATTATCATATAATCAACCACCTAACACCAAAGCCCCGACTGGCTGGTAGAGTCAGTGTCTCCTGGTTGCCCAGTTCATGACATTCTGCCAAAGTCCCTTTTGAAGTCAGGAAGAGCAGAGCTGGACACCTCTCTGCTCGGCTTCCTCCTGCAGGCCCCAGGGGTTGCCCTTAGGACAACTGTAAGTGGCCAGGAAGAGTCCGGCCTCCCCAGCTGCTGGGCACTTCGGTCTGCAGCAGGTGCACAGGGCACTCTCAGGGCCGTGCCATCCAACCTAGAAAGTGCGCTTTGTTTTCTGTGAACTGCGGCAGCTGAGGCCAGCTGCGAAGATTCTAGTTTACAGAGGATCTGAGAGTTCTCCCAACAACTTGCAGCCCAGGAGCCCTTCGAGCCTTGGTGAGAGCGCTGGGCGAGGACGGAAGTAGCCATGACGTCCGTGCGGGCAGAGACTGGCACAGCCCTGCCCAGGCCCTCAGCCCGGGCTGTGGACACTGGAGGAGCCGGACCTCATCACTTCCCCCTGCCACAGCCCCAGGGCCCCAGGACCAGCAAAGGGGGAATGTGGTCATTTCTGGACAAAGAGGAGCAGCCACAGAAGATAGATACCGCTCTGATCCTCACACTTGGGGGGTAGTTTAACTATTTAGGCTTGAGTTAAGAAACAATCTGATTAGGCTGTTTTCCCAGAAACATTCTGCACCTCGGGGGAATGTCGGGGGAAGAGGCTGGCCGAATGGAACGGAACACTTCAACATTCTCTGTTTTTTTTATTGCTTAGAATCCGTGACGTTTTTGGAGAGAGGTGGGAAATGGCCACGCTTTAATAGTGCACTTCATGTCAACTCTATAAAGAGCTTGTATTTGTGTTTAGTAAAGCCTGAAAGTTATCACCATAATGGACTCATCTATTCTATAAAATGCTTGCAAATATTCCATTTTCAGCAAGTATTCAGGCTTTCTTTTTTTTTTTCCTCTTACCTGGGCGATATAAAATATGTTCCCTGTATGGCTGAAAACAACCAAAACCACACATTAGGGACCCTGCTGCCAAGGCCCTCTCCCATCTGCTGGTTCAGAACACAGGACCCTGGTGCCCACAGGCTGGCAACAGGAAGAGACACTCTATATACAGACAGGTTCACTCTCCCGTCACCATCACCTGGCTGCCGGGAGCAACTCAGATCATGCCAGGCTTTTCCATGGACACTGGGAGTGAGGGGAGGGAGAATACAGCGCCTCAGGGGAAAAGTACTTCGTGGGCTTTGCTGGGTCTTCTATGCCCCGGAGGTGAGTTGGGTCCAGGCAGTCCAAGGAGGACCACAGCCTCGGAACAGCGAGGCTCCCTCCTAGGAGGAGGCACAGGTGAGAAGCAAGGGCGATGTGCCTGGGCTCCGTGTGCAAAGACGTCGGGGGACCAGGAATCAGTCTGGTCATAAGATGAGCCTCACCGAGAGAAGGCAAAAGGGACCACCTTTCTTCTACCTTTTGAGGCAAACGGGAACATAAAGGGAGGTGTTTCTGGAATTCAATTTGGCTCCTAATGTCAGACACATCTCCCCAACCCCCACCCGTCTGTTGCCCAGTGAGCTGTCAGCTCCCGAGGACCCTCTCACGAGTGACAGCTCCTCAGGGCCCTCCCGTGAGATGGAAAACACAGAGTCCCGCTGGGCCTGTACCACCAGGACTGGGGACGCCATCTTTCTCTTTTGTTACCCCAGAGACTGACTACTTTATTGGCCTGGAGACACACCACGCTTGCACTGTAACTTTCCCACTAGCTGTTTTATGGTGTGTCCCGGGGACACGAGAGGCCCAATAACGGTGAGGACCCTGGCTCAAGCTGTTTCTTCTATAGGTGACACGGCGCCTTGCCCAGAGCTGGTACATGAAGGTGGCAAACGAGTTACCACTTTAAATGCCCAGGCCAAGCTCATCGCCTCACTAACATGGTAAGAGGGGAAAGGCACGTGACACCTCTGGACCTCAGTCTGGATTCTCTAACTTCCCTCCGCATTTTTATCTTTTCCCCACCTCCCTGGGTCGCTGGCACAGGGACCTCACACCCCACGACTACCAGCTGGCCCCTTCCCTCAACAGTCCTGCCCAGCCTAGCTCACTGCCAAGCAGACTTGCCACCCCATTTCTCAGTAAGAGCACTGCAGCTCTGCCCACAGGTTGACACCCGGTGCCCACCCCATCCCCCACCGATGGCACCGCTCTGAGGGGCCGAGGCTGCTCTGTGTGAGGAACCAGGGCCAGACCCCCTCCTCAGGCCAGACGGCCCTGCTCAGACAGCGCCCTCCATTCCCAGGCGCACAGGCGGAGTCCTCGCCTCCCTGGAGGCCCAAGCCCCTGCCACCAAGTGACCGACGATGCCAGACTGGCTGCTCCGCGGCGCGAGGCTCCCTGATGCCGCCGCCACCGCCTCCCAGCCCAGAGAGCACATAAGAATTCATCACCATAAGAATTCATCACCATCTCTTTGTCTTCCGCCCTCAGGAACAGACAGGGCTCCTCTGCCCGGAGCAGGCTTTGATTCCCCACATTTGATAAGGGGTCACCAGCCAGGGTCTGAGTTATTTTTTCCCCTCTCCCCCCAGACTGAATCACACCAGGCCTTGGAAAGACAAGGATGGATTGAAGTAAATTATTTGTCCTGATTTTCTAACCTTGTCAACTGTGTTTAGTGGAGGGAGACAGGACTGGAGGGGGAGGGGAGCAAGTGGCCAGCACGGGATGAATGCGTATCTGCAGTGGTGGGTGGGTGCGGGGGCTGTCCCTCCCCAGGCAGCTCCATGAACAATGAGTCACTTCTCCATGGAGCACAGCTCATGGTGTGCTCATGGTGGGGGGCTTTGGACCTTTGCCATATTTATAGTATTCCCATCTGAATCCCTTTTACATTGTCACCTTCCCTCTCAATCTCACTTTTCCTGAGGCTGAGAGACCACAGAGCTTGTGTTTCTGAGTCCCTGTCCTTTGGTCTGGGACACAGGCTCAGAAGAAAGCCTGTGTGTGTTTGCCCCAGGCTACACTTCCTGACCCTCGTCTAAGTCTCCAACTCCCCTTCCCCTCCTCATTTTTATCCTTTACACATCTCATGGGTGGCTGATACCCACCGTGCTCCCCAAAGTATCATGTACCCCACAACTACCAGCTGGCCCTTTCCTTGACCAACGTCCATGCCCCAGACTGGCCACTTGGCGGAAAGTAAAGGAGACTTGCCAAGTGACCTTCTCATGCTAGGACAGCCTCCTCTGCAAGGACTCTTTTAACTAAAAGCCCCAAGAAACTGCTGAAAGAAGAAAAAAGGTGGGAGACCTAGATTCCAATTAACTTTATTATTGCTGCCACAGAACTCTGGGTTATGCGCCAAGTACGGGCTTTAATAAGTGGGACAAGACTCTAAAAGATTAATGAGGATTATGTATTTGGGTTCCTGTCCAATTTATGCAATCTACTTTCTATCCAGGAGTAGGCTGGTGTGGGGGAGGAGTGAGGAGGAGGAAGCCGCTCAGAGAGGTGCAGTTCTCTCAAACGCTGGGAAATCTGTCTCTTGGTCCTTCTTTGGTTTTTCTTTTACCACCAGCAACCTTCCCTTGTTGGTCCTGCTCTTCCACAGCTTGAATTCCACTGCAGTGCGCTGCACTGTGCTGGTCTGGCTACGGATTAAAGTGGCCCAAAGCAAACACCCTAGGCGCCCACTCAGGATTGATTTCCTCAGCACTGTGGCCAGGGAGAGCCTATATCCATCGGCTCCTCAGACTCTGCAGGGGAACACTTGACGTGTAATATCAAAGGAGACGAATGTGGAATTTTGAGCACCAAATTATATACACAGAAGAAGTAAAAAAAAAGAAAAAATTACATATACTTAATACAAATACACTACCAACATCCATCAGATGCCCTGAGGCTTCCTACAGTCTGGGACTCCTAGTCATCTCTATGAAACAGAAGTTGGAAGAGGTTGATAGAGTCCCCCGAATTCATTTTAAATCACTAGGTAAAATCTTTCAGATAAGCCTTATACAAAAGAACACACATTGCACTGATTCCATTTATATAATGTTCCAGAAAAGGCAGACGAACATCCAACATTAGGAAGAATAGTTGCTGGTGGGGTAGGAAAGGGTAAAGATTGACTGGGCAGGGACATGAGGGAACTTCCTGGGGTGATGGTAATATCTCATATCTTGATAGAATTTGGGTCATACAAATACATGTATTTATCAAACCTCAGGGAAAGGTGGACTCATGGTTTAAGTCTTTGATTTGCATTAACCTCCCCTCAAATTGATAAACAAATACCAAACTCTAGATAATGACGTACTTGTTAAAATGTTTAGTGATGACATGTGCTGATGTCTGCAAGTTATTTTGAAATGCATCACAATATAACATCTATTTTTCAGTGGTCTGAGGGCTTAGCAGATATGAGATAAAGCAAGAACAGCAAAATCTAATTGCAATCTAGGCTGTAGGTGGTGAATATACAGGCATTCATTCACTGTTCAAAAGTCTCTTTCAAGTTTTTTGTATGTTAGAAGTTTTTCAGAATAAAATACTGGGATAAAGATCTCTTTCAGGATCAAATCTTTTAGAGAATAATAAATGGTAAGACCAACGCTGGTCTGAGTTTCCTCATTTGTAATGAGCTCTGCTCAACATGCTAATGAGCAGAAACATGCCCAACAGGCAAAGGAAACAAAGAGAAAGGAATGTGGGAACTCCGACTGACTTCACCATTATTCCGAGTCACAAAGCTTCAGGGTTAAGGGCTGTCAGCTCTGCTCCTCCGCAGTGTGGCGTTCTCTCTTCTGGAACTCAGGCTAACCCCAGACTTGCCGGACTGAAAACTCAATTATCAGTGTTCCCAGGGATGAAAAGGCCCTGGGAAACTGGTTCTTATTAATCAGACTCAAAAGACACTGATCCCTCCTTTGGTGGGCTGCTTTAGCACGATAAGCAGCACGTTAGGATACTTGGCTAGTATCCTCTGCTGCCCGAAATCAATCAAATGGGACCAAAGCCATCCTCAGAATACTGCACAGGCAAGAAGTGTGGACCATGCCAAGAGCTTGTTCAGTGACTCCCTTCCTACTTGAGGAGGTCATCCTGAAAATCAGGACAGGTGCTCACAGCAAGCAAGGTACCCTTCTTGGAAAGCACTTAGACCAATGCTGTTAACACTCCAGCTTTCCAGGGGGACAGGTTCCAGGCCTAGGTTCCTGCAGTGGGGTGCTGTGCCCTCTGCATTACCAGCTGGGGCGGGGGTGTGGGCAGGGGGACTACAAGCCATCCCATTTAATGCTTTTAAATTTTAACATATGTATGTTTTTGGCTGCACTGGGTCTTTGTCGCTGTTCACGGGTGTTCTCTAGTTGCACTTAGTGGGGGCTACTCTCTAGCTGCAGTGCACAGGCTTTTCACTGTGGTGGCTTCTCTTGTTTCGGAGCACCAGCTTTAGGCATGTGGGCTTCCGTAGTTGTAGCACACAGGCTTAGTTGCCCTGTGGCACGCGGAATCTTCCTGGACCAGGACAGGGATTGAACCAGGGTCCCCTGTCTTGTAAGGCACAGTCTTCACCACTGGCCCACCAGGGAAGTCCCCTCCCATTTTAATGATGAGGAAACCAAACATCAGAAAAGTTAAATAACTGTTTCGTTAAAGAACATGATCACAGAGCTAGAAATATGTGGCCAGTGCCTGAATATCTTTCTAATTCAACTTATTTAGGGCCTAACTTCTACTCTAGGAAAACTCAAGAGTACAATTTTAAATATGTGGGACTGAGGACACTGGAACAAGAAACCTGAATTCAAAATCCACTTAAGGGACTTCCCTGGTCCAGTGGTTAAGATTCTGTGCCCCCGCTGCAAATGGCATGGGTTCAATCCCTGGTCAGGGACCTAGGATCCCCTATGCTGCCCAGTGAAGCCCCCCAAAAATCCACTTATTTAGTTGTAGAATCTTGGATAAGTCATTTAACATTTCTTTCAATTTCTCTTTCTATAAAAGGTGAACAAAAAAATTCGTCATTCAGGCAATCCCTGTTACAGGCAAATTACTTGACTTCTCACCCTTACCCTTGTGGCTCAGCTGGCAAAGAATCCGCCTGTAAGGCGGGAGACCTGGGTTCGATCTCTGTGTTGGAAAGATCCCCTGGAGAAGGGAACGGCTACCCACTCCAGTATTCTGGCCTGGAGAATTCTGTGGACTGTTCAGTCCATGGGGCTGCTAAGAGTCAGACATGACTGAGCGACTTTCACTTTCACTTTCTCATTCTTAAGCCTCAGTTTTCACAAAGGCAAAATGGAGACCTCAACGTGAGGCTGCTGTCAAGATCTGAGACAGCACATGAGGAGTCTTAGTGAAGTGTTTGGTTCCCTTCAACTGTTGCAGCTCCCTCAACAGAGCTGCAATGTGGAGTTAATTTACTGTGACATGAGTTTGAGCAAGCTCTGCACTGGCTGAAAGACGTGGGCTTCCCTGGATGACATCACCCTGGGAGGAAAGACAAGGTCCTCTCGGCTGCAAGCACAGATGGAGAGACATGTTCCTTCTCCAGAGGCAGTGTCTGTCTACCCTGGTTCTGGGAAGACGCGGGGCCTGCCATATCCTGGGGCCCCGGTAGGAGGTACTAAAGTGCCTTCTTAAATTAAGTCCTTGGAAAAATAGGGTTGAGCCTAAGAGCCATTTAGTTTTCGCTCTGTAACCCACTTGAGCAGATGTCAGCCTCCCTCATGCAGAGAAACATCTGCAGTCCTTGTGAAACCACAGAGGCTGGTGGAGTGTCCACGTGGGCCCTTCCTCACCCGCTTCAGCTTACAGAGCTTAGATGGTGTGTGCACATGTGAGTCAGTCATCTGGTTCCAGAGGAAACAGAATTCCATCTAAAAACAAGTTAATCAAAACCCAGATTCCTTTGTTTAAAAAAAAAAAATGACTGACCAGCGGGAAAGGGGTTCTTCCTTCTGGCAGAAACTGTTTGGAACATGCTGCGTGAACAATAGCTCACATCCTGGACACTCAGCTGGAGGCTGCTTCTCCATTCAGGACAAAATGTTTCATGTGAGGGAGGTGACGCCTTTCTACCAGGCAAGAGACGGAGGACCAGGGACAATACTCATCAGAGGAGAGGGAGAAGGGGGAGGAAGCCTAGAGGCACCAACCCCTCACCTCAGAGAAATCTGGGGAAACAGGTAGACGCAGGGAAATCACGTGGTCACCTGTGATGAGGTGACACCTACCCTGCAAGTCTGTTAATGATTTTGCTTAACTATGGTTTTTCCAGTAGTCATGTATGGATATGAGAGCTGGATCATAAAGAAGACTGAGCACTGAAGAATTCATACTTTCAAACTGTGGTGCTTGACAAGACTCTTGAGAGTCCCCTGGACTGCATGCAAGGAGATCAAACCAATCAATTCTAAAGGAAATCAATATTGAATACGAACTGGAAGGACTGATACTGAAGCTGAAGCTCCAATACTCTGGCCACCTGACGCGAAGAGCCGACTCACTAGATAAGACCCTGATGCTGGGAAAGATTGACAGCAGGAGGAGAAGGGGGCAACTGAGGATGAGAAGGTTGGATAACATCACCGACAAAACGGACATGAATTTGAGCAAACTCTGGGAGTGGAGGACACAGGAGCCTGGTTTGCTGCAATCCATGGGGTCGCCAAGACTCAGACACGACTTAGCGACTGAACACACACGCAACTGAGCAACAAATTAGCCACTTGTTAATCGACCAATGCTGCCCACACCCACAGGGGCAGGAGCCTCTCAGACACATCCAGAGTCTTCCGCTTCCACTGGCTGAGGGTTCTGCTCACTAAGAACCAGCTGGGATCATTTCCAAAAATGTTTAAAATGGTTATATGTGTGGACAGAAATAGGCAATTAAATTAAATGCTACAGAAATGAAACAAGTGCAAAAAGCTGTTTCAGTGATGACCAGGCAGATGTTTCCAAAAGACTAATTTTTTAAAATGTGTTCTTGATATAGTAAAGTTGCAGGATATAAAATCAACCCACAGAAGTCCCTTGCATTCCTATACACTAATAATGAGAAAATAGAAAGAGAAATTAAGGAAACAATTCCATTCACCATTGCAATGAAAAGAATAAAATACTTAGGAATATATCTTCCTAAAGAAACTAAAGACCTATATATAGAAAACTATAAAACACTGGTGAAAGAAATCAAAGAGGACACTAATAGATGGAGAAATATACCATGTTCATGGATTGGTAGAATCAATATAGTGAAAATGAATATACTACCCAAAGCAATTTATAGATTCAATGCAACCCCCATCAAGCTACCAACAGTATTCTTCACAGAGCTAGAACAAATAATTTCTCAATTTGTATGGAAATACAAAAAACCTCGAATAGCCAAAGCTATCTTGAGAAAGAAGAATGGAACTGGAGGAATCAACCTGCCTGACTTCAGGCTCTACTACAAAGCCACAGTCATCAAGACAGTATGGTACTGGCACAAAGACAGAAATATAGATCAATGGAACAAAATAGAAAGCCCAGAGATAAATCCATGCACATATGGACACCTTATTTTTCACAAAGGAGGCAAGAATATACAATGGATTAAAGACAATCTCTTTAACAAGTGGTGCTGGGAAAACTGGTCAAACACTTGTAAAAGAATGAAACTAGAACACTTTCTAACACCATACACAAAAATAAACTCAAAATGGATTAAAGATCTAAATGTAAGACCAGAAACCATAAAACTCCTAGAGGAAAACATAGGCAAAACACTCTCTGACATACATCACAGCAGGATCCTCTATGATCCACCTCCCAGAATATTGGAAATAAAATAAAAAATAAACGGGACCTAATTAAACTTAAAAGCTTCTGCACAACAAAGGAAACTATAAGCAAGGTGAAAAGACAGCCTTCAGAATGGGAGAAAATAATAGCAAATGAAGCAACAGACAAACAGCTAATCTCAAAAATATACAAGCAACTCCTACAGCTCAATTCCAGAAAAATAAATGACCCAATCAAAAAACGGGCCAAAGAACTAAACAGACATTTCTCCAAAGAAGACATACAGATGGCTAACAAACACATGAAAAGATGCTCAACATCACTCATTATCAGAGAAATGCAAATCAAAACCACTATGAGGTACCATTTCATGTGTGATCCAAAAGTCCACAAGCAATAAATGCTGGAGAGGGTGTGGAGAAAAGGGAACCCTCTTACACTGTTGGTGGGAATGCAAACTAGTACAGCCACTATGGAGAACAGTATGGAGATTCCTCAAAAAACTGGGAATAGAACTGCCTTATGATCCAGCAATCCCACTGCTGGGCATATACACTGAGAAAACCAGAATTGAAAGAGACACGTGTACCCCAATGTTCATAGCAGCACTGTTTACAATAGCCAGGACTTGGAAGCAACCTAGATGTCCATCCGCAGATGAATGGATAAGAAAGCTGTGGTACATATACACAATGGAGTATTACTCAGCCATTAAAAAGAATACATTTGAATCAGTTCTAATGAGGTGGATGGAACTGGAGCCTAGTATACAGAGTGAAGTAAGCCAGAAAGAAAAACACAAATACAGTATACTAACGCATATATATGGAATTTAGAAAGATGGTAACAATAACCTGGTTTACGAGACAGCAAAAGAGACACTGATGTATAGAACAGTCTTTTGGACTCTGGGAGAGGGAGAGGGTGGGATGATTTGGGAGAATAGCATTGAAATATGTATAATGTCATATCTGAAACGAGTCGCCAGTCCAGGTACGATGCCTGATGGCGGATGCCTGGGGCTGGTGCACTGGGACGACCCAGAGGGATGGTGTGGGGAGGGAGTGGGGAGGAGGGTTCAGGATGGGGAACACATGTATACTTGTGGTGGATTCATTTTGATGAATGGCAAAAATAATACAATATTGTAAAGTTAAGCAAAATAAAATTTAAAATAAAATAAAATGTGTTCTTGAATTGTGTTGTTGGAGAAATAAACTGTAAAAATTTCTAAAAGGATTCTGTGTACTCAGAGGGCTTCACAAGTGGCCAAATGCTTGCCTCACTTTTGAGAAACTCAGTCTAAAAGTCTGAATCAATCCTCTATTGTAGATGTGATCCATGTAATAAAAAGGACAGAGAATTCCAAATTAGCAGGTTCACACAGAAAGAAAAAGCCCCAGCTTCACAAAGACTAGCCTACGTATCTATGGGCTGAGGTTAAATTACAACGTTTGTACTCTTTTTAAGATGACTTCCTCCTTTAACAGAATTCTGTGATTAACAAACAACCCTTGTCCTGACTGGCCACACAGCCACCCAGCAGCACTGTCTGATAGACTCCAGCCTCTGCTATCAGTACTCTGAGCTCTGCATGTAGGAATTCTCAGACCACGGTCATTATCAAGTAAGCCTAGACTCCCACACAGAACCCTTCTCTGGCTGCTTCCTCCAAAAGGCGTCTCTGCAGAAGGCTAGGAAACAGTTCCAGGTGACTGGCGCATACTTCCAGCCCTTCCTTTTTCCGCACTGAGGTTCCTGTTTGAGCAGCGCCTTACCCACCACCGTGGTCCAGGGCCAAGCAGCCTGGGCTGTATGACTGCTTCTGGTTACAGAGCAAAATCCTGGCTTCTTACATACTGCCAACTCAGAGGCCACCTCACAAGTCAAACTTTCAGCTTCTACTCATGGCATCAGGCACGTGATGAATGGGAACAGCCCTAGGCCCACCCCGATCTCCAGCTAGGAGCACAGGACAGCAGGGCACTTTAACTGAGACATCCAGTTAAAGTCCACCTGCTTCCCTTCCCTTCCCCGGGCAGACCACGGGACATGGAGGCAAAGCAACTAGAGTCCTCTAAGTCTCAGAGACGTGTTCTAAACTTCAAGGGCATCCAAGGTCATCCTAAGCAAAAAACCTGAGCTAGGAACTAGTCTGTGCTCTGCCCCAACCCCAATCCCAAAAGGCAGTGCAAAAAAAAATCAGGAAAATATCATCCTTATATCTCCTAAATATAATCAGGGAAGATAAGACACATGAAAATCCTCCGTGGGAGTGACAGGTACATGGAGGATAACTCTCGTGCAGGTGGGAAGCAGCGCTCAGCGGTGCAGACAACAGTGAGCCTGAGGTGCCTGACCCTGGCTGGGGCTGACGTGCGGCCCACCTCTCAGCCCACTGTCCTCACCAACCTGAGTCCTGCTCAAGATCCCCACTGTGGGGCCCGGCCTCTGCCCCCGCTGCCACCCCTGAATCTTCACCCTACTACTCCCTCCAGGTCCAGCTTGAGTTGCCTGGGCTCTTCCCGCCGTGCGGGCTAATAGAGCAAAGCATTCCAAATCAGAACAAGGCTTTAACCTGGTCTGTGACTTTGGCAAAACACACGAACCTACCTGAGCCTTGTCTATAAATGGAGAAACACCTGCTTCGAGGTTCAAGATGGGGACCGGATGCGATAACAGAGGGAGGGTGTCCGGCACACAGCGGGCGTCTGAGAGCTTTGGTGCTCTGCCCCCACCCTTTGGAGACTGAAAGCATCCGAGGTTTCTGTCTTCAGATCCTCGTGGCAGAGGTAGCCTGGCCATCCTAACGCAAACGTGTCCATGTAAATATGGTCCAAGGAGGTTCCTGGTCCTTTGACATAAGCCTACCACACCTCTTCCGCTTCTCTTGTATTTCCCATTGGTGCTCCTAGCAAGTACTGAGCACTGGCTGGGCTGAGTCAATACCCCATGGAAAACACACAAGGAGTTTTAAAGTGGTTGCACCTTAACAGGTTCTTAGGAATTTGTTCAGGACATACATCTTTCTTCCATCTGAGACTTTTCCTGAAGAGGAAATGAGAGGGGGAAAATGACGACTTTCCCCACAGCTATGCGGCATCTTGCCTCCTGATCCCTCCACTGCATCCTCACTGCATCACTGCAGGTTCCTGCCGACTTCCTCTTGCATCTCAGCCCCATGCTGACCTCAACCACAAGGAAATGTGACTGATCCTCTTAAAAAAAACCCCAAAACTGAAATACTTCTTAAATTCCAGACAGTATATTTTATAACACTGTAATTTCAACACTGATAATAAATGACCCATCCACACCCTCCCCACCTGAATACAGCCAATACAACACCGCCCTTCCCAGTCCCGGCCACCCTGCCCTGCCCCTGAGGCCACCAGCCTCCTGCAGTGAGTGTGGTCATCCTCCTGCTTTTCCTTACTGTTGGCCGTCCATGTCTGTGCTCCTAAGGAACATGTGTTCCTGTTGCTCTTTCCTGACCACGTGGACAGGAGCACAACTTGATGTCCCCAAAGGAACACTTCAGGTTCTGGGACCAGAGCTCAGGCACAGGGCTCCCTCTGGCAGGTGAGGAAATGGGGGGCCATGGAAAGGCCCAGCATCTGAAGACACACCAACACGCCCCTGCTTCTCATCAGGCTGGCAGGGTGAGGTCACGCACGTACCTTCTGGGACTCCTGGGAAAATCCACTCCCTACAAGGGCAGCAGCATGAAAAAACTGTGGATTAAATGCCATGTTCAAGTACACAACCACACCGGCCAACCAGAAAGAACACAGCCTTTCCCAAGCAGTCTCAGAGGGGACCGCCCGCCCTGGGAAAGCCCTGGGGACCTGTACTCTTGGGCCTGTTGGCAAGGGAGTCTGGTGCGTTGCGATGACAGAGTACTGGACTTTCTCAGGAAGAACATGAAAGGCTGCACTTGGGAGAGGAAAGGCAGAAGAGACAGTCAGGCTGCCTTCTCCACCCTGTAAGGCGCTGCGAGACCCTGGGCCCCCCACCCTGCAGAGACCATCTCTCACCTTGGCTCACACCAAGATTCCAGAGCGAATACAACCCACCAGTTCCAACTGTTCCACAAGTATTTATCAAGGCCAAGACTGTTCCCCAGGGGCTGGGGTGTGTGTCTAGGAGGGAGGGCCTTTGGAAAAGGAGTGGGAGCTACAGCCTCAAGACAACACCACGAGGGAGAGGTTGTCAGAGGAGCCAAAGAAAGACCAAGTATATTCCTGCTAGTGTGAGACCCAGGGCAGCCATTACTTAAAAAGATTTCTCTACCATCTCTACTGTTGGCTCTTTCTGTCAGTCTGTTTCCCATTCTCGTCTTGTTTGATAAGCAATAACAATTTAAAAGGGGGCTGCGTGCTTATTTCAGAGGCAGCAAAACTGGGCAGACAACTTCCAGCTTTGTCCCTTCGCAGAGTTCTGGAATAAGAGGAAAGAGGGAGGAGACAGTGGGGAAGCATTCCGAGCAGGGGTGCTGGCCCCAGGGGTCCTTGGAGAGGAGAAAGGACGGAGGTAAGCCTCGCCGATGCCCCCAAGGGTCCTGGATCCAAGCTCAGGGGTCCCAAGCTTGGCTTCCCAGCTCCACTGTTAATGAGTTACAGAACCTTGTCTAAGATTCTGCCTCTTACAAAATCCAGTGCTTGAGTGACAGAGGGACTCAGAAAGAGAGACAGTGCAAGTTCAGACTGCAGGAGTTTAGTACTCACGGCAACAGAGATCAACAAGATTTGTTTTTCTCAAGTATCTTTGAGCTCAGGCCGTGTGTGTGTGTGTGTGTGTGTGTCTTTGAGCTCAGGCCGTGTGTGTGTGTGTGTGTGTGTGTGTGTGTGTGTATGTCTTTGAGCTCAGGCCGTGTGTGTGTGTGTGTCTTTGAGCTCAGGCCGTGTGTGTGTGTGTGTGTGTGTGTGTGTGATTGTACACACACACACCAGAATCTCAAACATGCTCTCACTCTGTTGAAAATAAACAGGACAGCTTTAGTCAAAACTGTGAAGTACGAAACCTCTAACTTCCCTTTTTTCTTTTTATACTTTGCTTCCAGAAGTGAGAGTAAGTAAGTACAGCTGGTTTATGGATTAACAAACTCAGCCCTTGGGCCCTCACCACTGAGTCGATGGCAATGGAGGAAGGCTGGACCAAGTGAGCCGGGAAGCCACAGATTTGGCCAGCGTGGGGGGCGCCTCAGAGAGGATCCAGATGAGTCTACTTTGCAGGTAAGGAAACTGAGGCTCAGAATCATCCATTGACTTCACCAAGGCCATGAGAGAGGCCACACAAGGCTGACCCTTGATTTCTGCCTTTGTTGAGATGCCCCACTGACCCAGCAGTTGAGCAGGTGGCAGAATACGGAGGAATCCTTGGTGAATACACTTTAGCCTCCAGAGGGCTAAGTCCTGAAAAAGATCTGATGCAAAAATAAGCTTCTCTACATCCTGGGACACTCGCCTCTTTTTAGAAATGGCTTCTGTGCAGAGCACCGTGTTGTCTTGCTTCAACAGGGAGACACGGGGCAGTGGTCCTTCAACTCAGCAAATGTGTGGGCCATTTTCCCCTAAACTGGGATAATGGGAATATTACAAGGTTGACTTTTCATCATGACACATAAGGACTTTAGAAACAAGCAGGATGGAAATACGAAGGAGATCTTGTTGATGACAGAACAATTCTGCATCTTGACTGTGGTGATGGCTATATGAACCTACACATAAAAAAACCGCATAGAATCACAGCCCCCTACCCCAAACCGGTGAAATGAGAACGGGGTCTGTGGATTGTATCAAAGTCAATTTCCTGACTCTGACATTGTGCAAGGGTTATGTAATGCATTATACTATTGGCAGAAACTGGGTGACGAGTCCCAAATAAAGGACCTCTCTGTACTATTTCTGCAACTCTCTGTGAATCTATAATTATTTCAAAACAAAAAATATGAATAAAGGAAAAAATCTTAACATGAAAATTTCCTTGTCTTATAAAAGGACATGTGAAGTACAAAGGATAAACATATTTAAAATAAAGGCAGTTGGCAAAAAAACTGCCATCAGCACCAACATGACACTCCTCACTGTCCCCAATTTTCTCCTTTTATCATGGACCAGACAAAATTGCGCTGAGGACTATCTTAGTAAGAATGCAAGATTCCAGTCCTCCATCCTCACCAGCAAGCAAACTCACTGTGCCAACAGACCCACTTGAAGGGAGGCCTGGCATTCCCAGCCCGTTCAGCTCCAGACCATTCTCTGTAGCCGCAAGAGTCTGGAACACAGAAGCAGGACAGGATGGGGTGCGAGCTGAGGCTGAGGGCAAAGGGCACCAGGGGGCAGGGGGGTTCTGGCAACAAACTGAAGCTTCTCTTCTGCCTTCTAGTCTTCTGACCAGCACCCAGAACCTTCTGCCTTCCCTTTTCTCCTCCACCAGAGCAGACTCACTGTCTGCCATTTACAATCCCAGGATTTCATCATTTGCGCCACCTGCCCCTCACTGGCTCAGACTCTGAGATCCAGGGTCCGTTCTCACAGCACACGCTCCTGTCCTCCTGCCACCACCCTTGGCAGCTGCTCTCAGAGCCCTGAGGACTTGCCTGCCACATTCCCCAGACCCCAGGATCAGGTCTGTCCAAGCGCCACGGTGGGGGTCCCCAGAGACTTCCAGGCTGGGGGAGGGGTGTAGCCAAGAGAGCTTGGGAAACCTTAGCCCTGGGCTACTGACAGGGTGGCATCAGCATTTATCACGTCTGTGCCCGACAAGCCTACAATCTCCAACTACAGACACCTGCAGCTCTCTGCGGGTTCTTTCCGGCTGCCCAGGCCCTTGGCCTGGACCCTGGATGGACTGGAAGTGGGCTGGAAATCAGTGTCCTGCCCCTCCTCCTGCTCAGAGAGCAGCATGCACTCAGACTGAGGGGCTCCTTCCACCCAGGTTCCCTGGTGTGTCTGAGCCCAGGCCCAGGCAACAAGCCCCTTAGTAGTTCCCTTTCTTTCTCACACTCTTGCTCCCCAAGGAGGGCTTCCTAGGATCCCCTCCCAGATAAACTATTTGCATCTAGATACTGCTTTGGGGGAAATCTACCTAAGATAGATGATCACGGGGAAGACCAACAGTGGAGAGATGAGAGCCGAATTCCCGCCATGAATGAGTGTATCTCTGTGGGTGTCTGAAGGATGTAATTGGTGTAAGGAGGGAAAGTGCCAACAGTGTGGCCACTATCAGATATGAGAAAGCTAATAAGGGGGGAAAAACGATAAAAACTTGATTTGTCTCGGTAATACTCATTACAGCCATTTATATAAACTGCTTTTCATTTGCCTAATTACCACTAGCACGATAATTATCACGGATATATTAAATGTGCCCGATAAAACTGGCATTAAGTTTTACTTGCTTTCTAGTGTTATGCATCCCTACATTTAGTTCCTGTATGTTCATAACTGCGTGCTCCGTTCACTGTCTGTTCACAACCGGAGGAAACACGCCCGGGACTTACCTCCTAAAACAGAGGCTGTGAGACTTCGGCGTGCGTGGATCGCCGGGAGAGCAGAGCCTGTGACAACCTTGGTTGCTGGGCTCCCCGCAGAGCGGCTAATTCACCAAGTCTGGGGAGGAGCTAAGAATTTACATTCTAGCAAGTTCCCAGGTGAAGCTGCTGCTGCTGCTCTGTAATCATACTTTGAGACTCACTGCCTTATAGTGCAGTAAGGGAAATAGCAAACTATAAGGTCAAACTTTTCAGGTGGCAGCTGCAACATGAAAGATTGTTAGTCTCTTTCAAGAAAACAAATGGAATCAGTCACTCAACCAAAATCAGATTTGGTATGCTGGTACCGTTACCAAAAAGGGTAAAATTAACTCTGTTGCTCAAACAAGTCCCAGGAGATCTGGGTTTGCTCCTTTGTTCAACCAGTGGGAGTGCCCCCTCTGTGCCAAAGATGTTGCTAAGCAACAGAAGCTTGGGTACTGTCAAAGGTCTCGTGAGACACTGGGTAGGTCACATTCTCTACGGGCCGAAGTCTACTTACCTGTAAAGGAGATAATTCATATTTACGGAACCTTCCAGCTCTGACATTTTACGATGAATCAAAGTAGTACTGCGGCTCAGAGCAAAAATATCCTGCCTGGCTGTGTGGGCAGCATGATGAGAAACGTGGAGAAGATCCTAGCTGTTCCAACAGGGTGACTGTGAAAGAGCAGGTGACGCCCTGGCAGCAGTCCTGGCCCTGCTCAGTCCAATCTGAGTCAACGAAGGCCCCCAGTTAAAGGTGCTGCCAAGGTAGGTCAGTGCTACGCCCAATAGTAATCAAAGAATGTAAACACACCCAGCATGAAATGCATGTTCATAACTGGCACTCCCCTGATATATTATGACATTTAATCACTCCAACTGCTCAAGAGAAAGCTGGAGCCACTCGCTAGAATTAAGGATGCTATGCTAACCTCCTCAACTGGGATTTTAAATGAGCCTCGTGCTAACAGCTTTCCTGCTCTGAATGCAAAGCAGGACACCGTGCAGAGAGGCGGGGCAGCCACCTGTGAAGGGCAGCCGCTGGTGATACCGCTCTGTTTCTGAGAGGCCTGGCTTCCAGATCATCTCCTGATTTGTCCCAAGCGAGGGACGGACCTTTCAGATTTCACAGGGAACCTGTAGGAAACATTGTTTTATGCTCCTTTACAGATAGATGAAACTCATACCCAGAGATGACCACAATTTGCTAGAAATCACCAAGGAACCAATCGTGGAACTGAGTAGAGGAGTGAGGCTGTCCGATTCTGCCCAACGCAGGTTGGCAACATCCAATCAGCACGAGGTGAGGCAGGAGGGTGAAAGGAACTCAGTTAAAACAAACACCAGCCCTAAGACCCATATGACAAAGTGGCGTTAAGGTGAAAGAGGTGGAAAAAGAATCTGGCCATGGCAGGATCAAGGAGGGGGCACCATGGGCTGGGGCACACTTACTCCCGCCAAGCCAACCCAGGAAAACACACAGTTCTTCTACAGACAAACAATTAACGTTTTCTTAGTCTCATGTAAGGTATACACCAGAGCATATTTAGGAAGCTGTTTTTGTTGAACACATAAAACTTAAGTAAGAACACTAAAGTGCGTCATTAAGACCAGCCCCTAGCCCCTACTTTCAGTGAGACCACTGCCCTGAAACTCTCCTCACACAAAATCCAGGAGCTAGACTCCCTTCAGAAAAGCTCCCTAAGACAAGGAGCGAGGTCCTGTAGCTGTGCGCCTTGCACTCAGAGCTGGCACCGAGTGAGTACCTGCTGGTCCGGTGGACGGTGTCAGCCTGCCCGGACAACCACTGACAGTGGGCTGAGAGCAGGCTCCAGGCAGGCCAGCCAGCGCCTCTGCACCTGCTACTCACGGCGAGACGGTTCCTGAGCCGACGTCTGCCACCGACTCACAGCACAAAGAGCCCCATGGGCGTACAATCACCGTGTGAACTGAGCTGCTTCCTTGATCTGTTCTAGTACACCACCTTTAAGTGTCTGTATCTTTGTTTCATCTCGTTACGCTGGGATTTCAGGGCAAGGCTGTGCTCGGACTATTTCAGATCAGATCAGATCAGTCGCTCAGTCGTGTCCGACTCTTTGCGACCCCATGAACCGCAGCACGCCAGGCCTCCCTGTCCATCACCAGCTCCCGGAGGTCACTCAGACTCGCATCCATCGAGTCAGTGATGCCATCCAGCCATCTCATCCTCTGTCGTCCCCTTCTCCTCCTGCCCTCAATCCCTCCCAGCATCAGAGTCTTCTCCAATGAGTCAACTCTTCGCATGAGGTGGCCAAAATACTGGAGTTTCAGCTTTAGCATCATTCCTTCCAAAGAAATCCCAGGGCTGATCTCCTTCAGAATGGACTGATTGGATCTTCTTGCAGTCCAAGGGACTCTCAAGAGTCTTCTCCAACACCACAGTTCAAAAGCATCAATTCTTCGGCGCTCAGCCTTCTTCACAGTCCAGCTCTCACATCCATACATGACCACAGGAAAGACCATAGCCTTGACTAGGCGAACCTTTGTTGGTAAAGTAATGTCTCTGCTTTTGAATATGCTATCTAGGTTGGTCATAACTTTCCTTCCAAGGAGCAAGCGTCTTTTAATTTCATGGCTGCAGTCACCATCTGCAGTGATTTTGGAGCCCAGAAAAACAAAGTCTGACACTGTTTCCACTGTTTCCCCATCTATTTCCCATGCAGTGATGGGACCAGATGCCATGATCTTCGTTTTCTGAATGTTGAGCTTTAAGCCAACCTTTTCACTCTCCACTTTCACTTTCATCAAGAGGCTTTTTAGCCCCTCTTCACTTTCTGCCATAAGGGTGGTGTCATCTGCATATCTGAGGTTATTGATATTTCTCCCGGCAATCTTGATTCCAACTTGTGTTTCTTCCAGTCCAGCATTTCTCATGATGTACTCTGCATATAAGTTAAATAAACATGGTGACAATATGCAGCCTTGACGTACTCCTTTTCCTATTTGGAACCAGTCTGTTGTTCCATGACCAGTTCTGTTGCTTCCTGACCTGCATACAGATTTCTTAAGAGGCAGATCTCTTTCAGAATTTCGGACTATTTAGTCCTGCAGATTTCACAGGTGTCAATCATATTTTTGGCTCCAGTTTCGTTTCTTTGGACACAGAACCCTCACCCTTGGAGAGCTGACTGCCTCTAACCAAGGTGGCTTTGGATTTATGATGCTGTATTTCCTTTTGTAGCTCAAAACTGAGAAAATATAGATGTAATTACCACATTACATAGAACTGAGCAAACAATGCAATGATACCAGCCTGAATAATGCTAAGCATACAAAGGCTTGGAAATGTATTTTAATTAATACCAGTAGGAAGCATTTGTCTAAACTAAATCAAGGAAAGGGCACAGTGGCAAACTTGGTGAAGTGAAGTGAAGTCACTCAGTCGTGTCCAACTCTTTGTGACTCCATGGATTGGGGCCTACCAGGCTTCTCTGTCCATGGGATTTTCCAGGCTAGAGTACTGGAGTGGGTTGCCATTTCCTTCTCCAGGGGAATCTTCCCGACCCAGGGATCAAACCCAGGTTTCCCACATTGTAGGCGGACGCTTTACCCTCTGAGCCACCAGGGAAGTCTTGGCAAACTTGGTAGAGGTACACAAATGCTCCCCAAAGCAGCTCTTGAGTGGTATGACTACAGAAGATATTCAGGGACTCTCAAATGAAATTCCCTCATGGGGCAGGTGCACCTCATTTTCCACAAGCCAGGCTGAAACCCAGCAAATGCTGCTCTGTGAAATGACTTGGGTGTGACCACCAGTGATGATGTCACACAAAGTTCTCAGTGACACAGGATGGAGCTCTTGTCCAGGAATGGGGCCCGAAGAGGCTGCAACATCCAGCCTGCTCGGGTCCATCTGGGCAGCTGAAACCCTTCTGAGGCATGCCTGCATCTCTACGTGAGGACCAACAGACGAGTTCTTCACTGAGATCAGTCTCTGGTGCCATCCTCAAGGGTTCAGGAGATTTGACATTGAAATCTCTGTCAGCAGTGAAACAAATGCATCCATTAGGGCTCTGGCCTTAGGAGCTGGCAGTTCTCAAATGGCTGCCCAGGATGAAAACAGGCCAAACCTAATTGAACCTTCAGAAGAAATTCAGACCAGAGAAATAGCATTATCTGAGCTGTAGCATGGCCAGACCTCTGTGTTAACCCAACAGGGGAAACTCATCAAGGACCTTCATTCTGGATCAGTGGCAATATTGTTGATTTTTTTAAAATGGGCTTTGGAAAATTCCCTTTTCCGACAAATCAATTCTACCTGCATCACATATGTCAGAGATGCTAACCCTTCCATTCTATAAAGTAAGTACCTGTGAAGCCTTTAAACACATGGACGCAGCTGAGGATTTCTTTGGTTCTGCGTTCACTCCACTGCAAGTCCTTCTGGACACCTACAGGGATGGATGGAGGTACCTGGGCAGGAACTGATATTTTAACTGAAATGGACCTGAAACATACCATATCTGGTTTGGTTCTTTTCTCCTCTCAATCTAATTGAAAAGATTAGGGGCCAAGAACTGGCCAAACCTATTTCTAGTCTTTACTTCAATATATGACGTACTAACTCGATTCAATCATGTCGGACTCTGCAACACTATGGACCACAGCCTGCCAGGTTCCTCTGTCCATGGGATTCTCCAGGCAAGAATACTGGAGTGGGCTGCCATTAAAGCAGAAAGAGTTATAACGCTTACTGTGACATTTGCAAGGGGGGACTTTTATTTTCAAATCCTTTGTAACTGTTAACTATTTTACGTATGGGGGAAGGGCGAGCATCAAATAGAGTTAGCTTAAAATTGATATTGGCATTTAAATGTAAAATTTAATGCTCCCTCTCCAAATTAGAATGTTTTCATAAAGCATTTTTGGCTTAAAAAAAATGGAGGGAGGGGAGCTAATCTATCAAATTAAGTGAGAAATCCATAAAACACTGGCAATAAACCTCTTCTGAAATCCATAAATTTCTATGCTCCCATCTATGAAGCAAATTATTCTGCATATTCTCTAGAATCCCTTATTGTGATATAAAAGAGCTATTACTTATTACTAGAGAATGAGTAAGAAAATAAAATTCAAGATTGAAGGGTGAAAAAAAAAAACATTGAAGGGTGAGCTGGAGAAGGACTTAATTATTCTCTCTCTCTTAGGAACAAAAAGAAAGCTCTCTCGGCTCAAGCCTGGCAAGGTCCTCAGCCATCCACACCTTGAGTCCTTAGACTCTGAACCTCCAACATCCTTCCAAGGTCCTTAACCACTGACACATTTCGAAGTGCCCCTTTTGTAAAATGAACTGTGATTACTATCCTTGAAATGTCTCTGATCTGGTTAGGGAAACAGGCCATGCACAAAAAAGACAAGATCAGCAATGACCAGCGTGCCAAATTAGTGCCCGAGGAGAGAGTGTCCAGTGAGAGGCCTCTGCACTCCCAGGCTGCTAGGGGGCAGGTTCTGGGACCGACAGAGGCTTGCTTGCCGACCTCTCCTTGACTGGGCTCCTGTCCTCACTGATCTAAACTGAGCCCCGCTACTCACCTTCCACCTCTCACAGTACTTTCTTCAAGAGCACTTATCTTTGTTTGTGACAATTTTTTGTTTGTACTTGTTTAATATAGTCTCTCCCTTTTGACTGTAATCTCTCAAAAGCTGGGTATATCTATTTTGTTTACTATTTCACTTCTCTACTATGCCCAGCACCTAGAACAATGAGCACACAGCAGGCTCTCAATAACTGAATGAATGAGCAAGCTTTTGGCATCTCAACAAGAAGAAATGGAGAAAGGCATTCCAACAGGCACAAAGGTATATACCAAAGTGTAGAGGAAAACAGTGGGTAAAGGAATTGACGGGAACCAGAAAAATGGAGGGAGAAGGCAACGGCACCCCACTCCAGTACTCTGGCCTGGAAAATCCCTTGGAGAGAGGAGCCTGGTGGGCTGCAGTCCATGGGGTCGCTAAGAGTCGGACACGACTGAGTGACTTCACTTTCACTTTTCACTTTCATGCATTGGAGGAGGAAATGGCAACCCACTCCAGTGTTCTTGCCTGGAGAATCCCAGGGACGGGGGGCCTGGTGGGCTGCCTTCTATGGGGTTGCACAGAGTCGGACACAACTGAAGTGACTTAGCAGCAGCAGCAGCAGCAGAAGCAGAAAAATGGAGAGTGCAAGACGAGACAGAAAGCCATGTGCAAAAGCTGGAATTGGGTTATTTTCTGCAGAACCATGAATCCAGGCCGAGAAATTTCAACTTTGTGCTATAGCAATAGGGCACCAAGGAGGTTCTCAGTCAGGGGAGATGATACAAAATATTTAGGACTATGTCAAGGCAGTGACAAGTAACATGAACTTGAGGAGAAGCCCAGGGCAAAGCAGAACACTGAGGTGGCGGCTATCGAGCCAACACCAGGAAGGCAGATGGGGATGGAGAGGAAGGGGGAGATTCTGAGAGAAAACCCTGGTGACTGACACAGGGTGGGGAGGAGAGGAAGCACTCGGAGTCAAGGGCACATGAGGGCTTGAGACACCCTTTACAGAGCCAGGCATGGGGTCATTTATACCACACAGGCTTCGCCAAATTTCATCCATCCTATTGCTTAAAAAAAAAAAAAAAAACTGCTACAAAATCATCTCTACCTCTAAATAAGGCCACAGTGAGAATCCTGCAGATGCTATACACTGCCTGAGAAGGCCTCAGGGGCCAAGCAGCCCCGTGGCCTGTCAGGAGGAGACCAGGCACAGTCACACCTCCGTGCCAGGGGGAAGTCCTACACTGATTCTGCCAGAAAGCACAACGGGGGAGACTGAACCCTGCTCAGGCGGGGACACGGGCAGAAGATTCACGAGGCAACCCGGGGAGAGACTGAACCCCCCTCAGGTGGGAGCACGGGCGGAAGCTCCACGAGGCAACCCGGAGCTGCCCGTCACTTCACAGAGCAGCTCTCTGTACGGCCTCCTAGGGCAGAAAAAGGGGCTCTCACACACGGCCCTGGATTTGGGTTCACTGACAATGGGTTCCTGTGATTTTTCAGGAGAGTAGGAGGTTCATCAAACTCCTTGATGAGGTGTTACCGGGTGGTATGCGACAAGTAGAACTCCATCAGAATATATAATGCAATCTGTGGTGACGTCCTACGACTCTGAGAGGACCTGAAGACCTGAACGCAGCCAGAGAAGAGCTGGGGCAGAAGCAGTGTGAGAACCACCACCCGAGCTGAGGGAGAAGGAGCTCGATTTCCTGGCAAGGAAATGAGAAGGTCTGAGGGTGGGAGGACAGAATCGCAGTGTCAAATATCTGCAGAACTGCTAGGCAGGACAGTGTGCAGGATCCAGAACTGATGGAGTGAAAGTCACAGACCCTAACCAGAAACGAAGGAGCATTTGCAATCTCACACAGGTAACGGCAGATGGTAGAGGGGGCCACTTCGGGTTTCCAAGCAAAAGCTTGATCACCACCTCAGGAAACGTGGAAGTGACTTTGTTCAGATTCCTTCCGATCTCTTGATTTAAAAATTTGCTAGAAATCATCTTATCAGTCTATGAGTCACAAAAGAAAACACCTAACAGTCTTCTGTTTGCGACATCAATAGAGGGAGGAGACGCTTTGGACTTTAATAGTGAAAAGAAAAACTCATGCATTTTCCCAGGATTCCCTTTTTCAAATTACTTTCCTTTATATACCTAGAACAAAAAAAAAATTTCTTTTTCTGGAGTTGGGGAGAAAAGTAAAATAGAGCTGCAATAAATTGGGGTTAAATAAGAACTGAAAAGTAACTGCTAATTAATACCAAAATGAAAATTCAACTCACCTATATGCTATTAATAACTATAATCTCATTAAGACTTAGAAGCTCCAAATGGTCTCCCTCATTTAACAACACCAACATCTTAGGCAAGTCATTTCAGCTTGCAAACTTTAGTTTCCTCATTTGGAAAACTGAATCAAATAGTGGACAAGATCAAATAGTTGCTATAAAAGTCACCAGGATGCTTGGTCTTGGCAGCCATTTTTTGGATTTGACACTAAAAGCAAAGGCAACAGAAGCAAAAATAAACAAGTAGGACTGCATCAAATTAAAAAGCATCTGCACAAGCAAAGGAAATCAGTAACAAAATGAAAAGGTAACCAATGGAATGGGAGAAAACATTTATAAACCACGTATCCAAATAAGGAGTTAATATCCAAAACATACAAGGAATTCAACTCAGTAGTAAAAAATATATATATATATATTTTAATATATATATATATAAAATAATTTTAAAATGGGCAAAGGACCTAAATAGACATTTTTCTAAATTAAACAATCAGGGCTTCCCTGGTGGTCCAGTGGTTTAGAATCCACCTTGCAATGCAGGGAACACCCTAGTTATCCCTGGTCCAAGATTCCACATGCCACGGGGCAACTAAGCCCGAGCGCCACAACCACTGAATTAAGTGCTGCAACCACTGCAGCCTGCGTGCCCAGAGTCTGGCTGCACAACGAGAGAAGCTTCTGCAATGAGAAAACCACACACTGCAGCGAGAGAGCGGCCCCCGCTCACTGCGACTAGAAAAAGCCCGTGTGCAGCAACAGAGACCCAGCAAGGAAGACAAACAAGTGGCCAACAGGTACATGGAAAGATGCTCAACATCATCGAGCAACTTGGAAATGCAAATCAAAACCATAACGTGCTGTCACCTCACACCCGTCAGAATGGCTGTTCTCTCCGGTCCTACAAGCCAGCACAGAGCTATTCGCCCAGCAGCAGACCCCAGGACGGCATGCCCAAATGCACAGCAGATACAAGGCACCGCCATGGTTTTCTTTGGAGGGTCTGCTCAAAACAGCTTCAAAGCAGAAAGGAACTGGAACATTTATACAAACCACACCACTTCCACTGAGTTTACAATGGCTTCCTGGTTGTTTAAATCAGGGCAGGCAAGAACAGACTGTCAGACAAATTGTCATTTGTAGGCTCCTAGCGAGCTCTGGCAGTTTTACACCTGTCCAGAGAGAGAAACAGGCCGCTCTGAGTTATGGACGGGGGGGCCCTGTCCATTTTCATTTTGGTATTAATAAGCAGTTACTTTTCAGTTCTTATTTAACCTCCCTCATTCGAGCTCCTGAGCAGGACAGAGCAGAATGCTGGGGTAGAGTCCTCAGCATCGTGGCCCTGCTCAGGATCTTCAGGCCACAAGCACTCCTGTTCCCCACTGGCTACTCCCCTGAGGGCACCCTGGGGAAGAAAGCAGGACAAAGGAAAGTAAAGGAGCCCCAGGAGGGTCGGGCAGTGTCTCACACAGAGCAGAGACAGGATCACATCTCTGAGGGCGAGAGCACAACACTGGCACCCAGAAATGAGCTCTGTGTCATTGCTGAGGGTCACAGGTTTCAAAGGAGGTCCACGTGCAGTCCACATTGTTTTCCCAGCGTCTATATAAATAAAAAGCCTATACCACGAGTAGTAAGATGTTCTGTAGAATATAAAAGTATTTAACAAAAAATAGAAAATCGCTGGTGGAGAAGAAGGCTGAGAATGAAAGGCTGTTAACAAAGCCTCTCCTTGATTCTACCAGTAAAAATAAGAATGAAGAGGAAAAAAAAAAGAGGAAGAAAGAAAAAAAGACAGGAAAGCACATAGATGAAAATGAGACAAAGAGCAAAGGGGTGGAAAAAAAAAAAAAAAGAGAGAGAGAGAGAAATAAAGAAGCAGAACTTCCCTGGTGGTCCGGTGGCTAAGAATCTACCTGCCAGTGCAAGGGACACGGGTTTGATCCCTCGCTGGGAAACTAAGATCCCACGTGCTGTGGGGTAACTAAGCCCTTGAGCCACAACTACTGAGCCCTCACACCAGAGTCCGTGCTCGGCAGTGAGAAAGAGAAGCCACCAGAGTAAGAAGCCCATGCACTGCAGGTAGAGAGTAGCCCCTGCTCACCAAGAGTAAGAACACCCTGTCACAGCAACTAAGACCCAGGGAAGCCAAAAGTAAGTAAGTAAATAAATAAAAGAAAATACAGGGGCAGAATAAGTTAAAAAGATAGGAAGAAGAGCAAGGAGGAAATCCGGAGAGGCAGGCAGGGGTGGCCACACTGATCTCATCACTGGCCTACTGCAGAGCTAGTACCAGCTCTGGCTTATTTACAATGCACCAGGCCATGGAGATGCCCATATTTACATATATATTTAATCTAGACTAAGAAAATCACATGGATTTGTCAGACAAAAAGGCCAAAACTGTTCACATAGGACTCTATACCCTGTAGCTCAGATGGTAAACAATCTGCCCGCAATGCAGGAGACCCAGGTTCAATCCCTGGGTCGGAAAGATCCTCTGGAGAAGGGAATGGCAATCCACTCCAGTATTCTTGCCTGGACAATCCCCACGGATAAAGGAGCCTGGCGGGCCATAGTCCATGGGGTCACAAAGAGTCAGACATGACTGAGTGACTAACACTAATACTACTATTCAATAAATGAGCTTATTTTTAAAATAGGAAAACAAAAACACCCTCCATCCTACCAGACCACTTAAAATCAGAGGGGGATGTAGAGGTTCTAGGATAAAAGTTGTGACTCCTGAATAAAACTAGAAGCAACGTAAATAGTCACGCCAGGCTCCAATCTGTCCCCAGAGGTAGGAGGAGGGTCACATTCTTGTTTCGAGTGGGAGGGCTGTGCTCAGCACAAAGGACTTGTTTACATAATAAAGAACAATACACACTGCAGAACAGTGGTATGGGAAGTTCAGCCATGGTCAGCAGAAACTCAAGCCCAAATCTCTGGGTTTAAGGTCTAAGGTATTTTCTTGCACACTTGATCCTCAAGGGTTAAAAGCAAGCACAGCCTCTGTGGAGTTGAACCAATCAGCATTTCTCTCGATGACATCATGCCTCCAACTGGACAGCCTGCTGGAAAAGCGTCTGGGACCTGGCCTGGGAGGGTGTTTTTGTTTTCCTGGCTGCTGCCCCTTCACTCCACGTGGAGGGTCTCAAGGTCCCTGCAGCTACCATTTCAGTCAAAACCAGGACACTCCCCAAACCCGTGGCCAGAGATTACTGTTTGCACAAAATGTATGCAAAGCATGTCCCTGTTCTTCACCCATCTCTCACTAGTTTAATATTGATGAAAGTTGATTATAAAACACAGATTCATCACTTAAGCTAAGTTCTAAATGACTCAAATGTTTATGCTAAGTAGACAAGTGGCCTTCTGTGGCTTTTCCTTTCCAGAGCTTCAATCCCATTCAAAGGCAGGTATGAGTGAGACCTATCTGATCCCTTAGGACTTCTTATATATTCAAACTACTATCTGACCAGACACCAATTGCTACTGCTGTGTGTGTATGTGCGCGCATGTGTGTGCGCGTATGTGTGTGCGCGTGTGTGTGTGCGCATGCGTGCCTATGGGTGCAGTGTGCAGTGCAGTGACAGAGGATTAAAATACATCTAGGCAGCTGAGATGCTGTCGACACTGCCAACCACGTGGAAGGAGAACAGGTTTCTTCCCTAGAGTTGGAAGCGGGAAGGGCTTCCAGTTAAATGACGAATTTCTCCTGTTTCCCAGCACCCTGAACATCCACGCCTTCTGGATCATCTGCAAATGAAGATTAATGTACAGTTTACATGCAAGAGCCATGTTGACTGCTCCAGCACACAGCCATCTATGGTTGTTAGACTTGACAGAAACTGTGCTAGAAACGTTTTTATCACTCATGGTCCCTGCAGGAAAAAGAAGGCACATTCGAACTGGGGAACTGAAGGAGCTAAATAAAGGGATTATTGGTACAGGTTTATGTTGGGGACAGAGAGAGGAACAAGGGTGGAGCCTCAGACCTAGAGGGTCTGGGGGAGGAATGTTACCAAAATGCACAGAGAACAGCTACTGAGACAGGGTCTCTCACAGGGCTGGGGGCTTCAGTACAGCAACCCAGCCAATCCAAGATTTCCTTGGCTGAGTGATGCAGTTCACAAGGGTGGGCCTCTGGGGGCACACAGGCAGGTAGGGAGGGTGGGGAACACACTGAAGGGCAGATGGAAGATGCCATGCACCACATCTAACAACCAGAGAACAGCTAGAAGAACAAACTAACTAACTCGATGACATAAGCAGAGACAGGATACTGTGCTTTTCAGAATGAGGACCTGAATCCAGATCTTAAGGCACGGCCACAGCAAGCCGTCCCCGATATGCAGCAATTAGGTAAGAAAAGCAAATTATAAACTAGCAAATGTACGAAGATCTCAAATTTGGATGTATATCAAACATTAACAGAGACTAACTATGTAAAGAGCTGAAGGTGATCTTCCCACTCCTTATCTGTATATTTTACAGTTTTATTTATCTTCAGGCTCTCAGTTTACCTTCTATGATGCCCCAAGGGATCATTAAGACAAAGAAGGTGCTGATTTGACTGCAGAACACAGAAAGTGTCTATTGAAGCTGGGATTTAGAGCGCCTCTTAGCCTGAGCACTCTTCAAAACAAACTCTCATTAGTTCTTTGTTACCAGAAACACAACAGAAAATAGGGAGAATACAAGCATCACTAGTGTCCACTGTCTCAGAGGTTTCCTTAACCAGGCTAACTTCTAGAATCCTCGGTCCAGGGTGATCAATAGGGCCCACAGTAACACTTGTGAGGAACAGGCTGCGTGTGAAAACAGTGACGGTCCACCGCGCATGTGCCCAACATACATCACCCCCACACCCAGCCAATCAAGCAGGCCTACATCAGAACAATAAAGGGGAGAGGCTGCGGACTGCTCTCTAACCTCTTCCCTCCCAGGGAATCAGGCAGAAAAGCTCATTAATTTCTCGAAGAACAATGTGGGGCACCTGCCCTCCTCTCCCAGGCGGAGCGGGCTCTTCCATCTTGGGTGGGGCAGAGTCAGGCAGGAGGCTGAAGCACTTGAACTACCTAGTCTCCACCAAACCTTCCCCCAGAGCTCTGCCTTTCTCAAGTTCTGAAGATGCTCCAGGCCCCAGTTCTCTCCCTCCAAAGGTGCAGACACAATAATAGTATTAATATCTACTGTTCACGCAACACTTTATGCCTACTGGGAACTGTGCTGAGTGCTGAAACGTATCTAATTGGTAAAAACACCTCTGAAACACAGATTTGACCGCCTCTATTTCAGAAATGAGGGTAACCACTCCGAGGCTTCCTGGAGCCTCCCACACGGAGGTGAAGTTGATGGAGCCAGGTCTACTGACTCCGGAGCGGGGCTCCTGGGCTGTCCTGCGCTGCCTTCCAGGATCAGCGCACGGGCCAACCCACGGGCAACCCCGTCTGTGCTGGGGTCACAGCCGCCCTGCCCCAGAGCCTCCCTCTTCCTCCTGGTCCCCTTGGTGAAGAGCTGAGCTGGGCCCAAGCTCCTTCAGGGCAGCCTTCCTGACTCCTTAGAGCTAATGATGACAAAGAAAATAAAATTGTCAAGCACAGGATACAGGCAAAGCAGCCTTCAGGCAGGGGTCAGGGTGGGTGATGAGCAGCCATTACTTAATGCCCTGCTCTAGGGAAGTCTGCCAAGTCCTGCGTTTAGGGCCAAACAGGGTGGGAAACACTTCTCAAGTTTCTCTTTAGATAGAGCTATCCCCCCAAACCAAGTATAATAAGGCTCAAAACAATACTGAAGGGTTAAACATAAAGCACTCTGTTAATGTTTACTATGCAAGCACAGCTTCATCTTCTGAATGCTTTCCAACAAGACCTCAATTGCCTTTAGTTTCTTCAAACTTAAAATTTAACAGTCCTTCTGGTGGTTAGCCTCACCACAGCCTGGCCCAGGAGTCCCTGGGTTCCCTGTATCCACCAGCAATCTCTACCCACCAAGACAGTATCAGCGTATGCACCTCCTTTCATTAGGATGTAAGGAGACTCAACAGGCAACTTCAATTAAGCCTGGTGTGCCTCGGTGATTTTATGTTTCTTTTCCAAGAGGAAATAGTGGCGCCCGTAACACTGCCTGGCAGTGCCTCAACAGGGCCTGGACAGTCTGTAAAGAATCGTCCAGCACTGCTGATCGCTTGGGGTGGAGGATGTACTCAGGGTGAGACATAAAGAAGGGGTGATTCATTAGGCTGGTCCAGCAGCCCATGTGAAGAGCTCTGAGCCATTGCCGTGATAGCAAAGCACCCCTTCACTTCTCAGCCTCACGGCCAAGTCCTTGCACTCTCTGCTCCCAGTCTCACCTTCTGCCCTTACTTCTTCGTCTCCCTGTACACTCTCTGCATGCGACAGGAGCCACGTGACCGAAGCTCCCCCAGACGCTCGCGCTCGCTCACCTGCTATCTCTGCCTCGATGTCCTTTCGCCATCCCTTGGCTCCAATCTGGTTCTAACCAGAACACCTGGCTCTTGAATTCCATGTCCAACTCCACTTCTCTGTGATCTTTCCTGAAGCCCCCTTTCTGCCCTTTCATACGCCTCATTTCTGCCTACCCCACTCCCACTGATGTTTTTCTCTGTTGATTTCTCCTGCCGCTTCAGAGAATATTGCTTCTTACTCTTAAGCTGCCTTATCCTATACTGGCCTGTAAGTTAGAAAAACTCTGTTTTGAAAACAAAGGTAGAGCACACGTCCCTACAGACCTCTGCTCTCCCGTGTGCCATCTCTCGGGCACAGGCACTCTCGAAGACCAGCTACCTTTCCTTAAGTGGCCTGGCATCAGCCACAGGCTCACCACCAAATTTTGGTTTGCCAAACAGCGAAGATTTCCTCTGGCACAGGATCTTCCTGTCCCTGACTAAACAGAGTCCTAAACCTCATCTTATCTGGAGATGAGTGCTGGAGGAACTGGCCCCGCCCTGTTCCCATACTGGGAATGGGACTAGCTTTGGTTTACATAACTTTTACAGCTGCAACCCGGATGGGCTGGGTAGGGCATTTAGTCTACAGAATGTTCAAATGGACATGCCAGCTGCAGTGGTCCCCTCCTCTTCGAGAGCTAAATTCATCTTGTGAAAATGTTCCGGGGAGACAGATCCAGTCCGCTTCAAAGTCAGCTTCCTTTCAGCTAGAAGCCTGTGAGGGTAGTACTTGAACATTCCCTGCATGTTTACCAAGCTTTGAGAAACACATTCTTCTGCCCAGGAAGACATGTCACAGGTCACTGCAAAATACTTGGGCACATATTTCTATTCTATAACAATGGCTCTGAAAGGAACCTGGGCCTCAGATTCCAAATGTGTTCTCCTCACTAATCACTCTGTTCCCTGAACCACCTAGCCCTCTGCCCCACCAACCCAGGAATGTGGGATGGGCAGAAGCTTCTGCCGGGAGAGCATGTGGTCTTCCTGGGAAAGACCGGAGAATCACATGCAGCAGGAAACAGAAAATCCCCCTCTGGTCCCCTTTCAGCAGCTTCTCCCAAAGCCCCATCCCCCAGCCCTGCATCCCCCTCTTCCTCCTGAAGGCTCACAGGAAGTCCTCTGTTTCTTCCGCAGCATCTTTAGGGTGGGTCTGGCTCCCTCAGTTAGGCCGATGGGATCCAAATATTTCCAAACAGCATGTCACTTCTAGGAACTGCTTCTCCCTCAGTCCTGCTCTGCTGGGCCTCCGCCCTGCAGATTAACCGTAAGTGGACCTGTCCTCTGCCACGCAGGCACGAAGACCCCTGTCCTGGCTCCAGGGCACCTGCCCCCCTCCCAGCTGTTGGAAACACTCTGGTGGAAGTGTGAAGGAAGTCGGCAGCCGTGGCCCCTACGCTGGTCCTGGGCATCGGCACCCGGGTGAGCGTGGGGGCTCGGCCAGCCTGGCTCTCTTCCCCGAGACAACACGCAGCCTTACCTCATCCCACTCAGAGGCGAAGGAGGGCGACTTCTCCAGCCTCTTCTTCCCAATGCTGCAGTTGGAGAGGGACTCACTCCGGCTCCCCATCGTGGCGTCCTCCGTTGGGGAGCAGGTCAGGAGATCAGAGTCAGACTTGGACAAGCTGCGGCTGAGTTTGAGCTCAGCCTTGGGTCTGCTGGTGGGAGGGGCTCGGCTCCTGGCCCCGCTCGGGTCACCTTCCTCTTCGGCGCCCCCAGGGCGTGGAAAGGCCGTGCGCATTGAAGTTTTGGGGTGCGTCTGGCTGTGGGCGGGGGGCAGGCTTGTCGGGTGGCCTGCTCTCCTACTCTGGTCCAGCATGCGGGGCAGGGAGGCTCCGGACACACGCCTGCCTGTCTGCTCCAGCTGCATCTCCTCGGGGCAGGCGCCCTGCACGGGGGACCCTTCTCGATGGTTCTGGCCAGGGGCAGGGAGCAGCTGGAGAGGGTCCTGCTCCGCCTCACACACCGGGGAGGAGCCGTGGAGGAGACCTGAGAACTGCTCCGGGACCTGCCCGTCCTGCCCCTCCGCAGAGTCCTGGCTCTGGCCACCGCTGCTCTGCCTGTGGTCTTGGAGTGGACGGAGAGACAGAGAAATAACAAAATTAAACACAGCAAAAACCAACAAAGTTCCAATGCAGCGAGCGCACGGCTGAGCAGAGGAATTCAGAAGCAGGGGAAAAGAGAGAGAAGCTGGATGGTTGGGGAGCAGGCAGAGGGAGAGAAGAGGAGAGAGGAAGTCAGTAAACACAGTTTTGTATTGTTCTTAATGTCCAATTTGTACCCAAAGTCAGAGCATTTATGAAATCCAAACACTGGCCTGATTAATGCTATCTGGCAGCCGTCCTTGCTGTTAGATTTCTGTTAACATTAACGACCAGACCTTGCTATATAAGGCGACAGGAGGTGCTAACTATATCCTACAGAAAGGACACAAGTGAGGAGAGAAAGAGTGAAGCGGAGTAAAAGTGAGAGGGAGGGAGGGAGAGAGAGAGAGAGCGCGCCAACAAGCAAGCACGAGCAAGCGAGACTCACTCCTGGAACATCTGATACATTTCCATAAAGGCCAAAGTGTTATTTAGAGCCACCCGCCCTCCCTTCCTCTGGCAAGCAGCAACAGTGGGGGGGTGGGGGGGAGGGTGATGGAAGTCATGATCCACAACCTGCGACTTCTGGAATTCCTTAACCGAAAGTGCAAAACAAACCAGCAGAGAAATAACCACTTCCTTCCTCAGGTTTGGGGGGGGGGGGGCGGCGATTCAGAGTTCCATCCCTCTTCCTTCCTTCCTCAGGGAACACAGGTTTGTGTTTTTTTTTTTTTTTTGAGAATGTGCACATCTCACTCTTTGCAAAGCCTCCCAGCTGCTCCTATTTGTTTAAGTTTAACCTTAGCTGGTCCACTGAAATCAAAAGGGTCCGATTTGTCAGTGCCGAGATGTGTGCCGTGCTCCTGAGACGGCCCCAACATCCCGGAAACCCGACACTGCCAGCTCGCGAGGCCAGCCACTACTGTATGCTTCCCCGAGGGACCAAATACCTCTGCCCTGAGGTAGCATAAATAATCGACCAAATCAGAGTCCAACATCAGTATCGTGCCAGGACACCGAACAGGCTCTCCCTGCACGAACTCAGACCTATTAGCAATTTTAACCCACATCAGCAGGGCAGATGACAACCCTGTGCTGAGCACTAGTTCACACTCCACGGCTAACGTCCAACCTGACTTTCTCTGTAAGTGGAAATGTATGGTACCGACACCAAACGACTCTCTAGTCTGCACAAAGCTCTCCAAACTGTTCATGAGATCAGAGGATCTTGGAACCCAAAGGGTCAAGCTCAACTATTTTTACAGATGAGAAATCTAAGGCCCTCAGGCCTCTGGTGGTTGGTCTGCAGAGGTGGGGGAGACCCAGGCGTCGGCACACCTGGCTCTGGTCCTGCTATCTGCTCTCTCGCTGGGTGGCCTTGGCAGTGATCTCATCTTGCTGGGCTTGAAGATCTAAAATAAGTAGGTTGTCTGCATGGTCCTTAAAAATCCCTTTTATGTTCTGATAGTGATGAGAAGGCACGTCTTCACCACACTGCGACGGCACACTTCCCCTCGGGGCCTGCAGAGCCCCACTGGGAGGCCTCTCCCGGGCTGGCCTGCACAGCACGCCACCCCCATCAGCAGGCCCACAGTCCTAGGCTGTCGGGTGAGGAGGGCCGCATTTCACACACACAGCCCTGCGCTGCCCAAGCCCGACGCCAGGGTCCCACAGTGCTAGGTCCGCGTTTCAGGAAGGACCCCGATAACCAGCTCTCCAAATGTTGAGCCTGTCACCCTGAGGTCTGAGCAGGGATACGGCTCCATCCACCCCACCCCACCCAAAGGACAGTTTGGTCTCTACAGCTGGCTCAGCTTTTGGCAGGTCTGCAGAGGCCGTGGAGGGGCGACCAAGGAGCTCCACTTTGTGGATCTGATGACTCACCCACAGGAGCCCAGAAGCATGAACTCTGGCCTCTTCTTCCTCTACTCTTGACTGCTTTGGGACTTTCACACCCCAAACCCCAAAGGTCAAGTCCAGAGCACTGAATAAGCCCTGAACAGCCTGGATCGTATCTCCAGGGAAGAACTGCTGCATACATGGAGTTCTGCATGGCTTCATTCAGGCCTCAGGAAGCCCTGACTTTTGGGGTATGAACACCATGTGAGTCAACTGCCAGTGTGCGTGAAGCTGCCCATGAGGCTGACGGTGGGGCCACATAAGCATCTAATGGTGATTCGGGCCAATGGGACTTCCTAGGGAAGTGGGAGTCAACCAGAGTGGAAAACTGGCCATCTCCAGGACCATATCCTAATGGCCAGCTTCCTCTAGGTCCTGGCCCAGGGGGCAGTGTCCCCCTGACTACATCTGAATGTGAAAGAGAGTGCTGGTAACAGCCTTCTATTCCTTGGCACCAGCTTCTAGCTCCTTACTTAACAACTTTTTTGAGGAGATGGGAGTCCAACAACAAAAGAAAAACACCAGTCCAGAACTGGGAGCCAGCCAGGCTCACACTGCCTGGGTGGACCTTGGAACCCAGGCCACAGAGCATGTTCTGACTGCTGCTGGCATTGCCAACAATGAAGGCCCTGTCCAACAGCCATGCACTCATGTCGGCTATCAATGCAGAGAGACACATGCCAAGAGCTCCCTAACAGACAGATGCTGGAGGAAGGAAGTGGGTGGAAAAAGGAATGGAACCTTATGGCAGGAGGAAATATGCAAAGAGTAAGAATTTCTGAGGGTCATAATCCCAGTAGAAAAACCATAGTCCACCAGAGTAGAGGAAATCATGGGAAGGGATTCTTATTTGACATGACTCACCCAGAAATTTCCAAGAAAAGACACCTTGGCATTTGAAAAGCTGGTCAAGATCTAAGAACCTGAGGATCTCAACAAGCTGGCACACTTTCCCATAAAATACTATATCCAAGACTAAGCTAGATTTGCTGGCAAATCAATGAGTGGGAAAAGACCTAAACAATGGTCCTTTCCTTCAGTAAAGTCAGGATAATATTAGGTCTCTTAGGAACAAGGTCAGAGAAGGCCGTGGCACCCCACTCCAGTACTTTTGCCTGGAAAATCCCATGGACAGAGGAGCCTGGTGGGCTGCAGTCCATGGGGTCGCTAGAGTCGGACCCGACTGAGTGACTTTACTTTCACTTTTCACTTTCATGCATTGGAGAAGGAAATGGCAACCCACTCCAGCGTTCTTGCTTGGAGAGTCCCAGGGACAGGGAGGCCTGGTGGGCTGCTGTCTATGGGGTCGCACAGAGTTGGACACGACTGAAGCGACTTAGCAGCAGCAGCAGCAGGGACAAGGTGTTAACAATATAATACACCGATCGAAAGCCAGATCTCCCCCAAGCCCCAACACCAAAGCCAGCTGTTAAGCAAATTACTGAACTTCTTTGTGCCTGGCAATCTCATCTATAATTCTGGGATCTTAACAGTACTTATTTCATAGGATTGTTATGGGAATTTTATGTGCAAAGCATTTAGACCATGCCTGGCACATGCCAGCTCCCAACAGATGTTAACAGCTGTTCTTATGCATATTTTGTTCACAGATGAGACCTACTACTTCTCTGTTCCTCACAAGTTGTCACAAGGATTGTCAACAACACTGCACATGCCAAGTACAAACATCATCCTTATGAGTCTCGACACAGGAGGAGGTGACCAAAGGTAAGACAGTGAGCAGGCTGAAGTGAGAAACTGAGCCCAGTGAGAAACAGGGCCCAGCACTATCACTGTGAGCCCTCCTTCCATCAATACACGTGTGCGAAATATCCATCTTCAGGGAGCACCCGAAGATACAAAGACGAAGGCACGGCCTCTGCTCCAGCAGCCTACCAGCTATTGGAAGAGAACAGCATATAAAGAAATAACTAGAATTCAAAGCAAAGATTAAAGAAAAGTATAAACCAAATGCATAGTACAGTGAGTAGCAATGAAGGTGTGATAACTTTGAAACAAGAGGTTTCTCAGAGGAGGCAGATTTTGAGTTGGACACTGAAGGAGAAGAAAGGCCTTGACAGGCCTCAGAAAAAGTGGAAATACATTAGAAAAAGCAGAGACAGGACCCTTGTGCCCAGGGCTCATGGACTCCAAAAGAGAACCCTCGGCCCAAGGCCTTCCTTCGACTGAGAATCACTGTGCTCCTGTCCTGGGAGCTCCATAGCTCCTCAAACACTTGTTCTCCACTGCCCATGGCACTCCTCCCACCTGCCCTTCCAGGAGAGGAACAGGGGGAACAGGACACGAGGAGGGCTGCATACTCACTCTCCCCATATACCAAGGCCCGCTGCTCCACTGAATAGCAGGACACACCAGCATGCTAATTCCCAGTCCCTTCAACTTTCCATTCTTATTCATTCTGGGTGTGCATTTTCCTTTTGCCCTATGAGCTGCTGAAGTAAGGGGTCTTCTCTGCTGCATTTTAATTACTATGATGATCCATGGGGATTCTCAAGGGCTTTTGAATAATAACATTTTAACATTTACACATTCCCAGTCACCCCTGCCAGTTTAAATGAGGGCTGAAAAATGCAGTGTGTGAGAGGACTTGCTATCCTCAGGCTCAGAGGAGAAGGCTGGGGTACTCCAGTTTCCTGGGCTGTTCTACTTTCTTTGTGCCCTGAGGATTAGAACCTTCCAAACGCTTAGTCACAGTGGTGAGCGCCAGAAACTGTGTGTGTCCAGGGAACTCCCAAGTACGGCGATGCTTTTGGAGGGTCACTGTGCTTCCCTTGGAAAGAAGGTACTGAGTAGGTTGTCCAGACACTTGCTGGAGACCATGATCTGACAAGACAGAGTCCACACTGCTCCACGACAACCCGAGAAACAGAGCAAGAGCTGGACCGGGGTTCAGGAGGCCCAAGCTGGAGCTACAGCCCCGTGACTTTTCCTCTCTGGGTCTCTCTCAAAAATTAATGGCTGGGATGCATTCTCCAAGGCTTTGAGATTTAGTATGGTTTGAATCTGTGATTAGATGACCTAAGTTCCCTTCCAGCTCTGTGACATTAAAACATGAATAGTAGCAGGGCTTCAAGGGAAATGATTTAACCTCATAGTTAAACAGGCTTTGGATATGGCCACGTTAGGGCTTAAGGGCCAGCTCTAACACCTAACTTTTTCTTCCTCATCTATTAAACAGGGATAAAAATAGCCTCTACTTGGAAGATTTGTCTGGAGATATGCAATGACCTAATCAGTGTAAATGAACCCAGTGCATGGCTGGCCCGTAAGAAGCCTTCAGTTAATGGAAGCTGCCATCATTAGCATTTTTCATTTACAATGGTTTCCAAACTGTTCTTCATGCTAACACGGCGCCGAGTCTGGTTTCCTTTTCCCCAGCTCAACAGAGAAGACTGGTTTCTTCTAAGTGGCCCTGTGAACCAGGCAGAATAAAATTCAAATGCAGGGCAGGTCTAGCTGTCTTTCAAGTTTAGTGCAGAGCTGTGTGTGACAGCACGGTGGAAAACACTCAGGTCAGGAGCCACGTCCTCCTCCCAAGACAGCGCCCACGGGCACAGTTCGGCTATGAGACTCAGGACCGTTCTACTAGGCTTGGTCCTGATTACCTGACACCTCCCTGTTTCCCTAAACTCTTCCCTAAGTGTCTGTTCACGGGCTGTTGTTGGACCTCTGGCCCCTCACACTTCCCTGTTCAGCATCACCAGCTCTGCCTGGATCAGCTTCCACTTGGCCATGATATTTAACCATGCCTGATTTAATAGAACACTTGCCATCTCTGTTTCCCTTGATCTTCTGCCAGTTCCAATACTGGTTATTCACAACCATTTGCTTTCTCTTCTCCGGTTGCTGGAATGTTGAGCCCTGCTGAATACTCAAGAAACAACTGACTGAGTCCTCTACCAATTTAACTCAGCTGTCTTCTAACAGCTACCAAGCATTAGGTACTGGCTCCTCTGTGCCAGACATTGCGCTAAGCATGTTCTCTTTTAATATTCACAACAACCACGAGGGAAGAATCTGTATCCCTACTTTACCCGTAGAAACTGAGGATTAAAGAGGTTACACGGTTTCCTCAAAGCTGCCAACCAAGAAGTGGGAGAGAAGGAATTCAAATGCAAGCCTCACTACCAGGCTCAGTCACGCTTTTATTCACCTCGTGAAAACTATGGTTTCACCGTAAGATCAATTCCTCACCTCTTCCCTTGGTGCCTGTACTCTTGGGAAGATAATTGCACCAATTTACTTAGATGATTTAGACCAAACCTCCTTAACTATTTTCAACATCATGTCAAAATCTGGGGATAATTTCATCTCTTCCCACTTAAGAAGTATATCTTCTCATCTAGGATTTACCAAAGGCCATCTCATTGCCCAGTGATTTTTCTAGTCTTTATCCTTCTAGCTCTTACTATATTATTTGACATTGTTTACTAGTTGTCCCCATTCTCTCTTCCTTCCTTGGTCATGGGACTTTGTTAGACTGGCCCACAGCCACCTAGAATAAAGCCTACATTTCTCGTCTCGGTGGCTAGGTGTAGCCACGTGGCCAAGCTCTGGCCCATGGGCTATTAGTGAGAGTGGTTTGTGCAACTTTTGAGAAACGTCTTCAAAGTGCTCCTCTTCTCTTCCTTCTGGCCTGTGCTGATAGCTTAAACTTCAACAGTTGTCTTGAACTGTAAGATGGCAGAAGGAAACCAGGTCCTTGGCCACCGTGAACGGCCATCCTCGCTCTAGACTTCTTACTTCTGGACTATCTGATTTAAGACAGACAGTTATTTGGGGCGGGGGGGGGGGGTGTTGGAAGTTCAGCCTGGCTTCTAAGACACTGCATGATCCTGGCTATCTTCCCATGTTTTTCCTCTCTGCCACTAAATGTAAGTTCTATTCTTGACATCTTCAATCTCTCTAATCTTTCGCTCAGCAATTGATTTTCTCTTACGTTATCCATCACTTCAACGTGGATGACTCATGAATCTGTATTTTAATTATTACGTCTTTCTTGAACATCAGACCCACATTTCCAAGAGTGTATGGAATACTCTAGCTGGATATTTTGGTAACTGAAACACCTCAAACTTAACATAATCCAGAATTGGACTTATTTCCTCAAATGTGCCCCTCCTTCAATCCCCTGTTTCCGTTAGTTGCACAATACTTCCCCAATTAACCAGGATCAAAACCTCAGACTCATCCTTAATGCCTTCTCCAACTCATTCACCCTTATTTGGATGAATGTAAGATCCTGTTAAGGCTACCTATTTAAAACCTCTGCTATCCATGTTCTCCTTCCAGTCACTTCCTATCATCCCTCTAGTCTGAGCTCTAATTTCCTTGAAGAGATTCCTTGAGATCTCTCGACTTCAAGGTATTCCTAACTCCAGTCTCTCCCAACCACAATCTAAGATTCTACAATTACACATACACTCAGCCCTCCGTGTCCATGGGTTCTGCATTGGTGGATTCAACCAGTCACAGATCTAAAATACTCAGAAAGAAAAAAAAATCCCAGAAAGTTCCAACAAGCAAAATTTCAATTTACTATGGGTCAGCAACTACTTACCAGTATTTACATTGTATCAGGAATCAGAAGTAATTCAGATGATTTAAAGTATCTGGGAAGCTACATGGAGCTTATATACAAAAAACTATGCCATTTTATATAAGGGACTTGAGCGTCCAGGGATTTTGCTATGTGTGGGGGGAGGAGGGGGAGGGTGTCCAGGAACAAATCCCCTGAGGACACCGAGTGATGACTGTTCTTAAAGTGTGGCTTCTATCCTGTCACCTCATTCAAAAACCTTCAAGAACACTCCACTGTCTGAGGAATACAGACCACCAGCTGAGGTCCAATATTCTACGACCAGTCCTTTGTTCCAACCACACTGGATTATTTACCAGTCTCCAAATATGCTATCGTCTCCCACCATTTTACTGTTGCTGATGCCACATCCTCTGCTTGAAAAGGCCCTCTTCTTCCTCACTTCTGCTCATCAAGTAGAATTCTCTACTTTGGGTTTCAGCTCAAATGCACTTCCTTCATAAAGCCATCTCTGATCTCTTACACTGACATAATTTATCCGTTTTTGAACTCTAAAACTACTTTTATACCACTTTAACATATTTTGACCTTTTATGATTATTTTACATATGTCTCATGTATACATATGTATATAAATGGCTGTCGATACATTCGGTGGAAGAAAATAGCTTAGCTATTGGATGCATAGCTTACCTACAAAGCTCAAACTTATTCCATAATGGAAAGAAAAGTAAACTGCTCCAACTCAGAAATACAAATTGAAAAGATACAATAGGGCTCCTCTGATTTAAGGGGTGAGAGAAGAGGAAGCTGCTGAAGGTGAGGCTGAACTGTTACACTCTCTCATTTATAATTTTTGCCTTTGGGAAAAGCACCCAAATTTACTCCTTGTAATCTACCAAGAAAAGCTGGCCTGGACTTCCACGTTAAGACGGCTGACTGAATACAGGTGCTTACTTAAATCTTCTTCCCACAGTCTTACTAAACTAAAAGCGGGCCTTCTGCTAAAAGGCGTGCCAATGAAAGCAGACCTGACAAAACTCGATCCCAAGCTGCCGAAAGGAAAAGCCAGACTTCACACTACGGAATTCCCCAAAGACTCAGAAACTGGCAGCACTTTGGATGTGGGAGTAGAGAGAGAAGCTAAAATAACATTTTTCCTCCCCTTCAAAAAGATTAAGGTCTTCACGAACTTCACACAGACCAAAACGCACAGCTCTCAGGAGTGATGACTTAATTGCTTCTTAAGACCTCAGAGGTGTAGCATGTGCCAAGGACTCCCCATGTAGCGCTGTCTTCTGATAATCGTGCATCACCGTCCTTCACCTGGCCGGAAACACTATGAGCGGATGCTGCAGAAAAGCGCTGCAGAGAACAGTGACTTTTAGAGGTCCTGGCTACCTTCCCATTTGCTAACAAACTTGTCCACTGTTTCTCTGAGCAGGAGCATGCCCCCAGTGTTCAGGGGGCAAAGAGTTAAACACTAGGGAGAAATAAGTGACTGTGCTACAAGAAACAGGAAGCATTGTTCTGCTATGCCAGTCCGGTATAAAGATTTCAGAAGACGTTTTCTACATTTGAAACAACTGAAATAACAGAGGAATATCTAGTTGGATAAAACTATCATAAAACCATCTGAGTCTAGTGCCTTTACTGGGGAGGGAGGGTGGGCTTTCCACTTCATGGATCTATTAAAGTTTTCTCCTGTCAGTTTTTGTCATTTCCACAGACACAACTGGCATTTCTGGAGAGTCTTCACTGTGAAGGTTTGTCCTGCATGCTTAGCATTCCTGGTCACTGGGCACCAAATGCCAGTATGATCCCCTCCTCAACTAGTCATTGTCATTAATTCAATAACTCACCCAGACAACTCTTTCCAAGAGGACAGGAACAACTCTAGCCAAATAAAATTTATTCTTATTAATTCTCTTTCTATTAATTTTTAAAATCTCTGAATTTGTGGTTACATATATTTCTTATATTATTCCTAAATGCTGTGTTCCCCTTTTCTTGATCAGAAATGTTGAGATATTTTAAAAAACAGACAAGTTTTCATTCTAATTATCAAACCTATTGCTTTTTGCTTTTTTAAAATTTCATTTCTGCTTTCTTTTTTCTTTTTGTGTTTAAGTGAAGTGAAAATGCATACCATAAAGTAGGTGACCTGTTGTATCTGCTTTTATCTTTATTAATTGCTCTCTGAAACTTTCTCCTGCTTAAGTTTTAGTCTTTCTTGTTTTTAACAAATGAATTTAAGAAGAAAAACTTTACACTGAGTACCACTTTGGCCAAATATTATCAGTGCTTAAACAAAATATTTCTACTACCATTAATTTCTAAGTTGGAAAATGATAGAAAAGAAAAAAGACAGGCAACTCATAGACTAAATATATAATACTAATCAATAAGATAAGATGTTCAGTTTCACCGGATCAGGGAAATGCCAAATTCAAAAATCACTTTCTTTGCTTACTATGGGGAAAAACATTAAAAAGTGATAATATTCTGTGTTGGTAAAGGTATAGGGAAAAGAACACATTCATTCACCGTTAAGTGGGGGCCAAGTGGCTCCACCAACAGATCTAGACGTGCATCTACATTTTGACCTCCTAATTCTACTTTCTGTCAATGTCTTTTAGAGAAACACTCTTATAAGCATGTAAGAATGTCTGTATGGAATGTTCACAGCAGCATAATTTATAACAGAGAAATCATACTGAAGACAACTTAAACATCCATCAGTTAGTGAACAGAAAAATGAGTTATGGAAGGACTTCTCTGGTGGTCCAGTATCTGGGACTCCATGCTCCTAACGTGGGGGGCCCAGGCTGAGTCCCTGGTTGGCGAACTGGATCCCACACGCTGCAACTAGGAGTTCCCATGTTGCAACTAAGACTCGGTACAGCCAAATATATACATATGATGAACTTCTAAATAAAACAAAACATTTTTAAAAATGAATTATGGGCTGTTTAACAACAATTTTAAAATAATAAGGTAGACTTTTTTTTAGAACTGTGACAAAATTTATTTATGATCTATGAACAACTTAAAAAAAGTTTACAAAATAGTTTGTAAAATATTAAAAACAAACAAAACAATTTCATATGATCACTTTTATATAAAGATAGCACATGGCCTGAAGTAAAAAATAACATACTTTCAAACTATGGTCATCTCTGATAACTGAGTAGCAGAGAGGTGAGAAAAATCTGAGCATTTTATTTGTATTCACTTTTGTACTGTTTGAAGTTTTTCCTTCCAGTGAGCTAAAATGAATGTAATTTTAAAATGTAATTAAAAATAACTCCTACCCTTAGTTTCTAGTATTATAAAGGAGGAGCTGAAAGCTCTGGTAGTCTCATTAACAAGGCCTTTTTGAAAACTGATGAATTAATTCATAAAAGCTGCCTAAGATAATGACCTAAGTGGAAAAGCAGGCAAAATTTAATATGTACTAACGCACGACATCATCTGCTGACTTGCCTCACTCTGACCAATCCTAGCAGGCGTTTCTTCCAGGCTACTGAGAAATTGGCAGAGCCTATTTTCATACTTATGTCGCCACTCCTTTGTCTGAAAGCCCTTTGAGTGATCTAAGCAGCTTGCCTGGAGGCAGGCACACTTCTCAAGCTGTGGTTCAATTAAATCTGCATCCAGCACCACCCACTCTCAACAGTTAGCCCAATACTGCAGAGCTGAAAGAAACCAAAGCAAAGGATCATGAGATGTGAGGTCAGAAGTCCTCCTGGGCAGTTCTCCCCTGCTCAGAGGGAGAAAACTTAAGAGATTTCTTAACCTGAGGGCAGAAATTTCCTATCAAGGTCACTTGGCCCCATTTACGAAGTTCATCTGACTTTCTCCTTTGCTTCCTTTCAAAGGCTGAGTCAGCTGACCTTATAGTGGTTCCAGAGCAGATCTTTGAAAGAAAGAATTAGAATCTCATTCCTCCATGATGCTAAAGATTCTTTCCTCACTAAGAACTCCTTTCAAGGGACTTTTCTGGTAGTCCCCAGTGGTTAAGATTTTCTGTTTCCAATGCAGAGGGTTCCGGTTTAATCCCTGATCAGGGAACTAAGATTCTACATATCTTGCAGCCAAAAACCTAAAAAATAAATTTGAAAAATTAAAAAAAACAACAACACCCTTTTCAAACAGAGCATTAAACTCTTTAAGGGTTAAATTTCAGTATGATTTATTACTAAACGCCTAGAACAGGTATCAGAGCTCCACCCACTCTGCAGCACTATTCACAATAGCCAAGACATGGAAATAACCTAAATGTCCATTGCCAGATGAATGGATAAAGAAGATGTGGTACGTATATACAGTGGAATACTAGTCAGCCATAAAAAAGAAAATAATATCATCTGCAGCAACATGGGTACAACTAAAGATGCTCATACTAAGTGAAATAAGTCAGAAAGAGAAAGACAAATATCATACATCACTTAGGTGGTGGTTGTTTAGTCACTAAGTTGTGCGCAATTCTTTTGTGACCCCACGGGCTATAGCCCGCCAGTCTCCCCTGTCCATGGGACTTTCCAGGCAAGAATCCTGGAATGGGTTGCCATTTCCTTCTCCAGGGAATCTTCCCAACCCGGGACTGAACCTGAGTCTCTGCACTGGCAGGAGGATTCTATCACTGAGCCATCAAGGGAAGCCCACAGTACTTACACATGGAATCTAAAATATGGCACAAATGAACCTATGAAACAGAAAGAGACTCATGGACATACAGAGCAGACTTGTAGTTGTCAAGAGGGAGCAGGGGAGGCAGGGGATCAGCTGGGAGTTTGGGGTTCAGTTCAGTCGCTCAGTTGTGTCTGACTTTTTACGACCCCATGAACTGCAGCACGCCAGGCCTCCCTGTCCATCACCAACTCCCAGAACTCACTCAAACTCACGTTCATCGAGTCAGTGATGCCATCCAGCCATCTCATCCTCTGTCGTCCCCTTCTCCTCCTGCCCTCAATCCCTCCCAGCATCAGAGTCTTCTCCAATGAGTCAACTCTTCGCATGAAGTGGCCAAAGTACTGGAGTTTCAGCTTTAGCATCATTCCTTCCAAAGAAATCCCAGGGCTGATCTACTTCAGAATAGACTCGATGGATCTCCTTGCAGTCCAAGAGACTCTCAAGAGTCTTCTCCAACACCACAGTTCAAAAGCATCAGTTCTTTGGTGCTCAGCCTTCTTCACAGTCCAACTCTCACATCCATACATGACCACAGGAAAAACCATAGCCTTGACTAGACGAACCTTTGTTGCCAAAGTAATGTCTCTACTTAGATAGATGCAAACTATTACATTTAGAATGGATAAGCAACAAGGTCCTAATGTACACCTCAGGGAACAATACTCAACATCCTGTGATAAACCATAATAGTCTTACACTAAAAAAGAATGCATATATATGTATGACCGAGTCACTCCGCTTACAGCAAAGAGCGACACAATACTGTAAATCAACTATACTTCAGTCAAAAAATGTGAAGAAAAAAAATAAATCCTAGGTCTAAATGTATACCAAAAGCTGTAACATTTCTAGAAGAAAATACAGGGAAAAAACATTAGTGACCTTATCCATTAAAAAAAAAAGGATAAACTGAATTTTATCAAAATCAAGAAACTTTTGTTCTTCAAAAGACACTGTTAAGGGGATAAAAAGACAAATTATAGACTGGGAGAAAATAAGATATCTGATAAAGAACTTAAATCCAAAATATATAAAAAATCCTTACAACTCAATAATAAGAAATAATCTAACTTTTTTAATGAGCAGAAGATCCAAATAGACCATTCATTAGACACAAGGATGCCAAAGAATCCCATTAATAGATGTTCAATACCATTAGTCATTAGGGAAATGTAAATTAAAACCAGAGTGAAATATCATTACATACCTATTTGAATGGTTAAAATTAAAAAAAAAAACTGACAATATTAAATGCCAGGGAACATACATAGCAATTTTAACTCTGATGGGACGTGAAATCGTAGAACCATTCTGGAAAATGGTTTGGTATTTCCTTATAAACCTAAGCATATATTTATAGAGCACCCAGTAGTTTCTAGTGTTTACCTCAGAGAAATGAAAAGTATGTTCACAGAAATGCCTGTATGCAAATGTTCACAGCAACTTTATTTGCAACTGTCAAAAACTGAAAATGGCCCAAATGGCCCTCAACTAGAGAATGGATAAATTGTGGTACATCCATTCAATGGAATACTATTCAGAAATGAAAAGGAACAGATTACTAATACATGCAACAAGGTTGAGTCCCAATGAATCATGCTAAGTGAAAGGGCCAGACTCAAAAGGGTACTGGAATATTGTGATTTATAGGAAATATATACTTGGTCATTCGGATGACCAAAATATATTTCTCAGCTATATTTGGCCTTTATTCATAGTTCCTGGCTCATATCTCCCAAAACAAAAGAAATTTTCTGATTAAGATATTAATGAAGGTGACTTCTGGATCCTACCCCAGGGTGGGGGATGGTTGCCAGGGGAACCAGTCATGTGATTAGAGGGTTGAACGTCTGGTCCCATCCCTGATTTCCTGAGGAAGGGAGAAGGGGTCTGAGGTTCAATCAATGCCATTGGAAGATGATTCAGTTAATCATGACTGGGCAATGAAGCCTCCATTAAAACCAAAAAAGACAGCTTTTCAGTCGTTCCCACTTTTTCCAACAGCTTCCATGCTAGGGAAACCAGAACACTTCTGCATGCCAGCAGGCCAGGCCCCAAGCTCGAGGATGACAGAAGCTCTGTTCACCGGGACCCTGACCTATGTATCCCTTCTGTTGCTTTGTATCCTTTAATATCCTTTTATGATAAATTGGTAATCTGGTGAGTATGTGGGTTTCCCTCAGTTCTGTGAGGCATACGGCATTTAATCTTTGATTTATAGCCAGTCAGTCAGAAGTCCAGGTAACAACCTGGACTTGGAACTAGCATCCTGAGCTGGAGGGGGTCACTGGAGCCTCCAACATGTAGCCGGTTGGTCAGATGCACAGACCTGGGCTTATGAGCGGCATCTGAAGTGGAGGGCAGTCTCATGGGACTGAGCCTCTTAAGGAGTCTCAGAGACCCCAGTGACATCAGAGAATTGCTTCTTGGTGTGGGGAAGCCTACACACCTACACATGCACACCTACATACACACACACACACACAGGAACTGGGTCTGGGAACCTTTTGTAGGTAGGTACTATAAGACTCCATTTATGCCATGTTCTGGAAAAGGCAAAAATCACAGGGACAGACATTGGAGCCGAGACTGTAAGGGAGGGGCAGGACTGACAACAAGGGGACGCAGAAGAACCTTCTGGCCAGGAAACCGTGCTTTATCTTAATTGTAGTGGCAGCAGGCAAACAATTGTATTTGCCAAAACCCACAAACTGTCTACAAAAAGGCTGAATTTTACTGTTTCTGAATAACTTTTTTTTAAAAAAAAGCTCCAAATGGAAACCATAAAAACAAATCAAAACTACTATGAAAATAACCACAAACTTTACACACTTAAGGAGAAACCTTTTACACAGGACTGTTAAAAATAAGGTCTGCAGTATCAGACACATCCACACAAGTTCTCTTAGCCACCACTACCCTGACAGGCCTCGTAGAGGGTACTGTCAAAGACGCACTGCATCCCCGGCTCTTACCTGCGCCCGGGCTGTCAGAGGGTGGAAGGAGGCGCCAACAGCGCCTGTGAAGGGCCCCAGGCTGGTGGGCTACAGGGAGCTGCGAGAAGCCATGGGGGCTCCTTCACAGCAGTGGGAATCACACCACCCTTCTTGTCCTTCCTTAGGAGACAGAGGTCGTCACAAACGCTCCAGTGGGGCCCACTCACTCTGGTGGGGACCGCAAGCGCACTGCCTGGCCGGTTCTTGGTCCTGCAGCCCTCACCCCTCACAGAGGAAGCTGGATTTCGCAGAGGCAATGAAAGTAGGCCAAGGCAACTGAGCACTCCAGTTACCGGGTGGCAGCCAATCACGGGCCCCTCCCCAGGAGTGGCTCGCTCCGAGGTCAGGCCTCAAAGCGGAGTCTGTGCCGTCAGCCTGAACCCAAGGGGAATGACTTGTTGGGCTTGTTTTTCCACCTCAGGAACTTGAGGATTTGTGATTTGAGACCCCAAATCAATTTTGGCCACAAAACTGCCAGCCTCCCCTCCCTCGGCACTCACCTAGTCTGACCTGACCTTTTCCTTGCTTCACATGCTCAAAGGTGACAAATCCACTCCAGCCCGGGGTATTGAAAATGAAAGGCCATAATACGCCCACCACCCAGAATGCCCTGAAACCCAACTCGCCCAGCCCAAGGAATACCAGCATCTCCCTTGGCCCTTCTGGAGCTGTTTCTGCCAGGAGGGGGTGTGGGGGGCTCTACCTTTTGTCTTTCCATCCACAGACACCAGCTTCTTCGTCTCTGCTGTCAGCAGCAGCTCATAAGGGTGTTCATCCTCCTCCTTGGCTGCGCTCCCCTGAACCCAGGGTCTCATGGCCAAGACCTGAGAGAGAAAGCACGTACTTCTTAGGCAGGAGGCTAACACCCAGACAGGTTATGTCAAACAAATTTGAGATTATCAGCTCCTTTTTCTTCAGAGAGGAAGAGAGGAGGGGAAGAGAAGGTAAATAAGTGTCACAGGGAATTACAACCACTCTCCTGGCTGCACATCTGGGCCTCAAATCTCAATGGCCTTTGATTAAAACACTTCCCTTTCCTTCCCTCATTTCATCCTTCAAAATGCCATAAATAAAATCCAAGATCCTCCCCTCCCCTGCCTCGCCCCTCTCTGTGTGATCTCTTTTCTGTGGATAACATCTCCCGAGTGGTTTTTAGTCACCAGGCATCATAAGACCTTCTCTCTCCATGTTTCTTTTCTAATATTTCATACATTCACACAGTACCCCAAAGGCTGGAATCCCTCCTCTCTTCTCAAGAGGGGATCAGAATGATGTCTAACTAACCCTGACTGACATACACTTACTAGGAACAAAGCTTTCTGCAAATCCTTTATTTCTGTGAGCTCTTCTTCATAGGCCCAAGGGTTATAGATGAGGATTTTCCCAAAGCTGGCTTCCTACCACACTTAGAGAACACAATCTTAAATCAATTCTACCAATCTCTGTTCTGAAGAGAGGCAAGGATGAATTTCAGTGGAGAAAAAGCAGCTCTGTCTCCTGAGAAACTCCTAATTCAGGCAGCCAAGCGTCTCTGATGAAATGACTGGCCGGAGCTGGCCCCGACATCTGCCAACCGGCTTGAGTCAGCTGGAGGCCTGTAGCCACAGCCAGTCATGGAACCGGAGGAGCCAAGTGTCTCAACACAAGCCAGAAACACGACGGTTCATGCTACAGTCACACTGAGAGAGAGGATGGAGATACTTGCTATAGAGGATAATTCTGGCTCATCGGTGCTAAGAATCCAATGTGTTTCACAGACAATTTAAATATAATACTGGCTATTACGAAAGCAAACCAAAGCACAAAATCTCTGATTGAGGAGTTTGGCTGGAACAAGGGATATATTACGAGAGACAGGGTGAGAGGGATTCACGAGTCTATCTCATAAACAAGGGGACCCTACATGTCAGGCATTCTGGTGCACCTAGAAACCTCCTCTTTTATTGATATGTCCCACGGCTCACTGGAAACAAATCAGGTTTGTGATTCATCAGGATTTGGCTTCTTGGAGGCATAGCTCACAGCGTTATAGCCTAATGAGATAACAGATTCTAGCAGCCTCAGATCCAACGAGAGACTGTAGCTCCTGTTTGCTAACAAGGCTGTCACTCCAAAGACAGTGACAGTCTCTCCAAAATTCTGCTGAGCGCAGCAGGCACCTCCACTTACTGAGGGCCACCTGACAGCTAAAAACTATTTCATCACAGGGAGCCATTTGCCTGTATTACTTTATTCCTTTCACCTCATCATAGGAACACAATTAAGGGAACAAAGAGGGGCCATGAAGCAGTTCAGACAGCATCAACTTAACACCACAGGCTTCACAGACAGGAATGTGTGTTCTGCAACTTTACACACCCAGGGCCATCACTTTAGGCAGAGCCCTGGAAATCTGATTCTGTGAGTGTTCTGCATGCAGTCAGAGCTCTCACATAGCCCCAGGCAGTCTTCTCTGCGAGGTATTTAACAGTCTGGGTGCCCGGCCTATAATATCCTTTCTTCCCAAGCAGTACAGGGCTGATGACTTCCATCTGGAAAATCAGGCCACTGGACCTGCATTCACTCCCTGCGTGGCTCCTGTGCAAGACAACCGGAAGCAGAGAACCAGCAATGACAGAGCTGGAGGGGCCGAACCATTACAGCCACAGCTAGGGAGCACCTGGTTCCAGCTCGTTCCTTCAGTGAATGACAAACCCAGTTCCCAGAGAGGTCCCAGGACTTGCTCAAGGTTACACAGAAAGCTTCCAGCAGAACCAGGGCCAAAAAATTCACCCCTCCTCCAGATTCTAGACTGAGTTGGCCTCTATTTTTTTCTGGGAAGTATGGTTTCTCCACTCAACTTGGAACCCTCTCCCCACTTCAGATGTCTAATGAGGGTCCCCTGCTCAGACCCACACAATTGTAGGGTGATCTTTTCCTCCTGGTCCTGGCCTCTGCCAACTATGGATTAAAATCTCATAAAAAAGCAATAAACTGCTTTTCTACAAGTTTTCCCAGTTCTCACTCAAGAAGCCTTGTGTCACAGAGAATAAGGCAGTAACTGATTTTCAACAGAAAGGATTCTGCTTTTTACTAAATTACTTCTTAATCTTTTTTCCCCCTTTCTTCCAGGGCTAGCAATAAATCAAAAACAACAACCAGAAAAACCCCACAAAAAACAAAAATGTATTCTCTGCTCTATGGAGAGTGACATTTTAGCTGCAGAGAAAAGCAACTACCAGTTGCCACCTAACTGTGACCATGGGATGGCCCACCCGGGTGTGGGCAGCTTTCTGGGAAGAGATATCACAACAGCTGCAGCTTCCCATTGAACGTTCAGCACATTTAAGCAGAAAGAAAACACTCGTGAGTCCGATGCAGTTGGCAGCCCATTTGGTGTGGTGAAAACATCTGAATAGCTGAATATATGTGTGTGTATGTTTGATTTTTTCTAAGGCAGTTTCACGATCTGGTCGTTGCGCTGATCAGCTTTCCTGGACCCAGGCACACTCAGTTTCTCTTAAAGGCTTCTGTGGATGATCTGATGCCTCAGGAATGGGAAACAAACACCAGGGCAGAGTGCGTGCCTCCTACGATATGAGGTTTGGGGTATTAAAGCTTTGAGTGTATAAGAAATGAAGATGGTGAAGGCTAGAGTCCAAATTTTTATCTTTAAGTCCACTTTAGGAGACGATCTATCCACTCAAACTACAGTGAACAGAATCTGTCTGGATCATTAAAAGGATAATGACCCAGACCGCATCATCTCTGTATTCATGTACTTATAATCATTGCTTCAGAAGCAAAGCCAGGGTTCTCAGGGTCTTCCAAATGTTGACTACGGTGGTCCAACTGATTCAGAATTCCAGGCTATTGGAATATGTATCTCAGACAGTCTCCAATCCAGAAGAGTTGTAGGGAGATTTCTCCTCCTCCTACTTCTTGATACAGTATTATTGCCAAATTGTATGCCCTACAGAGTTCTGGGAGAAGAGAAAGTGCTGGTCATCCAATATTTCTTTACGAGTCTTCCCCTTACCCCTGGATTTCGGAAATTTTACTCCAAGTCCTTATTAAAGAGGCGGCATGAGGCATTTACAGAGACCCAGCCCTGACTGAAGATGCTCTGTTACTGCTAGGCTTCTCCTTGTAAAAAGGGAGTAATAAAGTGACCCTCTACATAAAAACATGTAGGGATTCACTACAGGCACGTGTATCTGCTGGCAATGTCTTATTATCCTAGAGCCTGTAATTCTAGAGACACCTGAATCAAGACATAATAATAAGTATTTTGTAATTAAGGGATAGAAAAAATAAGGACAGAATTTGTACCTAGCATGGAAATCAGCCCCTACCTTCAACACTGACTTTTACATTCTTAAAAGGATTTCCTTATATTTATACACATTGTTAAACTAAAGTCATCCTTATGGCTGCAGCTGTTTATATTAAATAAAAGAACCTGTCTCACTGGATGGTCCACAGCGGTAAAAAAAAAAAAGTTAACTCTGACTTCTGGCAACTAAGTAATGAGATTTAATTGATTAATGTGTATTAGCTGATTTTTAAGTTAAAGAATAACAGGGCACTGAATGAGCTACAAAAGACTATTGAAATTATAGAATATTTTGAATAAACAATAAATGTATTCTCGGAATGGTGGGAAGTGTTAAAGGAGCATTAGGAAGATGCAAGATTAAGGAAAATATGATTTTCTTCATATACCTAAGTTAGAAGATTGAACTATTTGCCAATGACAACATTTCTTGGTTTAAAAAGTGAACTATTCTTTTCAAATAGCCTCCTTTGATGTCCACTATCTCTTCCCTGACTCCTATTTCTCCTCTAGTTGAATTTTCATGACATTTTCCATGTTTGCCCTGATGCAAGATTCTTCACGGGAAATGAAAAGGGAAAATGCAGAAATGGAAACAAGACCTTTGGGTCAGAAGCAAAGCTTGCTAATCTGGGCCTTCCTTGGTGGCTCAGTGGTAAAGAATCCACCTGCCAGTGCAGGGGACATGGGTTCAATCCCTGGTCTGGGACGATCCCACGTGCCACAGGGCAACTAAGCCTGTGCTCTAGAGCCATGAGCCACTACTACTGAAGCCCACGCGCCTAGAGCCCATGCTCTGAAACAAGAGAATCACTACAAAGAGAAGCATGCCCACTGCAACCACAGAGTAGTCCCCGCTTGCTGCAACTGGAGAAGGCCTATGCACCACAATGAAGACCCAGAGCAGTCATAAATTAATAATTTTTTTTTAAAAAAAAGGTTGCTAATCTGATCCAGTGTAGAGAACAGTGATGGGGTGGGGGAGGTATGCTACACTTTGTATGAAAAGACAACACAGTTACAAAAGCCAAAAGAGAGACTGTTTAGCCTAATGGAGCCAAGAGAAAATGTGGATGTTTGTCTTTCCATGTGGCAGGGTAGATCAATAATTGGCCTGCCTGCTAGACAGCCCTGGTAAAATTCCTTGCTTAGTACTTTTGGGTGAGTTTGAAAGGTCTTGTTCTGGATTACTGATACACACAACAGAAAATTTACTAATCCAAAGAGGTGAAAAGAAAATGAGAGAGCAAAGTCTTCTTTAAGTACACACTGGATGCACTTAGCAAAAAATTGTATTTCAGTGATGGGAATAAATCCTCAACTCTCTACCTCAGAAGCTGTCAAGGGAAAATACTTCTTATCTATGTGGTCTTCTTCCTCTTCGTCAGGTGGTGGTTTTGCTGGAGGCGGAGGACGTTCCCTCTGTACAAAAGAAAAATAAGTATTTTACTATCTCTTCTTTCGAGAATCTAACTTTTTTGGTTTACTCTTATCTTAGCCTTTGGGAATAAAAAGAATAACGTACAGAATTCCCCTGACAGATTAAACTCAAGGTTTAGTATCTGAACAGATGGAGAACTCTACACACACAATTCAATTACCATTGCTTTGCTTTTTGATCTTTATAGCAAAGATTACAAACACGTCTGTCATATCCTTGGCCACACTGAGAAATATCAGCACTAAAAACACAACTGCCTCATCAGAAAATGTCCTTCATGATAGCAATACACAAAGTCCAGTTTAGGAAAACCGGTGGCTCAACTTGCAATCTACCGGAGAAGAGGAAACAGTAAATCAAAAAACCAACCTGTCAGAGCTCTAACAAACCAGAGTCATTAAGTAAACAATGAGGAGAGCGATCTAGGACGAAACAGCAATTCCTGCTCAGAGTGAAAGTGCTAGTCGCTCGGTTGTGTCCGACTCTCTGCAACCACATGGACTGCAGCCCACCAGGCTCCTCTGTCCATGGAATTCTCCAGGCAAGAACACTGGAGAGGGTCGCCATTCCCTTCTCCAGAGGATCTTCCTACTCCAGGTTCAAACCCAGGTCTCCTGCATTATAGGCAGATTCTTCACCATCTAAGCCACCAAACTTAATGCTATTCTTATTTATTAGCAGAGCTCAGAACTGGTCTCTTATCCTTGGTCACTTTCTTCAGTGAATACTATTATGTATCATTAGCATATGAAAATCCTATTTCATCTCAGCCCATTTCAAAAAAGGAAGAGTTGTCAGTTAACTGCCCTCACAGGGGTTGGCCAGCTTTTTCTTAAAGGGCTACACAGTGAGTATTTTAGGCTTTTTGGTCAGCTCTGCCAGGGGGACATCTAAGCAGCCATAGAAGATATGTAAATGAGTGGGTGTGGTTATGTTCCAAGTACAACTTTATTCACAAAAACAGGCAGCTGTTTGTGGGCCTCAGTTCACCAGTCTCTACCCTTAAGCAAGAAACTCACTGAAGAAGGGATTATCAAGATCACGGTAGACAGTTTTCAGGAACACACAGTACGATCTTTGGTGAAACAAAGCCGAAGAGAGTTCTGCCACTGTCCCTGCTGGACTCTCAGTGTCTTCATATCCCAAAGTCCTATTCATGCCTGACAGCTCATGTTCCTACAGGGAGTGGAGCAGGCCTGCAGGCCCCTTCCTTGGCTTGTAGGTTAGCTCACTGTGTTGCTAGAACATGAGTATTTCTAAATATCTGGGTGGAGGTGAAGGTTGAATTAAGTGACAGCCTCCAAGAAACCTGTAAGGAAAGACACTTCTCCCATTTTAGGAGCCGCCGCATTAGTTAGCACTCGGCATCCGTGATCCCTCTGTTAAACACACTTTACTGGCTGGTATCGTATCTTGATAATCTGGTCATTCCCATAGTCCCTGCCACTAGATGGGTGCAACAACTCCAATATGGTCAAGCCAAGTAAAGCTATTTAGGTCGAATTTCCCACTAAGTCCACTTTCCCCACCCTCCTTGTTCCAGAAGTACAGGGACAAACCTGGTCCCAGTGACATCTTGTAAGGAGGGGGAAGGGCAAATGGAGCAGGCCCATAATCTCACTAGTTATCCAACCAAAGGACACAATAACTGAGGAAAACCAGAATGAGGCATAATAAAAATGACTCATCCTAGATGCCCTTTCAAGGCGAGAGACGCCTAGAAAGAACAGTATGAAAGGTTTCTATGGAAATGGTGATCACCGGGGACCCTGGAAGGAAAGAAAAGCATGAGTCTCTCTTTTCTACCCTGAAAACTTTGGCTGAGGGGCTACAAAGCTGTCGAGAAGTCGCTCAGTCGTGTCCGACTCTCTGCGACCCCATGGACTATAGCCTACCAGGCTCCTCCATCCATGGAATTTTCCAGGCAATAGTACTGGAGTGGGGTGCCATTTCCTTCTCCAGGGGAGCTTCCTGACCCAGGGATCAAACCTGGGTCTCCTGCATTGCAGACAGACACTTTACCCTCTGAGCCATGGCCGAGGGACTACAAAGCTGACTTATACATAACCATCCACTGTGTTTACAAGATAGGGAACAGTCCCTTGGCCACAGTTAATTATCAAGGGCCAGGAAGGCAGCACAGCCACAACATCCTCAAGTAAAATTGGCAAAGCAGGCATCCCAAGATGCATCAGTTTCCACTTAGCAGGACCACAGGAGGCTAGATTCCTAGAGTGGGATGAACAAAGAGCCCATGTAAGTCGGTGGCTAAGCCCACAGGAACTTGGTCATTCAAAGCTGACTTCAGCAACCCTGTGTTCTTCTTGCCAAGCCTCCAGCTCCCTCTAATGGGCATCACCGGTAAGTGCCACAGATGGCAGTGTCTTCCTCCACAGGTTGGATTGGTCTATTTGTACCTAACAGTGAAAGAAGTGAGAAAACAGACAAAAACAAACTAGCTCTGTCTGCAGAAGCGCTCTGTGAGTGGTGCCTGGCACACAAGCTTGCTTTCACCACCGACAAGGAGTTCACCACACTCCCTGACAACACCCACTCTGGGGGTGCTGCCACAAGGTCAGCAGGCCTTTCCAAAATCCATACGGAAATGCTGGGACACGGCAGGGCTAGAAGTCTAACAAAAGAGAACACCAAAACCATCTGGCCATGCCCAGGGCACTAATGAAAAGTCCGAGGATCACCAGGCAGCCAAAGGATCATCAAAATGGTCATAAGCCAGATTCCCACCAAAGGGAAGGGCCAGCCTCTCCAACAGGAAGATGTAATATACACCTGAAAATATGCCCCCAGGGTGGGGCTATCACTGGAATCCCGTTAGAGCAGCACCTGTTTATGAGGAGCACAGTGCTCAAAACCTCAAACTGTGGCGCTGCCAGAGCAGGGAGGAAGGGCCATGGGACCACTGACACGGGCCTAGACTCACAGCAAAGCCCCAGGGGAGACAGTCGGGGTAAGGAGTCTGGAGAACAATGTTCAAGGCTAGAAGAAGCATGTACTACAGAAAGAACCAGTCAGATGGGAAGGTTGATCTTTTGAGGGAAAAATTCAGAGTTGTCCTCCTTCCACCATTTCAAAGCCGGGAGGGTTATAACTACGGGAAAAATGGGAAGGTATATGCTAACATATCTGCATCTGCTTCAGCCTTGCTACAACCCTGCTGAACACAGACTCTGTCCAAATCCAGGAGGTAACTTTTCAAGGGCAAATGGAAGGTCAACACGTACTCAGGACAGACAGGAAGTTATTTAGTGAGCTCTTCCATCGGTGGATCTGCTCTCTGGAAAGAAACCAACAATACATAGCAAAGACACCAAACACAGAAGCAGCACTGAGCCTAACACAGATAAAGTGCTTCAATTTGCTCTAAGGACAACCGAGTAACAGAAAGATGCCAACGGGTTATACTGAAACTGAGAAACTAAAATTACACCTCAACATGACCTGCATAGTTAGACCACACTAAGCAAGATGGAGAAAGGCAGAGGGGGAGCCCCCAGGAGAGCAGGTGGAAGCCACCTAGGCCTCAGACGCAGCTGGCACTGGGGGCCACACTTCCCTTTCCCCATTCCCCAGCAGAGCAGAGGTGAACAGAACCCCAGCCACATACAGGCCTCACTCCAGCAGCTTTCCCTCCGGCCACCTCAGCCTCCCTGCTCACAGAGTCCCGGTCGGACGAGCGTCCGCTGGCCGTGCTGTCCAGGGACTGGCAGGAGACAGCGTTGTACAGCGCCTCATAGGGACCCTCCTCTTCCGTGCTGGTGTTAAAATCGATGACCAGTTCAGTCACTGCTTTCTCCAGGTCACCTAAAGTGGGGTGGGAAGGCAAGAATCGGTGAGAGGAGGACACAGTCTTGGACTTCCCACCACAGCAACAAGTCAAAGCCCCTCTGGTCACCTGAACTTGATCAGTGTTAACCCAGAGCAGGAAAATAAATCATGGCTCTCTCCATGGACAAGGCTAAATACAGAGTTTCATCTGCACTATATACTCTGAGAACTGAACAAAATTTTCTCTAATTCAAGATGGAACATTTGACATCAATGAAGGACATCTCCCAAGACTGTTATAAATTCCGAAATACCTCAATATCATGACAGCATGAACGAAAACCAGAAAATATAGCAAAGCACAACTGAAAAAACTTCAGTAATTCCTTTAAGTTCTTAACAAGAACCTCCATGTGCTCAAGCAAAACAGAGGATGGTGAAGTCTCTCTGAGATGGGGGTGCTGTGTGGCTATGAGACTCACTTGCTAGGTAACTACAAACCTCAGGGTGCCTGGGATCCAAATGTGTGATTCTGTCTGCAAAGTAACCAGGGATCTGGTTATAGACTGGGGATCTCTGGGTCACTTGCAAAGAGTCAAAACTGTAACTGTAAAATCCTTGAAAGCTAAGAGCTTAGTGAACTACTAATCCCATTACCAGCAGATTATGAGGTCAAGAAAAGAAATGTGACTGGGGAGGGGAACAGGGACTCCACAGTAAAGACAGGCTGGGAAGTCCTGAACCTTTGTATCTCTGCAGTCCTCTGAAAAATCTCTTTTCTTTTTTAGTATGTGGCTTTGCTCTGTTTCTCTAGCCTTCCTCATTGTGATCTGCATCTGGGGGAAGTGTCAGCCCGTGTTCTGTCTTTCTCATCCATCGGACCTAGGACCCAAAAGGGCTGCTCAATCAATTTGAAGAGGTGGATCCTAGCTAATGACGGAGAGGCTGGATTGCCCACGCTAGCACCCAGACTGCATTTGTTGGACAAATGATACATTACTAAAACCTGCCACATATATAGCTACCAACCAGATGACACTCATTAAATATTTACTGTGGGCCAGCTATATTTAAGGCACTACAGTGTATGTTGGGGGGAAAAAAAGGTTTCACTGAGATTTGAGTTCATCCTGAGATCATCCTATCCGTCACACATCCCAGGACAGCTCTCACGGAGCCAACTCTAAAAGTAGAGGATAAAGTATGAAAGAAGACATCCACAGTTATGGCCTAAGCTTTGCCCAAGAAAGCTTCATACAGTAGCTGGGAAAAAATTAATTTGAATATGAACTTATTAAGTACTCCCAATCCTCCAAATTATAATTTAAATGAAAGTTTTTCCATTCTGCCAAAGAACGTTCAATATCCAACCTTTTTCAAGCTGAGACCCCCCCTGTAGGCAGAGAAGGGCTGACTCACCCTGAGACTTCTGGGATATAGATTCCAGGTTGGAGATGAGAGGTGGCTGGGGTATAAGGGCTTTGTCTACCTCTTTTGCACTTCTTTTTCCAGTCATGTGATCTACATGGAAAAACAAACAAAAAAAAAGCTGTACCAAATACCAAGGTCTTGGTTCACCCAGCTGGTCCTCTGGCCAGCCAGGCAGGGGAGATGGACCCATACCTTCGATAAGTGCCGCTATCTGTTGGCTCTTCTGAGACGGCAGCTCCCGGACGGTGTCCAGTGCGGTCAGTCCCCGGTTATCCTTTATGTTGACATCAATTCCTAGAAAGGCACACCAGGTGGACCAGGAGAGTGAGGATTTTCAAGCGAGGGTCAAACTCCAGGACACCTAATGCTCCCAAGAGGCACAACCAACATTTTCATCCAAAGCCATTTTATCCAGCTATTCAAGAACAATTCATACATTTGCAATCAACCAGTGGAGATATACACATTAGGTTCAAAGGCAGCCGGCAAAAATCCCCCTCTGGAGATCCTAGCGGGGAGCAATCCCCACCCAGGCATGCTGTGCAGACAAGAGCACTGCCGACCTCTCACCTGCAGCCAGCAGGATTTGCACCACATCGGTCTTGCCAAACAAAGCAGCCTCATGCAAAGCACTGCCCTTCTCCGTCTGGAAAGCAAACAAGAGCGCAGAGCAGGATGTCATCAGACAGTGACTCAGGTTTGGCGTGGCTTCATGTGACAAACGGGACACAGACGAGAAGGGACGGAAAATAAAATAAACCACACGAAGTTCTCTGTCATTATCTTTCCCACTTTTCGGGTCTGGATTCCAAAACCACAATCGTGGCCCACACTTGGGAGAGGGTGTTTGATGCGCCACCAGGAGGCCACACACGAATAACTGCAGTCAGCCTCGGAGCCACCCACAGGTGATACTCCCCAAAACCCCACCTTCCTGGGGGGAACGAATGATGAGAAGAAAAGGACAAGGGGGTGGAAGTGCCGTAACCTCCACTGTGGTCTGGTGGCTGCCAAGCCTAAGGAATGGCCGTCCTGAGGGAGAAAGCTACCAGCAAAGGGGAAGGCTGTGTCCTGCTGGCAACACCAAGATGATGGGACTGTGGAGGTGTGAATGGTGGCAGTGGGAGCACAGGTAGAGGAAGATAATGAAAGCTTTCTAATTTCAAGAGGGCGTCTGTAAGCACATCTTTTCAGGGTATAACGCCATGTATTAGGGACGGGGGAGCCTGGTGGGCTGCCGTCTATGGGGTCGCACAGAGTCAGACAAGACTGAAGTGACTTAGCAGTAGCATTACCCCTGAAAAGAAACGAAAAATAACAGACTCACTGGAGGAGTTTGTCTCTAAAGTTTCGTGTTACAATGAGTCAGCAGCTGGAAGCATCTGACAAGGTGATGTGAACCGTGCTAAACAGGAACACAGCCCAGCAGCACGGAGCTCGTGCCTTCTCCAACAGGACTAGGTCCCCGGGCCTGGGAGGGCCACCCGCCCTGCTACCTGGTAGCTGCTATCCATGCCGGCGTCCAGGAGGACCTGTACCACGGCTTTGTGGCCATTCCTCGCTGCCAGGTGCAGAGGGGTGTGCTTCTTAGTGTTGCAGCTCAGGAGGTTAGGGTGGGCGTTGAGGAGCATCTTCACCACCTCCAGCCTCCCGTAGAGTGCGGCCAGGTCCAGAGGCGTCTCGAACTTGTTGTTGCGCATGGTGGGGTCAGTCAGCTCCTCTAAGAGGACCTTCACCACCTCGGTGTGGCCGTACTGCGCTGCGCAGTGCAGGGCCGTCTCGTTGTCATTGTTCTAAAGAGTTAACAGGCGGATGACCATCAGAAACGTGACCAGCAGGCAGATGGGCACACACTGGGATAATCACATGTAAAACCATTGAAATTTAAATGAGAAAAATAGCAGCAATACTCAGGGACTAGTAGAACTATGTCAGAATCCAGACAGACTCTGCTGCCAGCAAGGCCAACTGCTCTGATCAGCCTCAGTTACCGCCAGAGGGGAGCAGTCGGCTCCTTAGCCTTTGCAGTCTCCTCTCTGCCATGTGAACGCGTCTCCAGACGGCATGGGAAAACGGCATGCTGTGGGGAGCAGCCCAGGCACAGATGAATGCCCGTGATATCACTGCCATTGACTCATTTTAAACTTCGACTGGTTTTACACTTTCTATTGAGCCAACCCCGTAGTCCTGATTTTGGATCTATTGACCATCCATTGCCTCGCACACAAGCTTTTTGGAATGAGCTTGTCATCTGCGTAGCTTCTTACATGCAAATCAATCGGCCAACAATGAAAGTAGCAGAGCAGAGCACCCAAATCACTTTCAACATATCAGCCAACAGCCACTGCCGAGGGATGGGGGTGCCTGAGCGCAGTCTCAGAGAAATGTAGGGCCCAAAGGCTGCCCTGAGCCGCTCCAGAAATCTGCCCCAACCACTGCATGCAGGATCTGCAGCTGTGCAGGGAAGGATTTCTTAGGTAAGAAAGATACAATCAGACACTGGAATATTTTGTGTGAGAGGTGCAAAATATTCAAGATTGGAACACTGCCATTAATTCAAATTCACAGCCACATGCCAATTTTGCTTCAGACTAAAGGCAGAACCTGAGATAAAACAGGACAAGTTTGTGCTTTATCAATCACCAGAAGCAAAATGTTAATCATTGCTCTTTCTTTTACTACTATTGACAATGTATAACTAGAGTAGACAGAGAGAAATTTCCATGACCTCTCCTTTTTTAGAGGCATGAACAAAAATGATAATTCTCTCACAGGATTTTGAGATTCCTGAATTTATCCAGGAGACTTCTGCCATTTGGGGGAAACAAAGCTTCCAGGGGTGTGTGTCCTTCAGATCAATATTATGCACCTTTCAGTGGTCAAAAGGTAAAAATTAAATGTTTCCACAAAAGTTTTAAATCTATTAATATATTCAAAGTAATAAACTAGGAGTTACCCAAACATGCATGCAAATCCATCTGCTTTTGATCTGGCATTTGACTGCATCATTTTTTCCAGCTACTCCAAGTGTATCAGAAAGATCCAGAGCCACTAGGAGCAGGGCCCCCAAAGGCCAGAATGACAGCAAAGAACTTTTTAAAAATGAAACAAGGACAGAAAGGGTGGTAGCAGGAGCCACATGCAAAGATAAATGCACGCAGGTAAACAAAGGGAGCAGCACTGAGCTCCAACACAGCTCTAGGAGAGCGGCCGCTGAGAAGGTACAGACAAGACTTCTCTGGCCACAGAATACAGCCAGTTAGCAATGGTCTCCTATGATACAATTGCGTCCAAGGGGCCAATTCCATGTCAACCCGGAAGTCTAGAGAGCAGGAGAAATGCTAGGCCAGAGGTAAATCCTTGGGGCTCCTGTGTCAAACACACCATTCAGGCCACCCAGGCACCTATTTCCTATCAGGCTATGGCATGAATAAAACTTAGAGCTGTCACTTCACTTGCTAACGAGAAGCAAGGACCACTACAGCAATGAAAACTCACAGGAGCTTCCTGTACAGGGATCCTGGGGCAGAGCTGCAACCTGAGGAAGTTTAAGAAGACTCTCTGAGTTTTATATCTCAAGATTAGCATAACAGCAAGGGCCAAGAAACTCAGCTTATTCTTATTAAAACTCCAGTCCAGAAAAACTCATTTACTCTAAAATAGACACTGCTGTCTTTTTTATATCCAAGTTGTCTCTCAACAACCAGAATAATCTGTAAAAAGCATGTCATTAGGGCCTGAACCATAAAACTCTGAACTATCTAGCAGAGGGGGAAAAAGCCTTCTCTGGGTTTCTACAGACCTAAAGCAGCTACCACAAAGCTGTCTCACTAAAGGCACAGTCTTGATCCCCACCAGTCAAACTGTCTTGCCTGTCTGTTAAAAATGGCCTAACCACCACTCTGCAGTTTATTTTGAGTGTAGGAAGCATCTTGTTTATGTTTCAGTCTTGCCAGAAATGGTCTGGTAACAACAGTACTCTTGAGTTTATGTCTGTGGTGACCACATATCTCGACCGTTGAACACAGGCCATACCGCTTCCCCTTGGAGCCTGACAATTTTCAGGGCAAGAAGTCACTAAGTTTTGGATTCATGGACCACAAAAAGGGGCGGGGGGACTCCAAAGAGGGTACAGACTCCCAACCACCTGGAATCTTTCTTTTTCACACCTTTCAAGCCACACCTTGGGCGGACACCCCAGGAAATCTGGACTAAGCAAGGGGACTGAGATGAAATACCCAAATTTTCCTCAAAGGCTTTGCACAAACTCTCCATTCCTGTTTGTCTTGAGGTCCACTTTCATTTTTTCCTTGCTAGGTCATTACTTTAAAAAATCCCAGTACCCTTTACACCTGGAGACCCCACTCAATGCATAAATCCATTACTTATGTGTTTTACACACACACACACACACACACACACACACACACACACACAATATAACTAGCAGAAAACCATCTAGAAACATTTCCATGGCCTTTTCTCTCTGGGAACTATTCAAAACCATCACCTCTCAGTGCTTGGATCACAGTCCAACCGCACTCTTGTCCACTGATGACAGATCTAAGTTAGAGACACTGGGGCTACAGCTTCCAGGTCTCACGATGGTACAGGCTCTGGAAACATAGCCACGTTGTAACAAAAGGATGACGTGAGTCTACAGAGGTTTAGAAGACAGGGAGAAAGTATGAGGACAAAGTCCACCATGTGGACCACGTGGAAGAGGAGTCAGACTTATTCTGCAAAGCTCTTAAGGCACTACTCTGACCAACAGATGGAAGGTTTAGGAAAACAGATATCAACAAGCACAAAACCCCCAAATCAATGGAATCCAAAAGGGGGCTGCCAAGAGTGATTCTGTTTACTATGAAGAGAAACAAATAAGGCCCACTTTTTAGATGAGAAAAGAGAAATCCTGCCCTGGCGCAAAGTCAGCCTAGATCAGTGGTTCTTAAATAAGCTTTGTTTTAGAATTACATGAAAGCTTAAAGGGAACTAATATTGAGCCCCACCCCAGGACTGACAAGGTAGCACCTTGAGGGTGAAGCCCAGGAAAATTATTATTAAACAGGTTACCAACCTAGCAGACACCATATTAACCAGGCAATCATTCATCACGATCAAGAACAAAACAAACTGCCATCATGTGCCCTGTGCTGTGATGCACTGAAAAGGAAGGACAAAACACCAGTCTTGTGGTGTTACTGCCAATGTACACCCTGAACCCGAGCACAAGGAACTACAGCCAAGTGCCAAGTGAGGGACAGTCTACACAACTACTGGTCTATGCTCTTCAAAACTGTCAATGTCACGAAGGACTAGAAAAGGCTGAGGATAACTGTTCCAGATTATGTATGATCCTGGACTGTATCTTGGACCAGAAAAAGAAATCGCTCTAAAGGACATTATTGAGACACTTGGTGAAATCCAAGCATTGATTTCATATTAGATAACAGTATTGTATCAACACTGAATTTTCTGAATTTGACATTTGTATTCTGGTTATACCAAGTGCTGCTGCTGCTGCTGCTAAGTCACTTCAGTCATGTCCGACTGACTCTCTGCGACCCCACAGACGGCAGCCCACCAGGCTCCCCTGTCCCTGGGATTCTCCAGGCAAGAACACTTGAAGAGATATATACTGAAGAATTTGGGATTAAAGGATCATGAAATCTATGACTTAATCTCAAATGGAAGCTGGAAGTGAAGTCGCTCAGTCGTGTCCGACTCTTTGTGACCCCACAGATTGTAGCCTACCAGGCTCCTCCATCCATGGGATTTTCCAGGCAAGAATACTGGAGTGGGTTGCCATTTCCTTCTCCAGGAGATCTTCCCAATCCAGGGAATCTCAAATAATTCATCATCAACTACAACAATTACATATATTACATATATATATATATATATGTACACACACACATACACATGAGAGCACAGGAGTGTGCACACGAGATGAAAGATGGTATAAGCACGCACAATGTCACCAAGTGTCAACAACTGGTGAATCTAGCAGAAGAGTATAATGCAGTTCACTGCATTATTCTTGTGACTTTCTGTACACTAGAAATTTTTTCAAAATAAAAAAATGTTATAAAAGTTTGCTGGTGATTCTGATGCAGCCAGACAAGCTGATGAACTGCTGGAGACAATTGGTCTAGAGAATGTCCAGATCTCTTCCAGCTCTAAAACTGCGGATTACTTTTAAGTGTCTGGAAAAAAACGGATCTTTCATAAAATTAATTTGACTACTGCTCATCTTATGCTATTTAGACTAAGTCAAAATTGTCTTAAAAGGGAGTAAGTAAACAATTTTAATAGTTTCACCTTCACTAAGGATGACATACATTTGGACTGGTTTATGTTGACTTGCCAAAACAGGAAAAGCTCTGTAGAGTGAAGAGGAAGATAAAAGTTCATGAAAACTACCTCTGCTCCCAGGAAGGGCATCTACAACTTCTTGTGTCTACAGGTGCCTGACAGGACTCAGCATACAAATGTACTTTAGCAAAAACAATTCTTAGACACATCAGGTCAATAAAAACCCATCGAGTCAGGAATAAAACCTAAGGAGGCTAGAATCTTATCAGCCCAAGAAGGGTCTGCATTCCTAGTACAACCCAAACAGCTTTATCCTTTAATGGAGTTTACACTGTTTGGCCTTTGAGGGGTTGGTGGGTGGGGCAGAGGCAAAGGGTAACACAGTTGGCCCTCCCATCCATGAGTTCTTCATTGGAGGAGTCAACCAACCATGGGTCAAAAATATTCGGGGCAGGGAGGGGTCCAGAAAGTTCCAAAAAGCAAAACTTTAATTTTCCACATGGCAACTAGTCTTTTTTTCAGCCACACCTCACAGCACATGGGATCTTTGCTCCCCAACTAGGGATTGTCCCACACCCATTGCACTGGAAAGGCAGAGTCTTAGCCACTAGATTGCTAGCAAAGTCCCCATGTGGCAACTATTTATACAGCATATTGTTGTATTACATCGTACTGTTAGGTATTATAAGTAATCTAGAGAGGATTTAGGGTGTACAGGACAGAAGTAGGTTACATGCAAACACTACACCATTTTATTATAAGAACTGGAGTACAGTATCCTCACGGGTCCTAGAACCAATATCCTCATGAATACTGAGGGAAGACTATTTCCAAAGAGAGAAGTTCTTATTCCATTTAGACTAAGTTTCTTTTATGTGTGTAAAATCAAGGCATAGGAAAATCTGCTTATAGGAACCAAAGTCTTACCCTTTAATCAGAGCTTTATAAGCTAACTAACCAACCACCACATGGGAAACAATCACTCTAAGGTGCCTCCCCACAAAACAAAACCTTGAACGGACCAATGGAGCAATGTTGCATTAAGTGCCCCCCACTAGTAACAAAGAACAAATTCCAAAATGGCCTTTCATAAATGCCACATGATGTCTATCTCTTAAAATCAGAATCTCAAATACTACTACTGATCAGATATTTTTACTTCATGTACATGATCTTATTTGAACTCCAATAATACAGCCAATTAGATGGTAAACCCCATTTTACAGAAGAAGAAACTAAAGCTCAGAGAAATAAAGTAACTTGTTCAAATCAACACCAGTAAGTGGCACCACAGAATTCAAACTTGGATCTAACTTGAAAAGAAAGACCTTGATCAATGAGGGTTTTCCACTATGCCACACTACCTCCAATAAAAAGAAGACAGAGTACCCTCCCCTCTGGAAGATTAGAAACAGAATTGAAAGAGTGGGCAAGAACAAAAGCTACCATGTTTCACCACCCCAGATCAAACTGCTTCTCCACCATTAGGGCCCAAGAGCTGAGGGCAACCTCCCATAGAGCCTGCTGAGTCCAGGAGGCTCATAGAGTCCAGCCCATAGGGAGCTCATTCGCTAAATCAGTGTCTCTTAGTGAAAACCATGAAATATCTGCCTTGCATTTGGAAACACACAGAAGGACCTCACGCATCCCTTCCCAGCGGCTGCTGAACTCAGAGCAAGTGAAAGGGAGGTGATGTGAACAATGCAGTAACTCAACCAGACTCCAGATGGTTGCCAAAATGAAAAACCTCATCTGAACAAAAACTTGAGTCAAAAACAGCAGGTGAGAGCGCAGAAAAGAAAGGCTAACATCATCACCCAACCCACCAGCTCTGCCTCCAGAGGCAGTAGAGGCCCGAGGCTGGATGTTCATCACTACATCAGCCACCCGTTATCTGTCTCAGCCTCAGGGAGGGGGACTCAAAGCCAGTGCCCTGCTTGGCCTTGCAACTTCATTTCCTACTTCTGAGCTGCTCTAAGAGCCAAGAGTGTCCAAGCAGAGAGAGAAGCTATGGCAAGGGAGAAGAGATTGAAGCTTTAAATAAAGATTCAGGCACAAACTCAAAGAAAAGAGAGGGAAACCACACCAGCAGCTTTTACGGGTAAAACAGAGTCACCCATGCCCCTCTGCCACACCTTCACCACAAGCCACGGAAAATCAGGTTCCATCTCAAAAGAAATATAAAAAGCAAACTTAAAAAAATTAATCTAGGAAGTACAATTAAATCATTTTCTAACATCTTTTAATTGCATTTTTCTTTTTTGAATTTAAATGATTTTAGAAATCATGGTAGTAAATTATGGCTATACATGGTCCCTTCTATTTCCTCATTTCTGCCACTTCAAAGCTTTTCAGACATTCCAGAAAAAACACCCAACCTTTCCAGAACTGGTATGGGTTTTCAAAACAAAACCAAAACCCACTGAAGCTGTGTTTTCCCATTCCCAGGCAAGCCAGAAGCAGATGGGCAGAAGCGGACAAACGTCAGGATGATGAAGAAGAGTCTGAGCGGACAAGAGTGGAAGCTAGAGAGGATTGAACAGAAAGTGCAGCTTGGAGAAATGATGCAGAGAAATCCTGGCAGCAAAGTACACACCTTGGCATTGATATAAGGGTCAAAGGGGCCGTACTTTTTGAGTTCTTTGATTTCAAGAGCATTCTATAAAAAGGAGAGGAAAAGAAAATGTGATGATAAAGTGGATGAAATATATCAATGCAATGCACAGCCCTGAGGGGCCCCAACACTACACCAACTCGGATCTGTCCTCTGGGCGCCTCAAAAGGAAGTTAACGGAAGAAGACAACCTCCAGGTCATCTGTCATCACCCCTCTTGCCCAAGCTTCCAACTGGAGCAAATTAATGGTTTTTTATAAGTCAGTGAAGTACTTGTAACCACTGCCTAGATATATTAGTTTCTTGGAGCTCTGGCAGAGGTTGTGCCCAGCCCCTGCCCCATCCACCTGCCTGCCAGATATGCAAAGCACAGGGGCCGGGGTGCCACCTATCAACAGACACTCCAGGCGGGAGGTGGCTGTGAGCAGGACAAGCTAGCACACTCCAGTGGCTCAAACTCCAAGCAGCTGTGCTCCAAGGCAAAGGTGAGCAGAGACAGGATTAGGAATGATAGCTGGAAACTTCTTTAATAAAGAGGACTTTAGTGTGTGATTTTTCATCTTTGAGGTATATTGGTTAATAGCAAACCTCTTTAAAATATGTCCCCCAGGTAAGAGCAATCACCATCATGTTAGCCAGGAGGAGTAAAACTGCATTTAGGTATGAGGCAGGCTTAAAGAGATGATTTTCCTTCCTAATGTTATAAAGCAAACATCCTCATCAACAATCTGGAATGTCTGTTGCTCACCTATCCAGAAAATATAGCCTGCAGGGGGAAGGGAAGCTGATGAATAGCTACACACACACACTATCTCCAAATGGAGAGGGCTGGGAGCACCAAAGCAGTCTTCTCGAACCTCTCGGTGACTCCAGAGCCCACTCTGCTCTGAACTGCTCACTGAGAATGCACACGGTCCTGCTGCCGGAGGGACTTCAAGAACAGTTTCCTGGTTTCTTTGAGGAATAAGCCTGATCTAATCCCACAGGCCACTGAACAACCTCCTCTCATCAACGTCATTAGGAAAAGAATCCTAAGTTTATCGAGAATGGGCAGCATCTCTCTCATTCAAGCACCTACTTCAGCTCGGAGCAGAGAGAGAAAGGAGAATGGCTCGTCATAGAGAGAGGGCCCACCTCCTCGCAAATCGACATCATCTCAGACCCAAACTGTAGGGAGTTACACTTCATGAGAGGCTGGTCTACAACTTCATAATTCAAATATAACTTTCCCAAAGGACTACATATAAAGAAGAGGAGGTACAGTCTAAGGGCACCTGAATCCATGGCCAGTGTATGGGGTTTCTGCTCAAAAGCTGCCTTTTTTATTTTTTAAGAATACTCTCTGCTTTGTCAAAGAATGTGTTTTTTTTGTTGTTGTTGTTTTTTACTTAAAAACCCCCATGTATTTGGAAACTAAATGTCCACTTTTAAATGAGTGTATCCAAGATGCCGTAACAAGGAAAATTAGAAAATATTTTTAACAGAATAAGAATGAAAAGAAAATCTACCAGCATTTGTTGCCGGCAGCTGAAGCTACTCAATGTAATGAAATACACTATGGACTCTTGAATAAGGTATGAAGACAAATAATGGACACTAGCATAAGATTTTGTGAAAATGAACAAAATCGGTACTTCGATTAATAATACTGCATCACGTGTTAATTTAAGAATGGTCAGTCTTAAGTGAACATTAGAGGACACCACTGAAATGATCTTCATTCTGCTGTGTCACCTCTGGCCTCCACCTATGTGTCTTCGTTTTTCAGCTAACAGCATGCATCCCTCCACTTCTGAGTTCTGATGCACACAAAACAATATGGTCTCCACAGTCCTGACACGCGCTGGAGTGTTTTGGTTTAGCAGCTCAAGCTGCACTGCCACGTTGATGGCAGGAACCCAGTTTAAAATGAGCCCTGGGCAGCCGTGCAGGATGTGCATTATTCCCAACCTTGTGCTCTGTTACAGCACTATTCCAGATCTGCATAATTCAAACGCATACGAAATACCCCCTGCATGGTACAAGGTCTCTCTGATTCACTAAAAGGAGTGCCATTGGGAAGAGGGGAATTACTCTTAGGCCAGGGAAGAGATGATTTCCTTAGATCTGAGCTGTGGGCCTGAGGTGGCTGCCAAGGTCTGGCTGGAGCTGCATGGAGAAAGCATCCCTTCCTTCCAACCTGTTCATTGACTTTGGTGTGTGAGGGCCCTTGATGGATGAGCAACCGCACTATCTGGGCGTCTCCTTTCCAGGCTGCCAAGTGCAGCGGATAACAGCCTTTAGAGTCAGCCACGTTGGTCAGCGCGTCGTTCCTCAGAAGAACCTCGACCACATCCCTAAAAGGCAAAAATCGACTGTGAGTTGCAGAACCCACAAGTCTTTCCTACCAGCAGCTCTGCATGTCTGTGTAGCAGGAAGCCCGTTCACAGAGAGGAGCTCAACTGGCTCCCATTTCTACCTGAGCTTATCACCTGATTCTTCCTTTTAATTCCCTGACTACTTGTACGGCTGTTGACAAGCGGCTGAGTCATCTTGAACCACACACCCCACTGGCTCTTCACCTCCTGGGTTAGCTATTTCCTAGATAATCCATTTATTTTCCATTATCTTGAAAAAGTCTGGTTTCCTTGTTTGTGATGTTGAAACAGCATTCAGGGACAGAATTTACATAAAAGTAGTACACAGAACAAATATTATTCACCACATTATTCAAAGCATTTCGTGAGGTGGGAGCTGGAAATAAGACAGGCAGAGCGACTTAGAGTGGTTGCAAACGTAAACAGAAACCTCTGCAAGCAGAAGGCACGTATGGCATCACTTGATACATCCAGAAAGAAGGACTTGGCTTCCTTCTTGGTGACACCACTAATTAAGCAGATAAAAATGTATAATTATCCCCATGCACAGGAGGGCCAAGAAAATCCCCACTGTAAATAAAAACAGAATATGGAGGTGAACTTGGCTAACAAGCTACAGTCATTTAAGTCCAAGATCCACTTTAACTCTGGCTACCCCACTATTTGGCTTCCCTGGTGGCTCAGACGGTAAAGCGTCTGCCTGCAATGCGGGAGACCCCAGGTTCGATTCCTGGGTCGGGAAGGTCCCCTGGAGAAGGAAATGGCAATCCACTCCAGCACTCTTGCCTGGAAAATCCCATGGACAGAGGAGCCTGATAGATCACAGTACATGGGGTCATAAAGAGTCGACTGAGCGACTTCACTTTCACCCCACTATTTAAGGCGGAGGGAGTCTCTACAGATTATCTGTTAGCTTTGTTTAAGATGGTTACAGAAAAGACCGCACTATAGAAAATGATCACATTCAACATATCTTAGGGCCTTCCCTGATAGTTCAGCTGATAAAGAATCCACCTGCAATGCAGGAGACCCCGGTTTGATTCCTGGGTTGGGAAGATCCCCTGGAGAAGGGCATGGCTACCCACTCCAGTATTCTGACCTGGAGAACTTCATAGACTGTATAGTCCATGGGGCCGCAAAGAGCTGGTCAGAACTGAGCGACCTTCACCTCACTTTAGAAAAGCACACTGGGATCATTTTATTGTTGTCATTGTCTAGTCACGAAGTAACATCTGACTCTTGTGACTCTATGGACTGTAGCCACTGAGGCGTCTCTGTCCAGGGGATTTCCCAGGCAAGAGTAGTGGAGCGGGTTGCCATTTCCTCCTCTAGGGGATGTTTCTGATTTAGGGATCGAATCCAAGTCTCCTGCATTGGCAGGAGGAATCTTTACTGCTGAGCCACTAGGGAAGCCCAGTGCAGTCACTTAGGCTGGGCCAAATACTGCGAAAGTGATCGAGAGTACCAAGGTGGCAGGGCCTGGCGACCTGCTCAGAAAAGTCTAAACGGTCCCAATAAACTGTTTTTTCTAAAAACTAAACTGCTACAGCTTATCTTCTCTCACATTAGGCCTCAAACTCTGGCCGGCGCCCTCTCTTCTGCTGCACTCCGGTTTTCATCTTCCAGCACATGCATCCCCTGCGCCTGCACTCCCCGCGGGGCTGCCCCGGCCCTCGGCCTGCCCCTTCCCCTTCACTGAAGGGCCTGCCGCCTCAGGCCTCCAGAGCACACCTCCAGAAAAGCTTCCACACAAACCCCACGTAGCAAATGCGAATAACTTCTCTTCACTTAAGAGAATTAAATAGGCCATATTATTTGTGTATTTTTCTCTCAAGAATGGTTCTTGTTGTGTACAAGGCTACTTTTATGAGGAAAGAGTGGCAAGCAGAAAGATAAAGTAAACAGAAAGATTCTCCCGACCACTCGATCTCTTTTCAGCTTATAAAGAGGCTAGTTACCTGGTAGATTATCCAGCCCCATTACGATCTACCGTCCCCGAATGTGAGCGTCTTATTCAGATCACTGTATGGCGCTGATCCATTTCAGAGGGGAAAAGAAGCTTTTAACTTTATTTTGGAGCAAGGGTTAGGGAACGAGGTTTAAAGTATACACTAAACAGAGACTCAAGAATTCTGGACAGACTAAATTTAGTTTTTCTCTATTTTTCAGCATTCCTGCTTACTATATCTTTAAAGGAAGGAAAAAAAGAAAAAAAGACAACCTGAGGCCTGAGTTCTGAAGAGTGGGACAGGAATATAGCACATTAATACTTACTTATGGCCATTCAAAGCAGCATGGTGCAGAGGTGTATACCCAGTGCTGTCAACACAGTTCACATTTGGCCCTCTCCAAATGCTACAAGAAAAAAAAAAAAGACTGAAGTCACAAACCAAATCTGGAGACAGCTAGCTGCTTGGGAAAAAATCCTGTGTGGTGTTTAAGCCAACAGGTCACTTCCATATGACCCCTGATACAGGACGGCAGCCATGCCCACAGAAGCACACAGCGTATGTCCCGCTGCTGAAGCACACGGTGCGTGCCCCACTGCAGGAGCACGTGGCGCGTGTCCCCCTGCAGGAGCACGTGGCGCGTGCCCCTCTGCAGGAGCACATGGCGCTGAGGGCACACCAGCGGCTTCCTGAACAAGGGGTCAAGTGCCAGAACAACACTGTCATTCAGAGCTTGTCTTCCTGTGTCCTTCTCCTCGCTAGTAACTTCTTTATTCACTCAGTCTGGGACTTGTGCCTCCGAAAACTGTCAAGCTTATAAGAAATGTTCTTTGAAAGGTCATCAAAAATATCACTGAATCAAACCACTAGTCAGTATAGGTATGGGCACTCACCTCTAAGGCTGGTGACTGAAGGCTGGAGAGACCTCAGCATAGACCAGACAGATTATCAGGATCATTCGACCACAAGGACCAAAATCAAAGAACCCATGTTCATAAAAGCACCCAGATATATGTGTTAAGATGTAAGGGACAATTTTGCTTTTCCTTTGTGAATATGTCTTATTGGTAATAAAAAGAATAACAACAGAATCTACAAGGAGCACCTTATTTGAATCAAAAATACCACACCAAGAAGGTTGAAATGTCACCTCATTTAATCCCTGAAGTCTTAATTATGACCCCTGTTTCATACCTTGCTACATTGGCCAGAACTTCTAACGTTAAGCCTTGTTTTGTCCTTGCTTTTGATGAGAACGTCTCTAATGTTGTTGACAGTTGACCTGAGGTAGACACTCCATAACATGTAAAGGAAGTATCTTATTTTTTTTCTTCCTTTTAAAAATGTATTAGAAATACTGTTTAAATGTTTTTACCTCTATGGATAAAATCATAGTTTTTCACAATGAACCAACTAAAATGTTATCAGTAGCTTCCTTAATACTGAGTCATTCTTTCATTCCTGAAATAAACCTTATTTGGCACTTATCCATTAGGGTCATGTCAATGAATTCTACTTGAAAGCATATTACTTAGGATTAGGATTTTCACATCTGCATTCCTAAGTGAAGCTGGTCTAAAGTTTTTTTTTTTTTTGTGCTCTCATTATTAGGTATATCAGTGTTAGATTTAAGTCACAGATCACCTGGGCAGCTACCTATTTCTATATCCAGGAATCACTGCCATAGAGCACTAAAGTGATAAGAATCACCAGTAAAACCATCTAGGCCCAGAGACTTGACATGCAGATGTTGGAAGCAGCATTATTTATAACAATAAAATATTAGAAACAGTCCAAAAGTCCATAATAGAGAAATAATAATAATAATTAAGGTGTAGACACATAGAATTAAGTACCATTTATATTGCTATCTAGTAAGACAGAACAGAGATTACAATATAATGCTAAGGAGAAAAGAAGAAACCACACTATAAATACTATAGAGAAAATATATATGAGACATTTATCAGGATAGTGGGTTAGGTACACAAGCTGACTCCATCTCCTATCTAAAGTTGTGTGAAGCGAAACAATTTCTACCCTATACCAGACAACTGATAAGACATAAAATAGATAGATTCAACCCAAGAAAATTAAACAACAAAAAAAATGTTATCAAGTAACTGGCAACACTGAGGGATTGCTAAAAGGCAGAAATCAGAAAGCCTAGATCTACAGAAACACAATGTAGAAGAATACAAACTAAAATAATCACATACTTCTTTTTGCCTATCAGCCTGACAAAAATAACGACATTATAAAACGCTTGTAAAGATCAGGGAAACAAACTCTTAAATTCAACTGGTATGAGATTAAACTGGTGAATTCCTCTGGGAATACAATTTGGCAGCATCCACCAAAACCAAAAATAGGCATTCACTCTGGGCCCACATCTCCACTTCCAGGCAGCTATCCAACAGAAACACTCGTACACGTGCACAGAGACACATCCTTGTACAGGACGCTTCACTGCAGAGTAAGAACTACACACTTAATGACCACCTATGGATGGGCGGCTAACCATCAGGTACACCCACAAAATAAATTATTACTAACAGTTAACAACAACAAAGGAAAGACAGGAAAACAAGTTGGACTATGTGTCCTGACAAGGAAAGATTTTGTAAGATGCACTGTGTTACTGTGAAGTGGGGAAAAAAAAGTCATCGTATAATATATAAAAGAGGAGGCCTCATTTTACACAGACACACACAAACACACACACCCCCCACAGATGGCCATGCAGAGAGTGCTCACCAACTCATTGTATAATATATAAAAGAGGAGGCCTCATTTTACACAGACAGACACACACACACATCCCCCCCCCCGACGGATGGCAATGCAGAGTGCTCGCCAAGTCATGTATAATATATAAAAGAGGAGGCCTCATTTTACACAGACAGACAGACACACACACACACACCCCCGATGGATGGCAATGCAGAGTGCTCACCAAGTCATTGTATAATATATAAAAGAGGAGGCCTCATTTTACACAGACACACACACACAAACACACCCCCACGGATGGCAATGCAGAGTGCTTGCCAAGCGCGGCCATCCGCCTCTGGGGGAGGAGGCAGGGTGGGGAGGCGCTGCAGCGCATGAGGAGGTCTTCCAGGTTCTTCTCTACATTCTGCCACACTATTCAGAACACAGTGATGAGAAGGCATTCACGTAGTGGTCTTTTTATAATATTTTTAAATGATGGGAAGGAAGCCACGTACAGGGAAAAAAAGAGCAAAAAATCAAAATAGTAACAATAAATGGTTGTATATGTGTGAAACAAGTCACTTTAATAAGTATATAGGTAAAAGCTCAAGACAAATTTTAAGTGAAAAGAGAGGACATGTGTACTCTGATAGCTAAGTTATTTGTTCATTGTCAGTTAAGGAAGCTCATGACAAGCTCAGGAACTTGAGAGACTTCCTGGTGTCCTCATCCTCTATTAAGCTTGGATTCCCTTATCATCTTCCAAACAAAAAGCTAAAAGCAATTATATCTCTCTGTCACATTTACATCTCATTTCCTAAACCAAAAGTTATAAATCGATGCCTGACAATGAATAGAACGTTGGAAAGTGAAACAGATCTAGAGAATTTAGGAGGTAGACTTTTCATATTTAGAGTCAATTTGCCCCACAAAACATCATCTTTTTCTATTACAAAATAGATGACACTGAAATCCAGAAACAAATTATCTGCCCCAAATTATAAGCCAAATCAGTGGCTGATCCAAACTTCTCATTTAAGGCACTCTTGATCTTTGGCCAACAGGGACTTTTGTCGTGATCTAAGCAGACGGCAAGACGAAGTGAAGATGTCACACAACGCCGCACACAATAGCAAGGTGACTGGAATAAGAGGAGCTGGGAAAGAGGAAATCCTCACACGGGTTAGAGCAGCTGCGACATCAGACCTGTTGGCTCCTAGTATCAGATTAGGAAGCTGCTACCTTTTCAACTTTCTCAATTCAGGCGCCAAAGTAACCTTAAAACTAAGGTTTAGGGACCTCCCTGGTGGTCCAATGGTTAAGAATCTGCCTTCCAACGCAGGGGATGTGGGTTCAATCCCTGATCAGGGAACTAAGATCCCACATGCCACAGGGGTAACTAAGCCCATGCACTGTCCACACCCTGAAACAAAGACCCAGTGCAGCCAAAAAAGCCTCCCCCCGAACAAAACAAAAACCCCTGACATTTAAATGGCTCTTGCTTTTAATGACAAGGCAGAACTGAGCAATTCCTCTGTCGTTTTCTAACTTTTCCCTCCATGTCTCTGGTTTAGAGGTGGTTAAATCTGGATAGCCCATTCTAGCACTAAAACTATCTCAAAACAATGAGAAAAGACAAGGCAGAGAGATAAGCAATTTCCTGCAAGAAGCTGCAGCTTTCCCAACTTGGTAAGACCTTTCCCCCTCCTTTTTCTCTAAACATTTCCTCTAAATGCCTATCTAGAAATTTGAAGGAATGGGGAATATATTAAATAAAACCTAAATGAAAATGGAGAACTGTCAGCTCTCTGATTGGAATCTTAGCTTGAGACAGGATGGTAGTTACATCCTCCTCCACCCAAGTTTCTTCCTTTTTGGAAGCCCAAGAAAAGAGCTATTTACAATCTAGGTCTTCCTCTCTACCGCAGCTGTTCTATGAGGTTTTTCTAAAGCAGTACCAAAGGGCCACTCACTAACAGACAAGAGCAGGACACAATGCACTAAGAGAACCAAGGGAAAAACAAGAACAAAACCTAAAAACGGTGCAGGAGAGTCCTAAACATCCAGTGCACTCTCACCACAGCACTCATTAGACCTGACCTTAAACCACAGGGAAAATTCTTAATGCTGTGCTTCCATGCTACATATTTTATGCCCTTTAAGGGAATCCTTCATGTTTCTGAGAGCACAGCAGTGTACATGAACTGCCCAAGGGCCACCAGTTTGCAACTTCTAACACTTGTTTTTTCCTAACCTGCGACCCTTATGGCAGAAAGTGAAGAGGAACTGAAAAGCCTCTTGATGAAAGTGAAAGTGGAGAGTGAAAAAGTTGGCTTAAGGCTCAACATTCAGAAAACGAAGATCATGGCATCTGCTCCCATCACTTTGTGGGAAACAGACGGGAAATAGTAGAAACAGTGCCAGACTTTATTTTTGGGGGCTCCAAAAATCACTGCAGATGGTGACTGCAGCCATGAAATTAAAAGACGTTTACTCCTTGGAAGAAAAGTTATGACCAACCTAGATAGCATATTCAAAAGCAGAGACATCACTTTGCCAACAAAGGTTCGTCTAGTCAAGGCTATGGTTTTTCCAGTAGTCATGTATAGATGTGAGAGTTGGACTGTGAATAAAGCTGAGCACCGAAGAACTGATGCTTTTGAACTGTGGTGTTGGAGAAAACTCTTGAGAGTCCCTTGGACTGCAAGGAGATCCAGCCAGTCCATTCTGAAGATCAGCCCTGGCATTTCTTTGGAAGGAATGATGCTAAAGCTGAAACTCCAGTACTTTGGCCACCTCATGCGAAGAGCTGACTCATTGGAAAAGACCCTGATGCTGAGAGGGATTGGGGGCAGGAGGAGAAGGGGACGACAGAGGATGAGATGGCTGGATGGCATCACCAACTCGATGGACGTGAGTTTGAGTGAGCTCCGGGAGTTGGTGATGGACAGGGAGGCCTGGCGTGCTGCAATTCATGGGGTCGCAAAGAGTCGGACACGACTGAGCAACTGAACTGAACTGAACCTGCGACCCCAGTGTGACATGATCTCCATGCAACATGACAAACCTGCTACCTCATATCCACTAAAAATGGCCACAATCTCTTGATGGGACATGTAAAAATACTGCATTTGAGATGTTTTTACATAAAACAGAGATAGAAAAACTCTAAGTTGAAACCAAAGTGGCCAGACCACCTTCACCTGTGACTACTCTGTGGGATCAGGATCAAATGGTGCCCCGTTCAGTGGCTCCTAGCTGGCAGCAAGCCTGCTTCATGTGGTCCAGTCACCTAACTGCTTACTTTACAGAGACAAGTAATGGTATCTCAATGGGCTGGCAGGGTCCAATCCAGTTCAACTGCGTATATGTTCAGGCCCCATCTGGCTCAGGCCAGAGTGCTACATAGTCTCCTCCCTAGAGGAGAGTGAGGAAGTCACACAAGTAAACAAATGACAACACAATGTGTGACATTCTGGAAAGTATGCCAAGTGTAGCTGATAGGGAAACGGGAATAAGGGAGGCCCTGCAGAAAAGGAAGACATTTGAGCTGAGCCTTTAAAGCTTAGACAATCAGCCGGGCAGAAGAAGCAAAGAGGAAACAGCCATGAGGTACTCTACTCAATGCTCTGTGGTGATCCAAATGGAAAGGAAGTACAAAAGAGGGGACACACACACACACACATAACTGATTCACTTTGCTGTACAGTAGAAACTAACACAGCATTTTAAAGCAACTATACGCCAAAAAAAAAAAAAAAGAGGAAACTCAAATTCAAGGTCTCCTTAGTAGTCCCAGCAAACTGGGGCAAATGCAATTACTAATTCTTTTGAGTGGCTGGAGCATGATAGTGAATGCATGGATGGACAGGTAGGCAGAGCCAACTCATTAAGGCTCCTATGTGCCACTGGGAAGTTTCAAGCAGGGAACGATCAGATGTGTATTTTAGAAAAATCTATCTGTTGACAGCTGGGAAGTAACCTAGATGGGAACCTAATAAATCTGTTATTCACCATACTGTTGTGATGGTCTGAAATACGTCTCAACTGGGGAAAAATCATTATGCTGAGCATTTACAGAGATGATGGAGACCAGACTAACTTCCAAGTTAGTGATTTGGACATGAAGTGAGGACCTGAACAAAGGGCATGGTAAGGAAGATGGAGAAAAAAGAATACATTCAATAGAAAAGACAGGTTCTGGTGACTAAATGGAGAGAGGGCAGTAAACAATTCAGTGGCTAATGAGATGGTAAATTAAGGAGGAAAAGTAGTGTTGATTAGTTTTGTGATTGTGACAGTGTGTGTTGGGGGGCAGGCACAGGGAGTTTTGTTTTGGGTTTAGTTGAGGTTGAAATGAATTTGAGTCCCACGTGTAGATGTCTAGTCAGTCAGTAGGCAGACATGATGGTCTACGCTACCCCCTCCAGTATTCTTGGGCTTACCTAGTGGCTCAGATGAAGAGAATCTGTGTGCAATGCAGGAGACCTGGGTTCGATCCCTGGGTCAGGAAGATCCTCTGCAGGAGGGCACGGCAACCTACTCCAGTGTTCTTGCCTGCAGAATCCCCATGGACAGAGCAGCCTGGTGGGCTACAGTTCATAGGATCGCAAAGAGCCGGACACAACTGAGAGACCAGGCACAGCACATCACATGACGGTGTGAAATGCTGTGGTTACACGACCAGTTTAAATGACAGCACTCAAATGCTGACGTGCCCTGTTCAACACTTACAACCACATTATGGTACAGGAAAGTATCAGCACATTATTTCCATCTTACAGGTAAGAAAACTGAAATCCAAATGCCTTACTGATTGTCATACAGCTAATTAATGTGGAATGGAAAGAAAATCCCATGTCTGACTTCTAACGCATATTCCTTCCAGTTTATTCAGGCTCTCCACCTTGACTGTTGAGACAAAACAACTTGGACCATGATGCATCTCCTCCTGCCTTAGTTCTCAGGAAGTCAAAGACTCTCTAGGCACAAAGGCAGGACAGGGCCTGTTCCATCACCGGTTCTTTGAAGAGGAAGCAATGGCAATGAACTTGAGGGGGAAGAAAGGCTCTCGGCAGCTCTCCATCAGGTCCTCATTAAATCATTAAGGTCTAAACAGGAGTTTGTCTCACCAGCCTTTTTCTGCCAAAGGCGTTCGCTGTTTCCCTCTTTTGGTCATCCTTGCAGAGGCAAACTTATCTCTGAACCTCAGGAAGGACTGGTAGTTTTCCAACACAAGGAAACACTGTCCAAAGTCCGTCTAATTTTACAAAAAACTTCATCTCACTCAAATAAATTTGACACATCCTTACTAAAATGCTTTCCACATACTTAACTGTTGAAAGGAGAGAGAAAAAGGAAGCTGCTCTCATTGTAAGAGAAGCTGGTGATCTGTGGAGAAAGACAAAACTTAGAGACATGAAACAATCATACAAAAAAACCCAAAAAATTTTAGTTAACTGGGAAACACTGTGTATTTTTATTTCTGCTCAATCCTCATTAAAATGAGAGTAAAAACAAAAAGAATAAGAGAAAAATAACAGTGAACATAAAGTGGCAGTGTTTTTAGAAGGCGAAAAGTAGAGAAATTAGCAAAGCTGAAAGAATGAATCCCTGTAGCCAGAGAAGGACAGACCAACTGATCAGGGAAGGCTCAGGAATTAGAGGCCCCTGGTGGCACAGGAGCCCAGGGATGAGGAGCAGCTGGAAACGAGGACCCAATACGAATTCTATACAAGGCAGCGGCAGGCCACCAGGTCCCCAGTCACTTCCAGGGCAGCCAGAAGACTCTCATTTCCGCACCCAGGCAGGAGTGCTCGGATGCTCAGTCGTGTCCAACTCTTTGTGACCCATGGACTGTGGCCCACCAGGCTCCTCTGTCCATGGGATTCTCCAGGCAAGAACACTGGAGTGGGTTGCCATGCCCTTCTCCAGGGGACCTTCCCGACCCAGGGATCAAACCCGAGTCTCCTGCATTGCAGGCAGATTCTTTACCATCTGAGCCACGAGGAAGCTTAAACAAAAATGACAACCAAGGATCCTGATACAGCTGAGGAAAGCAAACATGAAAAGAGAGAACACAAAACAAAATAAAGTGACTCGAAGGAGCACAAATAAGAAACCAAATAAAACCTCAACTGAAAAAACCTATTATCATACAAGAACAGGATTAGAAAAAACTACATCAGTGTAAAGCTTTTGGAAATTAAACACATGATGGTAGAAATATAAATATAAACAAAGAGATTGATGATAAAGCTGTGTAAATCTTGCAGAAAGTGGAACCAAAAGAAGAGATGGGGAAATTCCAGAGAAAAGATAAGAAAATTAGAGAACCAAAAGTTCCAGAGAAAAGAAAGAGGAGAAAATTATCAAAGAAATAACTTAAGAAATTTTCCTAGAACTGAAGAATGTGAACTTCCAGTTTAAATAGTTACATCCTAAATTCAGTACAAAGAATAATTTTTAGAAAGACCCATTCCCCCCATGGCACAATGAAATTTCTAAATACATGGGATAAAGACAATATACTTTCCAGAGAGAAAAAATAGTTTGCATACAAAGGATTGAGTGCATCAAATTTTCAATTATTTCAAGATTTTCACAAAGTCTACGGCTTTCATTTCTGGAAGCTATAAGACAAAAAAGCAGTACTTTCAAAATTCAAAAGTGAAATGATTTCCAACCTAGAATTCTATAGCAGACCAAGAATCAGTCAAATATAAAAAGAGAATAAAGATATTTTTAGACACGTAGAGTCTTAAATTTTACCTCCCACACATCCTTTTATCAGGAAGTGACTGGAGGATGAGCTCTACCAAATAAATGAGCAAATCAAGAGGAAAACGAGCATCCAGGAAGCTGAACAACAACAACAAAAAGGCAAAGGGAATAAAGTGCTGGCTGGAGTGAGCTCAAGGACACCCAGCCGGCCTGAAGGACGCAGGCTTTGAGGATGCAGGAGACACGAAACTGACATCAACTGATGTGTCTGCCTGGGACGCGGAAAAGAGTACTTAGGGATTCAAATTTACGGCTGTAGTTTAGGAATTAAGAGTGAGCTGGAAAAGTATGGCTGAATGCCTTCCGCTGTTCACCAGAAATCATCAAAACAGTGTTAAGCAGCTATACCCCAATATAAAAGTAAGAAGCTTTAAAAAAATTCCCTCTCAGCCCTGCCTTGGCTGCGTCCCACACAGTTTGATAGCATTTTCATTTAGTTCAGTTATTTTTTTAACTTCCCTGAGACTTCTTAACTCATGGATTATTTAGAAGTGTGTTGTTTAGATTCTAAGCATTTGGAGATTTTCCTGTTGTCTAATGTTACTGATTTCTAGTTCGATTCCACTGTGATCAGAAAACAGACACCAACTTTTGTCTTATGTAGCTCAGCATATGGTCTATCTTGGTATATGTTCTACAGGCAATTGAAAAAATAATATATATTCTGCCAGAGTTATATGGAATGTTTTATAAATACCTACTAGATCTTACTAAAAAAAAAAGTGAGCTAGATATAGGAAACTCAGAAAACCACCAAGACAGGTAATACAAGAAAAAAAGAGAGAGAGAGGATTGTAGTATACTAATTGGTTTGGCAAGTGAATAATACTAATAGCCGTAATGATATAAACATTAGATACTGAAGTGACTAAAAATTGTCATATATCTAAAGGATGAAGGGGTAGGCAGCGGACCTAGCGCGTGAAAGAAAGCTAAACCCTGTTCTTCCTTAACAAAGACAGATAAAAATTCTAAAATTTTAAAATCAAGAAAGCAGCAAAAGCATAGTAATCAAAAATACAGAGGAAACGCCTGAAACTCAGAGCCAAGAGCTGGAAGTGGCTGCTTTCCCAAAAAGGAACTCAAGTGGGCAGAAATGGCCCCTGTTGAAGATGGTGCAGAAGCGACTCTGACACCACACAGCAGGGTGAACAGCCCTTGTCAGCTGTGAGATGTGTATTTCTGGTCACCTTGGCTTTTGTGGCCATGTGCTTTGTGTTCCAAATGTGTGATGAAAGGTGACTTTGAAGGGTTTATTCCCTTGCGAGAGACAAACCCAGTGGAAAGGAAACGCCCCATTTTAAACTTACAGGTGATACAACTCACAAACAACTCGGAACGATGTTCTTCTTGTTCCACAACGCCAGCAAGGAGCTCTCCCCTCTCCTGCCAAGGACAACAGTCTCCGGTTTCTAGTTGAGTTAACTGCGCACAAGCCACACCACACCACACACACACCGGCAAGTTTCCTGAGAGCAAGGGCTGTGAGAGAGGGCTTATACATTCACTCCAATAACTGCGAGGCTCAGTCACTGTACGCACACACACACCGGCAAGTTTCCTGAGAGCAAGGGCTGTGAGAGAGGGCTTATACATTCACTCCAATAACTGCGAGGCTCAGTCACTGTACGCAGAAGGGGGAATGGGAATGGAGGCAGGAGGAAGCACAGAGTCTGCATGGCTGTGGACGTGAGCACCACTGTGGGAGCGTTCCGCTCTGACCACGAGGAAGTCATGAGGAATAATGCAAGTATAATCACTTTTTTACAAGCCATATTTCCCTTACCGTTTATGCAATTACTTTGGGGGCCCTTAATTTTTATTTAATTCAGTTTACTTTAGCCTGGCTTCTTAACACTTAAGCATTTCATTTCTGTTTCACAATTGCAAGAAAGGCACAGAAGTGCTGAACTGCATGAGAATGGTCTCCGGAGTTCAAAATCCTGATTCCTGCCACACTGCATCCTCTATGACAGTAGAGACTGTGCCCCATTCCCAAGCAACAAGCACACAGGAAATATGCAAATATTTGTGGGGAGGGGGAAAGAAGGGGAAAGCTGCTGTCTCTTCTAGGTTCCTTACAATAAACAAGACCAAGCCACTGCCCTAAAGAACCTCAAAGGCACAGAAACAAAAAATTATAATGCAATGTTAAAGCGAAAGTGAAAGTCACTCAGTCATCTCCAACTCTTTGCAACTCCATGGACTATACAATCCATGGAATTCTCCAGGCCAGAATACTGAAGTGGGTAAGCCTTTCCCTTCTCCAGGGGATCTTCACAACCCAGAGATCAAATCCAGGTCTCCAGCATTGCAGGAAGATTCTTTACCAGCTGAGCCACAAGGGAAGCCTAAGAATACTGGAGTGGGTAGCCTAGCTCTTCTCCAGCAGATCTTCCTGACCCAGGAATCGAATCAGGGTCTCCTGCATTGCAGCAGATTCTTTACCAACTGAGCTATGACGGAAGCCCATAATGCAATGTAGTTCATACTATAAAAGAATTGTGCAGATGCTAAGGGAACACAGGGACCACCAGGATGAATGGCATCAGTTCTCAAGAAAAAAGGATGAAAAGGCTTTGCAACCAGGGAGACAGGTATGTGATCACACTGCAGCCAAGGTGACCCCTGAAGGGCAAACGCCTCCTAGAAGGCCATGCCCCTACTTCCTTCCTCCCCGAGCCCCCAGTCCATTCTGCCTCTTCAGCACCTCTGCAGCACTTAGCAAAGCTCTCAAGGAACTCCTCCTCCTTCTCCCTCAGCCAGGCAGGATTCTTCAAATGAGCTCCTTGTAGAGCTCCTTATGCTCTGCCTTGATGACAGTGAGCTCAGTTCAGAGCTCTGTGCTTGTCCCTATTTGACTGCCTTTCCTACTAGACCCCAAGCAACTTCCGGGCAGATCGGAGTACGTTATGTTTACCATCATATCCTCACTGCTAAGAAAGCCCCGCACCAGGCACATAGGGAGCTCCAGGAGTAAGAGAAATCTACACATAAAGGCAGGAGGGGCCCACCTCTTCCAAGGCAGTGATCGTAAATTACTTTAGATCATGGAAACTATTTCCAAGAACTCATATCCTCTACCTAGTTATTTCTTGAGTAAAAAATGCTACACAAATACCTCTAAATATGTGCAGATTCATACTACTGTAAGGTAACATATTACTCAGGAAGAAAAAGCAATGTTCCTTCTATTGTTTAGTGTGGGTATGGGGGGTGAGGGGAGGAGAATGTGTGCGTGTGTGTACTGAAAAACTTTTAAGAACAGTTTGTTCCTTGGCTTGTCAAAGTCCACAGGCTGAACTGAGCTGGGCAGGAAGGCAAGATGCCTTTGTCCATCACTTTTGGGAGCAAAGATTTCTCCAACTCAGGGAAGTCATAAATCCTGGCTTATATCTGTTGTCCCAGCATAATTATTAACAGCATCCTGACTTGGACAATAAATTATATGGTCACTTTACTCCATCCAGATTTTGAGACCCTTTTCTTGAAATTTTGAGTCTAAAAGGCCTGAAAGTAACAGGCAGTATTAAATGTTCACTATGAGCCAAGTATACTTTCAGTGAATTAAATAACTATTTACTCCCTATCAGAACCATATAAACGAACCTGAGGAAACCGGCAGTATGGGGTGAGTAATTTACCCACTGCCCCAGACCTGAAAGGGGTGACACTGGGTTTACCCCTAAAATCTTAACGCTGTGCTACATACAGCCTCTTGAAAACCACTCTCTTGGCTGTTTTTCTCATTCCTGAGTAAGACAAACTCCCCACAATTCATACACTTTCATTTCCGGCCAGCTTTACACTGCCCGATCCTCATTCATTCTGCCTTACTCGTTTTTTTCTCTCTAGTGGTATAGGAAACCAATAAAGAGTCTTGAGAGAGGCACTATATCCTAGATAGGAACCAGATCCCAGAGGGAAATGATTAGAGGTAGTTAACCAAAAGACTCCCATTAACATTTCCAGAAATCCAATTAGCTGACAAACCTTGTTACTTAGAGGTAACTATTGAAAGCATCATTATAGCGAGAGCTACAAACTGACTGAATTCATTTAATACTAAAATATTTAGGATGATTATTTTGTTGTTTTGAGGAAATTAAAATGACCAAAAAATTTCAACATAGAAATAATGCAAAAGTGTACATCTAATGTATACCTCAAATGAAATTTATTATCAGATTCTGGGTCCTGCATATGCCACAAATATTTCCTAAATGTACCAAGCACCACAGCAGAAACAGTGTTCTGAAAGTTCCTAATTTGCAGGCTGAATGTCAAAGGTCTAAATTCTTTTTCACACAAGCAACTTACCCGTATGAGTGAATCTTGGACTTGATATGTTGGATCAGCTAAAGATCATCTAAACTTTATGTAAAACAGAGATGTCACTTGTCCCACCCACCCTGATAGAGCTATTTTATGGAATAAACAGGATAATGCATGTGAAAAAAAACTGTAAACCAGAATCTAAAATATAGTTTGGCATCAATATCTAAAGTGAAGCAAAACATTTGAAAGAATGAGACCAGTGTATATGTGCTGACGTGAAAAAACCTGTAAGATATATGAAGTGGGAAACGCACCCACATAACAGTATATAGAGTATGATGTCGTTGCAGTAAGAACAGTGCATTTTTCTATGCCTGCACTAACATATGGAAGGCTATCTACCAAACTGTTAAGACTGATTGGTTCTAGGGGTGAGGCCTGAACTACTTTTGTAATAACACACACACACAAAGACTCTCTCCTTGACCAAACTTTATTATGGTGCCTCTGAACATTCTTTTCAACTAGGCCTTGATTTTGGTTCCCATCCTAACTTTGACTTGCCCAGCCCAGTTTTAGCAAGAATTCTGTTAAATAAGTTCATCAAGAGTTCTCCTACCTTTGATATCTGATGAAGTTCCCCATCCCTCCTCTTTGATGTCTAAGTCCTCCACCTGCCTTTAGCAAGAATCCTGTTGGGTCAGTTTAGCAACAATCCCCCTACCCTTGATGTCTCCTCTGAATAATTTTCCATCCACTGACTCATTCATCCTTTTTGCCAAAAATGCTCCTTGCTGTATCTGAAGACGAGCCTCTCTCCCCTAAGGCAATACTCCTACTACAGTAGTCTCAAAGTTTTCCTTGTTTTACAAGTGTAAGAACAACTTTTTCTTTAACAACACACATACAAACACACACACACACACACACACACACACACACACACACTACTTTTTTCTTTTTTAAGTGAAGCCAGATCTATTCCAGAGAGATGGGCTTCCAGTTATAAGATTCTTACTTAAGAGAGTTCTTTTAAGATGGGGTTCTGGAGTAAATTTATTTCTGGGTTTGGCTTCCTTTTTAAAAAACCTCCTGTGGTCTTTGATTTTTCCAGTCTCTGGAGGATGAAAATCAATTATTCCCATTTGCTTCTGAATGGAGCTCTTCAATCACAGAGGCTATGAATAAGCTTGCCAAACAACTGCAGTACCAGTCCCCAGGGGAGGGTACCAAATAGGTCAGTGATTTCAAAGGCTGGGGGATTTTAGAAGGCGTTATTGGAAATGTACAAAACGGTAAAGTGCTGCTGGTTTAGGTGATGGTGAGATTAGGGAGATGAAAGAGCCAACAGAGGGTTACCAAATCCCAGAGAGCCTACCTTCTAAATCAGCTTACAAATTCATCCCCATCTCCCCATTTCCAAGGAATTCCCTGACGGCTCAGATGGTAAAGAATCCACCTACAATGCAAGAGACCCAGATTTGATACTGGATCAGGAAGATGCCCTGGAAAAGGGAATAGTTACCCACTCTGGTATTCTTCCCTGGAGAATTCCACGGACAGAGGAGCCTGGAGGAGGGCTAACAGGTCGCAAAGGGTAGGACACAGCTGAGACTAACACTTTTACTTTCTTCATTTCCGAAGTCACTGCCTTATGCCCGAAATAACCTCCCAAAAGATCTTCACTGCCTTAAGTCTCTCTATTGACAAAATCAAACATCAGATCAGATCAGATCAGTCGCTCAGTCATGTCCGACTCTTTGCGACCCCATGAACTGCAGCACACCAGGCCTCCCTATCCATCACCAGCTCTCGGAGGTCACTCAGACTCACATTCATCGAGTCAGTGATGCCATCCAGCCATCTCATCCTCTGTCGTCCCCTTCTCCTCCTGCCCCCAATCCCTCCCAGCATCAGAGTCTTCTCCAATGAGTCAACTCTTCGCATGAGGTGGCCAAAATACTGGAGTTTCAGCTTTAGCATCGTTCCTTCCAACGAAATCCCAGGGCTGATCTCCTTCAGAATGGATTGGTTGGATCTCCTTGCAGTCCAAGGGACTCTCAAGAGTCTTCTTCAACACCACAGTTCAAAAGCATCAATTCTTCGGCGCTCAGCCTTCTTCACAGTCCAGCTCTCACATCCATACATGACCACAGGAAAGACCACAGCCTTGACAAGGCGAACCTTTGTTGGCAAAGTGATGTCTCTGCTTTTGAATATGCTATCTAGGTTGGTCATAACTTTCCTTCCAAGGATACTCTTTCCAAAATGCACCATCCCAACCTGTTCAGGAGTGAGTCTACGGCAACAGACTTCTGAGTCAAGTATCATCATTTACTCTGAACCAACAGAGCTATGATACAAGCTACCACCCACTTCTCAGAATCACTGTATTAAGAATCTCTTCTTTGCTTTAGTTCTGTGTAGCCAAGGTGACTTCTGTAAGCTGATTATTTCCTTTATAACAATTACATCCTGTTCTTGAAAGAGATATGGCATTTATTTCTGAAAATAATACAGTTTGCTGCCTTAAGCTTTTTTGCTTAAACTAAATTTTAAAGTTATTTTTCCATAATTTAGTAGCACTATAACCACTTTCGTTAGGGAAAATAGATAAACAAGGCATATTACTTTGGAAAATTAAAAACACACACAACAACAGTAAGTTAGTTTACTAAGTCCAGGTTTTCTCCCTTTCTTTGTCCCTATTTGTAATGTTTAATTCCAGAGCCTGTCCCAGGGACTCTACTGAGGTCTGTATTTTAATCAGCCTCCCAAATCTGCTCTATTTGCCAAATTGGTCGGCGGCGGGGCCGGGAGGGCCCGGACGTCTACTCAATTCCTGCCTGACCAAAGTGACCTCAAAAAGAAGGGAAGATGGCTTCTGAATCTGAAACCTTGAATCCCAGTGCTCGGATAATGACCTTCTACCCGACTATGGAGGAGTTCCGAAACTTTAGTCGTTACATTGCTTATATTGAATCCCAAGGAGCTCATCGGGCTGGGCTGGCTAAGGTTGTTCCTCCAAAGGAGTGGAAGCCACGAGCCTCCTATGATGATATTGATGACCTGGTTATTCCTGCCCCCATCCAGCAGCTGGTGACGGGGCAGTCTGGCCTCTTTACTCAGTACAACATACAGAAGAAGGCCATGACTGTGCGAGAGTTCCGCAAGATAGCCAACAGTGATAAGCATGCTTATTTGTTGGATGTTAGCCACACTGCATAGGATGGTGGGAATGCAGCAGAGATAATTCAAGTGAGCCCTCTTGGAGACACTTTCTTAGAGAGCAGGGAAGTGACTGCTGTTCCAGGGCCTCACCTCTTCTTGTGTGGGCGGGTTTTTGGTTGTCTATGGATACACAGGCGGAAGGCAATGGCACCCCACCCCAGTACTTTTGCCTGGAAAATCCCATGGACGGAGGATCCTGGTGGGCTCCAGTCCATGGGGTCGCTAAGAGTCGAACACGACTGAGCAACTTCACTTTCACTTTTCACTTTCATGCATTGGAGAAGGAAATGGCAACCCACTCCAGTGTTCTTGCCTGGAGAATCCCAGGGACGGGGGAGCCTGGTGACCTTCCGTCTATGGGGTCGCATAGAGTCGGACACGACTGAAGCGACTTAGCAGTAGCAGTAGCAGTGTTCCCAAAAGGCACTCAGTATCCTGTCCTTGGAGTCAATCCAAAAATAAGCACTCATTCTGGATGACTAAGAACGTTGGCAAACACCTGGCTAAAAAAGCAAAGCCATGCTATGTGTAGCATTTACCAACTGAGGAATACGAGACTTGAGCATGAAGGGTACAAAGAAAACATTTTCCGAGACTGGAAGGCTTTCCCACGAATAGCTTTTTGCTTCTCAAATTTTAAATGTACCTAAGTCAAGAGGAAGCCAATTACAACAACCAAATCTCCATATGGGAAGAAATGCAGCTTCATATATCAAAGAACAAGAGGAAAGTCATATCATCTGCTGATGGCCAAGAAAGTGAAGAAGTCCAAGAAGTCTTCACTGAGTCTAACAGATGTTGTCTTTTAGTACAGCAGCTACACAGAGAGTCTGCTATGAACTAAGTATTGTGCTAGACACCTAACATGCATCCACTCTACTTTTCATACTAAATAGTAAAATAAGAACTTTCACATGCTCAGAGAGATGAAGCTAAAGAGAGAGGTGAAGTCACTTACCCAAGGACACTCAGGGAGTGCGAGCAGCCAGCATGTGGCCTCGTTCTGCCTGACCCTTAAATCCATGTCACTCTATTTTGCTGTTGTTGTTGTTGAGTTGTTGTGTCCAACTCCTTGTGACCCCATGGACTGCAGCACACCAGGCTTCCCTGTCCTTCACCATCTCCCGGAGCTTGCTCAAACTCATGACCATTGAGTCAGTGATGCCACCCAGCCATCTCATCCTCTGCCACCCTCTTGTCCTTTTGCCTTCAATCGTTCCCTGCATCTGGGTCTTTTCCACCCCACTCTTCGCATCAGGTGGCCAAAGTATTAGAGTTTCAGCTTCAACATCAGTCCTTTCAATGAATATTCAGGACTGATTTCCTTTAGTATTGACTGGTTTGATCTCCTTGCTGTCCAAGGGACTCTCAACAGTCTTTTCCAAAACCACAGTTCAAAAGCATTAATTCTTGGGTGCTTGGCCTTCCTTATGCTCCAAATGTCATATCCATACATGACTACTGGAAAAACCATGGCTTTGACTACACGGACCTTTGTCAGCAAAGTGATGTCTCTACTTTTTAATATGCTGTCTAGGTTTTATATGTCTAGGTTTAATATGCTGTCATAGCTTTTCTTCCAAGGAGTGTCTTTTAGTTTTATGGCTGCAGTCACCATTGATGGTGATTTTGGAGCCCAAGAAATAAAGTGTCACTGCTCCCACTTTTTCCCCATCTATTTGTCATGATGTGATGGGACTGGATACCATGATCTTCATTTTTTGAATGCTGAGTTTTAAGCCAGTTTTTTCAGTCTCCTCTTTCACCTTCATCAAGAAGCTCTTTAGTTCCTCTTCACTTTCTGCCATTAGAGTGGTATCATCTGTATAAGTGAGGTTACTGATATTTCTCCCAGCAAAATGGATTCCAGTTTGTGATTCATCCAGCCTGGCTTTCACATGATGTACTCTGCATATAAGTTAAACAAGCAGAGTTGACAATATACAGCCTTGACGTACCCCATTTCCAACTCTGAACCAGTCTGTTGCTTCATGTCCAGTTCTGTTGCTTCTTTACTTATACACAGATTTTTCAGCAGATATGTAAGGTGGTCTGATATTTCCATTTCTTTAAGACTTTTCCACAATTTGCTGTGATCCACACAAGACTTTAGTGTAGTCAATGAAGCAGAAAGATGTTTTTCTGGACTTCTCTTGCTTTCTCTATGATCCAGCAGATGTTGGCAATTTGATCTCTGGTTCCTCTGCTTTGTCTAAACCCAGCTTTTACATCTGGAAGTTCTCTGTTCATGTACTGCTAAAGCCTAGTTTAGAGGATGAACATAACCTAACTAGTATGTGAAATGAGGGCAACTGTTTGGTAGTTTGAACATTCTTTCGCATTGCCCTTCTTTGAAACTGGAATGAAAACAGGCCTTTTACAGTCCTGTTGAAAGTACTGCTGAGCTTTCCAAATTTGCTAATACACTGAGTGTAGCACCTTCACAGCATCATCTTTTAGGATTTTAAATAGTTCAGCTGGAACTCCATCACCTTTAGTAGCTTTGTTCATAGCAATGCTTCTTCCTAAGGCCCACCTGACTTCATACTCCAGGATGTCTGGCTCTAGGTGAGTGGCCACACTATCGTGGTCATTCGGGTCATTAAGACCTTTTTCATATAGTTCTTCTGTGTGTTCTTGTCACCTCTTAACCTCTTCTGCCTCTGTTAGGTCCTTACCATTTCTGTCCTTTATTGTGCCCATTCATGCATGAAATGTTCCCTTGATCTCTTAAATTTCCTTGAAGCTGAAGTTGACCAATTCTATGAAAATCTACAAGAACTTTCTAGAACTGACACCCAAAAAAGATGTCCTTTTCATCATAGGGGACTGGAATGCAAAAGTAAAAAGTCAAGAGATACCTGGAGTAATAGTCAAGTTTGACCTTGGTGCACAAAATGAAGCAAAGGCTAACAGAGTTTTGTCAAGAGAACACACTGGTCATGGCAAACACTCTCTTCCAACAACACAGGAGATGACTCTACACATGGACATCACCATATGGTCAATAATGAAATCAGACTGATTATATTCTTTGCAGCTGAAGATGGAGAAGTTCAACACAGTCAGCAACAAGAAAATCCAGAGAAGACTGTGGCTCTGATCATTAGCTTCTTATTGCAAAATTCAGGCTTAAACAGAAGAAAGTAGGGAAAACCACTAGGTCATTCAGGTATGACCTAAAACACATCCCTTATGATTACATAGTGGAGGTAACGAATAGATTCAAGGGATAAATCTGGTGGACAGAGTACCTGAAGAACTATAGACGGAGACTCGTAACAGTGTACCAGAGGTGGTGACCAAAACCATACCAAAGAAAGTAAAATGAAAGAAGGCTATTTACCACCTACCAAAATCAATAGTTTGATAGATTTAAACATTTCATATAACCATTCTGTTAATAATGAAAGCCTTAGAAAGTCATGGACTCCAAAAATTTCTGACACTATCTCTGTGTTGACAGTCCTAATACGTATGCCTTTGTGCACACACATGCTTAGCAATTACTGACTCAAAGCCAAGACTAATATGGCTCTAAACTGTAATATGAACTAAAAATACCACACTCTAAGCTGGTTTTTTGGAAACATCAACACAATTAAATGTCTAGCTGAGCTAACCAAGAAAAAGAGAAAGAGAAGATACAAATTACTACTACTAAAAATCAAAGAGGGGCCATCACTACAAACCCTACGGACTTTAAAAGGATAAAACAATATTATGAACAACTTTACACCCACAAATTTGGAAAATTACATGAACTAATTTCTACCAAAATCCACACAAGAAGAAATAGTGCATCTGAATGGGCACATATTTATTAAAGAAACTGAATCAATAATTAATAACCTTACAAAACACAAAGCACCCAGCCCAAATGGTCACACTGGTGAACCCTAGCACACACTGAAGAAAAGAAACCAATTCTCTGCAATCTACTTCAGAAAACAGAACCAGCAGGAACACTTCCTAATTCATCCCATGAGGCCCAAATTAATACTATACACTAATAAACTATCAGAAAGAGAAATTAAGAAAACAATCCCATTTATAATTCCATCAAAAAGAATAAAATATCTAGGAATAAATTTAACCAAGGAAGTGAAAGATCCATACACTGAAAGCTATTTTAAAACTCAATAGCAAAAAACCCCAAACAATCCAATTTAAAAATAAACAGACTTTCCTGGTGGTCCAGGGGCTAAGATGATGCACTTTCACTGGGGGACGGGGGGGGGGGGAGGGATGTAGGGGGTGCCGAGGGGTGCCGTAGACCAAAAAAAAAAGGACAGAAGCTCTGAACAGACATTTTTTCCAAAGAAGACACACAGACCAACAGACAAATGGAAAGATGCTCAAATTATGAATCATGAGGGAAATGCAAATCAAAACCACAATGAGATACCACCTCATATCTGTCAGAATGGTTATTACCAACAAGACAAAAAATCAAATGCTGGGAAGGACACAGGGAAAAGGGAACCCTTGTGTACTGCTGGTGAGAATGGAAACTGATGCAGCCAGCATGAAAACAGTAGAGGTTCCTCAAAACTCACTGTGGTGATCATTCACAACATATAAAAATATTGAATTATCACATGTACATATAAAACTAATATAGTATTGAATACCAATTATATCTCAATTTAAAAACAAAGAAAGATGGACTTTTCTGCTGGAATATTGGCTAAGATTCCACACTCCCAATGCAGGGGGCTGGAGTTCAATCCCTAGTCAGGGAACTGGATCCCACATGTTGCAACTAAAAACCACGGAAGAGCCTGAGTGCTGCAACTAAGACCGGTGCTGCCAAATAAGTAACATTAAAAGCGAAACAAAACAAAAAGTCAACAATTTACAAATGGGCAAAAGATCTGAACAGACACCTTACCAAAGATTTACAGACAACAAAGAAGCATATGAAAAGTTGCTCGACATCATATGTCATTCAGATCAGATCAGATCAGTCGCTCAGTCGTGTCCGACTCTTTGCGACCCCATGAACTGCAGCACACCAGGCCTCCCTGTCCATCACCAACTCCCGGATGTCACTCAGATTCAGATCCATTGAGTCAGTGATGCCATCCAGCCATCTCGTCCTCTGTCGTCCCCTTCTCCTCCTGCCCCCAATCCCTCCCAGCATCAGAGTCTTCTCCAATGAGTCAACTCTTCGCATGAGGTGGCCAAAATACTGGAGTTTCAGCTTTAGCATCATTCCCTCCAAAGAAATCCCAGGATTGATCTCCTTCAGAATGGACTGGTTGGATCTCCTTGCAGTCCAAGGGACTCTCAAGAGTCTTCTCCAACACCACAGTTCAAACACATCAATTCTTCGGCGCTCAGCCTTCTTCACAGTCCAGCTCTCACATCCATACATGACCACAGGAAAGACCATAGCCTTGACTAGGCGAACCTTTGTTGGCAAAGTAATGTCTCTGCTTTTGAATATGCTATCTAGGTTGGTCATAACTTTTCTTCCAAGGAGTAAGCGTCTTTTAATTTCATGGCTGCAGTCACCATCTGCAGTGATTTTGGAGCCCAGAAAAATAAAGTCTGACACTGTTTCCACTGTTTCCCCATCTATTTCCCATGTAGTGATGGGACCAGATGCCATGATCTTCATTTTCTGAATGTTGAGCTTTAAGCCAACCTTTTCACTCTCCACTTTCACTTTCATCAAGAGGCTTTTTAGTTCCTCTTCACTTTCTGCCATAAGGATGGTGTCATCTGCATATCTGAGGTTATTGATATTTCTCCCGGCAATCTTGATTCCAGCTTGTGTTTCTTCCAGTCCAGCATTTCTCATGATGTACTCTGCATATAAGTTAAATAAACATGGTGACAATATACACGCTTGATGTTCTCCTTTTCCTATTTGGAACCAGTCTGTTGTTCCATATGTCATTAGGGAAGTGCAAATTAAAACTACAATGAGGAGTTCATGTCTTTCATGCACGATGGGCCCATTCTCCTTGAGGGGCCCTTGGAATAAACTTTTCTCTGTTCCAAGTAAATAAAATAAAATAATAAATTAAACAACAATGAAGCACAAGTATGGATCTATTAGAATGGCTAAAACCCAAAACACAACAAGTGCTGGCAAGCACATGGAGCAATGAGACTCACTGTTGGTAGAAACACAAAGTGAAAACAGCCAGTTTGAAATCTCACTTGGCAGCTTCCTTCAAAGCTAACTATCGGTAATTTACCATGTGATCCAGTAAACAGTCCTAGGAATTTACTCATGAGCTGAAAACTGATGTCCACACAAACACCTGCATGTGCATGTGAATGTCTATAGCAGCTTTACTCATAACTGCCAAAACTTGAAACCAATCAAGATAACCTTTAGTAAGTGAATGAATAAACTGTGGTATATCCAGATAACAAAATATTATTCTGCAACAAGAGGAAATGAGCTAACAAGACTAAAGAAGACATGGAGGAACCTTAACCATCTATTACCAAATGAAAGAAAACTATTTGAAAGGCTACATACTGTATGACTCCAACTATACGATGTTCCATTAAACTAGAGATACTAGAAAGATCAGTCGCCAGGGGTTTAGGAGGTTTCCAGAAAGGATGAATGGATGAATTATAGACCATTTTTAGGTCAGTGAAACTATGATACTGTAATGGTGGATGCATAACACTATGTATTTGTCAAAACTCACAAAACTGTACAATACAAAGAGTGAACCCTAACAGATTTTCAGCTCAGTTCAGTTCAGTTCAGTTCACTCAGTCGTGTCTGACTCTTTGTGACCCCATGAACCGCAGCACGCCAGGCCTCCCTGTCCATCACCAACTTCCAGAGCTTACTCAAACTCAGGTCCATTGAGTCAGTGATGCCACGCAACCACCCAACCATCTCATCCTCTGTCATCCCCTTTTCCTCTTGCCTTCAATCGTTCCTAGTATCAGTGTCTTTTCAAATGAGTCAGTTCTTTGCATCAGGTGGCCACAGTATTGGAGTTTCAGCTTCAGTATCAGTCCTTCCAGTGAATATTCAAGACTGATTTCCTTGAATTATTCAAGACTAACCAGGACAGACTGGTTAGATCTCTTTGCTGCCCAAGGGACTCTCAAGAGCCTTCTCCAACACCACAGTTCAAAAGCATCAATTCTTCAGTGCTCAGCTTTCTTTATAGTCCAACTCTCACATCCCTATACGACTACTGGAAAGAACAAAGCTTTGACTAGATGGACCTTTGCTGGCAAAGTAATGTCTCTGTTTTTTAATATGCTGTCTAGGTTGATCATAACTTTTCTTCCAAGGAGCAAGTGTCTTTTAATTTCATGGCTGCAGTCACCATCTGCAGTGATTTTGGAGCCCAAGAAAATAAAGTCTGTCACTGTTTCCACTGTTTCCCCATCTATTATCCATGAAGTGATGGGACCAGATGCCATGATCTTTGTTTTAACAGATTTTAGTTAACAATAACATATCAATATTGGTTCCACTGGGGCTTCCCAGGTGGCGCTAATGGTAAATAACCCACCTGCCAGTGCAGGTAGATGTAAGAGACACAGGTTTGATCCCTGGGTTGGGAAGATCTCCTGGAGGAGGGCACAACAACCCACTCCAATAATCTTGCCTAGAGAATCCCATGGACAGAGGAGCCTAGTGGGCTATGGTCCGCAGGTTCACAAAGAGTCGGACACGACTGAAGCAACTTAGCACACACACACACACATTGGTTCCATTACAACAAATGTACCACACAGTAAAGATGTTAATACCACATACACACACACGTAACTGGGGCAACTAGGGGGTGGGGTGCGAGAGAGAAGGAGCATAGAACTGTCTGTATTTTCTGAGCATTTTTTTTTCCTATAAACCTAAACCTGCTCTAAAAAATGAAATTTATTAAAATATCCCCCACTCTCTAAAAATGAACACTCATGTCAGAAGTAATGATGCACAATGTATAATCCAAAACACGGGAAGAAAAGAATCAGTATCAGGATGAATCAACAAGGGTGGCACAACTTAAAAGCAAATCAGGATCCTAACTTTCCTTCAGCTACCTGCAGGTTTCAGTTCTTAACTGAGGGATCAGTCTAAAAAACATAGATGCAATTACACAAAATCAAAATATTACAGAGAAACTGTAGAGCTCACCTACCCCACTCACTCACGTTTTAGATTTGAGAGCATGAAACCTAAATGTTTAAGTTCTTGTCTTAGCCCCCAGAAGCCATCAGATCTCATCTCTGTTAAGTGACTAACCTCAAATCTAGACCATAAACCCGAGTATGTGAGCTCTGGCCACTTCTAACGACTGTTCACAGCAAATCTCCAATTATTGTGTCACGTGCTGCTAAGTCACAAGTGGTTCTAGACAAAGCTGGTAAAGAAGAAAAAAAAAAATCTCCTTTGGAATTTAGTTCCTCAAAGTAATGAAAGATGGCCAAGTGTGGCCTAGTGCTCAGAAGACACCAAAATATTTTCACTGGAGGATGAGGTGAAGAATTCCACCTTACTAAGCTACTGCCAAAGGACTATGAAGGGAAATGAAACATAACAAGTTTCAAAAACTGAAGGCAACCCAAGTGCTTAAAACCCCTCTGTATGCAAATTCCTCAAGGTTAAAACTAGGACAATGTTACTTAGAATCTAATATACTGTGGGCTAAGGACATTATGAAGCTCTGACGTGCTGTACCTCTTTTAACAGCCACAGCAGCTACACTGAGCACAGCTCCTGGCAGAGCCAGCTCTTCAGGCCCTGACTCTGGAGAGTGCGCTGTTAGTCCACCCCCAGCACAAGATGGCCACAGCCCTCTGCGCTGTCCTAGCGCAAGCGACACACTCTGCAGCTCCATGACATCTCTGAAATGTCTTTAAAGAACGAGCAGCTGCCAATTTTAAAGACTGACTAAAGTTGTACTAGGGATGTCAGGAGTACTGAATATCAGAGAATTTGATGTAGCCTTAACAGATTAAAGAAGAAAAATCATACATTCGTTCCTCTCACTAGATTAAAAATATTTTACAATTCAACCCTCACTAATGATAAGAAAAAAACTTCAAATTAACTGTCAGTAATATATTAAATGGAAAAAAACAAGTTGCAGATTATGTATCACCATTAAAACAAAATGGAATCAATTTATCTAAGCATGTTAAAAAAATCTGAAAAAATATACATAAAACTGCTGGAAGGATTGAAGGAAGAGAAACAATGGATTGTTATATTGTTTGACTTTTTCTGTCATAAGGATGTATTAGTCTGCTGCTGCTGCTAAGTCACTTCAGTCGTGTCCGACTCTGTGTGACTCCATGGATGGCAGCCTACCAGGCTCCCCCATCCCTGGGATTCTCCAGGCAAGAACACTGGAGTGGGTTGCCATTTCCTTCTCCAATGCATGAAAGTAAAAAGTGAAAGTGAAGTCGCTCAGTCATGTCTGATTCTTAGCAACCCCATGGACTGCAGCCCACCAGGCTTCTCCTTCCATGGGATTTTCCAGGCAAGAGTACTGGAGTGGGGTGCCACTGCCTTCTCCGTGTATTAGTCTAACAAATTTAAAATGGTATTTTTATTTTAGAAAAGTTAGAATCAACAGCACTCCTAATCGTGGCCCATTTAACTTTATATCACACATACAAAAAAGGCCATCTAAGAATCACCAGGAAAAAAAGTATTTCTCCATTATACAGATGAGTGTAAATTAAATTCTCTCTCATTTCCATTTTTCCTCCAAATCCTTGTCATGTGTGTCACATGCAGACCCCCTCAGGTGACTCAAGGACAAAGGTCAACCATACCAAGTACAGTGCCCTGAACATTGTGCAGACTGATTCAATACATGTTTCAAGTGAAACAGCACATTCCAGACTTTTGGATCTGTGTTCAGATCTGTGAACTACACTGGACAACTCAGAGTGCTCAGAGGTTAGGAATATACAATTAATCTTTCCATTATCTTTCAAATTTATGGGCAGTTGTTTTCCAGAACTCACTATGTAGACTCGCAACTTGAGAGACACGACGTACTCATCAGAAGGTGCAAAACACACTCTGTCCTTAAAAACCATATAGCTGCTTATCTTATGACTATTCTTGGCTCAAAAGACCAGTGGAAAGTGCCTGCGAAGTCAAGTCTGGAAATGAGAGCATCAGTGGCCATCTACCAGGACCCAGATGACTAAAACTCATGAAGCTGCACCACTGAATTTCCCCCACAGCCCGTTCAAGTGGCCTCGGCCACTGCCCACAAGGGCTGGGAGTAGCAATCATGTATCTTAGACGAGCAAGATGTGACAAGACCACAGAAACAGAAAATGCTCCTGACTCTTCAAGCTTGCTGCGCCTCATTTTTGCACTATCATCTACTTTGCAGAGACTTCTAAGCAGACCGGGGAAATCAGTAACAAGAACATGAAATGAAAAGCATTCAGTATTCTTAGCATACTCCCCGATCTTTTTTTTTTCTGATTACTTGAAAGCAAATAGAAGCAGGCAACTAAATATTTCACCATAGTCTATAATACTGCTGAGACAAAATGGACTAATTCTTTTTTTAAATTGTCTTTATCTTTATCAGTGAAACACAAGTCAGAGGAGAAATTTAAGTTTAAATTAAAACTTTAGATTTCCCCCCAAATTTAATAAGAAAACTACTCCGCCTTCTAAAAAGTATGTAGTGGAATCAAGGGTATCTTAAGTTTAGCTCAAATGATTACTAAATGAACCTGAGAAATTCATTGGTTTTTTTCCTCTGCAAACTGGACTAATTCTTTTTTTTTTTAATTTATCACTTTATTTTAATTTTAATTAGAGGATAATTACTTTACAATATTGTTCTTCCATATATCAACATGAATAAGCCATATGTATACACATGTCCCCTCCCTCTTGAACCTCCCTTCCACTCCATCCCACCCATCTAGGTTGCTGGACTAATCCTTGATGAAAATATTTATCAAATGCAACCTACAGGTCCATTGAACCAACAAGACTGGCAAGCAAATTCCACAAACATAATGAAATAGATACTAGGATTAAATTAAGTTTGTGGAGCAGATGTGTGAAATCATTCCACAAAGCTGCTGAAGAGACATTCGTTCCCTTGCCTGAAGGAGGCATCACACATTCTGATCTGTTCCACCCCAAGAAGCAAAGGGCCTGCCCTGCAGGAAAAGGCTCCTGCAATCGCTCCTACTGAGTAGGCTCTGAACCTGTCTGCTCCAGATGCGAAAGTTTGGGAGCTAACTTGGCTGCAGATCAAGGCCACAACCCTCAAGCACCAATAAAAATGATATTCCTATCCACCTGACTGTGAATGTCACTCTTTTTTCAGTTGTTTCAGAAACAACTATATTGTACTTTGCTGTATTATGCTTCACAGACATTAGAATTTTTTCAAATTTTATTGAAGTATAGTTGATTTACAATGTTGTGGAGAAGTATTTTTTAATTGGCTCCATAATACCTCATTGGGCTTCCCCGATGGCTCAGTGGTAAAGAATTTGCCTGCAGTGCAGGAGACATAGGTTCAATCCCTGGGTTAGGAAGATCCCCTGAAAGAAGAAATGGCAACCGTCTCCAGTATTCTTGCCTGGAGAATCCCATGGACAGAGGAGCCTGGCTACTACATACAGTCCATAGGGTCACACAGAGTCAGACACAACTGAGCACACACGCATACCTCATAAGACCTACCGGCAAAAGAACCTAAAATCAGTGCTCCTAGCCCTTATGTAGTTCACGATCAAATGTTTACAGAATAATAATTCTTAGGAGAACCAGTTATGAGATGAGTTTCAAAGACACACTGGTTTGTCAGGCTCTTAAAAATTCAGAGGGAAAAAAAAACAAAACAGCAATACAGGAATAAGTCAGAAAACAAATAAAACTGAGTAAAAATTAAAATTCAAATATGATAAACATCTGTCCACCAAAGGACCGGCGTCTGTGCACAGGTGGAACAAGACAATTAGTGTCAGAGCAGGCCTTCACCACAGAACTATATCACACCATTCCTCAAGTGACAGGACAGCTCTCTTTGGGGAAGATCCTAGAGACCTCCCCTGCCCCCAACTCTAAAAAAGCCTAACACCACTGATTTTTTTTTTCCCAAGGCTCAGTTAAACAGGCCTAAAAGCATTGTTCGCAAACTGCTTGATGCCTGAAATCCTTCCAAGAAAAAGAAAAGCTTTTTAAACTGCAATTAGAAATAAATGGCTTAAAATGTGCTTTAAAATGGTTGACAAGTAATGCATTTGCTATGACTATATTTTGTCTAATTATGAATAAATGACATCAGAGCCTTCCTGACTTAGATGAGGGAAGGAGAAGAGAACACAAGGTCAACAGGCGCCTTTAATGAGAGAAAGGTCACTGCAGAGGGAGGTGCAGGTTGGTGGGAAAGAAGGACGTAGAACCATTATTTAAAACAATAATGTGCTAGAAAATTCAACAAGAGAGGCAAGTGTCCATGACATATACTGGACCAAGTCATAGAACAGGAAAGGCTCTAAGGTTTTGATTTAGTCCAAGCCCTAGGACTTTGTCCTAAGTTTCCCCACAATGGATATAATAAAGACTGTCACCAGATTAATTTTCCTAAAGCTGGAGTCTGATCATGCCTAATCCACTCCAGAACCTTCAGTAGGAACCCTAATCCTTCAAACTGAGGTCAAAATGATTGAGTAAAGGATTGATGGCTTGTGTGATCCAGCCACAACTTATTAATACTTTTCCAATCTTATTTTCTTCTTCACTACATTATACCCCATTACTTCAGCAAAACTTAGCTTTTCTCCAAATATGCACAGTCTCTTCCACTTCAATGCTTCCCTCTCCACCTCTCTCCCAGCCTGCCCTGTGCCTCAGTTCTCCTCCTATGAAGCCTATAACCCCAACTCTAGCTTCTCTCATCCTTCACCCACAAACTATACTGTTCAATCTTCACAAATACGTTGTGAAGAACTGTAGGTACTCATTACCCCTAAATAGCAGAAGAAGAAACTGAGTCTTAGTGAAACGAAGCATTGCAGTCTCCCCTCAGTTATGAGGGATTCTTTCGAAGACCCCCCAGTGAACGCTTCCTGAAACTTCAGATCATACTGAATGAACCTCACGTGTACTGTGTTAGTTCCTATGCGCACATACCTATGGTGGAGATTCATTTACAAATCAGGCACGGTAAGAGCATAGCCAAATTGATAGCATCACTACTCCTGCACTTTGGGGCCATCATTAAGTAAATAAGGGTTTACTGCGCAAGCAGTGTGATGCTGCAACACTCGATCTGATAAACCAGACGGCTTCTAAGTGACTAACAGGCAGGAAGCGTATACGGCGTGGATACGCTGAAAAAGAGGCGGTTCACATTCCAGGCAGGACGGGGCAAGATCTCCTCACACTACCCAGAACAGCTTGCTACTTAAAACTTGGGAATTATTTACTTTTAGAATTTTCTATTTAACATTTTTGGACAGCAGATAACCATGGGTAACTAAAATCATAGACAGCTCATCCGCAGATGAAGGGGGACCACATAACTTGTCCAGGGCTCCTATGATCAGATCAGATCAGATCAGATCAGTCGCTCAGTCGTGTCCAACTCTTTGCAACCCCATGAATCAGAGCACGCCAGGCCTCCCTGTCCATCACCAACTCCTGGAGCTCACTCAGATTCACATCCATCGAGTCAGTGATGCCATCCAGCCATCTCATCCTCTGTCGTCCCCTTCTCCTCCTGTCCCCAATCCCTCCCAGCATCAGAGTCTTCTCCAATGAGTCAACTCTTCACATGAGGTGGCCAAAATACTGGAGTTTCAGCTTTAGCATCATTCCTTCCAAAGAAATCCCAGGGCTGATCTCCTTCAGAATGGATTGGTTGGATCTCCTTGCAGTCCAAGGGACTCTCAAGAGTCTTCTCCAACACCACAGTTCAAAAGCATCAATTCTTCGGCGCTCAGCCTTCTTCACAGTCCAGCTCTCACATCCATACATGACCACAGGAAAGACCATAGCCTTGACTAGGCGAACCTTTGTTGGCAAAGTAATGTCTCTGCTTTTGAATATGCCATCTAGGTTGGTCATTACTCTCCTCCCAAGGAGTAAGCGTCTTAATTTCATGGCTGCAGTCACCATCTGCAGTGATTTTGGAGCCCAGAAAAACAAAGTCTGACACTGTTTCCACTGTTTCCCCATCTATTTCCCATGAAGTGATGGGACCAGATGCCATGATCTTCGTTTTCTGAATGTTGAGCTTTAAGCCAACCTTTTCACTCTCCACTTTCACTTTCATCAAGAGGCTTTTGAGTTCCTCTTCACTTTCTGCCATAAGGGTGGTGTCATCTGCATATCTGAGGTTATTGATATTTCTCCCAGCAATCTTGAGTCCAACTTGTGTTTCTTCCAGTCCAGCGTTTCTCATGATGTACTCTGCATAGAAGTTAAATAAACATGGTGACAATATACAGCCTTGACATACTCCTTTTCCTATTTGGAACCAGTCTGTTGTTCCATGTCCAGTTCTAACTGTTGCTTCCTGACCTGCATACAGATTTCTCAAGAGGCAGATTAGGTGGTCTGGTATTACCATCTCTTTCAGAATTTTCCACAGTTTATTGTGATCTACACAGTCAAAGGCTTTGGCATAGTCAATAAAGCAGAAATAGATGTTTTTCTGGAACTCTCTTGCTTTTGCCATGATCCAGCGGATGTTGGCAATTTGATCTCTGGTTCCTCTGCCTTTTCTTAAACCAGCTTGAACATCAGGAAGTTCACAGTTCACATATTGCTGAAGCCTGGCTTGGAGAATTTTGAGCATTACTTTACTAGCGTGTGAGATGAGTGCAATTGTGTGGTAGTTTGAACATTCTTTGGCATTGCCTTTCTTTGGGATTGGGATGAAAACTGACCTTTTCCAATCTTGTGGCCACTGCTGAGTTTTCCAAATTAGCTGGCATATTGAGTGCAGCACTTTCACAGCATCATCTTTCAGGATTTGGAATAGCTCAAAGGATTTGGAATAGCTCAAATAGCTTATGATAATAAGCATCTAAACCAGGATCTGAAATCAGGCACTCTGACTCCAGACACCAAAGCCATAACCACTGTGCCTTTCAGCACTACATATCCAGAAGGACTCTCTTTTCACCTCTCAACTTCCATTGTACTTTACCTGTTTATATGAGTTAATGACAAGAAAGTAAAAAAGTGATGTGATATTATGTATCCATATGCATTTTGCACATGTATGTGCATAACATGTAGTACACACATATCTTTCGAGACTTTAAGGCACATGAGATCAAGGTTCATCTGTGTGAGAGCCATTTTCATATCTGCCTGGCATCCAGAAGAGTGCCCTGTTCATACTGGTAGTTACTGGGTACAATGATGAATAAAGGAAGCTACATCATCAGTCCTATGCTTTGTTTTCCAAATGAGTAGTTTCTTACAACGGGGAAGGCAATGGCACCCCACCCCAGTACTTTTGCCTAGAAAATCCCATGGACAGAGGAGCCTGGTAGGCTCCAGTCCATGGGGTCGCTAAGAGTCGGACACGACTGAGCGACTTCACTTTCATTTTTCACTTTCATGCATTGGAGAAGGAAATCGCAACCCACTCCAGTGTTCTTGCCTGGAGAATCCCAGAGATAGGGGAGCCTGGTGAGCTTCTGTCTATGGGGTCGCACAGAGTCAGACACGACTGAAGCAGCAGTAGCAGCAGCAGCAGTTTCTTACAAAAGTTTGGCTTCCAAGGAATTTATTCATCTAGCTGTTGGGAGGGATATGTGTGCTGTGCTGTGCTCAGTCATGTCTGACTGTACGACCCCATGGACTGTAGCCCACCAGGCTCCTCTGTCTATGGGATTCTCCAGGCAAGAATACTAGAGTGGGTTGGCATTCCCTTCTGCAGGATCCTGTGGAGGAAGGAGGGATATATTTCACATCAATTGATAGCAACGAGCCCATTAGTCCTATACAAGTTGGGGATGGGGTGAATGAATAGGGAAGAAACTAAATCTCCTTAAGAGCTATCGCCTCTATTAAAATATATTAGAGACCTCTCATAGGAATTAGAAAACCTAAGTTGGTTTGAAATTATGGTAGTGCTTTGATCAGGAAGGAAACATATTCTTGGCACTGGGACAGTCTGACGATGGAAGCAAATGAAGAGTTTAAGGCGGATTTGAATTTTTGTTCTCCTTGGCCTGGAAAGACTATAGAGAACTGGGTGTCGAGGTAATGACCTCAATTACTATATCTCAAACCATCAACAGCTGGAGGCCCTTTACCAGCCTCCACCAACAATCACAGACCTGTGTGCTCTCATCTGCTGCAGAAGCAACAGGGGCTCTTCAGAGGAAAGGCACGGCCAGTGTCATACTCTTCAGAATCTCTGCCTCGATGGCAGCCTGCAGACGCCCTGGCCTGAATTCTCCCCCTGGAGATAAGGGTGCACCAGCATTACGTGTGCTCTTTCAATGCACCCCACAGGTCACGGGTGCTGAGCACTCTAAAGTAAGCTCCTGAAGCCCCCTCACAGTTGCTAGGGACATGCTAATCCCATCACCACTGCACCAGGGTGCATTTTAAATAAACACCTTGCACTTTCTTTCTTTCAAGTTTCCCCATAGGCAGCTGGTGGCCAGAGACATTTAAGAAGTATCAATGATGCTTTTAATATTGAAATGCTGGTGTGTATTTAACCTAGCAGGGCTTTTAACAACATATATTAATTTAAATGTTTTCAGGATTTACTTTCAAGATAGCTGACAACTAAAGCCACAGGAAAGAGGAGCCCAAATAATAAAGAGTTCTTCTCACATTCAGGTACAAACTACAAAGCCCAACAATGTCAGCAGGTGCTGGTTCTACCTCTAATGTTCATAGTTTTTAATACAAAGTAACACGAAGGTAGTCTTGCTTCTGATCCAGAAGATGGGACATTAAAAAATGTAAACCAGCCCATCCCTATGCAGAGAAGCATGAAAATGGAGTCACGACCAAAGGACAGAACCCCAAAGCTTTTCTTACATTAGAGCAAATGGGAACAGCCTTCCATGGCCAATCTTCTAAGAAGGAAAATAGATAAAAAGAAGAAATACGAGCAGCCTGATGTTTGAAATACCTAGAAAAAGACTGATTCACAGCAGTCTTATCAAATAAGATGGGAAGAAAGAAGAGGTGATGAGGCTGGGAGAAGAGAGGGGAAGAAGACTGTTTTAGCCGAGATGTGAACAGTATTTTCTTTAAATGACTTAGCCAAGAGAAACAGGTTTCACATGTGTAACAGCAAGGGAAGCTTGGTTCAGAGCCAACTTGTCAGGAAGCCCAGTTTCCAACACTTACTAAGAGGCTGAGTCACAAGGATGTTTTTTCTTGCATGAGGTTCCATGGGAAGGGATGTAGGGAAGCCCCTTAAGCTACATGTAAATGCAAATGAGAAAATGAACAATAACTAGACAGAGTCCTTGAGTAAGGCCAAAATAATGTACAGCTAGCCAAGCTCTAGGCAAGCTCCAAAGACTTCAGTGAACTTAAAAAGAAAAAAAGGCAATTTCACCCAGTGTTGTAAGTATCCTGGGAGCTAAAATGAGGGCTTCTTTCCTCATCAACTCTGAAAAATGCTTCAATTTGTAAGGAGAGTAAAAGAAAAACCAAAGTTTTCAACTCTCTAACATAATTAGTTAGGGAGGTTCTTCCATTCTTTTCCCTTTCTTCAAGTCAGTTCCCTGAACACCATGGTATACTAGTCTAAGACCACAATTTCTGGAATAACAGTCATAAAACATCAGCTATTGGGTGCCTTAAGAAAACAATCTCCTCAAGTAAAACTAACATTTAATTGCATTAATTTCCATCTATTAATAATGTGTTAGTGTTTTTAAAAAGCATTAGCCATGAAAGCTCTTTTGGAAGATGTCAGTCAAAGCCACAAATGAGAAGGAAGAAACAAGACATTGGTATGACACCAAAGCAAGTCAAGTGTGTGAAAGAGGGGCAGCTGTTTCCAGAACACTTATACTGTTTCCCGTGTATGAATGCAAAATAGCTTTCTTCCCATCACTCTATGCATGACCCCTCTGCCAACTTTTGCATCTAAAATGTTTTTAAGCCTCCATTTCCAATAGCTGACTTTTAAAAAAAAATCCATTTAACCAATGACCTTTAGTCTGCAAAAGCAGTGATGGAATGATCAGTGACATAAATTTAAATTCCAGACAGTCAAACAAAATTTTCAAACAGGAGCCACTCTTTTAACTCAATAATAAAAAAGATAAACAGTGCAACTCAAATATAGCCAAAGGACCTGGAAAGATAGCTCTCCAAAAACATATACAAATGGCTAATAAGTAACATGAAAATTTAGTCAATAACATTAGTCATGCTGCTGCTGCTGCTAAGTTGCTTCATTCGTGTCCAACTCTGTGCGACCCCATAGACGGCAGCCCACCAGGCTCCCCCCTCCCTGGGATTCTCCAGGCAAGAACACTGGAGTGGGTTGCCATTTCCTTCTCCAATGCAGGAAAGTGAAGTGAAAGTGAAGTTGCTCAGTCGTGTCCAACTCGTAGTGACCCCATGGACTGCAGCCTTCCAGGCTCCTCCGTCCACGGGATTTTCCAGGCAGGAGTACTGGAGTGGGGTGCCATTGCCTTCTCCAAATATTAGTCATGCTGCTGCTGCTGCTAAGTCGCTTCAGTCATGTCCAACTCTGTGCGACCCCATGGACTGTAGCCGACCAGGCTTCTCCGTCCATGGGATTCTCCAGGCCAGAACACTGGAGTGGGTTGCCATTAAAATGCAAATAAAAAAACCACTTTAAACTCAGTACGATGGCCAAAATAAAACAGACAAGAACGAGTGTTAGCAAGGATGTGGAAAAATTGGCACCCTTATCCATCGCTGGTGGGACTGCAAAATGGTTCAGCCATGGAAAATAATTTGGCAGGTCCTCAATAAGTTAAACTGAGTTAGCACATAACTCAGCAATTCACTCCAAGAGAAATGAAGGTATATCTCCAAACAAAAAACTCATATGCAAATGTTCAACGTATCACTATTCATAATGGCCAAAACATGATAACGATCTAACTTTTCACCAACTGAGGAATGAATGAATAAAATGTGCCATACCATGCAGTGGAATATTATTTAGCAATAAAAAAGAAGGAAGTACTGATGGCTGCTACAATAGGTGAACCTTGAAAACATTACACTAAGTAAAAGAACCCAGTCACAAACGGCCACATAATGCATGATTCCACTTATGTGAAATGTCCGTAATAGGCAAATCCATAGAGATAGAAAGCAGATTAGTTTAGCTTACCTGGGGAGATCAAAGGAAAGTGAGAAATGAATTCTCATGTATATGGGGTTTCTTTTTGCACTGATGAAAATGTTCTGAAATTAGACTGCAGTACACTCTAAATAGGTGAATTTTACAGCATTTGAAATATATCTCAAAAAAACTTTAAAAAGAAAAAAAAAGAATCTATTATTTAACTGGTCATTTTGATCAGGTTAAAGACAAGAAGAAAACACACACACATCATGGCTTATGAATCTCTGTCTTGTTTGTTAAATCAGCAGAATGCCAGGAATCAGAAGTCAGAACCTCTGGAGCTAGAAGAGATCTGAGAGAGCCTCATCTTATCTGTGGAAAAAAAAAACTAAGGTCAAAAGGGTGGAAATGACTCTCTTCAAGGCAGACTTGAGGTAAGAACTGAAGGCAAGGCCTTACCGGTGCCAGACCCTCCAGTCTCTCTCTGTATTACAAAAGTATTTTGTATTTACAAAAGTATTGTAAAGTTTGTCAGAACAACCCCCAAGGTCACCCAGCTGGCTTCTGGAGGCCCCGCCTCTATAGTAGCCCAGCCTTTTTCCAGAGTCCAGTAACTGCTTTGTTCTAAGGTAACCCTACTTTGTATCTGCAAAATATTTTCATTAAACTTTGTATATGGAAAAGGCCAGATACACACTTATCAATCTTTTACTATTTTGTGCTTCTTACTTAATTATTTTCCTGTCCTGTATCTCTCTGGAAGTGTTCATAACAGAAAGAGGTGTTATTTATTAAGCCACCTGAGTGTGGACTTTTACCAGGCTTCAGCACAGATTACAGGGGACAGTCTTGGAAGAAAGAAAGAGGATTCAGCAAGCTGGCTTCATCCTTTGCACTACACGGAAGGAAAAGGCACAGCCAGGACTCTTGGTGGCTCAGTGTTAGGGCTCCATGCTTCCACTGTAGGGGGCACAGTTTTGATCCCTGATCGGGGAACTAAGATTCCCACATGCCCTGTGGCAAAAAAAGAAAGAAAGAAAATGTACAGCACTTTCCTCCTCTAACCATTCTGAGTCACTCAGGTTTTTATAAGATTTAAATGTCCTTTAAGACTTGGCTCCTTGAAATGATGCCATTTGTAGGGAGCTTAAAAAGTAGAAGGGGAGCTCTTCTATACCAAGATAAAACTTCCTTCTAAGAGCCCTCAAAACTAAGGCGTGATGGTCTGAGACTGAAAATAGTCTTTGAGATTATCATAAAACCCTTCCCTCAATCAAAGTAATAAGGAAAAAGGGTCACTGTTGATCGGCAACTGATGAACTAGGAAGAGGACTCAGCTACATCTGGGACCATGATCAGGGGAATGATGCAAAATGATACTCTGCAGGAGATACAACAGTTCTAAATTTGCAAATTTGTGGCTAATTTCCAAAAGAGGAAACTGCGCAAAGGTAGAGAAACTGCCTTGCTCAGAGACTAGCAGAGCAGGGAAGAAAATCAAAGGAAGTAGGAGAAACAAGTTACAGCCCTCACCCAATCCCCATCGTCTCTAACAATCCCGAGGCAATTAGGTACCTAAAAGTCAGCATCCCTATTTTACAAAAGGAGTCTGGGGATTTAGAAGAATGCAGCAGTCTGTGCAAAGATCAATATTAGGAATATTCCAACAGACTGGGAGAGTTCAGGATCCTTGGGAAAATATCGCTTCAGATGTGGAAACCAACTTCCTGTGATGGAAACTACCCACTGATAGGCATGATAAGAAGACCAAAACCTTTCATTTAGTTAAAATTAGTCGTCTGAAATCCAAAGTGGGGAAGGAGGGTTGGGGAGACAGCTATTGATGAAAGATAACTAAAAAGAAACATCTCATTCATGAACTTCAAGAAATCATACAGCAGGAACATGGAGATTAAGCCAGAACTACAGGGGAAATAACAGAATAAAAGAGACAAAGCAGATTTAGGGTTTGGGTCTCATAACTAAAAGGAATGGCTAACCACCGTGATCTTTACAATAAAAAGAGAGATTAAATATTCCAAAAAGATAAAGAAATAGGACAAAAAATTTAAATCAAAGTGTGTATGTTCAGTCACTCAATTGTGGCCGACTCTTTGTGACCCCATGGACTGTAGCCCGCCAGGCTCTTCTGTCCAAGGGATTCTCCAGGCAAGAACACTGGAGAGGGTTGCCATGCCCTCCTCCAGGGAATGTTTCCCACCCAGGGATCAAATCCTCCATTAGAGGCAGATTCTTTATCGCTGAGCCACTAGGGATGCCCTAAAGCAAAGCAGATGGCAAACACAATGATGAAAGACTGCCTAATGACCAGGATGAAAGCAGAACTGCCCCACCAGGACAGATCATCTGCATGGTAAGGCAAATCCAAAACCACTGTGGACAGTGACTGCAGCCATGAAATTAAAAGACACTTGCTCCCTAGAAGGAAAGCTATGACAAACCCAGACAGAGTATTAAAAAGCAGAGACATTCCTTCGCCGACAAAGGTCCGTATAGTCAGAGCTATGGTTGTTCCAGCAGTCTTGTATGGATGTGTACGCCAAAGGCTGAGTGCTGAAGAATTGAAGCTTTCCAACTGTGGTGTTGGAGAAGACTCTTGAGAGCCCCTTGGACTGCAAGGAGATCAAACCAATCAATCCTAAAGGAAATCAACCTTGAATATTCACTGGAAGGACTGATGCTGAAGCTGAAGCTCCAATACTTTGGCCACCTGATGTGAAGAGCCAACTCATTTTAAAGACCCTCGTGCTAGGAAACATTGAAGGCAGGAGGAGAAGGGGACCACAGGGATGAGATGGTTGGATAGCATCACCAACTCAATGAACATGAGTTTGAGCAAACTCCAGGAGATGGTGAAGGACAGGGAAGCCTGGTGTGCTGCAGTCCAGGGGGCTGCAAAGAGTCAGACACGACTGAGCGACTGAACAACATGGCAAGGCAAGTCACTCACAAATATATACAGTATGAACAAAAACTGGAGAAAAACAGGACCTTTTCGCAGACAGCTCTTAACCAAGAAAATCAAACGTGTAGAATACATTTATTCATCTATTATCATACTATCAAATCCCTACCATACAAGGTTCTTTTGCTTGGGAGAGTCAAAAGTACATGAAACTAGGCCAGGAGCTGCAGCCGGGAGTGTGCGGCACGCGCCAGCCGGCTGCCCGGAGCACGGTCATCCGGCGTCGCTGCACCTCGCCCCTCGCCTAGCTGAGCCACGCGCGCATCAGCCCGTCTTTCTCATTTGCTTCTTTCGATTTTTTTTAAAAATTTGCATGAATCCTTAAAAAAAAAAAAAAAAAAAAAGAAACTAGGCCAAAGAGGCCTAAATGAGACCACCACCACCATAACAACAAAAAGAGTACTGGCTATACACAGGTGTTACAAAATGCACTGAAGCATAAAAAATACCGAAAGCTGGATAGTACTAATGGTATTGAGTACTATACTCCAGATATTATTTTAAGTGATTAACTGTAGAATCTTTACAGAGAAAGGAATTATCTTCAATTTACAGAGGAGGCTTAATAACTAGTCCCAGACCCAACAGCTACTAAGTTGTGGGCACTTTACAAAATCTGTCTCACTCTTTCATGATGAGTCTAATCTTCATTACACACATTCAGAAACTGAGGCTCAAAGAGGTTAAGTGACTTGCCCCAGGTTACATAGCTAATAAGTGGGTATAGCCAGTGTTCAGACCAGGTCTGTAAGATTCAAAAAAGCATCTGTTCACTCTGATGTTACCATGTGACATTCCTAAAACAAATTCTTGAACTAAAAAAAGAGAACAGAAAATGCCGTCTTCAAAATGGTGGCTCCAGCCAAACAAAGGGAGACAGTGGAACAAGGTGATTAGGAGCAGGGGCCTAGAGCTAGCCTACCGGGACTCAAGCTCCAGCTGCAAAGCTCAGTGCGCAACTCTGGGCAAGTGGCCTCACCCTCCTGTCCCTCAGCTTCCTCACCTACAACATAAGGTTAACAACTGCATCTCCTCAGAGGGGCTGTTGTGAAGATTAAATGAGCCAGTATTTGGAAACCTGTAAAATATTGAACAGTGTCTGACACAAAGCAGTGGGGGGAGGTCGGGAAGGGTGTCAGGGGAGAAGGAAAGGAGGAAAAAAAAAAAAACCCGCTCAGAATAACTGAAACAAAGCAGATGTGGGTAAGAGCCCCAGCCCAACCCGCCTGCTGTGATAATGCTTCTGCTTGAGCTTGTGGATTAACACGTGGCCAAGGGGAAGCCAGGGCTCCTCCTTACTGTAACAGTAAGTGCTGCCCTGTGACACAGCACTCCTGACACAGTGATTCCAAGCATGAAAACCTGAGACCTTTCAGATGATCCCGGGACACCTGGGGCCCTAAAACACTACTCTTCTTCCACCGTGCCGCTTCCTTTGCAATCTAGAAAGCAATCACATTACTGGCAGTGCCCAACTGTGGTAGCTGAAAACTTTACAGGGATTTGAAATATCAGAAATATGTGGTTTGTGAATGGGAAGACAATATTCCCAACCTCCTTCCAAGTTCAGAGGGTTGTTAAAGGAAAACACCACCTGATGCTCTGAGAAGCCTGTGACTCAAGAGGGTCCGGGGAAACTGGCAGTACAGTTGAACAGGAGCCTCTAAGAAGCGTGGAGTCTGGGCCCTGCCTGCACACTGCCAGTGTGGAGCTGGATGCTCAGAGAGTGAATAGGGAACACGGCAACCTCCCCTCTGGCTCCTGCATTCAAACTTCAGCCCAAGGGAAGCCATCCCAGCCTGGGGACCAGGCTGCTCTTGAAAGCTCCTCTTAGGGGGAAGGGGTCATTACTTTCTTGCTTGTCACCAAACCGGCCTCTAACCTGCTCCTCCTCTCCACTCTCCCCTCTCCCACCACTTTGCAGAGCCGTTCAAACAGGACTGAATGGTCAGGCCACCTTGCGCCACCTCTGCTGTGTCTCCAACAGCCGTTGAATCCTGAGTGTCACAGTGAGCGCTCACTCACTACCTGCGCCACCCCCTGCTCCATTCCCACGGCCAGCACTCAGCCCCCAGCCCCCACCTAAAGCAGCCGATCAGAGCAGCTTCCCAGCAGGCCCTCCGCCTCCTGTCACTCTCCGCACCGCAACCCACGCTGACTCACTGGCCTGAGTTCCCAGTCGGGTCATCCCACAGCTCTGTTATCCCTTGGTGGCCTAAATGACCCGGGTGCCCCTCTACAAAAACCCACCCTTAGATCTATGCCAAACTTTGTGATCACTCCCACGTCCCATGCCCCAAATCACATAGCCCAGCTGACTTCCCCTCATCCTAACTAGTTTCCTTATAGCTTCCAGAACACATCAAGTCCCCCTCCTACTTCTGTACTGTCACACACATTTTTTTCACTGACTCAAGCTGTCAGCCCGTTTCAAGCCCCACCAAGGACACCTCTCCCGACCACTCCTCCCCTGACTTGCCCCCTCCTTCCCTGAATGTCTCCAGCCCAGAGGTTCTGCACCACATCATCACATGCACACCGACGCTCCTGGACACTTAGTGTGTGCCAAGCACCCTTCCAAACGTTCTACGTTCACTTCATCTTCACAACTCCTTGATGAAATCAATCTCATTTTACAAATGGACAAACTGAGGCACAGAATGTGGGCCCAGGGCCGACAGCAGAAGTCCTACAGTGAGGATTCAACCTGGTGCTAAATCCCGCCCCCCTCACCACATATAATCATCAGAGACTGCCTCGCAGAGCGCCGTGGCAATGGTCACTCAGCAGTGCGGAGCCATGCCTCTGCCCCCAGCCCGCCCTCAGAGCTGCACGTGAGCTCACGCCACTTGACTGAGGACAGGCAACAAGGCCGAGCCCTGAGCAGGGACCAGTTCTGGTGCCTCACGGGACTTTAAGAAAGACGTATTGTCCTGCGAGGCTGGGGGCAGCTGGGTAAGGAGGTGGCAAGGGAGCCTGAGTGTCTTTAAACCACCACCCGATATTCACCAGAGTGGCGATTCAGTACAGAATTCACTCTGAGTGCTGAGACGGGACGCGCTCTGTCTGCCTCTGTCTGCACACTGCACCTCAACGCCTTCATCTCTGGGGTCCAGGACTCCACAGTGAGCAACACCTACTTTAAGGAATTCAAATAAGTGACATGACACAAATTAGAAGGGGTCACAGAACAATTCAAAAGGTTCCGTTTTAGATCAGATCAGATCAGTCGCTCAGTCGTGTTCGACTCTTTGCGACCCCATGAATCGCAACACGCCAGGCCTCCCTATCCATCACCAACTCCCGGAGCTCACTCAAACTCATGTCCATCGAGTCAGTGATGCCATCCAGCCATCTCATCCTCTGTCGTCCCCTTCTCCTCATGCCCTCAATCCCTCCCAGCATCAGAGTCTTTTCCAATGAGTCAGCTCTTCGCATGAGGTGGCCAAAGTACTGGAGTTTCAGCTTCAGCATCATTCCTTCCAAAGAAATCCCAGGGTTGAGCTCCTTCAGAATGGACTGGTTGGATCTCCTTGCAGTCCAAGGGACTCTCAAGAGTCTTCTCCAACACCACAGTTCAAAAGCATCAATTCTTCGGCACTCAGCCGTCTTCACAGTCCAACTCTCACATCCATACATGACCACAGGAAAAACCACAGCCTTGACTAGGCGAACCTTTGTTGGCAAAGTAATGTCTCTGCTTTTGAATATGCTATCTAGGTTGGTCATAACTTTCCTTCCAAGGAGTAAGTGTCTTTTAATTTCATGGCTGCAGTCACCATCTGCAGTGATTTTGGAGCCCAGAAAAAGAGTCTGACACTGTTTCCACTGTTTCCCCATCTATTTCCCATGAAGTGATGGGACTGGATGCCATGATCTTCGTCTTCTGAATGTTGAGCTTTAAGCCAACTTTTTCACTCTCCACTTTCACCTTCATCAAGAGGCTTTTTAATTCCTCTTCACTTTCTGCCATAAGGGTGGTGTCATCTGCATATCTGAGGTTATTGATATTTCTTCTGGCAATCTTGATTCCAGCTTGTGTTTCTTCCAGTCCAGCGTTTCTCATGATGTACTCTGCACATAAGACAGAATGTGGTCCACTGGAGAAGGGAATGCAAACCACTTCAGTATTCTTGCCTTGAGAACCCCATGAACAGTATGAAAAGGCAAAATGATAGGATACTGAAAGAGAAACTCCCCAGGTCAGTAGGGGCACAATATGCTACTGGAGATCAGTGGAGAAATAACTCCAGAAATAATGAAGGGATGGAGCCAAAGCAAAAAGAATACCCAGCTGTGGATGTGACTGGTGATAGAAGCAAGGTCCGATGCTGTAAAGAGCAATATTGCATAGGAACCTGGAATGTCAGGTCCATGAATCAAGGCAAATTGGAAGTGGTCAAACAAGACATGGCAAGAGTCAATGTTGACATTCTAGGAATCATCGAACTGAAATGGACTGGAATGGGTGAATTTAACTTAGATGACCATTATATCTACTACTGCGGGCAGGAATCCCTCAGAAGAAATGGAGTAGCCATCATGGTCCGTTTTGGAAACTATGAACAAAATGATAATGTTTCCTTAGAGAAAGGGTCTTCGAATTCATCCATCCCCCTACTCAGCACATCCAGAGACAGAGATCATTTCTCTCAAGTATTATTGGCTCCAAGAGAAATGACTCTAAGAGGCTGGGAACATCATGTTTTCAGAGGGCTCTAGAAGGTTCTCATTGTCTTTCTCCTGATTGCTAGTTGCTCAGTTGTGTCCAATTCTTTGCGATCCCATGCACTGCAGCCCACCAAGCTCATATGTCTGTGGAACTCTCCAAGCAAGAATACTGGACTGGGTAGCCATTCCCTTCTCCAGGGGATCTTCCCAACCCAGGGATTGGACCTAGGTCTCTTGCATTGTAGGCAGATTCTTTTTACTGAAAGGCATGGCTGGTCAAGGGAGGACATGGGTAGTGCTCAAAGAAATTTCCCAAGTACCACACGTAAGTTTCCCATGTTGCTAGCATCTAAGGAAGAAGGATTTGCCCCAGAAAGCCAGAGACTCCCTCACCTGTGTCCCCTGCAGGGTAGCACACCAGTAACTGGGAATGTCAAAGCTTCTTTACTGATGCATGTGATCATCAGTATATATATATATATATACACACACACACACACACACACTATATAAACTATATACACATAACCTTAGCTTACTTCTTCTTCACGTTAGTCTAGGGCTGCTGCTGCTGCTGCTAAGTCGCTTCAGTCATGTCAGACTCTGTGCGACCCCATAGACGCCTGGCAGCCCACCAGGCTCCCCCGTCTCTGGGATTCTCCAGGCAAGAACACTGGAGTGGGTTGCCAATTCCTTCTCCAATGCATGAAAGTGAAAAGTGAAAGTGAAGTCACTCAGTCGTGTCCGACCCTCAGCGACCCCATGGACTGCAGCCTTCCAGGCTCCTCCGTCCATGGGATTTTCCAGGCAAGAGTACTGGAGTGGGAGGGCATGTTAATATAATTATCTGTCAGTATGCACAAGGGACTGGCTCCAGGACCCCTGGATAGCAAAATCCATGGATGCTCAAGTCCTTTATAAAATCGTGATGTGCTTACATAGCTTAAGGAAATCCTCCTGTAGACTTAAATCATCTCTAGATTACCTATAATACCTAGTACAATGTAAATGCTATGTAAATAATTGTAAATACAATGTAAATACTGTGAATAGTTGCTGGAGTGTAGCAAATTCCTGTTTTGCTTTTTAAGACCATTCTGGAATTTCTTCTCCCAAATATTTCCAGTGTGCGGCTGGTTGAATCAGCAGATGCGGAACCTGCAGATCTGTACCTTCTCACAGCCTCCTCTAGTTTCACTTTCTAATTCTAATCCACTCCTGGTGAAAATCTCACAAAGTTCTCCCTAAAGCAGGGCCTCTCACAGCACTATTGACATCTGGGGCCAGACGATCCTGGGCTTGGGGCGGCCGTCTTGTGCACTGGATGAGGTTTACAGCCTCTCTGGGCTGAGGCTGGCAGCACGACCCCCACCAAGCTGTGAAACAGACTTGCCAACGCGAGGGAGCCAGGAGGATGGCCCGTGGCTGGTAATCACTGCTCTAAAGAAACCCAATTTGGTCTGAACCTAGACAGCACTCCCACCCACCCAGTTTCAAGTTGAAATTACTTTCCCCCCAGTTGCTCAAACCCAGATACTGTTCCCCAGAATTCTATTGATGAAAGCAACCCTGAGTAAGATTCTTCAACTCTGCAAGAAGGACCCTTCTCCCTGTCTGTCACTTTAGCCTCCTCCATGGTTTCTCAGCTATTAGTGTTTCTCTTGAAAGGCTGTAAGGTTCCTACTCAGTCACCCCTGGGCCCACCAGCTTACCCTTCTGTCACGGAGTGTGTGAAGGCTTTTGCCCCAAGGCCCAATTACACGCTCATTATCCGGTCGCAGCCAGGGGCAAACAAGCCTCTTTCTTGGCACCCTCAAAGTCATTTGTCATACAGGACTTCAGGGAAGCCATTCTGTGAGCAGAAACTAGAGGGAGAAAAATGTACTAAAAGAGGGTTTGTGAAAGGCCTCAAAAAAATTGGGTTCTATTAAAAAATAATCATTTACAGAAGACAGAAAAGAAATCAAGAGTCTGCTAAGATAGTCAAGGCTTCTGAGAAAAAGAAAAGGATAATGTCAAACTATTACTAATACAGATGCCACCCTCCCCCCCAAAAAAAGAGAGACAAATATACAGACCATAAAGAGCCAGAGTTAAGTCTCCCTGCAAATACATCTAAGAGAAAAACATGAGGACACCTGAAAGTCCAAAAGAAATAAATGTAATGTAGGAACTACTGAGTTGCCGATTTAAAAAATGTCTTCGGCAACAAAAAGGAAAAATATATAATTAGGTAGAAAAAATAAAAATGACACTAGAGGCAATTAAGACTTCTAAGATCAAATAATATTAATAAATGTACTAACAGATTCATATGCTTTTGTCTCTCTGAACATTTTGCCTCCTCCACCTCCTTCATCATTTTAGACAGATTTTCTTGAAATGGCAGGAATCACCCACTTGGAAATTCAAAAGTCGCAGTGCCAATGGCTGCCAAACCACATACAGAAACAGCAGTGCTGCAGAGAAACATGAAACTTAACAAATTATCCCCAAAGAATATCTCCTTTTAGAAAGGGTTAAAGGCTGAGAAAAATAGCAAACTGCACTTGAAGTTTTTTTTAAAGTAACTCTGCTCACCACTGTAGAAGCTTTTTGGAGTACACAATGTGTACAAATCTTCAAACGCTTCTTTGAGGACTGCACAGAGGACTGAGGGCACAGGTCTCCGGGACCATAAATAAGAAAAGGAACCTGAAGCTTGAGGGAAGGAAAGCCAGAGAAAAGCGTATCTAAAAACTAAACCCTGACCAGCTTCTATCAGACTTTATAGACCTGGCTGAATGGTTCATATTAACACCCATAAATACAGGAGAAAAGAAAAATATACACACCAAAACCCCCTCCATTCAATGCCAAGTACAAACAGATCCTTGGAGGCTGTGGGGCTGGGCCAACATTCCCAGTGTATTCACTGCCCACTGAGTTGCCTTTTAAAAAAATTTCCTCAAGAAGCCACCCCCGCCTCTGCAAAAGAACTTAGGAATAATAAAAAAAAAAAAAGTTTAAACACATACAAATTCAAAGACAAACAAACAGCATCCTTCAAAGAGCCTGACAGAGTTGTAAGGAGCAGTATGGAGTCCGACACTGGGCACAACACGGGCACTTAAATAGGGTCGAAGAGCTGATCCATCCTCCTCCCCACCTGAATTCAAGAATCCTTTCCTAGGGTCTCAGAGGAAGAAAGGCACCTCTCCTCAGACTGTGTCTCCCCTATAATCTGTTCACTCCATTGTACCCACAATGGAGCTTGACAGTTTAAAAGTATGTAACTTAGTAGCTGTCTGAGCTTGGCCAAGTGGCTTAAACTCTTATTTCCTCCCCTATAGAAGAGGAACTGGCTATCTCTCAGTGTTGCTGTGTGAATAAGACATAACAAGAAATGTGCTTCCCCCAGTACCTGGACACAGGCAGCATTCAACCTGTGCTGTTAACATCACGCCAGTATCTTTGGTTGCTTCCTTTCTATCAGGTTCTTCCATGGCCTTCAGATACAGTCAGAACAAAAGAAAAAGGCTTCAGTGGGTCCCATTTCTCCCAAAGCCATCCAATTTCAGCTCTTCCTGGCCTTGCCAAACTCAGAAAAGTCAGTGATCTACAGCCCCCGGCCTCACTACAGATTCCCGACTCATTCACTGCACAGCTCCTCAAGGCAGCCATCAGCTTTTCACCTCCTTAATGGAGCAGCGATGCCCACAGTCCCCAAATCCAATTTCTGCTTTCATTTTCTGTGATCTCTGAAACACTCGACAGTTGGTCAAACTCTCCCTTACATTTTCTGTTCCTTTGATCATCATATCAGGCTTTCCAGACTTTCCTTCAGCTCTTGCTGGCTCCTCTGGCTCCTCCCCTTGGTCCTGGGTGTGGAAACCCTGGGGTATCAGGGCTCTGTGCTCTGTATCTCTGCACATGCTTGGCCTCATCACCTTCTATCAGGGCGAACCCCAGGGTTCCCAGGGAGCCTAGGCAGATGTGAAGGAAATCTTACCAGGACAGATTTCATCCCTGCAATATGCTGAAACACAAAACTAGGAGTGCTGATCAAGGTGGGAAGGCAATGTTTGTGGCCAAAATAATGTGTGAAAAAAAACAGCTTGAATTCACAGGCTGACAAAATGTCTACATGTCTCATGACACCTTCAGTCCTGACAGGCACAGTGCGGTGGTTAGGAATGTGGGCTCTGGAAGCACACCAAATCCTGACTCGTCCACTAACCAGCTCTCTAACCTTGGTCATGTTATAGTTTCTCTGTATGTCAGTTTTCTCATCTGCAAAATGGGGATAACATATCTATTCACATGGCTTTGTGAGGATTCAATGTAAAGCATTAGCACAGCATTTAGAATATAGTAAGTTCATGGGAAATTTTAGCTGATATTGCCCTCTACTTTCTCTGTTCCATCTCAGTCTAAAAAAATGTCAGTTAGGATGTCCTGGGACTTTCCTGGCAGCCCAGTGGTTAGGAATCCACACTTTCAGGGCAGGGGGGCACAGGTTCAATCCAAGGACAGGGAACAAAGTTCCCACTTGCCAAAAAAAGATGGATGTTCCATCACTGACAAGGGGGAATAATCCACACAGGAAACAGAGTACGCAACAATGCTTTGAATTATTTGCATATAATAACCCAAAGGGGGTATCAGTTTATTTAGAGTCTCCCCCAAAAGCTCTAATATTCTTAACATTTGTTTAACAAAATAAAGTCTCTGTTAGCCACCAGCTGTGAACAACACTGAGTCCCCAAGTCTGACCGGACAGACCCACTGCCAAAAAGAACTTCAATTCTTTGTGGCTCAGGTTACTGTGAACTCCAAACATCTGCTGTTTCAATAAAGAAGTCATTACCTACAGCATCTTCTGATCAGAAAGCTTCAAGTTATACTTTCTTTGAATATAAGTCATCAAACTGGTGCCTACATTAGAAAAAAAAAAATTTTTAATAATTTTTTTTTTTTAATGTTAGCATTTCTGAGTCTCTCTCCCTTCTTCTGTTTCTTCACAGTTTTTATAGAATTTCAGAGCTGGAAGGAGCCTGTGATATTTTTGAAGCCAAGGCTTTCATCGGCAGCTAGGTTTGGAAACTCCTCTGAATCCTCAGCTTGGGTGAGGTGCTGATGACAAACCAGAAGAGGAGGCTCCTCTGGGGCCACACAAGTGCACCAGGCCAGCTGCACTGGAAGCGGCTCAGCGGGTGGGTGATAATTAATCATATGAGAACATGCCAGTCCTTGGCTGGCTATTTTTTTAAAATACACAAAAGAACATTTAAATGTGATGACGTTACAAAAGGTTGTACACTCTAATGATTCTCAGAGTGAAAAGGAGATGTTTTATTATTCTGATACACTAGCTTTTCTTACTACTTTCAAGGCTAGTTCTAGTTCAATAAAACTTAGTTTCCAAGCCCACCTGTGTCTTATTGTTTAAAAAGCCCTATTTACAAGAGAGGTGGAACCTATTCTTTGACAAACAGTTTTGATAGTCTCTACATAGACTATCCTTTAGATATGCTGTGTTGTTTTTTGTATCAATCACAGATCCAGGTGGCCTAGAGGTCATGACTAGTTCTATTTTTAACTTTAGGACAAACTCAGAAATAAAACTATAAAAATAGATGTTTCTCTGCTCTCTCCTCCCCAGTGTTTCCAAGCTTGTTTTTGTCCATAATCCTTATCTGCCTGCATGACAGTCTTATTGTTTTGTGCCATTAAAATATTATAGTTGCACTATATGAGATCACATCCAACGCAGCATCTTCCCAACAGAAAGAATCAACCCCTTTAATGACCATTTTTAAGGCCTAATTGTACTACTCCCCAGAAAACAATACAGTATGGTCCTGGGACGGTAGACGTGGGCAGGAAACCAGCCATCAAGTCCCCAGCAAGGCCGTGAACACAGGACAAAAACAGTAGGTGCCATGAAGCCAGGCAGGCCCAGGCTTAGAGTCCAACGCTGACATCTACTAAGCTGAATGACTGAACACCTTACATAATTCTTAAATGGGTCTGTTTGCCACCCAACTCAGAGCTGAGGGTGAATTCAACCAGAACATATCTAAAGAGCCAACTGCAGTGCCTGGCACAAGGAGGCTTAAGGAATGTCTTTTTTCATCTCTAATAGATGTGCATTTATAAAAACTGTCTTAGTGAGGGGAAAGGGAAACATTTGAAACTCTTGGTTCATGACAAAACAGGCAAGCAGACCCATTTATCAAAAAAATCAACAGCAGGGACTTTGCTCGTGGTCCAGTGGTTAAGAATTCACCTGCCAATGCAGGGGGCATGGGTTTGATTGCCTGGTCCAGGAACTAAGAGCCCGCATGTCTCAGGCCAGTTAAGCCATGAGCCACAACTACTGAAGCCCGTGCGCCCTGGAGCCCCTGAGCAGCAATGAGAAGCCTGCGAGAACATGCTAAGTGCACTAGTGGATTATCTCCCATAATTCTCAGAACAAAACTGCAAGACAGCTACTATTATTATTGTCATTTTAAAGGTGAAACAGAGAGGTTGAGAAACTTCCCCAAAGACATAGACTGGCAAGTGGAAGAGCTGGGATCTGAACCCCCTGAGCCTGAACCCAGAGCCCAGGCACTTTACCACCACAGACTGCCTCTTCTAAGATGAGGCCAGGGGCTGTCCAACATCAGAGCCTGGCAAGTTCTATAGGTGTGGAGGTGTGGTGTAGCTCCAGATGCAAGTTAGAGCAGGGCCCAGGCTCCAGAGAGTTGCAAATGGGCACTTCATACTTGTTAAATTAAGTAATTCTGAAGCTTCCCGTGAAAAGCGAACAGTGGTGAGCAATGAGGAAAGAGGAATAAGCCAGCCTGCAAAGCTTCAAACACACATCAGTGAGTTTGGGCCCAAGGACAAACCATGATCCTACCAAGGTGCTCCAAGCCAATATTCAGTTTTCTCTTAGAAATAGCAGTTTCCTGGGGGAACCCTCCCAAGAGACTAACTTCCAATTTTTCCCATAAAGAACCAGGAACATTTTAGTTCACTAATCATAACTGATACTCATTCATGATTAAGGTTTTTAAGGAGCATATAAAGTTCAAAATGTAACAGTAACTTGTCCAATTACATTTAATGTTATAGTTACTCTGTTCTATTAAAAAAAAAAGGTGCTTTTTCACGCTTGCAGTCAACTTTTTCCTTCAACAAATCAGAAGGCAACAGAATATTTTTAACGACACTATAAAATTCAGTCAACAGATTTAGTGGCCCACTTTAAGGAGACCTTGAGACGATGAGCTAATAATGTGATGGCTTTTTGTAAAACTGACCCAGAGCTACCTCTGTCGCTCTTCTCCTCACTGTGGTTCCCGCACAGAAGCACAGAGGTGCACTAAGGAGGAACTTGTTATCAGCCCCGCAGCTCCATCTGGTACGACAGACACAAAGCTCTCATTTATAGGCAGTATCACGTGCCGGGTGCTGTGCAAAACAAGTTATCCTCACAAAGGTCCCTGAGCTACGAGGTACTATTGTTATTATTCCCATTTTGGAATTAAGAACACGGAGACACAGAGAGTTTCAATAAATTATGGCCCAGCGAGTAAAGAATCCGTCTGCAGTGCAGGAGACAGGAGATGTGAGTTCGATCCCTGGGTTGGGAAGGTCCCCTGGAGGCCGGCATGGCAACCCACTCCAGTATTCTGCCTGGAGAAGCCCATGGACAGAGGAGCCTGGTGGGCTACAGTCCAAAGAGTCACAAAGAGTCAGACATGATTGAGAAACTCAGCACACACTGCTAAGGTGAAAGCTGGCATTTGGACTTGGGCCAACTGTCTCCAAAATCTATGTTCCTAAGCACCATGCACCCTGCTTCCCCCAAGTCCCTCCTGCCTTCAAATGGCATCACCAAACCTGGTCCACACGGGCACAGAATTCAATAACCTTTGACTCTCAACCAAAAGGTGTTCCCACATCCACAACTCAAGGCTCTGATTTCAAGGATGGCTAAACCCAGCCTCTGGAAGGAAAAAGTGGGGCAGGTTCTAGGGACAGGGCAGAGGGTGGAATGAAAAACAGGAAAAACCTTTCTGGAGTGAGCCCGAGGCAGCAAAACCAAGGGGGTTGGGGGTGGGGGTGGGGGGGGCGGGAACTATGCTAGGGGAGGGAGTTGACAGCAAGAAGACAGCCTCTTCCTCTCCCCCGGGACTGTCCCGTCTGGGAGTTCTGGAAGCTGCTTATCAGCGCCCACTCACAGCTGCCCCCTCATGAGCTGCTGTGAGCCTGGACAGAGCAGAAACACCTGGAATTCCCTAAGCAGGGCGGCCATGGAGTGGGGAGGTGGGGCCCATCGGGGCCTGGGGCCTCCTGAGGTATGGAGAAGGGGGAGGATAGAGCAGTCAGCAGTGGCTTCTGCAGGGACACAAGGGCCCGGGCTCTAGCAAGCCGGGAGGAGACAGACCCTCGACTCAGAAAAAGATCTTTACCTACAAGAAGATACCATCGCATTTGGTGGTTGAAGAGATAGGAGTGAGCCAGGACAGAAGGCCACTTCATTTGCATTTCTTACAAAAACTGTCTAACATCAGGCTGAAACTAGCTACAGAGTGGTTACAGGATTTCTGGTAGATACTTTGGAAAACTGGGGGGTGCGGGGATGGGAGGGGAAGACAGGGAGCTTGGTTGGATGTGAAGAGAAGTCACGGAAATGAAAAGGTACAAAAAAAAAAAGACCATCACTGACATCTCAGCGTGCCTCAAAGGAAACCCTCCTCTCCACAAACCAGACAGGAAGTGCGTTTCAGCCCCATGGGCTCCCAGTCCTCCGTCCCCAGCGGCTCTGGCCAGCAGCTGGGCAGCGGAAGGCGGCTGGCAGGGCAGCAGGTGCCCACGGCCCCATACGCACGGCCCCTGCCACGTCTCCCCCTACTCCCCCTCTGCCAGGGCACACAGGACCCTGGAGGGCCCACTGGGGCCAAATAAAGGAGGGCTTTATGCTGTCCTGCCCCCACCAAAAGACACCCACGAGAGGGACCTGCATGTCTGACTGTAATTATCAGCCATCTGACCTGTTACTGCGATGGCGCAGGAGGGCAGGGGGCACACCTCTAATGAGCGATGGACACACTGCAGGCACCAGGGAGGGTGCCCCTGACTGAGCCGACAGGGAGCAGCGCTTGCTTACAGCAGGTGCTTAATAAATGCTGAGTCAAAGACCAAGATGGAGTTTACTCGATAACTTACAAACATTTTCCCAAATGCTGCAGTCCAATAATATGGGGGGGGGGAGGGGGAGTTACTGCCTTTATTTTTATGCAGTGAATTCCCAGCTGAACCACGCAGAATTACAAGCCCCACACAGAGGGGATGTGTGGAACACGCTGAAACTTTTTTATTTTTAAGTTACTTGAGGGCAGAGCATATTTTCAGAGTCAGAAGGAAAACTTTTACAAGAGACTAAATGAGGAAAATTTTCTTTAAAATGAGACATCTGGCAAACCTGGCAATTCAGTTTTTATTTGTTGATGAAAATTTCTTGGACCTGTGTTCCTCTCTGAATCATTCTTCTTAAAATAGAGGCTTTAATAGAGAGCATTTTGTCTGATTTTCCTTCCATAGCAGGCTCCACTGAGCACGCAGAGGAAGCCACAGCCTCAATCCACAGTAACTGCATTTTCATATTAATTAACATTTTACTCCATTCGGTAATATTTGTTGAAAAGTGAACTGTGGTGGAGATGCTGTTCTCATCCTTTTGTGAAGCTCCACATGCAGATTTTCCTCAATATGTTAACCAGTAAGAAGCAGACACGATGCTCTCAAAGGCTTTATACTGGCTGCAAGGAAAACAGCACTGACCTGGAACCAAATACCTTCTCTGAGAAGATGGGAACAAAGAAAACTAGCTCTACCATAAGCAAGGAGCAGAGCCCAGAACAAAACAGTGGCTTGGAAACTTAGGGCTTCAGGAACGTGTCAGCCCACCACAGAGCAAAAACCAGGCAGCCTTTCCTTTCACTTCATTATTACATTCTCATCAATCAAGCTGAAGTAAAAAGGAAACCCTCCGGAAGGAAATTTTGGGAATATAAAAACCCAAACTGCACTTTATTAACAACAACCAAAAAAACATGCCCAGGCCTGAAGTTCCAAGATGCTAACCAATACCAGATCTATGCTTATAGGAAGGGTCTCTGCACTTTCCCTGCTGCCTACAGCACTAACTATGGAGACCCCGTCAGTCATCAGGTGTCTGAGTATCTAGTAAGCTCCAGCACTGCCATAAGGGCAGGGGGACACATGTGAGCACAAAGACAGACGTGGCCTTGGCCTCACGGTAGGTGAAACAGACCTTGATGATCCCAGAAGTCATTTTTACACAAATGTACCTAAAGACGGCATCACCAATGCAATGGACATGAACTTGGACAAACCTCGGGAGATGCTGAGGGACAGAGAGGCCTGGAGTGCTGCAGTCCATGGGGTCGCAAAGAGTCAGACACGACTGGGCGACTGAACAACCACCACCACCTAAAGAGCTTGTTAATGTTTCCCATTACACAACAGGAGAGCCCCAAATTCCCTTCTAGAGTAAAACATCACTCCATTTAACAGCTGATAAAAATGAGGTACATGAAGCCATGTGCCCAAGATCATACAAGCTACAACCTCAGTTTGGTGAGGCCTCGGGTCCACGGCCTCCTATCACACCAGGTCACCTCTGCCCTCTTCCTGCCGCTTCCAGAAGCCCCCAGTAAGACCCCCAAGGAGAAACAACTCTACCAGCCATCCTGCTCCCACACTCAGAGCCCTTGGAAAGTCCTGTGTTCAATAAGCACTGTTTGGGGCCCGTGGTGCAGTATTTCAGTGCTCTCCTCACTTCACTCATGGGGAAATCTTCTTTCTTCAGAAATGGGAGAGTCAATAACACAGGGAGCCCAAAGGCCTTTTTCACAGAATAAACCTAAAATGACTACGGGGCCCCAGAAGATTTCTGGCTATCCAAGAAAATGGGCCAGCACATAACCTGAACTCTGTTTCCCGTCCTGGCCAACTCAATATTCTGGCACAGAACTGTCATAACCATTTCTTCCTCAATCTTAGAAAAATCTTACTACCTCCCATACCGACTTAAATACATATTGAACAGTGTTTTCCTGAAAACACTGTATAAATCAAATGGTGATGACTAAATCATTCTGGACCAACTACAGCGATTTACTAAGTGACAGAATACTTTTGGTGAGCAAACTATGAGTCCTTAATTAATCCTGTTTAAACTCTGATGTTTTTAATTACCAGATTTCCATAAAGTAGCACAGTCTCAGAGACAATTGTACGAATTTTATGTGTCCATTTAAATTTCTTTGAGAAGATGCCATCCTTCCTGATTGATGAGTTTTAGATTCAAAGACTATTTTATGTAGCCTTTCCTAACTAGTGAATAATAGCCAGAGGCTCAGAGACCAAGGCTCAGTTCAGCCTCTATTTTGACAGTTCCTCTCTCTATGGCTACTTACTGTACTGTTAGTATATGAACAGTCCTTCTCATTTCACAGGGGTGTTGAGGCCAAATGAAATGAAACAGGTAAATGCAAAAAGTACTATTTAAAGTTGAGATACCTGATTGTCTTTCTGTACCTGGCTCCTAGTGCCCGGCCTACCACAGAGCAGAACTCAGGAAATGTTTGAGGAAAGAACAAAGTCCACTTCTGCAGAAGCTGACAGCATTCATCGAGTACAGGAAAGGAAACCTAATCTTAGGGAACAAACGGTGAGCCAGGTTAACCACAACAAAAATAGGCAATACAGTCTCAGCCAGCAGGACCACAATAAGGTTCTGCATCTCATCGTCAAAAACGGAACCAGCTACCCCTGCGTGACAAAAGCAGGTCAAACAAGTTACTCAGAGCGAATCTCTTTCTCAATCCATTCAAAAATGTATTGTTTTCAATGATCCTCTAACCAAGATATCAAAGTATTCTTACTAGTATACCTCTTTTTAACCTAATCAACTTTGTGGTAGAATTAGGTATTAATCATTCAAATGTCTATTAAATCCTTCCCATGTGTCAGGTCAGAGATTCTCAGTTATTTCAATTCTTACTCTTTAATAAAATGTGTTGCCAACTTCTCTCAGATGTGAAGGGGGCTCCCCTAGCCCTGGGCAAATACCCAGTTTAAGGGTCTGGAGCCCCACTTCCCTGAAGACCCCAGACTCCCAGAACACCTGGGATCAAAGAGAAACCACAGGAGCTGCTCTGAGGTTGAGATCGGCCGGCGAGAGAAAATAAGGCTGAGGCCCACCCTCTCCCTCCAATGGGCTCTGTGTTTACACACAGGGAACCAGAGCACGCCAGACTACACGAGCACCACCGGAAAATACTGACACTGATGCTGATTACAGATGCCGGAGAACCACAAATTAATAAGCAAGAAACTGAAAATCTGATTTGGCCATGTAAAAATTAATGCTAATTATAGTCACTGAACATGAATAGCTTACCTAATTACCATGCAGCACAGTATGGATCATGCACATCAATAAAGGTGTCAGATTAGCCCGAATGTGTGACTTCATCATGACACTGAAGTGAGGTCACACCTGGCTGACTTTCAGAAACTGTTCCTCAGGCGGCATGCTTTTTTACTCACAAACCAAAGCTGAATTGAACATCCTTGGGTGAACAAGAACTTGCATTGCTATAAAAGCCCAGTCCCTGGGCACAACCTGGAAATTGGAAGAGCAGAGACTCTGTGGTGACTCAGAGCACTACACAAAGATTCCAGGGGCGAGCGAGAAACAGATCCCGCATTTTATTATATATGACTCTGCAGCCAAACTGCCTCTTCTCTTCTACTCACTTGAATGAAGATCCTTCATTCCACATACCACCATCCTTCATTCCAAACTGTTAAGGGTTAGTATAACAGTAACAGGAAATGTGGACTGGGGCCTTACAGCTAACTGAATTTTGGCTGAATGGGGAGAAAAGCTTCCTCTGCATGTAAAGGGTGTGGGTTTCTTAGTGACCATCCAGGGTTAGGACTCCAGACACTGCCAATCACAAAGCCCAAGGAGCATGTTTGGCCACTTCTGGAAGTTTCCAGGTCAGTGCACTGGTCCTCGAACTTCACAAGATGCACTCTCACAGCTAAGGACCAAGACTGTGAGTGAGGAAGGGCTGGGCCCTAGATAAGAGCCCTGAGGGCTAAGCATCCTCGTTGGTATCCTGAGCACACTGAAGGAGCTTATTTCAGCATCTCGTAGGTCAAAGCAAAGATAGTGGTTAACGTGCACCTTAAAAAAAACCTCAGAATCAAATCTACACAGCATTCCGCAAGATACATGGGTGGGGCTTTCTGTACGCATCTCAGTAAATAAACACCATGAAAGGAGTAAGAAGTCTTTTCCTGCTTTTTGTATTACTAGTTTCCCCTCAGTTCAAGGTTCTTGGGCCTTCACTGTGGAGCTTTAGCTTCTACCACAACAAAGGACGATTAAAACAAACCAAAAGGCTGATTTATCTGTGGAGTTTTAAAAACTTTTAATACAAAGTCTTCATCTACAAATGCCTGTGCACACAGAAACAAGTAACAGGGCCGTTCTAAAGCTAATATTCCCCTTCTGCTGAAAGGAAAAAAGTATTCCACTTTGGTTATGACTCAGGACATCCAGTTCTTCTAAAAAATCTCACTCTCACTTTCCATTGTGAAAATCCTATTCAGTCACAAGAAATTTCAACCTCTTGCTTATAAATCAACCAAGCCATTGCACCTCTTGAATGTCTTTCCAATCTGGCCCCTTTCTATACAAGTTCTAACAAGCTTTATGCTGCTGCTGCTGCTAAGTCGCTTCAGTCGTGTCCGACTCTGTGCGACCGCATAGACGGCAGCTCACCAGGCTCCCCCGTCCCTGGGATTCTCCAGACAAGAACACTGGAGTGGGTTGCCATTTCCTTCTCCAATGCATGAAAGCGAAAAGTGAAAGGGAAGTCGTTCAGCCGTGTCGGACTCCTAGCGACCCCATGGATTGCAGCCTACCAGGCTCCTCCATCCACGGGATTTTCCAGGCAAGAGTACTGGAGTGGGGTGCCATCACCTTCTCCGAATAAGCTTTACAGTGAGTGGTATCAGTCTTTCAGTCATGTTGTTCTCTTTGTGACTCCATGGGCTGTAGCCCACCAGGCTCCTCTGTCCATGGAATTCTCCAGGCCAGAATACTGGGGTGAGTTTCCATGCCCTCCTCCAGGGATCTTCCCAACCTAGGGATCCAACCTAGGTCTCCTAGAAGTGGATTCTTTACGGTCTGAGCCATCAGGGCATAGCTTTAAACGCCTAGTAAATTTCTAACCCTCTGAGCCACTTCCCCAAAATCTGAAGTAACCTTTCAAAAATGTAAACCTATCTTTACTTTCTGTGTGAAATCCAAGTGCTGACTGTGGGCCCAACGGCCTGGCCTCTGCCTGCCACTCCAGCTCCTCTCTGGCACTACCAGCACCTCCTTCCCACCAGGCGACCGCCGGCCGTTTTCTCCAGCCTTTGCACACACGGTGCTCTCTCCCTCTCCAGCTTAGATGAGCCCTCACTTTCCCATTCTTCACCTGCACAACCCCTACCCTCTAATATACCACTCAGACTTCACGTCAAGGAGGAGCACCCCTCCCCCTACCTGTCCCTTGGTTCTTCATGACCTTCCAGCACCCCTGCTTCAGAGCACTCATCACACCCTGTCTCACTCTTTAGAAGTTAGGAGGCTGGGATGGAGACTGCCTTTCTCTCTAACTCCACTGGCTTACATGAGGCCTAGTACTCATTAAATGAAGAAACTGCCTTGTCCTTTGATTTCAGATCAATACAACTTCCTCTACTAGAGAGTTACGCACGTAATCTAATGGGAAAAATCTACTAAGATGACTTTTCATTAATGATGTAGATACTTATTATGGTGGGCTTCCCTAGGGGTAAAAAAATCTGCCTGCCAATTCAGGAGTTTGATCCCTGGGTCAGGAAGATCCCCTGGAGAAACTAATGGCAACCTACCCCAATATTCTTGTCCGGAAAATTCCAATGACAGAGGGGCTACAGTCCATGGGGTCGCAAAGAGTCGGGCATAAGCTGGTGACTAAACAACAATAGCAGTTATTACAGTAAATGCCAGCTGAAGGCACAGAGTGTGGTGCGATGGGAAAAACACTGGGCAGCCAGTGAGGCATGAGGCTAAATTTACACCAGAGGCACCATAAGCCCAGGTCTGCGGTTTCACAGGAGAATTTAGGTAAGTCTGGGAATGAGTCGAGTGCAGTGTTTGGCACATGTAGACGCATCCCAGCTCCCAACCCACTGTACTTCATGGGCCCAGGTTTGTATGGTGGAGAAAAAGAAACACATTCCCAGCAAAAACCTATGGTGATAAAGGTCAAAACAGTGGTTATCTCAAGGAGGGGCATTTTTGGCTGGGCAGGAACACGAGAGCCTTCTGGAGTGCTAGAAATGGTCTATGTCTTGATCTTGGTGATGACGACATAGATGTGTACATGAGGAAAACACTTTGCTCTTTACACTTAATATTCGTGTATTCATTGGATGTAAATCATACTTCAAAAGATTTTGTAAGCTAATAAAGGAAGAACCCTCTCCCCTATGAAGGAAGACAGCCCTAGCGGTGAGGTTTGACGTCAAAGCATTTTGTACACTGAAAGCTCCTGGTCAACCACAGCTTATTCTTAGCCCCAGGCTGCAATATTATCATAAAGGGTGAGCAAATGCATTTGTACACCAGGCATGGGCAGAAGGCAGGATACATGTCTCACACGCATGCATCATGATGTCCCAAAGGTACAGAGAAGCTATCCTACTTTATAAAAACATTTATTTCAGAATGATACTAACTTCAGAGTCACTCTGTTATAACAGTTTCTCAATCAACAAATACTCAAAGTACAGCCACAATCCAGCTGGAGCCAAAACAATTTTTTGAAGCATTCTCTCTCACTCTCGCACTTCCTTGGTCTCTCGTTCTTTCTCTCAGGTCTCAAGTCGAAAGTTCATCAAGCCAGCATCCAGGCTGCTGCCCACCCACCTGATGAGCCTCCTCTTCACTGACTCCACATGCAGCCCTCATTCCACCTGGACAGCTCAGCAGGCAGGTCTTCCCACTGCAGCTTCTCCACCTCTGCCCCTGGATGATCCCTCTCCTCCCTACACCCGTCTCCTAGTGGCTTTCTTCAAGGGCAGAGCTCATGCCCCACTTCCTAGAGGTATACACGGTTGGGAGAAGGGGCTTCAGAACACCCTAGTCCATTACCATCTTCTCTCAGCCTCCTTTAGCTCAGACTGTCTAGATCCATGGTTAAAGGCCCAAGCACCTAAAAGGTGGCTGGACTTCCTTTGTACAAATATTACTACTGGCAGCTGCCATTACTATGTTCCAGCCACTGTTCTAAGTACATTACATGCATGACTTCATTTAATCTTCAGTCTTATTATATGGAAGATACTATTATTACAGATGAGGAAACTGAGGCAAAGAAGTTAAAGTTGTCTATTATCTCTCAATAGGTAGGTGGCAAAGGCAAGACTTGAATCCAGAGAACTTGACTCCAGAGCCACTATCTAATATAGTGCTTGTGTGTTTCCTTTTTATTTTGAAATAATTTCAGGCTCACAGAAGCCTTCAAAGATAGTACAGAGCTCCTGTGTATCTTTCACCCAGCTTCCCTTTACGTTATCATCTTATATAACTCTGGTACATTGATCCAAACTTAAGTAACACTGGTATAATACTATTAACTAAACTACAAGACTTCCCTGGTGGCACAGTGGATAAGAATCCACCTGCCAATCCAGGGGACACAGGTTCGATCCCTGGTCCGGGAAGTCCATAAGCCACAACCACTGAAGCCTGGGCACCTAGACGCAGTGCTCCACAACAAGAGAGCTGCGCAGTGAGAAACCCGCACACCCCAACTACAGAGACGCCCCCGTTCTCCAGAACCAGAGAAAGCCCGACAGCAAAGACCCAGCACAGCCAATAAATAAATGAAACTAAACTCAGACTTTACTCAGATTTCCCCAGGTTTTTTTTTTTTTAAGTTGAAATATAGTCGATTTACAATGTTTTTACACTTGTGGCCATTTCCTGGCCCACTTTACATTTAGTGGACATAATTCCTTAGTCTCCGGTCTATGACGGTTCCTCGGTCTTTCCTTATCTACCACAACCCTGTCATTCTTAAAAAATACTAGTCAGGTATCTTCTGACTGTTCTTCAGTTTAAATTTGTCTTGTTTTCCCATGATTACACGGAGTGATGGATTTGGGGGCAAGAACTCAAGAGGTGAAGTGCCCTTCTCATCCCATCAGGGGGTAAATGATATCAATGTGACTGATAATGTTAACACTGGCCTCTTGGTTAAGGTGGTATATTCCAAGTTCTTCCACTGTGAAATCACTGTTTCCCCTCTCCACACTATTATTTGGAAACCAGTCTCTAAGTCCAGCCCAAATCCAAGAGGAGCGGAATTAAACTCCCTCCCCAGGAAACACGACTTTCAAAGAATATGTGGACGTGGGTTGAAATCATCACAGTAATTAATAAATATTTTGGAAGATGCTTTAGGGTCATGCAAACATTCTGTTTCTCCCTAAACTTTCTCCCATTAATGCTAACTTCACTGGTAGGTCTTGCCGATAGCAATTACTATTGTGGTGTGCTAATGGTGATTTTCTAGTCCTCTCACTACTTCTACATTTATTAACTGGAATTCTTCTGAAAAGAAGAACTCTCTGTCCCATTTATTTATTTATTCAATCATTCGTATTATAACTCATGGATGTCTATTTTATTCTTCGGCTCATAATATACTACTATGGCTTTTGATTTTGTTGTTCAAATTGTTCCAGCTTTGGTCATTGAGAGCTCTTTCAGGTTGGCCTCTGTGTTCTCTTGACATACCAATCTTTTTTATTTTCCCTGCCCCAGTCCTGGAATCAACCATTTCTCCAAGAAGATCACAGGACCATTTTGTCATCACTCTAATCAAGTCAATTTCTTAGGAGAATTTGACAAATTTTGTATTTCTAAATATCTCCTACAGCAGCATGCCTGACATACAGAAATGAATCTGTTTATGAAAGCTTCAAGGACAAAAAGAGCAGTGGCCCACTGGCACATTCACACAGATGAGGCGACAGGCTTCCTCCTCTCCTGACTCCCCCGTGGGGCGTGGTACAGAAAAGGCTGCCAGATCTAAAAAAGAAATTATACAAACGGACTTTATCTGCACAACAGAAACAGACTCAGCCTTAGAGAACAAACATGGCTGCCAAGGGAGGAGGAGAGGGGAGGGACAGTTGGGGGGTTTGGTAAGGACATGCGCACACTGCTGTATTTGCAATGGATAACCAACAAGGACCTGCCATATAGCACACGGAACTCTGCTCCATGTTAGGTGGCAGCCTGGACGGGAGGGGAGTTTGGAGGACAACGGATACGTGTACGTATGTATGGCGAAGTCCCTTTGCTGTTCACCTGAAACTATCAAAACGTTGTTTGTTAATCAGCTATACTTCAATGCAAAATAAAAAGTTTAAAAATTAAAAACATAAAAAAGGCTGCCCAGTTCCTGGCGCACGGTATGAGTAAGGCAGTAGGTCTTTTCCCCAGTCTGTCCCTGCAGCTGCTTTAAGATGTGCTGATGCACCTTCCTTGGGACCCCTGCCAGGAAGCGCTACAAACACTGCTTTCTCCCCGCCACCCAAAGGATAGGAAACTGAGGTGTAAGAGAAGTAAAAACGTTCCCAAGAGCATACAGAAAGAGAAGGGCTGAGGCGACTCCAGGCAGAAGGTCCGAGAGGCGCCTGCTCTCCCGTGCCCCTCCCCAGAGGCAGAGTGCTCTCTGGAGGAGGAGGGCTCCCAGCGACGACATTCCCTGAAGACTGACTTCTCTGTCTAACCTGTGTCCCCTTCCCTTCAGAGTTCAAGCACGGAGAGACTGACTAAAGGATAAAACTAAGAGTTATGTGCTTTCCAGACCCCAGGATTCTAGAAAGACCTAGACAAGAACATAAGGCTTAATGTAAAGATTTTGCCTGCTAACATCAAAATCAGTGAAGGAGGGAAAGACAAGGCTTAGATTTTGTTCCACTCAAACCCAGATGGCCACACTGAACACAAAGACCAACCCTAGCTTATTAGTATAAATACAAAGTGAGCAATGAAAAACAAATTAAACACATTAAAACTAATATGAATTGCAATCAAAATAATGTTAAAAAGCAGTAGGTTAAGCCCATGGGTGTAAAAATCTTACAAGTTCCAGTATCTAACAATAAGGAAACCTGATGCCAGCCAGATGCATGTGAAGTCAAGACACGACTTCATTATTTTATCACCAGAAAGAAATGAGATAATACTTTGGGCATAGGAAGTGTTTAAAAAAATATATCAGATCAGATCAGTCGCTCGGTCGTGTCCAACTCTTTGCGACCCCATGAACCGCAGCACGCCAGGCCTCCCTGTCCATCACCAGCTCCCGGAGGTCACCCAGACTCATACCCATCGAGTCAGTGATGACATCCAGCCATCTCATCCTCTGTCGTCCCCTTCTCCTCCTGCCCCCAATCCCTCCCAGCATCAGAGTCTTCTCCAATGAGTCAACTCTTCGCATGAGGTGGCCAAAATACTGGAGTTTCAGCTTTAGCATCATTCCCTCCAAAGAAATCCCAGGGCTGATCTCCTTCAGAATGGACTGGCTGGATCTTCTTGCAGTCCAAGGGACTCTCAAGAGTCTTCTCCAACACCACAGTTCAAAAGCATCAATTCTTCGGCGCTCAGCCTTCTTCACAGTCCAGCTCTCACATCCATACATGACCACAGGAAAGACCATAGCCTTGACTAGGCGAACCTTTGTTGGTAAAGTAATGTCTCTGCTTTTGAATATGCTATCTAGGTTGGTCATAACTTTCCTTCCAAGGAGGAAGCGTCTTTTAATTTCATGGCTGCAGTCACCATCTGCAGTGATTTTGGAGCCCAGAAAAACAAAGTCTGACACTGTTTCCACTGTTTCCCCATCTATTTCCCATGCAGTGATGGGACCAGATGCCATGATCTTCATTTTCTGAATGTTGAGCTTTAAGCCAACCTTTTCAGTCTCCACTTTCACTTTCATCAAGAGGCTTTTTAGCCCCTCTTCACTTTCTGCCATAAGAGTTGTGTCATCTGCATATCTGAGGTTATTGATATTTCTCCCAGCAATCTTGATTCCAACTTGTGTTTCTTCCAGTCCAGCATTTCTCATGATGTACTCTGCATATAAGTTAAATAAACAGGGTGACAATATGCAGCCTTGACGTACTCCTTTTCCTATTTGGAACCAGTCTGTTGATCCATGACCAGTTCTAACTGTTGCTTCCTGACCTGCATACAGATTTCTTAAGAGGCAGATCAGGTGGTCTGGTATTCCCATCTCTTTCAGAATTTTCCATAGTTTATTGTGATCTACACAGTCAAAGGCTTTGGCATAGTCAATAAAGCAGAAATAGATGTTTTTCTGGAACTCTCTTGCTTTTGCCATGATCCAGCGGATGTTGGCAATTTGATCTCTGGTTCCTCTGCCTTTTCTAAAACCAGCTTGAACATCAGGAAGTTCACGGTTCACATATTGCTGAAGCCTGGCTTGGAGAATTTTGAGCATTACTTTACTAGCGTGCTATATATGGCAATAATGGTGATTATTATATTATTATACAATATTCACATTTTTTCAGATATATAGTTGACTAAAGAATAAATATTAAAGAGAGAGGTAAACAGAAATGATGGTCACTAAAGACAATGAGTCTAACAGATCATGATGGTTAAAGAAAAGACATCTGAAAAAAGCGCTGTCTGAAAAAACTTAAGTAAAAGTACTAGGTCCTGATTTTGTACACACTGTTCTTCGAGAAAGAAAAAAACTATTAAATTTGAAAAGGAAACACTAAACCCTTGATCATTCACTTTAAAACCTTTCTGAAAGTATGCTTTGGGTCTGCTAAAGATGATGTAAGGGCTGCTGATAAGAGTGACTAGCAAGACAAAAAAAATAAAAAAGTGACTAACAAGAAAACTATTCTCCAGCCCAGGTCTTAAACATATAATTATGGAGAGAGCAAGAGATTAAAAAGTAACAAATCTGGAATCTCTGCCAATTTCAACACCTGAGGCATTTTCATTTGTAACAGATAAAAAATAATAGAGTATTTTATTTACTGCTAAGCCACAGGAACCACAGGTGTTTTCAGAACTACTTAGCTAGAAATACTATCTTCTTCTACCTCTACAACCTGGAGACTCAGACCTGTACTTGGCAGCCATGATCTCCACATAAAATAGACTCTACAGGCCTTGGTAATGGAAAATCTTGGCCTCAGGCAAGTCACTTAAAACTTTCTTATCAGAAAACTCACCACTGATATCAATATCACAGATTGTGAAGATTAAAGCACCAAGGATTATGGAAGTAATATTACCTATCCCATAACCCCAGGCTTCAAGCTACTATCAAAAATCATTTGACTCAGCCAGATAACACTCTCTGAAAATCATTTTATGGACAAACTAATTATTGTTTGGGAATGTAAAATCTGGTCATCAACCGCTAATAAGGGAGGGGAAAGGAAAAGATTGTTTAAAAAAAAGCAGAACAGGTAACCATAGTTAAAAATAATTTCAAACACACAGGCCTCTAGTTTCTTGCCAATTGTTTAGATTTACTTCTCTTGCATACACCGTGGACTCAGTGGTACACCAGACACTCAGCGGTACTGAGGTGTCCAAAACAATTCTTTATCACTTTAAAATTTGGTGGGGAAAGGGAGGGTCCTGAATTTTCTCAGAGGTGAAATTCAGGAATGCATTAACCTGCTTGGGAGAAGGCAATGGCACCCCACTCCAGTACTCTTGCCTGGAAAATCCCACGGACGGAGAAGCCTGGAAGGCTGCAGTCCATGGGGTCGCTGAGGGTCGGACAAGACTGAGCGACTTCACTTTCACTTTTCACTTTCATGTAGTGGAGGAGGAAATGGCAACCCACTCCAGTGTTCTTGTCTGGAGGATCCCAGGGATGGGGGAGCCTGGTGGGCTGCCATCTATGGAGTCACACAGAGTCGGACACGACTGAAGTGACTTAGCAGCAGCAGCTTGAGAGGAAGATGAGAATTTTCTAGAAGGAAAGTTTGAGGAAAGCAATATAGGAGGTTTTTTCTTCTTCATGAGTTGCAGGGCTTCCCTCTATCTTCTAAACTAATATATTATTTGGTATAAGTTTGAAGACATTCCCTTCATCTAACTTTCTTACATTCCAAGCAAACTGTCAATGACTTTATAATAATCATCTCACTTTATGTAGTCAAAGTGTTCAAAGGATTTTGTGTTACACGTTTACTAAAAGAAATTGCCCCAGCTGCATGAAGACTAAAACTAAGGACTCCGCAGCCTCCCAGTCACTATCGTGGGCAAGTTACTTGACGGCACGGCACTTCGGTTTCCTCATCAGTAAGATGGCAATATTTCTAGTGCCTTCCCCAAAGTGTTGTTGAGGACAAAATGAGCTAATATTTGTAAAGTGCTTAAGAACTGTGGATGACAAAAAGGGTTATCAAAGCAACTACTAAATTAAAATAAATAAACACTTAATTAATCTTCTTTGGTAAAACTTTACCTAAAGAGAGTAAGGGGTGGTGTGAATCATATCTAAAGACACTCAAATTCTCCAAGGGGTCAAACTCAGTGATTTATCAGCAACAGTCTGGGGAGTCAGACTCCTGGCTCTGCCCTCCTCCGTGTGGCCCTGAGCGGGTCACTTTAACTTCTCCCTGAATCTCCGCTACTTCATCTGTAACAGGGGGATAATGACAATTATCCAGCAGATATGCTGTGAAGACAGACTGAGAAAATAGGGTGTGAAGTTTCAGGAACAGGCCGAGCAAAGTATTAAGGGCTCAAGAAATGAAACTCTCTCCACGCATCATGTACAACCCCCCAGCCAGAGTCTACAGCTACAGTTCTGAGCTACAGCTCTGAATTAACCTGTGAGTGAACTACCTCAAATCCTGCAATCTGGACTGGGCTTTCACTGGAGTTTTATCAGGGCTGTGGGGCAACCTGAAGAAGCAAGAATCAGACCACCAGATGGAACCAGGGTCCAAAATCAAGCTGGATCAGAAGACAAGTCGGGAACATGACACAAAGAGGAATCAACAAAGCTAGGGCGGGGCTCCAGCAAAGAGCCAAAGACAAACCCACAAAGTCTAGGAACCTTCCAGGCCAACAGTCCTAAAATGATCTGTTTTGAAACCTCTTTTGGCCATTGGACTCCTCAGAAGCAGGTCTATAACTCAAAAGGAAAAATAACTTGAGAAATGGACTGTTTAAAGGAGACTGAAAAGAAATCAGAATGAAGACATTTCAGGTGAAAGGAAAAAAAGTCAACAAGTTGGTTCACTCAGACGAGAAGAGCTGGGATACAGACAGAAACTCCCTTTAAGATGGGTCTTTCAGGAAACTCCCTAATGGTCAATGGTTAGGACTTAGCAGTCTCATTGCTGGGGCCTGGGTTCAATCCCTGGGCGAGGAATTAAGAGTCTATGTAAGCTGTGAGGAGCGGCCAAAAAAGCAGCATCCTTCCAAGGTTACATAAAGCACCATCTCCAAATAAACTCACTTCTGTTTTCTAAATATCTGATATCTTAAGTAAAAGCACTATTGTCTCTATTTTTTCACAGCTGAGAAGAGCGAGTTTCCTTTTTTTTTAATTAATAAAATTTAAACTTCTGAGATTTTTAAGCTTTTGCTGTGGCTGAAAAGAATCCCCAATTAGAAGATCTGACTTCACACATGCAAAGCTGAAAGGTACAAGATGAACAAAAGGAGGGACAATAATAAAAAATTTTACTTTCTTAATCCTAATAAGAACAAGCACTTATTAATGACCTCCAAATCAATGTTACTAATCCAGTATCAGTGACTGTTCAATCAGTATTGATACTGGTATTATTATTCACGGGACATACCTTTGGAGCTGCTTTTCCAGGCATAGTAAAGGAAAAGACTGTTCTGCAGACACCACATCAAGTCCTCACTCAGCCCCAACAGAGGACAGACCCCATCCCCATATGGAGGCAGAGCCACAGCTTCAGTCCTGTGAGAATTACACACTGCCCGACTCAAGTGTTAAACTCCTTGGCGCTATGAAGCTCAGGTGTTTTAAGATAGACTTTCCTTTCTCAGTAAATGAAGTCCATTATACTTCTTCTCTTGCTTCTGTTTTCATTTTTCATCTGAACTCATGACAATGCTCTTTAAAGAATCTGAGAGCCCAACATGAAAGTGCTGTGAATCCAGTACGAAGGAGCTGGATGCTGTCACTGCCTAATAGAGGCCAAGACCTCTTTGAAGTAGAACTCTAATTGTCCCAACAACTGTCAAAAAGAGAAACAAGTGGTTCTATGTGCTGCTTTAACCACTTTTAAATTGAGGCTACACATGTAGCATTTGCACGGCTGGTCAAAGGAGGAATCTGCGCCAAAGCAGAAGGATCCTGACCCAGACCTCCCACCCCCACTCCAAACACATAAAACCAAGGGATAAAATAAAACAAAGAAGGGCTTGCATATACAGCTGAGCTCCAAACCAAAAAAAAAAAAAATAAGAATATATATAAATGGCAGTACAGGAACTCAAAATCAGACCTGAGTGGGAGCTCTAAATGCAATAATTAAGAAGTCAATGACAAGACCTGATTATTCAATGCTTATACTAAAAAAAGTGTGACACCATGAAATATATTCAGAGTAACATGAGACTGAATAAGTAACAACTCACCTTGACACAGATTCTTATCTAGAGTCACACCATAAAGCTGGTGGGAAAACACCATTCTTAGTGGGTCTTCCATAATTACAATCTAAAGAAATTTGGTTATTCAAGTCCCTACAGTATCTTTTTAAGGCTTTCTAACTTATAGGGCCAAGTATGGAAAGTGGAAAACTTAAAAAAAAAAATTAAAAATCAGATGAACTAATCCAGACTCGAAGATTCTAATGCTTGATTTGCAAGTGACCAGAAGAACCAGCACAACTGGGGGACTCTGAGTAGACACAGCACTCAACTAAAATACACAAACACACACAACAAGCACACCACTTCATTACAAACCAATTCAAGGGCTTTACTTGGTAAAACTGTCAAAATCTAAATGTCTCAGAGGACATTTTAGAAAGGTTATTACTGAAGCACGAATATGCTTAAGTCTGTGCATTCATAATGATTATTCACAAGAAACTCATTGGACACCTCTGAAGACCACTTGGAATGTAACCTGATTTGAAAACAGGTAAATAAGGGGAAAGAATCAAGCATTTAATCCGTCTTTCCTGCACGAACTGTACCTCAGGGTAATGAAGCAGTTAATAACATGAGGTTTCTCTATAAAGTTTCTCTCCAGAAAGTATTTCAGTCAATAAATGAAGATGGTAACATAAAAATGAAAACACCACCACTTTGCAAATTCTAAATCAGGGCTGTAGACCATGAGTGTCAATGGCTGCCAACATCGCAAAAAAAGCCTGAACAGAGGGACATACATGAAACCTACTAGGAAGAAATCCTGCCAGAAAATCTGAACCTGAATCAGACTAAACCAGGATCTGGTTTCCAGCTCATAAGAAACACAGGGAACAGATGAACTCGCTGAACGATACCTCAGAGATGCAATCGGCAAAACCCAGGCTCTGGTAAACAGACAAATGAATTTTTGTCAAAAACTGACAAAAGCAATTTTTTTCTTCAACAAGTAAACGGGAATGGAGGTTTAAAGACAGTAATGAGACATTCCAAACAAATGCAATGCATAGACCTTATTTGAACACAGATTTGAACAAACCAACAATATAAAATAAAATATTTTCAGGAATTCCCTGGCAGTCCACTAGTTAGCACTTTGCACTCACTGCCAAGGGCCTAAGTTCAATCCCTGGTTAGGGAACTAAGATCCCATAAGCTTCAAGTCAAAATAAATAAATAAGTCTCTGGACTTCCGTATGTCTGAAATGTCCCACAATAAAGGCCAGAACAACAAATGGCAGAAACAAAATGGATTTTGTCCCATTCTGCTTGGAGCGTATTAATGGCCCTCTTCTAAACATTTTGCCTCTGAGAAAGGACCCAAGAGGCCCCAACCTGACTATTAAAAATTCTATGCCTGCACAAAGGTAACTTTCTAAACATAAGTAGCGTTTAGGAGCCACAGATCAGTACATTACTTTCCAATTAGAAGGACCCAGGAGATGTAAGGAGCCTAAGAATTATTATGAGTCCTCAAATTCAACTGCACATATGTGATTTTTGCAGTGGTTAAATACTCAAATTACATCTACTATCCTACTGAGAATATAAAATGTCGTAAGCACGAGCATGCACAAAAACCTATCTGCAAGGATGTACATCACAGTGTTATTCCAACAGCAGAAAACTAATAGCAAACTCGTACCTAATGGTAGGGAAGGGATTAAATAAATTACAGTTCATACAGTTCGTAGTGTTCATACACACTATGGAATACCACTTACCCATTTCAAATGAGGTTGAGGGGACTAGAAAATGATGGTAAAATGTTCACAGTATATTAAGGAGAAATCTGAGACAAAGTATATACAGAACAATGGTCTGTTTGGGGTGGGGGGGAGGGTGCATAGAAAAAAGACCAAAGTATGTTCATCAAAATTACAAGAGCTAATTTCTCTAGGTAGTAGAACTATAGAGGATTTTCTTCTTTGTGTTTTTACTGTGGCTAGCAACTTTTCCGCAACAAAGGCAGAAATCCATAATTTCTCATCTACAATTCAGAAAACCAAGAAGTTCTGAAAACACAGTTTCAAAAGTTAGTGGCAAATTTGTTTAGACACAAAACTGACATGAAGCAGCTTCACAGTTATCCCATTTAGTGTGAATATTAACAGGTTTCACTGCAAAAATATAATGTTTCATAGTGCTGCCCCAGATTGCAGTAGGGGGTATCTTCCACAACCCCCAAATTCTGGATTCTAAGCCCCAAGATTTCACACAAGTGATTGTGAGTCTTTATCAGTTTGTAACTTTGCCACCATTACCTCATATTTGAAAATGCTGGGAGCCTCTGTTATCAATTACTATAAATCTTTAAATGGAAACATAAAAAAATAAATAAATAAAACAGGATTATCATTTCAGATCTCTCAAAGGTGGCAAGCACCGGGCTCCCATCAAATGACTGTAGTAGCCCAGGTTTACCAAGCCCTTGGCAAGAGCCAGGCATTATGTGTCTTAATATCTTAGCTCATGAGATGCTGCTTCAGAAAGTAGGTACTATCCTGGGCCCATTGTATTAGGTTGACCAAAAGGTTCATTTAGTGTTTCAGTAACATCTTACAGAAAAACCCAAAGGAATCTTTTGGCCAACCCAGTAAACATGGAGACACAGATGCTCAGAGAGGTTAAGTAATCTGCCTACCTCACAAGGCAGAGCTGGGTCTGAGCCTGACCCTCTTAGTTACCACACTGAAACTCTCACCAGTTAAGTAAGTCAGAAGGCAGTTCTACTTCTTGGATCATCTTCACTGTTTTTAATAGTGGTAATAACATCAAAAGTAAAGCAGAGACAACTGTTTTAAAAACTTTTTTGATTTGTAAACTAAACAAACCTGATCTACAAATTACTGAGAAAGGATAAATATGAAGCCATACCATATAATTTCTAGTATTACTACCACTAACTCTAACCTCACCAAAGTTATGTGAAGATGTTCTATGAATACAACAATATAATTTTCTATACCACAAAAAATCTCCCAGTAATCCTTTGTAAATCAGTGTGGGGAACATTTTCTGAGGGCTCTCCAACACAGACCCAGTTCCTGCCCACAGGAGAGCCTGACATTTCCAAGAACAAACTCTCCACCATCTACTTTGGGGTTTCCTTGGTGTCTCTGGGCTATAAAACCTAGTAATTTACTCTCCCTACTGAAGACTAGGGTAGAAATAGCTTAACTTCCTTTTGAAAACCAAAAGTCACAGCTGTTTGAGTGGACAAACCAAGGAGGGTGGGGTCCGGGGAAGAATCTTCTGAAGGGATTTTTCTGGCCAGACACAACTTTCACTGGGACCATAACCTCCCAGGACAAGTGAATATGCTGAAGCTGACTGAATACAAACCAAATTCGTCACAAGACTGTTTGACCTGTTTCTAGTCTCTAATTTTTATAACTAAGACACTCAAAACTGATTCAACCAGAGAAGTTAAGAAAAGGGAGATCTCTGACTTATTAAACTTCTGTTAAATCCTTTTTTACTACCAGGAGATGCCTTACTCAGTTTAAGAATTAGGCATGCTTAGATGTTTGTAACCACACTACAGTCATTCCCAGGCATGCCACCTTTTTTGTTTTTTAACAGGGGAACCACATTCTGCTTTAGAGAAAGCAAAAATGTACAGTAATTTCAAAGGAAAGGAAAAAGGGCTGCCATGTGAATAAAATTATACTTAAATAAGTATTTTAAGAAGTTCCTTACAAACCCATTTTTTTTTCCATTTATGTTTAATTGGAGGATAACTGCTTTACAATGTTGTACTGATTTCTGCTGCATGACAATGTGAATCCGCCGTACGTATACATATGTCCCCTCCCGCTTGAACCTCGCTCCTACCTACTCCCATCCTGCCCCTCAAGGTGGTCACAGAGCACTGGGTTGAGCTCCCTGTGTAAAAAGTACATGCTCAGTTGCTAAGTCATGTCTGATTCTTTGCAACCCCATGGACTGTAGCCCACCAGGCTCCTCTGTCCACAGGATTTCCCAGGCAAGAATACTGGAGCGGGTTGCCATTTCCTTCTCCAAGGGATTTTCCTGACCCAGGGATGGAACCTATGTTTCCTGTGTCTCCTCCATTGACAGGTGGATTCTTTACTGGCTGAGGCACCTGGAAAGTCCCCACTGTGTAAAAACCATTTTTTAATTAATTAAGAGGTTTAATACAATATCCAGAAAACTGCTATAGCAGTAAACAGTTGTGGGATTTTTGTTTTTGCATTCTCTTAGAAGAGCAGGAACTTAGATCACACAAATCCATGAGTTCCTGCTTCTAAGCCCGCCCTTTCAACATCCTTACATGGTCAGCACTGCTCTCCTCCTCAGGATGTTAAAATCATCTAGCTCAAAATAGGCATATTCAAAAGAAACCTGGCACAGAGGAGGGCAAAAGTAAAAGGGTCAGCACAAAAAAAATTGTCATGTCACTGCAATTTCCAAGCTACAGATCCACGTTCTGGTTGAAAGGGCCATTTCAATAGAACAGTCAGGGTAGCCACTCTTTTTTTTTCAGTCTGAATTCCTTAAATAAATATCAAGAATCCTTTCTTAAAAGCAATAACTCTGTCATATCTTCTGACATTTGGGGAGAACCAAATCCCAGGCAAGAATACTGGAGTGGGTTGCCATTTCCTTCTCTGGGGGATCTTCCTGACCCAGGGATTGAACCTGCATCTCCTGCTTGGCAGGCAGATTCTTAACTGCTGAGATACCAGGGAAGCCCGAGGGTTACAATACGTAAAGCAATAAACTGTGAAATCCAGACAAGCAAAGTATGAGTGGATGCACTACCAGTCACTGCAGATAAGGGTTCCAAAGTGGAAGCCTGAGAGATCCGTGTGTCTTAGGGTCATTGCTGCTGCTAAGTCACTTTAGTCGTGTCCGACTCTGTGCGACCCCACAGACGGCAGCCCAGCAGGCTCCCCCGTCCCTGGGATTCTCCAGGCAAGAACACTGGAGTGGGTTGCCATTTCCTTCTGCAGTGCATGAAAGTGAAAAGTGAAAGTGAAGTCACTCAGTCGTGTCCAACTCTTATCGACCCCATGGACTGCAGCCCACCAGGCTCCTCCATCCATGGGATCCTCCAGGCAAGAGTACTGGAGTGGGGTGCCACTGCCTTCTCCGCTTAGGGTCATTAGGGAGGGCTTTGAGAAGTTAAGACCTAAGCCCAAATAGTGTAAAGAATAGGGATGGGGTGAGAAAAGAGGCATCCTGTAACTTAAGAACAAGCACAGAGCCTTTGTGGAATAGGGCTGGGGATGGGACTGCATCACAAACAGATGAGACAACCTTACACGTGATCTGGAACCTTTCTATCCACTGCAGCTGTACGCTCCTGTTCCCGCTAGCTTCCCTTGGTCACTCAAAACAGCTGGACAAATGCAGGCTGCAACTGACAGCGCTGGGGGGGGGGGGGGGCAGGATACAGCAGCTAATGCAAGGGCCAGATCTGCAGCTACAGCTCCACGGCTCTCATTAAGTAACCCAGGGTCCTTGAGGTGGAGTGTGTAGGCGCAGGAGATCTACCCTCCACTGTTTCAAAACCTAAAAAAGGGAGGACGTGCTGACCTAGGGATTATCTAAATGCACGGTTTCATTTTCTCAGAAATCCTTCACTTAGGCTGAACCAGAGTCCCGTCTAGTTAATGACACACCTAGTGTAACGACTGCCTGCAGGTCCTCCCTGCCCGTGGGAGTCAGAGGGACGAGACACCAGGGCAGCTCTGAGGCCATCTACCACCTGGATAACAGATACAGGAGCAGGTCAGAAGGAGCAAGCTCTCTTACATAAGCCATCACCCTTTACTATAGAAGCTGGACATATTAGCATGAAGCCCAAAGTGAAAAAAAAATAATCAGCAAAGATTTTCTAGTCTTGCTTAACTACAGGGCGCTAAATTCTCAGCAAAATGCCAACAATCCCTGAGTGAGAGAACTAAGAGTAACCCGACCTGTACTTGAAGGCAGGACATATGTGAAAGTTTCTCACTTCAGCAGGATATACTGGGGAATAAGGTATCTCTGGTACACAAATGCTGTAGCCTTCAATGCATAAGAGACAGGCACCTCCAAACTGGTATGGCCTTTCTCTCATCTCACAGACATCAGAAGTGCAGAAATATCTAAGTAATCCAGGTAAAATTCCAAACCCAAATTATGCATTCAAAGTACATTTATTGAACACCTGTGTCAGGCACTAATACAAGAATCAGAAAAATAAAGATTAAATCACTCTGAAAGATGGAAGTACAGCTTGTCCATTATTTCCTTTTATCATACCCAACCACTTAAAGCTCTGGGCAGAAAGGTCTTCTAGTGGCCCTGACAAATGGTGGCCCACCTGGAATGCTCTCATAGTGCGTCACCTACCCAAATCTTCACATCCTTCACATCAGCTGAAGTCCCCCTCCTCATCTCCACCTCACCCCATCCCAAAGTAACCTCTCATTTTTTTTGAACTACTAACAGTGAGTACCACCATCAGTTTATGTAGAAATGTGTCATTCCCTAATTAATATTTGTATAATATTTATATTCATTCAACAAATCTTGAGTACTAATTATGTGACAGCCTTGTCCTAGGGAGCTATAGAAATTTCCTAGGGAGCTATTGCCCCAAATGGTACTGATTTTTGCCTCTCCTAAAGAACTCCCTAGGAGCATTCTTCTCTTAGACTGCTTTTTAGAATCTTCCTGTATAGGCCTGGCTTTGTACTCAGTGCTTAATACCTAACAATTTAATAGAGCCTTAGGCTTCTTTGGTCCAAGCTCACTCAAACTGAAGTTATATAAACTAATGGGGAACAAAAGCAAACGAAGCTATTTCTAAGTGAACTTCCACTTCTTAAAAACCTCAAAAGAACAAGGAAGGAAAAGAAAACCGGCTATGAAAGTGCTGCTGAAACATCACATTTTACTCACACTGACAAAGCACCTCCAAGCCACACAAAAAACGACCTTTTTCCTCTCAATCCTTACAGATCCAGATTCAAGTGTTTGTTTTAACAACAGACCTTGGAAAAGTTTAAAGCACTCCTCAGTGTCCTAGACAAGTCTAACGCTTTATTTTTTGATGAATAAACCACGATTTATGAACCCTGCATCTGCCACTTAACAAACTAATCCAGTGAGGTTCACTACAAGAAACTGGAATTTAAGCTTCAAGCACAAGAGGGGCTCAAAGAAGAACACTTTGAACGTGATAAACCTAGAGACGATTTTAATATAAACAACAAAAGCCATGTCCTGCAGAGCCTGGTGGAAGGTTCCAAGTTCCCCAAAGAATGGAATCGAGAGAATTTCTTCAGGGGAACCGCGAGATTCTGCAAGGCGTGGGAGTTTCTGCAGGAGATGAGGGAGATTCAAAATACACATATTTCCCCCCTAAAGTGGCTTGTGAGATACAACAGCTGGCACCCGACGGTGAAGCCCGGGCTATGCCATGCGGCAGAGGCTGCCACCTGGGCACTCCCACCATTCTTCGCAGCCCGGTCAGGACAGGAGACGAGGACAGCCCGACGCCGCGCGGACCCGCACCGGCGCCCCTCGCCCCTCGGGCCGCCCGCCCTTGCCCCAGAAAACCTAGCAAACCCAGCCCGCCAAGGTCTCCGGAGCCCCCATCTCTCCGGGGACCCAGGCGACGGGCGGGGGAAGGGGGGGTCTCCAAGAGCTACCGGGACCCGGAGCGTTACCTACCTGAGCAGACTGGACAGGGCATGGCTCGAGGAGCCAAGACCGCCGCCGCTACCGCCTCCAGAGCCGCCGCCGCTGCCGCTACCGCCTCCAGAGCCGCCGCCGCCGCCGCCGCCCCCGAAGCCTGAAGAGAGCCGCTTCCCGGACAGCAGCTTCTCCACGGCCGGGAGGTGTCCGGTGCGGGCCGCCTCCAGCAGCTCCTGCTCCTTCCCCATCCCCAGGGCCGCCACCCCCTGGTTCCCGTTCCCTGGGCCGCCGCGGAACCCGTTCTGGCTCCCAAACTTTCTGTCTCCGGGCAACGCACCCCCCGAGCCGGCTGGGGACACCACCCCCTCCCCACGCCTTGTCCCTCAGGGGCGCGTCACTTCCGGGATCCGGCGTCACGCGTCACCGCGCCCCCGCGCCCCGCCCCCCATGCCCACCTAGCTGGGCGGGGCCGCGCGGGCCGGCGCAGGTGGCTGCGGTCTGAGCCGAGTGGACCCGGCCGCGCCCTGATAAGCCTTCCCTGCCAAGAGGGCTGCGTCGTGGGGTCACCCGCTGTACAAGTGGAAGGTGACGAGCGCGGTCCACCTGTCCGCGCCCCCCGAAGTGCGCTCCTTCTCCAGAGGTTTTGGGAACTCGCAAGACAGGAAATACGGTAATTCATCCAGGCAGAGTAGAAACAAAGAGAGAAGTGTGGTAACGCGCACCCACATTTGCAAGCCCATTCCCTCTGCACCATAAATATGTCATGGGTTTGGGAACGTAGTGATAAAAGATGTGAATAGTGTGACCTCCTCCGCACCTCATGAGGAAAGAGAGGAGATTCTTAAAAGGGAAATAACCCCACTTTATGCTCCCAATCCTTGAAATGCCTCGTTAAAGCGAAACATTCAAAGGAAAGACTTTCCTCCCTTTAGGATTTGTTTCCTCTTAGGTTTTTTTTTTTTACCGCCCTCCCTCTCGCCCTACCATGGGGGACCTTAGCTCCCCAATCGAACCATCGCCCCTTGCAATGGAAACGCAGAGTTCCAACAACTGAACTGCCAGGGAGCCCTGTTTCCTCTTACTTTTGACGGATATTAACCAAACTGACATTAAAGGTCAGATTTGTAAAACCGACTCTGACAGGGAAATATGCAATTCGGTAGAAACTACCTGTTTTGCTTCTGGTACTAGGGCTATTTCTGGCTCGAAGAAGGGTCACTAGTTGTGGAGTTGCTAATCAATTTGGATAAATTCAGTTCAAGCTGTACAAGTATTTTTTTTAGGTGCTTGAGGAACAAAAGAGAAATGCTGACAATTCCATGTTAACACAAGCCTCTGAGGTCCAACTGAACGCGTAAAAGGTTGAGTTCCTGTCTGCGTTTACCCGGGAGCTGCTTTCCACAAGGGCGAACAACGGATGGAGTTTTCTCCTGTCCGCAAACTTTCCTCTGAGGAAAGCAGATTAGGTAGGCGTTAACAGGTTGTGCTTTGAGAAGGACGGAAAGGAAAAAGGAGCCCTTCAGTAAACCACAAAGCCCTCCTTTACAAATGCTGGCTTCTCAAGGTGGAAAATCCACAAACTGATTTCCGTACTCTCAACTTTCCCTCTCCGCACCGCCACCAAATGAGTAAACCGAAGCCCTGCAACCCTCTGGGCGCGTCTCTAAATGACCCTTCGGAGCAGCGGTCTTGGTGATGTCATCGCAGCGCGACGACCGGAAGTAAGCTGCGGGGCCGCGGGGTGCGCGGCGTCCTGAGCTCGAGAGTGTGACAGTGGCGCGTTCTCCTCTCCCGGGTTCTAGCCGCAATGGATAATGCCTGCGAATCGCCCACAGAAAAAGGTGGAGAGACCGGGGAATCAGACGAGACGACGGCGGCTCCTGGAGGCCCCAGGGTTACAGATACGGACGGAATCCCGGAGGAAACAGACGGTGACGGAGACGGGGAATTGAAAGAGGTCGCAGCTGAAGAAGGCGAGGTAGGGAGAGATGTGTCGATGAGGCCGGTGTAGCTTGTGTCACTTCTCGCCCGACAGGCCTCCTGTTTGGTCCCTCCCAAGCAGTCGAGCTCACCATAACCCTTTAGATCTGGAGTCGCAGAGTTGGGGTAAGAAAGGGGAGGAAACTTTAGAGCCGTCTGAGTTCCAGTAACTCAACCATTAGGTTAGTATTTTTAATCACTGTCCTTAGGCGTTAAAGGTGGTTCAAAGAGGGGACTTCCCTAGCGTTCCAGTGGTCAAGACTTCACCTTCCAATGCAGGCTGTGCGGGTTTCATCCCTGGTTGGGAAGCGAAGATCCCATATGCCTCGCAGCCAAAAAACCAAAACATTAAACAGAAGCGATAATGTAACAAATTCAATGAAGACTTTAAAAAGCCACTGCCAAGGGAATTTCAAATAGCTTCTTGGTTTTCCTGGTGAGGAAATTGGGGTCGATGCCAATCGACATGGAAACGGAGGGCAAAAGCTAGAACCCAGGATTCCTAGGTATCCCTTTCACCTCAATATGATTTCTGAGATATTGCTTAAGCATAACTTTGTCATAATAGGCTGAGTCGTTAAAGGGAGACTTTGAGGTAGCAATTTAGTCATGTTCTCCTCCTCTTGGGACAGTTAACTGCTACCAGTGACCTGGGTGCTAATGTCCAAGAGTTTCTATAGCACCAAACTGCTATTCCAAGTGTTCAGCAGTGTTGCTTCTCTGAGTATCAGTCAGAAGACTAGAATCTGAGAGCCTTAGGTAGGTTCCATTTCTAAAAATAGAGTCTTGAGGTCTTGGAACTGTAAGTCCTGTTTGAATTTAAGTGTGAGCTCATGGGAGAAGACATTGGATTAAATGGAAACTGCCTTTCAGAGCATAAAGTTGCATCAAAATATATAAAATTAAGAACTTTAAGAAAAATGTGACAAAACTACTTTAAGAAGGAACTTAAAAAACAGATCTCTAGGACAGAAAGGATTTGAGTAATAATTAGCTTAGTTCAGTAAAGAGCTCACCGTATAAAGAAATGTGCACCTAGCCTAGAAGATAAAAAATTTCTGATGCTTCTGAAACACTTTTTTAAATGGATCATATACCAGACCACAAAGAAAAGCATAAATTCTTAAAAATCATAACATCATATTCTGTCAGTACAGTGCAATAGAACCTGAAATTAACAACACAGAGTTTCTCCCACTCCCTCAAAAAACTAACACCTGGACATTTTAAACCAATTTCTAAATAGGATTAAAGAAATTAACATCAAATCCTATTGGATTTGACCAAATTTTTATTTAAAGAAAAAGTCATTGTCTTACATATTTTTTCAAACAGAGATACTGAAAATAAGCACCCACCTCAAGAAACCAAAAAAAGAACAAGATAAACCAGAAGAATGTAAAAGCAAGGAGTTAATAGGGATTAAAAATAGACATTAATGAGTCAGTGCTTTAAAAACTGTAAGAAACAATAAAATTAAGACCTGCTTATTTGCAGTGTTTATAGGCACTGATTTGGAGATCTTTAAGCTTTAAGAAAATCTAATGTTCAAGTTTAGACTAATTTTGAAAATTCAAGATAAATGGCTCATTTTTAAGGATAATGTAAATCATCAAAATTGAAGCACAAAAAGGTTAGAAAATTCATATATATCAGTAACCAGAGAAAAAGTTGAAAAAGTTGTTAAAAGATTTACTGCCTTCATTCTCACCTACTTCTCATATTCCCATATGAATTTAAATGTGAGTTCCTCTTTAAGGAAAGCAGAAGTTAAATCTCATTAATGAGGTTTGTCATATCCTTGCTGCTGCTGCTGCTAAGTCTCTTCAGTCTTGTCCGACTCTGTGCGACCCCAGAGACGGCAGCCCACCAGGCTCCCCCCGTCCCTGGGATTCTCCAGGCAAGAACACTGGACTGGGTTGCCATTTCCTTCTCCAATGCATGAAAGCGAAATGTGAAAGGGAAGTCTCTCAGTCGAGTCCAACCACCAGCGACCCCATGGACTGCAGCCCAACAGATTTCTCCATCCATGGGACCTTCCAGGCAAGAGTACTGGAGTCATATCCTTAGATTCTATGTTAAGTTGGAGGGGATGAAGTTTGAATTTTGAGGGTTTTTTGCTGTCTTTATTAAACATATTGTGAATAAAACAATGTTAAATGTTTATGCAAAGAGGAATAAATAATAAGAGACAAACCTTCAAAAAATTTTCAGTCTAGGGAATTCCAATGGTTAAGACTCTACACTCACTGCAAGGGGCCCAGGTTCAATCCCAGGTCAGGGAACTGAAATCCCACAAGCCACACAGCAAGGCCAAAAAAAAAAGTTCTCAGTCTAGTAATGGGAAATAAATATTTGCTTGATACAGTAGAAGTGGAAAGAAGAAAAGAGCACTACATGTGGGAGAAGCTCACTTAAAAGTTCCAAATTCAAAGAAACTCTGCTTTGATAAGAAGGTGCCCCTTTTTAAAATATTCTTTCCACATGGACTCATCATCGGTAAAGACATCCATAGGTTTAAATGAAGAAGAGCTGGCTGTATGAAGAGAAATTTTCTTGTAACCCCTCTAAAGACTGAGGTCCCTGACTTCCCTGGTGGTCCAGTGGTTGAAAATCTGCCTTGCTAACCCAAGGGATGTGGGTTCCATCCCTGGGTGGGGAATTAAGATCCCACATGTGTGGGAGCAACCAAGCCCGTGTGCCACAACTCCTGAAGCCTGAGTGCCCTGGAGCCCTTGCACCACAACTAGGGAGTCCGCACCACGTGAAAGATTCCACAAGCCGCAACTATGAGCCGAGGCAGCCAAATAAATGAATGAGGTCAGAAGAGTGGGCTCAAGGGGAGTGTGGTTTTCATGATCTTTGGCATTACAGTGCCTGTGTAAACAGATACTGAAACTAGGATCATAGGTAACCTGGAAAACTGGATTCTTTAGCAGCTTTTCTTTCCCCGGCTGGGCTGTAAACTCCTTTAGTAGAGATAGGATATCTTATCTTTGATGTACAGCCAGTGCCTGGAACCAAAAGACTACAGAAATAAGGGAATTTGTTGTGTTGTATGAGAACAATGTCCTTTTGCCTTACTCAAGTCTGTAAAGTAGGCCGTATATATAAAGGGTTTCTTTTGTCTTCTTAGCTCAAGAGTCAGGATATTGCAGATTTAACAGCAGTTGAAAGGGAAGACTCATTACTTACTCCTGCAGCCAAAAAACTGAAAATAGATACCAAAGAGAAGAAAGAGAAGAAGCAGAAAGTGGATGAAGATGAGATTCAAAAGATGCAGTAAGTCAGTTTTCTGATCTCTCCCTTTTCAAGGCTCTAAACTGACCACATAGTTAATACATTTTTCTTGGCCTTAAAATTTATTTTTTTAAACTTAAACTAAGATAATTACTATATCAGTATTATGTTATGGTTAAGTTAAAAGAAAAATATCACTTTTAGTTCAGTCGCTCAGTCATGTCCGATTCTTTGCAACCCCAAGGACTGCAGCATGGCAGGCCTCCCTGTCCATCACCAACTCCTGGAGTTTACTCAAACTCATGTCCATTGAGTCAGTGATGCCATCCAATGAATATTCAGGACTGATCTCCTTTAGGATGGACTGGTTGGATCTCCTTGCAGTCCAAGGGACTCTCAAGAGCCTTCTCCAACACCATAGTTCAAAAGCATCAATTCTTCGGCACTCAGCTTTCCTTATAGTCCAACTCTCACATCCCTACATGACTACTGGAAAAACCGTAGCCTTGATTAGACAGATCTTTGCTGGCAAAGTAATGTCTCTGCTTTTTAATATGCTATCTAGTTTGGTCATAACTTTTCTTCTAAGGAGTAAGCATCTTTTAATTTCATGGCTGCAGTCACCATCTGCAATGATTTTGGAGCCCCAAAAAATAAAGTCTGTCACTCTTTCCACTGTTTCCCCATCTATTTGCCATGAAGTGATGGGATCAGATGCCATGATCTTCGTTCTCTGAATGTTGAGCTTTAAGCCAACTTTTTCCACACTCTTCCACTTTCATCAAGAGGCTCTTTAGTTCTTCTTTGCTTTTTGCCATAAGGGTAGTGATATCTGCATATCTGAGGTTATTGATGTTTCTCCTGTCAATCTTGATTTCAGCTTGTGCTTCATCCAGCCCAGCATTTCTCATGATGTACTCTGCATATAAGTTAAATAAGCAGGGTGACAATAAACAGCCTTGACATACTCCTTTCCCTATTTGGAACCAGTCTGTTGTTCCATGTCAAGTTCTAACTGTTGCTTCCTGACCTGCATAGAGATATCTCAAGAGACAGGTCAGGTGGTCTGGTATGCCCATCTCTTTAAGAATTTTCCACAGTTTATTGTGATCCACACAGTCAAAGGCTTTGGCATAGTCAATAAAGCAGAAATAGATGTTGTCCTGGAACTCTCTTGCTTTTTCAATAATCCAACGGATGTTGGCAATTTGATCTCTGGTTTTTCTGCCTTTTCTAAAACCAGCTTGAACATCTGGAAGTTCACAGAACTGTTGAAGCCTGGCTTGGAGAATTTTGAGCATTACTTTACTAGCATGTGAGATGAGTGCAATTGTGCAGTAGTTTGAGCATTCTTTGGGATTGCCTTTCTTTGGGATTGAAATGAAAAGTGACCTTTTCCAGTCCTGTGGCCACTGCTGAGTTTTCCAAATTTGCTGGCATATTGAGTGCAGCACTTTCACAGCATCATCTTTTAGGATTTGAAAGTATCACAGTTAACATTTTGACGTATATTCACCAAGATATTTTCTTTACTTACATTTATCTGTAAATAAAATTAATTTCAAAGATGTTAAATACTGTTTGTAACCTGTTTTCATTATGTTTTCTGATTGTAAAAATAGTATGAATTTGTTGCAAATAATTTAGAAAATACAGAAAAATAGAAAAAACAATTACTTATAACCCCACCACCCAGAGTTTACCCAGGGCATATATTTGTGTATATACCTTTTCAGATATAGTTTAATGTTTGATATATATACATATTTTCATGTCAGTAAATATGCCCGTAAATTGTCATTTTTAACAGCTGCATTGTATTTTATTATGTGGATGAACTATAATATAATGTAATCTACCTCTGCAGTTTTTTATTTTGACATTATGTTCAACATCTCTGAGCATGTCTTTGCATACTTGTCCATATACTTCCTAAAATAAAGCCCTAGAAGTGTAATTGGTAGTTTAAACAATATGAACATTTTCAAAGGATTTTCATTTGTATTTTCAGAATCCCCAAAAAGGTTGTTCCACCCACACTCTACCAGCATGTATGAATTTGTGTCTTCCCACCCTCACTAACACCATGCTTTTTAATACTTCTTTATCTGTTTTTTGAAAAATGTTTATCATGTGAAATGTAGTGAGGTAGCATTATGGGAAGAGAGAGCCTACTGCTGAAAACATAATCTATCTACTGTGATTCAGTAACCCAACATTGTTTTTGTTCTTAGTGAAGAAAGGAACTTATGTTTCACCTGTTGTCGAGTAATAGAAATACTTTCTCTTCATTCCTTATAAATACTAAGCCTAATACTATTGGTCCCTTGAAAAATTAATTTTTTTAATGTCTGAGACTTGGTTTTATTGACATAATAATATGTATATCTTAAGTATTCGTTGTTATAAGTGAACTTAATTGCCTGAATCTTTGTCTAGAATCCTGGTTTCTTCCTTTTCTGAGGAGCAGCTGAACCGTTATGAAATGTACCGCCGGTCAGCATTCCCTAAGGCAGCCATTAAAAGGGTAAGGATGGATTATCACATTCATTTCCATGAGCCGTGAGAATTGAACAGGGCTCAAGGGCTGTATCCATTGACATTTTGCAGTGAAGTGTTAGGCAAGTTGGTGGAACATTTAGGCAGGAAAATAAAAATACATGCCCCTCAATAGTCTGACCAGTTGTAATTTTATATTCTCGACAAATAGGCTATTATACACCTGAAACCTTGTTTTACTGGTGTCAATTTCAGCATCAAACCTTTAGTGAACTCTTTTAGTGCAGAGCTCTTGTGGGTGGTATGTTCCAAAGCCAGTCCTTGACTACCTTAATCACAGTCTTTTGTCCTTCTTTCAAGCTGATCCAGTCCATCACAGGCACCTCTGTGTCTCAGAATGTTGTTATTGCTATGTCTGGTATTTCCAAAGTTTTCGTCGGGGAGGTGGTAGAAGAAGGTAAGTGGTATTGGTCTAAATACTGGATTGAGCCTGTGGTGGTCTTATTTCCAAGGATATATATACTGAGGGACTTATGAGGTCCCAGTGGTAGTTTCCATTTACACTAGAAGTTGACCAAGGCAAGAGCCTTATATTCAGGAGAGCATGTATTAAATACATTATTCCTTCAAAGTTTCAATACTAGGAGGTCTGGAAACACCTTGGAAGTCTCCCTTCCTGATTCTTGTCCTCAGACCAGGGTGACAGAAGTAGATGGTATTTTTCTGCAATGGAGTTTGTTCATTTCTGCTCCCCAAAGTAGAGATACAAAGAAAGTCACCACTGGGGCTGACCAGTGTGGTATGGTGAGTAGCTGTCCCTGATGATATGATCCCCTGGGAGCTGCTCTCTGTCCATCAAGTAAAGAACCTGGCTGCTACTCTCTACTAATTTCTAGCTGGTGAAATATTTATTCTTTCAAGAAGCTGTGTTTTAAACTGTTGCCTATGATAAAGCCTGATGTGGGATATCATGCTAAAGCTAAATGATACATTTTATAGCATTCTCTGAAGAAGGGAAAATATCTTGGTTTATTTCTTTAGCACCTTTAAGAGGAATAATGAGAATTGTAGGACTCGAAAGGATTGTGGTAAGCTCTTGTGTGATAATGAAACTCTTCTCCTTGTCCTCTGTTTAGCACTGGATGTGTGTGAGAAGTGGGGAGAAATGCCACCGCTGCAACCCAAACACATGAGGGAGGCTGTTCGGAGGTTAAAGTCAAAGGGGCAAATTCCCAACTCAAAGCACAAAAAAATCATCTTCTTCTAGACCAAAGTCTAGAAGGGCCTGGTACTGGAGAATGAAGTCCTGCTTCCAGACTTCCTATTGCATGAGATACTCTACACTGGTGCTTTGGTATCTCAGTCCTTTAAGGATTCCATGATGATTTTAATGTCTTTCTCAAAACTGATAATTCATTACACCTAGAAGAAGGCATGCACCCTGTTTCATACTTGCCTTGACTAAATATTGACTAAGTATCAGGACCTCTGAGGGCATCTGAGGCATTTAACTATTACTGGCTAGTTGGAAGAAGAAAGGTTGGTGTGCCTTAAGCATCTTCTGGACAGGAATGCTGCTTTCAGAAAGAAATACCTGTTCAAGACAGTTTGACGGTTTCACATTGAAGCCTGAAGTTGCTGTGACTTAGGTTGTTTCTTTACATCTGGTTTTAAGTAAATGAAACAATCAGAAACTTGACCTGTGATACTCCACCATGAAGGACACGGTGACAGCAGAAGCAGTGGAACAGTTTGTCCTTGTAAACGTCTGAGATTCTTCAGTGGATTCTGGTGAATGATTAATAAAGCTGTTTTCCAACTTGCCATGTGTGTATTTTCTTTTTCTGTCTAGCTGGTTGGGATGGGGAGAAGTTTGCTAGTGTCCAAATAAAACTTGTCTGCGATTTTTTCTGAAAGTTGGAGCCCTCCCCATCCCTACTAGAACCATTAAGATTGTATCTCATAAAAGAATACTTGAAGCAATGTAAGTATTACTTAAATTACTTAATGTAAATGCCTATGTGTTTCAATTCCTATAAACAGATATACCAGAACCAATACTGTTTAATAAGTTTAATTTGCTTTTTTCAGGTGGTTCACAGAACCAGTACACTCAAGGTTTGATTAGATATTGCAACATTAAAATTTCTCAATACTGACCAATATTCCAGTTCATTGGATACATTCTCGTTGTTTTCCTCAAGAAGAGGGGAATGGAGTGACTTTTTATTGACAGTGATTAGCAGTAATAAGGCTACTGTAATATAATTGGCAATGGGCAATCCCCAAGAGTTCTTTCCTCTCTTATCATTCAGTGCCATAAGGAGAGGGGTTCTGAAGCTTTTCGCTTTTGAAGGTTTCCTGAGCATGTCAGTAAAGATTCCAATTCTGGTTAGCACCCTGAGTAGGGGAAACAGCTTAGACACAAAGTTGGGCAAATCTGGATTTTAGTGTCTAGCATTAAAACTTGTGGCTTTAAGCATGTACTTAGCTAGTGGAGAAGACACTTCAGTGTTGCATTCCACAAAGAAACGCTGTAAGACTCAGGCTAAATCTTGACCAAAAGCTGCAGGGAAAACCAAATAAAAATACATATCTCAACTCCAGAGGAAGCTTTTTAAGTGGTCATAGGAGCTATACCTATTGCAATATGAGATACTGGATAAGGCTGAAATTTACAGATAATAAGAAAGTTCACATCCCAAGTATAGCCACTTAGCAAAGCCTCACAGTTTAAGGTTATCTAAGAGTATTCCCCCTTGTATCTGTCATAAGAGATGGAAAAAATAATCCCCATTCAACAACAGCAACTATATGTACCTACCCAGAGGTGAATGGGAATATTCCTCCTCCAGCAGGAGGTAAGGGAAGATTCCAGGGAAGGTTATAGTCCCTGAAAGGAGAGGACCTCAATCACAGCAGAATCTCTTGAAGCACAGTAATGACTACGGTCAATCACAGAGCAATGACAGCTCCTGCAGTTCTCAAACAGCCAGATGTCATCCCACGAGCTTGTGCAGCAATGCTGTTTCCATCATTTTGTGATATTACCATTAACTGTTTCTGAAGTTAAGGTAAATAATTATATAAGGGAGGGAAAAAAACAAACCAACCTTAGTTTAAAGGTTTGGAATGCAAAGTTCCTGTACCGCTATGTTCAAACTATACCTTCTTTCCACCACCCCCTAAAGTAGCCTATGGGAAAACTGACGTAAGTGGATGATATGGAAGAATTCCAGTTATGCGGTATGTGAGGGCTGCCTTAAGCCTTGGATATTCCAAACACAGGAACCATTCCTTTCAGAACCATGAAAAAGTGTACAAAAAGGTTGAGGCCCATGGCAAAATGAGGGTCAGATTAAATACACAGCAAAAAGCAGCCATGGTTAGACTAGAACCCATTCCTTCTGTCTTAGGTCTAATAAACTAGCTTGATGATTCCAGTGAGTTAAAAACAGAATTTGTGATTGCCAAGCACCCCTGCAGCTTAGCTAAGAGAGATTTAAACCAGTCCATATGCACTAAAGCATATCTCCAGTATCTCCATGTAAACAGGAAATCTAGACAGTCAAGGTAATACAAGGCGTAAACGCTTCACAGCTGACATGGTGACTGCAGTGGCGGAAGTCTCTTGGATAGGGGTGTTTCACTCCAGACATTTTCTTGAGGTATTATTATTTCGTGTTCACAGTCTTAAAGCTCCAAGGCAAAAATCGCCAGCAGTCCGAAGGAGCTGATACTATTTTTTTTCTTCCATCCTTTGCATTTATTCTGAGGACTACCAACAAGGTCACATTTCTTCACTGAAAGTTCTTCTCCCCCCAGTGAATAGGAGTATGAAGTTATACAAGATGACTTTTACTAAAATTCCATGGGATGCTGACCCTCTACCATATTTCCTGAGTGAGGAACTTCAAGACAATGGCCAAAGCTGTCACATAAGGAAATTCAAATTCTAGAGCTACATTTGTCACATGGACAAGAGCGCCACAGAGCCCAGAAACCTGAGTGAGCTCTGGTCATTAAAGGGGTGAGCCTCCGCGCTTGCCAGATTTGTTTCTGTTGCCTCCTACCAAGCGGACACTTAAAGAGAAAGTGTACCAGGCAACTCTTCGCATGGAGGGACAGGGAGGGCAGGAAAGCAGGGAAAGGGAAGAGAACCAGAATGTGATTTGAGACCAATGCAGGTGAACCCGAGGTTGGATAATTCTGTCTTCTGGCTACTGGCTCTTCCTCTGTCCCCTCTAGGAACATTAGACATGCCACGCTGGCGAGGACCAGTGATCCTTTTTGTTCATCATTCAGCCTTTGGCAGAAGCACTTAAAGGGGAGTCTGTGGAGGGATGCAGTGGGTAACTCCATTGGATATCACCAAATAACCATAGTTTCCTATAATTCCTTTTGGAAAGTCATCATGCAAGTATTCCTCATAAATCTACTGCACCCATACAGTTTCTTACAGCACCACTTCTTAAACAGAGAGCCCTAGGAGTTTCTGATTTGCTACAAGAAGTGCTTGTAGGTGCTAAGGCTACAAGGGCCAGCCCTAGTATTGTGGGACCCGAAGCACATGTCCTGGATCTTGACTGAATATCTGACCTAACACTACCCTCAGCTTTCATCCTTTTCAGAACCGGAGCTCACATTTTAAAGACGTGTACCTCGACCCCTGATGATTTTTGCTGTTCTCTAGACCTTTTCGCCTTTCACCACATACTATGTAAGTAAGGCCCCTAGAAGTGCACAGATCATTTAAGGCGTTACCATGGTCTTTTATGAGATGCTGTTTTCTGTGTTGGCTCCACACGCCCTACAGCAGCACTCTGACCCCTCTTCCCTTATGGCAATGCTTAGGTTTCTTTCCTGAGCTCTTTACAGGGCTCACTGTCTCAGTGGTTGCTGATTTTCCCTTAAGGGCACTGCTTCACACTAACCTATAGAGAATCTCACCTGACCCTTTCCTGAGTATTCACAGCCCAGTCTGTGAATCTTCTGCAAATTTTTTTTTAATCTCCTCTGGTTTATCTTCACTGCCTGGAAGTAGTGACATTTGATTGCAATATCCTACTTTCAGGTTATTTATAAAATTCTCAAATAAGGTTAAACCAAGCATCAACCGATAGGGAACTTACACTGTTAACATTCTCTCAGAAAGACGTTTATTCTTAAGTCTCTCAGTTGTTTCCTAAGCATGAGAGGATATCCCCATAAACTCATAACAACTGCTGTTTTTAAAACTGTCTTTGTGGAAAATCACAACAAAAAGTCTTTAAAAGTCTGAGCAAATTAGATCTTGTTCCTTCTTGAATGCATATTTCTTTTTATCGTCAAAAACTAGAATATACAAGTCAGGCATGA